>OX421939.2:8105777-9378494 GCA_949128155.2 Xanthia icteritia
TTTTCTAATATGCAACCATAGAAACATTCGTCAGCGAAAACGAGATATTACGCATTTTATTTTATTTTCACCTGTTCAATTCATTTTATTCGATTCGATATATGCCAATAATAATTTATTAGTAAAATTTTAAGAGTTTGTTTCTGTAAAACATTAAAAGTTATTTTTTGTGTATTGCTTGCGTCTCTTTGTTTTAGCGACTTGACAACAGATGGTAAGTAAAGTAAAAAAAAAATATTTCTGCGTAAATTAATTAATTTTGACGTAATTGTATGACTATTTATAATACTGAACAATATATTCCTCGGCTGTCCTACGAGATCAAGCCTCGCCACTGATATATTACATAATACTTTTACCCAACCAGCTAAGTTGTTTGAAACTCGTTATAAGAAATCGATTCTCTTCGAAAAAAGTTTAACAAAGTGGAACGGTTTTGTGGCGACAATATCAGACGTACATGGTTTGACTTTATAATGAAGATGCCTCTAATATGAACGAAGAGCATTATTCAGAGATTACCCGATAATATGTAGGTATTATGTAATATTCAAAACTTCAAAACCTCTCGATCGTTTTTTCTTCAAACTCCGTCTATTTCCATGAGACCTATAAACATATTAAATCCATCATATTTATGATGCAAGTTTGTTCGCTCATCATGGGCCTACAGCATAAATCACGTGCGACACACAAAGTTATCTCATACACGGGATCACAACAAACAGGCCAACTATTCCCTGTAACAGACCTACTTACACAATACGTGAACATAACTACATTATGTATTCGAACAAGCTTCGTAATGTGATGTATGGTGGCGGTAATGGCAGGTTATAACTTTGCAATAGTAGGTAATTATAGGTATATTATACTCGCGAAATTGGCTTTAGGCAATAAATTATTAAAACTAGTACCTACCTACCTACCTAACTAAAATTTACTGTAACTACGTACCATCATACAGCAAAGTTAGTAGTTATAATAGGTACCTATATTATAAATATTGATTAAGCCTCATCTGATCACACTATACTATACGCATATGTTAATAATATATCCAACAAGCTTTTGCCCGCGGCTTCGCCTACGTGAACGAACGTACTACCGGGATTACATATCTAATAGACGAGGAAAAGGTCATTGACTCCTAGCGCTACGCCCGCCGCCATCAGCCACAATAATTTGGTTACGCGTAATTTTGAGTCTGTGATATCTTTTAAAGTATCCATAATGATATGATGTTAAGGCATACTGTAATCTAAATTAAATAAAATATTTTATTGGATAAGAATTAATATAATACCGGTCAAAATAGCTTCGGAAATAACAATATTTTTTTAAATCAAATTCTGAAAGATAAAAGAAAGAAAGAAAGAAAAAATATTATTCTGCACAAACTAAAAGCACATTATACTACTTTTATAACTGCCAGTCGCCATGATTTTTATCCGACATCTTCAACAATAATCGTCATATTTCAGACAATTTACACAAAACCGTAATGAATTTATACACTTAAACAGTATAATATAGGGGATAGATTATTTAATAAGGCATTAAGATGACCATGATGTAATCTTGGTCTCAATTAGTTTCCCAGCGAAACCTTTTAAAACTTATAACACTCCAAAGAAGCAGCGAACTAAAGTTTACAAGAACGAAGACAATTTTCTTTAATTTACTCTCTAGATTTTTACGAAAGAAATGAATACCCAGAATAACTCTTTTAGTCAAGTGAATATTTTATAATAATTCTGACATATCATAGCAAAGCGTTTCGTTCGCGACCGCCTTGTGCTCGCTTCACCTGTCGAGAAATGCTTCACAGATGTTGAACATTCTGGAACTAGGCTAAAAGACTATCAATTGGGTGCTTCACTAATAAGGCCTTCACCATAAGTCTGATAATATTTAGAAAAAAGTTCAAAAAGAAAATTCGGTTGTCATTTGTCAGTTGTGCATTTACGCTTTATTTGTTTATTAGATATTACTAGTGCTCGGCCAGTGGTTGCAATTCGACTATAATTCATTTAAATTTTAAATTTGATAGGATAGTTTAGGATAGTACATACTAATTCCATGCTGTCATGTCATTATTCTAAGGTCAGCCATGTTTAACAAATTGTGTTTTGGCGACGTTTTGCTAGGTTCTGGCGGGTTTATTGTACATTCGCCACAAAGTAAGATCGCCTCGGAAAAAAATCGTTTATTTTGGAACAAAAACAGATACAATCATAAAAATAGTTAAACGATGATAACTGCAAAAGTTAATAACTGTGGCGCAAATATCAGCGCCCGGCTCCTAGTGAGAGGGTAGTTCGTTCCAGATAAGAAGAATATATTTTAAACTATAATATATATAGGTAGTTAAAGTAGTTAAAAATAAAACGGAAAAAATTAAAATAATAAAAAACAAAATTATGGGATAAGTAATCTGTGGTGTAAGTGTGATTGTGTGTATGAGGGTGTATGTGTGGGTGTGTGCGAGGGTGTGTTTGTATGTGTTAGCGTGTGTGAGTGTGAATGTGTTACACTTCCACAAGTTTTTCAGTTGCATCATATGTAAGCGATTTTAGCCGAGTATTTAGCCTTTTCTTGCATTTATTTTTGGTAAAAAATAGATGTTGATCGTTTTGTTGATTCTATTGTATAATTTTGAGCTTATATAGGTACAATGACGCCGTGCTGTTACATTTGTACAAGGTTTTATATCGCATACTCGATCTGAACGGCGTCTATTGTTACATCTGGCTGGTTCATAGGGAAGCTTGGTATGCTTACGTAACACTACCAGAGAAACAAATAGCTATCTGTCTGTTAGGATCTGGCAGAGAGAATACAGGGAGATTGTAGAAAAGCGTATAGGTTGCCTCGAAAGGACTTTCAGAACTGCTCTTTGAGCTCTTTCAATGCGTAACATAGAAGTCTTGTGAGCGCCACCCCACACCGTCAAACAATATCCCATGACTGACTAAGCTAGTGCAAAATATACATTAATTAAGGTCCTAAAGTCTGCCGCAGATCTATGTTTCTTAAAGATATATAAAAGCTTCCTCAGGCGTGTCACGGCTGAGTCAATTTGTTGATGCCATTTAAGGTGACTATCAAGTACAATACCAAGATATGTATTAGTTGCAGTACCTACTATTTGGGGGAAGTCACAGGTAGTGTCAGCACTGGGTTTGTACACGTACTCGTATGTGCTTGGAGAGCAAAAGTAGTCTGAGGTTGACCTGACTTATTTAAAGAAAATGTAATGAACTTAGCTCAGCATTTCTACGAGTTTCACTCCATAAATATTCTTAATACCTGTAATTTTTATAAATCCAATTTTTAGTCATGTGAACATAGCTTAAAAGCATTTAGATAAATACATCTTTGTAATTGAATACACGCCACTTTTAAAGGTTAAAGACGATTCTGCGCATTAACGTGATTCATCTGTCAAGTCATTTTTAACGAATTTTTTTATGATTTTTATTTGATTATGATTTTTTTAAATTATAAAATCTGTTGCAACAATAATAACTGACACAAAAATGTTTCCCTCCCGCAAATTTATGATTCGTGAAGCAGCAAAAACAATAGTAAAGCAAATATGCGGCCGCAGCGTCCACGAAGCACGGGGAGTCAGACTGGGTGACCCGCTGCCGTCTTGTAACTTGTACGAGGATTTCCCCACCAATGTAATAGAAATGCCTAAGTTTGTGCATGGAAAGAATGTTGTCCTATTCGCCGTGCCTGGTGCTTTTTCTCCAGGCTGCTCGAAAATCCACCTGCCGGGGTACGTGAAGGCTGCTGATACCATGAAGAAGAACGGTGTTGATGAGATCATATGCGTTTCGGTCAATGACGCCTACGTCATGGGTGCATGGGCGGAACAGCACAATACAAAAACAAAGATCCGAATGCTTGCAGACCCCACCGGCCGCTTCATCAAATCGTTAGGCCTCGGTATGAATATCATACCACTTGGCGGTTTCCGTGCGAAGCGCTTCTCCATGGTGATTGTCAACAACATAGTGAGGGGTATAAACGTAGAACCATCTGGCATCGGACTCAGTTGTTCGCTTGCAGACGCGCTCTGTTACAAGATGTTTTTGAAAAGTAAAAAGGAGCTATCCTAACAAAAAACTTGTTTTTTTTTTGCTGGCTTTCACCCGTTTTCTTCACCGGTAGTAGTACTTATGCGATAAGGATGCTAAGCATAATAAACACCGCCATAGCAATTATATACCTGCCTTGTTTGGTGGATGTTTTGTATTTATCTTAGACATATTTCCTTAAATGTGGACCAACACTTTCTGTTATCGAAATATGAAATGTTGTTAAATAGAGTTGACAATGTAACTTTGTGGGATTTCTGTACGCTTTACAGACTGATTGCTATGAGCATTCCAGACTTCTAGAGTAGACTGGACAAAGCCCATTACGTTGTTTATTTTTATTTCTGTACTTATTTTTTTATTGATAACGAAATACCCTTATTATTTTTTAACCTGTCTTTCTTTATAAAATTTAATTCGTTATTTAAACGTAACACGACAGTAAATAAAGTCACGAGCATCATTATATACCACCGAGCTAAACTTAGCAACATTCAATAGCGATGTTTTCGCGAATTTACGATTGAAACTTTGAGATCAGCCCCATTTCATAATATCTCCGACGGTTAGAAGATCATTGTGTTCGTAATACCTCTTAATTTCAATCAATACTTCAGGATAAAATTGTTTTTGAACTTTATTAAACATAAAATAATCTGTGGCGACATCTACATCGCCACATGCGAACTACGCATCAAAAACCTGACGTCACACAAAATCCTGACGCCACACAAATCCTGCATCGCGCAATTAGAGTTTACCGCACGAACGACATATTATAACATAAGACTATCCGATATCAATCGTTGGGCAGTTGCCCGCCAGACACGACACCCATCTGGTCGCAGGATCCTCCCTTTTCAATAGAGGTGCGCACTCTCTGTTCCTTTACTCTCATGTCCGATGGGACGGCAATCCAACACGACCGGGGAGATATCAGCGCAGAACCAACAGCTTAACGTAATTTCCGAGGCACGGGGGTATCACCACCACCTACTTCCAAAATCCGGGTAGCTACTGAGAAATTCCTAATGGTAAAAAAAAGGCCAAGTGCGTGTCAGATCACGCACAATAAAGGGTTCCGTAGTCGGGATGAATTTATCCCAAGAACAAACATAACATTGTAGTTGAAAAACATGTTCTCGGAATGTATGGGAGAACTTGTTTTTGCAACTGCAAACCAACTCGCAGAACCTACTCATGAAAATACCTACAAACTGAAACAATACGTATACTGAGAGATTGTTGCATGATATATTGTTACTTATTTTGAGACTAGGCAGCTTTCCAGTTACCAGTGATTCCTACAGTTGTTGGTAGTAGGTGTCAAGAAGAAGCATCGTAAACTATTCTGTAGTTCTATAAATAGCTGTGAACTGACACGGATGGACCTCGACCCGACTGGTACTGATACATTTTACTTTAAAATTCAAATCATTCTTCCATCTTGAATCTTGACTGTGATTTATTATTTAGCTATTCGACAGTCGAAGGCAATTCCTTCGACAATTCAAGTCAGCAGCAGGTTAAATCTATATATACTATAAAACAAAGTCGCTTTTCACGTTTGTGTGTATGTCCGCGTTGTTCTTCTAATATACGCAACGGATTTTGATGACTTTTTCAACATAATTTAGAGATTCTGTAAGTTTATGTATATAATACATAATAAACTTATAGATAATTAAGAAATCTCAATGTTTTGTTGAGTCGTAAAAACCTTGCGAAGCAGGGGCGGGTCGCTCGCAGAACAATGCGCTCTGAACAGTGTAATTTTCACTTGAGCATAACAACGTTTAAATGTGGGCTATCATGTTCGCTATGATAGACAGTGCCCTATGCTCCCTGTCCATGTCCTCATCATCGGTCAGTGACTATGTGCCCAAAATATTTAAAACAGGTGACCACAAAGTCAGGGGAGGAACCTGATCTGGTGACTTGGTACCTGCTTTAAATATGCCATGAGCTCACCTTTTGTGACATTATATTTGAGACTATGACTAGCCGCGGACGTTTCTAACACATTAACTAAATTCCTAATTACAAATATTGTCTATGTGACAGCCGACATGCATGCTGCTGAGCTCAACGATTAATGCATTTATATATACAGATTAAACAAAACTGGGGATGTAAATCCACCCTGTCTTACTTCCACATTGTAGTCCAAATGGATCAGATAAGATGTCAGCCTACTTTACATAATTGACCTGAATCTGGTACCAATACTTTAGGATACAAATTCTTTTACCGAGTATATTGGTTTCCTTAAGCTTATCCCAGAGTTTATCGTAATGAACAACGTCAAAATCTTTAGAGGTCTCCCATTTATGCTTGTAATATAGACCACAAGCATAAATGGGCGTTTTAATACTCAACTGTGCCCTTTAGGCTCATTATAGCACTCTCTGTAGAAATTCCAGCGCCAAAACCAAACTGAGCATCATGTATGTGTATAAACTCTGTTAACTGAGCCTCCAGTACACTGTCTAGAACCTTTGCAATAACGGTGGCCAGTGAGATCAGCCTATAATTAGATTTGACCGAGCTATCTCCGGTCTTGTTTTTTTATTATGGGAGTAACTATTGTTTTTGTTAATTCACTAGGTAGGTAGGAGTGTTCAATGCACAGATTAAAAAACATCAATAAAAGTCTAGAGATATGTGGCCCTTAATTTTGTAGATGTTCAACGCTGAGCCCGTCATGTCCCGGTGATATCCCACCTTTCATACTTTTCAAAATCTTTCGTATGTCCTCAGCACCCACTTTTAGGCTGATGTTTTCACACACGGGGTCAGGGTCCAGCATCCACTCGGAAGTGCCTAAAGGGGATTCCACGGTGAAGTGATCTTTAAACATGTTAGCGATCATCTTTGCGTCGGTGACACCCTCGACACTCAATGGAACCCAAGACCTGATGTTCAATTTATTGGTATGTTTCCAAAATTCGCGAAACTTATTATTTGAATGCAGTGTCGGCGATCCATCTTTATCTGGTCCTGGTGTTGTTGGCTAATTTAAGCTTGGCTTTGAAAATCTTTCTGCTATTACTCATCGCTTCACGAATGAATCCTGCTTTAGGTTTACCAAAAACTAACCAGTTTTGAAAATTAAGCCTGGCCGAGTGAATCAAGCTTTGCCAACATAATCATTCCACCCCATAACTTGTTTTTTCCGCACCCTATAACTAGACTCTGAAGCTTCACTTAGCGCTGAGACAATATCAGTATGCAAATTATCTAGGATATGTCTATGTTCCACATTATTACACCGTTTATCACAACATTCTCCTAATACCATTGGAAAGTCAATTTATGGCAAATTTTTGTATACATAACGATTTGTTCAGGTTTTCTTTCACCCCAGTACACTTTACTTTTAGGTACTATTGGAATCACATTTTTAGATGGTAATATACTACACTTAATGGACACAGGATAGTGGTCAGACAAGTACACATTATAATCAACCCAGATGTCTGTAACAGAGGGCCACGTTGGCTTGCGGACGGTGAGCAATGGGTAGCTCACCGTCCGATAAGGACCAGGCCCGGGTCGACGGCGCGTTGTGTTCCACGCGCGCCTCAAAGAGATGTCAGCAAGTGAAGGGGTCCGATAGGACCAATGCCTGCCGGGGTTGCGGGAAAGTCCGAAAGGGATACCGTGGCCCCTGGCAACGTACAGGCAACGGAAGGAACACGGGTGGGTTTTAGTCAGTAAGAGTCTGACACGCCCTCCTGCTCCGCCCAGAGTGGGAGAAGTTATTAGATAATTTCCCACCCAAAAAAAAAAAAAAAGGGCCACGTTGCACATAGTAACAATTATGTGGTCTAACCAAAGCTTACAACCATGCGCTTGACTTTCAAAAGTGTGCGTATTAGACCCCACATTAAACTATGTCGGCACATACCCAATCCAGATCATCACAAAAACTGAGTAGCTCATTATAAAAAAAATAATTTCGATGTGCATTGAAGTCCCCAATAACATGAACATAGTCTATATATACCACATTATTCAATTATAGCATGTATAGCGCGCATTCACTGGGTTAACTCAGTCATATTTTCCGCACAGTCTGTTGGCATGTATACCGATAAACCAGTACGGGACGATCACTAGTCACTATTTTGATTGCACATATCCTAGGTTATTGAATGTAACAATTCAATAACCGTAACTGACGGGAACGAACTTTTACGCCACAATATTGCCGTCCCTCCATGAGGTCTGCCACCCAGTATTCCAGCAGAAGTGTCCACTGGTGAAGTTCCAGTGTAGCCAAAATCAGTATTGATACTGCTGGGCCATGATAAGTCACAAGGCAGTAGCCATGTTTCTTGACGAGCAATTATGTCTGACACCAGTGTTAGTCGCCTTACATCTTCAATCGATCGCTTAACATTTTTACAATTAAATGTACAACTGGTGTTGTTGTCATTCATTTATATGATAATTATGATTGGTTGCTAAACATTTCCAACGCATGTATTACTGATTACCTTCCCAGCGTTGTCTGGACCAAATTCTACAAAACGTCGATACAGGATGGATTCTCATTGTTAGACATGCTCAATCGGTGCCTCGGTACGAAAATCTTAAAGGCATTATAGGCTCTTTGAAACTTCATATTAATCTTTTGTAGGTGTACACGCAACTTTGTCTTACTCGGTAGTGCTCTTATCCACATTATAAATAAATAAAGGTACCTTAATAACAGCCGCCTTGAATTTTCCTTCAGGTTCAGTGACTGCCGTTCCTTTCGGTCCCACAAACTTATTTTTCGACCGATTTTTCTGTACAAGTGTCCATTCATTATAGTCTGAAGGTTCCACCGTCTTCCATTAGTTGAGTATAACTAAAGGCAATCAATCTGCCTAGCCTTTTCCCAACTATATTGAGGTTGGCTTCCAGTCTAACCGGATGCAGCTGAATACTAGTATTTTACATGGAGCGACTGCCTATCTTACCTCCACAACCCAGTAACTGGGTAATACGATACCCCTTGGTAAGACTGGTTGTCAGACTTTCGGGCTACCGACGACCCGTAAGGACTGTCAAAGATTCACGAATAGCAGCCGGTACCAACGGCTTAACGTGCTTTCCGAGGCACGGAGGAGTCTCGGTGTGTAAAGATGGTCACCCATCCACAGACCATTTCCGGCAAGCGTAGCTTAACCTGATAGATCGACCCGTGCGGCAGGTATTACTTAGCCACAAGCTAACAAACAAAACCGTAACCAAAGGCATTGCTAACAAATGTATTACAGTTTGCACGTCATGTCAGGATTTGTCGTCAGATCAATCGACAGTATTCATCAAACTGAGTCGGAAAATCCTAGAGAAACCAAAGCCTTGTTGCTTTGGTTTATCTAGGATTTTTTAGGATTTTAGTTCACAGTCGACGAAAAACTATATGGCTACTATTTAGACAGCTAGTTGAGGCGCCTATAAATAGGTCCCTTTGCAGACCGACCATGATATTTTTCAAACAGTTGAGCATTTTAATGATTGCATACAATTTGCATGGAGCGCCACACCTACCCCGAAAACCGAACCTCCAGATATACTGTGGTCTGAAACTATCAGAAACTTGCTAGAGAAGCGAAACACAAGAAAACGCTGGCAAAGGACACGATATCCCGCTGACAAAAAACACTTAAAAAGTGGAGAAAACAATCTAGACATGGAGATATATACCAAAAAATTAGATGCAACGGCAAATTCGGATTATGCTCTCTGGTGAGCAATAAAAAAGCTTAAAAGACCGGTAGCAAGCACCAATACGCAAAATCGATAACACATGGGCGAAAAGTGACTTCAAAAAGGTATAAATCTTTGCCAAGCACCTAAGCAAAGTATTCTCTCCTAACCCTGTTCAAAGATCTCAAGAAATGCACAGTGACATAAAATCATACTTAGAACAAACATACCAACTCGACTTGCCAATTGCAAAAGTCTCGAAAAGTGAAGTATGGATTGCTAGCAATAAACTCAATCAAAATCGCTCGAATATGACTTAGTTACAGCAAAAATACTGAAAGAACTACCAGAGGCAGGAATTACTTTGTTTACAGCAATGTACAACGCAATAATCTTGAAGGGGTACATTCCTCTCCAATGGAAAGTAGCCAAAATAATCATGATAGCAAAACCTGGAAAGTGCCCTGAAGACGTAAAGTCCTACCAACCCATTAGCTTGTGCATCAATAGACTAAGACCATTAATAAACCAAAACAAATTATGCCTGACCACCAATTCGAGTTTAGCCAAAGTCATAGACCATAGAACAAATTCATCGGCTGGTCGAAAAATTTCATGCCACATATGAAGACTGTTCAGCTACCTTTCTTTCTAGATATATCACAGGCTTTCGATCGAGTATGGCACGAGGGCCTTTTATATAAAATTATAAAGGCATTTGCAATAAACTACTTCATATTCATTAAATCCTATCTAAAAGGGAGACACTTATTTTTAAAACAAGGCAAAGAAGTAACCGGACTGCACGGAATTCGGGCAGAAGTTCCTCAAGACAGCGTGATGGGTCCTCCTCTTTACCTTCTCTACACAGCTGATCTCCCTGTGTTCGAAGGAATAGTCTTAGGCACATTTGCCGTTGACACTGCTACATTAGCTGTGCATGACGATGCGGGTCAGGCTGCTAAGATTCTACAAACGAGTTTAGATGAAATATAAATAAAATAAAATTTTCCATGAATACTTAACTTATTTGAAAAATCCCTTTCAGCAACATACAAAACAAAGAATTCGACTTTTCAATTCACAAATAGTTTTAGTTTAAATTCTTTTTCCCTTTCTCACAACGAATGAACAAAATAGATCAAAATCAGTCGATTTCGTGCACGGCCTCTTAACCCACAACGCAGTTCAGCACATTTTGCATAACAAACACTAAATTAGTATAAATGAATAGTGGGGCTTTAAAATATAACCTTTGTTTTTACTTGCTATCACTTTTTTGTTACGTAAAACCAACCTTTATAAAAACAAAACACCGTCTGCTGGATTTCGGCAATGACTTGACTTTCATATCCCGGCGTCGTGTTACAAAAGCTTTGTTCAACCCTTGTCACTGCGACAGTGACTTGACAACGTAACACCTACGAAGCGGAACGGGGAGACAGTTTTGTTTGTTTTGCCATCGTAAGAAATAGATCGAGCCCGAGATGTAATAACCATTGTTTATTTGGAAACTTGTGCCTGTAATACGTACCGTGGGAAGTTCAACATTAGACTTTGAAATTAATTATTTAAGTAGTTCCCGCATCACGTACTTTCCGCAAACTTTATTCTCGAGAAAAGTTTTGATTCCTTGCCAAGTGAAAACTTACTGACAGTTTTAGATAAAACTGTATATTTGAGGTAAAAAATCACTTTGTATGACATGTTTTGTCGTTTACACTAATAATGACGGCTAAGCAATGGGTTAGCCGTCATTTAAGTCGCCGATCAGAATCAGTAGGTTATTTAAACGTTTAACTCTTCAAGTGAAAGGTCTGATATGCATTACTGAGATACAATTTATCAATCTAATTCTATTTAAGGCATCTTTTCAGTTACCAACCGTTTTTAACTATTTTGCACAATCAACCTACAATTGCCATGTGCTTTGATTATGTCCGCTATTTGAATGTTCCGAAACAGCAGAAAACGTACGAGACAATAAATTCAACAATACGGACCAAACAGAAATGAAAACGTGCGTGTTTTATTTAACTAGCGATTGGACGGTGATATCCAATCTCTACACATAAAAGTGTCGTTCATTGTCCAATTCAACGTTTATGTATCGGAAGCGGCTCCGGGCTTATGTTTCGTACTCGCAGCTAGAATAAAAGTGTATTAAAGTTTTCCCTGATCGTGAAATCACTGTTGCATATTGAATAGGAACTCTAGAACTCACATTTGTTATGCTGTGCTGGGAAATGGTTTGCCAAGTTTACCCACGTCATATTGACTTCGAAATATTTTAATCCAGCTACGTATAGAAAAATACGTATTCAAATACGTAAATTATATATTTTTTCATAGATCGGGAATCTTGGCTTTGGTTTAAGTGGGTATCGGTGGAATACAATGTTGCCCTCTTTCTTCACTCGATTTATATTCTGAACTTGGCTCACATGTTAAAAGTAGTATAGTGAAATGGTAAAAGTTATTCATTTATTTTTAGAACAGCGTAAGAGTGTATTAATAAACGTATAAAAAGTGATAAATATATGAAAGTCAATAAAATGTTTATGGAAGCGAAGAGACAGCTATTTATATGAAAAGGTCTAACGGGGCTCTCTTAATAAACATTTGCTCGTTGTCACATTTTATATGAGAATTTTACACCAACACCTTTTCCTAGCTCCTCAAATATAGTACGAAACGACCGGTATAATTAAAAAAAGTCTTGTCCGTACTCAGCACTAGTTGTAATTCTCGTTTCGGGACTAGTTGCTAAACATGCATCTAAAAGAATATGCGATAAATACAAATGATTTCGTTAGGTTCAATAGGTTTCTTATGACATTATTTTCGAACACGAAATTCAAAAACTTATTTTTACTATTGCCATTGCACATTTCGTTCTTAGTAACGATAAAATGTACCTACTGCTACACTGTTTATTTATAGCCACATAAACTTATACTTCCACCTAGAACAGAAAATCATGTCTCCAACAGAAGCAATTAGCGGTTTTCAATAAGCTATAATGCATGTCCTTATGGCTCGTAACGGCTTAACGGAGTTCTAAGAAACCCAACTCTCTCGAGCGCTCGCTAAAAGGTTTCCTTTTATTTAAGCCGTAAGGGTATTCCATAGAAAGGGGGTGCCTAGCTACATGTCACAAAATAGATACGTACAGAATGTCTACATCAACAAAAAGAAAACCGACAAACGCACACATCAACGAGCAAAAACTTATGCCAGTCGCAAGTGTGCTTGGACTCGCCGAACCTAGTCGCTTATTTGTGTCAATCTGCTTACCCTTTAGCCAACTATGTTGGGGTCAGCTTCCAGCCTAACCAGATGCAGCTGAAAACTAGTATTTTACATGGAATAACTGATTATCCGATCTTGGTAAGACTGGTTTTCAGACTTTCGGGCTTCTGACTAGGACACGCGACACGCCTAACGACTGTCAAAGATCTACGAATGACAGTCGGGACCAGCGGCTTTAACGTGCTTTCTAAGACACGGAGAGAGCCAATTACAGGTTCTCACGGGTAAAAACAGTAAAAGTAGTAGAAATCTTAGATTAAGTAAAAAAAAAAAGTCATAGTTCAGCCGAGCGCGTGCAGTGTCGGTTTTGGTGGTAAATGAGTCACATGAGAACTCTTTACAAAGAATATTAGTCTTTACTCGGCTCGCACCATGAATGAGTTTTGCCTGTAGTTAGAAGAGGAAAAAGGAATGGAGATAGGCGGATTAAGTCTAACTGATCTCTGAGGTACATTAAAACGTAGTTTATGTAGGAGATCAGGACAATCGATCTCGTTAGATATAACTTTTAATAGGAAAGTGAAATCGGCTAGTCGACGACGATTTATGAGTGGCTGAAAGTGAAATTTGTTTATATACATATTCTCAATACGATCAATGTACTTGCCATAACACGGGTTCCAGATTTGTGACGCATATTAAAGATGACTTCTCACAAAAGAGCAATAAAGAATCTTAAGGGCCTGCTTTTTTTAAACACCCTGCGAGTCTCATAACAAAACCCAGTGACTACGAAGCTTTGGCCATGTGTATTTGCTCAATGTGCACGTTAAATAAAAGTTTGGAATCATGAAAAACGCCAAGGTCGCCTACATCATCGCATCTGTGTAATAGCTGCCCTTTAAGTTGAACAAGTTGTAGGGAGAGGGACGCGTTTTCTGCTAAAGGAGATTGCTGAACATTTAACAGGGTTCAATCTAGTTCATTAATCAAGCAATAATCATCCACCGCGCCAAGTCAGATTGGAGAGCATCCATGTCAAAATCTGATAATATTGCAGAAAATATCAGCAAAACAAAGTAAATTTGAGTTGTTGAAATACGAGTCGACGTCGCTTAGATAAATGATAAAAAGTAACGGACTCATCAAGGAACCTTGAGGAACACCACTAGGAGCTGAAACCCAGCTCGATATGTAGTTACTGATAACGACAGCTTGAGATCAGTTTTCAAGGTATGAAGTAAACTAAGTAGATCTCCTCTGATACCATTGTTAAAAAGCTTTATTTTAAGGATATTGTGGTCAATTTCATCAAAAGTTTTACTGTAATCCATGTAAACGACATCGACCTGTGCCCTATTGTCCATTCTGTCCGTTAGAAAGTCATTAAGCAAAGCCAGGTTAGATGCAGTTGAACGACATGAAAAGGGCTAAAAGACTGACTCAGCTACAACTTGGTCGTAGACAACTCTCTCAAAAACTCTAAAATGCACAGTTTGGAAATAAGTCTGTAATTAACTACTACAACTATTTCATTGTTGTGCCCTTTTTTATGCAACGGAGTTATAAAGGCAGACTTCCAGATTTGGGGAACAGAATGAGAAGATAGCTAATTAACGAACAATAGAGATACTGGAAAGGCTATGGTTCTAGCACACCCAATCAACAATTTAGGTGAGAAGTGGTCCGGACCAGCCGATTTAAATGGATCAATTTCACTAATGATCTTAACTATAACATTTATGTCAATCTCAATTGTGTGAAAATCCGAGGGTATGTTATAATTTGCAGCTTGGGGAGGACAGTAATTAGTAGACACCACATTGGTAGGATCAAGAAAAGTAGAATAAAATAGTGCAGCAGCACAGTAGCAGCAGCAGCAATGGCAACAGTGGTATTGCATTGGACTTAGATCGCTGCTTCACAAAGCTCCAAAAGCGTTTAGGATTCCTTTCGATGGAGGCTTCTGTATCAGCTAAGTAATTGGTGTAACAATCCGCTGCAAGTTTATTAACCCGCTCACGTAAATGTTTAAAGGTCGCCTCGTCTAAAAGCCTGCCATACGTCTTATATTTACTGAGATATTTAGCCTTCTCTTTGATCAACCGTTTAAGTGCCGGGGTGCAGCAAATAGGGTATGAGCTGTGAGAGACTGTCTTAATTGGCACATACTTATTTTGAATATCCGCTATGGTAGCATAAAAGTAGTCTACGGCGTCACCAAGCGACATGTACAAAAATACGTTTGTCCAGTCTATAGCTGCTATTTCACCGTTAATGGCCGCAAAGTCAGCTTTATCGTAAAGGTAAAGAGTAAAGGGAGCGCGAGTTAAAAAAGTGTACTCTGCAAAGTTCACGTCGATACAGAGGGCCGGGTGATATTTGTCGACAGGTGATAAAGGCACCAAACATTCACACACTGAAACAATTTCATTACATAAAACTAAATCTAGAATCTTACCATAACCGAACCCTAAAATACGCAATTCATCAGTTAGCATGTACTCGTCGCCACTACAAATATTCACAGGTAATAATGTATTGTTATTTAATTGCCACAAAATTTCACTAAGGTTAAAATCGCCAATAACTAAATACTTATCAGTTGGATTGTTTAGCACTATACTACTTAAACTATGGAGAAAATTTGATAGTTGCTCGAAAAAGGAATAACCATGGTTTTGCCTACACAGTTATATGACGCAAACATTCAATTTAAGGTAATTTCTTGTGTCGGGCTGATGTAGGTACACTCACAGTTACCCACTAGTCTTCGGCCGAGGAGTGAAATAATGGTTGGGGAACAGCAGAAATACACTTACTGATAGCTATCGCTCCACGAGACTGACCCGTGAGACAGTAATCCCAGTCGCGACGCCAACCAATAGAGTTTTATATGCCGTCGACTAACCAAGTTTCCGTTAAAACAATCACATCGTATGAACATAGGCATTGTTGGCGAAAGAAGGATTCAGTCTTGGTACGTAGCCCATGAACATTCTGATGATTAATGAATGCAGTTGTTGTTATCGCCTATAATTTGCATCAATTATAGCAACAAAATTTTTAGTACAATAACAACCACTCAAATAACAATGCGCTAAAAAAACTAACGATTGCAGTGTCTGTGACAATGTTTATGGAAAATAAATACTCAACGATTCAAAGGTCAACTGTGAGACGCACTAGATAAAAAAAAAAACGCGTCGAGGCAGTAGCAACAGTATCATGCAGATGATTGTATCTCGTGCGGATTACCCTATGCAGAACAAATGGATGCATATTGTGATGGGTGTTGACTTACATAGTACATAAGATTTTACTGTTTTAGTAAAATCTTATGTACTTATAGGGACCTATAATTATAATAATTTATTTATCTGTATTTTACACTGTATTTTTATCATAATTGTATGGATTCATTTTTATCTGAAATAACCTGATTAGTAATAATAATAAGGCCCAATTACGAGTACAAAAGCGGGTGACGAAGCTTCGAGCACGTCAGTGGTGCTAAATCTTTTACAAAAATTCAAGTGATAAACAGTTGTGGCTATTAGAATAAAAATGAATTTACTTCTAGACTTAAGTTTTAAAATATGTTGATAAAATAATGATAACCGAAAGATGCGCCACTCTAATTTAGCTTGTTTAAATCTATCTCCTTAGAAATTACAAAGACAGCCGATCCCTCCTGCCTGCGGACATGAATATTTCCGTGTTTGACCCAAACGTGCTTATACTCTTTCTCCGTTGCTCTGCTCGGGTAACTTTTTAGAGTCAGGGTTGAGGTGATCATTCACATAAACCCGGTTCGATTGGCCTGTGAATCCAAGGTCATGGGCGGATAACGTCTTGCAGCCGCAACAAAGTCCTCCTTGACATATCTGTTCAGAAAGCTGACCACAATTTACTGAATCCTTGAATCCTGGATATATAGTGTATAATTAACCTTTTGACTGATCTTATCCAAGATAGCGAACAAATTTTCGTCCTTTTTTACGGGAATGCCTTAATTTCCACATTGTTCATCAAGGTTGAACTCTGGTCGCTAGCAGACAGCTCCGATTTAATCAAGTAAATGTCAGACTGAAGAGAACAAACAGATTCCTGAAGATGCTCAATACCAGCAACCCTGCCTGCAGTCTCAATACCTGCAAGTTTGACAGAGAAATCCTCCAGCCGCTTACCATCGAACTCACAACTGACCTTGAGTTTTTTGAGTTCCACTTTAATGTATTTGACATCATCAGACAGCGTCGGCAGGCCAGCCGATTGAACCTTGAGCTCACGAATCTCATTTAGGATCGTTTCCAGAGACGTAGGTTCAGGTGTTGGTAGTGGAGACGGGGAAAGGGTCAGACACGGTGAGGAGATTCGCTACTTGAGACATTTCCATGCCGACCTTCGATCAGGTCCTAGTTTTCTCCACCCGCCCTCCGTGATGCTAGCGCAGCCAAAATCGAGGTGCCGTTTGCATGAGGCACACTAAAGGCTATCATTGAAGGCTGGCACACTTCATCATAGTTAACGTTGAAGTTTAATGATGAGTAAAATGTTTAGAACCACTGATAAAAAGGACCGGTCGAGCGGGGCGGGTAGGTACTTGCGTAGCGATCGCGCGAAGTGCGTACCGGACGAGCGAAGTGGGTGATCGCGAATAACTGCTTTAAAGACGTTACGACGCTTTAAAGAATTTCTTGTGCCTAATGGACTGGAAATAGCACGAACTCTTGATTAAGTACAGCCATTGAGTATAAATGTCGCTTATTGCCACTTAGTTACGACTGAATTTGGAGTACCTACTTATTGCTAAAATATTATTTATTCAGAAACTAGAACTAGGACTCAGCAATAAATTCCTCTTGTTATTAGTTCAGGTAGTCGCAAAATAATTATTCGTTAGCAATTTCCGAACCAGTTTTCGACTTCAACATTGAAATAGTTTATCTTGTTGTTCATTTACTACTAAATGTTGTAAACTATTCACGTTTTGATAATTACTCCGAAATTACTATCCTCGTATAATATGTGTAAATACCAACCACATCACACATGTCTGTTATATTTATTTTATTATTTATGTACACACAGTAAAATACATAGAGATTCGACATAAATTATAATTATCTTATCGCTATTAATTTACTATTATGCCTTCATTTATATTCTATATATATCATCATGCGCTGTTTCTCGAATCAGAATTATTGAATAACATGGATTATCAAAATACATGTTTACTTACGTGAATTCACGCGAATACGCAATTATCCTTGTATGAAGTAGGTACTGCTTCTCATTGTTTTCTCAACGAGTAGGTAGATCACGTATATTAAGCAAAAAGAAGCTTTATGTTATTAGTATAATATAATATTTAGTCTTTAGAAAGGTTCTTTTCCCCATTTCGGATATTAAGAAGATAACAATAATGGTAAGAATAATAATATAAGGTGAGACAAGTTTAAAATGCGTCAGCAGTTTTCGGAATTTAGTAGCGTAGTTTTTTTTTTACCTTCACTTTATCGTTTTTAAGAATATTAGATGCAATGGCAATTGTCAAAATAGGTTTTTGTTTTTCGTGTTCGAAAATGGCACTTTTTTGTCTCATTTATATTTATCGCATATTCTTTTCAGATTCATGTCAAGCAACTAGTTGCGAAACATGAATTACGACTTGTGCCAAGTGCGGACTAGATTTTTTAAACTGTACGGGACGTTTCGTACTATATTTGAGGAGACAGGTAAGGGTTTCGGTGTAAAAAACTAATATAAAATGTGACAACGAGCAAATGATTGTTTACAGATCCCCGTTAGACCTTTTCATATAAATATCTGTCTCGTCGCTTCCATAAACATTTTATTGCCTTTCATATTTTTATTACTTTGTATACGTTTATTACTACACTCTTACGCTGTTCTAAAAATAAATGAAAAACTTTTACCATTTCACTACCCCATCTAGAGACACGGTAGTGTGTGAGCCAAGCTCAGAATACAAATCGAGTGAAGAAAGAGAGCAAAATTGTATTACTCAAACCAAAGCCAAGATTCCCGATCTATGAAAAAATATATAATTTACGTAAAATTTGAATACGTATTTTTATAGTATTTTTCTATACGTAGCTGGATTAAAATATTTCGAAGACAATATGATGTGAGTAAACTTGGCAGATCATTCCCCAGCAGAGCATAACAAATGTGAGTTCTATTCGCATGCAGCTGTGTTCTACAGTTCCTATTCAATATGCAACAGTGATTTCACGATCAAGGAACAGTTTAAGTAGTACACTTTTATTCTAGCTGCGAGTACGAAACATAAAACCGGAGCTGCTTCCGAGACATAAACGTTGAATTGGACAATGAACGACACTTTTATGTGTAGAGATTGGATATCACCGTCCGATCACTAGTTAAATAAAACAAGAACATTTTCATTACTGGTTGGTCCATATTGTTGAATTTATGGTCTTGTTACTACGTTTCCTGCTGTTTGGGAACATTCGAACAGCGGACGTAATCAAAGCACAGCTCGGTTATTGCTTTCACAATTCATAGTGTGGCTCGTAGAATGGCGGAACGTTCATAAATTGAGCTTTGTCGGTTGATTGTGCAATGTAGTCAATAACGGTTGATGACTGAAAAGGCTAAATTCTAAATGCCTTAAATAGAATTGGATCGATAAATTGTATGCCCAAAATGCGTATATGAAGTGTTAAACGTTAAAATAACGTACTGATTCTGATCGGCGATTGGGTAAGCCGGCAATATTTTTTTTTTTTTTTATAAAAAAACGTTGCCGGGAACACTAGGAATTTCTCCTGTATCGTGGGTGCGTTTACAAACATTTATACTCACATACACAAACAGCCAGACTCGGAACTACTTGTAGGTCATACAAATATTTGTCCCGTGCAAGAATCGAACCCGCGACACGCAGCGCAGCAGTCAATCGCTTAACCACTGCACCAACCATGCCGTCAAATTGGTATTATATTATATCAGCTTTTTAATTTCGGCATTACGATTGAAAGAAGAGCAGTTTATTACAAAGAAGGTTTGAGAAATATTTGAAGGACAAATTCTATCGGCACCCTCTTTTTATTAATCGCTTTTAGAGTCAAATTGAAGCACGCACAATCTTTATTTTATTTATTACGAAGTACGAATCTTTGGATCACGTTTGTCTTGTAATGGCCAGACACTTACTTTTATTTGATTTTTATCTAAGCGTACTATTGACGTGTTTTTTTGGGCGTGAAGTAAAATATCACTAAGAAACCGAATATTTCTCCAAAGTCTGATTCATTTTATTTTAAGATCACCCACCTACAACATCTGAATTATTGTAGTAATCATCTCAGCAAGTAATAATTTATTTGTTAGCAATATTAACAGCAGTTAAGACTAAAGTTTTTATGGCTCCGACATCAAAACTCCTGTTGAACATTATTTTATCTTAACAGCATCTATTGAAGTATCAAATTAATGAGCCACTTGTTTGCTCAAGAAGATATTGTGAACAACCACATTAAACTTCACTATAAATTACTTCTTGATATTTTAATTCCAAACTATGTTATACTCTTTAGACTCCATTTTGAGATGAACATTAAGCATCTATTCAAAAAAAGGTCACCTACACGTAAAGCTGTTCCTTGCGTCAGGTCGGAGTTCATGAGTCAGTGAATGAATGACGTCTCTGAAGCAAAGGCTTTTCTGAACATGACACTCCTATTCCAATAGCTAGCAATTGTCATTCGGGAGTTTGACGTATTTTCATTTCTTAATGAGCCCTCCTACGTAGTTGAAATGAAAAGAAAATGTGTTGAATACGTTGTCGTGTATTTCTTTTTTCTTTTAGTCGCAAATCCATCTTCTGACTATGATGATATGTTTATTTAAAACAAGCTTAGATTCAAACAATGCAGTAATGGTGGGAAACAGCAGTAGCTGCCAAAATTTTCACATTTATAGTTGTAAACTACTCAATAACTATAACACGAATGTTATAAACAGATAACTATTAGGATGGAAAACTATATGGTTCTGAGGATTTGGGAAAAAAAATATGATTGTACGTCATTTAAAGTGCGAAATACTTAATACATGTTTTTTTTAGCGAATAATAGCAGCAGACCTTACACGTGTGTTCTGTATAATTATGTATGTACTTTTTTAATCATTATTTCAGTACCATGTATTGGTAACCAAAGGCCCTAAGGCATATGTAAATGTTGTCTCAAAAAACATGACAATAATCGACATATTCATATTAATATGAAGTATCTTTAAGTTCGTATGTTCTGTGCTGGTGCTGCTGCTGGGGCTGCATAAAACCTCAAGCGGTGTAAGTATATAACCTTACTGATAATTATATTTTCGAGCCGATTGGGGTTGAAATCCTCGGGCGGTGGGGTCCGAGTACTCACGGCCTCTTTAATGAAATCTCAGAACGGCTATTTGACACTTTCCGTGACCCAAGGGCTGGTTTTTACCTTGCGCAGAGGCTAAGCATTACCATATAACGTGACAATGCGGCCAGTCTCTTGGGTACATTACTAGTCGATAGCGATGCGGATGAATTTTTCGATGCTATATTTTAGTTTGTGTAGTTTTAGGTAGTTAAGTTAGTATATAATTTTGCTATTTTTATTAATTAATTAGTTATAAGTTGTTGTTGTTCATGTAAATATAATAACTTCAAGGAAATAATTTCCAGGTCAGGTTGATAATGCTTTGTTGCGGAAGGTAGCCGCGCCCTCGTTTCTGGCGAAATGCCAATAACTGTCACGCGGCTCCACAGGTGATCTCAGTATTGCATTAAAAATGTGTATTTTTAACCAAAACCCTACGTTATCCACTTTTTTATTTAAATTGTATAAACGTAAATCCGTGAAAGCAACTCGATGAGAAATGTCGGCGTTTACCTGAAATAGCGGCGAACGAAATATAATTTTGTGTAGCTTTTTCCGATCAACGAGAGCCAAGTTTCATTTAGGGTAGCTCGGTAGTCTCACAAAAGTGCCTTTAAATTATAATATGTATGGAAGTGATTCTCGAGTATAACGGAGAGTCACAGAGAGAAGAAGTCAGATTTTAATTTCGTCTGTATTTATTTGACTTTCGAAGACTTTTGAAATGTCGCGACTTTATTCGAGAATTCACGCGTGACGGTCCAACATGTATGAATAGTAACGACAAGCCTCACATACGGTGATATCTTTCTTAATTATTCATGAATGCGTCCCTATATTTAACTACAGACCGTGAGCAAATATAATGTCATTAGGTTCATCGTAAAGTTAAAATAGCAGTAGTTACAGCTCATAACGTACCCGTTCTCCACTTTGGTGGAGTCTGGGCCTTAAGCGTCTTTTTATACCTAAAAATTTGATTTGATCATCTAATAATATTTCGTTAATCACACATCTCGTCTCCACTCAGCTTCAGTGGAAACCAGTGAGCGGAGATGTATCATAATTGTATGGCGGCGGTACAAAGCGGAGATGTGAGCTGTGCCTCGCAAGCTACGACGCGCGACGTCGCGCAGCGGAGACGAGAAGAGATGTGAGCGGCGTGCAGTGAGCGGCGCCGTAATTTCGTTAACATCCAACGCTCGCCACACGCATCTCAGTTCCGCTTTAGCCAGCACACATCTCCGCTCTAGCCAGCACATATCTCCGCTCCAGTCTAAACTGTACGCATCTCCGCACAGCTTCGGTGGATACACTCTAGCTGAAAAACATCTCTTCTCGTCTCCGCCTTAGACATCTCCGCACATCTCCGCTTTGGTAGATTTCGGGCCTAAATAAGTCGATATTTTTGTTTTATTTTTTCTGAAAGTGAACACATGAATAGCACGATAAGTAACGTGTTGTTAAGTATCGTGCTATTCAGGTGTTCACTTTCCTCACGGATGGGATGACGTATTTTTTGAATAATTTACGTAATTTCATGTTTGCCTTTAGCCAAATTTTATCATCAATCAAATTTCCAGAAGATAATATGTTATAGACAAGTCCTCAGACCGAGCTCACAAGCGCGAATTCCTATTCACCTATTCAAATATACGTAGATAGTTGTTACAGCCGGCGTAGCGGTAACTCGTAGCGGCGTAGCTTCCGCCGCTCGCTACGGATACTACTGTGGCGTGTTGACAAGCTTCAGGATAAAATATGCATTACACGCAAACTCGTAATAGTCTGATATGAGGCTGGTCTAGAAAAAAATTCTATGTTTTATTTTTTTGAGTGAAATTCTACGATTTAATGTATTTAAAATGCCGAGTTTTTATTTTATTTTACCCCGTTCATTTTTGTATTACTCTAAAACTGGATATCTATTTTCTGAAAGTTTTATTTTACTTCGTTTTGTTTTGTGATTTTTAAAATGACAAAACTATAATCAAATCACTTTCTATCATTAGATTTATTAGTCGTACCGATATTTAATAATCGCTTTACATTAACTTTCAAAAGACAATTACAACTAATTGTATTTGAAGGAAACGAAATTGAAAATCCTATTCTCATTCAGACATAAAATTCTATTCAGTATTGTTTTATGCAGAATAATGGAAACCTCCATTAAGTTCAGTTGTAGCAGCTGCATTGTGAATGGAGTACAGAACAGCAATGGAGTATGATTGAGGACCGTTAGCGAGCAGATACCATATTTCAAACTTCCAGAGTTGTTTAACAGAATACACAAAACAATTTCCATAATATAAACGTTATCGTCCATTATAAATGCAAATTATATTGTTTACTTTTCCTGACTCTTAACAAAATACCTCTTAACTAACATAACTCTTAACTAAAATAACTCTTAACTCTCTAAAAAAATGGGTGTGCCACAAGGCTCGATATTGGGTCCATTCCTCTTTTTATATTAACGACCTACTCCATTTATTAAAAAATCAACCACAAATGATGTTATTTGCTGACGATACTTCCTTAATTTTTAAGGTAGATAGACGTGCTACAAATTTTGACGACGTAAATAACGGCCTACTGCAGGTCCAAAATTGGTTCACTGCTAATAATTTAGTATTAAATGGAAAAAAAACTAAATGCATAAAATTTTCTTTACCAAATGTCAAAAGTAGTAATTGTGAGATAGTATTGAATCAAGAGAAACTAGAATTTGTCGATAAAACAGTTTTCCTGGGGATCACGCTCGACTCAAGGCTTCAATGGGATCCTCATTTAACATCTCTTGCAGGACGGCTAAGTTCAGCAGCATATGCTGTCAGAAAAATCCGTGAATTTACTGATGTAGATACCACGAGGCTAGTCTATTTCAGTTATCTTCATAGTATCATGTCTTATGGTATTTTACTGTGGAGACGGGCTGCAGACATCGAGTCTATTTTTATTCTGCAGAAAAGAGCTATCAGAGCCATATATTATCTCCGCAGGCGCGACTCTCTAAGGGAACTACTGTTTAAGGATATTAACATCATGACGGTACCTTGTCAATATATCTATGAAAACATCATGTACGTAAGAAAAAAAATTACATCTTTTTAGTAAAAGAAGTGATAGACATAATTATAGTACAAGAAATAGGGACCTATTAGTTCAATCAGGTTTCAGACTGACTAAAGTAGACTCGTCTTTTATGGGGTACTGTTTAAAATGTTACAATAAAATTCCTCCCCACATACTTCAACTAAATGAGACGAAATTCAAATCTTATATAAAACGCACACTATGCAGGCAGGCATATTATAAGTTGGGGGATTACATCACTGATAAAAATGCTTGGCTCATTGCTGGTCCTGCTCCACAACCACAACCAATTGAATAACATCTTGGAAATACTGCTGGAGCGAGAGAGATTGTAAGACCATCTTTGTATTGTATAAACCCAATCTCCTTTGTATTATATAATTGCATAGCACAGGTGTGAGTACTATGTTCTAAAGAGCTACCATTTACCGGGTAATATGGCTTTCATTGACTTGAATGTGCCCTGGCGGCTGTGAGTATGTCATGCTCACTCAGATGTCTCGCTGATGGTGGCGCGTGTGTTGGATCATTTAGCTCCTTTCAAAATGGTTGAGCTGAATGGTGCTGATCCAAGCGTCATGCACGTGAACGGGCGCCGTCAGTTGGGACTGGTCATCTCTTAGCTGCCATGGCTTATTTTTTTTTTTTTTTCTGTTTATTTTTGGACGCTTTTACAAACGTGCACGTCTTTCTACATTGTCCTCACATGCATAATTTCAACATGAATGATGTAAACAATATTTGGTATCAATTTTTTTATTTAAAAGAGTGTCCGTGGAGTTTCTTGCCCGTTCTTCTCCATAGGTACCTACTACGCTTTGGAATGGGCAACTAGCTTCATATTTCTGAATTACCGACTTCTTGACAATTCAAAAGTGCCTGTAAATGGTTTAATTGATATAAATGCTTTGAGTTTGAGTTTAACAACTAACTCAATGGAATACGACAAAAGAAATAAATTAAAAATTTTGTGAGCTGAACAATCGCGAAAGAATAATGTGATTCTTTCAGACTCTGAATATAAAATATCATCTCATAAAATATTTCTGAGAATAAAAGATTACTTTGTATCGTAAAATGTACTTACGAAAATTCGCGAAAACCTTGGAATATGTCATGTGTTTTCATGTTATAGAAAACAAGGAAAATACTCCGAGAAAAAGGATAGCATATAACTAGGGTACGTCAATGAAAGGGCGAACCCTTTTCTGATCCATTGTTACTGATCGTGAGGACGGGAGGTTATTTATAATATGTATTACGAATTCATGCAATGTGGAAAATATAAATCAAGTAAGAGGCAAGTGTAATCACAGCCCATTCTGCCATAGGTACACACCGACGCGGCGACATTAGGACCGCAAGTGAACGTAAAATTAGTCACCACATTATGGTAATGTTATATTGTAAAGTTTTCCTTGAGCATCTTTGACTAATGACTCCCTAGCTCAAATAATTTATCATTATAAAATTATAAAAAGCCACCTTATATTTACTCACATCGAAGAGCGGATAGGGAAATCGAAACAGAAAACAAATATATGGTTCGATACTGTTCGGAACATTACTCAAAGAAATAAAATTGGAATGATGAAATGGTTCTGCCATGTATACTCGCAGAGTCGAAGTGGAAATATGCGGAGCAAAGACGGGGTTCCTAAATTTTTACAAAACTACGCTTTGTCAGACAGCAAATGAAATGGACTTGTGGTACTTTTGACTGGTGTAAAAAGTAAGGATTGGCTAGCTATGGCCATAGATCCCTAATGGCTGCGTGTCTGCAAACGGTATTTGCGTTACTGAATTTTGGGCTTAACAATTTTTTTGTGTTATTTTTGCCATCCACACGCTAAAAAGAAGTTCCCATAGACCTACTTAACCGGCCCGTAACTTCCCCACCACTGGGTAAAAGCTTCTTCTTATACTAAGACGGTACGTCCAGTTTTCCTAACGATGTTTTTTCTAGAAAGATTCATAACTTAGAAAGTACCTACTCATCAAGTTGGAAACACCCCGCAACTCGTGTTTAACCGTAGCTAGACCATCATGACAGACATCCATAGAACAAAAAAAAGAATCGATTGCACAAATAGTGTGTTGTATTTGTATACTGTCATACATTTCTCTATCAATGTTATCAAAGAATGGAAACAAGGGAACTTCCACTTCTCTGCATATAAATATCGTTATTACCGAGGAGGAGGTAAAACCAATTTTAATAAAATGGAACTGTTGATGTGACAGCACAATTTTAATATAAAAGGAATAAGGATAAAAAATGGACGTGAGTTGCGAAAATTGTTTTGTGAATTTTATAGCAGTGCTCATTAAATCTACCTATATATCTCATATCATTTCACGTGATTGCCTTTCCCGTTCAGAACACAAAGTGGAAGTATGAATAATAATTATATATTTTGTTAAAACTAAATCGCCTCATTATAAATATTCAGCGATTGAATTAAATTATGTTTAACTTAGAATGCGTCTGATGAAAGTTTTATATTTTGTTTTGTTTTTAAAATACATACTTAAGTAGGTACTGATATAAGTACCTAAACAAAAGAACGAATTTATGAAGGTACCTAAACACGGTACATATAATTTACGTTCGTTCCTCTTGAATATTTGAATAATAAGATTTTAGAGGCATGAGGAACAGGGAGTAAAGTTCGCTAATCCTCTATTGAAAAGGGAGGATCCTCCGACCTGACGGGTGTCGTGTCTGGCGGGCGACTGCCCAACGATTGATGTCGGCGAAGTTATATATGACGGAGAGGGTAGATGTCTCTTCATTATTATCAGCCATATTTTAACTACAGTGGGCGTACTATGAGTAGTGTTTGTTATTGCGCAATAGAAAAACGGTTTGCATTTCAGATCAAATTATAATTTACAATCAAATTAATCACACTAGCATTTCACACACTGTAGGTACACGACACAACTATTCGGAACGCGCGACAGTTTCTAAACGTCTTCACTGCTTGACCGCCATCCATTAACCCCTGCTTGGCTCCAGCCAGTCCGAGCGTTATATTGTAGACTCTGTCGAGCGCCGCTAGGAGGCGCTGGCGTCTCGATTACTCAACTCAGTAACGTATTTCCGACATATATATGGTGTTCGGTAAACTCTAATTGCGCGATGCAGGATTTGTGTGACGTCAGGTCTTTGATGCGTAGTTCGCATGTGGCGATTTAGATGCCGCCACGAGATTGTATCAAAACATCTCAGTAAGCATACTATGGAAAAAAAAAAAACCTAACTATGGAAAACATTTCAGTATTACATTAAATTTTTAAGCAAAATATTTAATGCTTGGTTCCAAGAAGTACTTATTTCGAAAATGTGCTAACTAACTATACCTATAAACATTGTTAATTTTAATATTTAATACAAAGCCTAGAACTGAGTGTTAGAAATTATTCACGGAGTTCCCATGAGCTTTCTCTTTACAGGCTTTTGAATAGATCAACAAATTTTCATAATGCTAGTCTGGGTCCTAACATTCTGATTAAATTCAGAGAAGATCATGTCATGGAGGTGGAGGGTCACCCTACTTGTACTAGTGGGACGAACCCCATACTGATTAGATAAGATATCTGAGGTTTACAGACTGTGGTCTTCAAACGACAATGAACAAAGGCCTACAAACCGTCCGCGTCGCACAAAGACAAAGCTCCGTCACCTGTCTCTCATAAATATGCAAAATCTCGCCATTCGCAGTTATAACCACAATTTCCAACCATACTACGCGATATCGACAAAATCGAATTGAAACTTACGCTGAAACAGTAATTTAGGTAGGTACCTACGTATTTCACGTTTCACGGTAAAAGTCAAGACAAGCATTTATTAAACTAACACCTTGAGTCCTTAGTATTACGTTAATTAAGACGAAAATTAAACCCCTTTAAAGTTTAGGTACAGCTGTTAATTGGTTAGTACCTGAGACAGACTAATCTAGCCTCAGTAAATCCTAGTCAGATAGATTAATTGTTCTTGCGTACTGGCCTGTTTACCTGCACGGTGCACTCTTCCAAGGTGAGCAAAACTGAAGCCTTATTAATGCGATGGTTAATTGGAACTTTTCCTTTAAGCTTTCATGTTTATAAATGGATGTTACAGAACCTATTCCACTCACTCTCACTCTTCTTATGGAACTGGATATATTTTCTCAATCAAAGCAATTATTTAAGAAAATAGCTCTTGATGTTTTAACTGGCGAGGCGGTTTAAGTTATGTTAAGCTAATCTTAGCAACACAGCGTTATTGTGGTAGCGACTATTGTTTTGTTGTTTTCATTTTTGCACTTGCTACGTGTCATCAGCACTGCTGTTTAATCTTTAGTTAAAATGAGGACAATGGTGTGGGTTACATGTTTGTTAAAACTTAGTTTAAGTATTTCTCTGTAATCTGCAGCGTGTAAAATAATAAAATAAATTCCTTTTCAACTTTGCCGTGTGGTTTAATAACGTGTATCCATAAAAACGGGTGAACTAAAATATTTACACTTATGACTGAGTATGAGTGCTTCTTTCTCACAGAGAGTGACATCCGAGGACTGGATGAGGGTGCGAACATTGAGCTTTAGTGCAAACCGCACCAAAAGTCTCACGTATACAGACTAGACACGGCCGTAGGCAACTGAATGCTATATAGCGTACAATGAACTGTTTTGTATTCACCCTCGCCTAGAGCCACACGATAGACGCGTGGGACGACGACAGGTTGTGAGTAAGTAAAAGGTTAGCCTGTGCCTTCATTCATCAGTCGGAAAGGTTGATTCATTAAAATGTTGTAGTTAATCTCATTTTGCACTAGTTGGCTTACCGCCAGGCGCCTCGAAGTCTGCTGTCACACCAATTCCACGAGTTTTGAAATAATTTTAAGTTATTCATTATTTCCGAATTTTCATTCCATTCTCATAAGCTCTGGATGAGAAAAGCTTAATTGGTTTGTACGAAATGTTGACCAATTACAAGCTGAACACTGGACTCATCGCATGAAACCTAGTCAGAGAATTTATAAGGTATAGTCCAAGAGCTAGATCGAAGAATTTACGAAAAATCTTCGATCTAGCTATTGGACAAAAATTGAACTCATCATATCTTCAAAACTAAGACCCGACTAAATCTGTGACTTAGCGAAAAATTACGGCTAATTTGCGACAAAATTTTGGAGCAATCTGTTTGCTCCAAAATTTTGTCGCAAATTAGTCGTAATTCTTCGCTATGTGCTCTAGCTTTTGAGATTCAATTGAGGCAAGCTGGGGAGATGCTCCCCAGATCGGCCACGTATAAACCCCTTAAAACTTTTGAAGCAGTGACCGACAAATTCTGATATTGGGCGACAAATTTCGACTAATTAGCGACAAATTTTTTGTGTTATAAAAATTAAAATCCCTGATCCTCCCTGATCCCAGACTCCCTTCGTGCTTTACCAGCGCAATTGCTACCACCAGTTAAGTGTTGTTAACTTCAGGAACTCAAATATCTGTAAAATTGGTGGGAGATTGATTTATTATTCAAGTTCATCAATTGGCCGCGTTCCAAACCACAAAGTTAAAACAATAATTTATCAGACAGCGGTTTGCTCTTTATTTATTGAGGGTTGCACAAATCAAACTTTTATTTGTGTATTGGGAATAACTACACAGATAAGCAACATTTAAGCGATTAATTTATGCAAGAATAACTTAATGTTCACTATTATAAGACCTCATGAATAACAGAAACATTAAGGTACGTAATATTTCGTTATTTCAAGTGTTTTCATTCAGAATCGTAAGTTGTTCTTCCATCACATGATGAATGTGAACTAAATTAGTAAACGATTCTCTTTCAAAAGTTTCATACACTTTCCTTGAGTTTCAAATTGGCTGGACTTCTTGTTTATATTTGTTTTATATAACGGTCGCAGTCCATTGTGATATATTGTGCTGAGGCGTGGGTCGCGTGAAAACAATATAATGTGGAATGTTAGCAATTTTGCTCCGCTTTGATATGTAAAGTAAGTTAATATTCAATTAATGAAATGCAAACTACAGTTTATTACATTTTTTGTTACCTACATTCGATAGATTTGCTTCGGTCAGCATTCGTTTATCATTTTGTTAAAGATATCAATCACAGTAATCATATCAAATCTTTGAACGATTTATGAGCTATAACTATTTGGAACACCGCCAAACAATCATTCTTATACTAAAACCACAAAACGTTTTGATTTCAATGTATTACTTATATTTTGGTTTTATTTTCATTCTTACGGAGGTGTGGTTTTAAAATTATCCGACTACCAGTTCAAATATTCGTGCAAGCTCCTTGGTATTCTGTTGTAAAATAACTTTAAAACTGTGTTAAAGAAGGTATGCGGTAATCTAAAGACAATGGTAACGTAGAACTAACTTAATACATAGTTGTCGTTCCAGTCCCGATAGAGCCGGAGCGGTCGACCGCGAGCAAATAGAATTCCGCTGGCGGCGGACAACGCTTCGAGACAATGTTCAAGGTACCTACCTATATAAATACCAGTACCGTATTCTCACACAGGGCGACGAACTATCCTGAACGATCCTGGCTACAAATATCAAAGAGAATACGTGTCCTTTCGTGAGACTGTACCGACTCGGTACTAAATAATAATGATGTAATTTGATTTAGATATTTGACAAAAAGACATCAAGAAATTACCCTTCAAAAATAACACTTCAAAATCCCAATAAAGTAAATCATCTTATTATTATGCATTCCGAGTGAAAACTAGTTCAGTAAACATTGGAATAAGAAGAAGTTCTAGGAATTAGTAGGATTAATTTCTGTGAGTATAAGGAATTACTTAAAGAATTTTACGTAGAAATGGATTTTGATCATTTAATTTGCACGAGTGTAATTTGTGTAAAGCCTACAATCAAACAACAAAACCTGGCAACGCTTTCAATCTGTCTGTATCATAACATGCCTGTCAATTCAAAAAAATATGCTAATTCCAAATAGATAGCTGAACAAAATATTTTTAGGAATATTCCAAAATTTTATTGTTTGCTCGTAAACAACGTCGGTATGTTGAAAATATTGATAGCTTTAATACACTTAGCGTGACCCGGTCTACCTGGAGAGGTATTGACGCCGGTAACATGCCCCCCACTCAGCGATATTTTCGATTTGCATTTGACTATGACCGCACGTTTCGGTTCACGTCGGCAAAATATTCCAATATATCTTCGCTGCGGACCTCCTACTACTGAACTGTGACGTCAACAAATTCCATGTTGTCTTGACGTAAATAATGTTGACCTTTTTTCAATTCAGTGTTTTGATTTTATGGAGACGTTAAACATTTTATGCTGTAGAAATGTTTTTACGTTTCGTTAACTTTACGTTTCACTATAAAATTGTAATCTCGAGATTAACAGAATTTGGTACACTACCATAAAAATATGTTGACTGCGCAGAACACAAGTAAAACGAAAACAATAATAGACTTCTGATTCAGAATTTTCAAGAACTGAAAGTTTAACTTGGAGCAACTCCAGTTAAACAGGTAATAAAGAGTTAGTAATCCAAGTATCTCCACCGGGGTCAGTCGTCGAGTGTCTCAACAGAACGTCTGATAAAAATTTCATGAAGTGAAGAGGGTAAACGGATTCGTGGCGAGCTCGGCTAGAACTCCACCGCAATTTGCTCCGGTATAAAATAAATACCGTGATTTTTAGGAGCGAGTAGAAAGTGGCATCCTTTTCTATTTTCTTTGATTTCGAACTGCAAGCTTTACATTTCCATATTCGGAAAATTTTGCTGCGGGCGTTTTATAAAAACTATTTGTGAATCATTCACTAGTAATCAAATAAAACTACTAAAACCGTGCTCGGTTTTACGTTCAATAGAGGCTGTGTATTTAGGTAAAATTAAAACGTTTTTGAATCTTTTGATTGAGTTGGCTATTTACTTTTAATTGAGGTACATAAGAGCGTAAAGCTTGCTTCACTGCGTTACACGAAGGTAACAAGTGAAACTATATTAAAATTTAAAAATCTCCGGAACAAACATTTCCTCGTTTCTCTTTCCTACTCCTTCACCAGACCCTGTTCATCATCTATCTATAACCTATTCATTCAGACCATTCCTATGAGCCCAAACACGATACCTGTGCTATAAGTTGGTAAGGGCTATCCTGCAAATTTCAGGCGATGCTGCATTATCAGTTCAAGGTTACTAAGTTCTTCTAATATCATAGAAGTAACAGAATACCAAATTTAAAATCAATCAGACCTGTGGAAGACGCTCACATCCATTCATCAACTAGAAAAGAGCTGATAGGTAATCTTCAAACGGCAGAACCGACTTTGAAAAAACATGTCTAAGAACCATTACTAGAAAATCTGCATTCAAATTAAAAAAAACGCATTCAAATCGGTTAACTCGTTTAAGAGCTACGGTGGCACAGACACACACACATAGCAGTCAAACTTATAACACTCCTCTTTTTGCGTCGGGGGTTAAAAAACTATTTTTTAATCAAAAACGTTTCAATCACTTAGCACATTTTTTTGTAATTGGTACTGTCAGCTGCTTTATTATTCATATTGTATGATTATCCGTTCGCTCTGTTCTACCTCCCCACTTAACTGTTAACTCGTCTGTAGTTCATATAAATATAGTGAACGACAGCGATCAGCGATGTCTACTGCTGAACATAGGCCTCCCCCATGTTGCGATTCATTCATTAATAATGTATTACTTTATATTGAAAAGTATTGTTTGGTCTCATCTATTATTAAAACCAATGAAATAATTATTTTACTACCTAGGCAAACATAAGTACCTACTGCCTTCATACATATTATGTAGCTATGCTGTTACAGAGACCATTTCCAGAATGAGCGTCGTTGCGTCGTAATTGTTAATGCAAGACGTATTGTCAATAACCGCTGTATTACCTTTTTTTTTTTTTTGGCAGCGATCAGCTGTTCTAGATGTTGTAATGTTTAGGTTAATGTGAGAGGTCGTGGAACTATAAATGGCGAGCGGTAGCCTCCACCATTATAACCTGCCCTTAAGCTACGAGCTACGTAGAATATGGGCTACACTGCTACGTCGCTACGCTCGTAGCATAAAATATAATAGCTGCGGGGATACATCATTCGGTTTGTTCCTGCCTCGAGGTGTTTTTGTTTCACGGAATGGCGGCCAGTGGGCTATTTAATCGTGAGAGAGATTGAATCAAATACGATTAAGGCTAATTGATATTAATTAGCTAAATAGACTGGGGCTACACGTTCCCTTAATGAGTTAACGTTGTTTGTAACGCACTGCCTGCATTGATAAAGTATTTATTACTTTATTAAAAACTAAACGCGAAAAATATGTTGATGGCCATGCGGGCGTTAAAAAACACAATAATTCCTCTTAAATCTATGTAACTTAGTACGAGATTCAAAAAGATATCACATACTTACTGAGTAAAAGTACACGAACATAGCAATAAACAAACAATTTTGTCGTCTACGTGGCCAAAACTATTATATGAACGTAAAATGAAAAGTACTGCAGAAAATTACACCGTGCTGCAGATTGTACAAATTCCACAGAAGTTCTTTTAAAACTCTCATTCCTATTGCAATTCAAAAAAAAAAATGTTTGTGAACGCAGCCTCATATTTAAGTTGCCCAACTCCACTTTCCGAGCACATTTTTACGTTCATCATTGTTTCGCAATAGTTGCGTTTTGTAATAAAGGTTGGACGAACTAATTAGTTTTAACGCTGGCGCGCTCCCAACTAGTACCTTGAATTATGTTTTTAATTTCAAATGTTTCTTCGTTATTTTTGTAAGGTGTAAGGAAAGAAAATGGTCGTAGAAGTTTGTTAAAATAATTAGGTGTATTGTGGCGCCGTGTACCGGATGACGTAATGTTGGAAGGCCTCTCACAAGGTTAACCGATCGGTTCACCTGGTGAAGACCGCAGGAATCCAATGGATGCGGAAGACACAGAACCAATCGAAGTGGCCGGGGACCTATGTTTAGCTGTAGACGTTTTTCGGCTGCAATGCTGATCTTGAATTAGGCGTACTTGAGTTTTTCAACATCTTGGGCTTTCAGGAGTAGATTTTATTAGAGATACTAGATTTGAAATAAAGCAACAGATTTATGTTTTTAAATAGAATTAAGTGATCGCGTCTTTTGCTAGTTTATATTATCTAGTTTATATGTTTTGGGAAAGGAATGCAAAACACTCTTTTCTGAAGGTTATTTTAATTCGATGTTTTAACATCGTCTTGGTATTCATACTCAAGTATGTCTATGTCAAGAGGGCCCAAGGAATAACCAATAACAACTAACGTTCTTATATTTGGTAGATACAATTTGATGCTTAAATTATCCGTTCTTATGTAAACGAGGGGACAAAATGTTCGGAAGAATATAAAAGGTTCTGTCGTCAGAAAACCCGACGAATAATTTGGAGCTACAAATAGAAAGTTATATACATAAATAATAATATGTATGTACTTAGTATACAAAAGCAAATAAGGCAAGAAAAAATCGGTTGGATCAGAAGCCAGCTGGGACGGCGACGTGACGGCTTAAAAAATGGCGGAGGATATAAGCAGCCTCGAATTTGTTTTTGATTTACGGCCTCAAAACAGACTGAAATAAGTTGAATATCATATAAGTTGGCATATTTTATTGAACTTTGTTTCACTCTGTGCTGTGATAATGAAATGCGGGTGGTTGTCAAGCAACCATCAATACTGTGCACTGCTGCAAGGATCTTTTGGCGCTCGAATGACGTTGACAGAGTGGCGCTGATGGTAAACATTTAGTACAAATGCTATGTGAAATGTATTGAAAAACAAGATAGCGGCGGTAGTTCCTATTCTGGACACGTGTCAAAAGATCCTTTTACAGCTACTATATGTACAGTACAACTAATTCCTTTTTAACCGACTTCAAAAAAGGAGGTTCTGAATTTAAAATAACTTATAATATACAATATTATGTATAAGTATACCACGGAAATTAATAAAAATGTAAACAAAATAAAATACTTCTTCAACTGACTTCCAAAAACGAGGAGGTTCTTATGTTCGACATGTAGATATCCAACTAAAATAAATATTTATCCGGTTAAAAAATATATGTTATGATATGTTTATATCTTTTCAATTCAGTCAGAAAATTTCTTCATCTGATGTAGCTGTGTCAGTATGTTCACTAGCGATGGAATAATCACTTTCTTCTTGCTAGAAAAGGTATTTATTATAAATTTGCCATGTGTGAATCAAACATTGGTTCAATTTTCTATATTCGTCCTCACATTTTATTGAATGAACACATACTTTTTCCATTTTTCCTGGTCATTATTGATTTTTTCCAATATAATTTATTTTCCACAAGCTTCAGAAACCCGTTTTTGAATGTTTGAAAATAATCATTGCTTTCTTTCTTGAATCCATCGGCTTCTTGCAAAAAATACAAGTATACGCTTAAAATTATCTGCCATGCCTGCGACTTTAGCAGCTTTCTTCCCATTTAAAAAATAAATTACATTATGTTAACAACTCTCTATATACTTCCAAGACGATTGAGAGCATCCGGTCTGCACCAAGTGCAAAGGGCAACTGATAGAAATCCGAGGACTGACAAAACACACGAAAGTTTGCCGAGGGACATAATAATATATAATTAATATAATAATAAATATATAATATTAAGAAAATAGTTGTACTGTATATTATTTTGTTTTCATAACCATTCATTCCTGTCAATCACACCTATAGGGGAACTTCTGAATTCAGATTTTCGACACAGAGGACAATGGTGGACAGCGATATTGTGAGTCGATGAAAGACTTCAAACAAAAGTACGAGATGGATTTCAATGAATATTTATTTTTCAAATGATTTTCCTCAAAGCTCCGTACCCTTAATATTGCTTTAATTATTCAGGCTTAGCTGGCTCGAGGTAACAAATATTTCTGATGACATTAATACTGTATAAATCTTCTTGGTCTTTTCTCAATTTTTTATGTTCTTCGCATTTTATGCTTAAAACTTTTAAATTGTATGGCACGATTGGTGGGGAGGGCTTTATCTGTTTGATTTATCGTCGACTTGTGTTCAGGCTAAGCTCATCAAAAAGACTGGATCAGGTGAACACACAAATAATTCAAGAATAAAATGGGGAGAGATAACTTAAACATGCATAAGGTATTAAAATCCGCCTTTGTGCAGTTTTTACATTATGTGCATGAAGCTTTAAATAATCATAAATATTTCATATTTTAATATCTTGTTCAGATCATGTGAGGAGCATGTAGATTAGTGTCAAACAACAAACTCAGGGTCAAAGTCAATTTAAAAATTCAGACATAATCATGTCTGAACTTTAAAGAGACTAAGTTTGTTTCGCCTTTTCTTCTCAGAGGTAGTAAGATAGGAATTTTCCTATCTATTTTTATTTAATACTAGCTTTTGCTCGTGGCTTCGCCCGCGTGAATGTCAGAAAATATCCCACGGGAACGTACTACCGGGATTACATACCTAATAGCCGAGGAAAAGGTCATTGACTCCTACCGCTGCGCCCGTGTTGCCATCAACCATAATTATTTTGCTACGCGTAATTTTGTATTTAATATAATACCGGTCAAATAGCTTCAGAAATAACAATGAAATTTTTATCAAATTCTGAAACATAAAAATGATTACTATGGGTCATCCTTAGAAGATAGACGCCATCAGACCTTTTTGGTACAATCTTGTAGAACATAATTTTCATTACGGTTTACGCGGCGCACGCCAGTAAAGCTGCCAGTCGGCATAATTTTTTCCGACATCTTCAATCATCATATTTCAACCAATTTACACAAAACCTTAATGAATTATACACCAAAATCTTCCTCATGAATCACTCCGTCCATTAATGCAAACTGTTTGAAAATCCGTTCGGTAGTTTTTGAGTTTATCGCGTACAGACAGACAGACAGACGCGGCGGGCACTTTATTTTTTAATATGTAAGGATAAATAAGGATAAGGATGATGACTTGTCAAACTGATTCCTATTTACAGAATAAACAATTTCATTTCATATATCTACTAATTTCTTTTTTGTTCTGAATACATTTATTATGCACTCGGACAAAGCGCGCCTTTACAATTCGAACATACGATGTAAAATCACTTCAATATCGAACATACGATGTAAAATCACTTCAAAGTTATAGCTGGCGAAAACTTTTAAATTCAAACCTTCAAAGCTGTGAACTGCGAACGTTAGAAAAGTAAAGGAATTTATGTGAACATGGGACGAAACCGTAATCAATTTGAGGAAAAAGTATTTCATTGCACCCTCAATCAATCTGCCTAGCATATTCTCACTGCTGGGACGCAGGCCTCGAGAGGGAGTGACTTGTAATCCACCACGCGAGCCCAGTGCGGGTTGGTCTTCGTAATTTTGGTTCTAGAACATGTCGGTTTCCTCACGATGTTTTCCTTCACCTTTTTGAGAGCAGTGGTGATGAAATAATTTACACAAAGTAAAGCCAGAGAGAGTCTGGATTCGAATCTATAACTCGTAAGTCGCGGCCGATACCAATGGGCCATCACTGCTCTCAGTTGCAAGGCTAGCAATCTGCCTAGCCTTTTCCCAAATATGTTGGGGTCGGCTTCCAGTCTTACTAGATGTAGCTGAATACCAGTATTTTACATGGATCGACTGCCTATCAGACCTCCACAACCCAGTTACTGGGTAACACGATACCCCGTGGTAAGCCGTATTTTATTGCCCCATGTGATAAAAATACAATTTTGCAGCTTAAAATTCACGACGTTTGTCAATCTGCTCAACCATCAAGCTACCGGACTGTACTCTGTTCAACAAAATACGTACGTAAGTAAGTACGAAAACATTAAACTCGTATCCGGTCTCGAGATATAAACGTTGAAATGGGCAAGAAAATAAACGACGCTTTTATGACTAGAAATTGTAAGTCACGTCCGAATACGAACATTTTCATTGTTAGCCTGCTCAACGTTAGAACACATTTCCTGATGTTTGGGAACATTCGGACAACGGCATGAATCCAAAGCACAGTTCGGTTATTGCGTTCACAGTTCACAGTATGGCTCGTAGAATGGCGGAATTTTATGGCTGGGATGTGCAAAGCTTTTAGCTGGAAAGACAGGACATTGTATTAAATGAACTTTATATGTGGAACCGTACGAATTTCTTAAACAAATAACGCAATTTGTCGTGTTGCAAATTATTTCTTCTACTTCAGCAAGCCATTCAATAGGTACTTATCGAAAACGGGAATTGAAAACGATGTGCAACCCTTCCAATAACGATTGCCCTACATTTTAGTTGGAGAGAATAACGTCAAGCGGAGCGAGTTCATTAGGTAAGAAAGCAATCAAAAACTTTCTTAAGTAAGAAAGTTTGCCTGAAAGTCCGTGGAGCATGACTGAAGTAATTTATTTCAAGGTCCATTTTGTTTCCCACGGTAGATATTATTAGGTACTTTCCAGTTTAACAATGGGTACCTACCTATTACATCTCGGGCTCGATCTATTTCTTACGATGGCAAAACAAACGAACTGTCTCCCCGTTCCGCTCCGTTGGTGTTACGTTGTCAAGTCACTGTCGCAGTGACAAGGGTTGAACAAAGCTTTTGTAACACGACGCCGGGATATGAAAGTCAAGTCATTGCCGAAATCCAGCAGACGGTGTTTTGTTTTTATAAAGGTTGCAATTTTTTTTTGTGGAATTAAAATTTATTTTTTCTTACAAAATGTTGTTTTACTTTTTAATAAAAGTCCACCTTGCTTTAAATATATCTTGGTATAAGGTACTTATTATTTCCAAAATCAAATAATAGATACAATTTATCACTGTTTAGTTTGAAACTAAATAAGTTTCATAACGTGCCAGCCAATATATTTTCTATTTTAAGAACTTATGCGAAAAATACCCGAAGATAATACCTAATTGTGAGTCAATTAGATACACGAGAACGAAGAAGTCTCGTGTTTCGACGTCGGAGACTCGGAGTACCAATTTGTTGTTCATTTTAGATGTCGAACCGTCGATTTATCAACACTACTGTATTACTTGTTCTGCTGCGTGAACTTCATTAATAAATCTCACATTATTCACGAGAGTCAACAGCGTAATTATCTTTAGGAAATTAATTACTTATAATTGTAATCAAAGGATGGGCTTACCTGATTGGTAGGTGTAGCAGTGATATACCTACCGTTTACCTATAAACAACAATTTACCCCGGCTCAATTTAGAGAGGTAATAGGTTTGCTGGATATTAATAACTATGTATCTAATATGAGTCTAACTTTAATTGCAAATTAATAAAAAAAAGTCTTAAAACACCAATCACCATAATTTAAATGTTATTATCCTTCAACTGTCGAATCGATAAATAATAAATCTAAGTCGTCCTTTTAAAGATTCGACCTGAAAGACTGATTACATTTTTAAAGTAAAAGGTATCAAGTGAGTCGGGTCGAGCGCCTGTTCAGAGCTATTTAAAGCACAAACAGAATAGTTTACAACGCTTCTTCCTGACACCAATTTGTAGAAATTTCTGGGAAGCTGCCCACTGAGCAATATTTCATGCCGCTGTCTGTCGTAAGGCGGATAGCTGTTACCGTTTGGTATTTTCACACACCGAGATCTATAAACATTACTTAGCAAAGGCTTTAGACATGCTGCCGTCTCTTTCCTGCACTTATATGGTGGAGTCACAATATAAGTGCAGGAAAGAGACGGGAGTATAAGCATTGGCTAAGCGTTTTTAGTCACGTGACTGTGTTTGACTAAAAACGCTTAACCAAAGTACGTGTTAAGAAACGTTAATATACACCTCGCCTGAGAAAAACAACGGGAACGTTGTGTAAGTGTTATGCATGTTCCTTTTCCCATCAGTAGATAAATTTTCAAGTTGCTGTAGTCCAAACATCATCCTGCAAGTGAAATTAAATTTCCCGTCTCAAGTACCTACTGCGTTTATCATAAATCATTTTCTTAGAGCGTGAAGATAAGCTCTTAAGAATTCTTTCTCCAAGTTTGGAGCACGCACACGCACGTTACGAAAATCTTTGCTGCATGGTCAGTTATTTTGGTCGAAAATAACTGACCGCTCAGCAGAGGTAAGTGCGCGAGTGAGGTTACTGTTACGAGAAAGGTTTAAAAAAAAAAATGGTACAATTAATGTTAGTTTCGTAAGGTTTCAGTTTATATTTAACTAGCAACCCGCTCCTGCTTCGCACGGTTTTTACAACTTGACAAAACATCGAGATTTCTTAGTTATATGTAACTTTTATAGTAACGTATTATACACATAAACCTTCCGTAATAAGTTCTATAAACGATGGTGAACATCTCATCAAATTCTGTTGCGTTGTTTAGAAGAGCAACGCGGATTTACACACGAAAAGCGACTTTAATTTATAATATGTACAGATTAAGAATGCATAGTTTAGATTAGACTGAGTACGGACTTAAAAGTAAAGGGATGCAAAAAAATTATTTCATGGATAACTTTGTACAAGTAAAACCAGTCCACGAATTGGAAAAGAAAGCACATGAAGCTTAACATTATCTCATGAAAAATGTAGATTATTTACATTATATCCTCAAATGTAGGTAAGTGAAACGACGCTTTTCCAAGAATCCGCTGAGCATGAAAATTCAGGATTCAAAGTACGCAATGTAATTAAAAACGTGTAGGTAAACATTTGCATATTCACCTAGTTACCTTAATTCTAGTTGGATAAAGATATTATGTTTTCGTGTTATCTTGTTGAATGTGTGTTTCGTAGAATTCGTCATGCCATATTCACAGCGTCATAAATGACAACTCGAATACAGTACATTAAGTGAGTCGTTATGCTGCGACACTTTCGGTAATATACCTACTTCTGAGAGAGCGGGCGTCTTCACACATACTTTTATATAATTAATGTTGGTATAAAAAATATTGCAAAACATTTTAAAAGAGTAACGGTGGAGTTTTTTGCTCATTCTTCTCCATATGAAACTATCTCTTAGAAGAGGCGACTAGAATCAATAATATTTTCTTTGTAAATTTTTACACTCAATAGTGCCTTTTATGTGCCTATTTGAAATACATTGTTTGACTTGGCTTGACACTTTCCAATAATGTGCTGGAAAAATTGGTAGTGTGCTCTTCTGTTATTAGAGAAAAGATACAAAAAGTAATAAATTAAATTGGGTTTTTCTTTACATATGTAACGCTTCATGAAACTAATAATTCCATGTCACCGAAGTAAGAACCAAGCCTAAGATAAATATTCGCAAAATAAACTCTGGCGAAACGCCAATCAAGTGTTAGATTTAGAAAAAAGATAGAATATTGTGATGATACTGTCGAATATGTTTCCAATACATGCTCGGATTTGTATATTTTTTTTAGCCTCTATTCTGATTTGGCAGTTTTGCAGTTGTTTGATATCTATTATTTAGTTCAAATGTGACAAATTCGTTAGGCATAGACAATAAGACCATGACTACCGCAATACCTGCAGTAATTTTATCTTGAACTTCTTGAACGGATTGAAAAACGACCCATTACTTGTCACGAAGTCCTCAGTGATCAAAATGGTACAAAATGGTATTCGTTACCCGTAATGATTTGACTACGGGTAATGAATACCATTTTGATCACTGCGGACTTCGTGACAAGTACTGACTTTTTTTGGAGGGATATCTAAAGGGACGTATCGTGGTTAATCTTGAACATAAGAAGCAGAATATTTGTGACTTTCTTAGTGGGTTAGATACCTAACAAAGTATGCGATTTTTTTATGAATAACGCCTATAAAAAGCGATCGCATTTTTAAGAATCAAAAAGTTTGTGATCTGGCAGATGTAAATAACATCTGCCAGATCACCACCTTTTTGATTCTTATCATATAAAATTGCGAAGCCTGAATAATATAATTATGGAAAAATATCCGGTAATTTATGCTTTGTAATAAAAATTATCTTAACTTAAAGTTTTATACTTCCGACTTGGCCAGCCTAAATGTTGAGATAACCTAACCAAAGCATAATCCTAACTAATATTATAAATGTGAAACTGAGTTTGTTTGTTTGTTTCGCTTTCACGCTGAAACGGCTGAACGGATTTGGATGAAATTTGGCACACGGGTAGACCATGACCTGGGTTAGGACATAGGATACTTTTAATCCGATATTTCTACGGGCTTGAGACTTATGCGGGTGTAACTGCGGCGCGCTGCCAGTTTGTCAATAATTTTACATTGCGTGTATGTTGTATGAACTAGCGATTGTTCGTAAGAAAAATGCACGCAAAACAACGATAAATATATTACAAACGGCTTCTAATAGGCAATCGTTTGACGGTTTTAGTCATATAAATCTTCACATTTCTCAATAAAAGTACTAAATAGAAACTGTCAAAGTTATTAATTTCCCAAGTAAATGCTCCGTTAAGTGAAGGTTCCCAGGACTCGTATCACATGAGTAATGGAGTTTAATGTGCTGCCAGCTCCAGTCGTGTCCAAATCAGTCCGCGGAGCGCTCTCAACTAAAACGTGAACAACTTATATTTTACAAGTTCATACAAAACTAAATCTGAAACTCTGGTTTAAAGCGACTGTAAACTGTGCTATGCCTAAATAACATGGTAACTTTATATGAAAGGTACGCGAATAGGTGACTGAGTTTCAAAGCATTGGGAAAAGGAGACCCGGCAACAGTATTGTGACCTAAATAGAATTTTTGGATATAATTTCGTATTTGATTCTTACTTAGCACAAAGTTTGTTTGGTAATAATGAATAAATGATACTTTAATTCTAGTGTACCTATATTTAACGTCCGATTAAAATGTTACTTAGATACATTTTATTTGCGACTCAAGTAAAATGACTCCTGTTTTCCGACTTTATCAGTATTTTTAGAATGTAACCAAACATTTACCTACTATGTCTATATTTTCTTTCGCATCTATCTTTTCGCTGAGAGCTATTCTCGTATAAAGTACCCACACTCATATAATTCGAGGAAATGTGACGAAATGTTTATTTCCTTTTCACGAGGCGCCACTCCAAATAAAACAGACGAATCATTTGCCACGCTAAGAGCCAATGAAAATATATTTACCAAATGTCAGGGTTGAGTCAAAGATGGGCACAGTCTAATTTTATTCGTTCACAACCCAATGTAGTAAACTCGGGGAAAATGTGAATATTTTGAGATTGGGTCTACCCTTTATAGCAGAACTTTTTATGTCATAATATTATTTTGCATAACAACGAATAGCATAAACTTCATTTCGCAAAAACATCATTTAGCATACATTCATTTATTTATCATACAATCAAAACTCATAATTTTGTAAGTCAGAATCTTTAGGCATACATTTTATATTCATAATAATTAAAAAGCAGAACCATGATATCGCAGAAAGTTCACACAAACATGCAAACAACCATACACTATACATGCAGCATGCAAGCGAGCATGCAACAGGCATGGTTTCTGTCACGACCCCGGAGCTGCGGGGCTCCGGCGGTCCCACGCGAGCTTATCGTCGCAGATGGTTTTAACGCTCACCGCCTCAGCCACGGCGGTGAGCGTTAAAACCTGGCTGGCCGGCGAATGGCCGACCAGCAAGCCGAAACTGCGGTACTCCTCAGCTCGCGGGCTGCCTTGCCCCTCCGCGCCTACGCGGGCTTAAATTACACTCTAGGGGTAGGGCAGACAAGACTACGCGGAGTCGGTTTTGCAGCGAATCGTTTCTGTCACTAACTTTTGTAGCACAACTTATTGACTTTTTAAAACAATATTTTAATTTAATTTAAGATTAAACATGCTATTTTATAGAAATGACAATATGCCTAATACGATTATTCCAAATAAAATTCTGCCATCTTAAAAGTATGCCATTATAAATTCGGACATATAAACATTCGGCCAAACGATAATTATATTTTTATGCCTTTAAAATATCCGTTTAAATAAGATCATGCCAAGTGCGTTTGTGTTAAATAAATTTCGGAGCTGCCAGACAGAGCCCCTTGAGTGCCCTTTGAGATGTTGGTCATTATGTCCGAAAATTGATCGATCATATTACCACAACTAAAGGTCAACAGTTAACAACTAGTCCCGACAAACTAACTTATGATAACAAACTTAGGTACCTATCTAGTTAGTCAAATACTTCCCATGCTCCTGTATCTCATCAAAAAATAACTTGATGCGGTCTAATCTGTGGTGAGAACCCTATTCGAATTAACTTAGTTTTCGCAAATAGCCCCCGCACAAGTTAACAGACAAACTGAAGCGGTCTGTAACTTTGTTTTATAATAAAATCATAGCTTCGTACGTGTTTCCTACCGACCGACGGTATATCAAAGCGATAACCTAGACTTTGTATCTGAACACCAGGAAGGTTAGCTGTCCTCTCGTAAACTTGAAATCTTCTTACTCAAATTTAAAAGTAGGAAGTAATAGGCTAAACCTACTAGATAACCGAAATAAAGTAAAGAGAAGCTGATAAGAATCTAATTAAAATGCTGTGCTTACCTATAATATAGATGCATGCAATTCTATTGTATTTGTTAATGATATGTACTTTGAATGTCCTTGTGTGTATTTAGTTGGTTTGCCTAAATAAATAAATACGATTTTTTGCACCCTTTCAGGACTCGGAAGCAGTCTTCCGAGTCCTGAAATGAATAAGAAGTGTTCAGTTAAGTTATCTCCATAACTATTAACTTAAAAACTCACTTTTTAAAAGAAAAGAGACATTTTGAAGTATAATGAACTAGCAAGCAGATAAATATAAATGTTCAAGTAATCTCGATGTGAAACTCAACAAAGTAAGTGCAACCGCATCGGTCAGGTTACTAAAACAAAGTTGCAGTTACACGATGAGTAAAGTACTCACGTAGTGACAGTACGCTTACGGCACTAGAGCAGCCCATTTCATATCAGCTGACGTACAACGTGCTCCGGTTTAAAAGTAACGCAAAGGAAACCATAAAAAATGTGACTGTCTTCCGTATTTTTCCGAAAATGTCCTCCATTTTTGCTGAAAATTTAAAAGTATAATGGACACAGGATTTGTGTTCAATGGCGCAACAGAATTTCAGATTTCCATTAACGGAATTTGTAACAGTCCTGTCAGGCACAAATGCACATGATTCAGAATTGAAGCTATTGAGCATTTCGCTCAAAGAGCATACCTACCTGAAAAGGAATTATGATTACCTATAGTGTTTCACGTCAGCCAATATTCCAGCTCACGGCGAATTTGTGTCCCTTTGACGTGGTCTAATTACTAGTCCGCTATGTAGTGATGCCTCTCCGGACCGACTTGCACAGCTAATAGATGTGTATAGGTAAACATGTGTAACAAAGCGAAGGTAGAAAACAGCTCTAAATTCTTCTTTTACATTCACTGGAAAAGCTCGTGCTTTTATTCCGCACACATTGTTATTCCGCTTTACACATGCAATCGTAGTTTTTTTTTAAAGAATTTAAATTCACTTGTCCTTTCACGATAGAAAATTTGAAAATTTTAGAAATGTTGGCAAACTGTTTGCGTAGTTTCCACTCGCAATTGTTCTGACTCTCAAGGGAACTCCATACAGCAGTTGTGAAATGTAACGTGCTGACATTTAATATTCTTGTGTCACTATTGAGTTACACACATAATACGTACAACCTACCAAATGTAAAAAAATATATCTCTTGAAAATTGGGTTGTTTCGATATAAGTATAACATAAAATCCACAAGAGACGTATGTTTGGTTAAATAAATACACCCATACATATATTATCATCCATAGGCTACGCCAAAAACTGCAAAACGCCGCGTGCTACGTAATAATAGTATTATTTGTGCGCAGCATCTTATGTCACATAATTCAATGTTAATGTCAATGTTATGGGGTACACCCATAACATTGACAACCAAGGCAACACAGCTTGATACACAGAGTGATAACTTAACGATCCGAATACTAAACGCATACCTACACAAGTTATGTAACTACATACATATCATGTATGAACCCATTTAGACGTTCTCCAATTAATTATTACTAAGAACTAACTTCTGTTACTGATTACGCGCGTCGAATGAAGTAATTCAATTACGAGCAACTTCTCTATCCTCGCGAGGAACGGCGAAAAACCCAGCGACGATAAACAGGCCGCGAACAAACTCGTGAAGTCAAATTGAGTTTGGCAGAAGCTAGTAAAGCCTTGCCGAAACTCGACACAAACAATTGAATGGAAATAAGGCTGGCGTCCCACTTGGCAATCTTGACTTGTGCGGCAGCGTGAGTATACTCCAATCTGTTTGTTGTTGAGTTTCTGCATCCAGTCCGACCGCAAAGTAAATTAATTAACTACCTCGAGTCGTTTTACTTAATTCCTTTTGCGTTTTTCCTTTGAACAGCATCTAATTTGATTAATTTACAGACAGACACTGATTGTATAGAAGGCAAGTTCTTTTTAATGCCTTTCGAGCTTTTCTGTTATTTTCTTTATTTTCTCTTCCTTTTGTCGACGCGCATTATGTGCATACACAGAATGTGTTCACACTATGCAAGGTTTAATAATGAAGCGACTGTTCCAAGTGCAAAATTCAAACATTTTATTCCCGCTAAAACAAACATACTGTATGCTGATGTCAGCAGCTTGTTTGCACAGCGCGTATGAGTGCAAACAAGTAGAATATTTACCCTATTTCATCTGTTCACCAAGCTGCGGGAAAAAAAACAGGAGATTGTATTCTTTTTATTTAATTTAAGGCAGAACGTGGAAATGTACTATGTTATCTATAGTGAGTGGATAGTCATAGCATAGCTTCAGACGTTTCTTCAGAGCTTTATATATAATATGCCCGTGCGCCGTATACACATATATATATATATATATATACATATTATATTATATCCTTTCTCAACAAAATATTACAAATTATTCTTCATCCTAAAATAATAAAGAGAGAAAATTTATTCACACCTACAAATTACTAATTAGATACTACCTGAATTCGTAGTAACACAATTACTGGCTATATTTAGAAAAAAGATATTCGAGTTTTATTAGGGCATAATATAAATAACCGCATTAGTTTGCAGTTTAAAACAGACAACAGAAAGGTTTGCGGAATTGAAACAATGTACAATAAAATAAAATAAATTATAGCTTCTAACACGATAAGTGAAAACGACAAACAGCGAATGATGTTAGTTAATGAAGGCACTAACATTGATATGTGTGAAGGCTTGATGTTGTATCCAATCCTTACTTTAAGTAACGAAGTAAGGACGGAGCTACGAGCAAGTTTACTCCGACGTGACATAAATACAGACTAAAGGAGCCGTACTCGTAAATACTCGTGTATCATAAATCTTCCAATCTCGAAAGCTTATCCTACTAACGCTAAGAAAAATAGAGGCTTTTTATTGAAAACTACATCGATGCGTAGGTGAATTATTTTCTTTATGTTGTTAAATATCAATTCAAAAATAAGTCAGTTTATAAAGTTTAGTCTCAAGTCAGTTCTACAGGGCAGCAAGAAGCGGCCTTTAAGTTATTTTGTGACAATTCCCTAGAACTAATTTGTCGTTGTGGGACTGCAGATAAAGCAATTTGCATTGCATATGAACTGAACTACTTAAAATGGTAAACGTGTGTTGTATCAGCTTACGAGACATGGCAATAGTTAGTATATTTTACGTTCCGTTAGTGAAAATGGAAAGTTTATAGTTCGTTTAGGTACCGAGGTTTTAGCATTAAAATATAATGGGCCATGACCTACAAACAATGTTAGATCATTTTGAACCCGTTTTAGGAATAATAAAGCCAGAGTTCGATCGAGAAACTTTAACACTAGTATATTTTACTAAAGTTTGAAACAACTTGCTTTCATCCAATAAATGACCCAGTTTTGCAAATAAAAATGACACAAGCGACGAGATGTATATCTCGACACAACATTTATACTTAAATGTGTCAGCGTCATTAGTCGAACATCCAATTAATAAAGTTCTAGCCTAGTTTCAGAATGCTCAACATCTGTGAAGCAGTTCTCGAGAGGTGAAACGAGCAGAAAAGGCGGTCGCGATCGGAACGCTCAAGTGTTCACTCGGGTTTTCAACAATTCTTCAGTTTTAATGTACTATGTAGTCTACAGTTTAAAATTATAATTTTGCTAGAGAAACACATTTCGGAAAATCAGTGGGCTTACTGATCCGGACCTTCAAAGTATATTTTTCAACTTTTATTTTTACGAACTATTCTTGTTTTATGTTGGTGATTAAATAAAAAATTTGCCATTTTATCATGTCAAAGGTAAATTTGTGAAAAATCATTGTAGTAAAAATACAAGTTAAAAATATACCTATTTTTCCGGATGTGACCCGGCAAATAAATCTAAGTATATTTTTAACTTTTATTGTACGAACTGTGCCTGAGGCATGAGCCTCCGATCGTCTCGAATCACTCTTTCATGGCCTATGTAGGAGGCATATAGGTAAAACGGGAAAACTACTTGGTGTACCGGGATTAAATCAAGTTCTGTCTCAAATTCAAATTCAAAATATTTTATTTCACATAAATCTACATGAGCACTTATGAAACGTCAGAAGCTAGGTGTACGGTTCCAATTGATCGTTTCCTATGGAGAAGAGCCGGCAAGAAACTCCACGGTTACTCTTTTAAAAATAATTGGCTTTTACAATATTTTCAAATAACAGTGTTAATAGATATGGGAGGAAAGTGTAGGTCTTTCAACAAGTACCAGGTACATAACAAATCAGAAAATGGTCATCAAATCTACAGTTCACTAAGCCTACAGCGTTCTGACATTCACAACCTATTTTAAACGAAATGACATGACTATAACAAATCTGAATAATTATCATGTCCCCAAAAGCCACTAATAAAGAGTTGAAATTAAATTGTAGGTATATAATGTCAAATAATAGGATGATAATGTCAAGGAAGAATTTAAAAAAATAAATATGGGAATTTGGGAGCATTTAATAGACTTACATCATTTGCCGTTAATGAGGTACCAGGGAAGCCACTTGTGCAGAAGGAATTATTGCCACACTTCATATCAACGTAGTCTTTAATTTTATAATATGCTTTCTTAAAAAGAACACTTTTTTTTTTTTTTGGATGGTGCGTTATCAAATAACTTCACCCGCTCTTGGGTGGAGCGGGAGGGCGTGTCAGATTCTTACTGACTAAAACCCACCCATGTTCCTTCCGTTGCCTGTGCGTTACCACGGTATCCCTTTCGGACTTTCCCGCAACCGTGTGTGTTAGAAATCTAGGACCCAACATCGTCTTAGATACAGAGTTGCTTGAAACTGTAAACTCGGCAGTTTTTCTGGGCATAACAGTAGATGCCAAACTTCAGTGGGGCCAACATATATCGAGCCTAGCGGGAAGGCTCAGTTCGGCCGCCTAGCCGTCAGGAAAGTAAGACAATAAACTGACGTTGATACAGCTCGGTTAGTCTATTTTAGTGATTTTCATAGCGTTATAATAAATAACAATAATAATAATAATAATAATGTCTCTGGCATCTGTCAATGTCACTATGGAAAAAAATTATGCTCTACATTTTTTTACATAAAAAAGACAATTTCACAGCCCAAATTTAATTAAATAAATATAAACAATAATACCAAATATAAGAAAATATGATAAACCTTAAACCGAAACCGAAAAAACAACGGACAATAAAAACATGTGAATAACCCTCGCTATAGTGGGGGTTAGTTACCGGGGGTTGAGATTAAAAAAAAGGTATTCACTTTTCACTTTAATTCTAGTTTATTCGTAGATGTAGTGATTACACCATAGAATACAAGTTGTTTTGGTTTTCGCCATCTAGTGACAAGTTACCAAACAAATATTGCTTATTTAATACTACAATCGGTCCAATCAGACATGGTCTCTGTGCGGTTAAACAACATGTGAATGATGCAGACAAGAGCCAGAGCACGACTACAGGCACACCCACCATCTCCGGACTTGTCGCTCAGCTCCGCCTCGCAGCCACCGGTACGCGCCTCAACCGCGAGCGCCGTGCCACCGGTCGCTGCAGTTGCGTCGAGTTCGAGCGACGAGTTTTTCTCCCCACCGTCGTCACCTACACCACCACAACGGCGAGGAAGAGGACGGCCACCAGCGGGCTTGGGACCTCGAGGCCAACAGGCCCCGAACAGGGTCCCCGCTGCCGGTGGAAATGTGTCGCGCATGCGATGGACCCAGTCCATGAATGAAAACGTGATGCGCGCATATTATGGGGCTACTGAGGGAGGAATTAACCTTACAGCGTACCGAGGTCGGATGCTCTCTCTGTTTCAGGTGCTTGAACCTGCCGTCAATGTCTCCGCTCAACGATTGTCGGATCAGGTGCGCGTCATTCAAAATAATCGTAGATTGGATAACGCTACACTTGATCGGCTACGCTCGGAAATGCAGAGTAGCTCTGCTAGTAACCCTCCCCCATCCCAGACTGTCGTGCATGCGCCCGCCGAAGTTCCACCGCGGGTAAGCCAACATGATGAGGAGGCGGACGCCAGGGCTATATCTGCAGATAACCTATGCAATGTGGAATTAAGGAGCGTACTGGAGGATGCGATCCGTGAGTACCGGTTCACATCACCTGACCTTAGACCACGGCTACCCCGTTTACCCATGAATAAAAGAAACAGATTACTGGTGTGTGCCCTGGATGCGCTGTTACCAAATTTTATCGAAAGCAGCGCAGACCTTTGTGATACACACTCAATCTTGTACTGCACGGCTGTTGCGGCATGTCGTATAGCTCGTGTCAAATTTCCAAACACTGACCGAGCTATACGGCCGAAACCTGTCGCACCAGCCTGGCAGTGCAGGATTGAGCGTCGTATTAATGAGGCCAGGGTACTCATCGGGAAGCTTATCTGCTTCAGGGAGGGCAACACACGCCCAAGGGTGATGCGCTTTGTGAGGCGGGCGTTCTCAGGAACTAGTATTAGTCCTCGAGAATATGTTTCCTGTGTCACAGAGCGCATCGACTTCCTGAAGCAGAAAGTTTATGCATGGGCAAACCGTATCCGTCGGTATAGGCGAAGAGTGGATCGGTACACTCAGAACCGCATGTTCCAGAGCGATGAAAGGTGGGTATACAGAGCATGGGAGCGGCCCATTCCCAATCAAGGTGTGACTGGCGCGCGCCCGCCAGATAATGATGCCATGAGTGCTTTTTGGCGAAGCATTTGGTCGGTGCCCGTCAGTCACACTGAAGGTGATTGGATGCGTGTTGTTGAGCGGGCGTGTGATTTAATACCAGACATGGAGGCTATTTGCATTAGTCCTCTGGATGTGACCCGTGCAGTCCGTCCATTGCCTAACTGGAAATCTCCAGGACCGGACGGACTGCACAATTTCTGGATTAAATGGCTACAAAGGTCACACGCCTGCTTAGCCTCGCAATTCCAGTCATCTGTAGAGACTGGGTCGCTACCACTATTCTTCACGACAGGAGTTACCCACCTGCTCCATAAATCGGGTAGTACTGCGGATCCCAAAAACTATAGACCGATAACATGTTTACCGACGGTCTACAAAGTTCTTACATCCATTCTTAGAACAAAAATTGCACAACATATTTATAGCAATTCAATTATGTCTGTGTCTCAGAATGGATGTAAGAATGGGTCCCGCGGTACTAAGGAGCTGCTCCTTATAGACATGACCAACAGGTCCGTAGAACCCGGAAGGATTTGTCGACATGTTGGATAGACTATAAGAAGGCCTATGACTCGGTGCCACATACATGGCTCATTAGGGTGCTAGAATTGTACAAAATAGACGTAACTCTACGCACCTTCTTGATGTCGTGTATGGGGCAGTGGAGGACGGTCCTTCTCTATCCAGGATGTCGACAGATCCGGGAGATCAATGAACCGATCAGGATTGAACGGGGAATATTCCAGGGCGATAGTTTGAGTCCGCTTTGGTTTTGCTTAGCCTTGAATCCTCTAAGCACACTGCTGGAGGATTCAGGTCTAGGCTATCGGTTGAGAAGAGGTGGTCAGGTGATATCTCACCTCCTTTACATGGATGACTTGAAACTCTTTGCTCCCAACAAATTGCGACTGTTGGAGCTACTGAAAGTAACAGAAACGTTCAGTTGCGCCATCAGGATGGAATTTGGTGTAGACAAATGTGCAGTCATGCATGTAAAGCGAGGGGGGATTATGGAATCCGTGGGAACCCAGCTCTCGGATTCCATATACCTTAGATCCCTTTCCTCAACTGAAACCTACAAGTATTTGGGTATGTCGGAAGCATTAGGCATCAATGTTGCCGACATGAAACAATCGTTGAGGGAGCGCTTCTTTGGCCGCCTGGATAAAGTGTTAAATAGTCTTTTATCAGGCGGAAACAAGGTGCGTGCCTTCAACGGTTGGGTCATGCCGGTTTTGATGTATTCTTTTGGCATACTCAAATGGACTCAAACGGAACTTGACGCTCTGGATAGGAAGGTCCGTACATTGTTGACGGCAAATCGAATGCATCACCCACGATCATCAGTAATGAGACTGTACATCCCGCGGAAGTGTGGGGGTTGTTACATATAAGCATTATGTATGTGTGTAGCGATGCGCGGCCTTGTGGACTGCCTGCGCAGACGGCGCCGCGCAGCGCCCCGCACCCCGTGCCTCCCACCGCGGGCACGCTTGCGTGTGTTTAAAATAAAGAGTGAGTGCGTTCACAGCCCGCTTGTGTTTTACTTGTGTCCCGTATCTAACAGTGGCGACGAGAGCGACCCACGCTATATCACGATGGCTCAGTTTAGTTTCGGTTTATTAAGTAATTTCGACCACACAGTGCACCAATGGCAGGCGTACAAAAGTCGCCTGCGGCAATGGTTCGTGGCGAACGATATTTCCGAAAAAAACGACGCAACGGGTTCAAGACGGCGAGCAATCCTACTGAGCGCACTCGCGGACGGCACCTACCAGCTCGCAGCCGACTTGGCCTTGCCAAAACAGCTGGAGGAGGTGCCAGTAGAAGACATCTATGAGCTCCTTGACACTCACTTTTCCACGACAAAATGTGGATTCGGGGAGCGATACACATTTTACGCGGCAATGCAGCAAACGGGTGAGACGCATGCGCAGTGGGCGGCAAGACTGCGTGGCCTCACGAAACATTGCAAATTCGCCAACGTAGAGGAAGCATTGCGAGATCGTTTCGTGATGGGCATGTTGGCGGGTCCCGAGAGGGAAAAACTGTTCACTAAGGACACAGATACCTTGACCCTGGCAAAGGCAGTGGAGTTGGCGCAGAGCGTCCGGTGCGCGCGGGCAGGCGCCGCCGCCGGCGTTTCCACGATGGCGTCGACCACACAGCAAGAACATTCAGTGTTCAAGGTGCAGGGCAAGAGTGCGGGTTCTGATAGGGAACCGGTAATGGAGAAGTGTTCCGTGTGCGGTCGAAAGAACCATGCATCGTCTCAGTGCCGATTCGCGAACTATACTTGTAGGAAGTGTAATACAAAGGGTCACTTACGTAGAATGTGCAAAGTAAAGTGTGTGGTGGCCGGCGATGTGAGTGAGGGGGACGACGATGGTGAGTTTTTATGTTGTAACATCACTTCAGAGCGGGGAGAACCCATGACAGAAATCGTGTCCGTATACGGCTCACAAATCAAATTTGAGATTGATAGTGGATCCGCAGTAACGGTAATTTCCGAAAGTTTATACAACAAATGTTTTAGCAGGTTGCCCTTGTTACCACCTAAGAAAAGGCTATTTACCTACACGGGTAGTAATATCGTGTGTCTCGGTATAATTCGCCTACCGGTCACTTATAGGCTGAGTACACACACACTAGATGCTTACGTCGTACGCAGCGAAGGCCCGCCATTGCTCGGAAGAGATTTTTTATCCTTATTTAAGTTAAAACTAGCACCCTGTAATTTCATAAATAACGAAACAAAAACAATCGATGACTTGCATAATAGATTCAGAGACGTATTTTCAGATAAATTAGGTAAATTCAATAAATTCGAGGTAAAATTACGGTTAAAAGATGATTCAGTGCCAAAATTTTTCAAAGCGCGTCCTATTGCTTTTGCTTTGCGAGACAAGGTAGATGAAGAGATAGTCCGCCTTGTAAACTTAGGGATACTTAAGCAGGTTGATCACTCGGAGTATGCATCACCCGTAGTGCCAGTATTAAAACGAAATGGAAGTGTTAGGCTGTGTGCAGACTATTCTGTAACTATAAACAAACAATTAATTGTAGAACAATACCCGTTGCCTACAGTCCACGAACTGTTTTCAAAATTGCACGGAGGTCAACAGTTCTCAAAGTTAGACCTGTCCATGGCCTATAATCAATTTGTTTTAGACGAAGACTCACAAAAAATTACATGCATAAATACTCACCGCGGATTGTTTCAGTATACACGTATGGTTTTTGGTTTAACCAGTGCACCGTCTATTTTTCAGCGCGCAATGGAAAACTTATTGTCTGGTATGGACGGTGTGTTATGTCTTTTAGACGATGTTCTTATAACAACCGATGGACCGGGTTTACATTTACAACGGTTAACGGCAGTGTTACAGAGGCTGCAAGATGCCGGACTAACTTTGCAAAAAGATAAGTGTGAATTTTTTAAGAACGAAATCAATTATTTAGGGTATGTTATTAACAAAGACGGGTTAAAAAAATCTTCTGATAAAGTAATAGCAATTGAGAAATCCCCAGTGCCCACAGATGTAGGCAAACTTCAATCATTTTTAGGATTAGTCAATTATTACCGTAATTTCGTACCTAAGGCGTCCGAAATCTTAAGTCCCTTATACGATCTGTTAAAAAAAGGTGTTAAATGGCAGTGGGCCGACGAACATCAAAGAGCGTTCATCGAAATAAAAAAACATTTAACGTCGGATCAGGTTTTAACGCATTTTGACCCAAATGCAAAGTTAATCCTCACGGTGGACGCTTCACCTAATGGCTTAGGTGCGATATTATCGCAAAGTGATAAAGATGGATGCGAGCGTCCTATTTCGTTTGCGTCCCGCACTCTAAACACAGCTGAAAAACGTTATTCTCAGATTCAGAAAGAGGCAACGGCTATTATTTTTGGAGTTATTGAACTATAAACTTTGCTTTCCCCCCTGGATATTCGACAGTATTTTATTATTAATCTCAGATGCCTGGTCATTGCGAGGAGTTAAAATGGACCTTCGCATAGCCAAGAATTGTGCCTATTTAATATATTTGTTACGTCACCGTAAACCGACGATATAAGATGTTGTTGGGATTGCACTATACAACATAACTCAGGCGTCAGAATAAGTTTTCCTTGGTATAGGTACCTTCACCAATCTTTAATAATATATCAGAAAATTCACGATCATCCGGGTTATCTCCAGTTCTCACTCGCATGTTTATAGTCAAATGCACCGATTGTATATCACGCCACAAATAAGAGCTTTTCAGGCAAGCCCTAACCTCATCAGCTCGGGTTCCCCGTGGTATTACCGGTAAGGTTTGTCGGAAATCACCACAAAATAAAACTATGATACCGCCCATTGGTCGATCATTTTGTCTTATATCCCTTAAAGTTCTGTCTACCGCTTCTACTCCTTTTCGATGGGCCATCGTACATTCATCCCATACCTTGTTCCCCTAAAAGTAGTGATTTCAAAGGTTCCGGTGGGTCTTCGAACAAAGGCAAATTTATTTTACCTCCGGTCCTAACTATAGCTACCTTACACTTAAAATCTAAGTGCCTATTTAAACTAAAATATTCTAATAGAATTATACCCAGAAATATGTACAACTTACAACAAAAAAAATAAATAAAATAAAGCTGAAACGCCTGTGCAATACTATCTACCTATACCTACTTCACTTAATAATAAATACCTATAACTACTATAATTAATAAAAGTATCTACGCTTTTACCTACTTAATAAAAAAATAAAATTGAACATAAATTAGCCAAAACTTACCTATCGGTATCTAAAAATCTATGCGTACTACTTCTACTACTACTTCACCTAAAAAGAAATAAAATGCAAACTATTAATAATTTGTAATTTGAACGAATATTTAAACACTACCAAAACAACTAATACCTATTTTATAAAATAACAACAAAAGAAATTCAAATAAACTATTTAAAGACTAAAAGTCGCGCTGATAAGCACGGTTTGTTAATATCAATTATTGTCTGTCAATAAGGTCGAACGCTCTGAACGCATCAACTACCGCCACGACCCGCGTCGAGCGCGGCAACCGTTACACAAAAATAATCCTTATGGCATGATTCACGGCGCGATGGCTTATTATCGTATTTCATGTATAAGTTTGGTGTTTCTATACCGATTACTATGATTCTTTTTTTATTGAATAGGTAATAATATTAACTTATTTTAATTAGGGATGAGTGAGAGTATTATAAACGTAAGAGCAAACAAATATAATCAGAAAGCTCCGAACTGCTAAGCTATCGGGAGTTACACGTGTTATTGTGAGTCAACCATAAAAGATAGACATATGCTGTTGTGGGATATTTTTAGATAATTTTATGTAGAACATTTCCGTCATAAATGATTTCTATGTAGCTTTAACCATTAAGGCTGCACACGCGACGGAAGCTTAAAAAATGGAGCAACTTCTCCCGTTTTCCCAACATTTCCCTTCACTGCTCTGCTCCTATTGATTGTAGCGTGATGAAAAGTATACTATAACCTCCCCAGGAGTATGAAGAATAATTGTACCAAGTTTCGTTAAAATCCGTCGAGTAGTTTTTGTTTCTATAAGGAACATACAGACAGACAGACAGACAGACAGACAGACAGACAGACAAAAATTTTACTGATTGCATTTTTGGCATCAGTATCGATCACTAATTACCCCCTGATAGTTATTTTGAAAATATATATCATGTACAGAATTGACCTCTCTACAGATTTATTATAAGTATAGATAGATGATCAATTCTTGTAGTGTTTGCATACATTTACGTCCTACCCCTCCGCGCGCCCCGCTTGCCCCCTGGAAATACCCACCCCAACCATTCTACCGGTTGCACATAGATTTCTTGGGTCCGTTAGATAATAGACATTATTTAATAGTAGTAGACGCATACACAAAATGGGTGGAAGTTTACGATATGTATGGTTCAACGACCTCATCAGCTGCACTAGAAAAACTATACGAGTTTGTATCAAGGTTCGGGTTACCAAATACAATTGTAAGCGATAATGGCACGGCGTTCACGTCACAAGAATTTGCACGGTTTTGTGCAATTAACGGGATTGAGCACGTGACGTCACCGCCCTATAATCCTGCGAGCAATGGTCAGGCTGAAAGTTATGTAAAGATTGCTAAAAAGGGCATAAAATCGTGTATTTTAAGTAGTAACAGCCAAAAAGACACTAGGGTCAAACTATTAAAATATCTTTTCGATTACCGGAATTCAGTACATTCATTGACAGGGTTCTCTCCGGCTCAATTAGTTTTTGGTCACAAGCTAAGATCAAGGTTGGATCTAGTGTCGCCTAAACCACTGTCGTCACTTTCAAACGCGTCACTGGACAGCACAGTAAAATCAAAACAGTGTTTGCAGTATAAATTCTATGGCGGCAAAAATACACAAATTTTCAAAAAAAGGGACGAAGTTTTATACAAAAAATTTCATAATAAAGATAAGTTCACATGGTGCAGAGGGACGATAGTAGACAGGAGTGGTAAAGTTGTGTATTTGGTCAAGGATCATTTAACAGGGAGTGTAATAAAAAAACACAAAAACCAGATTGTGTTATATAAAGGCAAGGTACAACAAAGTTGGGCTGGAGAAATCGAGGATGATGGTGACGAGGACATATCATCAGCGGCTCTGCCGAGCCTCTCAAGCTGACGCCGCGGGAGAGGGGGGGCAAGGTGCAAGCACGCCGCCAGCGGCGCCGACATCGCCGCCCGCGCCTGTGCCGCCGGACCGTCCCGGTAGGGCGTTGCGCCAGCTCCCAAAGGTGAATTATAGAAGCCTTGCGCTAGGCAAGTGACCAGTGGATGGCATAATGTTAAAACGTTGTACGTGTGTTTAGTTATAAGTACCTTTAAGTAGTGTAGTATTTTTATTAAGAATTGTATCTTTCAAAATAAGGTTGGGAGATGTTACATATAAGCATTATGTATGTGTGTAGCGATGCGCGGCCTTGTGGACTGCCTGCGCAGACGGCGCCGCGCAGCGCCCCGCACCCCGTGCCTCCCACCGCGGGCACGCTTGCGTGTGTTTAAAATAAAGAGTGAGTGCGTTCACAGCCCGCTTGTGTTTTACTTGTGTCCCGTATCTAACAGGGGTCGAGGTTTCTTAAATGCTAAAACCCTCCACAACCGCGAGATCTGCAGTCTCAGGGAATATTTCCTTCAAAATGACGTGGGGATGCACCGAGATGTGGTCGCAGTGGACAAAGGCCTCACCCCGCTCTCCTTGGCGAAAGAGAACTGGCGCAAACCTGCAGTACTTGATACTAACGATCGTAAGGAAGTATGGCAAGGCAAAGAGCTTCACGGACGCTTTTTCCGGGCCCTACATGGGCCTGATGTTGACTTTTTAGCGTCTGTATCCTGGCTGCGTTTCGGCGACCTCTTCGGGGAAACCGAAGGTTTTGTCTGTGCGATTATGGATGAAGTTATCATGACGAATAATTATCGGAAATACATTGTCAAGGACGGTACGGTTGACATCTGTCGGGCATGCCACCGTCCCGGTGAATCAATCCGACATATTGTTTCCGGTTGTTCTCGTCTTGCTAACGGCGAGTACTTGCACAGACACAATCTAGTGGCTAGGATTATCCACCAGCAACTTGCCATGCAGTACAACCTTGTGGAGTCCGAAGTACCATACTACAGGTATGTGCCCGACCCAGTTCTCGAGAATGGTCACGCCACATTGTACTGGGATCGATCTATTATCACTGACAGGACTATTGTAGCCAATAAGCCTGATATTGTGGTAATAGATCGACGAGAGCGCCGTGCAATGATTGTTGATATCGCTGTCCCTCATGACGAGAATCTCGTGAAAGCTGAGATTGATAAAAAAATCAAGTATCTTGACTTAGCACACGAGGTTGTCGACATGTGGGACGTGGACTCTGCAATCATTGTACCGATAATCGTTTCGGTTAATGGCCTAATAGCGGAGAGCCTCGATCAACACCTCAGGAGGCTCTCATTGCGCGGCTGGGTCAAGGGCTTGATTCAGAAAGCAGTACTTCTGGACACGGCACGCATAGTGAGGAGGTTCCTTTCTCTAGAGCCCTGACCACCGGCAGCTTGGACCCTGTTCCTGATGCCGATGGGCCACTATTTTTTATATTTTTAAATGTTTTTTTTTTTTTGTGTTATTTATAAAAATATTTAAAAATGTAAACGATATGTATTAAAAATGAAATAAAGATAATAATAATAATACCATTTATTTCAGGCGACAGTAGCCCATAGAAAAATACCTTAACCTAAACATACATATTTTAATATAAACAAAAACTTGTGTTAATAAATAGACTTATACTATGTTAGTAGCACTTCATTTTGCACTAGCTTGTCTTTGTGCTGTCCTGTGGAACTTGTCCGCGGAAGCGACGGAACACCACATCCTGCGGCCAAAAGTCTTCTTCCATGACGAGGGGCAGATAACAGTTCGGTACTCGCACGACGAACGCCTTGAAGTTGACGTTCCGGTGCGATTCTAGTAACTGCACCCTCGGCATGTACCTCGTCTTTTAGCGCACGTACTCCACGATGTCCTCCGCCTTAGTGGTGTAGTGCAGGCTCACTTAGGAGTCCATAGGAGCTTTGCCGCAGCGGTTCTTGTTCGTTCGCGATCGGCGATTCCTCCTTTGCACCGTCACGAAACCGTCATCAATATCAGCCTTATTCGGCGCCTTTTCTGGCATGGGCTTGATACTAGGAGCGCCTTGGGCACTCGCGGTAACGCTAGCGAAATTCCTTAGTAGGGGTTTCGCCAGGGCTGCAGTCACTGGCAGCGGGACGGGGCAAGGGGCGCGGGCGGCGCTGCGCGGTGGAGCCGCGATGACGTGCATGGGGCTTCGGTGCGCGCCGGCGGTGGCGGGGCGCTCTGCAAGCTCAGCAATCGACGGTTGCGCTGGCGACGAAACTGCTGACGCGGAATTCGATGACGATATATCGAGGCCGGCTCCGCGACATGTGTTTACGTTTGACGCATCGACAAGTGACCTAATTACCGCCACGCTATTGCGCAAATTACTAACTTCTTTACGCAAATCAGCGACGGTGTTTTAGGATGCATCTAATTTCGTTAGCACATCCGCGAGGCGGGCCGCTGTGGGGCAAAGCTGCTGATATTCAAAATATATTTGTCCTTCAAAAACGAGCTGTTCGAGCAATTTACCAGCTAGGTGCCAGAGTTTCTCTGAGAGATTTTTTCAAAGGTATCGGTATCCTCACAGTGGCATCACTCTTCATTTTCGATTCATTTTCGTCAACATATTATATATTAGCCAAAATATAAACTTATTTACTAAAAACAGTGATATTCACAATGTACTCCCTTTCACCGGCTTCATAAGGTTCATAACTCATTTGTTGGACTTGGTATAACCTTTTATAACAAGCTACCTTCTTCTTTGCTAGAATTGCCTTTTAATGCGTTCAAAACTAAAGTAAAATCCAACCTCTGTTCAAAGGCATACTATTCTATCAACGACTACTTAAATGATAAGAATAGTTGGTCGCTGTGATTAACTTAAGACAATGTTTAAATGTTCTTTCTCCAGAATTAGCTTACTTACTGACAGGTTATATGAGTTTACATAATTGTTTATAATTTTACTTTATAAGTCAATTTATTTTATTTTAATTTATTGTTGACATAATCTACTCATTACAATGTTTTTTTAATGAGTTGTATTGCAATATGTGGTTAGCTAGCGACCTCGATAATTTTTTAATTTACCTCGATGGTCCTAGTTTATCAATTATAACTTCTAGTTACAGCTATATGTAAGCCTTTATGCCTGGAGGCTTTTATTTAGATATTGTTTTCGTTATTTTTATTTCTGTTCTCGATGTTTTTGGTTGGTATATTGGCGTGTGCTAGCTGTCATATGGCTATTAATTTTATAATTTAAATTATGTTTTGTGTTGCGTAATGTAAATATCATTTTGCATACTATTATATAGAATCATTTTTTTCTAACTGAACAGACAGCTGTGCTGCTGGGGAGTTTGTTGCGCCACTTCTTCTTCCCAGCTAAAGCACTAGGAAGTGGTGAAGGGTGGGCGTTTTGGGGGACTGTCTTATGTAATGTTGACGTTCGAAAAGTGCTGATTCTCAGCCTAGTTTGAATAAATGACTTTTTAATTTTGAATTTTGAAAACCATCCCGAGTTTTGTATGTTTTGTATTATAAAATAACATACAAAACTCGGGATCGTTTAAGAGGTCCTTGTTTAGATTCCTTTTAGATAGATGTTACTACTCCATCACTATTTATACATATTATTCAATTAATCTATAAAGATTAACTGAAAAATAAATTGTAAGTATAAACAACTTCTTGTTACAGCTTCTTTGAATAGAATCGTAAACTTTATAATACAAAAGTTTCAACAAAAGAAATTAAATTAAGTTAAAGTAATGGATAAAAAGTTATAATCCTTGCAATTTGGACTTTCTAACATGATTTGTTTTGCATTTTATTGTTTGTTCAGCCAAGGCTTGAAACTTTTTGCCGTATCGATATAAATGTAGAATCGACTCGAATTATTATTTATATAAAATATTGTAATTTTTTTTTCACTTTTTATTCTATTCAAGGGATATCTTTGAAGTTAAATAGGTAGGTATTTACTTGAGCACGCAATCAAACGTAACCTAACGTGAAAACAATTCCGTTTATCTTATTATGAAACTATTAATGTTCTAATACTACCTACATATATATAGATATGTCGGCTATATACATACCTACATATACGAGTAAGTCACGTATTGATAAAGTGGATCAACAGAATAGTCAGCATGTGACGTCACCGCGTCTACGAGATTCCTTTATGCGTTGGCGGCACGTGAGCTATGCTGTACCGCGAACAAATAACGCTTATGTTGGTCTTGTTTCAATAGAAAGCAGGTATCCACTTTATAATGATGTACCTACCTGGTTTAAGATTTCACAGCAGGTTCCGTACCTAATCATCATTTTTCCGCTGGGGTTCTAAGAGGCAGTTATAGGGGTGCTATATTATCCTGGTACCATCATCTTGTGCTGAGAAAAGTACCTACCAAATAGTTTCAGGGAAAATAACGCAGTTCATTATTTGTAACAGTCAACGAAACAGGCCATGTTTTTCAAAACTTGTTTGTATCGGGTGTTTTGTTATTTATTTGAGGGGTATACGAGATTACCTACTGATTACACACTATGTATATAATCACTCACTCTATTGTGAGAAAACTCATTTTCTTAGAACAATAAAAAGCTATTAAAACTTTTCGCTATAGCAGCTTTCGATCAACCAGCTCAAGATCTTTTGTGAATGGATCCTAATCCTTATTTAAACTTCAATAAACTAAACGTTTCTCATGGAATTAGTAAGTAGATACTTATAGCTCGGAAATACGTAGCATTTGGACGACTATTTAGTTAGTTTAGACTGTTAGGAAGCCCGCGCTTTTGTTATTTATTACCATCTTTGTTTGTTGCTCTCGGTTGTGTATCTAAATGGTGTATCTCTGGAATAAATTCGTGAATCTTACGAAATTCTAACAGAAAACGTTGTAACACTTACAAATGGAAAGGTAAAATGTATATTTACATACTTTCCTAGTCAAGTTACGCAAAATATATTCCCTTCTGTTCGCTAATAAATTGCAAAACTTGTCGATTGAAAATTTAAATGTAAGTAACTGATGTTTCTTCTAAAGATTATATTTTACGTTTTTTCTGCATCGGAGGGAATAGTTCACCAAAACAACGTACGTCTCAAGATGTTATTTTATAATATGTGAACACACAAATATAAATGAAATGTTACCTGCAGTTCTATTTTTCTTACGCAGATTTGCTTTCGGGTCTTCAGCTCCACACGGAGAACGTACGTAGACATAATTAAAATAACACAAACCTCTTTGACTCTCATCTCTCGACTTGCCTTTTCATTACGCTTCGTGCAAATAATGTCTAATTAATGAAGCTTGTGAAAATGAAAGAGTTGTCTTCACATCTAATACGTCACTTCACAAGGGCACAGTAGGGGATTATTACCACTCTTGTGTGATTTTCCAATTGAATTTACACGCATGGATGACAAATTTTCAGTTTCCGATGTGCGAGATGTTTCGTACAAGATCTCGCCTCCGCTTAGCACTTTTACCACCAGAGCTGCGCTGTGTGAGGCTAGGAAAATGAAGTAATCCCATTGGTGGTTATCACACATATCCAGAGGGATATGTGTGATATCCCTCTGGATGGAAAGAAAAGTTGTAAGTTGTATGGATTAGATAGGTAAGTAGGTAGATACACATTTATCCGAAAAGACAACACAAGGGATCACTCTCTCTAAGTCTCGAGTGACGTGACATGAATGATACGATTAAAAAAACATGTGAACATCGGCAGCGAGAGCTGAATTTTCCCCAAGCATAGCAACCACATTTTTCACACTTGTTATACCAGTTTGGACATAAAATCGATTGAAGTGTAGGTTCACTGTATAACCTCCCTTTGTGAGACCGGTACGCGGTAGTAAGTTCGTTAACATATTGCAAATTACTTTTGGATGAGCCACGGAAAATTTTGGTAACATAATTTATTTTTCTCGGATCACATAACGACTTTATCTTAATCACCCCTGTGTGTAGGGGTTTCATCTTATAAATTTCATGGCAATTCGTTATTCGATGGTGGATTGATGGCTTTTATTTTTATGTAGCTATTCACATAGTCGACATGAATTTGTGATAACATTTTTCATTTTGAAGTAATCTCATTTTTCGTAATAATAGGTAAGTACTTAAGTCAATACTTTAATTTCAAAACGTTTCCTACCCTATAGAAGAGATATTAAGTAGGCAAAAATAATATATTTTGGTGAAAATTTAAATCTGTACCTAGGTACTTATTTATTTTTAGTAGTAATAAAAGAGAGTTTATACTACTGTCTGCCTTATTTAGATTATGAAATCCCACTGTCTAAACAGCCTTAAAACAACATTTTTACCTTAAATGTTGCTACCATATAATCAATTAAGGTTTTTCTAGGTAATATTAAGCCAAAGAAAAGATTTAGAAACATATACCAAGTAACACTAATTTCACGAGCGGTTTATTTTTCTTGAAACTAAGGAATTCTGTATCTAAGGAAAAAAATAATAATTTATAAACCAAAATTTAATATAAGGAAACTAGTTTGAATCAGTACAGATCAAAGGCACACAGTAGAAGAGGGGAATGCAGAAAACGGTAGTGAAAACACTCCATGACTCCAGTCAATTTTGTTCTTTATAAAGTACGTTAATAAACTCTCTTCTGCGTAAACAAAATCACCATCGCTATGGTACATACATACCTATCTACTTAGAGAACATGTCGAACTGCTTTGTTCGTGAATTATTTCTTTTTAATTACTCTTTGAGACTCTTCGTTGCTTTATATTCCAATGTCTGCTTATGTTCTAAACTTTGGTGTCAAATACAGCTGCCGAATTGTGCTCGATACGACTGAGCTTTGGTGTACGAAACTTTTTCATACCTTTGTCTTTGACACCTAAGATATGAAACTGTATAGAGACTAAAGGTATTTCATCTCAGTCATTTATTATTAGTTTTTCGAGTTATTGGAAAAACAAATTGTACGTACTCGTATGTCATCTCCCGAGACTATAACTTTTACTCAGAATTAGTAAATCATAGATACCTACGTCTATGATTTACGAATTCTTACATATATCAGGTATATCGTACCTCACAGTATATGTATCCTATTGAGATGTAATCTGTCAATATTGTTCAACAGAGTACCAGGCTGTAATTCATGAACCGTGAACAATAGCAGCTTACAGCTACAGCAGCTACCTGTAGCTATTGGATACATCTGCATGTACATGTAGAATACTGAATTATTGATACAAACAATTACATTAATAAACCATTACTCAAATATAGTTTAACCTCGTCTTCGTTAAGCTTTACCGACTCCGTTAGAAGATGGATATCTTCTAGCAAGCGCATTTAAAATACTCTTTATATAACATTCATAGAAATGTTCCTGTATAAAGAAGTAATTTCATTCCGAGTGTAGTTTCACTTTAATAAAGCACCTCATATAAAATGTAAGAGATGAGAACATTTACATACATACAATCCGCAATTTATCTGCAAGTGGGAACTTTATGGCGAAAAAATTACCTACAAAGAAAAGTACTCTCATTTGGATCGCCTTGAATTCCCACAGGGGCCATTCGAGACAGCACTCAAGGGGTGAATAACGGCGGAGATAGCGCCGAAATCTGGACGGAATCGTATCCCTACGGATTTACCAACAAACTGCCTATTTATAAGAGGAAAAAAGCCAAATACCCTCTGCACATTAAGAGTCTTTAAGTACAAGATGGTGATGGCAAAGCCTTAAAGCAAATCGCACTAAAAGTGACGCAAATTAATACAATCAAGAAAACAGAACGTTACACTAAATTGTCTTACTTGGGCAATGAAAAGCAGTATAAATCTACAGGTTGACTAAAAGTGGGCGAGACAAGCTGTTTCGTATTATTTTGGGTTTATTTTGTAGCTGAAATAAATGAAATGAGCGAACCACTGCAGGTTACTGAACAACACCGAGGAGGACACAAAAATCGCCTTTAAGGGACTTGTTTCCTTTATCACCGTGCCGACTATTGGGTTGGTGAAAAAGCAGTATTTTGTTACTGGCAAATAAAACGCCACATCTATTACTTCATGAAAAATAGAAACCTACCCAGTTTGCCAAAATATATGCTGCATGCTCAAAACTAGCTCATAGTAGCATAACTTTGAAACTCAATCCAGATCTCCCCATGTGGCTCCGTAGCAGCTTGAGACTTTAATACCGAAGTTACGGTCAGACTAATCCGAAGCCAACCAACAACCTGTCGACCAAGACTGAGATTATTATTTAAACCCTAAAGTAAGTAACCGCCAATTACCTGTTAGATGACCATTATCTATCAGGAACATCGATACTTTAACGTGTCGTAGACATCAAGTCGTAAATATAGCGTTATTGACATATATCGCCGAGATGCTAGATTTCAGCAGTTACACATTTTATGGTCAAGTGAAGGCAATACATGTCAATACTCGTTCGACGTATAAACTACTTATCCGTCCTGAAAATAAATTCCGAATATTCATGGAACTGTTATATTCATTTTATGACTACATCCCGAGATATAGGTACAATTTCCTCACGTTATGGCAAGTTTTCTGAACATATATGAAGAGTAGTGCGGCGTCGCTAATGCAGACATTTTGCTTTAGTATATAAAATCGTAAGAGAAACTCCAACGGTAAAACTTTAATTAAATATGTTTTAATTTTTAATTCCAGCTAAACGTTAACTTTGTAATAAAGCTGAGAGTTTAGGTAAATTATTCTAAAAACGTTTGAAAACGTCTGGCTGTAAACACAATTAAGCATCCCTAATCCTGATCTCCGAGTGCAACAAAACTTTTACCGAATCTAATTTGTTCGCGTTTTAAAACATTTCACGTAAATTCAATTCATTGTACACCCAGAGGCGGCAAAACATAAATTAAATTAACACGTCCATAAAAGGGTTAAGCAAAACATGAAATACGCCTGCTAAGTACATCGTCGACAATCATAATAAATCTCAACTAAATGTTCATAAGAAACACAAGAATGAATGTATTGCAACGTTACACATGTGCGTTGTATATGAGTGTATTATGTACAGTGTCGCCGAACTCTGAGCTAATCCCGGAATGGTGTTACATCATGTTTTTAATACGCTTCCCCAAACATGTGAGAACAAATGCCTAAAATACGATGATGCATTACAACGTACATGTTTCATGTCAGCTAGCTATTAGTGAGAAATGGAAAACAGAATACAGTGTGTAAAAAACAGGTCCACGGTGTGTCGCTGTTCCAGTCTGACATTCATTTTTTCTGTTGATTTTCCTCTCAGAAGGGATTTTTACCTGTAAAAAATGTTACGTTATGTTAAAAATGTTTTTATATGCCATTGTTGGTATACCGCAGTTACAAAAGAAATGGTCCATAAAGTAAGTAATGTGAGTAATTTCGCTTTGACAAACCCGCTTTTGTGTTTTTTAGGAAACTGTAGGTAATGGTGTTGTTTTACAACATATGAAACAGTGTAAACATTTTACCAATTTTTATTATTTTTGCTGTAATTAGGTACTGATGACAAATTAAACTAAAACGTAAAAAGAACAAAGTAAAATAATACTGCTAGGAATTTCATCAGGTAGGTAGGTACTGCAACAAACAGTTCTAAAAAAGCTTGATATCTGAAACAAACCACTCAATGATTCCATAATAAGGGTTAATGAGTGCAGAATTAAATAAACAACACGTTTGTCGAATGATGCAAACACAAGCACAACACGTCTCACTCTGGAACTAAAATGAATGCAGGCCACGTATTCATTCGAAAAAAATTTAATTCATGCCGTGTCGTAACGAACCAAGGTCGACGTATTTAATAAACTTCCCCGCGTATTTTGCGTACAGCTTTTGTAAAATAAAAACACTCTAAATTAGATTTTGCGAGATTATCTCGTCTATATAGTACCCACAACATTTTGACCCGTAGGTAGTCGGTATTCCCGATCATGGTTGCGGTAGTCATGTTCTTGAATAGAGGCCACAAATCGGCGAACGTAAGGTAGGATGCCCTCAGGTTAGGTCGAGCGGCGATTTTCGCAGGGTGGCTGGTAGCAGCTGGATGAGAGTTGCCGAGAATCGAGATGTATGGCAACTGATTGGAGAGGCCTATGTGCAACAGTGGACTGCTGAAGATTGATGATGATGATGATGAGGTATTTCGGATTTACGATTGGCAATGATTAATGTGGGTTCAAAATGAACGTTTCGTGAACATTTTACAAAGGAATCATTTAAAAAGAGCAAAAGGATGTTAGCAATAGTAAGAATCAACATAGCCGAATTATGCTGAGTGGAAGCCTTCTTGTCACAGTCATAACGTGCAGCTGCCGAATATTTCTGTTGTTTATATGTTTATATTGTTGTTATTTGTATGCACGTGTTTCTGTGACAAATAAACCTATTTTTCTTTCTTTCTTTCTTATTTAATGGAGATAAATAAAAACAAAAGGATTGGATAATATCGGAAGCCGCAAGCCAACGAAAAAACCTTAAAACCCAATATCAATAATCAATTCTGGGAAGCTTTCTTGCGAGGTTATGGGCAATATAAAAAGTTCCGACACCAGAAATGGTTATTATAGCTACGGATACGGATGTGGGTACTGGCGATCTTATTGGCTGAGTGACAAAGCCGATACCATAAATTGTATTACAGAAAAAATTGCCTGACATGTTTTTCTTCGTTTCTTAGGCCCCAATTACACTATCATATATTTATCATACAAATTACGCTATCATATATTTTTCATATCTGTCAAATTCTATGATCATAGTTAAATGATGCTGTTTTTCATTTCACATGTATTACACTTGTATAAACGTCACACTTAATCAAGATGGATGACGATTTAGCCGTGTTTGATTTAGCCATTTTGAGGTTAGACGGATTTGATCGTATGTACGCTTGCTGTCAATTAGGATCCTTTAACTATGATCATAGACGATATGAATCATATGTAGTTATTATGCCGCCATAGGTTCTTCACATAAAAATGACTCATACATCTCTGATCCTATTTCTATGATAGTCTAATAGGGCTCTTAAATAAGTTATGAAATTATGATACAGCAAAGAAGCTTTTCAAGAACGTCTGACATTTTACTTCAATTGCCTAAAGCTTATTGAATGTAAATTTATTCAAAATCCCTGGGGCGTTAAGTACCCGACAGCAATAACACTTGTACTCGTAAATGTGATTCAACAGTATTTTCCGCCTCGTTTACCAACTGCGAAATTATTCCTATCTTAGATAGCTAACGAGGGTAAATTGCAAATATTTGCTGCAGTCTAGAAAGCTGATTAAGTTCCTTTGATCCGCGCTCTATTCCTTGCACGTAAGTACGTAGAACAAAAGAGCACAAATTCGACGTGATTCAGTTCATTTGTAGTTAAGACGCTAAGACCCGCAACAACAGCGCTTAGTATTCTCGTCACGAGGGTTGATGCAAAGGTTCCTTGAGCCGGTATCACCTTAAGTGGCCGATAAAAAGCTTCAGACGATAAGGCCTGCAATTGCGACGCAGCTGAAGGACTGAACTGCTTTTATCCTTGAGCATACTTTGAAAGTAAAGTTAATACGGATTAAAAAGATGAAAAATTTAAGTAAGAAAATCCCATCCTTTTGAAAACTGCAGACTGTCTTGTTTTACAACCTAGTTTGTAAGATCCTTTTAGCTTTACGATACATGGGTTCTAAGATTAGCTGCAAATTATTTAATTGATTTCAAGTTATCAACCAATACTTTTCGCTACCTACTTATGAGGAAATGAATGCCTATAGTACCAGTAGTAGTAGTAGTATATTAGTACTTAACCTGTAACATTGAACACGCGCGCTTGTTACATAAGAGTACCTACCGACAAATAAGAAAACTATAACACGGCGAAGTCCTTTATTTTATGAATCCATACACACTGTGGGTCCTAATAAATCCTGTTTTACATACGAGTGCCTATTTAGTTACGCTTGCGGGTGCAATAACAGAACCACTTTATCACTTGAGTTCCGAGCTCCGGGAAAGGTCGTTTTGCCGACATATGTAGACCTCCATGTATCTTCCGCTTTAACGCCACTATACGCACACTGTATAAAAATGAACATATTTTTTTTGGTACATTTACCTTCAAACTTTTTTGTTCTTCTCGGGGTGAACAAATCTCCGGCGGAAAAAGATGGCGAATTATAATATTACCGGTGTCGGAACTTTTATAGCTCTTGGCAAGGAGCTTCCCCCCAATTGATTTATTGAGCGTTATGACTTAATAAATGCGGCTCTGACTCAAGGAAAACGGTTTGTATTTAGAAAGAAGGTACAAATAAAAGCATAATTCCATTTTCATTTCAAAAGGATTTCTGAATGAACATGGGCCTTAGGAAAATAGAGGTGTATTCCTAAGCGCAGTCAAACCAAACAAATGAATGACACCGTTCTAATTCGCCCACCATAAGCCCTTCAGCTATATGCACCTATTACTTATATTTTTTTCTTATTTCAGTAATCACAACAGCATAACTTAAAATAAGTACCTAGTAGGTAAAAAAAACCGTAGATCTATACGTACTTCCTTGACCAAAGTGCCAATTATGTGACGTAATTGGTCACATAATTGTTTGGTACGATATATCCGCCGGTCATTTTCTTTTTTGTGTGTACAGCTTTATCCTTTAAGCCTGGATTACATGAGCTGCCAATGTAGGGTATTATTGACACACACGCTCTACAGTTCATTTTTATTTGGAATAGAAATGGAAATGAATTCAATTTTCTCATTTCATCTGTAACTTTGATATTTATTATTTATCTAAAGCCGTAATTTATTGCAAGCCACATTGCTGATTACGAGCTTTCCTAGACTGAGAAAAAAATGGCGAACCAAAGTCTTAAGGTGCCTGTATCGAGTAGATATCTCGCTGATTAATATTATTCTGCGGAACACTGCAAACAAGGTATCGGTGCCGTCTTATATCCCCGGGGCTCGCCGTTCCGTTGACTAGGTAATCCCATTATTTGGTAGGTACCCTCTCTGCTGTTCCGCCTGCAAATAGCCGATATGTTACCCACAATAAAAATAACTCTAGCTGCCCTAGATACGTAATCCAGTGTATTCACAGCCTATTTTTTATTCGCTCTACGTATAATAAACACAGGGTTTTATTTTTGTTGAGCGGCGAGGGTGTTTCTTAACCAGTGAATATATCGCAATTTATTGAAACACTTTCCTCAGTTAATCAATGAAATGTAGTGATCCGCGAATATTCGACGGTTTGTTATGCTGTAAAACTCAGTGGAGCACGAAAATAATAAATAATAGGCCTATATTCAAAAAACTGCGTGTACTACTTACTTACCTACGTAGGTACCTGGATTGGAAAATGAATACCTAATCGGTTTCATCTTGTGAAAATCTTTAGAATAACACAGGTATATCACGCACAAAAGCTGTGTAAATTACCTACCCTAGCATGACATTTTGATTGTTCTAAGAAAGTTAAAATCCTTTCGATCAATGCCAAACACGGTTTCATTATTGTCTCAATTCAAGTAGAACAATAAAATTATTGTAATGAAGCTTATTAAAACGAAGACATAAGGAACTAATTTAACTCTTCAAAAAATATAGTTCCTGTCGAGAAAGCGAAAAGGAAATTAGTCAGTCATAAAAGAGAATATTCAACCAGACAAACGCTGAAACCCGAAACGATTCATAATAATGAGATCTTTCCTCGAGTCGGAATCTTTTAACGTGTTTGGCTGCGAGCTTATTCTGCTTTAACTTAGCTACAAAGACGTTTGCGAATGTTATTTGTTCTTTACCTGATACGTTGTTTAATTTCTATATTAATTGTGAAACAAAGTTGAGCAACATCAAATGTTTCTGAAAACAATGTTACACAACTTTGTTTCCTGATTCCTGTTTCACGATTACATAAGATTCCTGCAAAACATGTTGCTGAAACAATGTTTTGCAAAGAGCAACTTTAGGTTCCCAATGAATACGGGCATTAAATTTACTAAGTTGAAAATGAAATAACGGTGTAAATACTGAACACGTGTTTTACTCAACATCGGATCTTAGTTCATAGGTACGAACTCGGATTAGGTATTCTTTCAGTGCTGCAAATTGGCATCGGTGGTGCTAGGAAAACACAATATTATATTATTTATGCTCGTGACTCTGTCTAAAACTCATTAATCCATTGGCAACGCCGGATAATTCAGGCTAAAGGAGGAAATTGACGACGGTCGTCCTTGAGCAACCGCACCTTTGTCCGTCATTTTAAGTTAAATTGAATGAAGGTTAGGAATATAAAAGCAGCATACATCATCCCGTAGTGAGCTGTAACCCTGTACCTGATTATACCCAGAAGGTAGTACACTCCTTTGCATTCTGTGATGCTTTTTACGGAAAGAGGTCCAATAAAAAAATATGTAAGTATAGGCAGAAATAAAAAAGTAGGCAATCAAAACATATCGCACGTACGTTACGGTGTGAGGTCGTGTCAAAATATTTTCATCCACAACAAAGGGTCACGTACCTACAATGTTATTAATCAAAACGAAATCTCTAGAAGGGAGCAGGCTTTTTCCCATCAAGCCTCGTATCACTCATAGATAGTAAATATAAAATTGCGGTTTCTATGGAGCTAGCAGGCAGGGATTGCCTAAATCTGTTTCTAAGGATACATGGCGAGAGCCAGCAAAGCCGTATCTAAAACAAAAAAGGGTGTTACAACACTGTTTTTATGGTTCCGTACCTCAAAAGGAAAAAACGGAACCGTTATAGGATCACTCGTGTGTCTGTCTGTCTGTTTGTCCGTCTGTCACGGCCAATTTGCTCCGAATCGAATGGACTAATTAAGTTGAAATTTGGGACACATATCAATTTCTGTGACCCAAACACGGACGTGTAACGAAAGTACCAATTTGAATTCTGAATTTGGGGGTCACATTACGGGGGTAAATTGAAAAAAAAAAAGGAAATATTGCAAATTGTACCGTGTGATATATCAAATGAAAAGGCTTGTTGTGAGGATCTCATTTTTTTTTTAAATAATTTGGACATACATTATTTTAAAGATATTTAAGAAAATACATGAAAATTTACCAGTTTAGGCTCAGTAGTTTCGGAGATAAGCATAAAATTATTAAGAAAAAAAAATTGTTCGATGCTTATAGATTACAGGAAAACTAAGAAGTATATGGTCTTAAAATAACATGGTAAAACTCCCAATATTGTGCATACAAACTTACATTTGCAGTTGGAATGTATTGGGGAACCTTTTTTTCAACTACAATGTCAAGTTTCGCCTTGGGATAAATTCATCCCAACTACGGAACCCTTTCTTATGCGTGGTCCGACACGCTATCGACCGGTTTATTTGTTACACTCAGCGAGTCTATCTTGTTTTATGATAAAAACACAACTCAAAAATATACATTTACCTACTCATTTTACTTTATTTATTCAATAATGATAATGAAAGACGACCTGAATAATATTTCAGCAAAAACAAATTGAAATGAACGCTTATTTGCGTAGTAATTGCCCACTTTATCTAGACCAGACATGAGATTAGGTGGTACCTAAATAATTTCCATTTTTACGCAATAGTTGTAGACGGTATTCATTAGTCGTCTCACTAAAGTAACCTCAATAGACAAATATGATATAATAAGTAAATATACTAGTTACGGCTCACCAAGGGAATGTAGACTGTATGTGAACATAGTTTTACGTTACTTGTTTGCTCTACGTGTAGGAATAATACTATAATACGGTAACTCATCTAAATCTCGTTTATGAGTAAGTTGTATATACCTAGTCCTAAAAAAACCTGGATGAACCAACGAATATCCTGCCCGTTTTCCCACGTAATCGTTGTGTTCATCCGCGGTTGGGCTATGAAGAGCCGTATCTCGTGTTAGGTAAGGTAGGCGCTAATTAGATCTCAGCGGAATTATAGTAGGTACTCTAGGTAGGTACTTACTTATGGGGCTAAAGTATCTGCTACTTGTTTATCGCTCTTATATCGGCTTATAATAAGTTAATAACCCAATCATTTCAAGAGTTAATACATCTTGGAAGTACCTATGTAACATTTCTTGACTCTGCAAAAGGACGTAAATTATATACTCCCCAGAGAAGTTCGCGATGCGATATGATAGGATTTAATTATAAGATATCGTTTTTAAAACTCCGCAAAGAAATATTGCCAGCGACTTAGAAAAAAATAATGGGACTGGCGGAATCGTGGGTCACAAGGGAACTTAAATCGCTGACAATAAAAAATTGCATTTATTATTCAAACTGACAGAGAAACAGAACGCATTTACGTAATGGCACAAAAACCCTCTCGGAGAAAAACTGAATAAGTGTTCAGCTTAGTGTAGTGTTGTTCCTATTGTTGATCTCGTAATTTCTGTACCACTTTCAAGAATAATTCCCAGTTAATTTAACACCCACTAAAAACATTTTCATGTAAAATGTTGCCAAGACGAGAACATATGGCTCGCACTGTCAAAAAGTTATCAGATCTCATGTAGAGCCAAGCTTCTAACTCTACAAGCCCTAACTTCACAAACTCTACACCTTAGTGAAAATATGTGGCTTGGCCGTTTCCGGCCCGATTGCCGTCGATTTATTAGTGGGGCATGTAGAGTTAGAAGCATGGCTCTACATGAGAAATAATTAACTAAATGAATTCATAATTAACTATTGTATAACAGAAAAGTAATGAACAGTGAATAAATTTTTCACCTTACGCCCGTGTGACGGTAGAGAAACGGTCAAGCCACATATTTTGACTAAGGTGTAGAGTTTGTGAAGTTAAGGCTAGTAGAGTTAGGGCGTGTAGAGTTAGAAGCTTGGCTCTTCATGAGATCTGATAACTTTTTGACAGTGCGAGCCATATGGTCTCGTCTTGCCAACATTTTACATGAAAATGTTTTTAGTGGGTGTTAAATTAACTGGGAATTATTCTTGAACACATTTCTGTACCACTGTACAGAAATTACGAGATCAACAATAGGAACAACACTACACTAAGCTGAACACTTATTCAGTTTTTCTCCGAGAGGGTTTTTGTGCCATTACGTAAATGCGTTCTGTTTCTCTGTCAGTTTGAATAATAAATGCAATTTTTTATTGTCAGCGATTTAAGTTCCCTTGTGACCCACGATTCCGCCAGTCCCATTATTTTTTTCTAAGTCGCTGGCAATATGTCTTTGCGGAGTTTTAAAAACGATATCTTATAATTAAATCCTATCATATCGCATCGCGAACTTCTCTGGGGAGTATATAATTTACGTCCTTTTGCAGAGTCAAGAAATGTTACATAGGTACTTCCAAGATGTATTAACTCTTGAAATGATTGGGTTATTAACTTATTATAAGCCGATATAAGAGCGATAAACAAGTAGCAGATACTTTAGCCCCATAAGTAAGTACCTACCTAGAGTACCTACTATAATTCCGCTGAGATCTAATTAGCGCCTACCTTACCTAACACGAGATACGGCTCTTCATAGCCCAACCGCGGATGAACACAACGATTACGTGGGAAAACGGGCAGGATATTCGTTGGTTCATCCAGGTTTTTTTAGGACTAGGTATATACAACTTACTCATAAACGAGATTTAGATGAGTTACCGTATTATAGTATTATTCCTACACGTAGAGCAAACAAGTAACGTAAAACTATGTTCACATACAGTCTACATTCCCTTGGTGAGCCGTAACTAGTATATTTACTTATTATATCATATTTGTCTATTGAGGTTACTTTAGTGAGACGACTAATGAATACCGTCTACAACTATTGCGTAAAAATGGAAATTATTTAGGTACCACCTAATCTCATGTCTGGTCTAGATAAAGTGGGCAATTACTACGCAAATAAGCGTTCATTTCAATTTGTTTTTGCTGAAATATTATTCAGGTCGTCTTTCATTATCATTATTGAATAAATAAAGTAAAATGAGTAGGTAAATGTATATTTTTGAGTTGTGTTTTTATCATAAAACAAGATAGACTCGCTGAGTGTAACAAATAAACCGGTCGATAGCGTGTCGGACCACGCATAAGAAAGGGTTCCGTAGTTGGGATGAATTTATCCCAAGGCGAAACTTGACATTGTAGTTGAAAAAAAGGTTCCCCAATACATTCCATCTGCAAATGTAAGTTTGTATGCACAATATTGGGAGTTTTACCATGTTATTTTAAGACCATATACTTCTTAGTTTTCCTGTAATCTATAAGCATCGAACATTTTTTTTTTTCTTAATAATTTTATGCTTATCTCCGAAACTACTGAGCCTAAAATGGTAAATTTTCATGTATTTTCTTAAATATCTTTTAAATAATGTATGTCCAAATTATTTATAAAAAAATGAGGTCCTCACAACAAGCCTTTTCATTATATCACACGGTACAATTTGCAATATTTCCTTTTTTTTTTTTCAATTTACCCCCGTAATGTGACCCCCAAATTCAGAATTCAAATTGGTACTTTCGTTACACGTCCGTATTTGGGTCACAGAAATTGATATGTGTACCAAATTTCAACTTAATTAGTCCATTAGATTCGGAGCAAATTGGCCGTGACAGACGGACAAACAGACAGACACACGAGTGAACGGTTCCGTTTTTTCCTTTTGAGGTACGGAACCAAAAAACAGTGTTGTATCACCCTTTTTTGTTTTAGATACTACTTTGCTGGCTCTCGCCATGTATCCTTAGAAACAGATTTAGGCAATCTGGCTGCCAGCTCTGGCTGCCAGCTCTGCCTGCTAGCTGCACCCATAGAAACCGCAATTTTATATTTACTATCTATGAGTGATACGAGGCTTGATGGGAAAAAGCCTGTTCCCTTCTAGAGATTTTGTTTTGATTAATAACATTGTAGGTACGTGACCCTTTGTTGTGGATGAAAATATTTTGACACGACCTCACACCGTAACGTACGTGCGATATGTTTTGATTGCCAACTTTTTTCTTTCTGCCTATACATATTTTTTTTATTGGACCTCTTTCCGTAAAAAGCATCACAAAAGGCAAAGGAGTGTACTACCTTCTGGGTATAATCAGGTACAGGGTTACAGCTCACTACGGGATGATGTATGCTGCTTTTATATTCCTAACCTTCATTCAATTTAACTTAAAATGACGGACAAAGGTGCGGTTGCTCAAGGACGACCGTCGTCAATTTCCTCCTTTAGCCTGAATTATCCGGCGTTGCCAATGGATGAATGAGTTTTAGACACAGTCACGAGCATAAATACTATAATATTGTGTTTTCCTAGCACCACCGATGCCAATTTGCAGCACTGAAAGAATACCTAATCCGAGTTCGTACCTATGACGTAAGATCCGATGTTGAGTAAAACACGTGTTCAGTATTTACACCGTTATTTCATTTTCAACTTAGTAAATTTAATGCCCGTATTCATTGGGAACCTAAAGTTGCTCTTTGCAACTGCTCAAAACATTGTTTCAGCAACATGTTTTTGTTTTGCAGGAATCTTATGTAATCGTGAAACAGGAATCAGGAAACAAAGTTGTGTAACATTGTTTTCAGAAACATTTGATGTTGCTCAACTTTGTTTCACAATTAATATGGAAATTAAACAACGTATCAGGTAAAGAACAAATAACATTCGCAAACGTCTTTGTAGCTAAATTAAAGCAGAATAAGCTCGCAGCCAAACACGTTAAAAGACGACTCGAGGAAAGATCTCATTATTATGAATCGTTTCGGGTTTCAGTGTTTGTCTGGTTGAATATTCTCTTTTATGACTGACTAATTTCCTTTTCGCTTTCTCGACAGGAACTATATTTTTTGAAGAGTTAAATTAGTTCGTTATGTCTTCGTTTTAATAAGCTTCATTACAATAATTTTATTGTTCTACTTGAATTGAAACAATAATGAAACTGTTTGGCATTGATCGAAAGGATTTTAACTTTCTTAGAACTCCGCAAAGAAATATTGCCAGCGACTTAGAAAAAAATAATGGGACTGGCGGAATCGTGGGTCACAAGGGAACTTAAATCGCTGACAATAAAAAATTGCATTTATTATTCAAACTGACAGAGAAACAGAACGCATTTACGTAATGGCACAAAAACCCTCTCGGAGAAAAACTGAATAAGTGTTCAGCTTAGTGTAGTGTTGTTCCTATTGTTGATCTCGTAATTTCTGTACCACTTTCAAGAATAATTCCCAGTTAATTTAACACCCACTAAAAACATTTTCATGTAAAATGTTGCCAAGACGAGAACATATGGCTCGCACTGTCAAAAAGTTATCAGATCTCATGTAGAGCCAAGCTTCTAACTCTACAAGCCCTAACTTCACAAACTCTACACCTTAGTGAAAATATGTGGCTTGGCCGTTTCCGGCCCGATTGCCGTCGATTTATTAGTGGGGCATGTAGAGTTAGAAGCATGGCTCTACATGAGAAATAATTAACTAAATGAATTCATAATTAACTATTGTATAACAGAAAAGTAATGAACAGTGAATAAATTTTTCACCTTACGCCCATGTGACGGTAGAGAAACGGTCAAGCCACATATTTTGACTAAGGTGTAGAGTTTGTGAAGTTAAGGCTAGTAGAGTTAGGGCGTGTAGAGTTAGAAGCTTGGCTCTTCATGAGATCTGATAACTTTTTGACAGTGCGAGCCATATGGTCTCGTCTTGCCAACATTTTACATGAAAATGTTTTTGGTGGATTTCACTTCTTTTTGTAAGTTGCTTCTAACAATATTTTTATCCATACAAACTTCCATCCCCTAATTTAAAGGATGGGGGGTGATTTACTAAAAATCCTGAAATATGTATTTTATTATTTATAACAAGGAGTCCCTATATCAATTTACAGACCTCTAGCATCAAAATTTGCGGAAGTCTCATACAAACTTCCATCCCCTAATTTAAGGGGTTAGAGGGTAAAAGTTCCAAGTTATACAATGTTTTTGTGGTTTGTGTACTAATACTAGCTTACATATAAAATTTCAGCTTTCTAGGACTTTAGGAAGTACCCTAAGAATTTTGATGATCATCAGTGACTGAGTCAGTGACGAACACGGTTTTTTTAGATATCAATAAAATCTAAAGTATAAGAACTACGCAATTGAAACTTTATATGATTAATTAGTTCACTATTGACATCATATCCCGAGAATTTTGTTTATCTGGTCTAATCCAAACCCAAGTCATGAGGGTTCAAAAAAACGGCGAAGCGTTTTGAGAATAGGTAGGTAGTGCCCTTGCGCATCGCTTGGCTCGTCTTCGCGGGGAGACTACCATGCCCCCAGATTAAGGTTGAAACTATCTAACTGACACAGAGACAAATACGCCTTGTCGTGTTATGACGTGCAAGTGACATTTGGATGTCACTTGCACGTCAGGTTGGCCTGAGGGTGTTAAAGCAATTACGAGGGGCATTATATTGCGGCAAATAAATTGGCTCTTGCATTAAATTATTAACTCAACAGCCTTACGGAACCAGTGGGTACTAAATAGCCAATTGGGGTGCCTACAACGTCCTGCGCGTCCAATATAATAATGGATTTAGCATGTTGATGGGGCTTCCGCGCTTCTGCAGCGCTTCGCAGATATTCGCGGAAGCCCGTGTTGACGATTTTCATGCCATAACCAGGAAAAGAACAGGTTGCGCGGAAACTCCAACAACATCCTAAAAACATTATCAGATAAAGTGGACAGTCCCTTTATAAGGCACTGGATACTGAGGCACGTGCCAACGTGTGTTGGGCCACATCAGTTTTAGTTGTTTAGTTGTAAAGTTTACTAACATAGTTTTTAAGTCATTGTTACTAACACTATATGGATTGTATGTACTTGTATGTGTAGTCCGAAATAATGAATATATTATTATTTTATTATATTAAAAAAAGGAGCCTCCCCGAGCGAAATATCTACTGAGCCACCATACGCCCTTCGCACCCTGGGCAATCAGCGAGTTCCCACGCTGTTTGGCTAATCCTTTCACCACAATGGCAATCCAAAGTCCAAGTACCCAATTTAGATACCTAACAAGACATACAGGGTTTCTGTGTCGTCGATCTATATGGCGACTGGTTTAAATTGATTGCTTTCCAAACACGAGTACCTAATTGATACCATGAAGTACCAAGCTGAAACTATATTGACGTAGTAGTTGACTATTCGTTAGCTCTGCACCACTTTGCACTAACAATTTGATATGTCGAGCGTGGTTTCGAATTTCGTCGCTGTTCACACGAGTATTAGTGCGGTTAGTGTTAACGGTAATGCAAATGCCTCATTTGAGTAAAGGCTTTACGCGGTTAATGTTAGGTTATGCGTTAATTTGTTTTTAAGCACAATAGCTGCTATAATATAGCAGCTATTGTGCTTAAAAACAAATTAACGCTGTTGTTACTATGTCTACTAGGGTCAATTCACACCGAGACGTGACGCGACGCGACGATGCTTGAAGAGGCCAGTGGTTATGCGCAGCGCGGCGCCGCGAGAAGCAGCGCGACGTCGCGTCGGCAGCGCATCGTGCAGTCGCTGGTAGCCCCACGCCTCGCTGCTTCGTGATGCGGCGCGCTACGCCGCGAGACATCTCGAGGCGCAGCACGACGCCGCGAGGCATTTTCGAATTATCTCAATTAAATGCGTATCATTTTGAGTAGTAAATAAAATAATATTTTGTATCACTATCTTAAAAAGTGCCTAACCCTTTCCCAACTTTGTTGGAGTTGGCTTCCAGTCTAACCGAATGCAGCTGAATACCAGTATTTTACATGGAGCGACTGAATATCTGACCTCCACAACCCAGTTACTGGGTAAAATAAAAACTATAAATAAAATAGCACTTTTCGAACGTCAAAAGCGGTAGGTAACACGATACCCGTGGTAAGACTGGTTGTCAGACTTTTGGCCTTTTGACTACTTGTAACGACTGTCAAAGGTCTACAAATGACAGCCGGGACCAACTTAAGCCGTCTTATTACAAAACGAGTTCTAAGTTTGGTCCAAGCTTAATCCATCCAGCCAGTTGTTTTATTTAGAACCTTATTCCGACTAGTTTAAAGTTCTTCATAAAAAATTTAGAACTTAGACTCGGATTTAAAATCAGTTTTTGTGTTTAGAACTTTAACGACGTCGAAATAAATTAAGAAATTCAAAAATGGCTCACTGGGTTAAACCTGGTTCTAAATATAAACCTTGTTTTGTAATAAGGCCAAATGTGTTTTCCGAAGCACGGAGGGGTCTCGATAAGTAATGATTGGTCACCCATCCACGAATCGACCGCGCCAAGCGTAGCTTAACCTTCGATCGACCCGTGCGGTTATTTTTATTTAGTCACGAGCCCCCCACACACATAATTCACTAAAGTATTTAATTCCAAACACGAGCAAAATTTTTCGCTTCATAAAATTATATCCGCGAATTTGAATAATTCATGATGCCTACCATAAATCTCATATTGGAAGTTAAAGGGATTAATATGCCAGACTTTCAGACTGTAGTCAGGCTGGATGTTCCTTTATATTATAACAGGCAGGATGAAACTAATTAGCACTCCGGTCACGAATTCATTAACTTGTAAATGGAGCCTGCAATTAACATAGGCTTGTAATGACGTCATATCCGAGGAACCGTCATTACAAGGACGGTGAGTATTACGTAATTAATGGATGGTAAACCACTTTCAATACAAGTCCACCCGTTTACCAGGGCCGGTGGCTTTATTAAACCAAGATACCTCATAAACATGGCTTTGAATGGTTCAATCGCGCGTCTATAACAAATTTAAGGGTCTATCATACACCCTCATTTTTACCGGTTTCCACTGGATTATTTTTGCGAGGAAAAGATTATTGGAATTTATTACTTACTGTTTATAAAGTACGGGCTAATAATATTGACTGGTTGAATAAGGCGTAGCAAACGTTCTGCGCTGCTACGCCAATTGAGTGTAGGCGTAGCGGAAGAGCTACGAGCTACGCCTACGGAATAATTAGGCCAAGATAAATAGTCACCGCTAAAGTTACTGACACCGATTAGTGGAGATTTTATCGACAGTTGCCGTTCAGTACAAGCATTAAGAAATATAAATCGGCTAAGCTGAGTTTCAAACCCATTTAAGTGACTTTATAAGAACGAAATTTCGTAAATTGAAAGTTCTGGAAATGTAAAGAGAAATAAAAAGTGTTTTCATTAACTAATTAGGTATGTCTGTTTATTACTTAATTATTGTTAGTTGTTACAATATTATAAACATGATTAAAATAATTTCTTAGATAAATGATAGGACACTTCGATGTTGTTAGCGTAAATATTAAATAAAATTTTGTTTGTGTTTCCCGATTTATAAAGGAAATAAATGCACTTGATCTTAAAAATATCCGATTGTTTGCTGGGTTTCGTAAAGTTTCACCTCGTCTTTCTTCAATGCCAGTTCTGGTCTGAAACGAACAATGTATATCAGAATAACAAATATATTTTAAAGTCTTGATTATCTTAACAACGCAGTGCGATTTAAATTAACTTACAAGGTCAACTCCACAGTCTGTTGTTGAACTGAAACAAAGACAAAAGTTTGAAACATTTTCACATTTCATGGCGCGCAAAAATTGTGTTCGTTGAAACAAGTTTTCCAATTATGAAGTGGCCGAACAATCATATAGACAAAGGGAATGCTGTCGGCACTTCACGAAATAAGTGAGTGGTCTGGGCCAGATAACATTGAACTCAGCGTGAGTTCGTTTGTAATACGAGACTAACATTTAATTTCGAAACAACCAATGCACGTTAAAAGTAAATCAACTGAATTTTGTTAAATATTTTCCGTCATTTTATGCTGATCATGGTTTATTTTGGCATATTAACTTAATGCTGCGGCCGCATCTGCGTCTATCGTGACGAAGCTTCGCATAGTGATACGATACACGCAGATTTGACCAACCATTATCGGTTATCGTCGCGATAGTTCGGGCTGCGTTGCCCTTATCACCCGGGTGGCGGTACATAATAAAAGTGGCGAAGCCGCTAACTTTTTAGCGAGCAAAACATACGAAGCTTCGGCACGCATTGCTTTGTCACGATAGACGCAGATGCGGCCGCAGCATAAAAGTAAAGGATTCAATGGTCACCCTTAATGTGCACGTAATTTAATAAATGTCGACGAGAAAGCACCTTTGGCTATATTTGAAACGGGCACATATCAGTATCAAGAGCGGCGACAAAAACAAAATAGGGCGCACACTTGCCACCTTCACACAGTAAGCTATATCCTCACATTGTGTAGGTACCTACATCATTATTGGTAAGTTCGGTCATTATTAGTCAGTCGAACGTCGTTTATAACAAACCCATGCGGGCTTTTCAAACGACGTTCGACAAATACATTGATTTTCTTTCAATCAAAGAAAATCATAACGGCCCTACATACGAATTGTAGGTCGTGAATTCGAACCCAAGCAGGCGCTTTACCTTGTGTAAATAATTTCACCACCACTGCTCTCAAAACGGTGAAGGAAGGAAAATAACATGAGGAAACCTAGTAGTCCAAAACCAATTTTTTTAATGAAATGTGACATCTACCCACCCGCACTGGGCCCGCGTGGTAGGTTATAGCCCATACCCTCTCGAAGAGAGGAGGCCTGTGTCTGAACATTAAAGGTCGATTAGCAAAAAAAAAACAATTTGGTTGAACCTTGTTTTGTTGTTATTAGGTACAGACGCCAGCAGGTCAACCTACCCGAAACTGTCAAATTTTCCTAATCAGCTTTGAACCTTAAAATTCAGTGATAAAGTTAGAAAACCTATTGAAGAAATTTGACAGATTCTAGTAGGTTGATGTGCTGGCGTCTGTACATGTGAGTATGCGACTAGTTAATAAATAACAACTTCTCACTGTGTGTGTATTCTGAATGAAACAAAGTTGACGGCTATATACCTACGTTGTCCAGCTACTTGAAATGTCGCATATTGCCATTAAAAAAGCTGACTAAAGGAATTCGTTCTTAAATCGTGAGACAATGTTTCCAAGAATATAAAGTTCGAAGTCGCTAGTGACTACAAGACTAGAATATTCTCTACCTAATAGAAATAAACTCTCATCCATTAAAAGAACTAGAACACGTTACAAATATAAATCTATCGAACCAGTTATATGTAGTTAATCGATATCTGTCAGTCGCTCAGAACCCTATTAATGCATAAATGATATTCTACAAGCGACACCCAAACTGCGGGTCGGTGAGCTTTTCGGTGCGGTCCACCGAGCTTTTGCGTTAAGCCCAAAATGTATAGCGGTTTATACTACCTAAAATTCCAAGTAATGTCTATTAGGATACGTGTGATATCTTTGATATTTATTTTGGGTATGTTTTCGCTTATTTAGGTTGTCATTATTGGCAAGAGAATGTAGCGTATGAAAACAACTTTGAATGAACAATTAATTTTACCACCGTATTTGCATCTAACTAAACTGTTCATTTACCCCGCATACCATACAAATCGATTTCGCAAACAATAAACGAAAAATTCAAAGAGTTCCTCAACATACATTCCACGATTCACAATCAAAGGAGTTTGAATTATAAGCAATGAATTGGGTACAAAGAAAAAAACAAAAATCCTGTTATTTTGCCATCGGGACGCAAAAAAGAAGAATCAAAGGTTCTTTGACTCACCAATCTGCTGCTGCTGTATCATGCCGACATCTGGGAAGTACAGCGTATGGTTAGTTATAAACTCCTTCGGCTGGTCGATGTAGGTGTTCTGCGCCACGGGCACCTGCGTGATGGTCATCTCCTGCGCGCGCCACTTGTCCATCTCCTCGTTCTCCTGCAGTTTCTGAAGTCTCTCTACTTGCTTGTACGTTGGCTCGCCACCGATGTAGTCGCGTTTCATACGATTGTGGTTCCGTATTTCATGTTTTCGCAGGTCTGACCTGGAGATAGGATTTGTTTTTTAAATGTTCTATAATAACGCTGTTTGATGTGAGGTAAGAATAGTTCTTTTCCTTGAGGTTGGAAAGGATTTATCCTACAAATATAGGAGAAATCCCACAGGATTACAGCTTTAAAATGCCGATTAGCTGTTTCCACAAATAACAACACCTTCCTATCAAAATAAAATAAATCTGGACAAGTACCAATATGACTTTTTCAATTATATATACTTTCTGAGTTTATTTTGGACATTACTGACATCGGTGAAGGAAAAACATCGTGAGTAAAGGAAACCAGGACTTGTAGTTAATATAAGTCTGAAATCACCAATCCGTCTTGAGCAAGCGTGGTGATCAATGCTCGTGCCTTCTCTGTATGAGAAGACCTTTGCCCTGCAGTGGGACAGTAACAGGCTGGTATTATTATTATTAGGTATATTTTCTCGTATGCTTCATGGCGATACGAGAGAAGTGAATAAAGGACGAATAGATTATATTATGAGTATAGGAAACCCCGCACTAATAATATTATACTGCGACTGCCAGTGCCTGGCGTGATCTTATTTATTAAGTTGTATTCATAGTCGTCTGTTATTCGATTTTCTGTTCGGTGTTTTGTAATATTACGCCTTTACGCCAACATTCTTAGGTAGGGACCACTAGGAAGAATAATATTTAGTTACTTTACGAATGATTATTTTTGAGCGTTATAAAGGGTGAATTGTTGATACTTGATGTCAAAAACAGAAACTATTTCTAACTAGCTGCGCCCCGCGGTTTCACCCGCATAAGTCTCGATCCCGTGGGAATATCAGGATAAAAAGTATCCTATGTTCTAACCCAGGTCATGGTCAAATCCGTTTAGCCGTTTTAGCGTGAAAGCGTAACAAAGAAATAAACAAAAAAACTCACTTTCGCATTTAAAATATTATTATAGCCACGATTAAGCTCTACCAAAGTTCAGCAGACTTTTCATAATAATCTCGAATAAAACAATTGAACAAAAGCTATAAAGACTTGGGACTTTGTTGACGTTGAAGTACTAAAGACAAGAACAACAGCGACTAACGATGTTACTCCTAATGCACGTCTTCAATTTAGACAAGACCACAGAGCAGTCTGATGGAAGAACGTGATTTAAGGTTGGCAAAGTACCTAAATGCATTAGACTAAGTGGAATTAATACCATTCCGAACGTCCTTTTAATGCATTAGCTAGAAATAAACGTGAATATATAACTTTTTTGTAACCCCCGACGTATAAAAGAAAACGCCGACTTAATTTATTATAGCCGTATTTATAAAACGATCGTTATGGGATTTTAACTTATTGTCCTCTCCATATTAGCTGGTAAGAAACCAGATAGCACAACCTTTATTTCAAACATCTTTTCCCGTGAGATATCTTAGCTTCCCGTCATAACATCAAATACCGACAAATCCAGGTGAGTCAGGAGCTTGGGTGGTTACCCGACGTAAGCACTGACCACATATTATACGAACAACAATCCGCATTTCATCAGAAATCTTTAGCATTTTTGTCCCATACGGCAAAAGAAATAATAAAGCATTTCAAGTAAAACAATGTTGAGCAGTAAACGTGTAACACGCAGATACACTTAAAGTAGTCCTCTCTGCTCATAAAATTAAGTTTCTAGTAGTCCCCTGTGAAAACGACTGTACATTTTGGTACAGTCATCTAAAAAAATTGGTATGTGGGCAAAAAATAAACACTACTCGGTCTTATGGAAGGACGACTGAACGAGGTGACAAGATATGGTTCTTCAGAGCAATTAATCGGGTAAACTCCACAAATTGGCGATCTTCTTCAGCGAAAGGGATAGGGTAAACTCTACAAAATAAGCGATCTTCTTTAGCGAAAGGGATAAGGTTAACTCTAAAAATAGGCGATTTTCTTCAGCGAAAAGTATAGGGTAAACTCAAAACAGGCGCTCTTTCCTGGCGGTTCGCGGCTTGGCAGACTTTTCGTCAAACTTTAGTTTTGCAATTCAGCACCCCAATAGCGTAACACACTTTCTTTCACAATCCGAAGGATTATGAAGGAAATGAATCCATTGCTTCATACGTATGAAAAATTCGTCTTCTCGACAACGTAAATAATGCCATGAAACATTAATTGCATAATTACGTCGAATTGTCAAAATTAAAGACGTTTTCATTGTTAGGCTTCCTGTACATGGGGTGCTTGGACAGGAAACCTCCCCGTGTGCCTGTGGGCTGGAGTTCCCTTATGGATGCGTCCGGGGGGAAGGCCAGTCTCCGGGACGGTGCACCCTGGGGTACGGGCAATGACTCCCCATTAGGTACTTTATGCCTAAGGGGTCTCGTTGCCCGTATGCCAATATCCTGTCGGAGGAACGCTCTAACGTGTACTCGGAGAGAGCACACGTTGAGCAGCGTTGGAGTGCGGGCTCGGCGTGCACTAACACTGCCGTCGGGCAGGCAGGAGGAAGTCTTTTCTTCTGCCACCGTTGGTCTCGTAGCCCCGAAGAGTGTCAAGGTCATGTCTCTGGCACTTGACGGGGGTCGAGGGTCTTGGCTTAACCGCCCGGGCCGCGAGGAAGAAATCCTCTATAAAAAATCACCCCAAACCTCCAAGCGGCGGCGCACCGTGAGGGAGGTTGCAAGCTTGATTAATGGGTAGCTAAGGAATTAATCGCTAGTGCGAACCACAATTTTTGAGTCAATAAAACATGTTATATACTCGTGGGAACAAATATGGGAAAAAATAATAAAACAAAACAAAACCAGAAGGAGGGGAGTGATGTGGGGTCGGAGTCCGACGCTGCATCGGGCGCAAGGAGCTCGAGTCAGAGCTCGGAGCGCGAAGTGGTGGGAGCTGCTGGGAGGAACCGGAAGTTCCTCCGGAAGCGCTCCAAACCGGGAGAAGGGTCGTCCGCTGACGAGTGGGTCTCGGGCTCAGCCCATCGGGCAAAGATCCACTCCAGTCGGCGGGGTGCGGCCCGGGGAAAAGGTGTGGGTAGAGGGCTCACGACCAAGAAGGCCGGCGAGCCGAGCCAGGCCAGCCCAGCTGAGCTGGAGAGGCTGGCCACGGGCGAGCACCACCCCGTAGAGACCTGCACAGGGGCGGCCCTTACAGAGCCTGCAGGTAGTGAGCCGGACGCCGCTGGTGGCTCCAATTCGGAGCGAGCGGCCAGGTTTGCGGAGGTAGTGGCAGCCGCAATTAAGGGTGTGGCCTTGAAGAGGATCCAATCCTCTAAAGACAAGGCCATACCCGCGGCCATGGCCTCTATCCTGGCGGCAGCGGAGGCCTTACACCTCAGTCCTCCGTCGGACGGAATGTCCGAGATGCGGGCGGAGGTTGCCCGCTTGACAGCCGCCATGGAGCTTCTCCGAAAGGAGAACGAGGAGCTCCGAGCGGACCTGGCAGGGCTCCGAGGAGCCGGCCCTTGTGTGGGGCCGCAGGGGAAGGAGCAGCAAGGGCAGGGACGACCCGTGCCTGCCGAGGATCGGGTCCTGACCCTGGTGCGGCAGGAGATGGCTTCCCTGCGGTCTCGTTTTTCAGCTATTGAGGCCATCGTCCTGCGCCCCCCGTTGGCGACTAGCATGCCAGCCTCTGGCCAACGGAAGGCGACCTCTTATGCCGCCACCGCAGCTGCCTCGGTCAAACCGGGTTCGTCGGGGCAGACCAAGGGCGGGGCGGCTACACAGGCGGCGAGGGCCCCGGCCCAGGCAGCGGGGGCCCCGGCTCGGGCAGCGGGAGCCCCGGCCTTAGCGGCGAAACGGCCGCCCCCACCTCCTTCTTCTAAATCTCCTCCGGCTGATGCTGAATGGCAAGTAGCCGGGGAAAAGAGGAAGAAGGGAAAGGCGAAAAGGGCGGCCAAAAAGAAAGAGAGGCGGCAGCGGCGCAAGGAGCGAAGCGTCGCGGCTAGGCTCCGCGCCCCGAAGTCCGCAGCTGTAGTTATCACGCTACAGCCAGAGGCGGAGAAGAAGGGCGTGTCCTACCGCGACGTGCTCGCCAAGGTGGGGGCAGCGGTGGACCTGAAGGAGATCGGCGCCGCCGATGGCATCCGGGAAAGGGTCACGGCGACTGGGGCCCGGATGCTGGAGGTCCCCGGTGCGGCAAGCGGTCCGGCCGCTGACGCTCTGGCCGCAAGGCTTAGGGCGTCACGTAAATGCGGACGAGGCCCGAGTGTCCAGGCCCACCAAATGCGCTGATATGCGTATTCTGGGCTTGGACGACTCAGTGACGGAGGGACAGGTGGTGGCCGCTGTCGTTAGGACTGGGGGGTGCTCTGCCGAGCAGGTTAGGGCAGGCACCATCCGTCCTGACTACACGGGGATGCGAGCCGTTACGGTGAGCTGCCCCGTGTCAGCGGCCAAGAAAATAGCCGGGGAGGGCCAAAGGCTATTGGTGGGCTGGGTTTCCGCGCAGGTCAAACTGCTGGAACCCAGACCTCTGAGGTGTTTCCGCTGCCACGTGGGCAACCACGTGGGAGCTAAATGCACCTCGGAGGTGGACCGCAGCGGACACTGCTACCGCTGTGGTCAGGCCGGTCACAAGGCCGGCTCGTGTGACGCCACGCCGCACTGCGCTGTATGTGCGGCAGCTGGCAAGCCGGCCAATCACCGGATTGGGAGTAAGGCCTGCGCCCCACCCGCCAAAGCCAAAGGCACGCCCCACCCGCCAAAGCCAAAGGCAAGCCCTCTGCCACCGCCGTCACGGCCGCAACCGCCACCACCGCCGCTGTTGCCGCCTCCACTACCGTCGTCGTCGCCGCCGCAGCCGCCGCGGCAGGGCCCTCACAGGGGGCACGGGAGGGGGCTGACATGGAGTGCCAATAATGGCCCCATTACGCCTCCTCCAGGCGAACATCAACCACTGCGCCGCAGCTCAGGATCTGTTGTTCCAGAGCATGGCGCAGTGGTCGATCAACATCGCCGTGGTCGCTGAGCCGTACTTTGTCCCGCCCAGGGACGACTGGGTGGAGGACCTGAGCGGCTCAGTGACCCTAATTTCGTCGGCCGCCGCCGGTACTCCGTCCCTCGAGGCTGTTAAGAGAGGACGGGGTTGCGTTGCAGCACGGTTCGGGGAGATCGTTGTGGTGGGGGTATACTTCTCCCCGAGCCGAACTCTTGCCGAGTTCCACAACTCCCTTGCGGAGTTGAGAGTCGTCGTCGTCGGGTTCTGTTCCCTTCCCGTGTTCGTCCTCGGGGACTTCAATGCCAAAAATGTGGCTTGTGGTTCCCGATATACAGACACACGGGGCAGGATGGTGGAGGACTGGGCTCTGGAGACAGGCCTGGTCGTCCTGAACCGGGGTTCTGTCCCCACGTGTGTGCGGATGCGGGGTGAATCAGTGGTGGACATTTCGTTCGCCAGCCCCGCTCTGTCACCGCGTGTAATTGACTGGCGCGTCATGGAGGGGGTGGAGACCTATTCCGATCACCGGTACATCCGGTTTGACGTCTCCGCCCAGACCTCGAGCGCGCCGGTCCGACAGGCCCCGAGTGGTCCGCGGTGGGCGCTGAAGCAGCTGGACCGGGAGCTCCTCCTGGAAGCCTCGATCGTGCAGGCCTGGGTGTCACCACCGGACAGGCCTGCCGACATCAACGACGAGGCGGAGTGGTTCCGGGAGGCCATGTCCGAAATATGTGACGTGGCAATGCCCCGGGTCCAGCCCGGACGTGCTTCGCGCCAGGTGTACTGGTGGTCGCAACAGCTGACGACACTGCGCAATGCGTGCGTTGCTGCGCGACGCCGGTACACCAGGCACCGCAGGCTCCGTATTCGTCCTCCGGATACGGAAGCCATTCAGGCGGAGCTGTACGAGGGGTACAGAGCGGCGAAGACCGCCCTCCAAGCGGAGATCCTGCGGGCCAGGGGAGTGGCCCGCGAGGAGTCGCTGGAGACTCTGAACAGGGACCCGTGGGGACGCCCATACAAGATGGTGCGGGAGAAACTCCGCCCATGGGCTCCCCCGCTGACGCAGAGTCTCCGGCCGCAGCTTGTGGGGGACGTGGTGAGCGCTCTGTTCCCTTCGAGAGGGGAACATGCCTCCCCGCCCATGGCTCTGCCTACTGCGGTGCCCGATGCGGATCACACCGCCGACGACGACGACGATGCTCCGGAGGTGACCGAGGTAGAGATGAGAGTGGCGGTACGTAGGCTGAATGCCAAAAATACCGCCCCAGGACCCGACGGCTTACCTGGGAAAGCCTGGGTCCTGGCCTTGGAGGCTCTCGGGCCTCGACTAAGGGGGCTCCTAAGCGCATGCTTGGAGAGGGGCCAGTTCCCACTTCGCTGGAAAACGGGGAAACTGGTCCTCATTAAGAAGCCGGGGCGCCCTGCGGACTCTCCGTCCGCTTACCGGCCCATCGTGCTGCTCGATGAGGTGGGCAAGCTCTTTGAAAGAGTCATTGCAGACCGCCTCGTCGGGCGGCTGGTGCGGGTGGGGCCGGATTTGGCGGAGAGTCAGTTTGGTTTCCGCAGGGGGCGCTCTACGGTTGACGCCATCATGCGCGTGCGAGCCCTCACGACGGGGGACGCTGTGTCCCGGGGTGGGGTCGTCTTGGCGGTGTCTCTAGACATCGCCAATGCCTTTTCAATACCCTGCCCTGGAGTTGCATCAGGGAGGCACTCCGGTATCACCGGATGCCGACCTACCTCTGTCGTGTGGTCGAGGCCTATTTGACGGACAGGGCCGTCATCTACCCCGGTCACCGGGGAGAATGGAACCGGCGAGAGGTGTCGTGCGGTGTCCCACAGGGATCGGTCCTGGGGCCGCATCTGTGGGACATCGGATACGACTGGGTGCTGCGCGCTGACCTCCCTAGCGGCGTCAGCGTCGTTTGCTACGCTGACGACACGTTGGTCCTGGCGCAGGGGAGGTCGCACCAGGCGGCGGCCGAACTAGCGACACACGGGGTTGCGACAATCGTGGGCAGAATCCGGCAATTGGGACTCGAGGTGGCCCTGCACAAGTCCGAGGCCATGTGTTTTCATGGTCCTCGGAACGCGCCACCGTTGGGGTCCCAAATAACGGTAGGAGGAGTTCACATCGGCATCGAGTCGACGATGAAGTACCTTGGACTCGTCCTCGACAGCCGGTGGAACTTCGTGGAGCACTTCCGACGTTTGGCTCCCAGACTGGAGCGGGCCGGGGCTGCTTTGAAGCGGCTCCTGCCCAATCTAGGGGGTCCAAACGCCTCCTGCCGGAGGCTATACGCGGGGGTCGTGCGGTCCATGGCCCTTTACGGGGCACCGGTTTGGGCGCGTTCATTGAGGCGGCGGCCAGCCCGCCGGTTGAACGCGTCCCAGAGGGTCATGGCCACCCGGCTGGTCCGGGGATACCGCACGGTCTCCGGTGAGGCGGCGAGCCTCCTTGCCGGATTACCGCCATGGGATCTGGAGGCAAAAGTCCTCGCGCACATCTGGGAGTGGCGCGAGGAGTCGAAACGCCGGGGCGTAACTCCGTTCCCGCGAGAAATCGCAGCACAGCGGACAGAGCTCCGGCGGGATCTCATGGCGTCATGGAGAGTGCGATTGTCGCAACCCAGTGCTGGGCACGCCACTATTGCGGCGATAAGTCCCCTCTTTGAGGAGTGGCTAGAGAGGCGCCACGGCGTCCTCACCTTCCGCCTAACGCAGGTCCTCACCGGACACGGTTGTTTCGGGAGGTTCCTGTTCCGTATCAGGCGGGAGGAAACGCCCGGGTGTCATCACTGCGTGGATCGCCCGGAGGACACGGTTGAGCATACGGTGGAGGTCTGTCCGGCTTGGGCAGAGCATCGCCGTGTTCTCGTGGAGGCGATCGGCGGCGGGGATCTCTCGCGTCCGGCCCTAGTCCAGGCCATGGTACGGAGCGAGAGGGCATGGGAGGCCGTCACCTCCTTCTGCGAAGCAGTAATGCTCGCGAAGGAGGAGGCAGAACGCGTGAGGGAGAGGCAAATTTCGCGCCCTCACGCCCCTAGCCGCCGCAGGAGACGCCCTGGGCGTCGGGAATCGCAGGCCGATTCCCGGCCACCGTAGGCGCGGGCTTGCGGACGGTGAGCAATGGGTAGCTCGCCGTCCGATAAGGACCAGGCCCGGGTCGACGGCGCGTTGTGTTCCACGCGCGCCTCAAAGAGATGTCAGCACAACGGAAGGGGTCCGATAAGACCGATGCCTGCCGGGGTTGCGGGAAAGTCCGAAAGGGATACCGTGGCCCCTGGCAACGTAAAGGCAACGGAAGGAACACGGGTGGGTTTTAGTCAGTAAGAGTCTGACACGCCCTCCCGCTCCACCCAGAGCGGGAGAAGTTATTTGATAATTTCCCACCCAAAAAAAAAAAAAAAAAAAAAGGCTTCCTGTACATGGCACCGCTGCCGGACCGATGGTTTGTGTATACAAATGAATATCACCCATGCACCGCACCGCCGCGTAGATTTTGCACTCATTATGACATATTCTGATTTTTTTTTCATCTTGCGGTGCGGCTGTACAGGAAGCCTTAGTGTGTTACGCAATTACCCCGCAGGATTATGTGTCTTCAGTGTTTAGGTGGCGCTATCTACAACTTTTCGCTGACTTCTACGTGGTACTTATTTGGCCGTAGGTACCGGATTTCAGAAAGTAAATTTGCGTAATTAAAAACGTTCAAATTCTAGTCCACATATCATCTCAGCAACAAGTCAAAAACTCGTCGGTATTTTTGACAGATTGAGACTGATATTGGAATGCGAAAGTTCTTGAAAATACGGGAATCATTCCTCAGATATTGAATTTAAAATTAGGTAACACAGGTTAAGAAAGAGTTGTAGTAAGCTGCCTGTCTACCGATCTCTTTTGTTGAGTGTACAATTTGTACATGTGGGTACTCACTTATAACAGAAGTCACGTCCGCAGTAGTTACACGTGTGTTTGATGTTCATGTGAGTGGCCTCGTGGTGCTCCCGCAGAGCCGTGTTCGTGCGGAACGCTTTCTCGCACAGGACACACTAAGGACAAATTATTGTTAAATATTCAGACAGATAAACCGAAAGATTTGCAGGATCACCCATAATCTTTTTTTCTTTACAACCTTTCATCGACCATTTTTTAAGGAATCACGTACGTACTTTGCAAGCTTGTACGAGATAAAATACCAATATTGTGTAACAGAATGTAACGTTAACACGGCAGTTTAAGGTGACTACACACGATTTGAACAGTATTCTATCACAAGCAGAATATTGTCATGTGATCCCAGGCTCAGCATTATACTTAAAGAACATGCAGTAAGGGTTCATTAGAAAACCAGCGTCAGACAGCATTTGTCGGGCATTAATGCTGAAATTAACCTTTTTGGCGCAGCCGTGAGGCATTGATTAACTCCGTAAAATTAGTCTACGCTATAGTCTAATTTTACGTATTTAATCATGTATGTTGCGGGATTTCTCGCCGCATCCTAACCGAAAGCGACTGTTGCGCGAGTACCCGTTCTTCGCGCTCGTTTATATGAATATGACATAGACGGGGTAACACTTACTTTGAACGCCTTAGCCTGATGCGTGAGCTTATGTTTGTTAAGGTTGGACGGGTTGACGAAGGTGGCGGGACACTGCGCACACTTGTACGGCTTCTCACCGGTATGAGTCCGCATGTGCATGACCAGGTAGTACTTGTGTTTGCACTTGTAGGGGCACAGGTCGCAGAAGAAGTTGAATGTGTTTGTGTGGACCAGCCTGTGTAAGAGTAAATGTTTACGTTAGTAAAAAACTTCCAATTGTATTAATAATATACATATATTCTTTATTTCGCACTACACATACAAGTACATACAATCCATATAGTGTTAGTAACAATGACTTAAAATCTATGTTAGTAAACTTTTACAAACTAAACAACTAAAACTGACGTGGCCCAACACACGTTGGCACGTGCCTCCGTACCCAGTGCCTTATAAAGGGACTGTCCACTTTGTCTGATAATGTTTTTAGGATGCTGTTGGAGCTTCCGCGCAACCTACCCATTATTGACGCTGTTCTGATAATGGCATGAAAATCGTCAACACGGGCTTCCGCGAACATCTGCGAAGCGCTGCAGAAGCGCGGAAGCCCCATCAATATCCTAAATCCATGATTATATTGTAGCGCGCAGGACATCGTAGGCTCTCTGAGTATACTTCACCTACAGGCTGCACGTGTAGAAGGTTTGACAGTATGCCTTGAAAGGCGAGACTTTTACATCCTTACTACAACGCGCAAACCTGCGGGCTACCATATTATATCGAACCGCCAACAACCTCCGCTCCCTCTCTATATCAGCATCGTCAGATAAGTCCTCCGTGACTACATGCCCTTGGTATTTAATCAAATTATTCAGATTTTTCGACAAGTTACTTTTTTAACATCTACTATTCCTTCGCTAGACAAAGGTCGCCCTCAGTCTTCCACACATCTCTCTTAGTGTTGCCTTTTCTGGCCAATTTGTCACCAACGCATGCAAGTCATCACGCCAGCATTTCCTAAGCCAGTCCCGAAGATATTAGCCCTGAACCATCTGTCTTGATGCATTCAACAAATATGATTCGAAAAGCTATTTCAAATTTTATAAGGTATGTAAGCCCTAAGGTAGACTGGCAGGTGGAAGTCCGCTTTTGTGCAATTTTATTGTTCGTTAGGCCTTACTTAAAGGATACTTACATATGGTTCTTCAGTCTAGCAATGATGGGGAACTCTTTGCCACAAGTGGGGCACTGATGGGGCACACTCTGTTTGTGTATGTGACGCATGTGCTGTGCGATGCTCAGCACTAGTTGGCCACAGATATCGCACGCGCGACGCATGCATTGGCGCTCGCGCCGGTGGCCCATCAGCTTTTCCTAAACAATATTGAAGAATAATTAAAATAAATTATAAAACTGATGTGTTTCATCACAATTAAAACTTCACCTTAGGCGAAAGTGTCAAGGTAGGCCGCGATTTTTTTTTGCAATTCGCTGGTCAGTATCAGGTTGTATATTGATCTAAATATGATTCGATCGTAAAAAAAATTGTATTTCGCGGCCTAAATAGTATGTTTATTTGCATTCATATTTTGAAACAGTCACGCATATGTACAGACGCCAGCAGGTCAAACTACCCGAAACTGTAAAATTTTCCCAATCAACTTTTAACCTTATGCTTCAGTGATAAAGTTGAAAATCTATCAAAGAAATTTGACAGATTGTAGTAGGTTGATGTGCTGGCGTCTGTACAAACAAAATGGAACTTAAGTATATGATTTATTGGATCTTTTTCTTTCCATGTTAAATAATTGTAACATTTTCGCTTGATTCATTTTTTATTCGAAAATCATGTTTTTTTTTTTAATATTATTTAAATAAAATGAAGATACTTGGCTTTTATGTCTAAAATAAATATTCACAGTAAGAAAAAATAGTTTATTATCCACCCACAAGATATTTTTTCTCTAGATCAATTATTACTTTAGTTATAAACGAAATAAGAATTGCGACTTACGCCATTTCGTTTCGTGCTCGAAAACGATCAAAGAGCGCACGCGATATTCAACTTTATTACTGATGTGTTAGCGTTTAGCGTGGCGGGGTGCATGAGGATGGGGCGGAGCTTGCGTGGAAATTGTGTTTAGTGTGCCTGGTCTTAATATCTTGGTACAGTACACATGACTACGCAGTAGTCAATCTTACCTAGAAAACAGCGGCACGGATGCCAGCGCGCATGCGCAACCCAACTTCAGAGCGGCAGTTATTTGACGCGAACTGTATTTCAGGTCAGGGTGAAAGGGTAAACACAGAATAATTTCTTTAAACAATAATGTCTCTTTACTGGGCTTATATCTCAAGAATCACATATCTTTTTTATGTGATTTTTTTAATTCTTTCTGTGGCTGTTTTAGTATTGACTTATAATTTTATTGCACATTCACAACCGGCATTCGTATATGACCATAAATGAAGCAAAATGAGTATGTAAGAATTGTAGCAGGTGGCACTCTGTAGTTTCTGCCTACCCCACATGGGAAAAAGGCATGAGTTTATGTATATATGTTTATTCCACATTGTGTAACTGGGGCACAGCTATTATAAAAAGATACTAACCTTATTTGGGAATGTCAAATCACAAGGTGAACATTTGAACTGTTTCACTTTAGGTGATTTCTTTTGTTGCAGTCTTTCTCTCCTCATTTGTTCCTTAGCTACCTTTTCTTCATTCTTCATCCTTTTCTGTTTGATTTGATGCAGTATCAGTTGGAAGTCATGCTTGGAATATGGATATGATGGTGTGATTGGATTGCCTGGAAAGAAACAGGTATTATTAATGAATATTGTCTACTCAATCTCAATATATGATTTCAAGCAACCGTTACAACCAAAAGCTACAGGGCCTTGATACATAACTTAAATAAAGTTGATTGACTTGATTAAAACTCTTCTACTGGATTATTAACTGATAGTATCGCTAAAAACTTGAATAGTAAAGTTAAAGGGTTACCTGTTGGATTCAGTATTTTCTTGAATTTCTTATCAGAGGCCTCACAAGTTCTTTTAAAATTTATTGCTACTTTGAGATTTACCAAACAATCAGTACAGATGAATTTGGGAAGAGAATCATCAACTTCTATCTGTAAAAGATCAAAATTATTTTATTATTAAAACAAATAGGCAGAGGTGTACCATCAAAGAAGTTCATATCTATACACAGTAAGGACTACTTCTGCTTGGAGCGCTCGGCTGCTATAGAACCGGGGCAGTAACAGATGTGGTCATTGTGTTCACGGGATTCTGTTTTCAAACTGCTTAGATATGAAGTTCTTTGATAGTATCTACTGTACACCAACATTTCACCAGTTATGTTTAAGTCTCATGTAATAAGTGGTGAGCCTATTGCCATCAAACAAGCACAAATCCAGACCTACCCAGATCCAGACCGCTGCCCAACCCTTCGGGGAACAAGGTGCAATGTTATGTTATGTTTAGGATATATAATATTCCTACAAACTCATCAGCTTGTAGGAATCTCTATAGAATAAGAATATATAAAAAATTTGTTGAACATTTTTGATTTTAGGTAAAAGTTTTGCAATGTTATTAAACAATAATAAGTACAATTGTTTACAAACAGCTACTTGTATGTCAAAAAATGCTGAGAAATATACCACATCAAACTCTTATCAGTATTGTTGATAACAGAAACAGTCAGCACAGCAGTAGAAATAACAAAACTTGTACAACTCACTGTAATATTAGAAATACTCCGAATGGCACTCATAATGTCATAGCCATCTATTTGATCACTCAGAGGATTACAGGCACTCCTGGCACACACCCTGCATAGCATCTCTTTAGACAAATGCAGCATTTTCTTACTGTAATCAAAACAATAAAATCAGGTTTTAAACAGAATAAGTTAGGTTTACTGTATCTATGTATATGCAAACAATGAAAGACACTAGAAAGAAGGAAAGAGGACCCTTTGTAATGCTGTGGGACATTGAACCAAAGGTAGAGGCTAATCATAAAAGTAGAGATACTTACTTGCTCTCCAATATCAAGCTAGGCCAAGGATCATCACGAATGCTTGCCTCATTTTCAGCAGGCGAGCTACATGGATATTTCAATTTATTCATCTTCGACAGCATCTTCTTCGTTAAATAGACTGCCATTATGTAGTAATTTATTTTCACACGATTACTTTTTTAAATTGTGCATTTTTCTAATATCTATTTTTTTGACTATTTCTCTTGTCTTGACACTTTTGACAGACAAACTGACAATCAAACGCCGCTTTGATTATCAATGCAGCCGCTCATTCTTTGAATGAATGAAATCCACACCATACAATTTGATTGACAAGCCGTGTTAAATGAATTCTTCTTCAGTGTCGATGGTAATCTAAATGGACTCGGACCCAGAAATCGGTTAATTGAATTGACCTGTTGACTTAAAATTTTGATTTATCGCCAATTGCACTCCACGTCATGAGACAGTATGGTTGGTCATTTATTAGAGTACAGACGCCAGCACATCAATCTTCCCAAAACTGTAAAATTTTCTCAATCAACTTTGAACCCTACAAGAATGTATTAAAATCGAAAACTCATTAAAGAAATTTGACAGATTGTAGTAGGTGTCGTGCTGGCGTTTGTACATAAAATTTTGAAACGAATTGTATGGTATGGTAATGGTATAGGCTTTAGGCTACAGTTGGGCTTTAGCCTATTCGAGGCAAAGCAAACGTCGACAAACCATCACAAATTCAAACGTGTCAATGGGAGCTGTGTGGGTTTGGCTTTTAGTGGGCTTGCAAGCACTGGCAGCCGATCCGAAGCACCGGCGCCACCGCTGGCGATCCGATTGAGTGTTGCTTTCTGAATAGAATGTCAATGAAATTTAAAGAAAAATTATGGCAAGTGCTTGCGATACATCCACCCGTTTGTGAGTTTGTAGCTTGCGGCAAGTTCCAGTCATGTAGCGCCGGCTTTAGATTATTTTTTGTCTCTTGTCACTGTCAAGAAATGACATTGTCACATTGACAAACAGATAGTTCAGTTCAGTCAGTCCGGGTTTTTCAGTTTTCTTCAGAAAATGTCAGATTTTTTAGCAATAAAGCAGGATGGCTTTATACAATTACTATTAGTGTAAGAGTGTTAGTAGTAATATGAAACTCTTTGCTATATGAATAAACATAAAATCCATGCAATCTTAAATAATAAATTCCTGTTCTCTCTCTTGACTGATTGTTGTTTTGTAAAAAGCTCTAAATTCGGTATAAACATTAAAAACCCATCTAATTATGACTTCTCTGTTATTACTCAAGTCAATGTTGTTTGCTAATGCTCTCCAAAAGAGTAAAAAGAAGAAGAAGAGCAAGATCAAGAAAACGTACGTATACTTTCCTAGCAGACAATATAATGTTAAATAACTGTTTGTTTTTGTTATGCCAAGTACAACCTAGGATAATATTCGACATTATTGAAATGAACACCTTCTCTTCTCTTATCTTCTTAGCTTTCATTATTTAAACTTGGGTTTCGTTTCATTTCCAGTCCTAAAATTAAGAAAGTAACAAGCCTATGTATGTGTAGAATATGCAACGACGAACCAGGTGACATACCAATATTCAACAATTTTGTACAACCCAATATCCATGAAGAGATAAAGAACTTTTCAGGCATAACTGTAAGTTTTTAAATACTACCTACCTATTTTTAATTTTGACTGAAATAGTATAAACCCTTTGTACTAATGTGTAAAGAGAATGTAAAAATGCAGTTCAAAACCATACCTAGGTACCTACTTAATAAACAGAAATTCGTGTGGATGTACAAATAGAATATTAATAATGAATTGCAATTATTATAACACTAAATTTGATGTTGTAACCGTTTTAAGGTATACAAAAGATACATATAAAACTAAATATTCAGTTACAATATTAATTATTGCATTTCACAATCAATATTTTAGTTCACTAGTTAGCCTTATTTCTTATATTAAATTAATCAAAACAGTGAAATATTTGGCAGCTATTTGCGACATTGCCCACTTTCTGTATAAACACTCTTAAGCATCTTTTCTGTTTTCAGTTAAATAATGCAGACAATTTATCAAAACATATGTGTCAAAGCTGCCTGGATCTTTTAAATGGATGTATAATGTTCAGAGAAATGTGTCAGAGGACTAACAAATTACTGATTGAAATATCTATTAAGAAAGGTATGGAATGAGATATTCTTGTATGACTATATTTTATTAAAGTGCTGCACACAAGCACTAGTACAGCCAATTCATCATTATTTACTACTAGACAAAAATGCCATGAGATTCTTTAATTTTTGGCTCAATTGGCTCCTTACCTATGCTTGTAAAAATCGTAGCATAAAATACCTATACTGACAGAAATCTTAAAAGTTTTTCATAAGCTTTCAAATTACTAATACAATTTCTTATAATGTAACTCCTTATACCAGCATCTATCCATAACCCAAATTAAAACACTGCAATACAAGTTAGGCAACACATAGGGAACTGTGGAAAGCAATAGGGCACAAATAATAGATGGCTCTGCCAAACTAATGTTCAAATGCAGTAGTTGTTAATGAACATTTTCTGCCATTTAAACTTTTCTTAACTTCAAGCAACATTTATAAGGTTAATTGTTTTTGCATGTTTATTAACATAACAACTACTTACTACAATTTAAAACAGTTCTTTATTGTTTAAAAATAAATGTTATTTCTTGCATAGAATTTACTCAAGAGTGTCAAAACTATGAAGAGGGCAATGATGCTGATGATGATGCCAAAGCAGATAGTGAAGATTCTTACAACATTCCTTCACCAGAATTTACCATGGATAACTCCGAACTTCTCTCTCTTTGGGGGTGCTCAAATTGTGGTGAAGAATTCCATGTTATGGTTTGTGTCTCAATGTTCTCATGTATCGATTATTTCAATCTATACCCTATATTTATCCTTACATATTATAGTACTAAAGTCCCCCCGCCCAGTCTGTCTGTCTGTCTGAACGCAATAGACTCAGCAATTACCAAACGGATTTTCAAATTGTTTTTACTAATGGATGGTATGCTTAATGAGGAAGGTTTAGGTGTATAATTAATTAAAGTTTTGCGTAAATTGGCTGAATATGATTATGATTGTTGAAGATACCGCAAAAATCATGCTGACTTTACTGGCGTGTGCCGCGAAAACCGTAGAAGATACATAAAATTAATGTTCTACAGGATTGTACATCTTAAAAAGTTCAACAATAATTTCCACGATACATAGATAGATATATCGTTTATTTAGCGCTCACAAAAGACAGCACAAAATACAAAAACACGATTCAATAATAACTAAATACATGAATATAGCTACAAGGTGCCAATTAACAAAAACATAAATAAAGAAGAAAACAAGACATTGTGATGACACTATTGGTTAAGACACTTTAAAATAATGAAACATACAAAGTGTAGTGTGCGTCAAGGCGTCAAGGTTGCACCAAATAGGAGTCCAACTCAGTATGTGTCAGGCAAATATACCTGACGCTGATATTCTGCTGGATCCCAGCAGTGACATACGGACGTCGAGCAGATGAGATCATAAATATACGGGATGTGAAAAGTAGAATGTGCGGGCTGATAGGCTACAGTAACCATTTTGATCTTTCAGAATTTTATCAAAATTTCATTGTTATTTCCGAAGCCGTTTTGATCGATAGTTTATTACCCCTTATCCAATGAAATTGGGCTTTTAATTTAGGGTTAAATATGCCTGATATCATACTCGTATTATTTAATAATGAATACTTTAAAAGATATCACAGATTCAAAATTAAGCTTAACAAAATAATTATGGTTGACGGCGGCGCAACACTACTCGCTTGGACAGGAGTCAATGACCTTTTCCTCGGCTATTAGGTATGCGATCATCGCTTCGCATCCTTTAAATCCCGGTAGTACGTCCCCATAGCATATTTTGCGACATATATAATGTAATATTATAAATGCGAAAGTAAATCTGTCTGTCTGTTACCTTTTCACAGCTAAACCACTGAACCAATCGTTATGAAATTTGGCAGATACGTAGCCGGGAACCTTGTGAAGGACAAAGGCTACTTTCATTTTGAATATTTGTATTTTTTTAAATGCTGTAGAAGTCGCGGGCAACAGCTATATACAAATAAGTACCTAAGACTTGACACATTTTAAGCATAAAAAAACTTGTTATTATTAGTAATAGTAAGTTATGTTAAATAGAACTGGATTGATGCCCTACATCTTAAACCGGCCTAGTGCGTGCCGGGCCACGCTCAGTGAAGGGTGCCATAGTTGGGATGAATTTATCCCAAGAACAAACTTAACATAGTAGTTGAAAAACATGTTCTCTCATACACTCCAGCTCCAAATGTAAGTTTGTACGCACAATATTGAGTGTTTTGGCATGTTATTTTAAAATCACTTATAGGTTTTCTTGTAATCTATAAGTACCTATAGACATATTTTATGCTTTTTTTTTTCAAAACTGGTCTCAGTTGTTTCGGAGATAAGGGGAATGGTAATTTTTTATCAATATTCTTAAATAACTATAAAACAAGTTATTTTATAATTATTTAAAAAAAAATTGAGACCATCACAGACACCCTTTCATTTGATATATCACACCGAATCACGCGGTACATATCTCAAAACTTTTATTTTTATTTTCTTATTTGCGTCCCAAAAGTGACACCCATATTAAAAATTATTTTTATTTACGTTACGTTACAAATTTTGAATTTTTGTGACCAAAATTCATATGTGTAGAATTTTTGTGACCAAAATTCATATGTGTACTGTGTACCAAATTTCAACTTAATTGGTCCATTAGATTCGGAGCAAACAGGTTTGGTTGTGACAGACACACAAGTGAATAAAGCTTTCGTTTTTTTCAGTAGGACGTACGAAACCCTAAAAATGAGGAATCTAACCATCATGTTATATTTTTTCAGGCCACCTACAGCAGGCATGTAATCAAGTGCAACGCCCAATCAACAGACGCGCCAAAACCATCCGGGGAAGTAACTAAGAGGAAGTTCCTTTGTGATATCTGTGGAAAGACTGCATATTCTAATGCTAGTCTTCTTGTTCATAGGTAGGTATAATGTTACAACACGTAACATCACGCCTGTAATCCCCGAAGGGTTAGGCAGAGGTGTAACTAGTACACGCACATTGCGCCAGTTATGTTTAAGTCCCATGTAATGCAAATAATGTGAGGGTTGTGTGTCTGCGCGTATGTGTGTGTGTGTGTGTGTGGGGTGTAATTTATTGTTATTTTCTTTGTGTAAGGTTTAAACTGAGAACATTGCTTCTCACTAAGCATTGAAAACCAATATCCGACCTACGATCAGGCGAGACTCGCACTTTACATAATGCAATTGAATATGGAACTTATTTTCTAGGAAATAAGATTCAGTTAGTATTTTGTTGATACTCGCTGCGCGACTTTCTTAGGTGTCGGCTTTGAGGGTCCTGGGTGACGTTAGGGATATAATTTCCCTCAAGTCCGCGCCGAATTTGCAGCGTAAAGTTCCGAAAATTAAAGGATGTGGAGTGTTATTGACTTATTAGTGTCTTAGTTATTATATTTTTTTATTTCGCCTTTGCTGTACCTTAGCTGAGCAAAGGCCTCCCTCCATATTGTTATCTCTTCCAATCCAGAGCTTCTTCTTTTCAGTCCATAAGCATTTCATCTGTATTATTTTTGTTATAATTTATATACAGTTTTTCGATACAGGGCCATCCACGAAAATGTGTTTCCTTTCAAATGCGACGTTTGTCCGTACCAAGGTCGAACAATGGATCTTCTAAAGGTGCACAAGAGATCTCACTTGGTTGACAAACCATTTAAATGCACACAATGTCCTAAGGCAACCACTACATCAAGTAATCTTGCTAAGCATATGCGACATGTGCATAGCACAACGAGACCATTTAAGGTAGACGAATTTTCTCTCTTTCCAAACCTTACCTATTTATAGACCTACAACGAAAAGTATGCGCTTCGGGAATCATCGTCTATCTTCCGAAATCCGATCGCGCGATGATGAAATCTAATATACTACCACTTGGTTTGAAATACCATAAAAGTACTTGCCTATTTTGTATTATTATGATTACAAAATTATAGATTAACAACTCTGTGCAATTTCAAAAAAACGTTTTAAACTTTTGAGTGACAAATGACGATCTGCAACCGGAGTAGGTAACCCGACAGAAAATAAACTTTAACAAACGCACAATGATAGGTCGACTACTACAAAGCATGGTAGTATTAAAGTTATAAGCATTGCGTCTGTGGGGGGTACTCTGTGGTACGCCGTTCGTGCTAATTCGGAAACACGAAGATTACCGAAACGCATACATTTTCTGGTTTACCTGTAGTTATCATTCTTATCATAGAATATGTAGCATCAGGCTAACAATAACGATATTTAGGTGTGCGCCCGACATTTAGGCCACTGTACTGACTTCAACTTTACCATAAAGTTGGACATGACGTCCAATCTAATGAACCAGAATACTCGCGAAATTCTACGTTGTTGCATACCTTTTTAATTAGTCGAGACCTTTTGATTCATATTCTTTAAGGGCACTTCCTTAGGTCATGAGCTATCCGAGTATCAAAAAATATTTGGCCCAAGTCTTAAGGAGGCGTGAAAATTGTTTCGCTTTTACAATGTATAGAAGATAGCCTAAAACCTGTTTTATGCCACTCAATTAGAAACCGTATTTTCATAAATATAGAGTTAATATTGCTTTACCCAACTATAAAGTCAGCAGCCGATCAAAAGATTGCTGTGTGAGCACACAAGTGCTTGTAGTGTATAGATAGGCGATATATGAATTGAGTTAATGCGTGTGCAGTGCAGTCTCAAATACATTCTAGTATTTTTGAATATAACTAAACTGTTGAGTCAGTCAAAAGTCCGCTGGCTGTAGACGTCCTTATTTATAATAGACCAATAATGTCTTTATATTTTCCAGTGTACTTATTGTGACAAGGCTTTCTCATACCAGCATGACATGAAAAGGCATGTAAAAGATATACATTTAAGACAAGGCACTGTGGAGTGTGATATCTGCCATAAGAAATTTAATACTAAGTAAGTATTTATTGCAAGCCAAAATGGAATTAATTATTACATATTCATGTATTTATCATGTCTTCTATTCCAGGAAAATTTTACAAGGTCACAGATGGAAAATTCACAAGATTAAAGGTGAAAGACAAGGTCGTCTGCCGTCGTACTTACAATGCCAAGAGATAGGACTAAATAATGAGAACAATGTTAATGACGACACGAATAACTGTGAACAGAATTATTAGTATGTAGGTACGTACCTACTTAAATATTCTTTCGATTAGATGTCCAGTCTGTAGTCAAAACAAAACCCCGAAAATATCGGCTCTAGCAACTTATAGTTAATATTACAGCGTAATTTTGTGTATGTAACTTGACTGAATATTTTATAGATATGATCTGACTTCAAGTATACGCTAAAATTTGTGGCAAACGTGGTCATAAAACGTGGGAGCGAGATGACACAAGGCCACAGTATGATAAATTCCTCAAAAAGTGGACATCACTTTTTTTAATTATTATAATCGATAGTATACACTATTTTGAATGCTAGAGTAGAACTCCCAGAAACCAATTCAGCTTAGAACCAGAGCTATAATTTTAATTCTGGTTATTCATAAAAATCAAAAGAATTGTTATAAATGATTGTGTATGCAACGTTTTAATTTTTTAATTATAGTACTTATAATAAAGCCAATACCTGCTATTTTTGTAATTTAAAGCAAATTATGTGTTTTTCTGAAATTTTGAAATATATTTTGCGCAGGTTTATAGCATAGTAACATTTTATTTTTACACACATTATTGTTTAGTGTTATGTTAACCTGTCTGTAAAATACCAGATGCTTATCACGAAGGACTTCGGATTTTTCGAGTTTAGTTTTTTGTTTTGTTAGTGTTTTTCACGAATCAAATATCTGAAAGCAACATTTTAATATTTACCAATAGAAAATTCATTGTCTCAACAAAAATTATTAGATGCATTTTTGTGTGCTGAATATTATCAGCGAAATCTTTTCTGTTTCGCCTATATAATACCTTGTATAAGATGTCTATAAACTTCAAAAACAGATGTTCAAATATTGGCATCACACCGTAAATTTTTACGTTTTTCTGAAAATCCAAAAAAAATATCTAATAAAAATTATAACTGTTTTAAAGTATATTTAAGATCTGGGAGTTCTACTCTCGCATTCAAAATAGTTCATACTTTCGATTAATAAAATAAAAAGCGATGTCCGTTTTTTGAGTCATTTATCATACTGTGGAGGCTAAGTATAGTTTTTATAAATCCGTAGGTACCTACTAAATACTCACCGCCATTCTCGCAGTCGCACGCATTATGGCCGCGACTGCCACAGGTCTTGGCATTTAGTATAGTGAACAGTATTTAAAGAGTGAGAGAAAGTAGCTCTACCTGCAAAGCTATGCACAGACATTCGATTGACTGCCGTGTCGAAAATGACACCGAAAATCGGAAGGTCGTATTATTGATTATTGATACCTATATGATTTAAACTGTAAAAAAAATCGATTTTGTATTTGTGAACAGCGTTTAGATGGCTCTTTCGATAACATTGATTGATGATGGGATTCGAGCTATGCTGATCTCATTAAATAATATTGGAAATTGAGCTCTCTACTCTTTTGTTGTGTCTTGGAACCAGTATCTAGCCAAGCGCACGTTCTTTTTCGTCTAAAACAAAAAGTCGCATGCCTTCTTGGTGGCACTATTCGGCCTGTATAGGTCCACCATATGTCCGCACTGGAACAATGATAGCTTTAGAACTTCACTTTACCCCCTACTGACTGTTCACTATAACTTGTCCCTTGCCGTCGTGCCATTGCGTGTCAAGCTTAGTTTCAATACTAATAGAGTTCGAAATGGCTTGACAAGCAACGGTACCAACATGACGGCAAAGGACAAGTTATAGTAAACGGTATGTAGTTTTATATCAGACTACCGTTTGTAAGTGGCCTAAGCAGCAAAAGTTTGTAAGTGGACTTGGATGCTTTGTAGTAGAAAATATATAGAGGCTGTTGGTGAACTACTTGTGCAGTATAGAAAAAAAGAATTCGGGTAAGATGTCTAAATAAAAACATTTTACTTACTATCAGGCCCGTACACGCGGTGATGATTGGTACGATATTTTTAACAAGAAAAAGTTGGGATCACCTCACACGTCAATTCCACTTGGCATAAATTGATACATCAAAATTAATATATCTTAGGTCTACTCATCAGGTATACCCATCCTCAATGTATGAATGCCCTTAGTCTGTATTTAGAGTGATGAACTTAATTTATATATAAGAAAATACCCTATCGGTACTTTAAAGTATTAATTTACTGTAGAATACATTTTATTTTATTTATACCTACGAATTTATAATAATTTATGAATATTATTTACTTGAAGTAAAAGACTAGTTATAATTAGAAAGTACATAAAATTCCAGAATGTAGGTAATCAAGATGATAACATTGTTAATAATTTATTTTATGTAAGTATCTTCTTTTTATAAAATAAATAATACTTTATGATATTAATAATGATAATTTATTTGTGCTATTATACCTTTTCTATCTACAATTACCGTTGGTATCATAAGGGCAACAATATAATAAAACTGATTAGGGATTGGTTTGTTTTGCAATGGGCGCCGCCGTGTAACATTGTTACATACGGGACAGCAAAGTGAAGAAACGGACTTGTTACAAAAGCTCTCATATTTCATGCCTTTTTATAAAATGAATAATTTTAACGTTGTGTTAGCAGTTCTGTCGTGTTTAGTACTGTGTGTTGCGTTTGACCTGCCTAAAGATAGGTGTCAATCAGAATTAAATATCAACAATAACCACTACAATGTGACGGATACGTATCATGTGGGCGATGCGTACCCCACTGATGCTCACTATGACGTTTATGGCAACTTATTCTACGTGGAATCTGGACGAAACGACAATGGCTACTACTTTAACGCTAACGTTATAAAATTCAAAACTGCAGTTCCTGAAAAAATTTCAGGTGAGATTTTTTTTTGTAACTAGCCTAAAAACAGAGTACCTACTTGAGGCAACTTTTACAAATGCAAAAAATTATGTTTCTTTGTACTAATATTTAAAATAAATCGAAATGGAATCTGATCCCCACCATCCCACAATAAATTAAGCTGCTACTTCTGTAGCTACATGAGCAGACGACACAGATTACACAAGCGGTAAATATATTGAAACATCACGCTTGTACCCGAAGGGGTAGGCAGAGATACATAATGCACATTGTCCAGTTATTATAAAGATCCCAGGTAATAGGGGGCGAGCCTATAAGCCTAGATTCTGATCTTTTAAGGTTACCCGTAAATAAACACCTAGCAAAAAAACAGGAATGTCCCCATCGTGAGGCTCTACTGTTTCGTCCACAAGGGAGAGCATAAGGCACATAGTCATAACTAAATTACCGCGTTTATCTCTTCGTCATATCGTCGTGTCGTTCTATATTAAAAGGATGTAAGTGACCGAAATCATGCTTATTTTATTTGTCATAGGTTTACCCGAAGACATCAGTTACTCTATTGCCGTCGATAAAAACGAGAAGAAAGTTTACTTCGGCACTGGAAAGGGCATCTTTAAGTACAATTACGAGAGTCATGATGCCACGCCTGTCTCGAGCAGTACTTTTAAGCTGGATATGATATTTGTAGACAAGGACAGCAATAAATATGTTACAGAGAGCAATGACGGTGTCGAAGAACTGTATTTGCTAGATGGGGAAATGAAGAAAATACGTTTCAATAGTCTTGACGCATTGAACGAATTGACTATTGATAACAAAAACAACTTCTATTACCTAAAAGATGAAAAATTATTTGTATTGAAATCTACCCTTTCATCGTCAATTTGTATTGGCAACGTCTCCTACGACGGCATGGCACAGATCGCTGTCCACAATGATAACGTATTTATAGCTAGTGACGACTTGATGTATTTCCATGAAAATGATACGGGGAATCTAAAAGTAGTCGACAATGCTCCTGAAAATTTAACAGCAATAGCTTTTGATACAACCGGGGATTTCATACTTGGTGTTCGCGGCAAAATTATGAAATATAAGAAAAATGAATGCCACTTCAGAAAGTCCCAAGAAATCAATGATTATGAGTAGAAAAGTTTGTGTAATCATAATCAATCTATGTAATCATTAAAAATGTAGTTGTACTTCTTTGAGCGAAAAATAAAATTTAACATAATATATTTCAAACTTTTATTTTAATAATAAAAATAAATTACATAGGTACCTTACTTTGTACAGCCCACAATAGCCAAGCAAATAAAAAATAATCAGTACCTACTACCTAAATACTAGGTACTAGTATTTAGGTAGTAGGTACTGATTATTTTACCAAGAAATGTAGTCACTCAGTATAAAGGTGAATTTTTCAAGTAGGCGTGGTTGGCCAAATCCGGAACTATAAGAAATAGCGAAAAATACTCAAGGGAGTCACAGAGCCGAGTTGGATAACCATTAAAATAGCATCATTGGCTTTTGTAGAATCAACAGAATTTGACCTTTATATGCAACATCATTGGCTGGTGAAATAATTCAGGTGTATCCTTTTTCAACATCCATGGGTTCGATTCCCGGGTAGGAATAAAAATAAAAAAAAAACAGGTGCCATTTTAGTTTTCATCAAAATCAGTCCTGTTCGCAATTTAAAGATTTGACACGCACGCCCATTTGAACAATTCAGCCTATATTTAAATAAATCAAATTGAATGTGAAAATAATTAAAAAATATTGTAATAAATCGTATACTTGAAAACACACCACAAAAAAAATTGGTATCTTAATAGATCCATCCTCACACTCAATGGAAATGTGAGGTCAGATTTTAATACTATGGCCTACCTACAAAAAAGGGACACATTAAAGCTAAAACTGACAAAGTATATAGATAAATCTTAGCTTAAACAGTTTGGAGTGCACCGGTCTTTGCAATCTACCAAATTTGGTTCTGATAGCACAAATTACAACTACAATAATATCATAAAAATACTGCTTACATTATGAATATGATTTACAAGCTCAATCAATTCTTGATGTTAAAAATCTTCCTTATTGTATGTGTTGAGATCATCTCAACATCGCCACGCGCTGGCGGCAGTAAACGAGGGGTGAGGGGACAGCGGCGAGCAAGCCGGCCGCACGGCCGTCCGCGAGCCCCCGCGCCCCACACCAGCTTCATCTTAAATTTAACTCCACCACAACCTATCACTGCGATCAGTATGCAATCCACACTTTGCAAATTATTATTGCTATATGCTTAAAAATACTGCACTCCTATCATGATTAATAGCTAGAAATAATTGTTATCCGATTTGGTATTTTCAATGTGGAAGTATACTTTGGGAAATCATTGGGAATGTAATTGGCTGAGCCTGAGAGTTATTCAATGCCATTGGTTGACTAGTGCTGGAAATTGTAATTTGCTGGGTGGATGTTTGATGTACAAGCTGTTGAGCCGAAGGGACAAGCTGCTGCTGTGCTGACTGCTGGGCAGCTAGTTGCTGTGCTGACTGTTGTGCTACCATCTGTTGAGCAGACTGTTGTGCAGCAGCGGCCAGTTGTTGCGCCGACTGTTGGGCTGCAGCCGCCAAATGCTGGGCAGACTGTTGAGCTGCTAAGTGCTGTGCAGATTGCTGTGCAGCTAAGTGTTGAGCTGATTGTTGTGCAGCCAAGTGTTGCGCAGATTGCTGAGCCAAATGTTGTGCTGACTGCTGAACGGCTAAGTGCTGTGCAGATTGCTGAGCAGCTAAATGTTGTGCTGACTGTTGAGCAGCCATATGTTGTACAGACTGTTGGGCTGCCAAGTGCTGTGCTGATTGTTGGGCTGCCAAATGTTGGGCAGACTGCTGAGCTGCTAAATGTTGAGCAGATTGTTGCGCAAGATGTTGGGCAGATTGCTGAGCAGCTAAATGTTGAACTGATTGCTGTGCTGCATATTGGTTTGCTTGATGTTGAGATGCTAGTTGTGGTTGTAATGCTGATTGCTGGACAAGTTGTTGGACAGCCGTTTGAGATGCATTGCTCATAAGCTGCTGTGCAGGCTGTGCTAAGGTTAGCTGTGCTGGAACTGCTACAACAGTTTGTCCTCCACCCATCAGTGTACCAGAGTCACTCACTTGCATCAATTGTTGGGCACCAGCACTGGTGACTATGAGAGCACCCGAGTTACCCATAAGCTGTTGAGTTGTGCTTACAGTTAGTATTTGTGGAGCAGGCGTTAACAGTTGAGCACGAGAAGCAGCAGGAGCCAAAGCCAAATTTGGTGTGGCTGTTGCAGGAACTAATGCTGGGAGAGCACCAGCAAGGCTCACTACCGGTGTGACACTAACAGTTGCCATAGATACAGGTGCTGAGGTGCCATGTCTTGAAGTTATCACACAGGGCTGGCCAGTTCTCATTGCAGCTGTCTGTTCTAGTAAAAATTCATTCATAGAAGTTAACTGAACATTCTTTTCAGTCAAGTCACCTACTTTTTTCAGTAATACACTTATATTATCATGAAGTAATTTTATTTTATGATCCAAAACTTCACAATTTGAGCATAAATTGGATGTTTGTAAAACCTGTTTATCTAAACCATTTTCTTCAAATGCAAATCTTCTCAATTTTGCTTCTGGAGGGGAATCATCATCTCTAATTGGTGGTGGTGGGCGATTGTAATGTGGTGGTGGTGGTGGCATATTAATTACTGAAACAATCTCATTACCACTTACATCAGGTGGGTGAATATATTGACAGTCTTGATTAGAACAGGCATTGAGTGCATAGGCTTGGCATACTGGTGTGTTCCGAGTATTACGTGGAAACATGCCTGTGGCATAGAAATTATCTTCGTCTTCTACTGTGCTGTGTATGAATTTACAGTTTGGTCTATAACAGCCTTTATTTTGAAAATCATGGCAAAATCGAAACAGTTCCTTTAGACACGATTTTGGAGGTATCACATGAATGAAGCGACAGTTTTCTCGTGTGCAACAACCGCGAATGTAATCTCTACAATAACAGTTAGCGGCCGGAACCGACTTCTCGCCGGAATCATTGGCGCTCATTGCACCGTTCACGTTTAACGTTACGACCATTATTTATATTGTTATAAGGTATAAAAATCACATGTTCCCATTGTTTGCCCTTCTTGTTCAAGACAAATAACAAAATAAAAGTTGGCCGTTACTCGTTACCTTTTATGCAGGAATGTAAATTTTCTGTGCATTGTTCTCGATAAAAATAAAGAATTATGTATCTTCAAGTATAACATTGCATTATTTTATTTATTTTGACTTCACAGACTTCAAATAAATGATTGTCTCGTCTGTCTGACCACAGACTACATAGAGATAGTCTGACTGACTTTTGTTTGCTTTGCTTCCAAATTCCAAACCACAGAATATTAATACTCAAGAGCACAGAGCATGTAACTTTACTCAAGGGGGTCCCGAACGAAATGAATGAATGAATTTATCAAAATTGAATTATAACTAAAAATTAGATTTTGCTATTGTCTTGGTGAGATTAAGCACGCGTTTCTTAACCTCACACTTTATTTTGATAACAAAATCTGTTTGTAGTGTTGTGATTGTTTTGTGTGGTCTGGTTTGGGTACAAGGTTTGTATTTTAAGCTTTTTGGCACTCATTTTCTAAGGAAATGAGTGCCGAGGAACCCCCGGATGGGGGTGGAGGGATTCCTCCAGATATTATGGAGATTGTGGAGTGTTCCCAAAACACTGATCGCGTAAGACCCGAGATTAGAAAGCGCCCCGGAGGTACTGAGATTTTTGTTGACGCGAAAAGAAATAAGCCGCCGTCGGACTCAATTCAGTCCGTATATACTAAGTCAGGTTATGAGAACGACTCCAAAATCCTCTATAATGAGTGTGACAGAGCTCCCTTCACTGTATTTGTCTCTAGGGTGGAAACAGACCCTAAGCAGGGCCTAACCTTAAATTCACTCAAGTTTGCCCAATTTATTTTCAATAAAGGTTTTAAAGGTGTTGTTCAAGGCAGTGTCAGATCTATGGGCCGTAACAGGATGTCTATTGAATTCATGACATTCAGTGATGCCAACAACTTTGTCAGCAATCCCATTTTAACTGAAAACAAATACTCGGCAGTTATCCCACGCTTTCATATAAGTCGCATGGGAGTTGTGAGGGATATTCCTACTGACTGGACACTAGAGGAGTTAGTCCTTGGTATAGAAACACCTCACAATTGTGGAGAAGTCATTAGGGCTAGAAGGCTTAATTTTAAAAATAAAAAAGAGGACTCCGTAACTTGGTCCCCATCATCGACTGTGGTGCTTACTTTCTCTGGTCAAATTCTCCCAGAGAGAGTCTTCTGCTACAATGTTTCTCTTCCTGTCTCCATCTATCATCTCCCCACTATACAGTGCCGCAACTGCCTACGATTTGGCCATATAAGCTCTCAGTGCAGATCTCAGCCCCGCTGTTACCGTTGTGCTCAACCTCATCCCGGAGATAGCTGTAATGTTCCCGACTCACAGGCCTCATGTCTTTTGTGTGACGGTGGAAGCCATAAGGCTACTGATAATAAGTGCCCTGAACACTCAAGACAGAAGTCAATTAAAATGGTAATGTCTCAAGAAAACTTAAGCTACCGAGAGGCCTCAGTAAGGTTTCCCCGCCCCCGTAAATTGCCATACTCTAACGTTACAGCAGGTCCTTCCCAACCTAAACTACCTCAAGCTTATCCTTCTCAACCCCTTCTCTTCTCACCCCCTCTTAACACTCCTACTTCTTCTCCATATGCATCCCCTGTTAAAACCTCCTATACCAAGACGGTTTATCGTTCCCCAAAACCTAGGCCAGAATTGGGCAAGTCATATGATACCCAAGCCCATAAGTCAATGGTCTATACCCCTAATTCTTCTCAGCCTAATGGTTGTGCTCTGAATTCCCCTTACATTGAAACCACTCCCCTTCCCACTCCTAATGACAATTTGATAGAGCTCCTGGCTTGCTCCCTTATAAACATGCTATCCAAATTTAGTGACGCAATACCGGACAATGTCGTTGTATTAGTTCAACAACTCCTCGAATCTTGGACTCGCCAAAATGGAAAAAATCCTTCAGTGGAACAGTAGATCCATTCGCAGGAAAAAACATGATATAATCTATCTTTTAAATAGATATAAACCCGTTGTCTTTGCTGTGTCGGAGACGTGGCTCAAGCCTGGATCTCTCTTTAGGGTTCCTGGTTATTCATGTCTTCGGGACGATAGAGATGACGGATGGGCGGGTTGCGCCCTATTGGTTAACAGATCTATCACTTTTTCCCAGTTTCCTCTTCCCCATCACGATCCTGGTTTACATGTAGTGGCCATTAGAGCCATGGACATATCCTTTGTTTCTGCCTACATTCCCCATCCCAATGCTAATATTTTGTCTGAATTTAACTCTATCCTTTCTTCCATTCCTGGCACTTTGATTGTGTTAGGTGACTTTAATTGCCGTCACACCCTTTGGGGCTCTCACTGTAATGACCCCTCCTCCAGCTTTTTGCTTGACCTTTTAGATGATCGCAACCTTTGTGTTCTTAATGATGGATCTGCTACCCGTCGGGTTTCACCTAACCAAAATATTAGTGTTCCTGACCTTACTTTCTCTTCCCCTTCCTTAGTATCAACTCTTTCCTGGTCTGTTCTCCCTAATTCATATGGGAGTGATCATTTTCCTATCCTAATCTCTCTTCCAAGTACTCATCCACGTTCTCCTCCCATCCAACCCCTACAAAAATATCGCCTACCCCAAGCTGACTGGTCTAAGTTCTCGTCCAATTTGGAGGCAGAACTTCAAAATTTCCCCCAAATAAATCCATCCAACTCCCTAACTCATTACAGCAGTTTTGTTGAATGTCTGTTGAGAGCGGCCAATTCTTCAATCCCCTTAAAAAACTCTGCCCGTCACCTAATACCTTCTCCACCTTGGTGGGATGCTGAATGCACTGATGGTGTCCGTAAACGTAAAGATGCAGAAAACACCTTCTCCTTTAGCATAAATATGCCCGACTATTTAAATTTTAAAAAGACTTCTGCAACTACTTGTAGGTTATTGGCAAGAAAGAAAAGATGTGGCTGGCTTAAGTTTTGCGAGTCACTATCTCCACGTTCTCCAGTTTCCCTTGTATGGAAAAAAATTAAAATCTACCGCAGAGCTTGTGACAGCCAGTCTCCCGAAGTTTCTACCAATGACCACAGTTCCTGGTTGGAAGACTTTATATCCAAATTAGCCCCCCCCCTTTGTTCCTAGCTCCGAATGCCTTCTCACTATAGATCCTCCTCCTCCCACTTCCTCTGATAGATTTGATGACCTTTTCTCTTATTCAGAACTTATTTGTGCCTTAGATCATCTCCGGGATTCTGCTCCGGGGGTCGACGGAATACCCTACTCCTTTATTTCCAAATCTTCTTCTAACTGTAAACTAATATTTCTGAACCTAATCAATTCCTTTTTCGATACTGGCAAAATCCCAGAGTCTTGGAAATCCCAAATAATCATCCCAATTTTGAAACCCGGAAAAGACCCAAAAGATTCTGCTTCCTATCGCCCTATCGCCCTTTCTTCTGTCTTGGCTAAAATTATGGAGAATCTTATTAAGAACCGACTAGAATGGATCTTAGAAACTAAAGGCATATTATCCAGTTCTCAGTTTGGTTTTCGAAGAGGTATGGGAACTCTAGATAGCCTAAGTGTCTTCATGTCTGATGTTCGCATTGGCTTTTCCAATAATGAAAGTGTTCTCGGTGTTTTCCTAGACATAGCTTCAGCCTATGATAATGTCCAACTTCCTATACTCAGGCAAAAGCTGCTACAGCTGAGTATCCCTGTGAGGATGGTCAACATCATTTGTAGTCTCCTTATGTCCCGATCTATCTCTGTCCGTCATCAAAACTTCGTCTCCTCATCCCGTCTAGTGTGGAAGGGCCTACCCCAGGGGTCGGTCCTAAGCCCCATCCTTTATAATATATACACGCATGATTTGGAGTCTTCGGTGAGTTGTTTCTGCAAAATCCTTCAATATGCCGACGACATTGCTCTATACTTTAGTTCAGCCTCCCTTTCAGATGCCGCATCTCGCTTAAATTCTGCCCTCTACTACTTAAACCAGTGGCTGACCGATCACGGCTTAAGTTTATCAGTCTCCAAATGCAATGCAGTTGTCTTTTCTCGCAAGCGCAATATTCCCCTTATGTTGAAAATGAACCCATTTTGATCCGTGACAAAGTAAAATTTCTTGGCCTCATTCTTGACTCAAAATTATCTGGTCTCTATCATCTGGACTACATCTCAAAGAAATGCGAAAGAGGCGTTAATGTCTTACGTGCCCTTTCTGGAGTACGCTGGGGAGCTCATCCAACTTCCCAGAAAATCCTATATAACGCCATAGTTCGTAGTCACTTTGACTATGGAACCTTTCTGTTAGAACCATGCAACAAAATAGCCCTGGCCAAACTGGAAAGGATCCAATCTAAATGCTTGCGTATTATCACGGGTGCTATGAAATGCTCACCTATTAATGCCCTTCAGGTAGAATGTTTAGAGCCCCCTCTTCACTTTCGTAGACCATATCTTTGTGACAGATTTTTTTATAAAGTCATCCAGAATAAATGTCATCCTCTTCTCCCTCTTCTTCGTACACTTTCTCACTCAATCCCAACATCTCGCTATTGGTCTCATAAAAATTCTCCACTCCTTGTTAACAGCTCCAGTAATTTCAATAGTTTGCACATTTCCTTAGTCCAGTTAAATAAAAACCCCCTATTTGAAGTAAATTTTGATTCCTTGCTCTTCCAACCAAAAATTATTTTTAACTTAGGTATATCCAAACATGACCCTGTTGCTAATGCCAAATTCAATAGGATTCTGGCAGAAGACTGGCACGATTGGCTGACGATATTTACAGATGCTTCTAAGCTGTCCGATAATAGTAATGTTGGATCAGCTGTGTGGATTCCAAAATACAAAATTATTCTTCATTTTCGTAGTCCTGCTTTTGGCACTATTTACACAGGGGAAGCTATAGCACTTTTGGAAGCAGTCTCTTACATTGAATCACATGGACTCAACAAAAGCCTTATTCTCTCGGATTCTCTTAGCTGTCTACAGGACTTAATGAAATCGCCTTTTCGCTCCCGTCACAATTTCCCCCTTATCCTAAAGATAAAACAACTCCTGTATAGATGCCACTGCTTAGGCATAGAGATTGCACTGGCTTGGATCCCCAGCCACTCTGGAATTGTTGATAATGAAAATGTGGATACGATTGCCAAGCTAGCTACTCGGAATGGGATCGAATCTCATCCGTCTTGTTATCCCCGAGATCTGCAATGTCTTGTTAAACCCGAGATGATGAAGAATTGGAATGATCATTGGCAAAAAACACGAACACTAAAGGGAAAATTTTATGGCTCTATCCAACCATTCATTCCATCTAAATGTTGGTTCAGCAAACTAAAATTTTCTAGTAAATTAGCCACCTCTGTCATAATTAGACTCCGACTTGGGTTCGTTTGCACACCAGTTTTTTTGGCCAAAATACGCGTGAGGGACTCTTCTTTATGTGAATGCGGTCTGGACGAGGGAACTCTGGAACACTTGTTTTTTTCCTGTCCTCGTTTAACCACTCCCCTTTACGACATACTCCCTTCTGATATTCCCCGCCCAATTAACATTCCTTTCCTATTATCTTTAGCCCATACCCCTGCAGTTAAAATCCTTTACAAATTCATTAGTATTAATAAAATCCAGTTGTAGTTGATATGTTCTATTTATTTATTTTAAACCTACTGAATGTTCTAACATTTATATTGTGACGTTTTACATGTACTAACCAAAAATGTTTTGTCCTTTTTTAGCATGGAGATCCATGGATATCACCACTACAAACATTGATCAATAGTTGTGCAACAGTTTACGATCATTAATTTCTCATACCTTGACATTGGCAAAATCATCGAACGATTATCGATGGAGCCAGACCTATAAAAAAAAAAAAAAAAAAAAAAAACTAAAAATTAAAGTTTGGATAGATCGGCTTTTTATTTTAGTGGGACTCAATTAAAATGATTAAAGCAGAGATGAAGTCAACGAAACAAACCAAAAGAAAACCGAGGAAATGTAACTCAGTGAATGACAGTGGCGTAGCTAGTCCTAAAGGGGCCCTGCTGTATGATTTGTTGGGGCCCTTTTTACCTGACTACAGCAAGCTCAAAAGAAAAGCATTGTTTCTTTTTATAAAATAGCATCCCGACTAGGGAAGTTAAGTTGCCATTGCGAATTTACTAAGAGAATGAAATAAGAGCGAGCAGCCAAGTAAAGGTGCATCCTGACTTGGGTGGGTTAATTAAGTCAACATTCAGGAGCAAGCTCTTTGAGCATTCTGGACCGGCACTGATTAAGTTTTCATTGTGATTTTACTAAGAGAATGCAAGAGTCCGAGAGTGACCTGGAACTACGTCGTACCAGTGTCGAAATTATCGCACATGTACGATAATTATTGTACGTCTGGCAACCCTCCCGACATTCCGACAAGTACCCATCGGAAAAAAAAAATAATGGAACGAAGTGTGAACGAAGTCGACCGAAACCTTCGAAAATACGATTCTGTTCGTTCGATTCGAAACACAAAAACATGGCGGCGATTCTGCTGTTCAATGAGTACTAAAAGTAAACACTGTGGTGGAAAAAAGTGAACTTGACTTAATTTACGAGTAATATGTATGTTAAAAGTGATAAAGATTAACGAAAACCACTATAAATAAAACAAGAATAATCTTATAACACATAATGAGGTAAGTTAGTATCTAGACTACAATAGGACAATATTCCATTGTATCCCACGTTGCTTTATTGTTTCTGTTTATTTTGTGTATTAAATATAAATATTTTTAGGTAACGTTGCAAAGAAGAATGTTTAAGCAACAACTATCGCCCCGAACAGTTCACCCTTATCAAACGACGGTTGTGCCTAGGAGTGAACAGCAATTTGCATCGGCTGCGCAACAAAGGGCGAAGTACCCGTGGGCGGAAGATATTAACACTCCAGTTTATCAAGTTGCAGGAACCGACAGCTCTACATCCGACAATGCGTATCATGTATGTCCATGCCTGATAATTTTTGAGTACAAAATTCTAAACAAACTGGTCTCTTTCTTACAAATACATTGAAAGAGTCCTGGTTTTGTATTAGTTTAATTTATTTTTAAACATGGTTGTTCAATGTAAACCCTACATTTCAGATGCCTCATTACTACAATGGGACTGTGAGAGATTATGGACCACCCTCACCAGTGTATCAGTCTCCCTATGGTGGAGGAACTTGGCGTAATTATAAGAAAGTTGAGAGAATTCCTACACATCGCTCACCAACAGAAGCATATTCATTTCCACAGTGTGCATCTGCCTTCTCTCTGCCATTGTGTGATGTGGAGCCTCACACCCAGGCTCTGAGCCGCTCCCCAGTGCCACCTGTACCCTCTATCAGCCCTGAAGTACCTATAATAGGTGCCTGTGGCGGGCATTGCCCAGGATTTGAATATGTTTGCTATTATATTTTACAGGTAAGAAATGACAAATTGGGGTAAATATTTCTTGTTTATTGATCAACAATGTCCGTATCACACAAATCTATAAACAAACACTGCTGCATTTTCAAAACCCAGAAGTCTGTCAGTCAGAGCACTTTGAATACTGACTGCAGCAGTCTGTAGCAGCAATATCATAAAGAATGCTGTTGTAGACAAGTATACTCCCAAGACTTGAGAGATAGGCTTGGTATATTAAATTAAATTATATTGACTCATTCTGAGTTAATTTAATGGATTTGCTCAATAAACAAGTAACACATAAAAATAAATAAGTACACACATTATTTGTCTTGCAATCAGCATAAAAATTATGTATGTTTTATAACTTATTTCATAGCCGTGTCTTATCTTTCAGGTTATTTTTGTAGTAGGTATATTGACCGGAATATCACTATGCATTGCTGGAATTGTATTGAGGCGAACAAATCGTAATGGAGATCTTGGTGTATTAGTATATATAGGTAAGTTATGAATATCTTTAAACAATTTGTATGCTTTCACTTTCTGTACAATGTTGTAACATAGTGCTGAATTTCTACATTTTCCTAAAGTAAGGAGCATTCTATGTTCTATGTTAGGGGGTTTGGTTTCCGCACTTAGTCCGTCAGGTGGACCATTGTGCGTGGGCCATAGCGGCCGTTTGGTGGTTATTCCAACCAGCCCACCTCCCTCCAGAAGCTGATTAGGTCTCCTGGTCTGTTTAGAACGTCTGTGTATGATCTGGGTGACCCGAGGGTTTCTGTTCTAATCTGGGTGACGCCCGTACATTCGAAGAGCACGTGCGCAACGGTCTCCTCAGCCTCCATGCACGCCCTGCACAGAGGACTGTCCGTTATGCCTATTGTGTGGAAGTGCTTGTTTAGCGAACAGTGTCCCGTGATGGTCCCCGTCACCAGGCGCAGGCCGTTCCTGTCCAGGCGTAGCAAACGCCTGGTCAGCCTGCTGTCCAAAGATGGCATAGCCTCCTTTGACTGCCTGCAACCTGGTGTCGAGGTCCACCAGCGTTCCGCTTGTGTGTGGGTGAACTTCTGCAGCCACCTGCGTATTTGGTTGAAGGGGATGGGTACGATAGGCTCGGGTCCGCAGACTGCCGTGCTGGATCCACGTCTAGCAAGTTCGTCAGCCGCGTCGTTACCTAGCGATCCGCTGTGTCCTTTTATCCATTGCAGTGTCACTGTGTTGCGGCTAGATACCGTTATTTGTTCTAGTGCATCGTGACATTCTAGTGTTAGCTTCGAGGTAGTATATTTCTTCCGTAAGGATTGGAGAACTGAGGCGCTGTCGGAGAGTATGCGTATGTGGGTGTCCGTAACCCTCCTGGCTTCTAGGGCGTGGACCGCTTGTATGATGCCCACACACTCCGCCTGATAGACGGTGTTGAACATTCCCAGCGGTCTGGATATATTTATGTTGAGGTCATGTGAGAAAACTCCGACTCCGGTACCTGAGTCGGTCTTTGATCCGTCGGTGTAAACTCTCATCTCTTTTGGGCCTGAGTAGTCACACTGTTCTTCTGTAAGTGTTATATTGTAGTGTCTTTGAAAGTGGTGTGTTTTCGGGGCTTTGTCGCAGGGTGATGCCATCATTGGCTCACGTTTGATCGCATCCTCCTTAATGCGTATGTGCTTAACTCTGGAGTCGTTGCATAGGGTTCCTGTTAAATGGAGCCTAAAGGTGGCCAGGGCCGCCTCCTCCCGCACGATGAGGTGCAGAGGTGGCAGTCCCAGCATTGCCTGTAGAGCGGCGGTGGGTGCAGTTCTCATACTACCAGTGATTGCGACGCAAGCAAACCGCTGTAGTTTTTCGAGATCTTTTTGGGCTGTGCACCGGTCTGTCCTGGGCCACCAGACCAGTGAGCCGTATGTGATAATCGGTCGGATAACTGTGGTGTATAGCCAGTGGGTGACCTTGGGGCTGATTCCCCAATTCCGGCCAAGCAGTCGTTTGCACTGCCACAGAGATATGCTGGCTTTTGTGGTGATATAGTTCGTGTGTTTTGCCCAGTTCAGTTGTTTGTCCAGATAGATGCCCAGGTATTTGGTTTCTGTTGAGAGGCTTAGGGTTGTTCCGAAGAATCGTGGCAGTTGTAGTGTTGTCAGTTTCCTCTTCTTCGTAAAGAGAACCAGTTCGGTTTTTGTAGGGTTTACTGAGAGTTGGTGATTGTTGCACCATTCCTCTACTATTTTCAGGGCATGACGCATGAGGTTGCATAGAGTGTTTTCGTGGGTGCCGTTAATTATTATGGTTATGTCGTCAGCGTAGCCTACGGTGAAATAACCTTTGTCGTTGAGTGTTTTGATGAGGCTGTCTACTACCAGGTTCCATAGGAGAGGCGAGAGGACTCCCCCTTGCGGGCATCCCTTCGCAACGATGGCTCTCGTAGTGTCATTTACTGTGACTTGTACAGCCCTTAGTTTGAGCATGTTGGTGATCCAGCCACTCAGTGTCGAGTCTATGCTGTGTCTGTCGAGGGCCGTGTTTATGCTGTTGAACGTGGTTTTGTCAAAGGCGCCCTCGATGTCAATGAAGGCAGCCAGTGCCGAGCACTTGTGATCCACTGCACATTCAATTTTGGAAACCACGCTGTGGAGCGCTGATTCCGTTGATTTGCCTGTGGAGTACGCATGCTGTTGTTTGTGTAGTGGTTTTACCCGGAGAGGTCCGTCTCGGATGTGCCTGTCACAGAGTCTCTCAAGGGTTTTCAGTAGGAAGGATGTGAGGCTTATGGGCCTATAAGCCTTGGGTTGCGTGTAGTCGGTTTTGCCAGGTTTGGGTATAAAAATGACCTTCACCTCGCGCCATGCGACAGGTACGAGCCTGAGTGCTATGCAGGCTCGAAATATCTCCACTAGCCATGGTGTGAGATAGTCCACCCCCCACTGCAACAGGGCTGGGAAGATGCCATCCAGCCCTGCCGACTTGTATGGCTGAAAGGTGTTAATAGCCCACTTTACTCGGTCATCTGTTATCATGTTGCGTGCTCGTGACCAGTCTTGATCCGTTGGGGTCCATTCTGGCTCAGCCTCCCACGTCCTGTCCTCCAGGACTGCACAGTCTGGGAAGTGGGTTTCGAGAAGGACCTTACTGGTTTCACGGTCAGTCAGTGTGTAAGAGTTGTCGGGTTTTTTAAGCGCGCCGAGGGTTCGGTCCTGATCGGTTGACAGGATCTTCCTTACCCTTGCGGCTTCATTGTTTGTCTCGATGGATTCGCAGAACTTACGCCATGCTGTCCTTCTGGCGGTTCTAATCTGCTTTTTGTATATATATTGGGTTTCTTTGTATAACTCCCAGTCGTCCGGGAGTCTAGTATTTTTGGCTCTGTTAAATTGCTTACGTAGCGCATCTCTGAGTTTACTAAGTTCAGCGTTCCACCAGGGGTTTCTCTCCTTCTTGGTCTGTGGCGCTCTTAGTTTACAGCATGCGTGGTATGCTTCGGTTATATATTCAGATAGTTTTGTTACGGTGTATTCTAATTGTGTTCGGTCTCTTATGGTAAATTGCGCTAGGTGTTTAGCCAATAGGGAGGCCAGGAGGCGTTTGTACCCGGGAACATTGGTGCGCCTTGGGTTTCGCCTCGGATCGGGTTTTCTAGTGTTGGTATTTAGTGAGAAGCGGATCCTTCTGTGATCAGAACAGGAAGGTTCGTCCGATACGTGCCAGTTTGTAATAAGGTTTGTCGCGTTTTCCGTAGCAAGTGTTAGGTCTATAATTGTTTGTCCACGGACTGTGACCCAAGTGGGTTCTGAGCCGCGGTTTATAATATTAAGGTTAGTAGAGAATAAATAGGTGGATAGTACCTCTCCTCTGGAGTTCGGTGCGTCGCTGCCCCAGAGTGGGTGGTGGGCGTTCGAGTCGGTGCCGATGATCAGGTCTAGTTCGGCGCGTTCACAGTGTTGCACTAGGTCGGCCATCTCTTTAGGCGGGCAGTCTAAGTCCTCGCCTGGCATGTATACCGAGGTCAGTACAACATCTGGAACGCTACCTTCGGTCTGGAGCCTGACAGCTGTCAGATCTCTGGAACAGAATTGGGTGAGTGGTGCGATAGGAATGTCTTTGGGTATGTAGATGCAGGTTCTTGGCTTATCTGAGCTGTGTGTGTTGAGAATTAGCTTACCTCCGATGTTACCGAGGCCACATATTCTATTGTTCCTGATCCACGGCTCTTGGATCAGTGCGATGGTTCGGGGCTTGACCTCCAGTGCCCTGCGTAGGTTAGCCGTGGCAGTCTGGCTGTGCTGGAGGTTGGTCTGGATGATGTTGATGGGTGTTGACGGCGATGGAGAGGAGTTAGTCGGAGGTGGATCCATCGGACAGCCTCTCCCCTACCTCCTCTCTGTATTTATCGAGCTCTACCCCCGGCGACGAGGCGAGTAGACGCTCGCTCCAGCCAGGTGATTCGGGCGGATTGGTGTCGGCGTCATCGGCCATGACCGCTCGGGCCATGACCTCCTCCAGCTGGTCGATCTCTGGGTCGTCCGTCTGTGTCAGCGTCGGTTGTGCGGTCTTAAGGTCGCTGTCGGTCTGGACGTCAGAGGGTTCGGCCGTGGGCCAGAAGCGTACGTATATCGACCCGAGCAGGTATGATATACGTCGCTCCCTGGCCCGGACCTTTACGGCTTCCTCCGGTGGCACACCCAGGGTCAAATAAGTCCCGTAGTTGTCGCCACCGACGGTAGTCGCCCTGTACAGTGACCACCTGGCGATGTCGTACCAGGTATTCTGACGGATCAGAATACCTTGGAGTCTGGCTACGTCACCTCTGTAGCGAGGGACAAATAGCGAGACTCGGACACGGGTGGGCACGTCAGTCTGTCTCAGTACCGTGAGTGTCAGGTCTGTATCTGGGAGTCGTATTTTGGGCACGTTCTGGGTCAACCAGGTCAGGGCACAGTCATCCTCGCACCACATCTGCACGGTACCTTCCGCTACCCTTGGGTATCCGCGGAAAGCAGGGAGTGGCGCCGTCGGGTCCGTGTCCATGACCAGGTTTTCCAGTCCAGTCTTGATGAGTTCAGCCTCGTCCTTTGTCAGGTCTCTGGAGGGGGGTGGAAGGCAGATTGCTACGGCCAGCCGCGCAGGGATGTCCTTCGTGGCTCGCGCGTAGGTCCTCTGCTCCCTTTGAGCGGAGTGGATTCTCACCCGTTTGGCGTCCCCCTGGATCGCGCTCGGTGAGGCCGTGTCGTCAGGGCGTCCCCTCTTCGCCGGTCCTGTACCGCTCGGTCCAGGTCGCGGCTTAGAGGTGCCAGGCTGGTTATTTTTTGCCGGCGACGTCTGGTGTGAGGCACCACCCCGCTTGCCCCTGTTGTGTTTTGGTCGAGGTCGGTCGTGGGATCCGTCTTTGTCTTGGGGTCGGCTGTCGGTCCCGGCGGACTCGGTCGCCTGCAGAGGCTTTTCGCGCTGGGTTGCCCCTTCGCAAGCACGCCCCTGCAGGCGTGGTTCCGCGTCCGGCCGCTTTGCGCGCTGAGTTTCCCCTTCGCGCTCTCGCGGCTGGTCGCGTGCATCCGGCCCCTTTTCGCGCTGGGTTTCCCCTTCGCGGACTTGGGGCCGGACGCGCACCTCCCCTTCGACGTCCGATTGCGCTTCGCGCTGGCTAATGCCTTCGCGGATTTTGCGCTTTCGTTCGCCGATTCTCTTCTTCCGGGCCTGGATTTTTTCGCGCTTAGTCAGCAGGCGTACTTCACCACAGGCAGCCGGAAGAGTGTTGGGGTTGCCAGATCCATCATCTTCCCCCGTCTCTGTTTGTCTGTGTTGGTCTGGGTCTTTGTCCGGGTTTGTTTTGCTGTTCCGCACGGTGCTCTGTTGCCAGAGGCTCGTGGGAGGCACAACCCGTGTCATGGGTATTGGCGCGTTGGTCGCAGCCGAGGTTGGGTGTATGGGCGCGTTTGACGCAGCCTGTGTAGTGGGCGCTAAGTCAGCAGCCGGCCGCGCTAAGAAGCGCGGCAACAATCTCTCTATTAGGCAGTTTGATGCCCCCCCCAGAATACGATGGGGGCTGACCGCCGGAGCGGTGTGGGATCAGTAAGGAGCATTTTTAGGGTTTTGTACCTATTACTAAGCCTCCGAGTGGACGGACTCGGAGGTGCCCGTCCGTCTGTCTGTCAGCAGGCTGTATCACATGAACCGTGATAGGTCGACAGTTAAAATTTTCACAAATTGTGTGTTGTAAGAACAAATAATAAGAATTAAAGGAGGTCCCCCATACAAGGACCTTGTATTTTTTTATGAAAGTATAAAAAAAAGTTATGTTGTGTTAAATATTGTAAGGTGGTATGGAAAAATTCTAGTAAAAGTGCTAGTCCGACTGTGTTAATAACAGTAGTGTTGTGTTAATAACAGTAACAGCATCCTAATGACAACTGCAGTAGAGCAAACTTTGTTTGTGTCATAGAGATTCCAGGTTTTCATACAGTAACTATCTGTATACACAGGATGCTTATCTTCTTGCGTGTGCGGCGTCTTGCTCGGAGTCCAGTGCTGCGTCCGTCGCGAGATTAGACAGAGGAAACTGCGTGCCAATATGCATATACCAATGCAATCAATTCAGGTAATAGTAGTGGCAAGATTTAAAATGTGTACATATAGTATCCGTATTATTTTTGCCATCGACATGCTAGGAGGAATGACTAGATGCACTTCTCCAAAAAAATAGTTCTTTTTTATTTATTAAATAATTAACGTTTGTTGTAATTAGGTAAATACAACAAACGAAATTGTTTTCAGTTTTAATTACTCTTTAGTCCTTACCCCGCGTCCTAAACGAAAGCAACCGACGCGCGAATAGGCGATCAACGCGGTGGTTTATATGAATATTATGAGTCATAATTAGCGTGTGTACGTCATAATTAATGACGTACACACGCGACTTGATTGGTCACGCGAACGAGCGCGACGATCGCTAGTCGCGCAACAATCGCTTTCGGTTAGGACACGGCCTGAGAATTAAAAAGCTATCATGAACAGCAGGTTTATTGTTGTGTACACTATCTTCCTGCCTTTGCCCCACGTTACTTGAAGTCGGTGCTACACGTTTTCTCCAGGGACTTGAAAACGAAATGAATTTCGTTCCGTTACACCGTAACTACCATAACTATCTTACTACAGGGCTGTTCTTCGATCTATCTAAGGCCTTCGATCTGGTCTCTCATGACCTTTTATTACAGAAATTGGAGGCAACTGGAATTAGAGGCATTGCACTTCAATGGTTATCCTCATATCTAAGTAATAGACAACAACGCGTTACTATTACTAAAATGGATACAAATAACAATATGACATCTCACTATTCTGAATTCAAATCCAATAAACACGGCGTCCCACAAGGAAGTGTACTAGGCCCTATTTTATTCCTATTGTATATCAATTCTATCACTACTATAACTAATCATAAATGTGTACTATTCGCTGATGACATCTCTATTATTGTGACATCTGATAAAAAGAACAATACAATTAATGACCACGAGACTGAAATTAATAATGTGATTGAAAGATTGATTGAATGGCTAAAGCAAAATAACTTATCTATAAATCTAAAAAAGTCCGTTTACATACACTTTAATAAATCAAATAATGCAAAACCTAATATTAAAATGAATATAAATAGAATTCACGAAGTAACCCAAACTAAATTTCTAGGCGTAACCTTGGATCAAGACATCAACTGGAAAGCACATGTTGATACAGTATCCAAACGAATTAATAAGTTTGTATATGCACTGAAACAGATTAAAAACATAACAAACATTAAAACGTCTAAAACAACATATCATGCATAATATGTTGAATCAGTGCTACGCTATGGCTTAATTATGTGGGGTAACAGTACTGATCAGAATAGAGCATTTGTTGCACAAAAAAGATGCATTAGAGCATTATGTGGCCTTAAATCCGACGAATCTTGCAGGCCGGTGTTTAAGAAACTTGATTTGTTACCTCTGCCGTCCCTTTATATTTTTGAAATTTGTGTGTTTGTGTGTAGGCATAGAGAATTGTTTGCGAAAGCAAGCGATGTAAATTCTCGCAGCAGGCGCGACCCCTACAGGCTCGTATTAGATGTCCTCCCAAGGCTTGCGAAATATAATAAAAGCTGCATGTTTATGTGTGTCCAGGTATATAATAGAATACCAAATGAATTTAAAAACTTAAATACAAGATTGTTCAAAATTAAATTATACAAATGGCTATCTGCTAATAGTTTTTACAGTGTTAGGGAGTTCCTGGAACATAAAATCGCATGATGACTGATCATTGTTTCGTTATGCATGTAAAATTTGCATGCTTATATCTATTAAGCAAAACATGTTTGTTCACACTATTAACATTACCTACCATGTTTTTAGCAAATAAATGATATTACTATTACTATTACACTAAATGTTATCTTATAACGTTCCAAAGTTTGTAACGATACTAGAACAAAAAGTTTCAATAACGTTATTAAAAAAATAACGTTATAGAATATCATTTTTGTAGAACAATATTTTAAGTTATAGGTATCAGTAACATAAAGCCCACCTCAGACGTAGCTATGATATATATTGCTATATATGTATATGCTATATTGCGCTTGTAATTACGTTACAAATTCATTCTGTAACGTTATTTTAAAGAAGTTTTCCCGCTGAGCATCACTCCGTCGTCGCTCACCACCACCGGCCACCCCAGTACGGGCCGACGGCCGGCTGGTGGTGAGCCACCGTCGTATTCAAATATTAAGTTCGTTCTAGAGCGCGCATCTATTACAGACAGTGTTGTGAATGAATAGCTGTGATTACCTGCCTACTTTTATATTTATGTGATTGTGTCAACTTTACATATTTTTTGGAAACGTTGCTTATCGAAATGAATAGGTAACGATATTATTTCGCTATAACGATATATTGTTATTAAACAGTTAAGATTTTGTTCCGTTTTGAGTATCGTTTTAGCCAAGGAGTTCATTTTGTTACGATCCTAGTGAAACGGTACAAATTATCGTTACTGGAACTACGCGTAACGTTATTTTGAGTACTTACATAAATAAAACTTTAAGCACAAGAAAAAAATACCTACTGTACAAAGGCAGACTTAATGCCTGAGGCATTTTCTACCAGTCAACCTTAGGGTGGTGCAGAGACAAAACACGGCAGGTGCAACATAAGTGATAGATAACTTGCTCAGTTGCCCTTAATAAACTTTGTCAGGACAAATAACGATGGTAGAGGAGAACTCAAATCCAGCAAATCAGTGCAGCAAAGATTCTGCCAATTTTTCACGAATATGTTCACGTCCATTCTCCGTGTCAGCCGTCACGCTATCATTCACTCCCTTCTCATTCGTATTCCTCACACAATCCATCCATCTTTGGTGTTCGTCTCCCTCTCCATCCATCAGCATTTATATTCATCACTCTTTTTAAGTCCCATGCGTTTCCTCCCCCATCCTCATTCTAAGTTTATTTATTGTTTCAGGAACCGCCTGCCCAAGCTTGCCCATTATTGACGTCCACATTACCTCATAGTCAAATATATAGGTAAGTAATTTAACCATAATATCGTTTTACAGAATTTTATTTTCATGTACTTATGAAAATAAAATTCGTAAAACGATATTATTTAATATTAAATTTTCTCCTTTTTGATCAACAAATTATAATAACTAAAACTATTATAGCTCGTATTCATAGAGGTCTTTGTTTGTGTATTAAAGTATTATCTCAATTTTGTGGGCAAGCATAATAGGGATGATGACAAAACATTTTTTTTTCCGTCTTGTAGAATATAAAATAAAAAAAAATTACGGCGGTACATTGAGTTAAAATGTGCCATGACGTCACGAGTATGTAGATTTTATACTTACTTGTGACGTATCAACCCCCCACTCCCCAACTTTAATGCGTTTTTATCTAAGTAATTTTTTATTTATATTTTAAAGCAAAAAATACGGGTCTAATATTATTTTATTATCTGACTGACGGACTAAATAGAATTTCTTTTTTTTTTGACCCAGGCATCATCCCTATTATTATATAAAGAAATCTAGTTCTGCCATCCTAAAAAAGTCGTGAGCAAGCTCCCCTAAGTTGTGATTCAAATACTTTTTCATTACATGGTTTGTATAATCATAAATGTTAACTTCTGCAATTATTTACATAATTAAATAACTATTTACTTACTTGTACGTGTAAATACGTGTTCGATTTGTGTTTAGTTTCAACGAAAAACAACGGCGCGAGTAATTATTAGTTCTGAACTAATATTGATTAATTCTTAGAAGTCCGACGTTATAGAAGGAGCATTATTCGTTTGCGTAAACCAAAACCAACAATACTAATAACTTTTTATGTTTCATTTAGATTTTAACTGTTACTATATCTAATTACCTAATTTCATTTGCTGGTCCAATTTACATGATTTTCTTTTAAGAAATAATCTCTGATGCGTGACATAGCCCTTAGGTTTGCCACATTTTGCTATGAACGATATCTAAATTAATTAATACCGTCACAATTATTTTTTTGTTACAGACCCACAGTAAATATATGTGCAGAAGATGTGACCGGAGTTCCTTGGTGGCGTCGAAATAACAGAGACTGACTAGGTTTAAGTTTATATACACATTTGTATTTAATTATAATTTTGATTACATTAGTATATACAAATAATACCATGATCTTGTTATTTTTACAATAAAATGTGAATGGATATACTATTTTGCTTGTTATTGTTTTAATTATTTATAGGCCCGCAGTTAAATTTCATAGCGTCTATTTCCTGGCTACGTTTTGTTGATCTCTTTGGGAAACCGAAGGTTATGTCAGCGCAATTTTGGATAAAATGATGAAAAACCAACCAAGAGTATACACTCTTTCCACTTATTATTTACCATTACAACATTTGAATTCTATGCTACTTGAAGCAGCGAAATGTGAACGTGATAAAGAAAGAAAGAAAATACGTTTATTTGCGGTAAACATGACGCAAAAAAAGAACACAAAATTTAAAAAATGGAAACAAGTTTAGGGAAAATATATTATGCGTCACATTCACGCAAAATGTAACGAACGTGATGTAACGGACCTAGGAGTGTCGAAACGATTTGCATCGACAACAGTAAAGGCTTCCGCAGAGGCGCGATGCGACTTTGGTGGAACAATTTCTAAGAAAACTTCACGGAAATTGTTCACCCGGTGTCGCGTCGCGCCAGTCTGCAAGCCTTAATGCAAGTCTAGATATCAGCTATAAGATAAATTGGTTAAAAATGAACATCACATATAAGACAACAATTTTCAAGTATATCTTTATTCAGTATTCATCCAAACATTTGACATTGATAAGTAAGTACATCATTTATATCATAATATATAAAACATTAATGTACGAAAAGTACCTGCAAATTAACATAGCTACGCAAGCAATGTCTAGGAAACTGTCATAAAATCTAAAATTCTATTAATTTTTTCTGTAAATATTTCATTAAAACTTTTCTGTATATGTGATTATGATCGCTAATTACGCTTGCGTAACATTTACAATCGAATTCCTTCATAAATAAAACCTTACAACACAGTGAGAACAAAAAATAATATTCGCTTCAAAATAAATAAAAATAGATAGGTATTATCTAAATTCCTGATATGCAAAAAATAAGTAACGAAATAGATACTTACATCAAATTACTAAAATATCTAGGTAGAGAATCTGTAAAACATTCATGTAAATAATTGCAAACAACAATTAATATTCGGCGTATTTTTCACTATCGAAATTCAGCACTGTATTAAAATACTTTAGTTACATTTAGACACTATGTATGTATCAAAATAAACATGGAACCGATAGTGAAAAACTTAACAAGTACTTAATACTAGGTTCCTTCATAGGCTTACATCAATCAATACTTACACAAATTATATAATTTTGTAGCAACAAAACTGTGATGTAGAATATTGCAAGTTGAAGATCGGATTCAATCATCTACCTTTTAAAGAGAGCTCAAAATAAATTAATATCATATTGTGTTTTAGAATTAAACACATTATTTTAAATGCTATGCATTCCGTCCCGTCCGACAATGCATTCTAGGACAATCTTATAACTACCACATGGCCCACACACTTACAGCTAAGGACGGTCAAATAAAATAAAATGGACTAAACAATAATACCCTATTTGTGATTAAAAGGAGATGACAATAATTATAGGCGATTTTATTCGATAAATTATGTGGCAATTTATTCATCTTGTGGTGGTACGGAATCTTTTTCAACAACTATAAATATAGGAGGAGGAAACGATTACACTTAGAGGAAAGTACCTCAAATATACAAGGTTCTTTCCCTCCATGTGGCGTTCGAACCCTCCAGAATACTCAGCGCAAGCAAGCCCGCTCTACTGCCAGGGCCCGCGTTCGCCTACTACTTACAAATACCTAGCATAATTCCAAACCTGCATTATTATTGTTTCGAGTTTGCTTATTACTAAAACGTCTTTTAGGTATTTTGACCAATCATGGAATTTGTGACTTTTAAATCTGTAAGTGATTTAAAAATAAGAGTAATAAATTTTCTGAATTCTTAGTTCTACAAATACTTAGGCCGCGCCCTAACCAAAAGCGATCGTCGCTCTCTTTTATATGATTATATCTCTTTTACGCGATCAATCAAATCGCGTATATACGTATTTTTTCAGGTAAACGATCGCGTAATCGCTTGTACGCGCGACGATCGCTTTCAGTTTGGACGCAGGGTAAAACTACAGGTTTATGTTTTTTTTTTTAATTTGTCTATTTTAATGGGAATTATATTTGCTTCTTATGAAATAATAACACAATTCAAAAGCTGCCAATCGAAAATATTCAGACATTTAAGTACAAGATAAAAATTATCAAAGTTTCTCCCACAATATCATACTGCGAACAGATTTCCACGCTCAAATCATTGTTTTGTTTCACATAATAATCGGGATGCCGACTAAAAAAATATATTTTTGTCCGTCAGGTAGACTATTAAAAAGTGGACACATGTTTTTTCTTTTTTTACGTTAACAAAAGATTACAGCGATACATTGAGTTAAAATGTGCCATGACGTCACGAGTATGTAGATTTTATACTCACTTGTGACGTAGCGACCCCCACTCCCCAACTTTAATGCGTTTTATGGAAGTATTTTTTTAATAATATGATAAAGCAAAAAATACGTGTCTAATATTTTTTTATTATCTGACTGACGGACTAAATAGAATTTATTTTTTTGACCCAGGCGTAATCCCTATTATAGGGACAACACACGAAAAAATTAAGCAAAAATTAGAAATTAAGAAAATTAACGCTCAGAATAAAATGTACTAATTGAAATACTGAAAACGGATTCGACTTTTACGTTCATTATCCTGTATCGGAAAATAATAAGTACAAGAAGTCCATAAGACCAGACTTTGCCAAGCTTTGATACGCCCAATTTCTCAAGCAGAAGAAAAGATCATGAATTCATAGAAAATAACATTGGTTGGAGCTCCATAATGTATGCAAATCAATGAGCTGTATTTAAATAAAAAGTCGTAAAAAGAAATTCTACAAGTATCTACAATATAAGTTCTACAAATCGGACTACGTGTCATTACTATTCTGAAATATACTATAATACTAATTTTAGAGATTTTTAGTTTCCGTTTGGTAATGATTTAAAATGTCTTTGTAATATTCCATATCTTAAAATGTAAAATATATATTCACATTACACTTACTTTCAAAAATCTGGACAATAATTTGGCCTCTTGTCTTTTACTAATTATTCATAAAAAATTGAAATAATTCATCAAAGCTTCATACAATATTGCAAAATAGTGTTAAACACTTAGTATATTTTAATTTATCGGCATTTGACGATATAATGACGTGTAGTATACATTTAAATGCATGTGATTATAATGTGAGATTATATTAAATCAGAACACTTTAAAGAATACTTAGTAAACATCTCTTAACTATTAGTGATCTCATAAATAAAAATTTACATACATTGTATGTAATTATTAGAAACATTTGATTGTAATGAACCTATGTGACCCAAGTTCCATTCTTCTCAGACAAAGGTCAGGGTTTGTGGACGTATTTAATTTGTAATGTTACTAATTCTGTCATCTGTAGATCCAGAGTTATGAACATTACAACTAAAAGTTACCATAGTGATGATAAGGTTTAGCCTTTTGAAGATATTCAAAATATTAAATATTACAATTACTTAGAAACTAAATTTAATACAATCGAGGAGGTATAATTATGTCAAATTTAAAATAAGAAAATGATTGAAATGTGAATTACAGTGCACCATAAATAAATCAGATAGATATCACACAAACAAGCACACATTATTTGCGAATAACAGATATTATTCGCTAAAGTGTTTTATTGTAAAGTACTTCGTTACTTTGTACCAAAATGCAACCTTAAAATATGGATTATGGACACGAGATTTGACGAGATGGAGCGGCGTTGAAGATACATTACTGTAGTCACGATTAAAAGCCTATACATTGCGATGAAATATCATAAAAATAAATTCTATGTTACTTATGCTTAGCCACGTATTCGTAACGTATCTCTAACACCGTTCATTACACAATAGGGGGACATTAGGACTAGCCTAAGCTCGTAAGAATAATCTCGCTTTATCATAAACTGAAGGTATTTACGCGACGGACGGCCTGCCATCCAGCATCTTATCACTTTCCTCCGCGCTGCTCAGGCTGAAAGAACAAAATATTGTCATGAATATTGTCATGTTTAGTAATGGTGAAGCGTACAAGTTTAACAAATCGTTTGGTCACGCACGAGTCGGCTATAGTTCCCAGTACAATTAAAGTCGGTATGAGCAGTCTCGTTACCGCATAGGATCGTGAGGTAAACAAATGAAGACAATGGCGCGAACTTTAACATCGCACCGCAACGCAAGACAACAGGGATCGGTAACAATAGACACGCGAGGTGCTCATATAATTTTAGTAAACATCCTATTATGTTCGGCTGCAAATTTGTATAACTCGATTTTTATAACTGTGCGCTTGAAGCTGTCAAAGTCAGGTTGTTCTTGTTAGTATTGAATTCACCCGCCCGGTTATACGCAACTCGTGTCGTCTCCACAGTTCTGTCTTATTATTCGTTAATGTTATTATTTATACCACATACACTGTAAAACTTTGACGTTGACAGGCGCAGTTATAAAAAAAACGGGTTTATCTTTAAGGAGTAAACTGACACTGGTTTTCTTGCATGGCTGCAAGGAAACCAGTGTCAGACAGAATAGGCATAACATATTTCTTTTTAACACCCCCGGTTCGGAAATTCTAGGATGCTATTAAAATTTAACCAAAACAAAATAGTTGCTCGTATTTATTCAATAGACGGGATTTAGAACATTATGTGACTAACCGAGATGATGAGTCACGATTTCAAAATATATAATTGCATTTTAGATACTACGCAATACACAGTTACACTGACAAAAGAAAACCTGTGGTCGTGTTATAACAATAAACTCGTATCCATTATTGTTGCATTAGCATCACGACCCTAACAAGTCGGCTAACTACCGTTAAGGGATGACTCAATGCTCTGTCGATTCTCCTTCAGACGCAAGTACCTACTTCTTAAAAGAGTTGCAAAACCTATTGTTCATTTAAAATTTGTGTTGCTCAGCTGTCAATTAAAGCGATGATTTATATTATGCTGAACCAAGTTTTATTTAGATTGGCGTTCATGCATTCACGAATGAAGTAGGTATATAGGGACCATTGAAACTAAAAATAAGTTTTGGATGAGAGTCACGAGAAATGAGGTGATCAGCACGGAGTATAGCGCCGCGGAGCTATCCTCTACTAATTTATAGAATGCGAAGATGTGTTGCCAAAACATCCAACGTAACGCCACCAACATTCATTTGGACGATATTTGTACAGGATTTTGATTTCAACATTAGATATAAGGTGTGAAATTCAAAAAGTCCCGAGATATATCTAGGTCGATGTAGATAGATCCTTATCAACCACAATACACGTGGAAGGTGGGGAACGTTCAAAGAAATGATGGCCAATATTGGTGGGATAACCATCCACCTAGACAGCTTAAAATCTGCGGGCAGACCCAGTAAAGTCACTGCTGGTGTTGCAGCAAGTAGTACCAGTCACCAACCCCGATTATATGTAGTGCAACTTAGTGACCGTGTGAACCGCAAATGTGAAATAATAAAAGTTGCAATTTTGCTCACCAGTCCTTGTTGTCCATGAGATTGCGCATCTCGTCATCAGGCGCGGGCGGGGCGTCGCGCACAGGCGCGTATTGCGCAGCCACCAGGGGATCCGTCGAAGGGTTCAGAGCTGTGAGAGCTGCAGCTCCACTCGCCGGGGCTTCCTTGCCGTTACCCCATCTCGATGAATACGACGAAATACCTAATACTGAGAAGTAAACGTAATTTTACTTGTTTTGTCCAAAATCGCTGAAAAAGCTGTTAATCTTAAAAGTGATGTGATGTGTGAAGTCTACTGGTAAACGTATAGTGCGTTAATTGGAATACAGAGTTATTCAATCGAAATCATGGTGCCGCTCCACAGCCAGTTACCTTGAGTATTCGCTACGCCCATAATTGTCACATGATGCGGAATGTATCTAATATTAGCTATACAAAAGCTTTAGTTCGGAGCATCAGTGGAAACTTGAGCATATATTATGTATGCTGAAATCCGCTTATGGTAGAAACATTGCAGCTCAGTTTATCTCTGAATAATGTATAAGATTCGGGGATTGCGCCTTGCATCAACCGTTTCGTACTATGACATCAGCCCGGAGTCTGGCCAAATAAAACGAGTTTTAAAAATTAATTCATTATTCAAGTATGTTCATTAACGAATTAAAGCACCTTGTGTCGCCAGTACACCTCATTTTCTATGCAAAGGTTACAGGCAAAAGGCAGAATTTCTCATTATGTCATAGGTTGCTTTACATCTTGTCATACACGTGAGCTCGAGAAGCGTTGTCAGCGCTGACGAACAAGCTCACGTGTTTTTCAGAATTTAAAACTACGAAAATATCTAAAAATTAAAATTCTAAGATGAATCAAAATCAATAGTTGTTTGGATTTGTGTTATTTCTTTAACATATGGGGCAGTGACAACGATATACACCAATGATGAATATTTTAATTGATCTGTAGTTTCATCAAAATATAACGAAAAAAAAAAAAAAATTGTAATGAAATCTTCTTTGGCGTTGTGCACTTTTTTTGTGATGGGTAAAAAATGTTAAACTCGCGTCAGGACCAGGGACCATTTGGGTTACCCATTGAAAGGGTTTTCGATTGGGTTTTTCTAAGCAGTTATTTAAAAACCCATACGATGTGGGTAACCCATTTGAACGGCTTAATTTAAGCCATTCAAATTTCCGTTACCCATTGAAAGGGTTTTCGATAGGGTTTTTCTAAGCCGTTATTTAAAAACCCATACGATGTGGGTAACCCATTTGAACGGCTTAATTTAAGCCATTCAAAAGGGTTACACTTTCAACTCTCCTAAAACGATAACAGCGTAACATTCCGACTGACGGAGCAATTTAATATGATCTCTCTATGATGGGCATAGGTTGCAAAATGGAATAGCACGCGTTAAGCGGCCGCGGCGGCGCCTTTGTGCCTACTTACCGAGCGGCTTCTAAACAGGGATCTATGATCATTATTGCATGTAATATAGTGTTTATTTTAGCTTTGCTGCCCGGATATCGAAATTACATAATATTATGATTTTTTCATGTCTGGACTTGTTACTTACTTTATTGCAGGCATTTGCAGGGACCGTACAATTGTCATTCTTGCTGTTTGATTTTTTGAACCCGGGCGTCTTTTGCGATATTATTAGGTATTTATTAGTCAATGCGTAGGTATTTGTGAATTTTGAACAATCGCTATAATGCCAAAACCAAGACGAGATGCTGTACATCGCTATTATTTATATGATGCATCAAATAACACAAGTAAATGTAATTTATGTGGAAATTTCTTAAAGGTCTGCTGTGAAAAATCAAAACCTAGCAAGTGCTTCAAGGCAAATTTTACAATAGAGCAAAACAACGACTTGTCTACTTTAAGGGCAAGCCATTTTATCTTAGCTTGTTGGGAGTAACTCCAAAGTTTGCAGTATATGGTTGGCTATGAGAAACAGTATTAATATTGTGTCTGTACTGTTAATTGTGTGTAAGAGTGCAATTACTTAAGAATAAATTGTTTTATGAAGTCAAAGTATGTTATTGAAGCAATTAAAAATCCTAGCAACGTACTTTACTAGGTTTCTACATATTCTCAATGAGTGATAAAATAAATACTACTACAATTTCATAAACCTAATAAGAGTTATTTGAAATAAAACAAACCATCAGAATAATAATAATAATGTATATTTATAATAAAATTTCAATCATCTACAAAAAAAAATTATAAAGCTCCGGCGGGATCTCGTGGCGTCATGGAGAGTGCGATTGTCGCAACCCAGTGCTGGGCACGCCTCAATTGCGGCGATAAGTCCCCTCTTTGAGGAGTGGCTAGAGAGGCGCCACGGCGTCCTCACCTTGCGCCTGACGCAGGTCCTCACGGGACACGGTTGTTTCGGGAGGTTCCTGTTTCGTATCAGGCGGCGGGGATCTCTCGCGTCCGGCCCTGGTCCAGGCCATGGTACGGAGCGAGAGGACATGGGAGGCCGTCACCTCCTTCTGCGAAGCAGTAATGCTCGCGAAGGAGGAGGCGGAACGCGTGAGGGAGAGGCAAACTTCGCGCCCTCACGCCCCTAGCCGCCGCAGGAGACGCCCTGGGCGACGAGAATCGCAGGCAGATTCCCGACCACCGTAGGCGCGGGCTTGCGGACGGTGAGCAATGGGTAGCTCGCCGTCCGATAAGGACCAGGCCCGGGTCGACGGTGCGTTGTGTTCCACGCGCACCTCAAAGAGATGTTAGCACCTGAAGGGGCAATGATAGACGTAGGAAACTCTACCGAAAACAGGGAGAACGTTTTAATATTCACTCAAATATACTTATAATTCAACGTCTTGATCCTTCAAAGCACTCATTATTAACTTAGATCTATAAAATTGTCGGTTATTCAACTCAAATGGCAAATTATCGATTAAACAAACAAAGCCACAGCGCGCACGGTGGTCGCTCAACGCATACTAGGGTGGCGCGTCAATCCGCGGGTTTTTTTAAAGTGAATGATACCATTTTAAAAACCTAGCAACTGCAGTCACTTGCTAGGTTACCAATTGGTTGGTGTAAGATGCTAGGTTATAGATAATTTTTTTATACTTGTTTCAAAATTGTAGTGTAGTTGTTAGGTTTTTAATTATTTACAACTTCGTTTGCGAATGATTTTTAGATGTTTTGAGAAGCACAATATATCGGAAAATATCTAGCAAGTGAAATATTGTAAAACACCGATTTTTTTAGAAATGTCAGTTGCTAGGTTTTAAAATTGTACAGCCGAGCTGATACCTACTTAATTATTTGTTATAATTTGCTTTTACTGTAAAACCTTACAATAGTTAGATAGATTAAGAGTTTAGATTGTTAAATTACCTAAGTAACTATCAAGCTTCGTGCAGACTAGCGCGTCGCGACACCCGAGGCCCTAGTGTGAGTTTCTTTTAACCATCTCGACTTTACGCATCGAGCGCGTTCGGCGCTCCGATTGGCAGCCGGCCGGCCTTCACCAGTGAACGGCCAATCGGAGCGCCAAACGCGGTCGATGCGTAAAATCGCGATGGTTAAAATAAACTTACACTAGGGCCTCTGTTATTGTTATACCGTGAAGTTTTCTTAGAAATTGTATCGTTCGAGTCGCGTCGCGCTGATATGCAAGAGCCTTAACTCCATTTGAAATAATATTAGACATTTAAGTAAACCTTTATAACAGTCCGTTCAAACGAGTTTGACTTCTATTGCGTTGGTGGCATGACAACGAAATGGCAGCTGCAGTAAACAGTTGGTATTGTAACCACTTTTTGCTTTTAATGCCATCCTTATGCCTAAGGTATAGAAATCAGAATCGGTTGAACGGACTGTAAAAAAGGTTTGTTTAAATGTCTAATCATATTTCAAATGGACTTATACGTAATTTATGAATCTAAATTTTCAAAATAACAATTGTATGGTAGACTTATCAATAAGTTACGTAATATAACGAAGCCATGAACTCGAAACGAACATTCTAATAATGGAGAAGTTTAGTAAATTGGCAAGTAGGTAGGTATGTAGGACAATGTGCAACGACGTTATGTCTTATAAAGTTATAAGTACCTACCACTTGATTGTTAAATGATCATTCGTGATTTGTGTCATGGATAGATTAATAATGGGTTACTAAACGTATTTTTTTTAGTTTATGCCAAATATTGTGATCGAAAATAGATAGGTTTCCTCTCGTGTGGCACGAATAGAGGCTCGTGCAGGCTGGCGCGAAATCGCGGGCGCAACAAGGATCGCGCTGCCTCACAGTGGTCTGAAAATAGAGCTCCATACTCATAGAAACTTAAAGACTTTAAAAAAAAATATGTAATGTCACCCTTTGTAGGACACATCACTTTACTCCGTGTATTTCGTCTACAAGCCTACGATATCTAGTGAAATAAAAGCAATGCGCGTGGTGCTCGCCCCACCCCACCATCACCTATTTAGCACAATTTTATTGAAAAACCATATGGTAACCCGAACAAAACCCTTATATTATATAGGTTATCATAATGAAGGGGTAACCCTTTCACTGCGGTTCGAGTATAGAACCCATTCAATGGGTTATCATGTAACCCTTTCACTGGGTTTCAAGTATAGAACCCACTCAATGGGTTATCATGTAACCCTTTCACTGGGTTTTAGGTATAGAACCCATTCAATGGGTTATCCATATTGAAGAGATAACCCTTTTAATGGGTTTTGAGCACAGAACCCATTCAAGGGGTTACATCAGATAAAGGTAACCTCATAAACGGCTTACCCTTTCGAAAGGCTTAACTCTTAACCGGGGTTGCACGGTCCCTGGTCAGGACACGTGACCTGATCGAAAATTCGTAAGATTGTCATTTTTGTGTACGATAGCGCAATAAATGAATATTGTATTTTACCACATAAATGATAGTACTTTTATACTGATAATTAAAGCAATTCGTGCAAAATTATTCCCTAACCATTCCAAAATATCAAAAATGCACAACGTTAATATTCAAGTTTTCACTTCTGCCGGCACTCCCGGAGTGCAACCCGTTTTTTTTAAATAATGTTTATGAACGAGGTTTCGTCCAGCAATGCCAAACAGTTGTTTGGGTAGCGCAAGTAATGATCGTGAAAGAAAACTTCGAAGAATCAGCAAAAACTGGCCTTCGTCAGAGTTTAGGAAGATGATCCATGAAAATACTTGGATATAAAATAAAGAAACCCCTTGTTAAAGGTGAGTAACCATAAAGTCGATATAATCGTGTGGGCCATATTTAAATGCACCTTATCTATTGTTACGTAAAGGTCAGTAGAGGCTTGGCCAGTTGTTAGATATTATGTGACTGGGCAGAAAATATGTACGGTTCACTAGTAGAATAAATTCAACGAAGCTGAGCGAAAATGAATTCCGAAAAACAGTTTCTTAATACCGTTTTTCGGAATCGCTTTTTGACGGTTGTCCATTTCAAAGAGGTTTCTCCAGCAATTTCATCGAAGACAAATCCGCCAATGATAATTTGTTGATAAGTTCTTTTACTGGGTGAAGTCATGCCAAAGAAACACTGATACCTACGTAATGTAATGACCAAAGCAAACTATCTCGACACAAAAGAAATTCTTTGAAATGCATTTGTAATGAGTGTAATGACTAATGACTAAGAGGACGTTATTTAATGGTTTTCTTAGAATACTGCTCAAAGTTAAAGGCCAGAAATAGAAAATTAGCAGATTTTCTTAGCATTCTTCATAGCCGTTTTTTTTTAATATTAGCAGTCTTAAAATCACAAACAGGTGCATGCATCCTCATTACAAACCTGTTGAATAATCAAGTTTCAGGCTTAGCGCTTAGGCAGCTCATATACTTCAACGATTAAGATTTCTCTACGCGAAACACTTACGACGGTACTAAATAAAGGATGATAGTAATATACTTACGGCCGGCTACCATTCCTAAGCATATTAAGACGCTGCCTGCAACCAGTTCGCCGACGCCGTTTTCGAAACTGTGGGGGTCCGGTTCAGCTGCATTGGAGAATTTGACGCCTCCCACGATAATCAGCACCGTACCTGATAACAAAATATTATGATGTTTTATTGAGATAAATATGTACAATGAGAGGTATTATCATTATGATAACTATAAATTTAGAACTTGAAAATAAGAAAATGTGGTTATGCTCTTCTGAAGTTTGGGCTACATGGCCATAAGCTGAGCCAAGAAAAAAATACCTATAGGTAGGTAATTAAGGTAATTTATAATTAGCTGCAGACAAACCACAAACAAAACCGCAGTTATATTTGAAGAGTGAGGTTACGATAGGTTGCTTTCATTATTGCAAGCTTTTAGTTTATTAACAGGAAATATTCTACATATTTGAACCAAATAAAATTACGCACTTGGCATGTTAAATCAATAGAAGCTCATTAATTTTAAAATCGGTGTTTACTTCATCGTACATGTACGTTTTAATATATTTGTACTTTGGGTAGTAGAAAAAGAGCCTTGTAATTTTAATAGTTAAACTTGCGTGACTAGAGGTCGCGATTACAAATTGTCTGGAAAAACAAAAGTTTCAAACAATCGTTGCCAAAATTCTGACACACAAAAACTGCTGTCGGGGCAAAAGGCAAAACAGGGTATTTTTATGATGAAGTATCAGTAAGTACATTTTTAATACATATTATTTACATTTTTAAATATTTTTATAAAAAAAATATTAAATAAAAACATTAAAAAATAAAAAAAATAGTGGTCCATTCGCATCTGGAACAGGGTCCAAGCTGCCGGTGGTCAGGGCTCTAGAGGGAGGAACTTCCACACTATGCGGGCCGTGTCCAGAAGTACTGCTTTCTGAATCAAGCCCTTGACCCAGCTGCGCAATGAGAGCCTCCTGATTGATTTGATTGAGGCTGTCCGCTATTAGGCCATTAACCGAAACGATTTTCGGTACAATGATTGCAGAGTCCACGTCCCACATGTCGATAACCTCAGTACCTAAGTACATTATTATTAGGAGATGGAGATGGTAGGTAATTTAGTATTGCATAAACATCAATCCAAGAATAGACCACTCCGGATGTCCTCCCTTTGTCGTGGGTGCTATTACACGTTAAGCTGTATCAGCAGATACGATACTACATTTCTATCTATCTACATAATTATGTAATATGTATAGTGTGCGGTTGAGCACATCAGTGCAGTGGTAAGCCCAGGTATGAACGGGTCATTATTTTCCGCGGCGATCTTTTTTCTCGCACTCGGTTTTCAACGCACTGCTTAGCGCCGAGAGTTGAAAATTCAGTGCACGATAAAACCCTGCCGTGATATTTTTACGCGTGGAAACAAACGGGGCTAACTCTTGCACTACGGAACTCACCCTTACTGCTACGACATAAATGCGCTGCCGATGTCAAATTGTTACGACTGATGTGCGATTGACTGTAAAATAGCTACTATCGCATTTAAATTTTAAACTCTTGTATAACCAAATGATAATGGCATCGTTATCGAAAGGACTACATCAAATTACAGGCGTCCGAGTACGCATTACATCCAGAATAAATCCAAATGACTATGAAATGTTCAAATCAGGGACCGAAAACCTTTATAAATTACGGTACAGGTATCGAAGAATTTTGGTTACTTCTACAACTAAGCTATATGGTTACTAAGAAGACTAAGAAACATGTTACCTCTACTTGGGTTACTGTTTTAATACCTGTTACACACAGGCGATGCACACCGTTTGACTAATGCCGACGGGACGTATAAGATAGAGGTAATTTTTATTTGGTAACCGGTATTAATACTGGTTTTAAGGTAATCTTTAAAAATACTTGTAAAAAAATATCAATGTTGCAACCGAAAAAATACCGATTTTGGTCCCTGGTTGAAATATGCATAACGCATCTCATGTTATGACCGCTCCTTCTGTTTGTCAGTTATTCGCAACCCAAATTCACGCGAGCAATGTATCGACAATCTGCACCACACATTTGTAACCAGTTTTCTGTTATTACGAGTATCGATCACATCGTTAGGTCAACGTACTTGTATAATCTCTAGTAAATACATGGTATGAATCACTGCATATCTACTCTATGATAATTGCAATCACATTACCTGAGAGGCTAAGACAGATGAGGTCAACCCTTTATTTTAACCGTGCTAGTAGTAGTAGTTGGATTTTTCTTTCGAAGTATAGTATATTCTGGGTATATTACAGTCTTGTTACTTTAAAAGAAACCTACACTACCTACGTTAGTACTATTATTTATTCTGTGACAGTAGTTAGAAATAGGATTACGGATATACTTGTTTATAAAAACTAGGTAGGAAGATAATACATAATTATTATTATAAATTATAATCAATTCAAATTATATTTAAAATAAAACATCCTTTATAATATCACGGAAGGAAAAAGCTCTGCATCTGATGCTGATCTGATAAAACAGTTCTGCAAACAATGATCCGTGAAACTCACGTCCACGTATTTTATTAATATTACAAGCTCAACTCATACAACATACATATTATGTATATCACGCATGTATACGAATCGGTATCTAGACGAAAATGACACAGATAGGAATATCGACGTACGAATGGTACGACCACATCTCGTGGTTGCAACCGCACCTGGGGCTTGCGCAAAACGAGAAACATGAGACCTAAAGTAGGTATAATACCAAGCTTTGCAATATTGTACAGTCTAGCAGAAAATTGCGAGTCTGCATCTGCAATATTCAATACATCTGTAATGGGTAGGTAGTAAAAGAAAACGAACCAATTCAAGAGTTTGGACGAGATGGGAATTCTCATGCGAAAATTCAGTATGTGTAACTTTTTCGTAAATTCATATTTATGAATTAATGCAAAAAGATATTAGTAAAAGGAGCTGATAAAAAAAAGATAAAACAACCATAATACTAAGCTGTTCAAAAAGTAATGATAATCGGTTCATATTTTCTATACTAATAAATTTAACATCACAATTTAATGCAAAAAGAAAAATAAACGATTATCATTACTTTTTGAACAGCCTATATGATGTACATGTATCGTACTTATTGCTATGTAGGTGCCCAAGAGGCGATAAAAGATTGTACACTCCTATAAAAACAGGTGGCTTAGTTACGCTACTCAAACGATAATGTTTAAAACATAAGGCCAGCTAATTGAGTATAATTCAGCTATGTTAAAATTATAATGATATGAAAACATCGCATAAAGAACTGATTCACCTTGACAACTTACTGTTTGCCGGACGTGGACCATTTACTTGTATCGAATTAATGATAGACCTGACAAGAGGCTAGTTGAAAACAAGACCGTTTTGTTACTTAAATGATAATATTTATTATAATGAAAACTGTGTTTGGTACATTTTCGCTTCCAAACTAAAATCCAGCAGCCTACTCTCAACTGCCACCCTGCTAAACATTAATTATGAAAAAGAATTTTGCTTGAAATTGTTATCCTAACTTCACAAAATAAGAACCTTTTAGGACATAAAAGCCTACAATGAATCGATTTTCCCAATGAATCAAGCATTTTTTGGTTTTCCCCAATATCTACAATTTCCCCTTACAAGCGGGAAACGATGTAGCAAGAAACGAGTCAAATAAAATATATTGATTGTAAGGGATAGATAAAGTGTTAGTAGTAATGCACACAAAAAGTAGTAAGCATAGAAAAGTATCATGTAGTTGAATAAGTAAATTCTAAAGTTCTGACACTAGCTAGGTCAACTGAATTAGACTATAAAGTATGAATAGATTGTGACAAGTCAAGGTATATAATTAGCAGAATCGATTCAAGTTTTCTATTGAATGAAAACCGATCTCCGCCGCAACGCCGCGCCGGTTCAGACAATACTGTTTCTTCGCAGTATCGCCACTTACGTAAAAGGTGGCATGATTTACGAGTATGGAGTATGAAGCGTATCATACTCACTCATCATGTCCACCTTTGCACTAACCCTATCGAGGTAACCCAGCACAGAACGATGGAAAAAAATACATAGAGATACAAAACGAATACCCAGCAACAGGTCATTTATCCTTATGGGAAATGGACCAAATTAATTAGGTTTCATTTCCTTTGTTAATAATGCAGTTCCTGTAATAATGCTAATTAGAATCATTACGTTAAACGGGTACATCGTCATCGGTTTACAGCGGTACACAAATGTAGATTATTTTGCTCCTTTCTAGGTATACATATTCAAAAATTCTAGCGCGAGAGAAAATACTGTCTCGGTATTTATTTACCGTCTCGAAGGATTTCTTTGTTTATACTTCGGCACACTTAGGGTCAACGACTTTTGCTTTTACTGCAAAACGTTACCTTGTACCTGGACCAAAGGTTGCTTGTACCAATGGACAAAACCAAATTGAGGGCGAATAATATTATAGTACGAGAGAGACTTGTGTTTCCGTAAGTTACTCGTTTTCATAAATATCGGTAAATACCACTTATGATAAAGTCATAATGTATTAATGTGGGTGTGAGTCAACAGTCAACTGCATTAGTAATCTCTGAATGCAGATCTGAGCAACTAATTGAAAGTTTATAAACACGAACTTTATGTATAACCAGTTGCCTGCTTGCTTTCACACATTTTGATGAAAATATTACTTACTTTAGTTGATTACTTTTGAATATACAAAACTTTCCTTATTAAGGTACCTTAGAAAGTAATAATCAAAGAAATAAGCATGAATTTTTTTTTTATGTGTATAATGCTAATCAAGCTATAAATTTCCAGTTTGTGCTAATCTCGCATTCTATATGATTTCGTACAATGCGAGGTCAGCTTAAACTGGAAATGTATAGCTTGATGTGTAGCCGTGTGTACAAATAAACTCACATACATACATGAACCCTGAAAACATTACAGGCCTTTTTGGGCAGTTGTGTAAAAGGGGGTAAACAAATACTGAGACGCCTAGAGTAAGAAACGTACGACAGAAGACACATTGACGGCTTAGGCGAATTCACATAAATTGAAAAACCATGAGAGAGTGATGAGGAGCATCAAAGGATGTCGTAATATAAAAAAATATGTTGAAAGGTTGTTGAATTCCGACATTATTACTATTAAACTCGTAACCTTGTTAAGTGGTAACTTGACCAAACGTGCTTGATGACGTTTTAAACACGTGATATGGTATCATATTATATATTTAAAAATATATTAGTAATTGTTGCCCAAGTTAGAAATATAAATATAGATTTAATTTTGCACAATGTAGATGCGAAAACTTCCATGTAGTGACAAGTGTAAGCCAGTGTTGTCTGTTTAGCATTTAGTATTTATTCTAAGTTACGAGATTTGTTACAGCGTGGGTCGACATCCTACGAAGCTAAACAGGTGGACGGTAGCGAATGGACTCCATGTTAGAGGAATTATAAAGAAGGGAATCGAAGGTTATTATTGCATCAAGTTATCAACAGAGACTTGTAAATAAAGTACGTAACTTAAGGATTTGAAGATGCAAAAACATGAAACATAGCCATGACGTAACCATGCACTTATTCAATAGGAAATAGTCCGACACGAATCGAAGCATTCGGCAGACAACCGGTTTCGATCGACGACGTTCTACTACGCCCGGAGTGTTGCGAAAATGGGCCACAGCAGCGGAAGGAGTAGGTTAAGGCAGTGGGCAGCTAACACATTAGTGATTCATTAGAACTCGGCGGCTTTCACCCGCTATGGAACTAGAACAATAAACACCCGCGCGGTAATCTATAGCTACTTAGAAACAATTTCATATTCCATTTGCATTGTGTGCACCCACTGACACGATCCAGTTTCTGTCGCGAAAGGTTCATGTTAAATCATCAAAATAGATTCATATACCTATTTAAATACGCATTCGAAATGGATCTACTCTACTGTAATTTCTATGGTAAGTTTCCTAGGTATTGGTGCCACTGCTGAAAGATTACTAAAACAAGTATGAAGCTATATGCATGGACCTTTCAAACGATATGTGATTTCATCGTTTCAAAATATTTCCTAGCTATTACCTATTAACATTGAAGCATAAAAGATTTCTATTAAAAAGTTTTATTGTTAGAAGATCTTCAACGTCGACATAATATTACGACAGCGGGGCTCGGTTTCGCCCACGGGCGAGGAGAGTAATGACTTTCCTTCGTTTAAGTTACGAACGCTGTGCTGCACTCGTTGGCTGAACCTTTCTCGATTCGTCAATACTCACTATAAAACCTTTTTTGTTGATTTACTTTACGCAATCTCAACTTACACAATATTATAATGGTGGAAAGGAATTTTGAAAGTTCGTAAGTAGCAAATCGTGAGTATAGCACTTTTTATTAAGTAGTGCCTGATGATGAGTTGATGACTCAAGTCAAAAACTACGATAGATTTAGATAAGTACGGACTTTGATTTTTATATAAATTCATATACCTCTTTGCCATACTTACATGCACGTGTGTGTGGCGTGTCCAAGGACTAAAGTGGAAGTGAATAAGCACCTATTACGGAAACGTCATGGCAGTCGAGCCTCGGTGGAGTTTGTCGACCTTCCTTCGTAATGCCTGTTCCATTAAACAACACAGCCTTCGGATTCTACTAGAGCTGTAATTTGTACCCGCTTTAATAGTAACTTGTAGAATTTGACGAACGATAGGCGTTCTCGTAAATAAACACAGGACTATTTTAGATACGGATGGATGTCATAGAATTTAAAAAATATATGAATAAAGTGCTATTTTAAGTTTTCCTAGGGGAGGCCTAGCACAGAGGTACAATTCTTTTAAGGAATATTAATCTTCTAACGATCCACCCATTTGCCTCGCGAAGTCACACACGCTCACGAATCACCTCGACAACAACGTAGTCAAAAAAAATGCAATCAAACGAAATGTCATTGCTCGGAAAGCAAACAAAATAAATAATTCAAAGTGCTGTCTACATTTTCGCTTTCTATGGGCCGTCGTGATCAGATCACGGCGCACGCAGCCACCGGATGAGTCACCGTCACCGGCGACCGGCGCAAGCGCCGCGCACACCGGACACCCGATGCCTTTTACGACTACCACCGCTCATTGTGTATGATACGCAATCGACTCAGCTTATCGATGCTACTCGTGCTACCGTGCGTGCGCCACCAGAATGATAAAAACCTTCCCTCACACGACGTTCAATCATATTTTAAACTGCCAACAGCTCTGACAAGCCTGGTTTTTAAGCATCCTATGTGCTTGCTAGTTAGTACCTAATTAGCTAGACCAGTCATTTTAATTAAATATGTAGGTATAGCTCAATTCAAATGTAAGTAATTAAAATAGAATGCCTATTATAATTATTTCATCATTATCACTAACATATATAATAATGTAACCTGATGATAAAAAACTTATTGTGTAAATTAATAATGACATCAATGAAGCACAAACTCATGTAAAGTAAGTAAGACTGAACCACAAAACTTTAATAATCCCTGTGCTACTTGTGTAGAGACACGTTTAACTTGGTCGACTAACAGGTTTATGTTGCCAGTTTTTCTGGACTTGTCCTGGTGGAGGCCTTTTTATCAGGACAAGTTCTGGAAATTCCTGAGAGTATCAAGTTCTTGACTGCTCCCAGTAAATTACATGCTCATAATTTGACAAGAAGTTTAGAATAGACCATGCTTTGGCAGTGTGCAATGTTTTTTTTTTCTCTAACTCATACTGTCCCGCTTCTGGGTAAAGGCATCCTCCAGTTCTTCCTGGAACTCTTTTCCCGACACAAAATATGAACTACGAAGTATTACAACAGAAAGTGTTAATATCAATACCCATTACCCAGGCTCAAGATGATGAAGGTCATAAACTTATGATTTGGTGAGCCATGGCACAGCGCGGGGCGACTGCCGTCTGGTTAACGCGGTTTTTGCGGAAACTAGTTTTGGCAGAATGACGTAATCAGGCTACAGGTGGATGCTGTTGCCCGTTTTATACACACCGGGACAGGTCGACCGAAACGAAAGAGGAATACATGGGCGGTTCGCGCTATACCAATATTATTTTAAGTTAGCCGTTAATTGTTACTTGTCAGATTAAGGTGCGACCGAAGAATATTAATCATGCGAATAGTGCGTATACAGTCCACCTATGGCTTCTTTGCGCCTTTAACAAAGCACTGTTATATTATACGGAAATTGTCCGTCACTGATAATAGTAGGCAGGAATTATGAGCTGTTGTAGAAATAGTGGTCGTGACAATACATAATAATTGTGTACGTGAGTACATAAGGAGTAGTTACGACTCTCGAATAAATAACTAAACAGGTAGGTAGATACTAGCGGAAGTAGATTTGATTATGAACGGTAATAATTTACTACAAGTGAGAATAAGAAGGCCATCGTTCATTTCAGAGAATAATGATGTGCCGACGTTGTTGAGTTGAGTAACGACGCGGGCGATCCAAGAAACGATCGTCGTAAATTCTTAATTATTTATCACTAGCTGTTGCCCGCGACTTTCTTGGCGACCCAGGATGAAAAATAGCCTATATCCTTCTCCAGGTTAAGGTCTACCCCTGTGCCAAATTTCATCCAAATCTGTTTAGCCGTTTTATGCGCCGGTTGGAGTAACATGTCTTTTTCTTCCATACTTCTCCTAGTCGTCAACTCGGTAGTCGTCACCCCCTTTCGAATCTTTCACACAGTCTATCCATCGTAATTCGTAATTATTTATAAGGAAACCTATTTTAAGCAGAGGACAATTTCCACTTGAAGTGATAGGTGACGACGTTACTGCGGTTTTACATAGTAATGTGCTATGAATGACAAAAAAGGTATAATTAGGTAGGTGGTATGGTATGGCAAAAGGTATGACTGAATTAACTGTAGCTAGTAATGATTGCAACACCAGAATACCTTATGTCATACATGTCCCAGATTGATTCATGCCTAGCCAAGGTCTATTTAATAATTCAGTACATACAACGAATTATTCTAAAGAAATACGACAATTTTTTTTTTATTGAATAATGGGACTAGTACCTCGCTTGACTACATCAAAAACGTGTTAATGTATTTTGTATCTAGCTATTAAATATCTAAATAAGTGCCTTCTAAAATAGAATGAATTTCATGTTAAAGAAGATTGATTTTATAAATTACTAGCGGCCCGCTCCTGCTTCGCACGATTTTTACGACTTGACAAAACATCGAGATTTCTTAGGTAAACGTAACTTTAATATTAACGTATTTTAAACATAAACCTTTCGGAAAAAAATCTCTAAATGGTGGTGAAAACCTCATCAAAATCTGTTGCGTGGTTTAGAAGAACAACGCGGAAATACAGACAAACACGAAAGGCGACTTTTTTTAATAATATGTATAGATAAACTGTTTTTTAATCCCAGAGACTAATCCAGAGAGAGTGAAAAACCAGAGATCTCTGGGATTAAAAAAATAAACTTTATGTATTTATAATTCAAAGGACATAAGTTATGTCCTTGACACAATTGAAATAAGGCTTTAAATTTTGTTCAACAGAAAAAAACCTGAATGAACTTGAACTTTAGGTAAGAAGATACAGACAGAGGTTGAGTCACTATGTAAATTGCCTCTAGCATGGTTTGCAACACATTGGAATATCAATCTTTATTGACGGTGATGAAAAAAAATTACAATTAGTAAGAGTTACAACAGTATTATCAGCAGCATGTTTTTTATTAAACCTGAGAATTTATTGTGTTATAGCTAAGTTAGGATTAGTAAAGCATGTTGGGATATATTGATATGTACATAATGTTATCTGTTCCTAAGGTTGTGCTTGTTTGTTAAGAGGTCCCATCCTGATAAGACATAAACAAATGCGAACATTACTAATACAGGAACATGATAAACGCTTTCAGATTCATGATAAACATATAACAGATAAGGATCAATACATTAGAATTTTGTCAGATAAAAAGAACAGATTATCTTCAAAATACATCATTGTTCTTCATGAAAACAATAAGCATTTTAGACAAGTGATATAATTGATCTAATGTACTAAATGGATTTTTTAATTGGATAGGTACATGATATTAATGTTAATATAATTAATGGTTATCAGGATTTTTAGGTGATATCAGCTATACAATCAATGAAAACAAATGAACTTAGAACAAAAAGGCAATTTACACTATAAATTATATACTTGTTTATAATTTTATAAAAGCAAAGAAACTCTTTGGTCAAAAGATTGTAAAGTAAATCTGGCCTGTTATTAAATTTACCATTGTGTTATATTAGAATACTTTTAATTGGATTCCCATTAGATTTATGAAAATGTTGGTTTTAGTACTTGCTTAATTAATTTAATAAAATAAATTTATGAATATTTCATGTGAAATGTTTCATTCACAACAACGGAATGTTCGCAATACACAAAAGTTATTGGAAATTACCACTACAACAATGAGTGATAAAGTAGGTACCCATGAAATTCGTTTGCTAATGAAAACAAAACACTGTCTCGCACGTTAAGTTACGAACTTATGAAACACGCTTCAGGTGTTGCAGTTTTATGCAATCTTATGATTCAGATTGCGTTTCATCAACAAGCCTACAACAAAACAATTATTCTTAATCATAGGTACGCAAATGTTTTCTCACCGATAATAAATAACGTGCTGCCCGCCAAACATAATCCAACACGCATGCATACTGCCCGGTTCCAGCTAGAAGCCATACGCCGAGAGAAGTAGCTCATAGGACAGTTCCAACGCTGATCCGTGGGTTGTTGTTCATAGGTCACTGTGGTAGGCTGATACACCGCACTCGTAGGCATTTTGAAAGAAATAGAGTCACAACCCAAACAAAGACTTCGCTATTTTAATAACTATAGAAGCACTTCACAGGATTACACGCAGAGCAAGCAAGTAAACACAACAGACTACACTACAGTAGCGTGGTGCGTGCGTGAGCAACGATTTATTTATGTGCACAGAGCCTGTAACTTTTATAAGTGGTTTAGTGTTGTTACTAGTTCCACGGGCCGCGCGCGGCTCGCAGTGAAAAGTCGATAATGTTATTCAAACTCCGAGGTCGACACAGGCTTCCTATCGCATTGTCCAATATTAATTAATAATTAGTTAACTACTTTCACATCATCGTGATTTAAATTATTTTGAGATAAAGATAGGAAATAAATGCCGTTATTTCAGGATTTTTAAACTTTTATTTTTATCTATCTTAATAAATATTTATATTCTGTGACCTGCTTAATTTCATTCAATCATTCATTCGTTCTCTGACTTCGGCGGCGAAAATGAAAATTGTTGTGGGTTAAAGAATACATTTTATTGAAGACTTATGCATCCTAAGGCCGTTAGCTCATTGGTCGGTGCGGTATCTTTTCGGTACCGCTTTGGTACTGCTTATGTTTCCTCATTGGTCGGTAAGCACTCTGTACCGAAACGGTACTGCACTGCTTTCATTTAGAATTCCAAATTCAAATTAATTCTATTGTACGACACACGTTTTACGAACAAAACCGATATTTAGTTTAGTCCGTTGTACACCGGACTAAACTATCACTAAAATTCCTTACTTTTGACTATGAGAATCTTAACGCTATTCTGCAATAAAAAGTCTCTAAACTTAAAAAATATTTTGACACAACTAAATCGCGACTCCACGTGATACATACTTGTTTGCCCTACCCCGTGAATTTTTTTAGAGCCGGAGGCGCGGAGGGAGGGCAGCCTCGACGTGTTTTATATGGAATTTTTCACGTTTTGCATGGAAAATAAGAAAAATTATTACCTACGTGTTGATAATTAGGGATATAAGGGTGTCATAAAGGGGGTCGAAATTTTCATTATTTTTGCGATAGGACACACCATTTTCGAGATAATTATAAGCAAAAGAAAAGAAAAAAATATATATACAGTACTGTTTTTGCACTTGAAGTCGAGATGTTCGTGTGAATTTTAGTTCATGACGTCTAATAGTATTCCACATTTAATACACCATTTTTAAACCGCGATTAAAAATGGTCAGATTTAGTTAGACAATTAAAATTTTAGGTGAAAAACGTCAAATTCAGAATAGCAAAATTGTCATTTTCACTAAATTAAAATCTCAGTGCCATCTTAGTGCTGTCAAACTAAAATATAGTTAATTGCGTCACTTTAGTCTATTTCAGAATGGGAAATCATCGTTTGACAGGAATAAACTAAATTTTAGTGATTTTTAGTCTAGTTTAGACACCTTTGTGACAAGAGAATCGGCACCAATAGATTTGGTTATACAAAAATCAAAATCCAAATTTCAGAAATTTTCCGCGTCACGTATGTGACCGCATTTTTAAATACGTCAAAAAAAATTACCGATCTGTTTTATAGCAATCTGTCTGATTTTCAGAATGTAGTTGAACGATAGATTTTAGATACCGAAAACACACTTTTCAGAACCCAGTAGGGTCACAAGTACCCAGGAGACCATTTGAGAAAATTAAGAATGAGGCAAAAAATAAAACCTATAGCAACCCGTTTGAAAATCATGTGAACATTGGTCTGTTGATCCGAATAAATAATTATTCAGAAGAAAATGTGAGCATCTTATGTCTTGAAACCATTTTGAACGTGTTGAAAAATTTTAGCGATCGGTAACATAGCATTCTGTCTGTCTAACAGTTGGACATAATGAAAAAGATTGTCCAGATGTAGATAAAAATTATATGAAAAAAAATTACAGTCTCACCTTACTAATCAGACAACTACTTTATAATCAGAAATTATTAATAAATCAATATGTTGCGGCGTTTTTACGTACGCTTACCCGAAACCTATTTAAATGTTTTTTTTTTTTTATAAATAGGCCAAAAGGAAACTGGGATAACGTTTGAAAAATACTGCATATTGAAAAAAAAAAAAAAAAATCATTGTCGGATAGGAACGTAACAAGCACCGCGCGTTTGTCGGGCGGCTCTAAAACGTTCTTTTCGTGACTTTAAAAAAATCTGAAAACAGGTTTTTAGTAACCCCGGCAACTAAACAAGAAATAAAAAAAAAACATTTGGTTCAATGATTTTTTAAATCTCTTGTTGTTATGAAACGAACGGTTAAATTTTTTAATATTTTTGAAAATGCACGCAGTTCACTTTTGACACGCAAAATGTCTGAATACACACTCTTTCGTAATAAAATTACGAAACCTATATATGTGCATTTTTAATATCAGACATTATTGCGATGAAACCGTCTGCCTATTTCTTTTTGACATAGCAGAAATGGGCTCCCGTAAATCTGTGATGTTTCTGACGGGTAGGTACTGCCCAACGAGTCGGGTTCAGAATCATCAAAACTAACGATTTTATACAGTTTTGGACGTAAAACGATATGACATGGTTTTTGTTGTGGGCTCTCGTACTATATAATTTATTAGCTTTTGCCAGCGGTTTCACTAGCATGCATGTCATAAATTATCCCACGGGAACGTACTACCGGGATAAAAGTATCTTATATACCCTGTATCCTGTGTTCATATAATATACGCATACTAAACACTCACACACACATATTATGTGTGTGTGTTTAGTATGCGTCGTCATGTGTGTATCCAGGTCAAGGTAAATCCATGTGCCAAATTTCATGCTAATCCGTTCAGCTATTTTAGAGTGAAAGACGAACATTTGGTCCCATAGTAAAAGTTGTTCATAATGATGAGTACAATGCCCGCACCGCAGTCGTACCGACCGCGACCAGTAAAGAAAGGGCCTAACTCTAATAATATTGTAAACTGTACACCGGTGTAGTACCTACTGACTAATATACTTAGAAAAGAACGTGAAATGAAGCAGGCTCAGGCGGGAATTGGAGATCACGGGCACTCAGAGTGGGGACTCTGTCCGCCCACTGAGTGATCTCAGTGAAGACGGCGCACAGTGGTCACATGCTGCCTTGCTCATTTGCACAGTTGGGTTTCGGGGAGATCCCTTTACACTCTCCCCAGAGATGTGCCCTGACAGGCGCTGCACAGAGGGGGTTCCGGATTGGTCTTTTAAGAGGTAACAGTACCCCTTCCATGTGCAGATGGTGACCACCGGGGTGGTTTTAGTGAGGTAAGAATCCCACACTCCTCGGTTTTATCCCCAAAGACCGGGCGCCTTTTGAAGGTTTCCCCCCGAAAACAAAAAAAAAAAAAAAAAAAAGGTGGAAGGATGACCTTGGCAAAATGTGAATGAATGAAAGTAGCCAAAATCTAGCTCGGTGGTTTCAGTGGTTTTCTCAGCAATGGACTACGATAGGCGATAGGATGACAGCCTTTATTGTTTTTTATATAAAGCAGTCAGATGTGTGTGTTCGAAAATTTCTCTATAGCTACAAGAAATGAAAATCGAAATATTTTGCAAAAATAATGTAATAGTTATAATTTTAAATATTCATTATCACTAATAAATAGTTTTATATCACTAGACAGTCGCTGCTTTATAATTAGAGTCATTTATTTTAACAGGTAAAGGCACTGATCCTTCATATAAACACTATAATATAATTCTAGGCTTAGCAACAGTCACGTCAGTTATCCAGATTAGTAACTGCATACTCAATACTTTAAAATATTATCATTATGGAATTGAGTGTGTCTATTTTCAGCAAAAAACTTCAATAGATGAGACGTGACTCCCACTCGGAATATCATATTTGATCGAAATTATAAACAGAAGTAAATGTTTGCCAAAACATAGATAATACAAAATTGACTAAAAATAATGTCGTTTTTTCGAGTTATTATCCTTAAAATAAAAGATTATTATCATACACATTTCATATAAATCGGAAGTTACATGTTTGAAGTCGAATAAAACGGAATATTCAGTCATAAATAATAAAATCATGCACTTACGTTTTGACATAGATAAAATACAATACTTAAATTTATATAATAATATAATAAGGCACCAAAGCATGAGCATACGCCTTCACATAATTTCGGAAATCAAAGGAATTACAATGCTAAAGTACACGTGTATAATGTCAGCATACTTTTTCATTTGTACTGATTTATTAAAATTATATACAAATATATTCTACAAAAATATTTTAAATACCTAATTCATTATCATCTATTTTGTACATGCAAAATAGAACTTATGTTATTATGCCGTTATATTTATAATTCGACTTAGATATGAAAACTACTGTTGTAACATTGCTATTGCTTTATTTAAATGATTTCTCTTGAAAATATACGGAAGCCCAATAAATGTTTGCTTCACTGGAAATATTGGTGTAAATAAATAGGTCATACATTCTGATGGAGTTAAGGCTAAAATAGAAAAGTAAATAAACAACGTAGATTTGAGCGTTATTATAGCTAGCATAAAGCGATTAAATGTGCATAAATTCCTCTTACGTGCAACCAACACCTCTTCAAAGGTTCACTCATTCTTGTAATAGTAAATTTGTAGGTAAATACATTTATTTTTTGCAGCAAAAGACAAAGAGGAAGAGGCCTAAACTGAGTATGTTAGTGCTTTAAAATAAATGAGTTCTATCCATGGCCTGGTTTCATATCATAATGTTATCATTTGAAAAAGCATTCAATTGTCTTCAATGTCCTTGGCAAAACAATTCTGTCATGACATCTCATCTAGAAATTCCTCAGTCTCATTATAACTGTCTTTATTTCAATACAATTCAGACTAGTTTCTTTAGTACGCACAATTTGCAGCAATATTTACACCGTAACACAATCTTCCGAAATACATAAAATTCTGAAAGGCGACAATTTTAAATGAACACATTTTGAATTAAATTCTCAAATATCCTTGTTTATATCATATAGTAAGCAAGACCCACATATTAATGATATCGGTATCATTCGACGGCAAAGCCGGCCGTCTCGAGCACCGCCTGTTTGAGTTTATCGTGGAGTTTCTCCTTATTCGGGTAAGGAGGTAAGTCGAGACGATTGAAACAAGTGTGGGCTTTCGGGAGCGAGTCGGGAGACGCGTCCGCCACGAGGTGCAGCGTGAAGAGCCGCGGGGCCGCCGCGCCCGTCGAGCCCTGCAGCGCGCGGAAGCCCGCCAGCGGCACGCGCCGCGAGCCGGTCACGAACTGCAGCAGCCTGGCGCGCATCTCCGCGTCGAAGCGCTCGACGATCTCCCAGAACCAGCCGACGATGGGCGCGTCGGGCGCCACGTGCTTGAGGCGCGTGTGGCGGCGCCAGTCGGCGGGGTCGAGGTCGGCGCGGCCGGCCAGCAGCGGCTGCAGGTCGCGCGGCGCCAGCGCGCGCAGCAGCGGCGGCGGCACGAGCTCGGCCAGGCCGCGCTGCAGCGCCAGCCACTGGCGCTCGGCGCCGCGCGTGAAGCGGTGCGCCACGTACAGGCGCACGTAGTCGCGCTTGTTGGCGTCCGACACGGGCTCGGCGGCGCCGCCCGGCCGCAGCTCCACGCTGCGCACGGCGCCGAACGAGGAGCATTCCACCGAGAACGTAGTGTCGATCACGCCGGCGATGCTGTTTTCCCTGGAAACATAACGAAATATAGAGGTAGTTTTCTTTTCGTATATTTCTTCTAGAACGTCATATCTGGAAGGACTGATCCGATTACTAAATTGTTTTCACTGATAGAAAACTACAGTAATGAGGAATATCATGGTGTGTTTTATGATAAAACAAAATAATTTCTAGCATAAAATCACTATATTTGTAAATATATTTCAAAATATAGCCATTTCATTTAATGTCTAGTTACTAACAGCATCCAGGATAGCGAGCGATGTAGTTCAGGGTCCACCTCGCGAATATCGCGGAGTGTGATCGGTCTGCCGAGCAACTGTTTGTAGAACGGCGCGGTGAACGCCGCGTCGAGCTGGTGACCGTGGAACAACGCCACGCCGAGAATGCGGCCCGCGAAGTGGAAGTATGAAAGATGTTCTGGGTTCACCTGCGCAAAGAAATTTTTATGAAATCAGTTAATTGTGAACTGTGACGCTCCCAAGACGTGAATAGATGATTTTTTTTGAATTTTTGCATAATAAGCAGATAATGGTAATAATTTTGGTGGTAATGACTGGAAGATACCTTTTTTTTTTTTTTTTTTTTGGGTGGGAAATTATCGAATAACTTCTCCCGCTCTGGGTGGAGCGGGAGGGCGTGTCAGACTCTTACTGACTAAAACCCACCCGTGTTCCTTCAGTTGCCTGTACGTTGCCAGGGGCCACGGTATCCCTTTCGGACTTTCCCGCAACCCCGGTAGGCATCGGTCCTAACGGACCCCTTCACTTCTGCTGACATCTCTTTGAGGCGCGCGTGGAACACAACGCGCCGTCGACCCGGGCCTGGTCCTTATCGAACGGCGAGCTACCCATTGCTCACCGTCCGCAAGCCCGCGCCTACGGTGGCCGGGAATCGGCCTGCGATTCCCGACGCCCAGGGCGTCTCCTGCGGCGGCTAGGGGCGTGAGGGCGCGAAATTTGCCTCTCCCTCACGCGTTCTGCCTCCTCCTTCGCGAGCAATACTGCTTCGCAGAAGGAGGTGACGGCCTCCCATGCCCTCTCGCTCCGTACCATGGCCTGGACTAGGGCCGGACGCGAGAGATCCCCGCCGCCGATCGCCTCCACGAGGACACGGCGATGCTCTGCCCAAGCCGGACAGACCTCCACCGTATGCTCCACCGTGTCCTCCGGGCGATCCACGCAGTGATGACACCCGGGCGTTTCCTCCCGCCTGATACGAAACAGGAACCTCCCGAAACAACCATGTCCGGTAAGGACCTGCGTCAGGCGGAAGGTGAGGACGCCGTGGCGCCTCTCTAGCCACTCCTCAAAGAGGGGACTTATCGCCGCAATAGTGGCGTGCCCAGCACTGGGTTGCGACAATCGCACTCTCCATGACTCCATGAGATCCCGTCGGAGCTCTGTCCGCTGTGCCGCGATTTCTCGCGGAAACGGAGTTACGCCCCGGCGTTTCGACTCCTCGCGCCACTCCCAGATATGCGCGAGGACTTTTGCCTCCAGATCCCATGGCGGTAATCCGGCAAGGACTGGAAGATACCTGATGTTACTGTATTGTTATTACCTGACATTTTAAAAAATAATGCAAGTCCAAAAGCGCATGACTAGGCAGGCTAACCATATAATTGTAAGAACTTCGAGAACAAACTACAGTAGACCGACTGTTGAGGAGGACGATTTTATAATCAATTACCTATAGTGATTAAGGAATCAAAATCCCTTCCAACTTTTTTAAAAGCTACTATTTAACTTTTGAAATTGTTAAAAATGTATAAAGTATATTATATTACTTTCTTAGTAGTTCAGATATTATAATGACGATCTGCAATTTACGCATACCGGAAGACGTAGCGTTGTAAGGCTCACAAGGTGGACCGATGACCTGGTGAAGAATCCCCTGGATGCGAGCATCCCACAAGAATCCCCTGGATGCGAGCAGCACAGGACCAGGCGAAGTGCCGATGTTTGGAGGAGGCCTATGTCCAGCAGTGAACGTCTTTCGGCTGAAATGATGATGATGATGACCTGCAATTTCAAGGTACTTACCCCAGAATCAGCATTAATCTGCAGCGAGTATCGATCGTCGCCTGCGTTCGCGTACTGGAACAGTCCATAGTGCGGGTTGAACAGTTCCCTCCCCAACAGATGGAGCCACTCGCGCGCCACGCCGCCGTAGTCCAACCCCTCCTCGCCGCGGAACTTCACCAGCAGACGTTTTCGCAGCTCCTTGCCTCGTAACTTCATTACGAGCCGGTACGATTCCTCCAGTATTTCGTTACGGGATACCTGCAGTTTCATTTGTTTTCATTGGGTGGTTGTAATCGAGTGAGTTAGTAAGTGAAACAAAAGTTTTGGGAAGTTAAGATGAGAATGGTAAATAATTAAACCATGTTTTGAAAAGTATGGGTGCTGGTGTAATTACAGGAGACACCAGCTTAGTTCAGCGATACACCAGCGATGCCCCTGGTAGTGCAGATGTTTATATGCGGTTATTACTAACATCGATTTGACTGCTATCCAATTTTTTCTTTTCCCTCACTTTGAATTTCTCCAGTATTGTGGGTGCGTTTACAAACATTTAAACTCACATACACAAACAGCCAGACTCGGAACAACTACTAACAGGTCATACAAATATTTGTTCCGTGCGGGAATCGAAACCGCGACACGCAGCGCAGTAGTCAATCGATTAATAAAAATTAATGATAAGATGTTTGTTTCTGCATCACCCAAAGGTTGACTGGTAGAAAATACCTATGGCATTCCGCCTCTGTACATTTGTGTGCTTAAAGCATTTAATAAATAAAATAAAAAAGGCACAACATTGTCATATTGATGTCTAATGACAAGCACCTGTCTGAGATCAGCTTGTTTGTGTATAACATTATTCTGCAGTGAGAAAATTAGAAACCTTCACAGTATTTTATAACTTATAACTTTTTAATTATTATTTTTCTTTCGAATACTAGGATTTCGGCTTACTAATGTGTATAAATTGGGAATGTACCTACATTGTATTTATGCAGAATAAACAATTCTTTTTACTTTTATTTCTTCAATATAGTAACCCACCTCTATCCTACAATGTCCAGTCTGAGGCTGCAGTGCTTGCAGCTCAGCCCTCAGCACCCTTGCCTTGGCCGCCAAGTCCCGTTTGTATTTGGGCAGTGCGTCTGATTCGAGCGGCTCTGCGACCGGCGCGGGCGGTGCTATTGCCGGCTGTGCCTGTGGTACTGCCGGGTCAGGTTGAGGCTGGAAATGCGATTGTGCGATTAGAGGATTATATCCAAGATAAAAATGCTTGGAAACATGCTGGTCCTGCTCCATAGGACAATTTAGAATCTGGACAAAATCTAGCTGGTTGCTAATTTAATTGTATAATATATATTTTTATTTTTTATATTTTTTTATGTTGGTTTTACATTCTGTGATTACTCGAACTCACACACTGAGTTATATTACTTGTAAAAATCGTATAATTTTACAATGTTTGTAAATATGTGAGCACCATGCATCTATCACATGATTAATTTATCTGTCATTCCTTAATTTTTCATTATTTTTACCTAACGTGGTATAGTAATCTTATTCTAGGTGCATCGTCTTCACATATAATGATATAATTGATGTATACAAGATATTGTGAAAACATTTTAAAAGAGTAACGGTGGAGTTTCTTGCCCATTCTTCTCCATACGAAAACTACCTTTTGGAAGGGGCAACTAGAATCAATTATTATTTAAATGTTGACGTTCAAAAGTGCCTTTTTGTGCCTAATTGAAATAAATTATTTGACTTTGACTTTGACTTTGTGATGAGGTGAAGATCTTAGGCAGTTTGGTAACAGTTACCATGATGTATATCATTTACTAATTAATCCACAGTCTGGAAAAATGATTATTTTGTAAATCTGCTGTTGAATCTCATGTTTGTTATTATGAAATCACTTAACTTTCGGATTTTATTGTAAAAGATTCGGCAGAAGGCTACTTAAAACAAAGAAGCCCGATAAAACTAGCCAAGAGTTAGTGAGCTGCTGTAATAGTATCCTTGTTACAGCGGTCTACAAAGTATCCTGATCCCGAGGGCGGTGGCACTTTGTCACAAGCGTTTCGAAGTAAAGAACAAGTCTAGCCGACAGCGCCAGCCTGTTTTCAGTGAACTACGTTACTATTATTATGGTCCACGAAGGTCGTCCTGAGGGTGCGTTTCTCATTTCCCCGTCGGGCGGCAGTGACGGTTTTAAAACAAAAGGAATCCAAGAACACTCACAAGTCTAGCCGACAGCGCCAACCTGGGGTCAGTGAACTGCGTGGTCCTATTGTTATGGTCGACGAAGTAGGGCCGGCCCGAGGGCGCGTGCCTCATCTCCCAGCCGGGCGGCAGCGGGCCCGCGGCCGCGGCGCAGTGGCGCAGGTGCTGCGGCACGCGCGGGTCGTGCCACGTGGACGCGCCCGTGCCGGAGTTGTAGAAGTACACCTGCCCTTGGGCCGTGGTGCGCATCTCTGGAAATGGAAATGTTATGTATGTTCTTTGATAAAAAATATTATTACATAAGCCATGTGTCCAATGGGAGTTCCCATCGACAAAAATTATTAACTTCCGTACAGTTACATCTCCTATTTAATTCTTTTAGGGGAAGAACTTTGAAAAATCCTTTCTCAGTGCTCACTTTCGTTATGCAAGAAACACTTGTGAGAATTTCAAGCTGTCAGTGAATAATTGAATGAGTTTAAGAATTTATTTAGTAGATATTTTTTTTATTAGCTACCCTACAGTACTCTTCTTCCAGTTCTCTGTATCTAGACCAGACCCCAGAATGAATTTCCAGATTCTGTTACTTCTATGAACCAGTCTATTGTTTGAAGTTGGGTTAAAATATTTGTATTGTTTTTTAGTGTATTAATTCACAGTCGGGTTTATCATGTCACTAATCATGTTCAAATCCGCTATAAACTATAGACGTGTTATAGACTATAAATAATATTTTTCTAGCGCGTTGTTTTATACGCTATCATTATAACACGTTGTAACAAAACTCGGCCGCAGTCTAAACGCGGGTAACGTAATCATTTTGTTCATGACATCTAATTTTATATCACACCTTTTTAATCGCGATTAAAAATAGTCAAATATATTAGGTTGGGGAAAAAGTCTTTTCGCATTATAGTATGTATGAACTTGTAATAAAATCTCTTTGGCTATACTATGTGTATCTGGCTGGTTTTGGTATCATTGAAAGTTTAAATTTTAAAGAACATAATTCCAAATTCAAATTAGGAAAATGTGTGATTTTTATTTGTTTTTCGTACTGTCAAGATGAGTGAATCTAATGAAGAAATTCGATACATTTTAAAATTTTACTACAAAAAAGGTAAAAATGCAACGCAAGCCGCGAAAAAAATTTGCGATGTTTATGGACCTAGTGCAGTGTCTGTGAGAGTAGCACAAATTTGGTTTAAGCGTTTTCAATCCGGAAATTTTGATGTCAAAGATGCACGTCGCTCTGGTCGCCCTATTACGGATAAAATGGATGCCATTTTTGAAAAAGTGGAGCAAGATCGGCATATTAGTAGTTACGACGTAGCTGAAGAACTGGGAATTGACCACAAAACAGTTTTGGCGCATTTGAAAAAAACTGGGTACACAAAAAAGCTCGATATTTGGGTACCTCACGAGCTCACTGAAAGAAACCTAATGAACCGTGTACTCATTTGTGATTCTGTATTACGACGTAATGAAACCGAACCATTTTTGAAGAAGCTGATAACTGGTGATGAAAAGTGGATCACGTACGACAAGAACGTGCGAAAAAGGTCGTGGTCAAAGGCCGGTCAGGCTTCACAGACTGTGGCAAAACCCGGGTTAACTCGCAACAAGGTGATGCTGTGTGTGTGGTGGGATTGGAAGGGCATTATTCATTATGAGCTGTTACCACCAGGCAGGACCATCGATTCTGAACTCTACTGCGAACAACTGATGAGATTAAAGCAAGAAGTTGAGAGAAAGCGGCCGGAATTAATCAACAGAAGGGGTGTGGTTTTTCATCATGATAACGCTAGACCTCACACATCTTTAGCCACTCAGCAAAAATTAAGAGAGTTTGGCTGGGAGGTGTTAATGCATCCGCCGTATAGTCCTGACCTTGCACCTTCAGATTTCCACCTGTTTCGGTCTCTTCAGAATTCTTTAGGCAGTGTCAGGTTAACATCACGGGAGGACTGCCAAAACCACTTGTCGCGGTATTTTGATCAGAAGTCCCAAAATTTCTATAGCAATGGGATCATGTCCCTACCTACAAGATGGCAAAAAGTTATCGAACAAAATGGTACCTACATACTTTAGTTAAATGTAAACATACTATGTTAAAAAATGTTTTGAATTTTCTTAAAAAATACGAAGAAACTTTTTCCCCAACCTATTAGTTACACAATCAAAACTTTAGGTGAAAAACGTCAAATTCAGAAAAGCAAAATTGCCATTGTGATAATGGCAATTTTGCAAAAATTTAAATTAATAACTCAGTGCTATCTTAGTGCTGTTATGTTGTGTCACTTTAGTCTATTTAAAAACGGTAAATCGTCGTTTGACAGGAATAAACAAAATGTTAGTGATTTTTTAGTCTAGTTTAGAGGCATTTGTGACAAGAGAATCGGCACCAATTATTATTTATTATATTCGTATTGAAAAGTTCATTGATTGTATATACAAAAAAAAAAAAAACTTTTTACATCATACGCGTTACGTAATTACCCAATTAGCAAAATGTGGTCTTGTAAGAATCCTAGGAGCATGTAATTTTTAGTCCTATTGAAATTATATAAACGTTTAAAAAACTGTATTTGGGTGCAGTTTATAGGTCTATTACGCCCTATAGTCGGTTTGTTACAGTCCAGTAAAGTGCATGTCGATTTTATAATTATGCAGCGCAGTTCGATTTTATCTTAACGGCACGGTTGGCGCAGTGGTTATGCGTTGACTGCTGCGTTGCGCGTCGCGGGTTCGATTCCCACACGGGACAAATATTTGTATGACCTACAAGTAGTTGTTCCGGGTCTGGCTGTTTGTGTATGTGAGTTTAAATGTTTGTAAACACACCTACAATAAAGGAGAAATTCCTAGTGTGGAGGCAACGTTTTAAAAAAAAGAAAGTAATTATCTTATTAGGTGCTTTTACTGGTGTAATTGATCCAACAGTTGTCAGCGTGATGCCATTACTAGAGCATTCGTTCTTCATTCTCGTTGTAACGGTGACGTGCTGGTGTCTTATGAAATATATTATTTTCAAAGGGAAAGTAATCCATATTATATTATCTATTAGAATAACATAGGTAACTTTTTTCTTTTTAACTGTTGTGTAAAGAATGCCCAACTTGCGAAATTATTTTGATGTACTTATTTATTTTGTTATTGATAAAGTGTTCGATGATAATAACCATATCTTTATGCCTCTTCCAAACGAAACATATTTATTATTTGTTTATTTGATAGTACTTAACAAAATATTAAGTCGCCGTAGGATCTGGATCACATGCCCTAATATTGTATTATCAAAACTTTCTTAATTATAATACAATTTAGTCAAAGTTAAAACTACTATAGGACATACCTACTTCGCCATATTTAAGTTTTAGAGTTCTAGAACTCTAAAAGCCAAAAAGCAAATGTAGGACAAGTAGACTCTTTACCTATAAAAATCGGAGAGCATGCTAGTTTGGTGCTAGCAATCCGTTAGAAGTCACGACTAAGACAAATTAATCCTATAATATCCTTGACCTATAGCACCTATATCTAAGATGTTTATAGAAGTGCATGTCTTAGAAGAATGAAAAAAGAGGTTAACAACGAGTAAACAATGTTATTAAGAGGGAACAGGGGCTGCGAGGAATTTGAAAAATAGGTATTTGAAGAAACTATTGCCGTCATCTTACCTCAAGTCTTCCTCCATAGAGTGCGATAGGGACAGCTGCAGCTCAGACCGATTATATCACAAAAATATTGACGAGATCGAAGTTTCGTATTCCCCCTTTTTCTCCTCGAAAACAGAGCCGATTCAATAACTTTTTACATATTTTTTTTAAGAAAGAGTATGTCTAGGTTCCTATCATTTTCTGTTATGTTAAAAACTTTTCGAATTTGTCTGGTAATCCTCTAATTACAGTGGTAAAAATGGGGCATTTTTTGTAATTTTCGGAGGATCAAATTTTCTTTACCAATAAGTTGCTGAAAAAAAGGAAATAACAGGGACGTGTCTACAGCAGACCCTGATTTTAGGAAAAAAAATGGATGCTCTAGAGGCATTATTTAGGAAGAAAAAAGGGGAATACATTTGTATGGATATTCGCAGGCCCTGTTCCCTCTTAAATGCATTTATAGTATCAAAAGTTCATATCGTCTTATAAGATGCTGTTATAAGATCAATGATCTTAGTCAAAACGTATGTTAGATTTCTATAAGACGTCTTACAGGTCGATTACTACAGAAAAATTTTGCTATTTGGATACAGACGACGCGGGCCGACTGCCGCCCGAGTTCACCTGACGCGCTGTTTATGACTATAAAACTATATTGCTATCCCGTTCTGGCTCCGCTGTGCGCCTGACGTTTAGTTTGTTGAAGTGTTATATTCTAGCGCGAAGTCAGAGTCGATCTAGTAAACGCTAGATGCTTTGTACACATAACGTGTTATGTTGTGGCGCTATACGTTTTATTAACCACCACTAATTATGATGATCGCTACCAGTAGCTTGCATGCAGAGAACACACGCATTTTTTACAGGCAGTTTCTGAAATGTCCTTTGGAAAAGAGCTGACTGTATGCAGCTTTAAAAATTCTAATATTCATCAAAGATATTGTCACATTTCTATAATTTGATGTCGACAAAGGTCGGGAGTATGTATCAATCGCCTTTTACTGTGTACATTACCTCCTGGCCTCCCGAGAATCTATTCATCAATTATTCAATGAAAAAGAAAACTTGTACTGACCTGGGAACCAAACTCAAGGTACTTGGCAACCACCAGGCGGCAACAATGTGTCGTAATAATAAATCATTGTTAGGTAATTGTGGTATGTACTGAATACAAATTAATTTTATAATGAGTACGTAACTACATAACACGTCCTTCATGAAAGCATGTATAGCATGCGATAATGATCAGGCTTTTGACAAACAAAAGTCAATGTCTTCTGTTCAGGTTTTTTTAAATATTCTATTCCATCCCACTTTTGTAAATGGATAATACTAACAAGATAGGCAGAAACAACCTCTTTTGTTGTGAATGTTTAAACCAGCAGTCGTAATTGGACTAATGAAGCGAAAAAGGCTTTTAAATGTTTCATAGGGATCAGAAAGAAATGGTCATTATTTTTCACGCTTTGCGCCTATAACGAATGGCTATCAAAGACAAGCGTACTATACATAGTGAAGTAATCTCTCACAATAAACAACGTGGTTTGTATACTTACGCGTTAGAAATCAGATTAAAAAACATGTTACTAAAATAATAACATGGGTTTACTATACTGTGTAGTAGTCATTAGAATGCATCCTAATGTATGGTCTGTTCCAAAAGTATCTGATGAATAGGTAAACAAACCCTGTTTAGGTTAAATTCTTACACAATCACTCACAAAAGGGAAGTAGTAAGTAAATTACTAACACATTCATCTGTATTTAGAAGGTTTCAACTGTGTATCTCACCACCTTTTCCAAAAATTATTGTTTGAATAACATTGTTAAATTGTAATTGAAAAATCATCGACGTTAATTGTGGTTAAAAATTTAACCCCAATTGTCACATGAAAAAAATCTATAAGGTGATTTAAAATTAGAATTTCGGATTTAAGTATTCAAACAATCAAATCACTGAAGCTGGCAAGCGTGGCACTACAAATTGGCAACCACAGGTATGTTTCCCGATCTATTTGTTTACATATTCATCAGATACTTTTGGAACAGACTATAATGGTGCACTGTGGTAAATTATTTACAAGACAAATATACTGTATTCTGTAATCATAAGACTTCTTACCGTAGCCAGGCGGTAGGTCAGTGGCAGCAATAGGCGTGGAGGGCGTGGTTGCCGCGGGCGGGTTGCCGGCGGCCGAACCCGCGGGCGGAGTTGTCGCCGTCGGGATGCGCGACCGCACCGCTGTTTGCGGCTGCGGCTCTGGTCTACAACAAACAAATACATTTTAAATTGAAAAGGACTTTTTGTACTGATGGAACTATAGTGTAATCTAGCTACTGTCTAGAATATTGTTATTCATTTGTATTAGAAGTAGAAACGTGTATTTGTTATTATAGTTTGACTGAAACTGTCTTAGGAATGCGCGGCGAAGCGGAGGGTGGGACGCCGTGAGCGTTGACGAATGAGCGGCCTGCACTGAGCGGTAGGTACAGAGGTTTCGGACGAACTATAGCAGTAAGTTTAATAAAAAAGAGCTAGAAAAAGATGTTATCTATTATATTTAAAAAAAATACAGTCAAGCAATTGAAACTTCAAATGATGCCGGAAACAAAGTTAACGTCAATCTTTCTTGTCCACTTGATCAGTGAACGAGCACAGACTCTGTTTACCATGAATCAATGAAAATAACAATAGGACTGGCCTTGGACCATACTTAAATTACATTGTTGTGTTAACTTAATAGGTTTTTGTTTGAGTTCTAACTTTTTGTGACCAACTGACATTGAATAAGATCAGTCATGAAAAGAACTTTCCAATGATAATTTCAGGTCTTTATTGGGTGGGGACATTATGTTCACTATCCTTTTACCGAATTTCTTTCTCATATCTGCGTGACCAAGCCTCAACTGCTTGTCTCTTACAATGCTCATTTACGTGAACTTCCACCATAACTGTATTAGTTTACATATACACAAAATCTACAAAACTTAAAGCGAAAGCGCGCAGCCAGAAAAATTCAAATTTTCTAATAATTTTTGCAAATTCAGCTGGTTTTTTGTTGGGGTCCGCTTCCAGTCTAACCGGATAGACTGGAAGCCGACAAAAAAAAAAGGAAAAGTCTAGGCAGATTTTTTCGTGGGTCAGTATTTAGTATATGTAATTAATAGGCTCACACCATCCCAATAACATACATAGGACTTAAACGTAACTGGCGAAATGTACGATAGGTACGCCTCTGCTTAACCCTTCGGGGATATACAGGCGTGATATTATGTTGATATAATCATTCAAATCATCAATACAAATACCAAAAAACGGAAGAATATTTGTATTTCATTGGCTACCCTGGTGCTTCCCCCCCTAACATGAACATTCTAACAGTGAAATTACAGAACACAAAATGAATACAAACCTCAAAGATATGGAAGTGGCATGATTGTCGTCTGTGTCGGAGGATGGTGATACTAGTGACGAGGGCGACGAGGGCGACGCCGGGGAGGCGGGGGTGGAGGGGGTCGCGGCCGGCGTCGGCGACGACGGCGGGGACGAGCCCGCCGGCGACGCGGGCGAGCCCGGGCACGTCGGCCGCTCCCACTGGGTGCGGCGGGACGCGTGGTTTACGTAGTAAGCTCTACAATGGTCAATGTTGTGTTTCTTGAGTTTTATTACCTTTAGTATCTACTATTGCTATAGATATATGCGGACGATGATCTCATAAATCATAGAACATTTTATAAGAATGTTGCATTCAAATCACATGATAGGTCTGGGTGAAGCACAAAACAAAATATGAATAAAAAAAACGTGTTGGCCTGCCCATGTGTAAACTACTCCTTCCTTTGTCGCGATGAGTCCCGTAAAACCTAAGCATTTGTACATCACAATAACGTCAAGAAACAGACCTTCTCCGGTGACAAATACATATAAAACAATATTAACCTTCCACTAGACGTGAACCTCTCCTCCCAGTGTTGTGGCAGTGGATTCCTCGTCCCATTTTGTGCGGGCGGCGGGTCACGTGGGTCACGGGGCGTCCGCACGTCGCCGGCCGGGCCCACCACTGCCAGGGGTGAGCCCTCACCGGCCGCCGTCGCTGGCTCACCGCGTGCCGCGTCTCGGGACACGAGTGACACGATCACTTGTCCCCGAACGCCGAATGTCTCGCCAGAACCCTCCTCGCATAGCTCCAGACATTGGTCTGTATGAAACATTATCGTTTTTAGCGTAATCGTCAAAAAATCTGGTTTTGAACATTTTAAAATACTATTAAAGGAGTCAATAAAATGTTAATAGATTTTAAGTCCAAAAAGTATGTCAAAAAAAATCTTCTTTATTTAAATAATATGTAAGTTAAATAAAGGTCATTGAAAAGGAACTAAGAGGTAACATTGAATTCCGCAATTTGATTCACAATCTCTTTCGGTATTACAGGAAGCTGAAAATTACGTGAAGTGGACAAAACTAATTTACTTTGCAATAAAAAGTTTTTATCAGTTCTGCTTACATTGAGGAACAAAACATTTGATTTCTATTGTTCTGTACATGAATAACCACAGCTTGATAAACAAAATGTTTTCTGAGTAACCAACAGTTTCAAACTGAATATGAGACACACTATTGAACTACACATTCTGGGCCATATTTGGATGGAACATGATACTCAAGATCGCATATTCATTAGTTTCATGATCACCAAAGTGACCCGACACAATGAACAAAGAACATTTGAACTTACATCCCGTGTCCTTCAGTTTGTGCACAGTAGACGGCTGAATTCGAATACAACCAAGGAATCCTGAATTTTGTCTCTTGTGGACTTTGCGTTGATTCCATACACTGTAAATCAAATAATTGACCATTATGCTTCAAAATAAAACCATAGCCTACAGATGCTTAGATCTCATTCTTCACAGGCATTTCTTCCTTTTGCATCAATTATGGACTGTAGTCCTAGTAATAATATTACCCTGTTTTAAAATGAAGAGACAAACACATCTCTTATGGTGTTTCAAATGAAGTTGGTTTACTTTCCATATTGTTTTTTCCCATGCATTTTCCACATACTTGATACTACATTCTAGGCATTATGGTGTTTTTGGTGGGAGCATATGTGATGAAATAAATTAAAATCATTTTGGTCTGAGTGATAACCAGCATAGACCAGTTATCCTACTAATATTATAAATGTGGAAGTTTGTATATTTGGTTGGATGTTAGTTACTCAATCTCAAAGAACCACCTGAATGATATTAATTAATGTGGCACACAGATAGTTTATAACCAGTACCCTAATTACGTAATACACAATCAATCCGAATTTGAATAGTTTTGAAACAATTTACTAATCCATTGCTTCATGAGATCGAAAACAAATCTGCTCAACAAAGTAAATAATGCAATGAATGTTGTTGTACTGTCAAAATGAAACAAATTTGTCGTAATCGTTTACGAAAATGTGTTGCGTAATTAGATAGCTGGATTAACACATGGAATACTTTTTATCATGGTAAACCCAGGTGAAGTCACGGGCAGAAGCTAGTTAACAATAGACCTAACTGTGTTGGAGTGGGTTCTAATCCATGTTGAATATCCAAACAAACAAACAAACACATACAAGCAAGGCTTTTTCAACATTCAAATCTAGGTATAGCAAATAAGAAAACCAAGGATGTTTATTATATGCACAAAAATATCAACAAACACCACACAATTCCAAACAATTCAATCAATAATTTCTTTCTTTTCTTCAATTTAAACTAAGTAGGCCTGTACTTCGATTCTGTTTGTGGTGCAACACAATTTTTATCTTCAGCAAAGTTTTTATCCTAAACCAGCACATTTGTAGTCTTTCATTAATTATAGTCAATTAGTGAGGCATAATAACTGTTTACTATCATATGGTCAGCTTACTTCCTCAATTGTACATTAATGATGCTGAAGTGGTGAAAGTAAGACTTTAGCATGAAAATAATAATTACGCTTGTCATCAGTTCCTGCATTCATGTAAATTGAGATTCACTGTGGCGTTCTCAGTGGTACTTTCACTTTAGTATGATCTGATGTGCAATGTCAAATATCATTGATAAGAATCGTTTGAGATAAGTAATGAAACAGTATATAGGTCAACTTACTACACAGATATTATTTGAACATTGCACAGATACAGTCAGACACTAAGAATAACAATTTTAATCAAATATTATAATCTAGTCATAAGATTGTTAGATACGTGATATATGTTACATATTATTATTTCATAGCCATAAACAACTCTGCCAACAAATATAATACTTAATCAACAAATGTATGTCATTCAATTCTGAGCAAGAAACTAAATACAAAAACATTTCATACCTAATTAAGGACATCACGAAGCTCTTAATTGCTTGAGGACTCATCAACACATACAAATTATGTATAGTAACTATCAAACTTACCTAATTGTAATGCCGTCTCCTTTGGTTAGATACAGATCGTAGTGTGTATTCCACTTGGGATCGAGGGTTGCTTTTACAGTATTAGTAGAATACACCTGTCCACTGCCATCTACAGAGATTTTTGCAAAGGGGTCTGGCAAACCTATAATAATTTAGTTGAATTAATGATCTTAATGTGTTAAGGCAGCGTATTAATAAGTCCAAACATAGTTGGAATATGCTGAAAATGCGACGCAGTTCTTTCAGACTTATTGTTTTCGTATAAATTCAACGCAGGTCGTATGAATCTCACCTTGAAGATACACTCTGCTCAATTTTGAATTCATCTTAATAATCATACAAAGTGAAATAGTACTTACGAAAAAGGTCTCTCCTGACCAAATTCCTTGCACATAGAACTAAAAACAAAATAAATAAGCGAGTTAATTACAAAGAATGTTAAACATAATCGAAGCAAAATATTCACACCAAGTAGCGGAAATGGTTGGATAACAGGGCACTCACTAGTTAAACGTATTTTTTGGGCACCGTATTTACGATTGGACACGGGAGTGGACATTTTTTAATACTATGGAATAATCATCTGGATTAAATAAATTTTAAAATGATTTCATACGATTTTCACATATACTTTCAACCACCATTTTTATTTCGTTGAATGAAATGATTTTATTTTTTTCACTTACCTAGATGAAAAATCTGGCAGGGAACTACGTCCTTTCAGCCAACTGGAGCTTCAAAGTATTGCATTCATATGAGTATTCTCGATAAACTTACTGATGTATCGTAAATATTACGAAAGATTTCGGGTCTGCTACAGCTTCGGATGAATCAAATTCATTCATTTCATTCCTTTTGTTTCTTCAACCTGTCAACACAGAGCATGTAATTCCTGTCAAGGTCAACAACTTATCAACAACAAGGTTTGTGGCTTCATATATCGTATCTTTGTACTTTTACTATTAATTTCAATCATGAATTCAATATTTTAACAACTTTAAGAAAGTCTACGGCTGTCCAGACAAACATGCATTAATTAAATCTGTGAATAAAACAGAATATTTATTGTCATTCGCGGAGGCAAATGATTACAAAAAGCGGCATTTTCAAAACGATTCACTTGAAAGTAATATGTTTGATGTGAGTAAATAATTTAAAGATGCATTTATCGATGTTTAATGTAGAATGTGAATAATGTAGCGCTCAATATCAAAATCATGAGTCACTGATCATTTGAAATGTTGATGATTCAATACTTAAATTCATTAACGTAGAATCTAATTTTAAATTTAGTTCACAAAGTACGTACATCACTTTTACAGACCACTAATAATTACCAAGTTTTAATTTATAATTAGAGTAAAACCTAGGAACATTTATTGCTGGCAGTACCGGAACAGAATCAATGTAAAAAACAAATAGATATTTTTTTTTAAATTTCTTGGGTTTTCTGGTTTTACACACGTTTTTTTTTTTTGTTATACACGTCTCCAGAAAGTCACTGATAAAACAGAAGATCTAATTTCACCACCTTTAGCTACAATCGCTTATTGGGGACAGTAGCTAGTGTAAATAACATCATCAATTAGCCACATGAGTGGTTGTTGAAAACAACCACATAATGAACATATAATATGTAATTATCATAATCATACTAAAATTATCAGATATAATTTGTTTTATTACCCTCTACCTTGTTCAATAATGTCATCATAACTTGCTAACTTGTATAAACATACAAGAATAATAAGGTACAGACGCCAGCACATCAACCTACTACAATCTGTCAAATTTCTTTAATAGATTTTCAACTTTATCACTTAAGTTTAAGGTTCAAAGTTGATTGGGAAAATTTGACAGTTTCGGGTAGGTTGACTTGCTGGCGTCTGTTCATACGAACAATGGAAGTACCATCTAAAGTAAATAATACTAACATTGATAACGAACGTGGAATAGATAATGTCGCGTGACTAAACTGTCCTACATTATGTATTCAGAGTTTATCAAGCACATACATTACGCGCAAGTTGCATTGGTAAGAAGTCAGAAAATCGAGTTCCGAAAATGAAACCGATTATAATCGTGCACGGAGGAGCTGGGGATATTCCCCAAAGCCGGGTGAAAGGCAAGTTAGACGGCATGAAGACATCAGTAACAGCAGGATATGAGGTCCTGAAGAATGGAGGCAGCGCCTTGGATGCGGTGGAAGCTGCTGTTGTATCTATGGAGAAAGATGAAAACTTTAATGCAGGTATTTTTTTTAAATGTTATAATGTAATATTTTTTTACCAATTATTTAGCGGATGTATGCACATGTAACTCGTGCCCAGCCCACAGCCTTTTCATCTTCTTTTTTTTTTTTTTAAACTTTGCCCCACTAGGAATTTCTCCTGTGTCGTGGGTGCGTTTACAAACATTTAAACTCACATAAACAAACAGCCAGACCCGGAACAACTAATTGTAGGTCATACAAATATTTGTTCCGTGCGGGAATCGAACCCGCGACACGCAGCGCAGCAGTCAATCGCTTAACCACTGCGCCAACCGTGCCGTCTGTATGCGTTTTTGTGTCATTACTTCCGAGTAACAGTCCATTTCTTCGAAGACGAACTCTTATTCTCTGGTTACAATTTAAATTCAAAACCTACAAATTGAGGCATTTTAATAATTTGCTATTAACACTGTTCAGGTTATGGATCAGTTTTAACTCTGCGAGGAGAAGTCGAAATGGAAGCAAGCATCATGCGTGGGCAGGACCTGAATGTCGGTGGAGTTACACTGGTCAAGGAATTTCTTCACCCTATCAGCATTGCTCATAAAGTTCTTACGGACTCACCACATTCCCTTTTAGGAGGGGAGGGCGCGAAAATATTTGCTTTAGAAAAGGTAAAAAAAATCACGTATCTGAATGACTAACGTAACTTCATATCATCAAAGTCGTGGGAAATACCTGGATGAGAGACGCACGGAACCGGGAAGTATGGCAGAAGAAAGGGGAGGCCTATAGCCAGCAGTGGGTGATTCCAGGCTGAAATGGTGATGGTGAACGTAACTTTTCGATACTTACCGATTATTTTTATACTTGCAGGGGTTTAAACCAATTCCGCCAAAATCATTGATAAGTGAAAATGCAAAGAAAGCCTTAGAAAACTTTTTGAAACATGGAGATTTTGGGAGAACAGAAATAGGACCTAAAGATGAGGTAACTGCAGTTATTAAATTATTCTAATGAATACGTAAAACATTCATAAATACATGTCCCAAAATAATTTCAAGGGTGGAGTGGGGACAGTTGGTGCTGTAGCCATAGATTCTCAAGGTCACGTAGCAGCCGCCACAAGTACAGGTGGCATGAGTGGAAAAGCAGTTGGCAGGATCGGGGATACGCCACAAATTGGTAGCGGAACTTACGCCGACGATCTTATTGGCGGTGTCTCCACTACAGGTATGCACGTCCGGGGTCAAATATATTTATTAGTATAAATAAATGAATTTCAGAAGACCATTTAACAATTAAGTTGCATCCTATTGCAGGTCATGGGGAGTCTATTCTGAAGTATTGTTTGGCTCACAGTATTATAAAGCTTATGGAGTGTGGCACAGATGCAAACACGGCTACAACAATTGCAGTAAAAGGTAGGTTGTTAAATAATTTCATTCTTACTGCTACTTAGTGCAAAGCAAGGCATTTATAAAAACCTTGTTTGCACTAAGTAGCAATACACGATAACGGAAACGAGGTCTTGTTCTGAAGAAAATATTAGAACATGTGCGGACTTCCCATGCAAATGTTTTTTTTGTTCATTCCCTATTTTATGATATGAAACCGAATATAAGAGTCCGACTCAAATATGTATTTTTGTACAGGAATGACTTGTCGGCTGAGGAATACTGCGGGAGCGATAACCTTATCAAAAGATGGTGACGTTGGCGTTCACTTCAGCTCGAAAAGAATGTCCTGGGCTTACGTGAAAGAAGGTCAAATATTTTACGGCATAGAGCCTGGCGAAATTCTTCAAGAGGAATATCAGCCAAAGAACTGTTGAAATGAGACAGTTATAATTACATATTTACGTATAAAGACTGAAAGAAGACTTGTTAAGAGTAATCACATAATTTGGAGGAGGGTATTTTAGACATTAATTTTATATTTTTTATGATAATAATATTATTATTACACAATAAACAGGTTTACACAATACAAAATGAACTGCTATGTATTATTCAATTAGTTTGTAATCATTGTTCTGCTCTGCAATTACAATGAGCATAGGTAGGGCTGTAGGCGGCAGGCAAACACTTGGTTATGAAAGTGTAAACTCAAGCGACAGTAAGGTAAGGTTTAGTCAATTTCCGTGTAAAAAATGTGACAAAATGTTCAACAAAATGAAGATCTCACGGCTGTGGACTACCTGCACCTACCAAACGTGGATGGTTTACGGTGTTCTTAGTTTATAAATAAGGTATAAGGTAGATTTCAAAAAAATAAGGTAGATTTTTAAAAGTGGAGTAAATTACATAGTTATTTGAAAAAAAAGTCAAGTCTGAATTTTACTAATTAATTGTGTAAATACCGCTATCAGATTCACTTTATTTTTAATTTATTTGCAAAACATATCCCCTTGTCCCTAATTGCGTAACACGCGATCAATCAGAATCTGAATCGTTTTGTAACAGATTGCTAATGCATTGCTTCATAAGTTCGAAAAATAATTCTGCTCAACAACTTAAATAACGCAATGAATGTTGTTGAACTGTCAAAATTAAACAAATTAATCCTAATTGTTTACAAAAATGTGTTACGTAATAATTAGATACTTAGCAGATCAGTATGGCGCGAGCACAGAGCATGTAATTAAGAGGCGGAACTTAGAACATTCAGTTTTTGAGAATTTGTGACCGTCTTTAGCCAACCACATAAAAAAAAACATAGCTACCAACATGAAAATTATAACAAACTTGACAACCATGTCCTTGAAGGGAAGAACTGTCATAAATAGGGATGCGCAACGTATAGAAATCAATAAACTTATCGATATCGATAAAATGCATTCTATGCAGATAATAGTGAGGCTCCAAACCTAATTTATTTAGATAAATCGGTAAAATAAAACAGATTTATATGATTTCAGTATTTATTAATTTATATAAATGAGCAAGCAACATCGGTATCAGGGCAAAATGGCTTCGTTTTTTGTTTTTTAGCACCAACGTCACAATTCCTTTTAGACATCTGACTCAAATTTTTCCAAGAGATTTGCACTGCGTCTTAGTGATGCCAGGCTGCATTTAGTTTTTTGCAATTGTTCCATCAACTGATTTTCCCTTTGTGTTAAATCTGTAAACATAATTAATTAAATATAAGCAACATTTTCGATTAGACTTGTAAACATTTCTCTGCATATAAAACGCAGGGATCTTTTCATTTGAAATGATTAATAGAGCACAATTAATTTGTGCTCTATTAATCATCTCAATCAATTTTGAGAATTTATTTCTCTGTCTGTTTGTAACATCATCATCTCATGAAAAGCTTAATGGAGGATTATACTGAAACTACTTCACTTCTGTAGACGACTTCCCTATTTGTTAAAATACTTTCTTCCAAAGTGGTTAGCACATACATTTCGCTGCTCATGCAGTTTTTCTATTGGTAGATGCACTAGTTCTAAGTGACCAACTGCTTTTAGCCACTCTCGACAGCTGGAAGACACAAAATTTAAAAGTTTACTCGCTTACTCGTATAACTAAGGTTACTCTTTTAACTGACTAAGTTTGACTGTGAATTTATTTAGTGTGATTTAAAGTTAAGAGATCCCCCAATTTACACTATCAGCATAACTAAATGGAATAGATTATTATATACTTTGAATATGAAACTGAAAAAGATTTATTTCATATTCCCAGTATTTACATAATGGTGTCACAGGTAGATAATATAATATGAGTCTCTCTGACACATATATCTATAAGTCAACCTAGTTAGACTAAATTAGATTACAATTAGATAAATATTACTGTAGGCACAATGTTTTAAACCATTTCTTCAAGAGTTTCAATAATTAATCTTCATTGATGGCTCCAGTCGTATTATAGAATTTGAATGATGCTTTAATTTCCTGATTGTAAATTAATAGCATTGTGTTAGGTGAGCACAAGATCACATTAGCAATAAATATCGGTACTCACCGGTATGGATTCAGTGAAAACTTGGAAAAATGCAACATTTTTACAGTATGCCAGGCCTCCTTGATACCGCAAACTCCACATATTCTGTGACCCTTACCCATGATGGTTCACAAACTTGGAATCACCGTCAATTATTCTGATATGTTATATACCGAAATCATACAGAAAAAGGAATAACAAACAGATAAATCACAACACAAACAATAATACTTGCGCGAAGGCAGACATGTTTGTGACCACTTCGTAATGTAATGTTGGTCATTATGTGATTATGTCATTTTGACGTGTGTTTCTGAATGTTGGCTAAAGAACGGTCACAAATCCCATACAAAAAATATTTGTTCGGAGTTTCTCAGCACTGGGCGCGAGAGAGTGTGAGCTGCCTCAACTCTACTGCATGCGAGATCTGAAACAGATTAGCCGAAAATGTTGCCATATCATGACAAAAATATTCCATCAATATTCCATCTGCTGTACTCTCATTATGGTTTTTTTGACACCGTAATAACATTATTACGGTAGACGGTGAAACAATGCTGGATACGGTATTTTTACTGTAATTACGGTGTAGTTGGCAACGCTGCGCACCGCACACGCTAGCCGCTCGGTTCCTAAAGCACCTTATTCAGCATCCATCTTGCTGTACGCCAAGGCCACGCACGATGCACGACGCAGTAAAAGTACTCTGTGCACGAGTCTGCACGACGCAAAACGTTACGTAGGTTTTTAAATGACGTACGTTATTAAATAAACGACACTGAATGGTTTAAACGTACGTCGTTTAAACCATTCAGTGTCGTTTTGCGTTGTAATTCGTGCGTGGCCCACCGACTACATAGAGATACTACGCGTGGCCTTGGCCAGACGTACAGACCCCAGCAGGTCAACCTACCCGAAACTGTCAAATTTTCCCAATCAACTTTGAACCTTATGCTTCAGTGATAAAGTTGAAAATCTATTAAAGAAGTTTGACAGATTGTAGTAGGTTAATGTGCTGGCGTCTGTACGGTGCGTTTTGGTGCCGCAGAATCTGTCACGTATAAAACACAGTGGAAGCGCGCGTACTGCGGGAAAAAAGACGCATACGAAAACAAAATAGAATTTTATTGAAATGTACTTTTATTTAAATGTATAAATGACTTTTGAATTTTTGAATTAGTTGCGGCGAAAAAAACGCATCGCAAGTCACCGCACCGCAGTGCGGTGCGCGCTAGGGTTTAGACCAGAGCTCCCCAAAATTTTTTATGTTGTCGATCCACTTGGCATGTTTTTTGATTTTGGGTATACCCCCTACTCCTGTTTACCTAATATTAAATTTTTGCAAATTCTTCAACTTCAAATGTCTGGTTGACAGCTAGAATAATGTCTAAATGTAGTGAAATGTAGTGAGAAAACAAAAAAAATCAAGATGACACTTAGGAACTCCGAAAGTAGCTAAAGAAAATTTATACTACAGCTAAGATTAGATTTTTTTCTGTGTACTTTAATATCCCTACTTCGCTAGGTACACACGGCTACACATCAAGCTATACATATTCAGTTTATGCTGAACTCGCATTGTATAGGATTTCCGTACAATGCGAGGTCAGCTTATACTGGAAATGCATAGCTTGATGTGTAGCCGTGTGTACTAATATAATAATTGCGAAAAGAAGTTTGTAGTACCGCAGAAAAAATATTTTTTACAAAATAAAAAGGTAACGTAGATAGATTTTTTAATATTATAATAATCTTCGTTTATTTATATATAATAAAGTATTATGGAAGTTAATATGTACAGACGCCAGCACATCAACCTACTACAATCTTTCAAATTTCTTTAATAGATTTTCAACTTTATCACTTAAGTATAAGGTTCAAAGTTGATTGGGAAAATTTGACAGTTTCGGGTAGGTTGACCAGCTGGCGTCTGTACCTATTATCTGTGTTTATACACAGATATACAAGGTCCCATTAAAATAGATGGACAAATCTTAATACAGCGTTCAGTACGTCTAAGCAAAGATATCCAATAAAAAAAACAGTGATTAAAGTAATTTTATTTTGACCAATAATAATAAATGGCAATGAGTAACCAACATTTTTAGTGTATTTTCGTTCTAATATTTTTTACCATTGTCCTTATATTGGTGGTCTGAATGATTTCTAAAAGTTTGTCGTTCTATTTTAATGGGACCTTAAATATGGATTATTCCATTCATGGAAAGCCAAAAGTAAAGCCAGGACCTGCTTAAATGAGATCGACTATCGTGGACCCCCATTTACATCTCACGGAACCCCGTTATTTTTCACTGACATGGAACCGTTACCGGTCGTCGTCGACCCCTGGGGGTCGATATACACCACTTTAGGAATCACTGGCTTAGACAGTGAAACCACTCGGTTCGTTCCTTCGGACTTACTAAATTCGGCTATAGGACTAATTAAGAAAAAGTTTATTTCGTCAATGATAGTGACACTGTGAAAATTACAATTCATGTGAGAAAGGCTGCATTGTGGCTGTGTTCTGAGTTATGGTGTAATTGATTTGAGCGCGCTAACACCCGTACCGAATTAGAGTGAGCGTGATAGCGATGTATCGTGAATCGTCATAGATAACGTCATGACATGCGCCATCATGCGATAACGCCGACAGCGTCTTTTACTAATATCACCGTGAGCGCTGTAAAAAATGACAGTTGTGCTGTTTTGTTATGAGTCGCATATCTCTGTGGTAGTATTGGTAGTAGTAGTGCTATCGGTAGTATCTCATACTAACGTGGCATTTTCGAAATTGAGCTTTTGGCTACTGTTTGCCCCCTAACCAAAGAAGTTATTAAATAGTTTATAATTTTTCTCTTAAATAGAGGGGGTCTAAAAATATTATTTCAGTGGTTCCTAGTTCCATGTTTGTATTGCTTTTATTTAGGTGTAGTTTGATATTGTTTAAATTTTTCTCGGAATAAATAACCAACGTCCCTACAAAGAGTGGACATCCTTTGTGTTTATACACAAAGAAATATGATAAACAAGTTTTGACGTTGAGTGAGCACTGTGAACGCGTTCACGAGCGTTTTGAATTGCTGTCAGCCCTCAGCAGTCATAATCCTGATATCTATATCGGAACGCAAATTATTTATGTCAAAGCTGTGAGCGATTAGGTAACTTCGGAAAGCGGCCAAAGACAAGTCAAATGTAATGAATGACATTGACATTTGACATTAGTATTTTAATGAGTATAGGGGAGATTTCATTTTAATTTTATTTTAGACATTTATTTTAGTATTATTCTATGTGAGAGCAATTTTATACTAAATAAAATAAAAAACTAAATATGTTGTTTAACGGTAATATGTCAATAAGGTTCAAGCCATTGGAGTTTAATTGTTTCAACTGGTTATACAGTGTCGCACCATGTTTTCCTGTGAATGCCTGTAAAATTAATATTATAAATGATCCTAAAAAGTTTTACGATACCCTCTGCGAAAGATTTCAGAACGCTAACAGGAGAATATCTGTCGCGAGCCTATACTTAGGAACTGGATCTATGGAAAAGAAGCTTTTAGATATTACAAAACAAAACTTGGAAGACAAGAAATGTTTGAATTTCAAAGTTCTTTTAGATTATCAGCGCGGTACACGGGGTCAGGTAAACTCAGTGACTCAGTTACGAGACTTTGTGAATAATGTCCCTAACCAGTGTTCAGTCAGTTTGTATCAGACACCCAGATTACATGGTTCTTGGTCGAAAGTCTTACCGTCTCGTTATAACGAGCTCATAGGACTACAGCATATGAAGCTGTACATAGCAGATGACTCGGTGTTGCTGAGTGGTGCCAATTATTCCAATGACTACTTTCGAAAAAGGCAGGATCGCTATATTGAGATTGTGGATGCAGATCTGGCGAATTTTTATAGTGAACTCATAGGTATGATGACTGTAAGTTATTAGTATCTGTTTTTTTTTATTTGAGACATTACTGCTTACACTACACTATTTATGTGTAGTATTTTATGTCAGGTCCAAGCTGTCATTCATAGATCTTTGACATTCGTTATGTGTATTCAGAAGCCCGAAAATCTGACAACCAGTCTTACCAAGGGTATTGTGTTACCCAGTAACTGGGTTGTGGAGGTCAGATAGGCAGTCGCTCCATGTGAATTACTGGTAGCTAGTTGTATCTGGTTAAACTGGAAGCCAACCCCAGCATAGTTGGCAAAAGGCTAGGCAGATGATGATATTTATGTTATTATTTATTGATTCGTAAAATACTTTCGAGTCTTTGAGACATATTTGTATTTTAGATGAAGTAAGCAACTTCAGTAAGCATTGTTCAAAGAATGGAATAGAGGAAAGGAAATATGCTTCAAAGGAGTTGTTCATCCAAGATATGAGGAAGAAGGTCAATGATTTCATGGTAAGATGGCAGCGGCAACAGATGTCCAAAATGATCTCTATAAAGGATTCTGATGGTACGTTTTATTTAATTTTAACATGAATAAGTTATATTGGTCATACTGTGAGGTCTTTATGGTCTTGTGGCGGCATCTACATGCAAAGTATGCATGAAAAGACCTGACGTCACACAAATCCTGCATTGCACAATTAGAGTTTACAGTGAGAACAACATATACACTGTGAAATCTTAATGGTTGTTTTCCCGCAGCAGAACAACTTGCCATAAGGAGTACTTTCGAAGCATAGAGTAAAAGTAAAAAAATAAAGATGTTTTTGTTTTCAAATAATTTAAAAAATATTCATCAACTCGAAAACGTGAGAATCAATAGTAACAGGTAACTTGTAGGTACTACTCGAATCGCACGCGCCGCCGACAAAGGGCATGCATAAATGTTCAAAGCAAAATAAACTCATGCATGTGGTGATATTGTTGAGTTGCATGCAACATCACTAAATTTGTTTTCGTAATTGTTTCTAACATTTTATTTGTTTATATAACGATTGTATTACCAAGACAAAACCATTTCGCTAAGGGAAAACACAACCATTAAGATTTCAGGGTGTATAAGACTATCCAACAACAAATGTTGGGCAGTTGCCCGCCAGACACAACACCCGTCTGGTCGGAGGATCCTCCCTTTTCTATAGAGGATGAGTGAAGTCAAGTATTATATATATAGTGGTATTCAAGTCTGTAACTATTAGGGTAACCCCAAATATTGCATTAAATTGAAGTTAGACACAGACACAAATAACATTAAAAAAAGTTATTTTGATAAACATGTTACAAAACTTCAATTAACATTTTAACTCACTCTTTGTTCAGGATATAGCACATTGTCTCATAAACAATAATCCTGAATATATCTAATTACAGCAACAACTAAAGACACATGGATATTCCCTCTCATTCAAATGGGAGAGTATGGCGTCACTCAAGATGAACAGGTCACCAAGAAGGTTCTAGCCTCAGTTCCAGAAGGTTCCACAATTCAACTGGCTACTGGGTACTTCAACCTTACCGATGAGTATGCTAAGACTTTGCTGAATGACTGCAAGGCAAATATTAGCCTACTGATGGCACACCCAAATGTGAGTATAACCTTTTTAGGGTTCCTATTACAAAGCCTCTGCTGTCCGTCCGTCTGTCTGTCAGCGGGCTGTATCTCATAAACCGTAATAGGTAGACAGTTGAAATTTTCACAGATTGTATATTTCTATTGCCTATTGTGTATTTTTTGCTTTATCATATTATAAAAAAATGGTTTAAATAAAACGCATTAAAGTTGGAGAGTGGGGGTTGGCTACGTCACAAGTCAAATCTACCGGGGAGTGACGTCATGCCACATTTAACTCAATGTATTGTACTACCGGGATTTCCTAATAGCCGATGAAAAGGTCATTGACTCCTCCGGCATCCCCACTACTCTTTTAAATGATATGCCTTGACATCATATTATCATTTAAATGAGTAGTTTAAAAAATATCACAGATTCAAAATTACGCGTAACAAAGACAACCTTATCGTGATACCTTTTAAACTACTCATTTAAATGATATGATTGATGTCAACGCATATTTTGATCTAAATTAAATGCCCAATTTAAATAACATATTTTATTGGATAAGGATTAATATAATACCGTTCAAAATAGCTTCGGAAATAACAGAGAAAATTTTATCCAAATTCTGAAAGATAAAAATGGTTATTGTGGGTCGTCCTTAGAAGATAGACATAATATGCCATCGCGGACTGTTTTTGTTGAACTTTTTAAGATATACAGTCCTTTTGAATATCAATTTTATTTATCTCTCACGGTTTACGCGGCGCACGCCAGTAAATCTCACAGTCGGCATGATTTTTCTGACATCTTCAACAATAATCGTCATATTTCAACCAATTTACACAAAACTTTAATGAATTATACACTTAAACCTTCCTCACGAATCACTCTCTTTTGAGTTTATCTTTATCGCGTTCAGACAGACAGACAGGCGCGGCTGGGGACTTTGTTTTATAATATGAAAGGATGGATTAATGTTGCTCTTTAAATGTGTCAGTGATTGGAGTAAGTTTTTAGAACCTTTACTATCTTTTATATTCTTCAGGCAAATGGATTTTTGGGTGCCTCAGGTCCTGCTGGTGGGATTCCACATGCCTACTCATTAATTGCAAAAATGTAAGTGTAACACAAGTTTTTATTTTTCATGCTCCTATTCTTGTTTTTTTTGCGCCACCTCTCCTCAGTACAACACTAGAAGGTCGGGAAAGGTCGTGGATGCTAGAAGGTTCGTGCTTTTAAAGTGCTTTCAAGGCACTATGAAAGCACGAACTTTTTGTCCAATTTGGATACTTAAATGTTTTTTTAATCTTCTTGACCAGAAAAATTAAATAAAAAAACATCTTTATTTACCCAAATCAACATAACAACCTTACACAATTCAAGTAAGTTACTTAGTTTAGTTAGAATGTTCATTAATGAAGATGTTATATTATTGCAGGTTCTGGCAAAGAGTTCTGAACTATGGACAAATGGACAGAGTGGAAATGTTGGAGTATGAGCGCCCAGGGTGGACATTCCATGCCAAGGGACTATGGTAAAAAATATTTTTCACGAGCTTTTGCCCGCGTGGATGTCGGAAAATATCCCACGGGAACATTACCGGGATTACATACGTAATAGCCGAGGAAAAGTTCATTGACTCCCACCGCTGCGCCCGCTGCCATCAACCATAATTATTTTGTTAAGCGTAATTTTGAATCGGGCAGTGGGCAGGGCACATTGTTCGCAGAACAGATGGCCGATGGGGTCGAAAGGTTCTGGAGTAGTGAACGAGTACCGGAAGCCCACAAGGTGGACCGATGACCTGGTGAAGGCCGCAGGAATCTGCTGGATGCGAGAGGCACAGAACCGGTCGAAGTGGCGGTGCTTGGGGGAGGCCTATGTCCAGCAGTGGTCTTTCGGCTGAAATGAATTTTAAATCTGTGATATCATTTAAAGTATTCATTTAAATGATATGATGTTAAGGCATACTTTAATTTAAATTAAATGCCGAATTTAAATAACATATTTTATATCATTTTTTTAAAATAGAAAATCTAATGTATAACCAATATGACTTGCAGGTACTACCCACCTGGTTGTGGAGTGCCTTGGGCCACTATAGTAGGCTCGGCGAACTTAGGCGAACGGTCCGTTCGACGTGATCTTGAAGCGCAGGCAGCTATTTTCACTGTTTCGCCTGAATTGCAGGTAAGAGTTACAATGATACATTTATCATTTCTAGCAGTTTCACTATTCTCGCTTGACTCAGTGCCATTATCGCGTGTGTAAACTGACTTTATTTTATTTGTTTATTGATTTTTATCTAAGTGGGCGTTGAGAGATAACTTGGAAAAAAATAAATTGATGTAGGTATTACTTATTATTACCTTGTGCGTAAAATGCGTTAGTGGGGCGCGTCATTTCAGAGTTGACAAGCTTTACTTAACTGTCACTAACGAGACACAATAGAAGTTTTAATTGTTATGCAACCGAATAAGCTTGCGTGCCGGCAAGCCGGGAAAAAAATTGTCAATTGTTTTCAAAGGATTTCTTTTTTGTAGTCACTTAACTGATTCAAATAAAACTAACAACATTTAATTTTATTACTTCTTGTTTCTAGCGCAAATTACATGAAGAATCGCAACAGTTGCATAAGTTTGCTACAGAGTGTAGTAGAGAACTGCAGAACAGGGAGACGCCATTATGGGTACGAGCAACGGTCGGTCTGTTTAGAACGTACTTTTAAATAATGTTGATCAAGCCTGCGAATACATGTACGTATACAAATAAAATATGCATAATATAATGTTGTATAAGGGCATGAAATTTATTTCCAGTGCAGGGTACTTATTCGGGTTTAAAAATCCACGTCATCATCACAACTACAGATAGTGCCATCCACGAAGACGCGCTTCACTCCGCAATTACTGTACTGAGCTGTAGTGCTATTCTATAAAAAGGTCACGGTGAAAACTTAGGTGAAATGAGTTGTCAATATTGTCCATCTCTAGCATCAGTGGAATGACACTGACAGCTCACTACGAGCTCACTTCACCTAAGTTTTCATGGTGAGATGGTTACAGAAATAGCACTGCAGTACTTTAGTACCTACGGGGCGGAGCGGAGTGGGGCGCGTTTTCGTGGATGCCGCTATCTATATAAGATAGTTATTTTGTTAATGCTCTATTACTTGGAAAAAATACTGAAATAGTATTTTTTTATAAGTCTTTTTATTAATGCTTCTTGACGTTTTGTGATAATAATACGGCTTGTTGAGGAACTCTTCAAGTAGTGAGTTGTGACTAAGGTCCTTAGTTACAAAATTATTTTAATAGTTTAAACTGGCAGTTCTACGAAATTATAATAAATAGGGAATAATACTATAGTTACTTAGTGGAGAGTACCCAAGACGAATTTATTTTTATTACTTAAAATATATTGTTATTAATTTTCTGTTCCATATGTGGAAATAAGCAGCTGTTAATGTTTTAACCCTTTCAATCAGTATTATTTATAAGCTAATACTAGGAGTTGAAAGTAGATGCGCCATTGATACTTTTATATTAAAGAAATAGGTACCAAAGCATGGTTAGTTTGTAATGTAGTTAATGTTGATAATTTATGGTTGAAATGATTTGTTATGTTTATAACATGTTACAATTTGCTGAAAGGTATAATGAAGTTTTTTTTAATCATATTTTGTTTTATTGTTATTTATAAGCAAGGCTATGTCTGTAAAATAAAACCAAATAAGTTTTTTTAATAATTCTCAATTATATTCACTCTTATTTTCATTTATATAATCACATAATCATAATTATTCCGATTCACACTTAAAATAATTTTAAAATAAATTAAACGAGAAAATATTCTGCAATAATTAATACAAAACTCAGTCGTTTCCTGACATTTGATTAGAATTAAAGTATACGATCAAATTTACAATAATAGGAATCAGGCACATTATTAATAATAAAACTATTTACCTACTAGTGAGTAGAAATACAACTTGTTAGTCGTTGGATCATACTTAGGAAACAGGACGAATGCGAGCGACGAATGGAAATGGACGAAATCACAATAAACAATATTATTTGTTATAATAATATATCAGCAAATAATTGATCCAATAATATAAAAAAAAACTCACTTTTGAGCATATAATCATTTCTGATTAAAATAATCATTGCAATTGAGCAATTTACACAAATACTTAAATAACAATAATTATTCACGTTAGAATCAGTTACTGAGGCATACTTATAGTATTTGTTTAACAGTGAGCAATTTAATTAAAAATCTATATGTAATCATATTCAATTGAATTTGAAACAAGGAGAGAGTAAGGAACCTTCCACTACTCGAGCTGGACGCCGTTTATCCTAATCTTTGGTGTGCTGGCATAACTACGCTGAGGCCTTTACTAAATGTAGCGCGGTTTTCAAGAAGCGATTATTGTTATTGTGAATAAATTACGTGACGCTTCATTTAGTAAAGTCGGTCAGTCCACACGGGAACATTAAACTGTTGTGTCGCGGTAACGCCTTCAATCTATACACTACGGACGCTGATAGTAGGTACAAAAATAGTTCACCTATTCACTATAATTAAGACTACTTAACAATTAAGTATCGCGAGGAGGTCATTGTAAAAAAACGAAACTACAAAAATGGACAAAATAATCTCAATGAACATAAGAAATGACTCGATAGGCACAATACGAAACGTATATACTGACATTCAGGTATCGGGACCTCCTCGTATTATAATACTACTTACAGCAAATCACACTAAGGTAAATTGACTAGGCGTGTTGTGAGTGGTGCGCACGGTCCGCGAACGTAGGCTTTGACGTCGAAAATAATAAACGGACGTTATAGTATGACGGTCGTGTGTCGAAAGCCTAAGGTCTGGGGGTGGTGCGAGGCCGCGTGTGACGTCAGAAGCCGGCGTCGGGCGGCGGGTCGGGCGGCATGTAGTGCAGCTCGTCCACGGGCGCGCTGAACACGTTGTACAGCACCGCGAACAGCGTGCAGGCGGCGTACGCGCCCAGCGCCGCCCACCACAGCAGGCGCTCCCACAGGCGCTGCTGCGCGTGCTTCAGCACCAGCAGGCCGATGGTCAGGCCGGCCAGCGCGCCCGCCACGTGCGCGGCGTACGACACGGGCGGCGCCTCCTGGCACACGGACAGATAACTTCATTAAAATCCATCGACAGTTTCGACTTCAATACCTATAGCTATGTTTGGCTAACGCTAGAATATAGTTGGTGCATTTTTGCATGGCACTTAATAGCGGTCATTGAACCTACATGCGTTTACAGACTAGAACGAAAACAGAAATAGTGCTTTAACATTCTGATAAAACCCACCAATTTATAGAAGGAAGACCCCTAGTCTTAATACCTAGTACTGATTAATATAAACGATATTTACCTTTGTATACCTAGCGTGTACAGCGAAGCCCACATCACAGGACGCCACCGCAAGCGCGGCGACCAGTCGCACGGCTCCATAGCGCATGGTATGGAAGTTCAGCAGAGCGTTCGCGAGGTGAGCGGCTAAGAGCGCGTACACACCGCCCGAGGCGCCGGCCAGGCAGACATCCGGGTCTAAAACCGACGCTGCAAGGGAGCCGCCCAACACGCCGGCCAGATACACCGCCGCGCACCGAACGGCTCCGTGCACCATCTCTAGCGGTAGACCCACCTGGAATTAGAAAGAATAACGATTTAGAATTTATAGCTGTGCTAATAGATGTTTACGAGTCTTGGCGACCGTCGCGTCGCGACAATCGTTAATGATAAGCTCAAGGTGGGTGTATTTTCGTACAGACAATATGTTGTAGGTATAAGATTTCTATTAACTGTAAACGTCTAGTTGTAAGTCAACTGTACATGACCAGAGATTCCTCTTATAACTTCATAAAGAAGTTGAATCGGGCCTTGGGGACCACGAATGAGTGTCAATGTGAAGTCCAACGCACAGGTCAGGTCACGTTGTGACGTGGAACATCGTGAGGAATCCTAGACCTTTAGTTAATATACTTAAGTCTAAAATCGCCACCCGTCTTGAGCAAGCGTGGTGAACGATGCCTTTGCCCTGCAGTTGGACAATAATAGGCTGGTATTATGATTAATGTGAAGTAGGTACTCTTAACTTACCGCGAGTTGGACTAGCAGATTAAAAGCAAGGTGCAGCCATCCAGCATGCACGACGCTGTAAGTGAGGAACCGCCATAGTTCGCGGCGCCGGTCGGAACGGTACACGAGCGGCGAATCCACTGGGACGGGCCCTGCCGCCGCCGCCACGCCGCCCGAACCCCACGCGTACCATGCGAACACGCCCAACTGAGAACAAACAACAAGATGATAAAGTATGTGTAAAATAGCTCTCAAGGAAAATATCGTGAGGAAATCGGCATCTCCTAGAACCAAAACTAACTTAACGGACAGCTGTTGTGCTGCTGGGGAGTTTGTTGCGGCCATTCTTCCAAGGGCGGATCTAGCCTTTGAGTCAGGGGTGGGGGCGGGGTCACATAGTCGGGGTCCAGTCAGGACAGGCTTCAATCAGTGGCGGACTAAGCCCGTCGGGGGCCCGGGGCGGCAAAACGAAATGAAGCCTCCCCGCTCAGGAATGAACGTCAAAATATTTAGCACACTGCCTCGAAAAGGTTAGGTTTTCTAAATATAATATTTGTAAAAGTATAGATTTTTTAGAACATCATTTTATTCGGTCAAAAAACGGCGTAAAGCGGTCACAACACGACGGCAACGAACCCAAATACATGAAATTGTAATAACGTCCTGTCGGAATATTAATCAACGATTAATTCGTGTGTTTGAATGTATTTTTCCAATATAAAGTGAAACTTGGTGCTTATGAATAACACTTATTGTTATAGTGTATGGATAACACAGTACTCGTAATTAATTAGGATTATGAATTAGATTTTTCGATTGCTTACGCAGACGCGTTCATAAAAAGTTGTCGCGGTATGTATAATGAGAAACGTCAAATCGGGCTTCTTAGATTGTCGCGAGGTTACTCATAAAATGCGTGTCATTCGCGCATGTGTGGCAAACACATACGTGTAAACATAATACAAAGTATTTATTTGATTAAATTTATCAATGAGATTAGAAAAAATATCAGTGGTCAACCTAGACATAGCCCAGGGGGCGGTCATGACCCCCCATGGCCTCCTGGATCCGCCCTTGAAGTCTTCCAAACTAAAGCATTAGGAACTGGTGAAAGGTGGGCGTTTTGGGATCCGTCTTATGTAATTTTGACGTTCAAAAAGTGCTGATTCTCAGCCTAATTTGAATATATTACTTTTGATTTGAAAACTTGGAAGATATTGTGACATCCAACCCGTACTGGACCCGCGTGGTGGACAACGGTATGTTTTGCGGCCCACTCTCTCCCAGTGAGGAGGCTTGCGTGCCAGCAGTGAGAATAGGTACTATTATGCCTATTCTACTTCGAGTAAAAGAGAGTTTATACGCATCTAGGGGGTAAGAAATGTAGGATGTGAAAGCCAGAGGGCCGAGTATAGCCAGCACAGCAGTGTTGAGTTCTATTTATTAGGGCGGTATTGTCTCCGAATGATTCATGTACCGTCTTTTAAAGATGTATGGGTGTACTTTTCGAAATATACTGAACTGCTCACTAAATAATGTGCAACTAATTTTGATGAATAATGTTTCGTACTTGGAGTTGGACCAAAAAACACGGTTCAATTCATTCCAACTGTGAAAAATGGGAGCTGTAAAATTCACAGTACCTGCAGGAATACTGCAAAATTGATTCCAGTTATATTTACAACTATTTATTGTAAATTAATTAAATATTATGTAGGTTAATGATTTACCGACAAACCAAAATAAGGATAAATAAATAATTAAGTGTAATTGTAAATTGTGACGTTTTATAACGTTATTCATAGAGGGGAAAACCGTTAGCGCGAAAGCTGCGTGCGCTATAGCGGAGCATCGCTTGCGAGCGTGCGCCTGCGCCTTGCGAGCTGCGGTGAATCAACGTGTGACGGACGAGCAGTCAGTGGTGAGCAGTGTGAGCACCGCCGACCGATTGTTATGAACTTATGATTCACGTAAACCGCTTGTTTGCACGGATGTGAAATCCGCTATTATAATTTTTAATTAACCGAAGTAACTGGAGCGGGGATTGAAGCGGCACTAGGCACATAGAAAGTGATGACTTTGTACGCCTTCGGTACCGTGGTTATACGAAAGATCTATGTCCATAGCTAGCGGTTGCATAAAATCGATATTTTTCACTCGTAATATCCGTTGTGGGTATACATACGATGAACTTATTTGGCAAGCAGCAACAATATGTTTGAGCAGAACATGAGTATTTACCTCTAGTAGCGTGACACAGATGATGAAGAAGGGCGGGGGGCAGCAAGTATACCTCTCCTGGTAGTACTTGCGATCCCGCTCCTCCGGGAGCATCTCCATCGCTACTAAGTGCACCATCCTGGAAAAAATACACAACGTTATAGAGGAAATACATACAATTGATGACTTGAGATAAGATGGAGTAGGTAGAGATGATTTTCTACATTATGTAAATGTTTCAGCTGATTTAGCTTACTAGGATATTATTGATGTAGGTTTTGAGCAAGAATATTGATGTACCGTACTTCTGATATTAAGTTTCTACGCCTTCTAAATCCATGTTCAACAGAGAAGTAAAAGAGCAATCTGCATATCGTACAGCATTTCTATTCAGAGGATTCCAAAGCAGTCGAAGACAAAGACGATAGATTCATATTGTTTGATACTGAACAGTTTACCTGTATTTTTCAATGATGAAATAAACTTTACATTCCTATTTCAAAACCGTATTGGATTGGAAGCAATCAATCAGTTCGCTTTCACTATATTCTCGATCTATATAAAAGCAATTTATTAACGGTTTTATTGTATGAAAGCACACCACATGTCAACGTGACACGAACAGTGAACATAAAAATATTTTTAGCGACGGCAATCGATACACCGACTATTATTTCAGTGGAAATAAAGAAAATATTACACTACATAATTTAGTTTAACTGAAATTTTGATTTAGATAACATAAAGTTACATTATACTGGAAATTTACAAGTTGTACATCGATAAAGGATTTACGTTTTCTGGAAGATGACAGACGAGTCACGGCATACTCGATTTATTTGAAAATTGTTTTGAAACGGTTACACTCGTTTAATAGAGGGTAGTAAATATGTCTCTACGCTTTATGTAATGAATTGTGTTTGGTGTTTGTTGTGTTTGGAACATTACACGGGAGTATTTTCCTGTTCTATCATCGTGCGGTAATTGGTATTACATAAATACAGCGGAGCGCTAATGGCTGGTATGTTTACCTGGCGAATAACGTGGGATCCTCGAGGAGTAGATGGAAGTCGTTCTCGGAGCTGACCTCACGGTCACGTTGGTGTACTGCGCATCTATAGCTGCGTGTGCGCTTGCCGCTCATCTGGAACAAACATAAATTTCATTAAAATATTTGTAAGAATAGGTAAGTGGTATTTTCATTACAAACTAGCTTTTGCCCGCGGCTTCGCTCGCGTGGATGTCGGAAAATATCCCACGGGAACGTACTACTGGGATTACATACCTAATAGCCGAGGAAAAGGTCATTGATTGATTACCGCTGCGCCCGCGTTGCCGTCAACCATAATTATTTTGTTACGCGTAATTCCTTATTCATTCATTTAAATGATATGATATCAAGGAATATTTTAATCTACATTAAATGCCCAATTTAAATAACATATTTTTATTGAATAAGGATTAATATAATACCGGTCAAAATAGCTTCGGAAATAACAATGAAATTTTTAAGATAAATTAGAAAGATAATAATGGTTACTGTGCGTCATCTTTAGAAGATAGACATATGCCATCGCGGACGTTTTTGTTAAACTTTTTAAGATAAATAATCCCGTAGAACTTAAATTGTATGCATCTTTTACGGTTTACGCGGCGCACGCGAGTAAAGTATCTCCCAGTCGGCATGATTTTTTCCGAAATATTCAACAATAATCGTCATAGTTGAGCCAATTTACACAAAACTTTAATGAATTATATACCAAAACCTTCCTCATGAATCAATCTGCCCGTTGGTGACAAAACCGTTTGAAAATCCATTCGGTAGTGGTTGAGTTTATCGCGTTCAGAGGTTCAGACAGACAGATAGACAGGCGCGGCGGGGGACTTTGTTTTATAAATATGTAAGGATAAGGATATCTGCTGTAAAACATTTGTTCAATATGTCTGCTGTGATGAAATGACATCTTGCTCATAGCTTGATTGTGTGCAACTTGCTTCATTCAGTTGCGTATATGAAGATACGTCTGGTACCTAAAGGTACAATTCCGCAGCCGACTGCAGGCAGCAGCAGCAGGCGACATGTCGTCGCGACACTACCTACTGGTTTCTATGTATTTCTATGAAATCGACGTGTCACTAGCTACGGAAGGTATTTCATAGAAATACATAGAAACCAGTAGGTAGTGGCGCGACGACACGTCGCCTGCTGCTGCTGCCTACAGTCGGCTACGGAATTGTAGGTACCTAGTCTTGCTCGACATTCCGTATCAGTATCAAGCCATTGTTTTAGTTTAATTTAACCCACGTTTAAAATTTAATCCGTTCCTGGAAAGACAATAAAACATAACGCGTGTTTCCCTTGTACAGTCACAGTCAGTTAATTCCCTGACGTGGTAATTTTGTTAAGGCCAAATGTACACTGCACCAGATTAACTGTGTATGAAAGTGGATCCATATGCGGAAAGTCTTTTTTGTAGGTGTCGCTAAAAATAAGTTGGTAACAATGTTGCACAAGCCAAGATAGTTATGCTATGTAGATTTATTTATGCTTCTAATGAATTCAAGTGTAGTTCCAATAATGTGGCGGATCGTTTATAAGTGAAATGCTGCTGTAAAAGATACGCTTATCGTACTTTACCTTAATGTTGCTTAATCCTTGTCAAATTTCTTCAAAGGAATTTGCAATAGCAAGCAATCTGGTGTTAGGGATTGATCTCCGACTGATAAAAGTTAAAATTCTCTACGTGACTATGGCGTAGCCCTTCATGGGACACAGCAGCTCCTTCCTAATCAACACCAGGACACAAGCCGGATTAGACAGAAGCAGAACAGCTTGTGGAGGTGCAACTTGAATGAGGCGTATGTCCAAAAGTGAACTGCTACAGGCAAGTCGATTTGTTGATTCGTTTAAAATAGTTCTAGGAAATTATTCTTTTTATCCCTATCTCCGAAGTATCGGCACATTACCTACAAGTTTACAGTTATTCTGTGATCATTAAAACTCCAATAAAACTTTAAGAACAAGGAAATGGCAAATGGAGGAAATTATAAATGTGACGTTCAATAAAATAAACGGTGAGAACTTCCACTTTAGAGAGGCGAGGGTGTATTTACGTGTCGCGGCTCTGATGGCGGCTGGCATGCGGCCAGCGCTTATCGACCCCGCTGCCAACCCCCCCAAACACCCGCCCTTGACACACGTGCTTTTTATACATTTCAGTGTTTGAACTAACTTACACTTAGTTTCATAGATTGCCTAAAGTACTGCTAAGAAAAGAAAGAAATAGGAGGAATTTTGTATAGAGCAAGGCATCATAGAAGAATGAAGCTTTTTCTGGTCACTGTTTTCGGTACCTACCGATAACAGTGGCCAGTGAGTGATTATGGAGTTGATGATCTAGCTTTATAGATACGTTTTCTCTTTTTATTAGCTAATTGCTTGGATTGTTTGGATCAGTTACTTTGTTTTTGAATGCTTGCATTATGTAGGTACACTCGCAGTCACCTTACAACGTACTTCGGTACATATCAATGGTACAGTGCGTTTTTAATCACAGATGATAAAACATGTCTAAATCGTTGAAATTATTCATATTTTCCAGGATTTCTGACAAGTTTGTTTCAGATTTTGATAACTCTCAGTGGGGGAGTCCCACCACCACCCGCAGTGGTGGAATTAAAATTATTTGGTAGCATAGATACAGTTCTACCTATATGGCTATAGCGTTACATTATGCCGATTGAATACTAGTGAAAGCTATATGAATTCGGTCTATCTATCCTCTCGTTGCATACCTTCCACCTTCCCACGTTAAGCTTCCTATATAGGTACGTGCTTTGAATGTAAAGCGATGGGAATAAATCAAGTTTGGTGTTTTAATAGAAGATGGCTGAAGATGTAATGCGGAACGTGAGGTGCAGCCGCGGCACTCGACGCTCGGCGCTGCCGCCATGCCGCACGGGTGGGCGGTGGTCCGGTGAACGACTGGTCGCGATACCAGACAGCCGCATTGTCTCCGCAGTCGTTCAACTCAGTTTCCCACGAGACTGCGAAATGTCCAATGCCAAAACCCAAATACAAATAGCCTAGACGCGTCGCAGACACAGCTAAATCTGTCTCGGCAACAGTGACCGCGTTAATTTAGAAGACTGTGCGTGTAAAGATTGTCCGCAGTCATTGTCATAATAGCGTTACGGCTGTAAACTCGTCATGCCGATTTAATAGTACTTATACATAAAATGGGTTATTTTGAGTAGGTAAGCCAGCTTAGCTGCTGAGAAGAATACCAAGCGTAAGAAATCTATCTACCTTCTTAGATAATTAAATAAGGTCACTAAGGCCAGTAAAGGTAGTCTTTGGTTAAGTTAGCAGAATTTAAATTGGTTTGGGATTGGGAACTTCACATTTAATAAAAATAGATTTAATTTTGTTAGGTAAGAATAAAAACTTATCATCTAATAATTGAATTTGTTCATAAAATCGATGACTTAAGTACTTCTATGTGCGTTCATTATATTAACTTGACCCATGACGCGATTGGTAGTTTTGTTCTGTCAGTCGCCATTTTAAACTCTATTAGTATTGAAACTAAGCTTGACAAGTAATGGTGCCAACATGACGGCAAGGGACAAGTTATAGTGAACGGTATAAACGGCCTAAGTAATGTCAGTCAAAATAGTTTGACAAATAAATGTCGGACTAACTAATCTTGATCCTTCATCGTAGGTTTAGTCAAGTGTAGATAGATTTTTATTATTTAAAAAAAAAATGTTTTGAACTACAACATAGTAATATTGTAGTTTGGCGGCAACCTGGGCGCCAGTGGGCGCACTGGCGGTGGCGGAGCGACGCGGCGGCGTGGGCGCCGCGTGACTCACGTCGACATCCGACACGTCCGATCCGTATCCGGAACCACTAACTAGGCACCTATTGCCGTTGCCAGTCAAACGAGCGCACGAGCCTACGCGACACAACAGTCATTTCAATAATAATCCAAATTACCATATTCATGACTAATTATATTAATATTGTCATGGACACAAAAATTACTTCGTATGTCCTCACATAATATGAGTCCGGAGAAGTACAAGTAAACAATATAGGCAATATTATTTCGGTATTATTGTTTTTCTTTTTCATCTTATTTTTGGAGAAAACTATAATATTCTGATTGCTAAGTTCAACCAGCTTTAACTTATTTTAAGCTCATTCATAAGGAGCAAACGGCTAGACTTGCAGATTTATTGGACGGTGACTTATGGACACCTACGCTGCATAGAATTATTACGGTTTCATGAATGGAAGTATAATTGATTTTCTTGTGTAGTTCATTCACTCGTATTATTCATATGCGTTATAAATATTTATAATTTGTGTTACAAATAAAAAAACACTAACGATTATATCCTTCTAATATTGCAATTGAAAGCATCTACTAAGTTTCCATGCACATCTGGATACGTATTTAAAATGGGAATTAATCTAGTTATTTAATATAATATCATCATTAATATAATAATTTAAAGGAAATAGGTAACTATAATCTGGTGCACTAAGTAAGGTTTCTGTAAGATGGTATGTAAGTATCTTCTACCTGTACTGTACCAAAAGAAGTTATCAAGAAAGTAAGTTAACCATTAATACAGATCGTCTTTCAAGAGTAGGTAGTAGGCACCGAATAGACAGTGAGATTTAAATATAAAAATACTCATATACAAAAAAACCGTTTTTGCCACCGACTTCCGAAATAAAGTTATTTTTTACTTTGTAGTGTTTTTTTTTGGAAGCCGGTAGTTTTTTTTGTAAAGAAGTATTTATTTTTAACTTTTTAGTTGTGGTACTTACCCCACACAAATTCGAATACCAGTACCTGCTATCTAATTTAACAGTGACAGAAAGATATTAAAACATCATCCATAAAGACTAAGGGAAAAAATACGTATTATTGAAGCTAACTCAAACAGTACTCAAGCAAAATTTATATAAATTTAGAATTAGAGACGACCACCTAGAGATCATACCCCTTCAAGCAAATTAATTTTACAAATCCGTCTATATATGACGGGAGTTATGCCCGAAAATACATAAAATATAAAATTAAAAAAACATCCGAATTGAAACCTTTTTTAGAAGTCAATTAAAAATATAATCAAATACCTACCATTCAAAATAAAATTCTCAAGAAGATAAAGATCTTGACATATCGATGTTTCCTTCATTGTACTTTCGTTGCGATTGCAAATAATGTCTTCTTTAATTGAATCCGCGCTATTAGATGGGGGATTTTTATCTAAATCTAGCATATTCATGTAAGATTTGGTATGGTAGAGCGATGTGCCGGGCACGTGAACTCTGGGAGCGTTCCCACGCACCCACCTCCGCACCATTATGTTCTAATCTCTTGTAGTCTCTTTCCATTATTACGAAGCCGTGAAAGTACGCTATTCGTTTTGCAAGTGGGAAGGGTAATAAATTCACATTGCGGAATTCGACTCCAAAGAAAGACTGTAAAAAAGATTAATTAAAGGAAAAAAACTTGTAACTTGTTCTGATTATTTACCTGACCCACACAGGTGCTTAAATATTATTGGTATGTGATATACGGGGTAACGTAAATTGGTTCTAGCGGTGACTGGCACCATGCCCAGCCCGGTGCGCGTACCCGCGATTTCCTGTCGGAACTTCCGGCGGCGGCCACAGTACTTAAAACTTTTGGTGTGGTTTGAATAAATTGATCGATTTATAAAATCTCATTAACGCTATTAACATTAATATGTAAGTAACTAATTATAATATAACTGTTTAAGAAGTACTGTAGGATAAAAACAATACTTATGTGTTTTAATGTTTTGTATCGGTTTGCGCCCTTGAACACACGGAGCGACGCACTCACTTATCCTGGTCGCAACATGTTCATACACGTCACTGCTAACCTACTCTTTGGTACTTATTGACTATTATTAAACTACATCTTATTTTTTTCTTGGATTTCGGTGTGATATCAGAACAGGTAGTAACAATATGTCACCTGAACCTGAAATGCTCCAAATTTAAATAAAAACAATTGATTAGGTTGCAAAGATACACACAGCAGAGAAAATTACGTAATCATTATAATCTATCACATAATGCAAATCTGGTAATTCAACTATGTAAATTAAAATGATGAAATCAATCTGACAGTGACTCAGAAGAGTCTATGATGTACAAATGTATAACAACGTATTTCAGTTCATACATTAAGTATTAGTTCATGTTGTCAGGATTATTACTATTATATTATGTATATGTATAACCTACCTAACGTTTATTTCGTTAAATCTCAGAAACTGCATATTATTTATGTGAGGTCAACTTATTCCACCGTTACACTTGGTTTCGCAATTTGATTTCTTCAGTGTCCTATTGATTTCTGGCTTCTAATTTTATTGCATAGATTGCTGTCCGGCGGTCCCGTACCTACATACTCGTATAATATAGAATTTTATTTATGTAGATCGGGTTGTTAGCGATTGTGATCAAAGCAGAAACATTTACTATAGTGAAACAATATTATGATGAAAGTTACATTTATGTAATCTGTTTTTCTTTTTTTGTGTTTGTGATGTATTTTGACCACTGTTCATTGTTATAACTACATGCTTATTTTCTTATTTTCAACGTATGACTTGATAACTTAGAAGAACCTATTAAGTTAAAACGAACTGAACTTCTATAGGAATGGTGTTATTTATTAGTATGTTGTAAGTATTGTAGTTTTTCTTTCTATGCCAATGAATCTTAAAATTGAGGAAATAAAATAAGTTTAAAAGTAACATTTTCGCCTCATATTAACTGTAAAGATTAATATGATTTTAAAATTAATACTTCATAACTTTTGAGTAACAATTTTCTAACATTCACGGATATCAATTCAATTTCTTTTGTAGCTTTTCTATTTATCCGGAAATCGTGCGACACTGATCATTCCGAATGAATTGTAACGGAGAAATGTAATTTCTGATCACGATTCTGAAATAGGTTAATTTTGGTTGTAAAATTAAATGCTAACTATAGCACCTAAATTGTTATCATACGGCTATTTTAAAACCTAAATACCTACTTGAAGTGTCCAATTTAATTTATACATTTTGTGAACTTGGGGAAGTATTTCACATATTTTTTCAGGTCTAAAATGCATTATAACTGTTATTTTTTAATAACGTTGCACTGAGCTAGCTGAGTATGTCATTTATCATTTATTTTAACAAACAAGTAATATAGTACTAATTAAAAACTATGTTGTTAATCGAAACTGTTTTATAGCTCACGTCGCGCCCACTGTGCGTAGGTAGACTACTACCTACGGTGTCTACTGCCAAATTTATTTGTATAATATCAAATAATGGCGGTTTTTCTACATATTCTATTTTATTTACAGAACTTTATAATATAACTTATAACAACATATAGGTATTTGTAAAAAAAACGCTTTTCAGTTTCTTTGTACGCTAGATAAGGTACGCGTATTTTTTTACTTAGAATTAATCATATAAACTTAAAGCAAGCTGCAGGTAGATTACAGAACATGTTTTACTTACACATGACATAAACCTACACAAACACACAAAATTGCGAGTTATAATTAAGTAAAGCATAAGTATAAACGAATAAGCTTTTTTAAACAATAAATATTTTCGATATATGAATAATAAACTTAAAGTTTTACAATTTTCATGTTATTAAAAAAGTATTTTGAAGTTAGAACGATCAAGGTATGTTAGTCGATGTATGTTGTCATTTGTCATCTATAAACATTGTACTAAAATTAACAAAGTAATTTAATGAAATGAGAGTGAATACAATATTCATAAATGTAGCTTACGATATAGAGAGATGATAATTTTCAAAGAGCGTCGTAATAATTAAAATAAACATATAATTAACGTTATCGATTAATGTAAACATAACCTATAAAGCTAATTTTCACCGGATAAATAATTTATTTTGTAAGTAAGTAGTATTTTATATCAAGTACTTTATATTTTCTATAATTTAATGTAAAATACATTTATATTCGATAATAACAACAATTCTAGAGGACTTACCCATCATTTTCCTGAAGTGTGTATTCCCACTTCAAAACTATTATTTTCTTCTTAAAATAAATAAAAAATGCGTTCACGACACTAAAAGTCACAGTGTTTGTATGCGTGAGGTAGATAATTGTTTATTTTGTTAAGTTTTCGTAACATTTATGAAGACGCGTGCGGAATCAGCTGTGCTGAGAGCGCAAAGCGACACGAACTACTCTCAACAGCGCAACCTACAGACTGACGTTTCGTTCCGTAGTTGCGTTTCGTTTTCGTCCGGTTGTCGAATGCACGGGTGTTTTTTTTGCGGTTTGGGCTGAGTGGTGGCTAGGTATGTACTGCATTGTTGTATTTCTAAAGGGGTGGTTCCATTTCCGAGCCGAATAAAGATATTTTTTTAACTGTCTAAGTAGGTATATCATTTTTGCATTGTTCCTTCCTGTTAAGTAAGACTAGGTAGGTTAGCTATCTTTTCTATAAATATTTGGTAGGTTAAGAAGGACCTAGCCGTCCACACTAATTATACCTACTAATAGGCCGTAGGTACTGTAGCCAAACCCTTGTAACACCATCTCTAAATAAAAACACCTGACTAAACATAAATTAGGCGTCAACTTATGAACCGCCGCCAGCGCGCGGCGCCGTATTCGTCCAGTTGTTTAGGTATTTTTTTGATTAAATTATTATTAGATTGTTTTATGTGTTGCCATAATTAAAGGAAAGGAGCAGCCAAGTAGGAAGCTAGCCTACCGGAAGGGGTTAGCCGTCCACTAAATTCAGAAGTAAGTAAGTAGGTACTTACCTATTTACTTTTAATAAAACCCCTTTAGGTAGAATTTTTTAGATTTGGGTTTCTAAAGGTGACGTGATCACGTTACTTATACAAATGCTCGCAGAATCCCTAGGTACCTTAGAAAATTAGGAATTTCTAATGAGCTCCTAGGTACCTACCAAAAACAAAAAAAACATTTACTTACGTGCACAGACGGGATCTCCTTTTGTTTTATAGGTACCCTTGGACACCTGCTGACCAAATGCCAGAAGTGATAACAATTACTTTCTATGCCTTTCTCTACTAGATTTTATTATTTTATGCATCTTTACTAGTTAATCTTTTACAGATGTGTACCTTGGAAAATATTTCTATAGAAAACTGTTAGGTACTAAGTTGGATGTATTTTTTTTTTACTCGGTCGGTTTTAAGGTTTACTACTTACTATTAAAGCTAACAAGGATAAATGAAAATAAAACATTACCCCCCTTCTGGGGCAGTTGGGTAAAAATACTGCTTATTATTTAATTATATTTATTTAGTTTACTTAGCAAAATTCTAAGTGGATGAATTAATTATGGATATTTTAATATATCCATAATTATTTTAATATATCCATAATTATCCATAGATAATGAATGATAAAATTGAGATTAGGTCGTAGTTAGGTTTTTTACAAAATGTTTTTTTTCTAACTAAAGATGACAATAGTCTGTGGCCATGTGACTAAATTAAATAAATAAATAAACTATTAAAAGGATAAATAATCGCTACACGTCACAACGCGTAAGGCCTAAACATATCGGCACCTTAACCTACAAAAAAAAAAAACTAAGCAGATGGTTCTCCCGAAGTCCGGGCATAATGACATTTCACGCTCATTGGGTTCCACTGAAATTTTACGGTCTCGATACGTCAACACATGGACTGTTGTCGATACGTACAACAATGACAGGTGGACGTCAGTCGTCACTACGTCATCGGCAGAGGGATCAGGGATCTGCTAATTTGCCCAATATTTATTCGCAAGTTGCCGCCGACACGAGAAACCGAGGGTCATTATAGTGGACCATTTGGCGTTGAGCGGCACCTTTGATCATTTTTTTTGCTGAGGTACTAATAAGCTAATAAATTATATTTTATTTACTTAGAAACTGATCTGCGTTTGTATCATAGAGGATTTGTATCATACAAAAAGATATAAATACTCATTAGTACACACGGCTACACATCACGCTGTGAAGCCGTGTGTACCTAGTTTACATAAAAACCTAGGTATATTAGACCATTCTGTAATAGTCACATACAATGTACTAATAGGGTAAATACGCTCTAAATATGTTCTAATCGCACGCAAAGGTTAAAGGAAGAAAATTATATACTGGTCTATTAAATAAAAAGGTATACAGTTTATTTATAAAGATCTAGATCCTGCCCTCGACTTCGTCCGCGTGAAATTTCGGCCCCCGAACCAAAGCGTCAAATCCCATCGCCCGCCAGCGCTATTACTTTGTTTAGCGTTCTTTCTGACTTTTTTTCCTTTTGCTCGACTCCTAAGAGTCCTAACGTGATGTTTGATCTCAAGAATTGGGCATTGACATTGCAAAAAGAATTTTTCAAATCCAAAGTACGTAGTTCCGGAGATTACCCCCTACACACTTACAAACAAATAAACAAATTTTACCCTTTTGTAATATTAGTAGGTGTAGATTTACCTAATGTACAAAAAATGGATGAAAGTTAATTATATTACCTAATTAGTAAGAAACAAAGGGTAGGTGCAGGTAGGTACCGAATGTCATAAAACGTACATCAAATTCGCATTAAGGGTCACCCCAAGTTTAAAGTTTTCAAGAAGATTCCTTGTTATATTACTTAATGACCCTGGCATATGGTGGGCCAGCCATGACCGCGGCTGTTGTGTTATCAAAAAATTGTTAATTCCATTCAAAACAGCCAGTCATCCCGGCTGCTACCTACGATGTTTTATCCCTCGTATAGTGAAACCAGTCCCTATCCCTAGCCAATGAAAAAGCACCTTTACGTAATTGGCAGATTAAAAAATAAACATGTCAAAACTTCTGATTCCAATTTCGAATTTTCACACTTGCATGCCAAAAGAAAAATAAATCTCAACGTGTTATGTAACTGATGCAACAGATTTTCGTTTTTATTTGAAAGTTTCCATTTCTGTATGTTTGTCTAGTAATGTACACGACGAAAGTTTTGTGTGTGAGTTTAATATGCATAGATATTAAAAAATATGAGGCAACGTTTTGTAAGAAGTCTACCTATTTCTTAATGTTGTGCAACGTTTTTTCTAATATGCAATGCCTGCCTTTCTTATATTATTACATTTTCTTTGATAATGTTATAACTAGGACGATGTTGAACATCTGTGTTTGAATTGAACTGTTTAGCTTCAGTCCAACTGGATGCGGTTAGCGAAAGCGCAGGTGTTTTACAAACAGCCAATATTTAAAGAGGATATCAGGGGAATAGCCACCATCGTTCATATTACCACCGTCTCATAATTTGGACAAATCGATTTAGATCAGGCGGCGCGTTTGTTCCATGATTTAGTAGCACAGACAAATTGGGCCTTCCACAGCGATCCATGATCGATACACTGCGTATGCGCACGTAATGTGGATGTTGAAGCGGTTACCAATTACAAGGACTTGAAAGTAAACGATCCGTAATTTCGTTCATTCAATCTGGCGCAGTCAATTATTAAAGTCATCCCAGAACGTAATATAGGTAGGTACTCATGCAAGCTTTAACGTTGGAGCTGTTTTAAAATAAAATTGGGGAGAATAATGATTTTGGACAGAAGGGAACTCTTCACAACAATAAACAAAATACTTAGATATTCTCTATTCGCGATCGATCGTCAAGTCATTAGCATCGATGATAATATGATTCTCTATCAAGAGACAAAATACATTAAAATTTAATTAAAGTTCCTGAATAAAATATGTCAACTATACAGTCAGATCTATACACAATGTAGACAACATGCAAAAAACAGTCTAATAGGTATTATCTTTCTTTACTCTCAACGATACAATTTAATAATCCTTCATCAAAGTCTACCACACTGTTTATTATTATAACTACTGAAATTGTTTAGCACATAATCTGCAGTACCTAGGTAAAGTGATTCAGTTAATTGTATTTTTGGTTCTGATTCAGCGATTCTGTATCTAAGGCCCGTTACTCTGTTCCTCACCGTAATTTAATTGCATTTCCTAGAACCGAAATCAGAACAGTTTACGAAATCACTGTTTCGACTCATTGAATCATAATCTGCTTTTATATCATTAGTGTAACAATTGACTAATTCCGAGGTAGTAAGACTGACATAGAGATGTGTTTCGGCGGCGCCAATGATGCCGTGATTCACTTACGTAGGTGATTCATTAATATTACACTGTGTTACACACGTCCAGCGCGCATCGTCGTGAGTCAAAAGTGCATGTTGTCTATGATTATAGTATATGCGCGTGTGAGTGACCGACCTTGTAAACATCGCTGAAAAATGTGTGCTGTGTTCTTGAACAGCTGGGTTACGCGGCTCGCGTTAGGTGACTCGCATGTGTTCCATATATCAGCTGTAGTTTTTTTCATTGCTATTCGTGTTGTAACTAGTTTAGATTTTGTTTATTTCAAGGAAATTGTGTTTTATTTTTACTTTAGGTTAGTCATGTATTAACACGAGAGCTCTCTTATGACTATATATTATTCAAATACGAAAATTTTCTTATTACTTACAAATGATTTGTGAGTTAAATAGTTAATAGGGGTTGAGTATGTGCGTGACCTGGCCTAGTTGTGCTCAAATATTTAATAGCGGCAGTATATATTTCCATTTAGGACTTCTACAGGGCGTTAGCCTGATGGTATTAGCCTACTTTACTGACAATGCGGACACTTGAAAAATGTGGGCGTTTCGGCTTTATGCTTTGCTTTATTAATGTAACCGATCGAAGTATTTAATTCCGCGAATCTGGGCAAATCAACATTTATGAATTTAGCGTCACTGTAGGGACTTTATCCCTAATCTTAGTCCTTCAATGCGGTATTGATTTAATTATCTTATTCTACTTACTTTTTAAACTTTATAAAAATGACCATTTCTTTCTAAACCTATGTTTGTCCTTTTTTACATGCATCGCTTACCTCCTTTTTCCTAGATAGGTCATCGAAATTTATGCATTTTTCTTTAGGTGCTGCTAGAAGGGAACTTTGAATAACATGCCTGGGAGGAGGCTACCATCAAAGTGCAACGTTCTCGACACGCAACCGGTCAAAACCCTGGCACGATATGATATGAGTACCTGAGTGGTCATAACGCCATCTCGTTCTGTTTTCCAAAAACCAAATTTACATTCGACATTGGAACGCGAATGGCACGAGCGCCTCGGGCGGGCCGCTACCGAGCGGACAATGCACGCGCGCTCACGCTGATTTTTAGGGTTCCGTACCCAAAGGGTGCCAAACGGAACCCGCACGGAAGTCTCCGCTCCGTCCGTCCGTCGGTCTGTCTGTCAGCGGGCTATATCTCATGAATCGTAATAGATAGACAGTCGTAATTTTCACAGATTGTGTATTTCTATTGCCGCTATAACAACAAATAAAAACAATTAAACCATGTTAATAATTAAAGGGGTTCCAAGGTGGACAAGGGTATAGAAGAAACTTGTTTTTTTCGGACTTTTTGCCCGATCTATAATACGGTAAAGAACTCTTCGTGTGCGAAGCCGACTCGCACTTGGCCAGTTTTTTTGCAATTTTCATAATTCCACATTACCTTCATTTGGGTAGTTAAATTAGTTCTTTATGGTAAAAAATTAACTAGAACTGCATGCAACGCTACAATCAACGGAAATGAGCATTTATTCGGAATTGTTATTGTACCGACCGTTGTTTCGGCTCTACCTTTTAAAGTTTCAGCACAAAAATTTAATGATGAAGTAATTGATATATCTATCTAAGATATTTTTCCAGAGAAAAATAACTCTCTTTTAACGGTGACTTAACTTATAAGCAAGAAGATAAATAAAATATAACTCCATTTAAAGAACTGTCCCCATAGTAGGTCGTCTGGTGTCTTAGGGAGGGTCGTCATTGTCGTCAAAATCATTAGTTATGGGGCAGTTTATCGAAGTTTGCGTGCGGTCGCTCCGAGCAACGCAATGTCAACTTTAAAATAACAAACGTTTGTCATATTTCAGAGCTGGATTTCATAAATTAATTTTATTTTCAGATGTTCAGTATAGGAATGTTATTTTATTAAAGCTTGGGTTTCTAAATGACGGCTGGCAATTTTTTTGTTTGCAATATGCAAGCAAATCCAAGCCTATGAAATTTTATCTTCAGTATTTGGAAACATTCCAAAATACTAATAGAAATACAATACATTCATGTGAATCATTGGACAGTTGGACAGTTAGAGACTTGTATTTGAATTGTCTTTTGGTTATTTTTACTTACTTTGAAGCTCAAATCCCTCATACGGTGTGGCATCTTAAAATTTATTAGAATGCCTTACACGTACAAGGGAATTTTGAAGGTAGAGCTGATCAAAGCGTGTTAACATAAAAGCCTGAATTATGAATTGCAAGTATAAATAAACTGTGTGGAGTTATAATCGAAAGACATCCACGGGGTTTATTCCAATAATCCCCATTGACAAACCCCATCTGTTTAAAAATAAAATACAAATTACAAACAACATATTATTTAAGAATCACGAAGTAGGTCCAGTTGGGCAACTTTTGTTAAACATTAATATCTCGTGAATGTTTAAAAAAAAAAGTTCCACTTCTTGAGGCATCCAGAAACACATATATTTGAAGACATTCGTAATAGCTTTTTGCTTTATTTGTTTAGGTAATTATTTTTCATCATTACAGAAAACTATTTTATCTTAAATCGTCTCACTGAGTGAATTTAATAGATTTTGTTTTAATAAGCATCTTTAATCACAAGATATTTTTTTTTGATAAAAGGGGCGCTACTAGACTTAGATAAAGACTCAACTAAACAAAAGGTAAACTAAAGTTCTAAAATAATTCAACACCGAGTATCCATAAAGTAGGTAATTTAAAAGTTGATCTCTATAAGATTATATTTTGTAGGACCTAGAGTTTAGACTGTATTATGTCTAGACATTAGCCATTACTATAATTTGTTTGATTATAAAAATAATCAATGAGTCCTTACCTCCGTAAGAAATAAAGATTTCGTAATTCTTATATAATGTTGTTTGAATTTTATTTTTAAACCCCCATCGGTTTAAAATATTTTTTTTTTATTTGAGATTTGTGAACTCTTGTCCACAGATCCCTATTGATGGGAATTTATGGACAAGAAAGTTCACAAATCTCCATTAATGGGGATTCGTGCAATAACCCATCCATAGCATTTGTTGTACCTACACATTCACCTAAGTACACTCTGGCAGATAGTATAGTATAGTATGACACTCACTTAAAACCAAATAGGGTAAAGAAGTGCAGAAGCGCTCAATTTTTACGCTTTGGAGCGTCGATAGTCGGTAGTCGATGGGCAAGTATGTACCTATAACGAGGCAATTTGTATCAATGCGCAGATCAGCGGTCATATGAGATTTCAAAGCGGCCGCCGCACCTGCTTATCCGTAAATATCGCTTAATAGCACTTCCATTCAAATACTGAACAATCAATTTAAGGCTTTAACAGACTAATTTTTGCGCACATTTTTGATCAAATCCGTTAGTGGCATATAAGATGTTTTGAAATAAAGACCACAATTTTCAGCGGCAAACCGCGGAATGTGCGGCGCGCGCGGCAGTTACAGTGCAGCTTAAGAAAAGTATTTTTTATGAAAGTTATGCAACAGAGGGCGAGTTACACACTGGACAATGGCTATAAAGTTCAATGTTTAAGGACTAGGTTCATTAACCGACCAATAAGAATTATTATAATATTATGAGGTAGCACTAATAAAATAAGAATGCAAGAAGTTAGAATTACTACTATTTCAGAATGCCTGTTGGTAACGTAGTAACTGTACCTGGATGTAAGAAAGAACTAATAACAGTTTTTGTAAGACACTAGCGTCCCGCCCCTACTTCATACGATTTTTATAACTTGACAAAACATCGAGATTTCCATATTATATGTCAGTTTAATATTAATGTATTATACACATAAACCTTCCGGAATAAATCCTCTAGATGATGGTGAAAACTGCTTCAAAATCCGATGTGCAGTTTAGAAGAACAACGCGGTCACACAGATAGATACGAAAAGCGACTTTAATTTATATAATGTATATACTCGTATATAGGTACAGCGTGTATCAGAAAGGTGTGGTAATATTTAAGGGTGTGGTCAGACCATCAAACTGAACAACTTTCTCCATGGGACCAACATCGTCATCGCGAAAAAATTATCTGCCGTCCCATACATTTGTGTCGAGCAGGTATTGAAGTTTTGTATGGGACGGGTGATTATTTTTTCGCGATTACAGTGTTGGTCCTATGGAGAAAGTAGATGTACGTGATCCTAAACATCTTAGCAGCATAGATTAATCTAGTTAGTCTAGTCAGTCTAGATTAGTCAGCAGCGGGGCATCCATAACACGGGATTGTTCCCAGTCACAATAGACGACGCGACCGTGACCACTGACGACCCGATGATTGGCTGCTTTCAATAGACAATGACATGTGTCTCACTATTCATAAACACGATTGTTACCGAAAGAGATTCGGAATTTGTTTTTGTTTTTTCTCGTTTAGATGATTTCCAAAAGACATCGAATGCGATGTGTGTGTCATGCAGTTTAGTCGGTTAAGGGATTGTGGTGTTATATGTTTATGTGTCGCTTTATCTTTATGATAATCCTTATCTATAGCAAATCTGATTCCTTCTTCACAATTGTTTTCACCTTTATTTACGTATGTTAATATTTACTTACCTAGGCTATATGTTACTTTAAACATATTTTTTGTATTACAGCTACATCTCAATCTTTAAAATTAAAAAACCTGGTCAGCCGATTCATATTTTTTATTTCTGTTTTTCTAAATTCAATGTGCATAATTTGCAGACGGCGTCAGTTTTCAGTAGACATCTGTTTCTTTCTAAAAAGCAAAACAATTTGTGTATAAATAAAATGGAAAGTGATGTAACAAAGGAGCTTTTTATTTTGTTAGATATACGTTAGATAGTATCGCAAAGTGTGTCTCGGGTACAACAAAAGGTCTTTTATAAAGAATATTGTTTAAAAATGTGTCGTCAAATTGGTTTTAGGCTGAGAGCATAATATTAAACATTTAAAAAAAAATTGAGGAAAGCTCGACACTTATAATTAGCGTACTTGTATATTATAGGTGCTGTACATAAGAAAATGTGTTTTTATAATTTTAAAATGGCATACGAAATAATGTTTATAAAAATTATAAGTAATAATAAAATAATTTTATTACGTTATAATACTCGTAAGTACATCTTAGCATAGCCAAGAATATTTGTAACGTAGACACTACGGTACGTAGCGCCTACGCAGCCGCGAAGCCGCGCGTAGCATCGCGCAGCCGCGCGGAGGCATAAACGTTTTACTTATGAAATGAAACAGTTACATAACTACTTTCAGATGACTAAATATGCTTCAAATATCTTTCAGGTGTGCCGATCCAAAATACTGGTAAAGCATAGAGTTTTTTTTTTACAAATAAATCGCTAGTCACGACCCCAAGTCGTAGCCTTAGAAATTGGTTTCTCTATGCAAATGCGTATCTCGTGCCCGCGACAGGTGACGTGCGGCACCCTTAATTGTTTTTTGTAATAATATTCAAATATTATGACGTTTTTTCTTTGTGTTTTTGTGTTAGTCTCTGGCGCGGGTGGCGTACCAGGTGGTCCAGAAAAAAAACAATTTCTTTCGCCGTAACAGCCGTTGGCTGATACAGTTAGCATTTAAGTATTAAAATAAATCACTATTTAATCGGTATTATCTTTATTTATTTATTGGATGATCAGTTTGTGATTATCCAATAAAAAAACTGGAAATGTTTTTCTCGTGAAATCCTCACAGGAAAATTCTGTTGACAACACAATCTTTGAATAGAGTTAATGAAACTTCTTTGTCAACAAAAAATATTCGCTCATTGTAGTTACGTTCTCCATGAAAACAAAAAAAAAAATGCCAAGACAGGATATTTTTCTAATTTATTGAATAGCGGCTATTTCAAAACTCCGCACAATTAGTTGTGTGTTTGACTGAAAATGATTGCTGGCGCAAAAACTTTCATGATATTTATTTATTTAAATACAACGTACAGGTTATGGATAAAATATTATGCTAAATAGGAACACGGAACAGCAAAAAGTAATAAAAATATTAGGCTCGTCATTTCGCCAACAGCTGTTGTGTGTTTAATGCCTAAAAAAACTGATGATCTTTATGAAGTTCAAAACTTACAAGTGTTCCGTTTTGTATACCGAATAAAGTAGATATTATTAGAAAAATAAACTATAATCATATAATAAAAATGTTGAAGAAACTGCGTAATATGAAACTGTGACACTCTTCCACAAAAATTAATTTCGTGTAACATTGATTTATGTTTATAACTACTAATTATCTACTTAATAACGTGACAAGCGCCATAAATTAAGAAATAAGAACGCATGACGTTCAGAACGGAAGCAGAGCATTAATTTATTCAAATCTGTTTGATTAGGATCCACTTTAATGCGGACTGTTATTCTTACAATTGTATCGTCGAATCGTCGAAAAAGTTGGAAAGGCTTCGGGAGGCGTTTGGCGCTTGGCGTGTGCGCTTAGCGTGCAGCCCTCGGGAGCGCTTGCGCACCTGCCGTACAATTATCCGGTCATTAGTCGGCACGGAACCCGCGGAGACCCGAAATTAGTGTGTGCAACTCTAAATCCCCTACAATATGTTATCGAATAGGATGTAGGGGTACAAGAAATTGCTTTGTTGATTTTAAGCTAATTTGCTAGTCTCATAACAGTTTTGAGAATACTAGCGGCTTTGCAACAAAAAAGCGCGACTATTAGAGACCCATGGTGGAGATGGTGGTCACTGTGTTCAAAATGTTCCACTCACCTGGATCGTGCATATAGATATAGATCGGCTTTTGGCCAACAGACGAGGTCAAAAGCTGTGACTGAAAGTACTTTAGATTGCGAAGCTACGGAGTATTTATTTGGGGTATAAAAATGGATTTTTATCTTGTAATTGCAGGTCTGGTGTTGAATTCTTCATTAGGGGCGTGCTGCGGCGGGCGGGGGTGGCGGGGTCTGGGGTCGTATAAGTGTGAGGACACAATGGGCGCCCCCCGCGGTATTGTGCGCTAATGTATGCGCGTACGGTGTCGCCGACAGCGGCCGCGGAGCCACAACACAAACATTTCAACGCATCTAATTTATTGTCGTGTCGCACCGAGCCGCGGCACGCAAAAAATATTGTATTTAAGGTGCAGTGCTGCTACGGAAAAAGCCGCAACCCTTTTTAGTATTTATTTGTACTGGATTTGATAAATGATTTTCTTCATTCAACGACCAAATCCAAGGACCAAACGATCAGATTGATCCATGCCATAACCTGAATATTAGATAAAAACTTGTTGAGATTAATATTTTGACTTATGTTTTCTCCAAATTGTATCTCCTGTTAACCCATTAGCTTTCTGGGATATGCAAGTTCTTTTTGTTTATTAGAAAAGTATACCTACTATACAACTGTTATAATACTATCTCGGGCCTGAAAAAAAACCCAAAATTATGTAGTTTTTTTTTAAATCTTATCATATTTTTATTATCTAAACAATAATGTGTCGTGTGTCTCCACAACGGAACGAGGTCTTAAACAAAATTGAATTTAAAATCTCGACGAAGGATGACTCAGTCGTTGAGAGCAATTTTGAATATTATAATATGTAAACTAGTTGTTGTTCGGTGGAGTTGTCTGTTCTGCCTCTATACAATTAGTGACATTTATTAGTACAACGATTGTGTACGGGCGGGGAGGTGACATTCTGTATAATTCATTGTATCGCATTAGTAACAAGGCACTTATAAATTACAATTAAGTATCGGCAGGATGGACACAGTCGTTACGGTCTGTCAGAAGCCCGAAAGTCTGGTATTATGTATATAGAATCTGTAGGTATTGTAGGGACACAAAAATTGATTGCATAGGTCAGTTGACAGTCACTTCATTCCACACTTCATACACAAATTCACATTATGTCTTATGATTTTCAGCTGCACTTGGAAAAGGCAACTGAACCTAAATATAGCTGGTAGAAACAAAAAATGTAGCCTATCACAGGCCACAGAGGAAAATCTCCTAGTATTTTAGCCTTTGAAGATGGCTATCAAGATAATTTTATAGTCTAACCTCAATTATGGAATAAAACGATTAGCGGGGATTCCCATAAACATTACCAATTTTGTACGTAGTGGTAATAATGGTTACAATTGATTTGTTAAGGTGCTCTAGCGGCCTTCTAAACAAGACTGTATGCTAAACAATTACAGCGTCAAATAACTAATTGAACTAAAAATGATTACTTTCAGTTAATTTGTCCGTCATGTTTCTGATTTGCCAGCTAGCACAGACACTTTGTAAGCAACGATAAACGCGAATATTTTCCGTGTCCAGTTGACAGTCACAATGAAACATTCTACAAACAGTTACTTGGCAATTTCATATTATTCCTTTGAGTTCCCGTAGTGAACATACGGCCACCCAGCCCTGGGAGATGCACCTTCGACTGTGCTCTTCAATTGGTAGCTGGCAAAAACTGCATTTGCATAGTGCTCGATGCTTGCCGCGATAGTGGCCACCGCGAGTTTCTACCTTGCGCCGTAGATCTACGAAAACTTGGATGTGACTATTTATTTGTTGTTTGTTTCCTATCGAAAATTGTTTTGTTTTATTCTCTATAGTAGAAGTACATACTCTGTAATCTTATACTTCTCGCCGATACGAAATATTTGTAATTTGGCATTGGCTATATCGTGATGGTCCAGTAGTTAAGGCCTCGCCTCTCATGCACGAGGTTGTGGGTTCAAATCCGGGCAAGTACGTACCAATATCACTTTTTCAATTCATATGTACTTTCTGAGTTTATGTCTGACATTACTGACTTCGGTGAAGGAAAACATCGTGACGAAACCTGGACTTTATAATTAATATAAGTCTGTAATCGCCAACCCGTCTTGAGCAAGCGTGTTGATCAATGCTCGTGCCTTCTCTGTATGAGAAGAGGCCTTTGCCCTGCAGTGGACAGTTTTCCAGTATAGGCTGATCTCGCATTGTCTAGGATTTCCGTTCAATGCGAGGTCAGCTTATACGGGAAATGTATAGCTTGATGTGCGCTTTCCGCGATCTCTTCCATTGACTGAATTTTACTGCCCGAAGCAGTTTTTTTTAAGAGTTTTTTCTTGTTTTGTTTCAAGCGAACCTATTTTATTTTTTACGTTCTCTTATATTTTTAATAGGTCATGGAAATTCAGAGCAGTATTCATTAATTAAGCTCGGACTCTTATAAGTCGGCACAAAGTAAGGTTGCAGTAACCAGTTAAACTTTATTTTTCTTTCACAGTCAGAAGCCAAAAACTCCGATAACCAGTCTTACCAAGGTGTATCGTGTTAGTTAGTAACTGGGTTGTGGAGGTCAGATAGGCAGTCGCTTCATGAAAAATACTGGTATTCAGCTGCATTCGGTTGGACTGGAAGCCGACCCCAACATATGTTCCCTAATAGGCTAGGCAGATTTATTGACATTTGATGACATAACGGTCTAAGTGAGCTCTGAAATAACAGACTACGCTAAAAGGTATCGTAGGTTCTGGTAACCGGTGACAAATGTCGATGCCACCCACTGCACGCACGACCCCGCTGGTACGGCGGACGTTCCAATAAATACAACACACAAATATATCTGCATTTTATTTCATTCAATCCCTTCAATGTGGAATTACATTAGATTTCAAGTTTTCGGATTACGTACAATTAAATACACAATCGTAAATCCTGGGCTGTTTTGACTTACTAGGTATATCTGATTACCTACATTCTTTACTGCTTAGGTAGTTACAGTACGCACGTAACACGCACGCACGCGATTTGGTAAGGATTTGGCGTAGTGGGAGTAAGTACGCGCATGCACTTAGTGCATCTAAAAAATTACACTTTTATTGCTTTTCATTATTCTTTGGTTATTGCCTTAATTTATTTTTAAACATGTCTGTTTAGAAAAAAAACGAAAACGCATTTTGCGCATCTACGACTCTTGTTGTCAAGGCATCTGTACTCTGCAAATGCTATCTATATAGATAATGAACGGATTTGAAGAGACATTTGAATTTGAAGAGCATTTGAAGATTGGTCATTAAAACGACAAACTTTAATGTTTGCTGTTTAATTACTTATGCTAAAACACTGCATTGTGCATCGTAACATTGATAAATGATAAATCATAATCTCCTTAAAACTCAAAAAAACCCGATTAAAATCAAGCTTACGTATTATTTCTGACCCATTTAAAATTCTTGTTATAAATGCTAAGCAAATTCCGATATAATGCTTTTTATTGCGATACTTAATTGGCCGGCACGTGTAAATTAGAGGATAATATAAAAATGTTAGAGGTTCAGAGGACGTCCGAGGATCTTGACTTTAATCTTTATAAGGATTAGGTCGGTCGGCAAAAACTTTAGATAATAGAGGTGACTGATTCTGTGTAGGTTTTAATTTGTTTTACTCCCATAACTCGTCGTGCCTGTATGTGGATTTAGTAGTCTAGTATGTCAGATCAAGATTTTGGGATCTGTCTAAAATTACCATAGGAATTAGGTAGGTAGTATTTTTTTCATGGCGTAACGGAGTCGCAGACACATTTCGGGTTGTTTCGCCATCTAAGTTTGTCTACCTAACATAATCAATCAAGGCAGATTTTGCAGATATGTCTTTACATACATACAGACATATTATGTAGGTAAGGTACCTTTAGGACATTTACGAACATAGAGCCTACACTTTATCCTGAATCATATAGGTACATAGCTATATGAAACATGATGGCGTGTACGTACGTATGTGTGTAAGTAAGATCAAACATCACGGCGGAGGTATCCTCGGACCATTATCGGGCCACATTCCTCGAGTCAAATTATTTATTTTGTGCGGGGCGTGAGTTACCGGCCGGCCCGCCCCTTCGTTACTATGTTAATTCCTGCTACCTACAGATCTGCTCTTCATTCTAGTGTATCAACAAAGCCTTTGGAATGTAATTTAGAGAAGGTGTTCTAGTTTTACGGAATTTATGATTGTTGATTTTCTCATGCGGAGGATTGTCATTGCGATAGGTATGACTGAGTGGGTGTAAGGAAGATTTTCCCACTCGACAGGAATGTTTACTGCTATTTTAATCAGTAGGTACATCATATCAGGGCGTTCGTCAAATACAGACAGTCATCAAAGAAAGACTAATTTTACTTACACAAAAATACGTCTGAACAATTCAATAGAATCATAACAGTCGAAATAAAAAGGTTTAGTGGACAATGTAATTGGTTATTAAAAAGCGCATATATCACGGTCGCGAGGGCCGGGGCACTCCAAGCGGGTCGCGTGGGAGACACACGACGTGATTTGTGTGGAACCGCCGCGCGCGCAGGACCACGCCCCTTCATTAACATGCTAATGCTGATTCTGGAGCAGGGATCGGGATGCTCTCAGTGGGTCACCGGCTCTGCTCTCTGCTTCGGGGGATACAGGATTTTTAGAAGCATGCATTGCGTAGGCACCATCAGATGACAAGATGGTACTGAAGAATCAGAATGAGCAAAATTGTGTCTACTAAAATATTACTTGTGCCATATTTCGTACTATTGTTTGCAGAGAGTGATCAGGCTATCCCGAGTGAAAAAAAAAGTGGCTTGTTGTCTGATTTAGGAAAGCTTCTAGCGTTGTGTGATACAAGATGCTATGCGAAATAAAAAAGGCAAATTGGGTTGATTGTTAGTGAGAGTGCAGGTGGATATATCGAGTGAACGGTTCAGGCTGGCGCATGCGTGTGGCCGGTGTGAGGCGCGGGCGCATCGACGACAATGCGTGGTGTGGTAATGTATGCGCGCCAGGGAGGTCCCGCGCTGTGTCGTGGGAAGACGTTATCGTCGCGATCTGCCTCTTCTACATATACTTTTAAAACCCTTATATGTACTAAATGTGAGTACCTACAACCATTCTCTGGACGTATTTTACATTCGCTTTGATTTGTTTGAAGTCCAGTTTAAATACATAACATTTTTGTATTCCAAGACTTCAATATTTTTTTGGTATATTTAATCATGAAAGAAAATATATAGCAAAATAATTTATTGTGGTCGTATTTTACCAAAAATGTGAAGCTTGCGAGCTTAAAATGCGAGCTTAAAAGCATACCAAACACAACTTCGTAAATGTAACGTTTTCCATCGTCTACGCGCTACGTTCGTAGCGAGGGCTCGTAGCGGGCGTGTTGCGTGGCGCCGCCGAACGCCGACTCGCAGAATTTGCATAAGCTTTTTGTATTCGGTAATAATGTGGTGCGTATTTTAATTGGGCGCGATTAAATCTTAATAAATCGGTCGGTGTTCCCACACGCGTCCGTCGGACAGACTTGGCCGCTCGCAATTACGCTGGCGGCGTGTGTTGTAATTTGGCGACGGCCGCGGGCGAAACTCAGAAATTGCGCTCAGTTTCAGCAGTGCACCTTTGCAGACTAAAACACTAGGGCATCGCGTGCGGCGAGCGTCAGACAAGCGCCGCCCGCCGACCGCAAGCCGCGGCCACTTGAATGCACTCCCCAATTACGAATCGTAAACGCGACTAAATGAATGATACCCGCGTGCGATTATTACCGGCGTATTTTTACTCGACACTTGCAAAGGCCTACTTTTGTTTGCTGTACGTTAAAGAATGCTCATTATATTTTTTACATTTCAGATCAAAGGGAAAATATAATTTGTATCAAATATCCAATGAATTAACTAACAATTTCCATTCTGATGCAGATCTAATGAATGCATAATTTCAATGCATTATTTAGACTTCTATCGTCGTAGAATCGGTGGTAGGTTATAGGTAGGTATGCAATGTATGTGTCTTTACTCGTTACTCATACTCATCATATTAACTGTAGAAGACAATTATGAATTCAACCGCAAAATGACAGTCGTTTAGTGTCCTATTGTAATGCAAGACCACAATGCATTATTGTAGCTTGTTTACAATGGGATCTCAAAGAGTTTTTCTGATCTCAACCCTAACAATCACATATTGCGTACGTAGAAGGTGCCAAGTGCACACACAACAATTGCCTAATCATGTTCAGCACCTGTTTCTATTAATTTATTAATATTTTTATGTCGAGAGCTGTTACGTTAAGCACCGGCTAATTATCTGGGTTACCCGGAGAGCTTATTTCGGCACATAAACCAGCGTCCGTCCAAAACTAATTTATATTGGAATGTGATATATGTGCGGGCGTCGAGCGGCCCGGGGGCACGCGCTCGGGCGGTTTTAATCACCTTAACCCTAACTTAACTGCTGTTAAAACACTACCGAAACGAAGAAGGCGAAGCCGCGCCGCCGCCGCCGACGCAGGCGCCACGGCCGCGCCCGTCCGAGCCCATTATCTCCACTTGCGACCACTCACCAGCCTCATCTTCAACTTTACCGCCGGATATTACGCATTCAATACTTTTTGTACCTACATTGCATATCTAATTTAACATCGAATCGATATGATCCGAAATCGATTAAAAGGCAAGTATTGATCTATAAGAATTGTCATTGGCTTCGATGAGAATCGATTTGTTGATTCCCGTGACAGGTTTTTTGCGCGATGTCCCGCGGGTGTCGAGACGGTCACGGCTGACGTGTCAATGAGTCCAATTCTCACACTGGCGGCGCCGGCGCCGGCGTTATGGGATCGGTTACGAATTTACGATCAAAGATTTGTTCAGATAGCGACGGGTAATTATTATGAATCCATAAAAGCTTTTGTTATAATGACGATGCGAAGAGGAGGTTCAAGGGTAAGTACAATAGAATATGAGATAAAGTTGTAATTGGTCGAAAGCAGAGATACTGCATTTGAATCTAGCTTGCATCGATCAGTAACTTTGACATCAAGTAGGTGTACTTAATCAATCAATCTCTCAATATCAATCTTTGTCATTTATTCACTTACATAATCATCAGTCTATCACAACATTAAAACCGTATACCTACATAGATATTAAAAGCGGCAGCATTTCATAAACATTTTAGCATCATAAGGCATGCATATTACACTTAAGCACAAGCCATTGGCTGCAAAGTGTAGCAACAAACCACAGGTGGAAGTAATAGCGTAGTTCGTGTAGACGCGCCTTAACCTGTTCGTGAGAATGCTTGCGGTTTCCGACTCGGAAGCACGATGCCAGACGATTATACCCGAGCTGGTAGAAGCCGACAAGCGACGCGCGCGACTGTTTCATGTCACTACGGAGAATGTAACAGGCCTTAATTGTATATAGGTAGTGGTGGAAGGTAATATTTTACAGTGGAAGCAGCGTTAAAAATGTGTGCGAAAATTAAGTAGATCATGGTTGTAATAATTGGTAAGTTTGGAAGGGAACCGTATTCTTGACTTTTGACCACTGATTGAAAGTCGTTTTTTGATTGATTTATACTTGTGAATATACACACCTACCCTAGTTTATGTTTTATTCTATATAAATATTTTAAAAAATTAGTTAGTGTTGCGCGTATTTGTGTTCAAGGGTAGGTATTCCAAGTAAAATCTATCGATCGATACATTACCGTGCGATGTTCAAGCATGATAGCCATCGTCGCAAAGCAATTTTGAGTAATTCGGCGCTTTATTAATGCTTGATTTTTCCTTTTATTGAGCTGTATTTAATTTTGAAGCTGAAAAAGCGCAAGACCTCGACGACCATAACCTAAATATACTAATAGGTAGGTACTTTCTAATCTTTAAGCACAAGAAAAGACAACCGGTTGTAAGAAATTCTAAAACCAATTCAGTGGTCAATTCCGAACTTAGTTTCAGGACTTTCGTTTATTCTCTGGCTTAGTTTCTGGGCATAAATGTATAGCCTAGGGCTTTATAATAGATTGGTGAGATTTAGTAATTACCATAAAACTGGGTCCTATTTCAAAATCCAACACAATTTAATTCTAACTGTCGACTCTCCATTTTTAGGGTTCCGTACCCAAAGGGTGAAACGGGACCCTATTACTAAGACTCCGCTGTCCGTCTGTCACCAGGCTGTATCTCATGAACCGTGATAGTTAGACAGTTGAAATTTTCACAGATGATGTATTTCTGTTGCCGCTATAACAACAAATACTAAAAACAGAATAAAATAAATATTTAAGTGGGGCTCCCATACAACAGACATGATTTTTTTGCCGTTTTTATAGATAATGGTACGGAACCCTTCGTACGCGAGTCCGACTCGCACTTGGCCGGTGTTTTTTCAATTTCGCATCTCATGTGAGATTAAAAACCCTTATAAACTCTTGAGCGAGGATAAAGGCATGCGCAGCACGTTTATTGCCTACAAGATATCAGCTTCATATTATAAAATAAAAGATTCGATCAGTATTGTGGGTAAATATTTAACAATAAAAATACGTCAGCAGCGTATTTTTTTTTTTGAAAGAATTATTTCTTTCGAAAATAAAAGTGATCCTTGCAATTGAAACTTTAGTCATTACTAGCTTTTGCTCGCGGCTTCGCTCGCGTGGATGTCGGGAATTAACTCACGGGAACGTACTACCAGGATAAAAAGTGTGTCCTATATCCTAACCCAGGACATATTCTACCCGTGCGCTAAACATACAAATCCGTTCAGCCGTTTTTGCATGATTGAATAACAAACATCCAAACATACATACTTTCACATTTACAATATGTAAGTCAATCAATCTGCCTAGCCTTTTCCCAACTATGTTGGGGTCGGCTTCCAATCTAACCGGGTGCAGCTGAATACTAGTATTTCACATGGAGCGACTGCCTATCTGACTTCCACAACCCGGTTACTGGGTAACACGATACTCCTTGATAAGACTGGTTGTCAGACTTTCGGGCTTCTGACGACCCGTAACGACTGTCAAAGATCCAAGAATGACAACCAGAACCAACGGCTTAACGTGCTTTCCGAGGCACGGAGGGGTCGCGGTATGTTAAGATGGTCACCCATCCACGGACTAACCGCGGCAAGCGTAGCTTAACCTGATCGATCGACCCGTGCGGCTGTTATTACTTATATTTATAATAAGTATTATATTACTATAATAGGTAGCTACCACCTTCTGACTTAATTAAGTAATTTACTTATCCCGATGCACACGTTAATTATTCGCTCAACCAAACAGCGTTAAACTTGAGCTTAAAATGTTAGATTTCCTATAAATCTAAGGAAATAACAGTGTTCCTGACGTTGCTAATTAAACAACCGCTTAGAAAAAAGTGTGCCATGAATAAACCAATTGAGCATGAAACTATTTTTTGTTTTAGTGTTTATCTTTTTTGATCTCATGCATAGTTAATTCCAATTTATTAGAATTAAAATTATACTGTTCGTTTATTAAATTACGGTACTTGAAAATGTTTATTGTTATAAATTATAAATACTTTTTCACAAAGCTTTGCCAGTAGCATGACTAGTCTAGTTGGTTTCAATAGTGTTCGTTCATTATGGCCGCTTTATCCCACCATTAAAAATCCCACGTAACACAAAGACTTACACACATTTATTACTTGATTAGACAGCCCCAAAACCAACTAAGATAGACACGCAAAATCAAATGATATTCGCAGTAGGATTGTCTAGCCTAGCCTAGGTGACCGCGCGACGCTCGGTCAACACTCGACGTCGTATATGGGTCGGCCGAGTTTGCTCGCCCCCGCCGTAACGGGCCATCATATCCGTAATCACACGATCTGTGTATTGTTTATATATGATTGGTGTTTTATTTGTGCGTGCCAATGACCTTTCTGCTTAGGATTTGGAAAGCTCGCTAAAACCAAAGCTTAGTTCGTCACGTCTCATTTGATGTTCAAGGATCTTCAAAATGTGTAATTGAATGTTGTTTGTCTTCGATTAATCATTATTTGTTGACATAATAGATACTATAAATAGGAGGGTTTTGACTATAAATCGTACTAAAAATGCCTTGACTAAATCTTCAGAAAACAAAAGAATGGTCAGTCAATTTCGAAAGAGTAGATACAGTGTCTGTAGTAGAGACGGATAATGCATATTTGTATACGTAATAAAATCACGTTTACATGAATCAATAATTTGAACAAATCAATTTTGTCGGTTACGATTTAATTAAATAGATTTTCCTATACTTTCTTTTGTGAAATAAACCTTAGGTCAATTAAATGCTCAAAATCTATTTATAATATCTTTTGTCTGCGAGCAAGAGGAATAAAATGAAGTTTATTTATAGCGTCTGCCTGTATTAGTGACGGCAGGACGGGTGTTCCTTTGCGAACCGCGTATGAATGGGATCGTGTCCTCTCCCGGAATAACGGGGCTCCTGTTAGTGACACATTGTATAAACCTGTATAGATTTAGTGTGGAACATAACTGGCGAAAAGTGCATGCAGTATAGGTACACCTCTGCCTAACCCGTAAATGCAGGCGTGATGTTATGTTATATGTATTACCTTGTGTAGTGTGGATTAGTGATAAAATTTTGTATTTGGAGCTGATATATAGCAACGTAATGTAGCCTTTGTTCTCTAGAGATGAAATTGAAAAGTGTTCTATACATTATAAAGTTTTGTTTTTGTGCCGTACTCGAGGCATAATATGTCATATTTTTTTTGTATATATCAAAATATAATATCGTAACATACATTTTATTGGATGGAACTCTTTAATCGATTCAGACTGAACGATTATCTTCTCATTAGACTACTACTAAACTTTGAATATTTTAACTTCTGTCAGTTTTATTAATTTTTTATTCAAATGTTGTTTTTGATATACAAATATTTTATTAGTTATTACGATGTGTAAGGATGACTCCGTGGGCGTGGTAGCCTGATGTCATCATGAATACCTACTCAGCTTTCATATTTCGTAAGTCTGGAAAAATGTGCTTTATTTTACCTAAAACGTGAATACAAAAATCAAAAGATTCACGTAAAAGTTCAAATGAGAAATTAATGAACAAATTCGTCTTTCCATCAGTTTGTACATCAACTAAGCTCAATAATGTAAGTTTACATATAATTACGTTGATATATCTAGTGTAGTCGCGAATTGTCACCGGGGCCGGCGCAGGCGCAGGCGCGCGGCGTAGTTACGATCCACGGCAGGTGTACCCTTGCACCTGTGCTCGATTGTTACATTCCTCGCTCGAACCTCCGCCCGCCGACTGATCACTCCTGATTATCTACTCGGATTCTTCTTCAATCAACAAACACTTTAGTTTATAAACGATAGCTTGTACCTACCTACTGGACAGTAAGCCGTGTGTCAGAATATAGTGGACGCAGGATCTATGTTTCATAATTACTGCAATTAAAGCTACATGTGCTGTTGTTGCAGTTGCAGGAGGGTTTGGTTAATTATTCTGAATAATGTTAGAAGTCCTATTTAATTGCTAAAGTCATAATGCCTGTCATAATGCCCTCACATGGCCTGACCAAGATTATGTCTGGACTTTAAAAGAGACTGCGACCTCGGACATTTTTCGGCCTTTCTTATCAGAGTAGTCAGATAGGAAACACCGAACTCATCTAGCTTTTTTTTTAATATGACGTGTAAATGTGATTCCAATATCCTATTTACAGAATTAACAATTTCATTTTATTTCATATTACTGATCCAATCAACATAATTTTGCAACAAATTGCATCGATAACAAGATTTAACGAACAGTTTTTATTGTGTGAAATTTAGTTACGCATCACCACTCCAGTCAATAATTCGCCATGTATAATCAAAGGACCTGCCCGTCATGAATGGGGATCGCAAATATAGAAATGGTCGGCATAGTAAAGTTATACGTCACAGATAGTTGGCGCCGACGCGCGGCGGACGCACGGGCGGACGTCGCTCCTTGAATACCGATGGCCGTAGTTCCGACACTCGTCAAATTAATAATTCTACAACCGGTGCTTCGGACACATTAAATCGTCACTCAAAATATACTCCCTCCCTTTCAATCTATATTATTATAAATAGAGACAGGACATAAAAATTGAGTATGTAAAGTTCTCGGGCCGTAGCAAACACAAGTACTACTGTTCGTTCCGGCTCGTAAATTTCGAGCTATTTATGCAACACATAAACGCCCACAGTGTTCCCTTTTGGATAGAACAAAGATATAATCGCATGTAGAGATTCGCACGGTAAAGTTCTGGTGCAGTGATTTTCACGCATGCCCTAGTAAATCCAATTTATCTGTGAATGAATGTAGCGCTCAGTTTGTTTGGCTGACACACATATAAACAAGCAGTGCTTAGGGTATTTAATGAGTTTTCCCGAGAAAAGCAGGTTTAAATGTCCTTTTGGATTCGAAAATAGCAATTTAGAACAGTTGCGTTGTGTTCGACTGGATTGATGCTTTGGGATACAACAAAATCAGTCTTTCACAGAAGAATAATAATTAAATGCTACCGCACAGCTTCACATAAGCCTGACCAGACAGTTTTTTAAGAGCTCTAAAAACCAAGATCAGGAAAACGAAACATTTTTCTTTCAAATTCGATGTGGATCTCGATCTTATTACAATATTTAATCGATTCTCAATTCGCATGAATCCACTACGAAATCACCTTAGCAGGTATTTCCTCGGTACAGTGAGTCTGTTGTGCAAGTGTCGGGAGGCAGTGGCACGCGGGGCAGGCCCGCCTGTTTGACGTTCCCAGGCGATAGCTGCTATCTCTTGCAAACACCTCTTGTTTGAGCCACAGCCGACATTACCTTACCACGTTATAAGTAACTGATTTAAAAACAATCTTCAGCCTTATGTGGATGAACATTAGGGAGGATATACGTTACAGCAGATGCATATTAATGTTTGCAAAGTTAAGCTAAGTATATTTTAGACTGTAGCCTTCTTCGGCCAGACACGCGACTTATCTATTGAAATTTTCAAGTGAAGTCGCGCGTCACTCACTGTTTGTGTTTGTATATCGACAAGTGTCGCTGTTGTGTTTCGATATCTTTTTGTAACTAGTTCCAATATACTCGTAGATAATGATAAGAACATCAAAAGTTTTTCAACAATCATCGCCTTGCTGTCTACTTATGTTGCAACAAAGACAAAGGATTTTTTTAAACAGATTGACAGAGCTAGTTGCAGTACTTTTCAAGAATGATTCAGTAGAAAGACTTTCAGTTGTTTAGTTACGTTGAAACTCAGTTGTTGTCATAGTTGTCACATTTTCACTCAGTCAGGTTTCACCGTTTTTTCAAGAAGGCAAATATTCGAAATAGTCACTGCAAGTGCAAAGCTCATTATTTCTGAGTATTCCGTTAAAGCACATTCTTATACGACATTACTTATTTCAAGCTTACCTACAGTTACAGCTAATTTAAGTGATAGTAAGCGCTGGACACCGCATCCCAGAGCACGATCAGCTCGGTTTACTACTGACAAGGAATGGTAGAAATAATTCTGTAATTATTTAGTTAGCACCTGCTTGGAGGCATCTGCGAGGCCGCGGAATAGGTCAGCAGGCCGGCCCGCTAGCGCACGCGCTTCTTCAAGGCCTAATGTTTCAGCTGCTTAGTAAGTACTGCTTTTATATTGGTTGATTTGTAATTTTTTCATCTGATGTAAAATTTGAGATAAGAACAGCCGCTGATGAAACCGTTAGCAACTTTGTTTGAAGAAAGGAATAATACAGCAAGAGATATCTATCTTTTCTTCGAATGACCGGAAAGCTAATGACGCATAGGTATCTTTGGAACAAGTGGGACACAGCCCAGAAGCTAATAGAAGTTTATTTAAATTGAATCTAGAGCAGAATAAATAAATTACACAGTTAAATAGGAAGGTAGCTTGCGTATGTTCTCGAGCACATCCGCCCTGTTACCCCTTAAGGTGGAAATTTATGCACCTATTACGTAGACGTTAAGGCCAGAATTAGTTCAAACAATTCGCAACACGAGGGGCACGCTCGCACTTGCGTAGACGCCACTAGGGATACCGTTTATTGTTTCTGATATGTTAGACATTCTGCTACTAAACGCTTCGGTTCGATTTAAATTGCTTAAACGACATTAATCACGAATTATTCTCGGATTTTAGAGCAACTGTACGTTCAAGCTGTGGAAAAAATTTCTTCTCTGATAAAATTGTTTGAACTTTCTTAACAAAAGATAGAAGATCGTCAAAGATCGTTTCCTTTTTTGGATCAGACATTTGACGCTACAATTAATATTCTGCTGAATTACTGAAAAATACATTTCGTTGTTTCTATTCGATGCTATTTTTTTGTTGCTATTTCGGTGCTTTTTAACACGCTAAAGATACATGCATGGTAACCCTTTTCGCAAATCCTTTACGACGGGTTGGGTGCGTCTAAATCTGTCGACATCCGCGTCGCCCGACGATCTTGTCGCGATGTTCTCTTTGCAGGCGTCGTCAGCGTCGCGACGCTCAACCAATCTCGTACTTGGGAACATTAGGACGTCCACGAGTAATGATAGACTTGAGGTGGAAACAAGCCGCCGGTTTAACTTGATCCGTGTTTTATAATAAAACCCTGTGAAGTTAGACAAATGAAGCAAATGTGTATCATTCATAACAAAATGAATTAAATTAAAATCAGAATTCACGCATTGTGTGAATTCTGAGCTTCTTTAGCTTCTTAAGTTTTATTTTCGGCGTCTTTCCGCCTAATGTTGTCTTTACCATAAACATTCGATACTTTCAGCTTTAAAACGTTGTTATTGCGTTTAAATGTGAGATGTTGTTTGTTATTCATTCGATTGTTTGTTTGGGTCGCGATTTTATTGCGCCTCGCGCCATTGTAGGCCACGCGCGAATAAACGATTCGCTGATCGCGCTTAATTCCAGTAATTGAATTAAAGGCACCTAGTAAAAATACGATTAATTTTGTACCCGTAGTAAGTTAAGTTATATATTTTTGTACTTATTAATGTCAATACAATTACAGTAATACCTCGATATACGCGAGGGATGCATTCTGGAAAAAATCGCGTATAACAGGCTATGATGAAATATCAAGCCAAATAAATAATTAAAGTGCTTTTATTGCAAAAATTAAAAAGAATCAGCCTATTAATCGCTAGACAAAAGTATTTACTTATTTAATCCTTAGAATTACATGAGAAATAATTATCTAATGTTTTTTGAGTAGGATTTTGTTTGCGTTCTTGCAAGTCTTTCGTAGCAAACAACGCTGTTTTGTATTGCTTGCCGAACATTTATAATGCGATTACTACCACTGTCTGATTATGGACCAATCAATGCATTCGAGTAAAGCGAGGCATTTTAGCGCAAAATTTGAAATTCGCGTAAAACCGAAACCGTACCTAACGGGGTCGCGTAAACCCCCTGTTACTGTAGGTAATATTGAAATGTGTCCAGAAGAAGTTATGATGCTGGTTATGAGTGTGACTGTGAACTCAGTTTGTGTTCTTACACAGCGAAAGGTTTCCATTGCAAATCTACATTTATCAACCAAAATAAAACATTAGGTATTATTCAGCTGAAACATCAAAATTAATGACTTCAAAGCTCTATCTCCATGGAGCCATCTTTTATTGCTGAAATATATTAAATAGCTTTATCATCGCACACAACGTCGCGACGGTACGGTACCGACAGTTCGTGTCTGAGACATTTTGAGGCGGATTCATTTTCATACGTAATCCATTTTACTGTAACATTGCGGGCAGTTGAAAGTTGGCGTGTGTCACGCCACGATGCGGCACAAGCTTGTCAAATTAGCGCAGGGCGGGACCACTGGCCAGTGGCCATTGCACCTTGATTGATGACATAACGCGTATAGCAAAACGCTATTAGGCTAGTCTGAGCCATAGGCGGGCAAGTCGCAGCTCGACGCATTGCGGCTTGGACCGGTTCAGTTGCAACTTGATGAAAACTCAGTGGGCATTTCCATTGCTGGACCCACGAATATTAAAATGTATCTCTAGGTATCTCTGATGATCGAATTTTATATCTATCTTTAATTTTCACATCTATCGAATCGAATAAAAGAAAACCTCCCACTAATTTTGAAAATTTAAACAAAGCCTATGTTAAAAGCTTGTTACATTTTCTCCGAAAATACAGGGTTATTGGTAATATGTCGGCAATCCATTAAGGGAATGTAGGAGAGGTCATTTACAACCAAATTACCCCTATGCAAATGTCAACAATTGTCGAGTCATAGGTACCTATGACATTTTATATTTTTATTTCATACAATTTAAAATATAAAATTACTCGATAATGGATGACATTAGCATAGGGGTCATCAGGGGTCATTTGGTTGCAAATGAGCTCTCCTATATCCCCTTAACGGATTGCCGACACATAACCAATAAACCCTGTATGTTTCGTTTCATAATATCAATCTTCTTGTGTCAACATAAATTAATTACGCTGCATGTTGTTTAAAAGTCTCGTCCCACTTAAAATGGAAAGCTCCTCAAGGCTACGGCACCAATGACTTTATTTCAGGAAGTGCCGAGCATGCCTGCCGAGTGCCGCATCCTGCATGCTGCTGTGCTGCATCTTGATTGAGAAACGTTCTCACCCAAACGATAAGGAGGTTTCATTCGCTGTTACGTCACAATGACTAACTTCCACACAGCTAAGTTTTGCTGGGTATCGAACGGAAATATTTTTATCCGTAAAGAAGCTGGTGACAGGCAAATCCTAATTAAATCAGAACAGTGCCTATCAAAAATAAATACACAGCAATGACTATTTAGAAGTCATAAGAATAAATGTCAGTACGCATCTTCAAATCTTTTTGTTCTGCTGATTTTTCTTGTTTTAAATATTGTTTTTCTTTTTATATTCTTTTTTTCTTTTTATATTATTGGCCTGATATACAATCCATACAAATTAAACACAAATACATCACTATACCAACATCGTATAATTATAAATAACTACTTCAATTACAATAATTTCCACAAATGTATGCCTACTCGCAATCATACACTTTCCTACAGTCACATACTCGCTAATACAATCTATAGTTTGCCTAAAATATATAAACACAGTCACTTATTTCACACTACGCATAGCTTTAGCTGTGTAAGCCCATGTAACCAATTCTGTGGAATAGTTAAGGTACCCATTAAACTATTTTTTACTAATGGCTAACTTAAATATTATAAATAATGAATTAGATAAAATGTGTGTGTCAAATTCGATGAAATGTCTACCACAAACATGCTTGCAATATATCACTAAACCTGCGAACGGTTTAAAAATTCTACATATTAATATACGCAGCATAAATAAAAACTTTGACGAGATATCTGTACTAATGCGGGTTTTGGGCTTTCAATGCGATGTTTTAATATTAACCGAATGCTGGCTGAGCAATGTTTCGCATTTGCCAATCCTAGACGGCTATAGTTCTTATTGTACTAATAATAATTTCAACCAAAATGATGGGGTTGCTATATACGTTAAATCATCAATCAAATGTGAAGTACAGGAGCCACAATTTGCGGATGCAAATTGCCTAATATGCCACATAGACGATATTGTTATAATTGCTCTATATCGTTCTCCTTCCTTTAAAGATATTAGCAACTTCATTGTAAGTTTTGAGCAGGTCCTTAATGTACATTCACAAACAATAGTCGTAATTGGTGATATAAACATAGATATCAAGGAAGGTAATAATGACCGGAACTCTGACTTGTATTTAACCTGCGCTGCATCGCATGGACTTCTTCCTGCACATCTTTTACCGACTCGCTTGGCAAATTGTCTAGATCACGTTCTTCTCAAAACGAATAAGAACGCAACGACGATCATCATTGAGTCATCCATAACTGATCACGAACCGTTATTATTGTTCCTGCAAACTAAGAACAATAGTAAAAGTACAGCTCAAATTAAGTACAAAATTAACTACAACACAGTTATTGATGACATAAATAACAGTGACTGGTCGCCTATTCTGGAAATTTGGGACGCGAATGAAGCGACAGATAATTTCATTGGGAATCTGTCTTCCATTATTAAACAGCACACACAGAAAAATTCGATATCAAGTAGAAAACGAATTCTCAAACCGTGGGTAACTCCCGGATTGCTCCGCTGCATTCGTAATCGTGACCGTATGAACGCTAAACTAAAAAAAGAGAAAAACAATGAAATACTTAGAATCACCTACACTCGTTACCGAAACCATTGTAACTCTTTGCTACGAAAGCTCAAAATTGCTTACGAAAAAGAAGAATTCTCCAAGGCTAAGAATGATATAAAGGCAACTTGGGGTGTAATAAAAAAAGTATCAGATATACAGTCAAACCGTGCTTCTTCTGCCGAATTGCTAAATCTTTGTGAAACACCAAATTCCTCCTTAAATAGTATAAATAACTATTTCGTCAATATTGGCAAAGATCTGGCATCGAAAATAACCAAGACTTCTTTACCACCATATTTTCCCATTTTAAATTCTGGCGGCTCAATGGTTCTTCATGAGGTAAATGTAAAAGACGTTGAAGACATAATTTTAAGCCTAAGATCTGATTGTGCTACTGGTTGGGATGGTATCCCGGCTCTGATATTAAAAGTGGCAAGACATGCTCTAGCTCCAGTAATAACACATATTTGTAATGTTTCGATTTCATCAGGCACCTTCCCGGTTGCATTTAAAAAAGCTGTTGTCCATCCGGTTCACAAGGCTGGGCGCAAAGACGAAGTCAATAATTATAGGCCGATCTCAATACTTACTGCCCTATCGAAGGTACTGGAACGCATCCTTAATAAAAACCTTATCAGCTTCTTGGAAGCTAACAAAGTCTTATCCAATAACCAATTTGGGTTCAGAACAGGCTTAAGCACTGAAGATGCGGTTATCGCTCTTTCTGAATATGTAGCTAGAAGTCTTGATAGGAAGTTGAAATGCGTGGGTATCTTCCTTGATTTGTCTAAGGCCTTCGACACCGTCTCTGTCCCGGCTTTGCTGAAGAAGATGGAGCGCATCGGAATTCGTGGTACCGTACTGGATATTTTCTCCGACTATTTAAGCGGCCGGACACAATACGTCAAAATTGGTCAAAATGAGAGTGGAACATTACCAATTACATATGGCGTGCCGCAAGGCAGCATATTGGGGCCAACGTTATTCCTCATTTATATAAATGAGCTGTGTAATATACCTATGCAACATTGCAAAATATTTACCTATGCTGATGACACAGCTATGGTAATCGATGGAGTAGATTGGGTCCAATGCTTTCGTAATGCCGAAAATGCACTGAAACATGTCATGAGCTGGTTAACAAACAACTTACTTACCCTGAACGTACAGAAAACGGTATATGTTCCCTTTGCCATTAGGTCAAATCTTGCCCCACCGCTGTCGTATCTCCTCAAGGCCCACACGTGTACTACTGTGTCCCCTCCTATATGTGACTGCCTCAGCATATCTAGGACTACTAGTGTGAAATATCTGGGCATTCATATTGATCAACACCTTAACTGGCATAAGCATATAGATGTTTTCACGGGTAGAATCCGTAAACTTATCTTTATTTTTAAAAAACTACGCAGGTCTGCGGATAGTAATACCCTGAAACTGGTATATTCTGCACTATGTCAGTCAGTTCTTTCATACTGTATTCCAGTTTGGGGGGGTGCAACGTTAAACGAATTTATTAGGCTTGAGCGTGCACAACGGGCGGTCTTAAAAGTTATGCGATCTCTACCTCGAAGATATTCCACAATACAACTATATGCTGAATGTGAAGTGTTAACCGTTAGGCAGCTCTATGTTCTCCATACGGTAATCCGTAAACACTCTTCCCGTCCCCACAAAGAACCTACAGGCAGAAATAAGCACAACATCTTTCCACAAGAATATCACAGAACAACGTTTGCCAGGCGCCAGTATTACATCACCAGCACAAAATTATATAACACTTTAAACAAAGTATTAAAATTATCCACAAAATCAAAATATCAATGCAAACACACGTTACATAATTACCTATTAACATTGACTCATCAACACACAGAGGATATTCTTTTAGGCAAACTTTAAAGTTAAATACAAATATTAAACTAATTCCAATTTTCCACACACAACACACACTCACATCCATACACACACCATCACATACAACACACACATACACACATCAATCCCAAATTAACGGCATACCTTCACTTCTTTTGATTTGTATAAGTAGGTATAACCTTTATTTTAATTTTTGCGATGTTTAGTAGCTGTCCTACAGCTGTAAAAATTTCTGGCTTGTAACATTGTTGCGGAGGGACACTGATCTTCTAAGATACAGGTACTAACCTAGTTTAGAGGTCAGGGTTTCAATGTATTACTACCTAGCATAAGCCTCTCAATGTATGTACTTCTACTATACCATTGTAATAGTTTTAAGGCTATAGTTTCAATAAAAGATTTATTATTTATTTATTAGCTATGATGGATCGACCCGTTGAGATATGTATCAGAAAAGCAGAAACACGTAGGTATACAAGTTAAGTATCGTGGGTGTTACAATAGACTCAGATTACATTTGTATCATTGCGAAAATGACTGCAACTTTTATTGGTCTTGAGACAATTATGAGAAATCTTTTGTGAATAGTTGAACATTGAAATATTTATTAACATTTTTTCGATTCCTTAGATATATTATGTGGGGCGTCCGTAAATCGCATTGTTATAAGGCAAAGGTTTTTTCAAACTGGCAACTTGTGCCGAAAAGCTTTTTCAAGTCTCAATATTGATGCCAGCTGACAATTTAGGTATTATCTCCTAATTCCTATGTATATGATTCTATAAAAAGATTTAAGGATTTCATTTAACCTTAAACGGATTTTGGGCAGTCATTATTTTTCTCGAATGGCAACTTACCATAAAGAAGGCGATTTCAAACCCACGTAGACAAGTATTAAAACTTATACGCGATATATGTCTGTCATGTCTTTGTTTCACGATGTATTAGTAAATTAGTGTTATAAATATCTGAATGGTTCTTATTGTAAGTTCAAGTACAAGGAATGCTGCGTTTAGTTCGGCCGCGCATTGGCTGGAGGTCGCAGTTCCCATGCGTCCTACGCAATGGCACGTAATTATCGTAAGATTGCGCCACACCGATCCCGCATTGTTCGACGTAATGTCTCCTCTAAATCAGAGCTTCTCAGTGCATCATGTGTGTACTCGGCCTATTGTCGCGCTTAGTTCACACGCACTCACTAAAATGCTCCCACGGATCCGTTTGACACTACGTTTCGTTTCAACGCTTGTCCGATCTGTAGAAACACTTCCTTGGTACATAAATGTTATAATTATCGCAAGACTAAAATGAAAATGACAAAGCCTATTTGGTCCTGTACATTTATAAAAACATAAATTTAGTCTTCTTTTCCAAACAAAAATAGAAAGTTGACTCTGTGTGATTTGTGTTCTTTAGGCATAATAAAATATTAATTCAGGTAGCAAGCCACAAGGCAAAGTTTGCAAACAAGCTTTCTTTTTTCGCCCAAATCTCTCTAAGGCTATGCGTTGGCGGTAATTTTTGTTTTTACCCAAAGATCATAATCACTAACATTTTAATAATTCTGGTAAACGGTAAAAGTTGTGGGACTAGGTACTTACTTTGATGCTCACAAGTAGTTGTATCCTACGCTTAAGAGACCCAATGAACGTTAACTGTTGGCGACGGGACCCTATCTATGCACCAGGGCACAAGTAGCAGGTAGTCTACTAACGAATATTAGCGTGATAGATTGCAAATTTTAAAGTTTTAACTTGTTTTTTATTAGAATTTGTATATAATGTTATTTTTAGCAATAGGACCATATCCGTGCACTAGGGTACAAGTAGCGGGTAGATCGCGACGGAAATCTTGTAATATTTTATACTAAATTGTAGATTAGGAACATTTATTGTATGTCAAATTAGATTCCAACTAGAATTGATTATTGAGCTATTGATTAGGTATATTCATGTTAGATTCATATTAGATTTGTGTTAGAATTCTTATCTTGAGCCATTAAGAGCATTAAAACTAAATTTGAAAGGAAATTTTTGTAAGGAAAAATTGTCATAGATAATTACGTAACTTGAAAACATACCTTTTTGTTTATGGAGATATTTTGCTAATTTTGGTCTCAAATGAAAGGTGCAGGCTTAAAACTAATTTGTATGTTTAGTTTGTAAAAATCGGTCCGTGCAATAAAAAGATATAGTCACTTTTATGTAAGAAAATTTTACTTGACTAGAAATGTATAATTGTTTGTTCTAAAATGTTTAAATTACCTAAGTAAATGACTTGTAATTGTGTTTTATATAGATATTAGTTATGTAAGGATATAATGTACTAAGTTTTATAAGGTTTTTTGAAAAAAGGCAAAATAAATGCAAAATTCTGAGAATACGGCTTGCACCCAAAAATCCTTAAGGATTTTAGTATAAAAGGCGTGCAATTTTTTTATAAAATGTAGTCGTAAATCAACCATCAACAAGGAATCAACTAAGCAAGCTGGAGTCTCAGAATTAAGTCAAAAACAAGGTGTCTTATTTCTTTATCAGAAAAAACAGTCTGTGTCGTGGTCTCTGGGTAGTGATACCCAAAACCAGGTACGTATTCAGGGGTACGTGGTGGTGTGTGTAGCCAGCAGAGCCGTCTAGGCTCAGGTAAGTACGGAGCACACATCAAAATCAGTGGGAGATTGTCCCAGGGCGACTGCGGTACTGTAGGTACCTGGGCCGTCCGCAACAGTTGGTCCTTCGAGTTCCGGATTCCCTGCAAGAAGATAGAAGAGTTCAGAACATAAGAAGACTTCAAGATGCCGGTTACCAGATCGCAGAAGGATGCCCCCTCACGCTCTGCGTCCCGTCCAACGGAAAAGGACGCGACAGAAGAAACGGCAGGGTCAGAAGGGGTCACGTCCGCGTCAGGGTCATCGGAGACTGAAGCTACATCGAACACTTCTTCGGGTACCACGACTACGGAAGAAACCACGACATCAGAAGCTACGATTACGACTGCGAACACGGCGGCGTCCGAGAAGAACGGACAGAAGAAGCAAGGTGCCGCCCAGAAGAAGACGAACGAGAAGATCCCAGAAGATACTCCGGAACAGGGAGACCATGGCTCCGCCACGACCCTGAAGCCGAAGGGGGTCGTTCGTCGAGCCAGGTCCACGAAGACCACGAGTTCTACAGCCAGAAGACGCGAGTTAGAAGCCAGAGAAGAAGTAGCACGCCTGGAGTTGAAGCAAGCACAGGCTGCGGCAAAGCTAGCCCGTGTCAGATTGGAGCTGGCACAGTGTGAAGATGGGGACTCTGTGGATGAAGACCTGGCAGAACAAGAAGATAGAACAGCACAGGTGCAGAACTGGATCCAGTCATCAGTATTGGAAGATGGCAACATGGAGCAACCAGAGCAACGAAACCAAACGTCAGAAGAGCCTCAGAAGGTCAAGCCTGAAGTGAACACTGCGACAAAAGGAGCTTCGATCGAGATTCAAGCATTGACGACAGCGTTAAGAGAAGCTTTCACTTCAAGAGGCGGACCAGCAGCGCAGCCGAAGTACATACACGAGTTACCCTACTTCGACGGCAGCAGCAGCGAGTGGTTGGCGTTCAAGGTCGTCTACGAAGATACAGCACCGATGTTCAACGAAGTTCAAAACATGGCGCGACTCAGAAGAGCGCTGAAAGGCAACGCAAGAGAAGCAATCAAGAGTCTGCTGTACTCCGAAGCTTCTCCGTTGGAAGTAATGCAAGCCCTCAGGAGAAGATATGGAAGACCTGATGCGCTGGTGCTGGCTGAACTGGACAAGGTCAAGGCACTACCGAAGATTTCAGAAAACCCAAGAGACATCTGCATCTTCGCAAGCCAGATCAACAACAGCGTAGCAGCAATCAAGGGACTGAAGAAACCACAGTACCTGCATTCACCTGAGATGGTGAAACAAATAGTGGAGAAGATACCTACAGTTCTCAAGTTCCGTTGGTACGACTTCACTGCAGCATCAGAAGAAGGCGAGTTCTCCGACCTGACGTTGATATCCAGATTCTTGAACACAGAAGCAGACAAGTGTGGAGCCTTCGCGACTTCAGAAGAGAAGAGCGGCTTCAAGAGAATCCAGCGGCAAGCGGCGCATTCGACCAAAGAAAAGGACTTCAAAGAAAAGGATTCAAGAAAATCAGAGAAGACTTGCCCTGTATGTGAGGGTGAACACTTCCTGGTTGAATGTCAGAAGTTCCAGAAGGCATCGGTGCAAGATCGCTGGGCAGCTGTAAAGAAGAGTCACGTCTGTTTCAAATGTCTTCAAGGGAGACACAGGAAGGAGAGCTGCAAGAAACCACCGTGCAAGGAATGCAAAAGGTGGCATCATCATTTCCTGCACGTCCAGTCAGAAGATAACACTTCTGAAGACAAGAAGAAGGAGACACCGCAGGAGGTGGCAAGCGTCACTGCATCAGTGAATGCAGTCAACAACGCAAGAGCATACCTGAAGATAGTTCCGGTGGAAGTCTTCGGGTCACAAGGATCACAGAAGATATTAGCCCTTATGGATGAAGGGTCAACAGTATCACTTCTGAACAAGAAGGTGGCAGAAGAAATCGGCGCTCAAGGAAACAACGAAGAACTTGTCATCGAAACAGTGGGCGGCAAGCTGATAAGGAAGAAGGATTCTCAAGTGCTGGACCTGACAGTGAAGGGGGTTCACCAAGAAGCCAAGAAGACACTGAAGAGAGTCCGGACCGTTGACGAGTTGAAGCTTACGCCGCAGTTCCTGGACAAGAAGAGGATTCAAGACTGTCAACACTTGAAGAAGATTGCCGATTCTCTGTACTACGAAGGAGAGTCACCACAGCTGCTCATCGGGCAAGACAACTGGGAGCTGATCGTGACTCAAGAGATAAGAAGAGGGAAGCCAGGGGAACCAGTAGCTTCGCGAACGGGACTTGGATGGGTGCTCCACGGGTCAGACATCGGAGGTGCAAGACCGGTACACTTCATGAACACATGTCTGCATGTCAACACGCCAGAAGAAGAAATGCATCAAGCAATCAAGGATCACTTCGCCATCGAAGCGCTCGGCGTGCAACCGAGAAGACCCACTACGGACTCAGAAGGAAGAGCACTCACCATCCTGGAGAAGACCTGCAAGAGACTTGAAGATGGTCGATTCGAGGCTGGACTTCTGTGGAAGAACGAAGAAGAACGGATGCCAGAGAGCTACATTTCTGCCAAGAACCGACTGACTAACATCGAAAAGAAGATGGATAAGGATTCCCAGTTGAAGGCAGAGTACTGCAAGCAGATACAGCATCTAATCGACAGCAAGTATGCAGAAGAAGCACCCGCTGGACAAGAAGACTCCAAGAAAACATGGTACCTCCCTCACTTCTCCGTGGTTCATCCGTTGAAGAAGAAGATTAGGATCGTCTTCGACGCTGCAGCCAAGTCAAAAGGAAGAAGCCTCAACGATGCTCTGCTGCCGGGACCAGATCTACTGCAGTCGCTGTTTGGAGTATTGCTGAGATTCAGACAAGGACCCCTAGCAGTGGCGGCTGACATCAAGGAAATGTTCCTGCAAGTTCGCATCAGACCAGAAGATCGAGACAGCCTGAGGTTCCTGTGGCGTGGAGATCGACGCGACGTGTCACCGAAGAAGTATAGGATGACATCAGTTATCTTCGGTGCAACATCATCTCCGAGCACAGCAATCTACGTCAAGAATCGAAACGCAGCGGACTACAAGGAACAGTATCCAGAGGCAGTCAAGGCAATCGAGCTGAATCACTACATGGACGACTATCTGCACAGCTTCCATTCAGAAGAGGATTTCAGAAGAGTGACAGAGCAAGTAAACTTCATACACAAGAAGGCGGGCTTCGAGCTCAGGGGATGGGCATCAAATCAACCTGAGCTGCTGCAAAACGTGAAGACTGAAACCACCGAGAAGACGGAAGTCGACCTTGGCGAGAAGGAAGAGAAGACATTGGGGCTACGCTGGTTCACAGAAAAGGACTCTATCGGCTTCAGGGCGAACCTCAGGAATACGCCAGAAGAAATTGCAAAGGGACTTCAGGTGCCGACGAAGAGAGAAGTCACCAGCGCAGTGATGTCGACCTTCGATCCGTTGGGATTAGCATCACCGGTTCTCGTCCAAGGCAAGAAGCTGCTTCAAAACACATGGCGAAGCGGCGTCGGTTGGGATGAAGAAATAGAAGAAAAGGAGTACGAAACATGGAGAACATATCTGGAGAAGATGAAGCTACTCCAAGACCTGCAGATTCCAAGATGCCTGGCGCCACGTCGCACCGAGGGGGAGCTGCACACGTTCACGGATGCCAGCGAGACGGCGTATGCAGCGACGGTCTACTGGAGAACAGAAGATCAAGATGGAACTTACCACGTCAGCTTGGTGGCAGCAAAGGTACGAGTCACTCCGTTGAAACCGGTATCGATTCCAAGACTCGAGCTGCAAGCGGCCCTCCTAGGAAGCAGATTGGCACACTCTGTTGAGGAAGAAATGGATCTGAAGGTGGAAAAGAAGACATATTGGACAGACTCCAGCATCGTACTTTCTTGGATCAAGACGGACCCGAGAACGTTCAAGACGTTTGTGGCTCATCGCTTAGCTGAGATAGAAGATCTCACCAAACCTCAAGAATGGAGATGGGTACCCACAGCACAGAACCCTGCAGATGATGCAACACGCGACGTGCCAGAAAACTTCAACTGCGATCACCGATGGTACACCGGACCGGACTTCTTGAAAAGAAAAGAAGTTCACTGGCCTGCGGCAAGAACCTTCAAAAAAGAAACCACCGGCGAAGAGAAGACAACAGACATCGCAGCGGCAGTAAGCATCACCCACCCATCACCGGATCCTGAAAGGTTTTCATCATGGAAGAGACTATGGCGAGCCACAGCAAGAGTACTGCAGTTCATACAACTCTGCAGACGCAAGGAAAAGGTCAACGTCAGCAAGAAAGATCCCACCTGGAAAGCAACACAAGGAAAAAAGAAGACAGTTGAGAAGCAACGACAGTCTTCAAAAGTAACAGAAAGGAACTACAAGCCGCTGGACGCCGAACTACTGGAGCAAGCTGAAACTCTACTGCTGAAAAGAAGTCAAGAAAGAAGCTTCAAAGAAGACATCAGGTGTCTACAGCAAGGAAAGCAAGTAGAGGGCAGCAGCAAATTGAAGAAGCTCGACGTAGTGTCGGAAGACGGTCTCCTGCGGCTGAAAGGAAGAATCGACGCAATACAGGGCGTAACCAGAGACTACAAGCGACCCGTCGTGCTCGACAGCAAGGAAAGGACAACACGACTCATCTTAGAAGAGTTCCACTGCCGTTTCAATCATGGGAATCATGCAACGGTCATGAACGAGATAAGACAACGCTTCTGGGTGCTGGGACTACGATCGGCAATCAAGACAGTTCAGCATCAATGTCAGTGGTGCAAGACGAAGAAGGCGAAACCTCAAGAACTACCGACGGGTAACTTACCTGTCGAACGGCTGATGCACAGTAACCCTCCTTTTACGTGCACCGGCATAGATTACTTCGGCCCGATAACAATCACCGTAGCAAGACGTCATGAAAAGAGATGGGGAGCTCTGTTCACATGCTTAACCACAAGGGCTGTGCATATTGAGCTTACGCCGTCACTATCTACCGACAGCATGGTCATGGCGCTACGAAGATTCGCCGCAAGAAGAGGGATGCCGAAAACAATCTACACAGACAACGGGACTAACTTCGTCGGCGCGAACAAAGAACTGAAAGAAGCATTGGAAGCCATGAAACAAGAAGACTTCACTTCTGAAGCAGAGAAGATCGGCGTGCAGTGGAAATTCATCCCTCCGGGTGCACCCAACATGGGCGGCGCATGGGAGCGTCTGGTGCGATCCATTAAAACCGCACTAGACGCCACACTCAACGAGAAGCATCCACGAGAAGAGGTACTCCACACCCTCCTGCTAGAGGCCGAGCACATAGTCAACTCTCGGCCTCTCACCCATCTCTCCGAGAGCCTTGAGGAGGAAGCAGTCACTCCAAATCACTTCCTCCTCGGGCGGTCATGCGGCGCTACGAGAGTCGGCCACTTCGGAGACAACGAGCTCGTGGGCAGGCACACTTGGAAGGCTACGCAGCGACTTGCCGACCACTTTTGGCAACGTTGGCTGCGAGAATACCTGCCCACCCTGCTGCCGAGGAAGACTCCAGGAAGAACCAGCGCCACAGACCTACACGTCGGGGACATCGTGATGATCGTCGACCACAGCCTGCCGAGATGCACTTGGCCACGCGGCAGAATCCAGCAAGTGTATCCAGGACCAGATGGGCGAATCCGCATCGTCGACGTCGAGACAAGTGGAGGTGGAGTGCTGCGAAGACCCAGTTCGAGAGTGGTGCTGTTGGTGCCGGGAGTGTCGCCGAGTCTGGAGAATGGTGCGACGCACGAGGGGGAGAATGTTGGCGACGGGACCCTATCTATGCACCAGGGCACAAGTAGCAGGTAGTCTACTAACGAATATTAGCGTGATAGATTGCAAATTTTAAAGTTTTAACTTGTTTTTTATTAGAATTTGTATATAATGTTATTTTTAGCAATAGGACCATATCCGTGCACTAGGGTACAAGTAGCGGGTAGATCGCGACGGAAATCTTGTAATATTTTATACTAAATTGTAGATTAGGAACATTTATTGTATGTCAAATTAGATTCCAACTAGAATTGATTATTGAGCTATTGATTAGGTATATTCATGTTAGATTCATATTAGATTTGTGTTAGAATTCTTATCTTGAGCCATTAAGAGCATTAAAACTAAATTTGAAAGGAAATTTTTGTAAGGAAAAATTGTCATAGATAATTACGTAACTTGAAAACATACCTTTTTGTTTATGGAGATATTTTGCTAATTTTGGTCTCAAATGAAAGGTGCAGGCTTAAAACTAATTTGTATGTTTAGTTTGTAAAAATCGGTCCGTGCAATAAAAAGATATAGTCACTTTTATGTAAGAAAATTTTACTTGACTAGAAATGTATAATTGTTTGTTCTAAAATGTTTAAATTACCTAAGTAAATGACTTGTAATTGTGTTTTATATAGATATTAGTTATGTAAGGATATAATGTACTAAGTTTTATAAGGTTTTTTGAAAAAAGGCAAAATAAATGCAAAATTCTGAGAATACGGCTTGCACCCAAAAATCCTTAAGGATTTTAGTATAAAAGGCGTGCAATTTTTTTATAAAATGTAGTCGTAAATCAACCATCAACAAGGAATCAACTAAGCAAGCTGGAGTCTCAGAATTAAGTCAAAAACAAGGTGTCTTATTTCTTTATCAGAAAAAACAGTCTGTGTCGTGGTCTCTGGGTAGTGATACCCAAAACCAGGTACGTATTCAGGGGTACGTGGTGGTGTGTGTAGCCAGCAGAGCCGTCTAGGCTCAGGTAAGTACGGAGCACACATCAAAATCAGTGGGAGATTGTCCCAGGGCGACTGCGGTACTGTAGGTACCTGGGCCGTCCGCAACATTAACTGTTCAAACCCACATGCATTACGTAATTAAAAAGCGTAGTAATTTCATTATGATCATTAAAATTAAAACAATAAAGCGTAACAGTAACAAAATAATGTTTAGAAAGCGTAACGGCTGCAGCTATCTACACGAACGGTCGTAGTGTGTGCAGTTGTAGAGCTATGTAATTACCAATTCACTCCCCAGTTAAACTTGCAGACAGAATTATCCAAAATGTAAATAAAACATTTATTCGGAAGTTGTTGACAGTTTGGCGATCTTTCATGAAGAATATACTAGTTCGTACTATACTACGTGCTGTCTACTAAACACCACAGTGACGCACAGGTAAAATACTAAGTTCCTACTTTAAAAAAGACCAACAAACTTCACCGATTTCCAAGACAGAGCCACTCAAATATTAAATTAAGTTACACTGAAACAAGTTTTCCAATCAGTTTTCATACTCTGTGGAAATAATCTCAATGAAACTGGTTCAATTTTTTTGTAATTATGTTGTGTGGGTGTTTATGCTTCATACGCATGAAGCGCTCGCGAACTCTGCAGCAGGTATGCGCCGATAAAAACTGGCCAGCATCGAGAGGACACCGGAGGCGAGGTAGTGTGGACCGCTTCTTGTCGCATCCCACTTATTAATGTGACCGTTCATATAACATGCTCGTGTTGGCATGCTTCCTTTATGACAGGAATCCTGCGCGTTTTTATGAATATTGAATTATGAAACAATTTTTTTCCATAACCGGTTATTGTTATTTCATTTGAAAAAAACTCTACACGTCCATCTCGTACGAGATAATCTGATGCTTTAAAAGAAAAACTATGATTTATCTGTTGAAAGCGGAAACTAGCTGAAGGTAAACTAACGATGTAACCAACGTTTTCACGACTTAACTCCAAGTGTTTATCGCGGTGACATAATTGATAAAATAACGAGATGGGATCGTGAATAATTCATCGATAAGTCGCAAAGATGTGGTTGGTTCTGTGATGTCAGTGGTCGCACGCGTCCGTCCGGTCCGAGCCGGCGCAGGTGGACATAATGGCCATACGCATGCAGTGCGCGCAACACATCGGACATACTGATGTTTTTTACTTTACATAAATAATTATGAATGTACCGGATTTACGACATTGTTAAATGTCAACGGTACAACCGAAATACCGAAGACTGGTAAAAAGTCGGCCGTGAACAATCGGATAAAAGTAGAGTATTATTAATTTTCATTCTTATAAGGTGTGTAATATGAAATCAAAGTGAAAGAAACAAAAATAGAAGCTATATGAACAATATGGCGATATTCGTTTCTTTCAATCCACGTTCAATTGTGCTGAACTAATTACGTCAAAAAACAATATGGCACTAGAAACTTGGCATATAATTGAATCGCAGTATTGTAATGTTGTCGTTTTGTATAAAACTTTCTGTAGCAGACTCCCACGTTTTCTTTTATCGGAAGCTTTCTCTGTCAGATAAGAACGAATTGACAATAATAGCGCATAATCGAAGAAAGTTTACTTTTTCGTTACTAAACAGTTTACAAAATGCTGTAAACACGACGGTTTCCATATCTTTTACGTAAGTGAGCAATTTATTAGTACTAGCGACCCGAACCTGCTTCGCACGGTTTGTACGACTTGACGAAACATCGAGATTTCTATATTAGGTATATATTTAACTTTAATATTAATGTATTAAACACAAAAACCTTCTGGAATAAATTCTCTAAATGATGGTGAAAACCGCATCAAAATTCGTTGCGAAGTTTAGAAGAACGACGCGGTCACACAGAGAGACACGAAAAGCGACTTCAATTTATAATATGTATAGATTAGACGATTTTAACTCTTCCTTTCTTCTGTAATGATAAAAATCATAAAGGCTCATTTCCTGTGTAGATTATAAACTCTTTTCAAGATTAGATACATGCAGAAGAGTACATTAAGTAGGTGGCCGGACATACGCTAAAAGTAAACTTTCCCAAAGGTTGCAGAATGAAAAGGACATTTGCTCCACATAAAGCCGCTACAAGCAACTCGCCACGTCTCAGACGAAGAAAGGGTGCTCATTATATTTTCATTATGCGCTCATTAGTAAGCACACGACCACTTCCTTTGAGCAAAATGGACGTCGCGAACAGGCCGGGAAAACGACGGGAAAAGTTACGAAGCAGTCAGGAAAAGTCGTAAAACCGAATGTTCTGTTTCCCTATCTCCTTATAATTTCGGGTTTACTTATCTAACAGATAAATTTATGCTCCACTTTTAATTTATATAGCGACCCGCCCCTGCTTCGCACGGTTTTTACTACTTGACAAAACATCAAGATTTCTTTATTATTTGTAAGTTTTTTATTAATGTATTTTAAATATACACCTTCACGAACAAATTCTCAAAATGTTGGTGAAACCCGCATCAAAATGCGGCAAAATGCGTAGTTATGAAGAACAACGCGGTCATACAGACATACACGAAAAGCGAATTTAATTTATAATGTATAGAAGTGCCTATCCGGAGAAACAGTCTAACCTATATAAACAATTGAACATCAATTATTTCTTTCAGACCTACCACGATGACAAAGCTAATACTCTTCGAACAGATTGCTCGGTAATTTGAACAAGTTCGACATTCATTTGTTTCGTTAGACTCATTACGTGTTTTATGTTTATGTGGTAATATAAGAAGCCCGCATAGCTAATCAACTCGACTTCCCTTCTATCGCTTATCCGCAATATTTATGTGACCACCATAGCAATTAAGTAGTCGTAACAACAGAACCCATTGAGATTATTTCCACATTACTTCAATTACACTGTATTATTTTTATAGGCTTATTATAATAGGAATGTCTAAATTGAAAAGTGATAAAAATCTTTGGAAACCTATGTTGCTGATACTAGTCATATTCTGTAATTATTATAATGTGTTCAAACATTTATTTACTGAGGGATATTAAATTTGGAAATTGCTTGACTTAGCTTTATTGAAAGTTACTTGTTTCAAAATAATAAAATAAGGATTTATCACCGTTATGCTATTAAGGGTTGCCTATCAAAAGCCAGACGAATGTTCGTGTTTTAATTAACCTCATTATTTTTTCAATAAAATAAAAGCAACAACCATATTATAACTTATGTGTTATCAGCACATTGGGTAGGCAAAGGCTCGGTCGACACGAGGCATTGACCGCGCCGACACGCGTTTTTCTCATTTTCCCCTGTACCTTATATTTCGTCGATGGAAAATACGACGTGTAATAAAGAGTCGTTTCAACATGCAAGACCTTATTTCAGGTCATGACGCCATTAATTATGGAAATTTCCATTAGGTTTCATGTGACTTTCAAACATTATATTTTGTTAAAACATTTTATACTTTTGGTTATGTTTAGATATTTTTCATATAGCGTGAAAATAAAATTGTAAAATGTAGAAAGGATTTTTGAAATTACTTAATGTTTTGAAATTTTAGGTTAAGAACCAAATTTAGATAAAGTTTAATATGTATTTTCCAAAACATTTTAATAAATAATTCCCTCACATCTTTTTTCACAACACTTTTATGTGTGTAATGAGGTCAGCAATCTGCTCTCTGCAGCAACCTATAAAACACAACCCCTATTGATTAATAGTAATAATTCTCCTTAGTCACGAACGATAACCGTAAATAAAGCAAAAATACGATATCATACCCCATTTAACGAAAACTGACTGAAGGAAGAAAAATAAGGGATCGACATCGTATCAGTAGAGAAAGTGGTTGAAAAGTACACGATTCGCTCCCCCTCTAGACTGAGTACACTTGTATCGGATTGCAATAAATTTGTGAGGGTAAAAAGCTATGGGGTAGCCGCCGCCGCCGCCCGCGCCGTCGCGACTAACGTCTTCCGCCTTTGATGGGCTTCATGTGGGTAGTTGGCACTTCAAACTTACTCGGAACTACGATGTTCTTGAGTTAGTTCCGGATAAGTTACTAAGTTGCTACTGGTTTTGCTGAGAAAATGATTGAACAAAATCTGAATTCAAAGTTCTTTTGTTTATTTTATTTTATTTATATAGTTAGAGCAACATTTTAATTGACCTCGATTGAGGAATTCTGGAAAAAATGGAGACGAAAATTCTAAAAAAATCAAGTTTACGATATTTTTCACGAACGAACTATACCAAGAAGTTTTTATCGTCGAATTTATATCAACGATCATCGCGCCACAAACATGCGACAAAAAATATCATAACAAGATAATATTTACATAGTGATGATGCCTAGCATTCTATCTCGGCGCCACTCCGTCTGAGTAATTCATGTTTGATTGCTACAGCTAGCCTTTATTTTTGTTAATAAACAAAAACTTGGCTTCTGACCACGGCCTGAATATATTTACCATTTGTTTTCATCTCATGCATAAAACATAGTAGGGAAGTAATCGAGACGCTTACGCTGTTACGCTAGACAGCAAATAAGGGTTAAGAACAATAGCATGACTATATTTCAGGGAAAACGATCGCTCCGCAAACATGCAAGTTGGGAGAAAACATCACGAAAATAGGTTGTGTCAAACGTGCGTAGTAATGTGTTGTTAGAGCAGAGTGATAGGCAATATTATCTCATAAATATACTTTATCTACTTTCTATCTAGGACACGCGAATGATCTATGTTGTTGAGACATGTCAGGCTCGGCGGCGCCGTCCTGTTTTTTGTCCCGAAACTATCAAGTTACTTTACTATGCTATAAACGCTATTTTTTGCCAGTGAATAATGATACAAGTTCCGAAACTTGTCTCGGACACCTTGAACAGGCAGCATCACTATTTAACGTCCTAACTTGTTCTCCCTTTTGAATAATATTGCTATAAAGATGTAACCCAGTTTCAGAGCAACTAAATAAAATTGGATGATTCAACCTAAATATAATTCAATGGAGACTCCAGAAGTGGGCTGAAAAATAAGGGTTTCAACTCTCTATTACGTATTCGAAGCAAAATGTCCGCTATGAATGCGACACGACCAATTAAATGCCATTACATTGTACGATTGTGTCCGAACTATTGTGCTACTAAAATTTGGGGCGATTTTGGTTCGATTACGTGTACCGTGTAATCACCTGAAGTAACGCAGCAATTATTCGAATCAGAATAACATTTCCGCTTTACGACTTAAATATATATTCAGTACAATTGTGTCTTTATTAGCGGAATGACGAGAGCTTTTAGAAGATTATCTACTCAAATGTGATAATTCTGATTAGATAGTTATTATTATATTATTGTTATATTATTACCCTTATTCAGATAGTTCGATGGTGGCTACTACTGTTCTACGACTGCAGTGTTGCGTAGAGTTTTGTGGAATTGTTTAATTAGTGTTAATTTTCGTAAAACTTTGAAGGTAATCAGGTCAGTAGGTCATGTATTCATTATTGTTGAGTTATTAAGAATACGATAATTGGGATGTACAAATGTCATTCATATAAATACTATTTTCTTAGCTTTCAAAGCTATTAGATATTAAGTACCGATTTGGCGAAATCATGATAGTTCTATGTTTTACAAATATGAACTACCGATGCATAATCTTGTAATGACAATGCATGATATTGCAGGAATATTAAAACCAATTCATAAAACGATACAGTTCATTTCCCATAGCGTAACCGAATCAGTCTACTCACTCAAGGAAGATGAAAATATGCCACAATTACTCCACATTTATTCCACAAAAGGCGTGGTAAAGCCACAATCGAAGTAATGGCAACTCGTGCCAAGTATTTACTCTAATGCCGGCAATAAAAATAATTGCCACATACTGTAGCTTCAATGTACGGAGTAAGATCCTCCGCCCCTGTAGACGAATTCAATTCGCGAATTGTTTTTCCTAATAAACCTTGCGAACTCCCCTTCCGGCAGGTACGTTATTTAGTCCGGAACCCCATTCCCGGGGTAGTGAGTATTTATGACCGCTGCGTCATGGGGTTTCACCATAAGTGTGGTGCGACTTAGTGAACTTTACGATATCGACGCCATGGGGCACGTTAAAAGCTAGTAATAAAATTATTTGATTGTTTCTTCTGCTGTTACCTAGGAAATTGTTTGTTTTATTATAGATTTTAGATATTGTGATCAAAGTATAATCAGAACTTTGATATCAGAACTAAAGTGCGTTTACACTGGTCCACCGTAGCCGTTGAAGTCGTGCATGCGCAGCGTAGCAGCATCATAGAGGCCGCGTAGCAGTTGCATTGACGTAGCGCCCGGCGCGGCATAGTAACAGAGCGTAGAGGCCGCGTAGCAGAAGCGTTGGCGTAGCGCAGACGCTGCGTAGCAGCACCGTAGAGGCTGCTTAGCAGTTGGATTGACGTAGCGCCCGGCGCGGCACAGCAACAGAGCGTAGAGGCCGCGTAACAGCAGCGTTGGCGTAGCGCAGACGCTGCGAAGCAGCACTGTAGACGCTGCGTAGCAGTTGGATTGACGTAGCGCCCGACGGGGCGTAGTAACAGAGCGTAGAGGCCATGTACCATAAGTGTTGGCGTAGCGTAGTCGCAGCGTAGTGGTAATTGTTTCGTTACGAACATTAACAAAATCGATTCCTACAAGGAAGCGCTACTGTAGACTTGTTTTCTAAAATAAAATAAAATAATTACGAACACAAAGGAATTAAAATAAAAAGCTATGGGAGAATACACTGCGGAAGTTTCGGTTAACTAATTGACATGTTTATTTTATGTTATTTCGCTAAAGTAATTTTTCAAGCATTTTCTTTACGATTTTACACTTCCCGTACGTGTATTTTTATGTCGCACCAATGTACCCTTAAATAGAATTCAATTAACGAAACTATCACATTATATTAAAACTCTACCAAGGTGACCCTAAGAGGTTTACATTCATTATTTTGCAAAAGTAGCTTACAAATGTTTGTTCGAACGTCGACACATGTTAAATCTGTGCGCCGCGTGGGTGCCCGAACACCTTTCCTATTGGTAAATTAGCAGTGTAGTAGCACATGTCTCAGAAAAAATACATTAGCAGCCGGCTAATGCCCCCGATTGATGGCACACCCCTTAAGGGGTGGGCGCGACGTGAACTTAAGAGGATATTTTTAGAATTTTAATTAATCGAGGCAAAAACTAAAAACAAAAAAAGGAAATGAAAATGCTTTGAAAAAATAATACGGTTACCTAAACCTTTCGAAGATGTCAAAAATCAATGTAGACAAAATACAGAGATTGGAAACTTGAAAACAATTTCATGGCTTTACTGAAATCGAGCTTTCTTGAATCTTACGTTGCGTCATGGTCCCGATATCTCTTCATTCATAACTTTATAGGTTGTGTAAACAAGTACCTATCCACTAAGAAATATTTATTTCTACGTTAGTGAAAACCTATTTTGGACATAAACTAAAAAAAAAATGGTGGCGTTAAGTTTATATTCGGGCACACGTGTGTTAAATATAATTGAATGGTAACTTTACAAGTAAAGACACCTTGCCCAACAGATGTTTGAGATTTGGCCCAAATACTGATGGATTGGCTTTGTCAGCCGCCACCGTTAATATGAATAATATGATCGATACAGAACACATTTTGGTTTTATATTATGCGTATACATCGTCGCCAAGGATTGAAGTTACTTTATGTTTTCATATTTATTTGCAGATTTTAAAGCAGTATTAAACTTTTCGAAACATGTTACTTGGTCTATTTTGATTTTATAGTTTATGGAGCCAATTTTGTGACGGTAATTTTTAAGTAAAAATACTAACACGTGATTGAATGAAAATAAATAGATCATATTTCGATCCACTGCAGGACACATCGAAAGAAAACTCACTCGATGGTTGCTCCATCAACAAATAACGATCACACGGTTCTTTCCGTTGAGGAACTATCGCTGTTATCACTAATCTAATGTTAATCTAATGTTATGTTAAGCCTAATCTTGTATTTAGGCTGCCCATTCAATAGAACCTTTAGGGCCTATTAACTTTAAAGGGTGACTTCACAACACCTCAGGGATAAACAGAGAGATAGTCTCCCGTATTAAAAATCATTACATTTCAGATAAAAGCGTTTCTATAAACTCGATAATGTTTTTTTATCGCAAATTGATACCATCTTTTACAAATGGCTGAGTCGATGCAACATCTGATAACGAAGTAACTGAATAAGTGAATAGATTACTTAATCTGTTATTCCTGCTACCGTGAACAAGATATGTTGGAGATAAGGTGGTTTCGCCAAGCGCTAACGCGTGTTGGGACAATAGGATTACAAAGGAGCACAATAGATCATGGCTGTAAAGAAGACTAATCTCGTTTTACACAAGTTTGTTACAAACGCTGTAATAAGATTACACGGGGATTCTTGTAATTAATGTTTTAATACTTGCCGGGGGAATTGGAGATGCGTACATACCTGTAACAAAAGGATATGGGTCAGTCGTTATTGTGTGATAGGTATTTATGCAATAAATATACTAATCTGTATTATGAAATTCACAATGAATTATGACATTTATGAATCATGCATGATAGATGGAAACAGTAAGGAAACAAATCCCTTTCATGATAATAATATACACAGTCATGTTACTAAGTAAGTATTCGAATGAGAGAGATATTCTTTACCCTAATTAATATAGATGATGACATGACATAATTTACTCAAGGAACCGTAAACATAAACAATAACCAAAATATGATGCGATAAAAAAGTCAATAAAGCTCACATGATACACTTTCATTCATGTTTACTACGATATAAACATACTTAAGAGTTACGATGTGCGTGTTTAGATAAAAATAACATTAACATATCGGTGCAGTGAGCTACGGCCCGTTCCTTCTACTTACGGACCGTTCTTCCTACGGACCGTTCTACCTACGGGTAGCACGCGGCGTATCTTGACGATAAGATATTTCAACGCTTCCTTACCAGATGTACACATTACTCGCTTTTTCGGATGTTTTCACTCAAAAACACTGTTATCGATATGTTACATTACATCCGTAAATAAAGTGTGTTTTTATGCGGCTTTTTTAAGAAGAAAGGTTTACTTAGGGATCGCCTCGATGTTTGTATGTTATACAGGTATCACAGAGATAAAAGACGCATTCAAAACTGTGTAGTAGAAGTTGTTGAAAGTAGTTCCTATTTGCGGCGATTCGATAGTAACAATTTTCATACAAGGGATGCAATCATATATTATGCCAGGATAAAAATGTGTAGGGCCTTACTATTTCCGAAGAATAATGCAAAGACAGACGACGAACAGATGCATTTAAGAAAGCCGATATCAACAATTAACAGCGATAGCAATGTTTGAGCAGCGGAAGCAGGTTGGCGGAAGAAGGTATTTGGGCGCGTGGCTTTTTGCGGCCCCCGCGACGGAGGGGCCCGACAGATGGAAAGGCGCTCTGACGGTAATCGAATTACTTTTTACTGACATATGCACTTCGCAGCCGAGGGGTTAACTTCAAGTGATTCAGCAAAAAAACCTTTCGATGGGGCTACTTGTGGCTTCCCTTTACTTGAGAATGGGTTCTGTCAGAAATTTTGGATAGGAAACCAGTAAAAACCATTATCCATTCTTCTTTTATGGTGGAGGTTTACTGGCTATAAAATGACTAAACTTATTTAGTACAAATACGCAGTGAAAACTTCTCTGCTTTGCTGACAAAGAGCTGAAATCAGGTTAAGTGTCAATTAAAAATCGCCGCAAACTCCACACGGAGGAAACCACTTAATGTCTAGCTTGCGTTAGTGATACTTCCTGCAGTCGGCAGGAGAGTTCATAAATCGTGGGGCTTTATTAAATTTCCTTTTGTCGCGAACACCCGGGTTTAATGATGCCCGACGGCTTCAAGAGATATTTGTCATCGACCAAAAAAGTTCACGCTTCTTATGCTTCTATTTTAGAAAAGAAAAAAAAGCATTACGAAGGGACATCTTTATATGCTTCCGTTTAGACTTAAAAACAATCAAGTAGAAATTAATGCAACAACCATGAACATTTTTTATCAATATTTATTTTTAAGCACGCGACACGTCTTCCGTGTGTGTCCCGATGTTAAAAACAGTTTTTTCGCTTGTCTTTCTACTCCCTTATGCAATCAACTGTCCCCAGAGATAAGTTTTTCTAATCCAGGTGATAAATTGACGGTGGCTTTCAGCATCCCCTACAACCTAACTAAAAATAAGGACGAGGACTTGCATTTTTTATTTCATAAATTCATCATCTAAATATAACTGAAACAGTATGTAAAAATACCATGCAAATGAATTCAGTATGAGCCCGTTATGAGGGTGTAGTTGTACAAGTAATGCAAGCACAAAAAGCCTGTCGTTAGGCAAACGCTTTTTTTTTAAATAATGTTCCACGCCGTCTAGAATATGTCTAGGCAAGGTTTTGAAAGCCCTCGACCCCTTATTTATAGCTCGTAGCCACAATAAGCATAGAATCCAATCTTATTTTATAGAGTAATTATTCTAGCTTCATTGAACTGGACGTCTGCACAGTACGGTAAACAAAGCGGAAATGACCTATTAGATAGCAGCTGGTATGGCTGCGGCGCACGCGCAGCTGCCGCCCGAATTTCGCCGAGAGATCGCGAAACGCGCGCCTTCCGTTTCCGGCCGATTGTACTTGCGTGTTCTTTAAGTTAAGTGTCCTTAGGGGTGGACATGGATTGACGTGCAGTTGCTGTTGCCATACGGTGTGTGTGTACACTCATTCACCACAATTAGGGGAGTGGTAATCCAATGCTTTTCATTGTTGTTGATGTGATATAGGTAACAACAACAACTGTGTGTAGGGCACATAATGAACTTGAAATAAGCCAAACATATGTAGTTCAGATGAATAAACCAGATAAAGATCTTGTGTAAGCTGTTCATACAGACGTAAAATTTCTAATATAATGATAACAGATTGTAATATTAGAATAAGTAGATAGGCGAATGACCCGAAGATACGAATTATGTACAAAATGTATGGTACACACTGTAATGAATACTTCAAGGCATGGTACCTGCTGGCTGATCCAAGTAGTTTTATGCGGACAGGTTTGAGCATCAGTGTCGAGTGACATTGTGGCGACAAGCTACTTGTTCCACGGTGCGCGGGCCACGGTGACTAGCCGCCATTGTCTGGTAGCGAACTAGTTGTGCCTCCACCGTGACTTTAAGACTTGTTTACATTTGTAGAGCTTTGATCATAGAGGTTCTGCTATTCCCAGGTATCAACACTTTTTGTAACGTCGTTTGATGTTAGAACTGATTTTCAGTCATTCACGATTTCAAAAAAGAATCTTAGTGCCTACCAGCTAGGATCTATTCTGCCTTCTCCAGCTTAGTCTAAGTTAGGAATTTAGTTCTTTAATAATAGGTATGTTTCAGCATTTTGATTAACTCCAATATGATTTTAATAATAGGTTTCCAAACTTTATAAAATATATTAGAATACACGAAAGCAAGACAAGTATTCATAGCAATAGAAGCGTCTCCATGTGAACTAAACTTAAGTCCAACAACGATACTTAGAGTGGGCACGCGCGTTAATTCGAATTGTGTAGGTGCCTCATCATCCCAGTAATGGCCGGACTACTACTATTAAATTTTCAACATTGTTATCGAAGCGTTAAATAGTATAATGTTCAGAATGCTCTCGAATAGTTGGACTTAATAATGTATTGTACACCGCAGTTAATGTTTTTGATTTTTTTACTTTCATTCACTCTACTTGTTTGCCAATTATTATAATCAATCTTGTCTCTGTCCACCATTGAACACTTTATTTTGCTGTGATTTTATTTTCGTCTTTCGGTTCTTCATTATTTCACTTGACAGGAATGCTCTATTTTATAGTTACCTGACAATAAATTGATTAGGTATGCGCCAGCGATGGAAAGGTAAAAACTGCATTCCTTCGTCTAGAAACTAATAAGGGCATGAAATCTGTTAACTCGGCGCATTAACGTGTCCTTTTTCAGAAACAAAATGTACAAAATATTTATTTTGTACATTTTGTTTCTGATAACACAGTCGAGCTTATTTCATGAGACGGGCACGGGCCATTCATACATTTTGTTTTAATATAGTGACTTTTACATTGCTGTTTTTATGAAAAGTGGCTTCCTTTTGTCCCGTAATACTACCAATATTTCACTACCGTCACGAACTTTACCTTTAATCTAGAATCTTTACTGCTGAAAGATTCCATTTGCACTTTTTTTTTAATTATTATAATTTTCCAAATCCATGGCTTGGCTTGCCCTTGGCAACCCAAATTTCATTAAGTTTGGAGTTGGTAAAAGAAATCATATAAGTTAATCCTAGGTGTGGCGTCAAAGCTGCGGCACACGTGCGTACGCGCACCTGCCGCCATACCGACGCGGCACCACCCCTGAGCCGTCTGGCCTGAGGGGTGACGTGTATAAACTAGTCCAAAAAAATCTCTTTTTTTCAGTGCCATGCAAATGTCACATGGTTTACGCTGTATGTTACTGTAGATAAACTAACCTGAAAACGCATAATAAATATTGATTTTAGTTATATAATGTTCAGTATTTTACTTTACCTTCAATGTTTCATGTCACATTTAGATAATAAGTATCTATAGGAAAATTCGTAACAAAACAGAAATACAGATGAAAAGCAACTTTAAATCTTTCAGTGTGTCATTTGTTAGTAATGAGAACTAGAGCGATTATCAGGATTATCTAATTATTGTAATTTTATACAATAGTAAACAAATTATAATAATTATGTAACGACATACAATAACCATTACAGTGAATATGTAATTAATTTAAAAGGCCGTTTCAAAGAATGCTCTACATAAACTTACTACACACATTTCCGTATAGATAAGTTAAAGAACAGACTCGCATAATGTTTGAGGACACAATCATGTTGGTTGATCGCTTACGCAAACGATTAAAGACTTTTTTACGGTCGTTTAAGCAGTTGTTAAAGACCAATTAGCATTTATCGGACTTCCCTTTTCATGTTGAAGAAGCATTAAATTGGTATACTTAAATGTATTGGGTATTGAGTTGAATATGGCAATTAAAATTAAAATATTTGTTAAACTGCAGTGGTTTATGAATTTAAGTTTACATTGCACTGGTGGCCTGCGGCGTAGCTTAGCCAAAGCTCTCTGCAGTATAGGTTATCTAGGCTGGCTCTCCTTTTGAAGTTACCTGTGTAATATTATATTTATTAATTAACCTAACGTACAGGAAAAGGTGGATAATGGTGAACAGAATGTCAAATTATAATTAAAAATAAATAATTGAATGTAGCACGTATGGTGCATGACGCAGCTCATTGCTATGCCGGGAAGCGCATAGTGCACGGGACGCACTTAGAGGGCTCATTGCGAGGTAAAATGTACTTAATAACGAGGGTGGAGGACAATAGAGGGGCGGAAGTTCGCGTGTATCCGCCGGATGTCGGCCCACCATCGATCATACAGTAAGTACCGAGCTGCAGTACGACACAAATTCGGAGTTCCATCGGCAGAACTCGTCAAACACGGTACATTTCAAGTAGTGAGTGTTTTCGTAACTGAGTTGATTACTCGTCACTTCATCAGTAAAGGAATTGCTAAGTATTACTAGTTTTAGCCAATCGATTAGCTGTCGGACATCGATTACATATCTTATTGTTGTATGACTGCCGAAGTGCATCATACTGTACCGCAACTGCAGAGACTGGGCGCTGCGCTAATTTCGCGCGAAATTATAGTTTATTTAGCAAATACATCTTTAGGTATAACTTGTTTGTGTGATTCATTACTGTCATTATTTTACTAGACAGTTGTTCAATGGTAATGAAAACTGCAATTTAGTGTTTGTAAGCTCGAGTCGTGGATTTTTCATTTTTGTTTCAGTAATGTTATGTTAGTAATGTTATTTAAATGCCGCAAAGTCTTTGAAAAAAAGAGCTTGTTTCAAAGGTTTACATTCCTTTCTTTAAACAGGAAGTATCACAGGGAAGTCAAATCCCAAAAAAGCCTTTCCCACGGGTTGCACCGCCCTAACAATTGCTTTATTTCACCCAAAAATAATTACGTGACTGTATGTAAGTTCTACGGCTTAATGTCTTACACCAGCCAATAGATATTCATTGTTTATGACACCTTTTGTGTAAGGCCGCCTACTCAATAAAATGTAAAATTTGGTCTGTCGTGTGCCTTCTTTGTACTGGCACGTAGGACACCTCCGAAGTCCGGGATAATGTTGGTTTAGAGCAAAATTCTCACGTTCTGTATCCATTGTAAACACTAAATACCGGGACACCCGTTACGTCTCGTTTACTGCGCTTATTGTTCTATTATATGAGCTTGTGAAAAGTAAACAGGCGTTGAAAAGAAAAAGATACTTTTTTTATAAAATAACTAAAGGGATTCTTAGGGAAAAAATTTCAGGACCGGCAGACCTAAGTTACCTACATGAAAATATTTAAGGCCTAACAAAAACTTTCTCAAAGGAAACAAGAGCTTAGACGATAAGTTTTCAACGTCATCATTCTATTCGGAACTGTTATCAAAACAGTTATGCTACATCACCCACTTGTTACCTTGATCGTAATTACCAGCAGTTAGCTAATTAAGTCCACAAAAAACCTCTAAGACCCGATGTCATTGTACCTGCTGAAGTAATGAATGAATGAATTCATTCTGCAGCTACCCGCGCATCTCGTAGTTACCTCACGTACAAGACGACCGGTTGCCTTTTCAATTCGACCAACGATATTGATGCCATAGAGCAAACCTTGAGATTTATAGACACGTCTATTTATTACGGAAATGTAAATTCATTGTTCTAACGCTGTGTCAACTTGCGTGAATATATAATTACGTTTAATTTGTGCGTCGTAGGAGGTTCTCTTTTTTTACTGTACTTAGCTGAAACTTAACTTTAAGATTATTTATTTTATTTTATTTATTTGGGAAAATAAGCGGTTACTAAATATATTACAGTATTGCACATAATTTGAGCTACAGAGTGAGTAAATGTATATAACCCACGACATTTTCCACATAATATAAAGAAAAGTTATAAAACTAATGCGACGTGTGCTAACAATTTCATTAAGTACATTAAAATTACATTGTGTTAATGTGTTTGACGTCTCCACGGCTCTTCAACCTTTATATTAATGATCTCATAGTCGAGCTCAGTAGCATGCGTGTCGGCTGCTGGGTTGGTGGTGTTAGTATTAACAGCATCAGCTACGCGGACGACATGGTACTGCTGGGCCCGACTGAGGGATCTATCAGAGAAATATTGAAGGTCTGCGAGGAGTATGCTGCCTTGAACGGCCTTGTGTACAATGTCCGTAAATGTGAATACATGAATCATACCCTATTACGAATACCCTAATCATGAACCTAGTTTTTCTCTAAATGGTATGAGCATAAATAAAGTCCACCAATTTACTTAAATTGGTGGACAATATGTGCCCCAAGTACTTACTTGGGGCACATACTTACAGACGACCTTAAAGATAATGTAGACATCGAAAGGGAGCGTAGGCCACTGGCGGTCCGAGGGAACATGTTGGCCCGTAGATTCTCTCGTTGTGCGGACCAAGTCAAAATCACCCTGTTCAAGGCGTTGTGTCAAGGTCTGTATGCGGGGGTCTATGGGTCAGCTACACCAAAAGATCGCTAGATGTCTTACGCATCCAATACAATAATGTTTTTAGGATGCTGTTGAAATTGCCCCGTTTCTGTAGCGCAACGGAGATATTTGTTCAGAACCGAACTGATGGCTTACATGCAGTTTCGCAAAAAAGTCGCATCTCTGATGTGTACAATGCGAGTCAGTGACAAAAGCATCCTGAAAACAGTGGCGGAGAGCCCTTACTCCCCTTTTCTGAGGCACTATGTGGGGAGAATGGTCAGGTAGCATATTCCTTGCTTTATCGTTCTCTGCACATCCTGTCGCAGAGTATTTTACTAACAAATTGGACCATATTGTTGTCCGAACTGAATAAATAAATAAAAATAATGTTATAACTAAAAACTAAAGAAATAAGAAATTATAAAGATTCACTCCAAGAGTTAAAAAAAAGTATGTATGTTACTGAGCAACATCCAAAATAGTTTAACGAATAAGGCTTCGAAATTTACCTATTGGAAGAGCGAATATGTCAATATTTTTAAATAACTTATTATATTAACCAGTAAGACGAGGTAGGGGTACTCGTAAGCCTGCTTGCGTACGACTAGAAGATACTGCAAAGAGAGGTCTTTCGTGCACCTCACGGCTTATGGTTGTTCAAGGCACTACGTAGCTAATCTTCTTAGTAATATCCATACAATCACATTTGTTATTACATAGATCAAATAGAAACATTATCCCTAAAATAATACGTCTGGCCTTTAGATTATGTAGCCATGCATTTATTTCCGTTGTTTTCGCACTTATGCATCTTATAGTGATCTTCTCAATAGCTAGGAAATGCATGGCTTTCAAAAACTTATTTTGAACTCTTTCAATCGCATCTGAATATTTTATATAGAAGGGATTCGATACCGCAACAGCGTACTGTAACTGGGACCTGATTAACGATTTATAAAAATAGGTAAGGTTGTTAAAGTATGTGGAATTAAAGATGACAGCAATCATTTTCATCCAAATCAGTGCGAATTCGTCCGTGCGTAGTTTAGACAAATAGGAAACCAGAAATCTACGTCCTGTAATCACCTCCACGGAGATCTATGTTTTGGAACGGGTAAGCTAGCTTCCTTTCTGATTAACTGACCGACTCTTTGACAATTCACAAATGAGTGTGTAGTTTCGAGTTTGAAAGGCCACTTCAATAGCAATCAATCTGCCTAGCTTTTTCCCAACTATGTATATTGGGGTCGGCTTCTAGTCTAACTGGATGCAACTGAATACCAGTATTTTACGAGGAGCGACTGCCTATCTGACCTCCACAACCCAGTAACTGGGTAATACGATACCCCTTGGTAAGACTTGGTTATCAGACTTTCGGGTTTCTGACGACCCGTAACGACTGTCAAAGATCCACGAATGACATCCGGGACCAACAGCTAAAGGTGCTTTCCGACGCACGGAGGTGTCTCGGTATGTAAAGATCACCCATCCTCAGATCAACCCCGGCCAGCGTAGCTTAACCTGATGGATCGACCCGTGCGACAATTTTTACTTAGCCACGAGCCACTTCAATAGCGAATAACAATATTTGCTACGTAGATTATTACACACACATAGATACATTTCTAATCCTTTTACATAACACGAATAGCGTGTCTGCAGCCTATTCTATGGCACAGGTGCATTGCGGCTTGCGGCACAGTGCTCGTACTCGCGGCGCATCGGCGACGTCATTCAAGTCCGTCCGTCTTGCCTTCCGGTCTGCAGCGCGTTTCCATTCACCCGCTCAGCGACCAAACAGTGATTCATTCATTCTCTCTAAAAATCGAGTTATGACGGAACTTGACCTACGCTAGTGAATCACTTTCAAAGGAAATTCCAATGATGTTTCTAATTAATTAAAATGCATGTTGCGTTTTGATGTAGTACCTATCTATTATTTCTACAAATACGTTTGTACTTACTACTACAAATGAATTGTACTGAATTGACAAATGAGTTTACACTTTTTCAGTTTTCAGCTGTATAGCCAACCATTAGTCAATACTTCCAGATCAAATCTTGTCTCAAATATTACAACAAATGAATAATGCCTAGTATACTTAAGTACATGTTTTCTGTCGTGTTCCAAATGATTTCGAATCTTGAGGTTCGATTTTCAAGTTTCAATTTAAAATGTCAGTAACGTACTAAGTTAATGTAACACAAGCTACAGTCTTCAAATATTAGAATAATATTACAGCTTTTATAGAAACAATCAAATCAAGAGGCCTACAGTTAGTTAACTCTGTTGTTATCGGCACTTCGGTAGTGTGAAACAATTTGTAACACTTGCGCACTCAGCGAGTCAGCGCACGCGCCGCTGTCGACATTGTTATTGTTTTGGTGCGTCGCGCCCTTTGTCAAGACCCGGCGACCGTTCAGAGAGTGCATCCGTAATGTCAACCTTGTGTACATAATATATGTCATCTACGGAAATCATGAGAGTTACATCGCATTGTTGTAGGTTTTCATTCAATTCTTCCATGTCCGTTCATTGTATGAACTTATGAACCTATGCTCAGCAGTGGGTGTCTACGGGTTGCTCATGTGATTCTGTTAGTTTGCTCACGGCATGTTAACTTCTGCACACTTAAAACAGGCGCCAAGCTATTTGTGAAAAACGTAAACGTATTTGTTCAACGTATTAGCTGTAGGCTGTAGAATTACACCGAACTGTCCGTCCACTAAGTGGTAATTATTTTTTCAATCAGAACGGGTTGTGGGAAGCCTGTTAATGTTTGCTGTTCTCATATTAGTGCTCCAAATTTCGCAGTCGCTGTTCACACAATAGTAGCCTTGCATCAAATTGTGCTGGAAATCTTACATCAACGTTCAGCATTGCACTTAACACGATTACCAATTTTTTCGTTAGCATTTCGACACGCAATCATAATCATGTGAAATCTTAACTCTAAATTGAATCCATATTTTACTTTTTGTTTGTAGGGAGTAGATACCTGCCACCTTGGCCTAACTCATATGTTTTAACTTTACGATGATCTCCGGAAATCATTAAATAGTTTATCGTGACAACAACTATGTCGGAAACAAAAAAATAAAATAAAAATATATATAAATAAAATAATAATAATATATACAATGTCGCCCATGCGCATGTGACCGCCCGTAATATTCTGAATATTCATGAAAAAATGTCGAAAATAAACTTCAAAAGGGGGGGTCTATCTATAACATTTTTCATGTTATTCAATTTTTAATTTTTTGAGTAGTTTGTAGACTTGCTTTCTATTTTTTGACACATCTCCGAAGTTTATGGGTCGATTTGGATTCTGTTTATTATTTCCAAAAGCTTATGAGTTATTTTAACAGGTTAATTAACATTTCTACTAAAAATTATAAAAATTAAAAATTGAATAACATGAAAAATGTTATAGATAGACCCCCCCTTTTGAAGTTTATTTTCGACATTTTTTCATGAATATTCAGAATATTACGGGCGGTCACATGCGCATGGGCGACATTATATATAATGAAAATCCTGTGCACTGGCACTAATACCGCTAGTCGTCCTGAAAATACTTATTCTTTCAAAAAGTCCATCTCATCCATTACTATTAATTTACACAAAAGCTAGCAAATCATGTTTAGTTGCCAATACTAACTTTATGTCATAATTTCACTTTATGTCATACTTCGCTATATTGTCATATAAAATTGCTGCTTAGCTAAGATTCTGCCCGTGACTTCGTCCGCGAGTCTATAACCTTCTTTAAGAATTGGACTATCCAATGCAAAAATATTTTTTTTAAATCCTACGGTTAGTTCCAGAGATTACCCCCTTCATACAAACTTACAAACAAACAAACAAACTTTACCTCTTTATAATATTATTATTAGTATAGATAAAATTCAGGAACGTATCCATTATCCTAAGATTAACAGCATGGTTTATGAAAATGTATCTGTCCACTTAACAAGCAAAAGCATTATTGCAATATTTATTACCTACGTACCTGTTAAATATGTATTTATGTAAGTTAGGCAGTTTTGGTCTCGTAACTTATTCCATTAAAACTTACTTTGACGCTGAAATCTAACAAGTTGGATCATTTACAATTTACATTGACGCGTGGGGAGCAGAATAATATAGCAATTACTCACGTTTGTATATAAAATAAAATGATCTAATGGACTGAGGTATGCTCGTTGCATAACGAAGTGTGGGAAAATTGACTGTAGTTATTCGGAAAGGTATGGAGAGTGTGGTATTTGCAATTTGCACCACGTGCTCGGTACCTTGCTACTTCACACCGACCTCCCATTTCCACTGAACTATTTTTCCCTTTCATTATCTGTAGGTAGAGCTTGAGAACGCGAAGGTTCTTACCGACCATTACAAATAGCGACCATTGTAAATCGCTTAATTTTGATATTTTATGGGCATTTTGATGCACCTTTCCCTTTTTTAAATGTTATAAAAATGTAATGTACTGGTTTTAAATGGTAATGTCAAGGTAGTCGAAATCTACTCGCAACGATAGATAGAACTGTTGTAGTTTGACTAATCTTCCACAGAGTAGTTTTCGACTGATCGCATTTTTTCTCATTGAACGTAGAACCTATACTTGAGTCACTCAAACAATTGCTACCCAGTGATTCGCACAAAAACTTCCATCAACATCTATCATTTTGAACTTAAGGTGAATCATGTAAATCGGGAATGACTAAGCCCTAGGAATACCTACCTAAATTTCAAGGTACCGAAACTTTTCACTGAACTCATGTTTCTTGCATGTGAAAAGACGTAGATTGATGGTGTCATCCAAGCATGCCTTTATTAACAGATACTATCTTATTGCGATTCTCTGAAAGTTGGTAGTCGTTGCTTATTCGATTTGCAGTTTTTCGGCTCTTCTTTGTTTTGTTCCTGCACATAAGCAAACGGTTTTATTGCATCACGTCTTAATTATCTTTTGTTTGAGCCGCGTATTGTTAATTTGTTCATTGACCAACTTCTTGCTTCCATTTAATGAATACTCCGATGAGATGTAAAGTTATTAAACAGACTTCTGCTTTAATAATTATTAAAATTGAAATTGCTTGAGAGAATAAAATTGGAATCAGTTTTTATTTCAAACTAGCTGACCCGACAGACGTTGTCCTGTCCAATTTTTAATCGTTTATCAAAAATCCCATACAAAAAAGAACGTTTCAGTTTCTCCCGAATTACAAAAATTTCCGGGAAGCTTTTTTCTTTCAATAAAGACTTAATTCGGACTATAACAAAAAATAGCCAAATCAATCTAACCGTTCTCAAGTGATGCGCTTACCAACAAACAGCATTTCATTATTTATATAGATAGATTATGATAGGAATCATACCTTTGGTAAGATGAACATGATACGGTGATGGGTATTAGAGAAAGTGATACGAAGGGCTTAATATTTAAATATGAGTCCAATGAAATTGAGTAGATGATGTCGTACAGGTCACCGAACACTGTTCAAACATCATCCTGGCTGCAGAGGGTGTGATCTGTAAGCGAGCCCTCTCTTACGTTACCACGGCCCGTGGGAATCACCGCACACTAAATTATTAACAAAAATATTGACCCGCTGCCTACTTAAGGGATTTGACCACTAGTTGTTTGCGCTGGCAGTTTGCCGCTCCCAACAAATACGGGCAACGACGACGTGTCGACGACTGCTTTACAAAGTTTATGGGAAAAGTTGGAGAGCCGTGAGCCGGGCAGGGTCAATATTTTGTGTTTGATCTCTATGAGAACTGACGAAACCTTTGAGATGATCGCCGAACTTTAGTGATGGGGAACTTTGATCGTGGATCGTGAAAGAGGTATCATGTACACTGATTTTCAAATCGTTTTTCCGATAAGTCAACATCTTGACTAATTACCTTCAGTGTTTTAAAATTCTTGAGCGATGATTGAAAATCAGGCTACCTAAATTACAAGTTTGTTCGGCGAATTCCACATTCCTCTATTATTTCAGAACGATGTGAATGTTTGATTGCATTTGCCCTAATTGTTAGTTACGCACGATCGGACATAGGTGCCGTGGATCTAGTTCAGATCGATCAACTGTGCAGCCCGTTACAGTTGTGTCGATTCGGAATTACCCAGTCAACGGGTAAACAAAACATTGAACAAGACAATAACCTGCATTCTAGAGAGCTGCCGATGATATTGACCTCTACCTAAATATAGAATAGTGACAGATAGGAAGAATCAGAATCCTAAGAATCTGTCACTATTATTCAGTTCGGATCGCAGTTGCGAATGATTTAAATGGAATGGATAGTTCAGTTATTTAGTTATGTTTGTTTAATTGACAGAAAACCAATATGTTCGATGCAATGCACAAATTTCTACATTGGGTTTTCATGTTGGTGTTTGACAAAGTTTTGATTGCAAAATGCGAGTTCGGAACTCTAAGATGTACTTATTAGGTAATTTAAATATTTGTAAGAATTCCTCCCAAATAACAATAATTAAGCTATCAACAATCACGGGTCCATAGAAATCGCAATTCACTTGAGTTTACAGTGCTTACCTTTCCACATAATGCGACACCCGCGGTGATTCTCAGCAGTAACGAGCGCGCGGCATCTAATCCGCGCTCACTAATTCATTCATTAACAACCGAGCTAATTGGGCTAGTTCACGTGGGCCCGTCACCGTGGCCGACTCTGAAAATCACTGCACTTGTTTAAAAAAATGCGGAAAAGCGGCCCCCACTCGTTACCGACGTAATTTGATGGGAAGCTCGTCAGTTTGCTGTTTTACGGTTACCAACTGAATTTGCGGTATGCCCCAGCAAATTGTATTCGTTTTTTTGCGGCACAGCGGATTCGCTAGGTTTCCCTAATTAAGAAGCTAACTGTTTACCAATAAATATTCTACATAAGTAAGTTAATTGGAACAGTTACATTGAATTGTAAAATTCTTGAGAGACATCGACCGGAATGATGATGTTCCAAGAATTTTTCTATGTGATAATAGAAACCATATATTCTTATGTAATTACTTTGTGTTTACGTATTGTGAATCCATGTATGTATACCGTGATTGCCTACTTTTATCAGTGATTGATTACCGTCATTACGTGCTGTACCTAAGGTCGTCGAAAGCGTTACTCGAATGATTCTCGCTCTAACTAAATGTTTTGAAATAAATTGGAATAGGTAAAGATAATCCTATTGAAATATTTAAATGTTAAGAAGACAACTCCACAACATCCAACATGAGAAGGCCCTATACTATACGATTACATATTCAAGTTCTCCTCTTTTCTTGGAAAATGTGTGACATTTTCCGCATGCAAAATGAGTTTTCATGGTAGTAGATGGCGGCAAGCGACCGCGTGTGTCAGACGACGTAGCTATGACTACTGCGGCCAATCATTCAATTGATCGAGGCGGGACGCCGCGGGATTGCCTCATTATCCAATAAACACACGGCGCCCGATCTCTGCTTTCAATAATGCCACAGATGAGGTAGAAGGTCAGATGTTAACAGTTTCCTTTTTACAATTGCCTGCCGTGTATCTATCATTTTCTGGAGTGGATATTTATTTAAGACTGAGTTTTTTCGCACGACCTGCATACTTACCTGTGACATTGAATTAACTGTCGTCAGTAAAATTCTTGGTATGTATTTTTAAATTTATAATACCCAACCGACCGGTAATGATACTTCACGGTTTACGTCACGAACACAATTCTCCATAACGTAGCCACTTTCTCACTGACGTCAAATACAAGGCCGGACACCAATAAAGACATTACGAAGAACGATCTAACATTAACGTTCCCATACAAAATCGAATGGTCATAAAAGTTGGTAAATAATATTGACAGCTCTATGTTTTATAATGTGAATGTTTTGTGGCGCCGACGCGACGCTGCCGACATAAACACGACAATTACTCGATATAATTCGATAGCCGGGATCGAATCATGTGATGATCGGACGTATCGATTTCGCACCTGAGCAAAGGCTTCTTTGGCAAATTAGTGATTGCAAATTTTGAAAGATTGTGTTCAATCTTCTTTTGAAGCTGACCCGTAGGTAATCTTATTTCAATACATATTTACAGTTAACAGATTATTCCTGCTACTAGGCTTAACAAAACTTCACGTCTCGTTTTAATTCAGCCCAGTTTATTATGCCAGACAGAATTTAATTATGTACTAAAATACAGCGGAGACAACTTCACAGAATTTGTTCTGGTATTCAAGTCTTCTGTAGAGTCCAAATATTTCTGTCTGCAAAATGTAGAACTTGGTAGAGCTATACTTAGCACAGTAACGTCGTGCGCATTTTCTCTTAAAACTATAGGATTTGATTATGCTTTTACACGCTACTTATTTTACATAAAATGTATGTCTAGCGTCATTTGCATTTTAAGATACCAATAACGGAATGCGATCGTTTTTGCATCGCTTTATCCGAGTTTTAAATAAATTTAGCATTCCAGGATTGCTAAGCAAAGAATTTCCAACAATTCTGTGAACTTTTCGACAGACATAGAATTTAAATTAAGGTACATCTTTGTACAGAAACTTTTTATATCCACCTTCAATTGTTTAAATACAGGGTGAAATTGAATTCATGGGACACCTCTTAAGGGGTCATTGTACTCATCATTATGAGCAACTTTCAGTATGGGACCAAACCCTGAAATCGCGAAAAAAATACAACTGTTCCCTACATTTTGACGAGATAAGTGAACTTAAATGTAGGGAACAGCTGAAAGTTGCTTAAATACATAGTGAAAGTTGCTCATAGTGATGAGTACAATGACCCCTCAAGAGGTGTCCCATGAATTCAATTTCACCCTATAAAACGCAAAGAAGCACAAAGTAGTTTCCTAATCTAAATCTAAGTTCTAAAGCACTAAAGCATTTCTTTAGCAAAGTGCACATACCTAGTGGTTTAATCCCCGTTCAGTAGCTGTAAGTACCAAGCGCAGTGGTGTATATCGCATGTCGTCAGTCGGGACATCCGAAGCATTTCCTCATTGTCGCACGCGCACGCGCCGACGGTTTCTTTTTGTCTTAACTGTGCAAGTATTAACATTGATGAGCATCATGATTCGCTTCCTGTATACTCACAAACTTTGAGTTGCCTCATTTAGTTGGACATAGATGGCATTCTTTACAATTTGTTAAGTATTGTTCATTGAAGAGTTTTTGTTTTTAGTTTAATTTGAGTTGAATTTTTATATTACTTGGGAATATGCAAAACCAGTTGGAGTTTAAATGCGTGGAGGATCTGTTTTTACAGCTGTGAATTTCGTGCGAGATATTTGATGATCGCAATTATTTACCGCTGGATGCGGGAAGCACTGAATCGGTCGAAGTGGCGGTGCTTGGGGGAGGCCTATGTCCAGCATTGGACGTCTGTCGGCTGAAATGATGATGATGATGAATTATTTAGCAAGGTCTGGATGGTGCCAATTAGAAAAGGATCTATAAGGAAGATCTCAATAGGACAATCAATAATATTACTCCCGGGTAGTCCAATGGTATCAGAAATTATTGGTGGCATTTTTGCCTGCAAGTAAAGCAATTTGAGCACCGAACAATAAATGCTTACGAAGAACATATTACGAGTTTCATAATGTATTGTGATATCATTCCAAGTGTTACTGCGTAGGATTCGTCATCTCAATTGCGAGCTCAGTACCGCCGCTACTCAGTACTCTCATTACCTGCATCCTGCCTCCAATTCCCGCCTGCTTACTAGATCCCGTCTAACACTGACCCACATTCCACGAACAACGATAATCAGGTCGATAGTCAATTAAAAAGCATCCACCGTATTGATCCAGTTCCTGCATTGTTAGCGAACCTATACAAATAATGTCTATTCCTCCAACTGGTAGCTATAAGACGCTCTCAAACCAATAATCCATATTTTTTCCAAGCGATATAACCTTATTTGTCGAGTCGGATCGGCATCGCTAAATACAGGGGACACAATGTATAGCTTTTTGTGCAGTCCCACTGAATCAATTTTGCGTTTTTTGTTCGCGGATTTCGGAAGCCGCAGGTAAGAGGGCCTAGATCCGGGTCCGTCTTTGTGTTTCGCTATTCTTGTGATTTACTAATATTTACAAATTCGCAATTTGGGAAGCAATAACTGTCAGAACGCATCAGCTGCGTCACTCGACCAATTGGGTTACACACAACGAGCTCCACTTTACATGATGTCCACATTATTTACGCTGTTTACAGTTTGTGTAAAAGCGCAGGGCACTTTTTATTGCTTGCATCAAATAAAAGATAATAATGAAATCGAAATAATAAAATGCCGAGTGTTCTTGGGTGCATTCTTGAGCTTCGTATTGTGTTTCTGCTTCTCAAGTCCCTTCACGTTGAACACATCACTTGGTAACTATAGCAATCTTGCCATTTAAAAATGGCAATGAATATAATTGTGTAATTGTGTATTTTCGTGATCCATTGCCAACGATTCGAAAGGGTTAACTGCATGAAATTCACTTGACCGTAAAAGATTTTTAACAATAGAAGTTTACTTTACCGTTCGTATTTCGTTCATTATTACGAATTATTCCCAGGTTCAACGTCAGATTATTATGTTCACTTATAATCGATGTCAAAACTTAAATCCATATGTATAGTTGAATAGGTGGCAGGGAAATCGACGCGAAAAATGGATTCAGTATATACCAAAAATACCTTGGATTCCCCCTGCGTAGAAATTTTACGTCGGTTATTTAAAAATACATCTGCTGTTTCATAGACAAGTTCAATAGCTACGCGGTCAAAATGTATGGAACAGATGATTTTTTTTTTAAATAACCTCCGAAAAATTTCTACGCAGGAGATTCAGAATCATGTACTGAATCCATGGTATCGGTTTTTGCGTCGATGCTGACCGGTCGACCCTGTATACAATAACTTGTAAAATCTTGAAAAATATTTTTATTTCATGACATAATATAGCATAGAGACATGTCCGCTGTCCTAGGGAACTTGAAAAGGTTGACGCTGATGCTTTCAATAATGAGTGCAAGATTAGACGAATAATATTATTCGTCTAATCTAGTTTGTATAAACTTAATGCAAATGAATCATGAAATCAATGCGATGCAGAATATAGATAATAGTATGTGCATGATCAGCAACTAAAATCAAGGCACCTCGCACTAATAGCATCTTTATAGGAACCGTGAAATCTACGTATATTTTTACAGTTCCTACAAAACGGAACATAGACCAGTGCGAATTTAACAAGATTAAAAAACTGGAAACAAACAGTGGTGGGGTGTCACCAAGCATGACCGCTGCGTGGAAGAAGGCGACCGCTCGCTCGGCATGTGGCGGAACTAATAAGGCCCATTTACCGTAGTGTACCGTAAAACCGCGCAGCACTGAAACACGCATGCTACGCAATCGTTATGCAGATTCTGCTGTTACTAATGTGGGTGAAGTGCGATTATTTCTATCTGGCCAGTGCTGATCAGGCGTGGCGGCATTGAGACATCCTTGCTAGTTTAGTGTGGAATCTTTGTTTATTTGAATTTGTTTGCTCGTGGCTAGGGATATTGCGATTCGATAAAACCTACCGTTTTCCACTACACATTAATGCATAAATATTCCTACACAACAACAAATTACTTAAATTATTAATACATTTGGGAAGACAATTATGATTAAGACATTACCTTTAACACTTGTAGAGTCAGTAACCCAAAGTTAACTGTAAACTGAATTCTCATCTACCCATTGTTATAGTATGAATGAAAATAAATGAATTTGCATAAATGTTTTCATAGATGGATCATAATCTAAATTGCTTTTGATTATGTTATTTACGTTAATGTGAGAAATGGCGCATAATTGTAGATTGCTGGCAGTCATTTCAACGACTTGCAAGAACAAGCCGCCCGCCCTGATGTTAAAGGTTTCGTAGCAGGTTTTACCGCGCTCTACCTCAAAATATTGCGTATGGATGATACCGCGGCACCTCTTCTCGCCGTCGCACTAAATCATATTCACATTATGCACCACCTACCGCACAATATAAAACACAAAAACGTTGATGACGTTCAATTATCACTCCACATTGTTTGTTGATAGGCCGCTCGCCGCTCGACTCTCCGACGACGAGACGTAACGGTGGTAATGTTTACTTTGTCTTTTGCGGCACGCTCCCTATAATCCCAAATAACAAATTATGAAATGGATGAAAAACTCAGGTTAAGCTGTCGGCGATTCCTAAACATAATGTTTGATTGTGGTCTAATGACAAGGCGCGGACTCCAAGCCACCTTTTGTGTAAAGCCGACCGAGATTACTAATGGAGCGAAACAAAAAAGCGTTTATTTTTAATGTCGTAAAGTCGAAAGTGTAGTCAATCCGAGATTGCTGTTAGTGTTTCGACTAAGGAGGTCCTGGTAATTGAGCAATCATCTACTCTAGTCCGTTGCGGTAAGCGACGCATCGAAAATAAATGAAATTTATTATTTGTTTTGTTTGTTCCTAAACCATGTTATGTTTAAATATCGTGAGGAAATTAGTTTACTTCCTTGTGTGGTAAAACTGCTTTTTGGTTCCATAACAGTTTGATGTGGAGCTAGTAATGAACGTTAATGTAGGGCGTTAGACAGTAAAACTCAAAAACTGCTGATCTATATACTAGCTTTTGTCAGCGGCTTCCCCCGCATGCATGTCGTAAATTATCCCACGGGCACTTATTACCGGGATAAAAAGATATCTTATGTTCTATTCCAGGTCATGGTCTACCCGTGAGCCAAATTTCATCCAAATCCGTTCAGCCGTTATGGCGTGAAAGCGTAACAAACAAAAAACAAAAAAACTCACTTTCGCAATTTATAATATTTAGTTAGAATACTGGGAAAACAGGAAAACCGCTGGGATGTATGTAGGTAGCGTTTTCCATATTACACTAAGCGTTTCCCCCAGCCCTCATCTATTAGAGTGTATGATTAGGTATGCAGTCATTCGCGAAGACACGATCATCCATCATCATTCATGATATGGCGCGTTTCGCATCTGACGTCTGGACCTTTATTGCCAAACGAGGAAAATTACTCAGTAGAAAAAAAAATACAATTTAGATATGAAGCTGAATGTGGTTAAGAATGTAGATAAACCTTTCTTCGATTGATATAATACATAAAGAAATAATGTACATGTTCAGCAGTAAGACAATAAATAAAGCATATTTACCAAAACATACAATCAACTTTGATTGCGCACTGATCGCAGCGACTAGATAGTAAGTAGGGCTCACTCGTAAGCATTGTAATTGTCTCTAAAAAATGTTATTATTGATAATTGATTCAACTATTTAGCCGGCCCCCAACATAGAAGCACGTGGGATGACGTGAATGGGCAGTCATTGATCGCGTCTGTGATTGCCGGCGCCGACCGACGGGCGCCGCGTATTGTACAACGTAGCACCTAGTTTGGCTTAAAACGCTTCTAATGATATCGTATAAAATTTTATGGTTGTTGCAAAACGTATTGAGGATGTTTTTATGGGATCGGTGTGATTTAGTTTTTCTGTAGATAATGTAAGATGCCTATGAAGATAAAAACCCAAAAAGGCTTGGTACTTATACGTGGTAGATAACAATTTGTTAAACATAGCATAAAGTTGACTGTGGCATATTTGGCAACTTTAGTTAGGTACAAAAAAGACTATTATGTTGTACATAAGTGATGGTGAACTAATAGGTGTGTTTACTAATGATACGAGACAGGATGTAGGCAGCGCAGCGCGAGGGGCAATAGCACGACCTTGCGAATGTCGCCGGGCAACACGCGGATTTGACTCACTCCGCGGCACGCTATGATTCATGCCATAATATTTTTTTAGAACACATCACCGGCTTTCCCTCCATTTGTAACTACAAATTAAACAACACACCTAAGCAACGATACATCACAAACAGTCTTAAAAATATCCCTTCCGAAGATACCCAATCAAACATCAAAAGAAAGAGTCAAACCGCTCGTAACTAATTTAAACACCCGATCCACAGGATTAACGCCAGGAAATCTGACAACAGGATACGTCAATTTAAACTAGTCGAAACTGAGAACAAATATGCCAAAGTGCACCTTCGATCTATTGTTCCTTGCTGCGACGGCTTTGCATTGGACGTTGTAGCTTTCTTTTTGAACACGAAACGTGTTTTGTTAGATGAAACAAACTCGGTATGTGATACTGTACATGGTTTAGTGCAGCCATTAGTACGTAGTGTATTGAAGTGGCAGGACGTGAGCGAGTAACAAAGGAGCTCGTCTAAACAGGCCATTAATAAGGAGGCGGCTCACGGGATCCGCCCGGGACTTCCGCTGCATTCCGAGAACCGCTATCCCGGGACAAGACAGGAATAGCACCAGTGATACTCCGCTCAACATATAAATGGCAATCAACGGAACATACCGCACTTGATATATGAAAATTAGACAAATCGTTGCGAGACATAACAGCTTTTAGCCAGTCGAACACCGATAGTTTTAAACGCAGGTTAAATGGCAATTCTAAATAAAAATGTCTTTCAAGTATTTGTGCAAATCAAACAACGGCCATAAATATTGCCAAAATCACCGTAAACATGTTTGGAATTGTCAACATTCCGTCTTATAAGAACCTTTTGAAAGAAACAATTGTTTTGTACATTGAAAAAGAAACATTGTTATAGCGCGGCGGATCAAAACGTAAAGAATAATAAATAAATGTGAGGGCTCAGAGACACCTTTATTATAGAAATGGGTGGAAGGTGGCAATCTCTGAGATCTTGCTGTGTGTTTACTGTGCATCATCACGTTTTACAAAAGGAGACAATTTATACGAAACGTGAGGAAGAAAGAGACGCAAACGTCGGCATGGACCACCTTGTTAGTAATAATCGGTTTACGGGCTTTGTCAAAAATTAACTTATTATAAATTATAAATGGAGCTTAGCGGAGGTGGTGGCACGACTGTTTATCGATATATTTTTGCTATTATTTATAAAATGAACTCCAATAACAACAATGCATCTATCTACAACGCGTTTGTGAGATGTGGCGGACCTAATATTTTTAATGTTCAAAAGTTAATCAAGTTTGTGATAATTTGTATTCATTGTTAATATAGTAGCTTTGTCGACTTAAAGCTTTGACAGTAATTAAAATCTGTTTTGTTATCCAACAGCATTCATTCAAAAGCTTCTTTAGATTATATTCTATCTTCTATGCTATCTAACAGGTCTACTTTAACAACATATCGATAAGCGCTTTGGCTCCTCCCTAGAGCTACCTGCCTCTGATTTTGTGATTTATCAGCCCGGGCGGCGAGAGCATTTGCATTGCATGCTGATGCACCATTACATGAATAAGTTGTTTAACCTTTTATATCTTCAATCCGTACAGGGAATATTAAAATCTATTAACAGGAAAAATTTGAGTTATTACCGGAATTGTGTTATGTATCTGTGTACGTAATCGATCACACCTTTCCGCACGACTTTTACAATCGATTTTTTGTCGGAAGACGTGACCGAACTACGGATAGCGTTCGATAATTCGGTATCGGATTATTTGTAAATAATCGATAGAATTGTTGATCGCTACCGATCCGAAGCGTTACATCGGTCTCCACCTGCCGTCACGACGCGCCGGTAGATCACATCGGTTGACCGGTGACGAATCGATTTCGTAACGTTGACGACTTTATCGGAATTGTGTCGACACACCGATTAGCTTGATACACGAATTTATTATACGTCGATCTCGTAGATATTTTTCCCAAGAAACCGAGTACCTAAGGTTTGTGAACTGAATTTGGAAGGCAAGTAGGTACAACGTGCAGTCGTGGTATTCCCGCTACGCCGTAGCGCAGGCTTTTAGCTACCGGATATCCTTGTGTATTTCCGCATAAAAATCCAAACTTGCAAGGTAAATGTAAACGGTAACTGGTATTTATGAGTTATTTATAAATTATAATGCATGCATAAATTAATCTGGTGATAAATGCAATCTAACGATAAATGATTTGGTTATTAATACATTCTGATGTATAAGGACATAAAAAGAGAAACATCAATAAATGAATTTCCATAACGAGTGGTAGTTCTATATTTACTTATATCCATTATGATATATCATGTATAGGCCACCGAGGACGCCACAGGACGTTCGACCAGATTTTATTAAGATGTACCACTTTGCCGAGCCCGTGTACAACCTGCCAAATGTATTCCTGATATAACAGCCCCCCAAGCTAATTTCATCAGTATTACTTTAACAATAGAGATAATAATAGCATGAAAATTGTCTTTCATTTGTGAGATATGTGGTGCTTTTGGTGTATGTGACAAAACAACCGCATTAAAAGGTGTCTAGATCGAAACAATCATAAGTAATTGAAATGAAAAGTGTGTTTTAGGTGGACGGTGTATGGTTTAAAATGGCGTTGTTAGTTAGTGAGTTTGGTGTAATTTTTCACGTAAGTGGGAGCGCAGAGCCGCGGGGGCGCCGACAAAGCTCCCGACCCCCGGGGGGCGGCCGCCGCTTCCAACTGCGTGTGCGCATACCACACTTTGATTTGATAATAACATGACACATTTAGAATTACCGCTCCTATATGTTAATATTACTGGAAAATTATGTTCTCATAAAATATTTGACGTTTTGATTTTCTCTTTATTCTACATGTAGGCTTGTCGAAACAAATAGCATGACTTGAGAAATTCTTGCAAGAAACTATAGGTATATAGCATCATAATGCGTTTATGGCTCAAATAGGTAAGCTTGAAGATAAAATAAAGTTTAGCCATGAAAATTAAAGGCGATAAATTATGTGACTGCCCAAAAGCTAGTAGCAGTCATTTCAACTAGAGGTGTTGATTTTGATAGGATACATATTTCTGAAATCTTACAAATATTTTTTTTCGTTTCATGAACAAGGTGAAACACTACAAACGATATACGTATAAAGGCTGCACTTCTAATCTTGATTGTTTGCTATATCTGATTCTAATTAATCAATAAAAATATGAAGTACGTAAAGTTTGAATGGGTCGGCGGGGTCGGCGGGGTCAGGGCGGTGCAGAGTGGCGCGACCGCGTAGGATCGCGTTTTGGCCGCGCCCGCCCACGTCCACATAACCTATTGTCTGCCCACGCGCCGACGAGACGACCACGAGACGTGATGTCACGTTATCAACTTACTACAGATATGTGTGTAATTAACGTGAATACATTTGGTTCGTTGGATTGCAAAAGATGTAACGGAGACGCCAATCAAATGTCTGTTTGTGGGAGAATTCGTTTTATAAGCCTATAAAACGAATATCAGTTGTAGGTACTTTATGTAAATAAATTACGTTTTGTGTTTTTTTGATATTTTTGCAAGGTGTGCCACACACATTTATACAAAATTAAGTTCCGGAATATCTTCCTCTAAAGTAAAATAATCGTCATAATCCTTCAGGTATTAAAGGATTAGGTTGCCAATGGACCTTGCGCGGTATTCAACAAGGAGACTTTTTCAAAATACTATTATAATATTCTTTTACAAATGTGTCACAAAGGATTCTATTCCTTTAGCTGCTAATGTAAGGTAAACAGCACATTAGCGGACTGTAACAATTGATTATAGTGTCCGTACCGCCGCCTACGCCGTGTGGCTTATTTCTGTCATTTTCTCGGTAACACGGGAAAGAAACGACTTGTGTGGCAAGGATCGCACGCACTCAGCTTAGTTCCGTTTAGGTGTGAAATAAAAGTTTATTTTATAAAACATTACGCCTTTGTTGGTGGGGTTTATTGTGTTATACACGGCTATATAAATATATTTGAAATATAAAATTGAATCATCATCTGATTCTGTAGATCTACCTGCCTGAAACAATCATTTGAAAGTTAACTATAACAAAACTTATATTGAAATTATACTTACCGCAATTTTATTAAAAAGATCCACAATATTTTAGTCTTAGAACAAAGGCTAATAGTGAGCAATAAAGAAGAAAGGCAAGTTGGTTTGGTCCGTGGGCGTGAGAAAGCCGCGCGGGCGGGGGCTGACCCGCGTCGCTAATGTTCTAGTCAAACACGCACGGCGCACTACTGCCAGTCTACCAGACGGTGACTGTTCACTTCGCCTAGACAAATAAACACTACATCATTAGTACCCAGTTCATTTAGGATTACGATTTTTGGTTAAAAACGGTAAACAGCTTACCAAGTTACCAAAAATATAAGATTGGTTGGTGAACAGCACAAAAGTCGCTTATTATCCGTTTATTCAGTTTATTTTGTCCAGTTAACACTTGCCTAGTATGTATTTGATTGGCACATCAATTAATCAGCGTATCGCAGTCCACATTTGGACATACATAGACTTTCCCCAAGCTGTTTACAAAGTATCTCTCATTGAAATTGGGAATAATGCGTCGTCAGTTTTTCTAATTAATCTTAAACTAATTTAATGTATGTAGTGATATGCAATCGGCTAACGGCAAACTGGACGATATTTTTTACTATGTGAACTAAGAGTACAATAAGAAAAAATATTTAATTCAGTTTTGCTGTTAATCCGACTTGAAATATCTCGTGAGAACTGAGGTAAGAAGCAAGAGGTGTGACGGAGTGGAGGCTCTCGACTCATGTGATCCTTATCAGCTCTCTCTACTCTCACGTCGCCGCAGTGACTAATTGCACTCGCTCACCCACCGTGAAATTACACCATTTAAATACATATATTTCAAAACAATAATCTAAAACTTTGATAAATTAAAAATAAATTGCCAGTTTAGTATTTAATAACGACGAAATTATTTTTTATATATGCGAAGTTGTTTGCGCTTCACATGGTGTTTGCATCTGCACTTTATTTTTATCGCATACTTAGTACAACCTTCCTCCGTGCTTACTAAGGAAGGATATATTATAAATAATTCAAGTAGGAAATGTTTCCAAACGACCGGTGACAAATAACTAGCTTTCATCGTTCACGTCCCTCATTATATCCTAATGCAGTAGCAACATCACATCGGACATTTCTTGTAGGTCGAGGTTCGATTCCGCTGCTCCTTTTAATCGCAGTTCCCTGAGAACGGCAGTTAATTAGTACTAAAGCCGCCACCTGTGTTATTATCTGGACGTCAAACACATGGTAACGCCAGCATTAGGGGCGTTTACCCTATATTTGTATGTGCATAGCTTTGAATGATAATTCGCGTTCATGTGCGTTCCCACTCATAAGTTAATGCATGCGTTCCTGTGTAATGATGATGCCATGCTTTCCTATTTTCTTTTTATCAAACAATATTTTCTTTTGTTCCGTTTTTGCATTACCTATACGTGTTTGTGTACACCTTGAAATTCATTAATAATTCTTATTTATTTTGGTTTGTTTACAGCTGATGTTGCGAACAATACAGGTCTGCCCGTGATTGTCCACGGCGATGATCGGCGACTGTCTGCGTACAATCGCCCGGGGCCACATGACGAATCCAATTAACAGCACTAACATATTCCGTCGGCCGGCCAGTATTTATGTTTCCTCACAGTCGCACTGTAAATATTTAGTCCGGGAGGCGTCTGGCATCGCCCTCGCCTTATCTCTTCATCGGGCGCGTGAACCATTTCATGGACAACACTGAGTGCGCCTGCAGCGCCGACAACGTACAGGATACAGGTTTGTAAATACTGATTAGAAAGTGGCACCTAAACGAGCGGTCCTTGAAAACTACGTTACGCAGATAATCAGGAAGTTTATTTAGTGGAGCGTGGATGTTAGATAGTAGACACGTGGCGTGGTATCATAGCGGAGATAGCGCAGTAAATCAAGTATCGGAGCGCGCGCGTCGCGATCGCGGCGAGTCGCGTGCGCGTGGGCATCGACAGGTGATGTCGGTCGATTATCTGCTAATTTATACGCGCCGCTCAACTTCTGTTCTCTCATATAATATTATTCATTTCGACACAACGCAAACGAGCTCGCTAAATATAGAGAGCGGCATTCCATGGACAACGCGCCTTGTTCTCGGGTAACTGTCCAATTGTTTTATTATCCTTTTTCGATTACAATTTCTTATTTTAAATGTCAGTTGTTCGCGGCGAGGCAGGATGGCTGGCTCCTATTTGGAGCAGTGTTTGTTGTTACCGTGCTGATGTCACCGTGCCATGCCATCATCATGAAGGGGCCCGTTTTGGAATCTTTACGATCGACACCTCCACATATTCGCAACAGTTCATTCACCGACGCGAATATGAATGTCATTGTCAACTTACATTTATCTATTTGTGATCTGATGAACATATCCGTGTTTTAATTACTCATTCATTTAGATTGACATAAATGGATGAAAGATCTACGTAGGCTTTACCTACCGTTGCTTTGCAATACAGGTTAAATCGAACATATACACAGTCATCTCTCATTCCATGACTCTGCATTTGAACAGTTTAATTTATTTTCAGGTTACCAAATTATATAGGCATTAGCAAGAACTGGATATAACAGTAGAAAACATGAACAATAAACATAATATGGGGTCAAAAGGTGACAGAGAACCACTTTATATTATAACGGACACAATTCAAGATTATCGATTAAAAAACAAACAAATTCAATTGAATATGTAGGTAAAAAATGAGGTGAAACACTCGAATAGAAACATGAAAGCCTTATTACATTACAAATAGAAGTTTTCGGTTTACGGAAAGAAATAAGAAAATTACGTCGCTTGTAGGTTGACCTAAGAATTTCAAAGTGGAATAAGGTTGCAACCAAACAACAATAGGTATATCTTTTCCTAATGCAAGTTGCTATATGCTTTTATATTTTATCGGGGTCGATCCAGAATGCAATTAATGAAGAGAATCAGGGCAGATACCAGACACAACATTTTGTTTTGAAAAATGGACATATAAATATGGAATATAATATTTATCTACTGTACATAAATCATTTTGGTTTTTCCGGCTATGACCGCATGCGTACATATACAATATTTTATATTCTAAATAGCATATCTTTATGGTCTTATGATATCATCACCTGTGTTGTTATGTAACCTTATCGAAGCCATTGTTAAATAATTTGTAGGCCGTCACAAATGATCCCTGCCAATAAATATCTTGATTTGAAAATGTTTTGAAATGGTTCTATTTCATCGGTTCGAAGCGTTAAATTTAGATGTTTAATTCATCCCTTTTATTAGTTATCTACGTAAACAAACCTATCAACAGGCACAGGTGCGTGTGAACTTGCCGCGCGTGAAATTACTGTAAATTTGCTTCGGTGTGGTCTCTAAAAAAATACTGTAACGATTACACGATCCATCAACCCCCACGGGCGATTCACTACGGTGACCTCCATGCGCCATCATCATTTGTCCCTCCCCGGGACATTAGCCCTCAGAGGGATGAAAGTTTTTGTGCACTGTTAGAAGAAAAGTTTATTTAGAATAGTAGCTAATCAGGTTGATGAATGGAAATTAAATGGCAAAACAATTAAACTAAACGCTCGAAACTTACCCATTAAACTATTTAAAAGCTGTATTAAAACCAAACTTTGCAAAAAAGGGTACTATAAAATTTTAGATTATTTAGATGATAAAAAAGCTTGGGATTGAGCTGCTCGCTCTGCTAAGCCTTGTGCTAAAATCATAAAATCAATACCAGTATTATATAAAAATTTCATACAAAATGACATTATTACTTTGTAAAGTATTTTTTTTTTATTTTTTAAATTTTTGTGAATGTGAGGACTATGTGGATTTTTTAATTATTATTATTTTTTCTTTCTTATTTAGTTTTAATGATGGTCTGGCAGTTTGAGTAGTTTATGAGGCCTACCCAAATGTCCTTTCTTTGGTATTGTTCGTCGAGTTGAGCTCCTTAAGTTCTGGGTTGAGCTCCACGATTACTGACAAATGCTTGCACTGACAGGACAGGTCCACTCAAATCTGTGTGGTTCTTTTCTCAAAAGACCATTTCAGACACTAATCTACATGGTCCTCATATGGCCTGACCAAGATTATGTCTGGACTTTAAAAGAGACTATGACCTCTGAGTTTGTTTCGGCCTTTCTTCTCAGAGTAGTCAGATAGGAAACGCCGAACTCATCTAGCTAATTTTTAATTACTTATTTTTTTAAGATGACGTGTAAAAGTGATTCCAATATCCTATTTACAGAATAAACAATTTCATTTCATTTCATTTCATTTCATTTCATTTCATTTCTTATAATCAACTCCAGGGAAAAATAAGAAGGCCAACAAGGCAGGTTAGTGATGAGATGGACGAGTAAATACAATGCATTTGGTAGACAATCAAAACAAACCTCATTACTTGAATGGATGAGTCGGAATCACTAGAATACCTTTCATTGTGTGCATGCGAAACAATAGGTTATATATAAATTAATGTGCTGATCGATGTCAAAGAATAGTCGTTAAATGCTTCTCAATGGTCAGCTCAACTGCGATTGGAACGAGCAAGAATTTTCATTTCAGTAAGTAAGACATTAATTACCAAGGAGCAATAAAAATGCCAGCGTTGAATGGATGTTTGCTTTCTTGTTGATACTGTTTATATTCCCAAAAAACCTTTTTCCGATCAAATGTTCAATAACTGCAAAATGAGAAATGACGTCACCTTGCTCTCACCTTCATTTCTGTGTTTACTTAAATTTAGGAGTGGACAGTATAAAGTCACACATCCACATTATAAATGAAGGGTTCGAAAAGCATTACATCAAGGGTGGGATCAAAGTGTGGCGGCCGGGCGGCGCGGTCCGGCGGGCGCGGGCGCCAAGATCGCAACGATATCGTCGCTAGAACAGTAATCGTCAATAAAATCTCAATTTAGATGGCACCGATACCGTGTGAGTTACGGACGGACAGTCAGACCGAACACGAAAACTTACTCGACGATGGAATGTGCCCGTGACAGGACCCGCTAACGAATTAGGTACTCACAAGTTTTTTCTTTGACACGTCTAATTTAATTTATTTTTTATCGTATTTATACTTAATGACTGAGGAAAAATGATCAAATATTTTGCAGGTGATGCATGGGTTTTTTTATTGTTACCCCTTCGTCAATTTGGTGAAGTGAGGATGAGTGCGGTGGGCGCCTGGGCGAGGGTCTAGTACGGTGCCTTACCGAGCTGACCAGCAGGTCGCGCTAAGCCACCTCGGATTAATGAAGGCTTGACGCCTCGCCGACAGCGGCACGCCTACGCCTATTTATAACAGACCTTTTTGTCTTTTTCCTCCACCCCACTGGCCAGATAAGAAGGACGTCAAAGTGGGCATTTAAAAATAAATTTGTCGAAAGTGATAAATGATGGATATAACTTTTATTATTTCAAATTAAATTAACGATCCGAACGGAACGTCTACTTTTTCTCACATTAGAGGGATCTTATCTGGAATGATTGCTTCCATTACCTTGGAGAACGGACACGTTGTGTTGTACGTAAGGGAAGATAAAGAGATTAATGCGTAAAGCAATTAATTTTGATTGAGGTGTGTTTTATTAAGTAATTGTTTTTGTTCCCAATGTGGATTTGAAACGCACCATGAAGTTCTGATTAGTTGTTGGTAGTGTTTTTTCAGCAGTGTATTGTTTAAGTTATGGGCGTTTTATCTAAGAACTAACAAAGCTGTAATGCATCAGATAAAGTAGCTTTTTTCCAAACTTTTGTCACAAACTTAATATTTCACGGTATTAGGGGTGACAAAAGAATGTTAAAAGTTAGAATGAAATGTTATGAGTGTTTCGGAACTATGTTTGTCGTATGGCTAGTTCCCACAGTGAGCTTTAATACATTTTCCATGTTCCAGTTAGCGCCCCATAAATTGATTAAGGGTCAGCGGCGACTCACAAAAGTTTTTTGTAACGCAAGATTCAAGACAGGTAATTCTTAACTGCTGCCATCCTAGGACCAGAAATGAACATAATGCTTATCTCAACATCGATAATATTACAATGATCAAGATTTTAAGGAAAATAAAGTTTGTGTTAGCGATTAATCTTTAATACTTTTTGGTGTTAAATCAACATAATGGAGTGAACTAATTTCCTGTCAGGAAATTGCTGTAGGGAGGGAGTACGATTTCCCTAAAAGCTTCTGTTCCAGTCACCACTGTTACATCAATCATTCGCGTTCGCCAACGTGAAAACATTTTCATAACAAAGGAGTACCTAATAAGCTTTTAAAAATGTTCCAATCGATCTATTGTGCCTCGTTTGTATCGTGGCTTGGCCCTTTCTTTATGCCCTTAATGTTCTACTGGGTTATATACCAAATAGGTTTTGGCTGGCTCGAAATACTTTCAAGAACTCTTACAGACAATGATCAAAAAGCTCAACGTTTTGCTGAATATTGGTAGACTTCTACATTGTTGCTGTCTTGGACTACAGCAGAATGATACCATCTAAAATTTTGAACTGAATTTGAATAAAACTTTGTTTTTAAAACTTTTAAAACTTTGTTTCTCATTAAGTGATTATGTAAATCTTAGAGAAATAAATGATATTTTAAACCGTAATACTTATGTTGTGCTAAATAAATGTAATTCTTCATAATTATGTTTTTAGGTGATTAAACCGTTGATGCATATCTTCTGTGAAGTAAGTTTACATACTTTTCCTCGTGCCTTTATAACTAGTTATTTTCAACTTTGACTCAGACCTAAATAGAGCCGATACAAAAGGAAAAACATTACAATTGGACCGTTGATCGTCTTCATTGTCAACCAAAAACTTACACGCGACATACATAAAGACAGAAAAAGTTGGAAAAGGCTAAAATATTTAGCTTTTGTGTTATGAATGAAAGGTATTTGGACCGTCGGTCCATTCAGAGTTTTTAATCCCAGAATAACTTCCTTTCATCTGCTAGACATCCGGCCACCAGAGGAGTTGATGACATACTTGGAGACTGCTGAGAAATGAGCCGCCAGCCGGAAGGAATAGTGAACGTGAAGATACCTGAATTGCACTCTAAGTGGCAAGTTCTTTAAGAGTGAGGCAAGAGCTAGTGAAGAGAGAGATTTTTAAGATTATTTACAAAAATTATATGTTTAACACTTTCGACTCCACCCACTTTTCATAGAACTCATACGCCATGCCGCCATACATATTGGAAGTGAACCCTCCGGGAGGGTTGCCGGCATTACGTTTGCTCTAAAGTTAACCATCGCGGACGGTCAACGGCATTAGGTTTAAAACCGTGTTATAAAACACTGTAAAACGAAGTAATTAAGTGTTTTCGGTGGGTCTTGTCGCTATACGTAGTTTCGAAGCTTTTAATTTTTTTGTGAATACATATTTGCAAACGTGAACAAAAAATAAATAAACATATTTGGATTTTAAAACCAACGCATATACTAATAAATCTTGTTAAAATATACATCAGATTTTATTTTCACGGTTTATAATGCTATATTCGCTAAGAAAACCTACATTTAAAATGAGCCCTCCGCGAGGGCTCGCGGCATCCCATATGCGACTAGGTGAACCCTCCAGGAGGGCTCCCGGAAGTTAACGTATTAATCATTTCAAGGGTTTGAAAATCAATGCAATAGGTATGTTGTTTTGTATGATATACCTACACATCGCCAGACACAATATATCACCGAGTACGAAATCTGGCCGCAATGAAATCAGCCAATAATTTAGGTCGGGAGTTTTGGTAGGTTCGAACAAAAAAGCGCGAGGTGACAATATAAATAACAATTTGGCCCACCCCGTTCGAATGTGGTTCGCTCGGATTAGCATAAGAATGCCGCATCATGCACGCCCACGACCCTACACTGTCCCTCGTTGTCTGTTTATACGTCGAATTTAATTTTGATTTACGATGCTCCACACAATTGTAAGTAAAACATTTTTCGATGAAATGAATATAAAAAGCGGCAGCGCCAACTGTGCCAGCTACGACTCTATCGTATGTTTTCTCGCTCTACTAGGCATAAACTATCATAACAATAACAATAATGGATTGAGAGAGAGGCCAAATTATTATAATTTATAGATAGAGAAGTAAATATATTTAAAGTCAAACATAACAACACCACAAACGAATGTTTAAGATTATGACAGCTATTTGCAACGTCGCAAATAGCTGTCAAATATTTGCCTGTTTTGATTAATTTGGCAATAATACTGTATGGAAATAGGAAATGTGGCTAACTAGCGAACTAGAATATTAATATGAATAAGTGCAACAATTAATATCGTAATGAACTTGTTCACCGAATATTTAGTTTAAGTTGAAAATAAAGTATTTGGTAACTTTCCAAATGCCTTTTTAACACGTAAAACGGTTACAACATCAAATTAAGTGTTATAATTGCAATTCATTATTAATATTCTAGTTCGCTAGTTATCCACGTTTCTTATTTCCATACAGTAATTGCAAAATTAATCAAAACAGGTAAATATTTGACATCTATTTGCGACGTTGCCCACTTTCAGAATAAACGCTCTTAAAAAAGGGATACAAAAGGGCATCCATTTTCTCGCGTAAACGAAACGACTGAGCTTTTGCGATTTTTACAAAAGGTAATCAATGTTTTTATTGGTGTTACCCGTTGTACTATACCTACAACTTTATGGCGAACGTTTCCTACTATACACTCGCATCAGTTCAGCCCTATTCTGCATTTGTGGTTGGAAAGTTCTAAGCCTGAAAAACCTAATAGCTTTAAGGCTATAAAGGGTTATCGTGATCGAATATTTGTGTAGAGATAAAGGTATAATAAGCAAGGTTTATCCCTTCCTTACCTACCTATCCTATCCCACATATTGCATTAAAACTCCTAGTTTGCAATCTCTAGCTTAGATCCATCTTAATTACCTATTGTCCAAACATTTTTGACTACTAAGTTGCAAGCTTGTCACACCTCGTTTTTTACTGTGACTATTCTAATCTGAACGTTCCCTAAATCTTTCAATTCCAACAACCTTTGATTCCGCCTGAACCCCTTTTAAATAACTTAATAAAAGAGGTCTGGGAATATAATTTACGATCGACATTAGGGCAGATAAAGTGCTTCTTAAGATTCCTTTATGCAAATATTGTTAAAAATATCGCATACCTCTGCCGATTAAATTAATTGAGGTAATACTCACTTTTGGCATATTCGAGTATTAATCTGATAAATGAGGGTTAATCAGATCATCTACCTAATTATTTTAAACAGCTCATAAACAAAATCGTTGGGAATCCGTTTAATTAATGCTTATCTCGGAGATTCTTCGTAAATCGAGCACGATGATTCAAAAGTACCTATATTTAGAGATGGAAGGAAGGCCTTGAAAGATTGTCTGGAACAAAAAGGTCAACGATGGAAGTTATCTAGAAGATGTCAACAAAAAATTGGCTGCAATGAATTGGCTAGAAGTAAATTGTGTCCATTTAATTAAAATACTAGCAGTGCCCCGCGGTTTCACCCGCATAAGTCTCGATCCCGTGGGAATATCGGGATAAAAAGTATCATATGTGTTAATCCAGGTTATAAACTATCTGTGTGTCAAATTTTATTCAAATCCGTTCAGTAGTTTTTGCGTGAAAGAGTAACAAACATCCATCCATCCTCACAAACTTTCGCGTTTATAATATTAGTAGGACTTATATCTATATAAACTTTTGTAACAACCGTTTATCAATATGTATATTAATTGAAACAATTATTTATCTTCAACCTTCCAAATGCGCTAAGATCTAATCAAAATAAATAAAATAATAAACGACGGTGCTCAGTGTTAATACGCATTTAAGATAATATATTTAACCATACAAAAATAAATGTCCACCTAATAAATCGTGCCGGACCTTATCGACTTTCGAGACGCGACAGTAAGGACTCGATAAGGATGTGGGTCCATTCCGTATGAGGGTTTCGTGTCTCTTAACATTTTGGTTTACGTTATGTTTCCTTTTACCTTTGTACGGTGGAACTTCTTTGGTGTCAAATTTGGTTTTAGTGACTCGTGTAGGTTTGGGACGGGCGCGAGCTGAGCGTAATCGGCGTTGCATCTTAATTTAGTTGTCTTGTATTGTGGGAGGCGGCGGCGGCGGCGGCGGCGAGCGCGTTGTGAGACATAACCTAACCCACTGCGGAGGTAAAGGACGCCGTGCCCGACTGACGCATATATCCCTATATTTATTACACACTTGTATAAAACGAATGATTTTATTGGCTTAATTGGGATCAAAGGTTCTGTAGATTAGTAGATCACTGCAGGATCACAAGCTGTTTGAATTATAAACAGAAGTATTTATTCTAGAGGTAGAAAAACACTTACCACATTGACGAATTCTTGAAATGTAATTGCGTTGCTCGTTGCACTCTGTGCTTTGTCTAGGAGAATCTGGAACGAAAAGCAGCCACTCTCAAAATGTTAGCCAGGAAACGTGCCTGTAAAGTTAAGCAGGGAAAGACTTTTCTGAAAGGAGATTTTCATTAGAAGATAATATCGGAGCTTCAGGAAGGAATTCGACTAATAAGACTCTTTGAGAAAGTTTCAAGTGTGATGATGAAGAAACTTACCTCACGCTTATGGGGCGGAACCTGTGCTATAAAATCTGGATTTTGAAGGGTTTTTAAGAAATCTGGCCATGGGATCTCACCGAAACCCTCCGGATCGAACTGCAACAAAACAAAGTAAATCTAGCATTAAAGAATGCACATCAATAATTTAGAAGCTGTTTCAGGAAGCATCATAAAAGAGGGTTTAGTAACTTTCCTTGTCTAGATACTATATTATTTACGTTGCATTTAAATAACAGAAACCGAACAACAACAACAAGGAAATATACCTAAAGATGAAACGAACAGGTAGAGGTAGAGGTGTGACTTTGTAAAAGCAGTGTGGACGCGCTCATTAATTTAATCCCGTCCCGATACGGTCACGTAGCGGAGCCCTTGATTATGATTTCACAGTGGCACCCCGAACGTCATAACACGTCAGCCACACTTCACACATGTGCCTTCAGTTATATTTTCATGTGTTTCCCAAAACAGTGGCACAAAAAATAAGAAGCGCCCCTATCTCAAGTATCGCACATCTCAATGTGTCCTACGTGACGGCTCACCGTTTGATCCGCGCGCCACCGCCTCCTTTATCTACTTATAAAACATTTTATATCCCGCTTCTGTACATTTTAATCAGTCAAAAACAAAGAGTATTCTTTGAAATTTGTTTCCGTATCCTAAACGACAGTTTTGATGAAATATGCGGGCTTTAACTACTACCTTTATGTGGCAGAGTCACCACTTTTACGAGATTTTAAAATAATTATTGTCATTTCATATTCATAGAGTTAACAGTAGCAGTTTTTTACAAGCTCTACCGTTCATAAATAAGAAAATTAATTAACTTATTCATATTGTGGTGTCGGTATCTAGTACTTACCTATTTCCAGCAACTTCGTCCGCATAGATTTCGGACTTTCCCAAAAAACCTTTTATTCTCTTATTTACAACTTTTGGGAAAGAATTTTCACGTGTTTCATATTTTATTAGCGCCTTAAATACCTTCTTTGACTTTACTAAAAAATTGCGAAGTCGACTTTCATACAAAATTTCATCCTCTACTTATTTTCTTTTCTTAGGGAAAAAAAAACCTTTATTGTTGGATGCGAACGCACCTACTGTCTAAATTTCATGTTTCCAGTTCGTGATACCCTTTAAATATTCTAAATCAGCACTACGAGTAGAATAAATGAATTCAAAGATAATAAAATAATCTTTTTGTTTACCAACACAACAGGTAGCAAAATAAGTTAAAAAGATATCGCACGTGGCATCAACCTTGTCGCGCTGTCAACTTAATAATATATTACGGTTCAACCCCGACACATCTCGTCAATGCCATGAGGTTGTTTCAGGTATTTACTTCCTTGTTTTGAAAATACAGCTATTAAATTAGGCATTTATGACATAACAAAACACAAAAAGCTTGGTACTCACTCTATCAAATAAGAGGCGCCATTTCTGCAAAAAAAAAACAAGACGTTAATTAAGAAAATGATGAGTGAAATGCAAAATTAATTAAGAGCTGTTTTAAGGCTGTTTTGAACCCAAATGAGTGTTAACCTCTTTATAATTAAAACATTATATCAATACCATTAGTTTCGTTCAAAACAATGAGGTCCCACACATGTATTAACCGTGCATTAACCTTAAATCTAACTGTAACTTAATTAAACAAATATTCCTCCGATGACGTAAACTGCTATTGTTTTAAAGTTAGTTAGTATTTTACAGAGTTCCTAAACTTACATCATGCATCAACTCCCGCCGTATTTCCGCCTCGTCCAACTCCGAACCGAGGTCCGTGTGATCCGTGTCGTAGAGGGGTTCGGCTGCCCGGGATATGGAGCCGAGGGAGTCTCCGGCTGAGGCAAGCGATCCCGTGACGGTGGGCAGCACCCCGGCCTCGATCCCGGACTCCATGGAGGTGTTGGTCGAGAGGATAGTGGCGGCGGGCGGCGCGCGCACGTCGCCGCCTGCGCCGCTGCCCACCCACACAGACATGCTGCTTGCAACACCATCCACCCTACTGCACTTGCCCTCTATTACAACAACTCCATACTAAACTGCGTAGTCAACTGCTTCGTCAGTCAAAATACCAATTGTATATTCGTAAAAAACTTCTATGGACAGATATTGGGACAGAAACGCTGGACGCTTTTAATTTTGGACTTTCGAATTTAATGGAAGGAAATAAGTGAATAACAACAAGTAACTAGATACTATGCTTGGAAGATTTTAAGGCACGTGGTTTGATATCTTTCGCCTTGATCGATGCACCTGGAACAAAGGGATAACCACATAAAGTAATTATAACCTGATATTTATAGTAATATAACCAGATAAAATAATTATTATTGGTATGTTGGTGAACTATGATGTTCGTCAATATTTTTTAAACTGATTAAGTTATTAATAAAATTCTTAACTGAACATGGTTGGTGTGTAGTATTGGTATTAAGGTAAGTATAAACACCTACCAAGGTTATTAATCTAGGTACATATGGAATTGAGGTAGCTAGGCACTTCATGTCGACCCTCGCCCTAACTGTTATTCATCTAAACAAATCGTTCTTGACCTCTTTAAAAACAATAGCCTATCGTTATGTTTTAGCCTTGGGATTTCTGATTTCGAAAAGCTTTTATGATTTTTAACGACTTCACCCGTCCCTTAGTAATAAAACCTAAGTTGCCTCTTGTTTTCTGGCAGTGTTATTAAAACTTAGTACGTAATTCATTTAGTTGATAACGGTTTCCTGCCTGTCACGCGGAAGAAACCATCAGAGGTGCTTGAATGAATGGAGCTCACAGATGGCGCTACCAAGACAAATATCTCTTACTAAGGTCCCTACCGCTAAAAATGTTCCTAGCTAGTTCAAAGCTTAAATATTTGGCTTTGCACATCTGGTGAAGTGGTGTCGAGTGGGTAGGTACGACGGCAGAAATGACAGACTGGAAGAGTCTGTAAAATAAAAATAAATAGATTGATATTATCAGATTACGTAGAGTCGGGTAGAGATTGCACGAACGTAAGCCAGATTTACGAAACTGTATCAATGATTGCTGCATTTACCCATGATAATGATTTGGGTTTTTTAAATATTTTTTTAATAAAGTTAATAAAACTTACCTAAAAAATCTTGATGTTTTACTTATTGGAAGAGTCTAATATAGATTGTTTACTTGGCGATACAAAAAATGCACACTGTCAACAAAGTGCAAGCTTAATACGTCTGGTGCAATTTACGACACAAAATCAAATTTTCTGAGCACCGAGATAGCCAATCAGCTGAGGGAGGGAAACTTGAGCGGAACGCTGCGGGCCAGAGGGCTTCAACCCTCTTGACGTTGCCATGACAACGGGCCGCAATTTCATACCCTGCTTAACACTAAGCTTATTTGCCGAACACGTGTTTTGTTAAGAATTTTATTGATTAATCTATTTAAAAAATATGTATATCGAACATAAAAATATTAAACAATACTTACCTCGTATGCAGTTGTGTTTACCCAAACACACGTAATGACTTTATTTAAATTAATTTAACTTTACCTTCATTTCTCATGTGTTTACGTGCAGCAAATAAACGTTTTACTTTTACCTATCTCATTCTGACCATAATGATTATCTTACAAAAAACAAGTTTTATATGACAACACTTTTGATCAAATTTATACATTAAAAAAACGGGAGATCGTTTGTTTTCCCCTAATCAACATAACCAAAATCGTTCACTTACCTTTATCTTTCCTATTCTTTCACACCACTATCATAAGGGGTACTTTACACGTGGCTCCATTTCCAAAATATCACTTATTATTATGTTTCGTGTCAAGAACACATTAGACTTCCAAACGCGGTGGACATTTAGATATATGTCAAAACACTTCGTATGCCAGCGAAAGTGAGAATGGCGTCCAGATTTCAGCGCATGCGTGCTGCTTAGAATCACAAGAGGGTGCTTGCCATGAAAAATGCATGCTTGGGCCCTTTCAAATGTTGCGTTGTAGGTACCGCAAGTGTGAGCTGTTTTAGTACCTTAACATAAGACGAGAGTGTTTCGTTTAAGAAGTTCAGATACTGCCTTCCTTCCAGCTATCCTAATGATTAATTTAGCATTTGATAAAATATAAGGTGAGATAGAGCCTTGAGCTAAAAAAAATAAGTTTGGTATTACTTTACGCAAGTCTCGTAAGGACCTTGTATACGTGTAGGCAATTTCCACCTAGGAGGTGGTTGGATTTCTATTATCATAAAGACAATAATGTAGAAAATCCAGTAGTTATAGGTCACCAACAAGGGGCGGCAGTCTCGACATAGATAGCGATCCCTATACGACAGAATTCGGTCCCAAAGTCCTAATAGACTCCTAATTACCGTACCTAATTCGGTCGTATAGCGATCGCAATCTATGTCGAGACTGCCGGGCCATTGCGATCTGCGCAACAAAATTCAGAATGAGTGTAGAATAGAAAAGGACTATTGTTACACTTTAATTATGTAGTAATAAATTATCGATATTTTAGTTACCCTGATCAACCTACCTAATGGTAGTTTTATTGTAATCTGATCAGAGGCGTAGCTACCGCCGTATCAGCCGTATCAATGATACGGGGCCCCCGGGCTACAGGGGCCCCTAACGCGTGTAAGCAAAAATTAGTAATGTGTTATCCACAATGTCACTTAATCTCGTGCTTCCCGGAAAAAAAACATATAAAAAAAACTGTCATACGTGAACTATCGTCATACGTCAACTATCAGTTATTGCGGGATTCCCCCGTTTAAGTCATTAACTTAAACGGGGGAATCCCGCAATAACCGATGTACAATGACAAACCACAGAGAGCTATATTTACGCGTTTTATTTTATTCCGGTTCAAACGTTATTACATTGTAATACAATACAATCTTGTTCTTCTGATTATTTACTGGTTAGTTTGATTTGTTTGGTTAGTCTGGTTTAGTTTGATTTGTGAAAAGAATGAGTGAAAGGAAAAGAGATTATCCCAGTGGAGCTATGAAAAGAAGAAGTAAACAGAAAAGGGAGGTTATAAAAAAGATGCCCAAAATTTCTTCATTTTTTCAGCAATCAGCTTCTGTGAGTGATTTAGATTGCATTGGTAAGTACTACCTATTTATCTACCAGTAGCGAAGGGTGAATTTTGTTTTTTGAAAGAACAATGGCAACCTTCAATACATGAAAATACCTGATCACGTACTGTAACGAGCAATAATAAGAATTTTGTTTCGATATTCTGTATTAGTAGTTGATTATTACTCTCAAAGCCATTTTTCTCATAATGCTGGGAGAATAGATAATTTAGCACTTTAAGATTTTTAGGTTCTGTCGCCCACAAAAAAATATAAATTCCGAATTTTTGACCAAATACTCGTAACCTTACGTATCATACGTTATTTAACATATATTTTTTTAATTCATCTAAACATTAGTTTTAGTCCTCTAGTTTCGAATAATTAAAAAAAATCTTTATTGTATTAATTTTATTCAATTATATTTTTAGATTCTTCTGAAGCACATTCTCCATTAGATGTCCAACCGGAAATAAAAAAACTGATAAAAAATTACCTAAGGACTTCGATGGGGCAGGAACGGCTATCAGACTTGTCACTATTGTCTATAGAGGCAGAAATTTTAGAAAAACTGAAATCGTCTTCAGCTATAGATGATTTAATAAATCAATTTGCCGAAAAAAAGGCTAGAAAAGTGTATATTTAATTTGAATTGTTTGGCTAGCTCAATTTCTAGGAGTTATCGCTTAACTTATAATCAATAAATATTTATTTTAATTTAATGCAAGAATTTTTGTTTCTTTTGTGAGAAATCTTTACCCTTCATTTGGGCCCCCAAACTAATTTTGATACAGGGCCCCTCCAAGGCACGCTACACCACTGAATCTGATACAAGGATAAAGCTATAATGCCTAATTTGCTTTTTAAAAAGGTTTTGCGCCTGCACGTTTTTAAAGAGCATGTATCTCTAGTGTAATCATTTGATTATCATACAAGGCGTTTGGATATTAATTAATGATTAATATTTCTCATCGTTTTAGGTTTTATTTAATTTGCATACATCTAATGGTTTTCATTCAACTTTAGCAAAGTTGCGTAAATACTTTTTTAGTCACTTTATTAGGACGTTTATTTTTTTATTTTTTTTCGTTGGCAACTCTATTTAAAAACGTCAAAATATTTGGTCGCATCGTAGATACCGCAGTGAAAATTATGTAAGAAAAACAAAAATAAAGCGAAATTCCGTGTTTAAAAAGCGATTTTTCGTGATACGTTATATTATTATGCCTACTGGGCGTGCTGCTCTGTTGTTGCGACGTCTCTCGACGGGTGATAATAGGCTGAAAAGTCTAAATTTGAATCAAAATACTACGAAGGAACCGCTCGTTGCTAATCCGGTGTGCAGTCCCAGGGATTTGAGCTTGCCAAGAAGGTATACTATATTTTAGATGTTTAATTTAATTATGTTATTACTTTTCCATTAGAACTTGTACTCTACCCAGTGGAATCCTTTACATTTCATCCGAAACTGTAATACCTACTGTTAGATGACCTTGTTTTTGTTTACATGTCATGTTTACTATGATTGGAAGAGAAGGGAACCATTGTCGCTTGTCATAATGCATTAATTAAGGTTTGTGAACTTCTTTGCTAATAGGTATTTGGATTATACAATGTTGCCCATGGATTAGGTATGTGTCTGTTTACAATCCTATGTAATAATTAGTAAATTATTAATAAATTACCTACTATGATTTAATTACCTGTAAGCATGGACGAACAAAAAAAGTCTGACAAGAAACTGTGTCACTCAAGTTGGCTAGCTCGCTGTATGCACACATTCACACATTAGTTGGTCAGTCAATAGTCACGCAGCCGTCAACACTCATTTACCCATACGTACAACCAAAGTATTAAAACTATTAGAGCATGTACGTGCACTGTATGTTTATATACACACTAACTATGCAATGACTGAACAGTGACCAGCGAGTAGACAGTGAGTCTTGTTAAAAACTCAAAAGCCGCTTCACTACTTGCAACCTGGTCATGAAAACCTACGCCTAGCGTGTGATGGATTGCTAATGTTAGAAAGTAGTTGGATGGCACACAACAAGTAAATTAATGCGATTATCACTCAATTTTTCAATATTTCAAAAATTTCCGAATTTTACCTTTGCCATCATTATCAATATTTTCTTCGGCATCTATAAATATTTTTTTAACTTTTGTACCTGATTAGATAGCTGATTATATGAAGATGTCTTCCCCGTAATTTGTATGCTTAATGCCATAGTAAGAGATAACTGGTGTCAAAGTTTAAGTATGTAGATTATTTATGAAAATAGTTAATAAACTTCATCCTTTATTTTTTTTCTGTTTGGTGTTTTAGAAAATTTGATTACATCGAAAGGTTTCTTAAAGTAATCGGTACCCAATGGAATCGCAATGAAGGCCATTCAATTTGAGAGTTTAGAGAAAAGTGATATTTAATGACGATTTCTGGGAAATTTTCAAAAATACATAAGAATTGGGTTTTCTCAAATCCAATCAATTTTTGCCTAGAGTTTATGGGCTGCTTAATTGTTGCAAATGGGTCATACTATCACGTCCTAGAAGGAATACGTCAAATTACAAGTCACCCTGTATATTTTATTTTGAAGCCAGGGAGGTGCAAGTGCACCCTCTTGCATCCCGCTCCTGGCGGCCATGAGCAAGTTTGTTGAATTCCTTGTTAAACAAATTGTAACATTTTTGAGGCCCTGGATATCACTGTGAGATAGTGTAGTTAAATTAAAAAAATATTTTAAATATTGCAGCAAATAACAGAATTCTCAAAATGTTTCTATGCATCCTTTTGTGAAATCTAAAGGCGGAGACTGCCTTGAATGGTTTTTTGTAATTTATCATTCGAGGCGAGCTTGGTTACAAATCGACGATACACAAGACGTGGCGAACGCTCACTTCGTCACAATGAAATTTTCGTTTCTCATATTTCTGTTTCAAAGAAATTCACGAAACAGCCAATAGTGGAGTGGAGGATCCGGCGCTCGCATCGAGTGGCTCGGCTCGCTGCACTGACTACTGTAACACGTTACAAAAACTCGATACATTACAAACAAACGTTACAAGTCAGTCTCCGCCTTAAGAATGAGTCGGCGCGGAACCACTTTCGTGGACATCCAAACTAGACAAAATCATAATTTAATTTATAATTTCTATGAAGAAAAACCACAATACCTCAGCTATGTGGTAATAAGCGTACTAAGCATTTGCAACTTGAGAATATAACAAAGATATGTTGCCTTACCTTCAAAGCCTTTGCAAAAGAAGTACAAATTATATTCATATTTATTCTCCTATCATTCTTGCAGATTATCATCATTTGGACCAAATAATATAACAGTCCCACAACTCACAAAGAGTTTTAGTGACAATAAGATTATAATGGCAACTCCGAATGCTGATACTCCACCAACAGAACAACCAAAGCATACCAATCGTTTAATCTCTGAGAAATCTCCTTATTTACTTCAGCATGCTCACAACCCTGTGCAATGGTACCCATGGTGTCAAGAAGCCATTGACAAGGCTAAGAAGGAAAACAAACTTATATTCCTATCAGTAGGATATTCCACATGCCATTGGTGCCATGTAATGGAGAAAGAATCGTTTGAAAGTGAGGATGTAGCGAAAATAATGAATGAACACTACATCAACATCAAAGTGGATCGTGAAGAAAGACCTGATATTGATCGTGTTTACATGTTATTCATACTGGCGACGAGTGGCGGTGGCGGATGGCCGATGTCAGTCTTCCTTACGCCCGACTTACGCCCTGTTACTGGCGGAACATACTTCCCCCCTGACGACCGCTGGGGTAGGCCAGGGTTCAAAACAATTCTACTTTCGCTAGCCAACAAATGGAAAGCTAATCATGAACAGTTCTTGGAAGCAAGTCTCAATATCATGGAAGCACTGCAAAAAATATCCTTAGTAGACTCAGACAGTTCTACTTCTGTTCCTGGAGAAGCAACCTGGGAAAAATGTATTCGCAGATATGTGACTAATTATGAACCAGAATTTGGTGGATTTGGAGCAGCACCGAAATTTCCACAGGCTTCCATTTTTAATTTTCTTTTCCATTATTATGCTCGTGACAAAAACAATGTAGAAGGGAAAAAATGTTTGGATATGTGTCTGTACACGTTGACCAAAATTGCTAAAGGTGGTATTCACGATCACATATCTAGCGGCTTTGCACGATACTCAGTCGATAGTGAATGGCATGTGCCTCATTTCGAAAAGATGCTTTATGATCAGGCACAGTTGACCATTGCTTATACGGACGCTTTCCTCGCGACAAAAGATGAGTTTTACGCCGAAGTTGTTCGAGATATCATAAAATATGTGAACAGAGATCTGAGACACGAATCTGGCGGATTTTACAGTGCTGAAGATGCCGACTCATACCCAGAGTCCGGAGCAGCTCATAAGAAAGAAGGAGCGTTTTGCACTTGGGAATACAAGGAACTTAAATCTCTACTGAAAGATAAGAAAATTAATTCCACGTCGTATTTGGACGTTTTCTGCGACTACTTCAGTGTTGAAGAGGATGGAAATATTTCTCCCGAAAGTGACCCTCACGGAGAACTTACCAATCAAAACGTATTGATTATTTACGGTAGTAAGCAGGACACAGCTCAAAAATACGAACTGTCTTTGGAGCAATTCAATCAAGTAATATCCGAATGTGTTGAGATATTGTATGATGTGCGCCAGAAGCGGCCTCGTCCGCATTTGGACACTAAAATGCTTTGCTCTTGGAATGGCTTGATGATAGCTGGCTTGGCAGAAGCTGGCCAAGGGCTGGGAGAGAAGCAATTCGTTGAAGACGCTATCAAAACAGCAGAGTTCATACAAAAACATTTGTATGATGAATCAGCCAAGATATTATTACATTCCTGCTATAGAGCTGAAGATGGATCCATCGCCCAAAGGTATGTTGACACCTTTTAATAATAATATTTCGCAGCATCAAATTTGTATAAATCAGTATATAACTGTTTACAGTGCCGAACCGATTAAGGGCTTCCTAGACGACTACGCGTTCTTGATCAAAGGCTTGCTGGACTTGTACGAGGCGTCTCTGGACTACCGCTGGCTGAAGTGGGCGCGCGACCTGCAGCAGAAACAGAACGAATTGTTCTGGGACCCAGTCAACGGTGGTTATTACACCTGTTCCATGGACGACGCTAATGTGGTGCTTCGACTTAAAGAAGGTAAGGTTTTATTATGGAAAACATATTTGGGAATTTCTGGCTTGTTATTTTCAGGTACAAATAAGAAAATTAACTTTTCAACACACTCTAAGGCCCGTATTACAGAACTTCATTCAAGACTCAAGCATTAGGTACCTACTTAAAACTAGTTTCAACCAATCAAAAGGCTTTTAACGAGTTTTAAGTAATGCTTGAGTTTTGAGTGACATTTAATACGGGCCTACAAGTGGTTCGTATTGCACCGCTTTTAGGTTCAAAATGCAGTGTATTTAACATGCTCGATTATTTTGCATTCCCGGACTAGTGCGAGAAAGTGCGCCTTAGATAACACGATTTAAAAAAAAATCTAAGCACCGAGCCTTCAAGCCTTTTTATGGCTAAAGATTTTATAATTATAATAAACCGTACAAAATAAATAAATAAACAATATTATATCAACAAAATAACATGAATACAAGTGTGTTGAAAAACGCCGTTTGGTACGCGAACATTTGTCTTTGCTCTCTCGGCCCCATTACATTTAGGCATGACGTCCGCCTTGAGTACAATGACAAACTTTGCACACTCGCATCAAAATGTACTTTTATATGACTTCTTCAACCTTGTTCTAAACTTATACAAGAATTCAACGGAAGGTTATCTGAAAAAAACAACCTTTTAAAGCTTTTAAAGCAGCAAAGATTTCTTTTAAAGCTAGTTTAGAAATTGTAAACTAACATTTTATGCCACATTTTTATTTCAGATCAAGATGGCGCCGAGCCTTCAGGCAACAGCGTAGCTTGCCACAATCTACAGCGCCTCGCGGCATACGCAGACAAAGGCGCAGCGCCCGAGGGCGGCGACAACGAGAGAGAGATGGCCATGAAACTGTTGAAGGCCTTCTCTAAGAGACTCATCGATGCCCCCACTTCACTCCCTGAGATGATGTCTGCGCTCATGTTCTATAATGATTCTCCTACTCAGGTTTGTTCGACATGTTGTACACAGTTTTCATATTAATCAGGTCGAGAATGTAGCAGAAATTATAAGTTTACCAATGGAAATTCACGAACCGATAATATATCGAATGTTATCTTATATATATTATATGACAGCGTTTTACTGTTAACTATTAAACTGACGAAATTTCTGTCAGCGGCCAGTTTCAACGGAGACTACGTAGAATAGCATTCCCACACTCTCATAGTCTAATGAAACTGCAATCTGACATGACAGGAGAGAGATCAGACGGAGCCCCGAAGCCGACGGCTAAGTTACGTGCTCTCTGAGGCACAACGGTGTCTCACCGCTAAACTCTGATAGCAGCCGTGTATACGGTGTATATGATATCTTTTAGAACAACTATAAATTCAAATCATTTACCACTATCGCAATAGGGTATTTAACGGGATTTTTAAAAATTTCATTTTTAGCAACCTAAAAAAAATAAACCACAGTAAAATAAAATTGTTTAAATATTTCAAAAAGTGGCGAAGTTATATGCGTTTTAAAGTCTGCTACATGCTCTGTGGTCTGCTAGACAGAGAGTTTACTGCTGCGATCTGACGTCACAACACGGGAACTACAGTAACTAGTGATGGGCGTTGAATCAACTAACTAGGTAATTCACCCGTCGACATACTGTTAACGAAATGACTAGTCGAATCCGTAGACGCCTAAACTGAAACTCGCAATGCGACGACCGACGCGAGAACGTAGTACAAATTCATTCATCCGATGAAATAAAATAATCAAGCAAACAAATTTGAATTCTTAGCCCACGGACGTAATAAAATCGCGGCGATTTTATCTCTCTCTCTGCTTAGCGCCGAGAGCTGAAAATCCAACAGTGTGATTTTTTAACGCGCTGGGACGAGACTGCGTCCCAACGCGTGGAATTCTCAACGCTCGGCTCAACACCGAGAGTTGAAAATCCAGGGCGCGATAAAATCCTGCCGCGATATTTTTAAGTCCGTGCGAACGTGGGCTTAATTTAGTAGAAGGGAGTTGATATTTGTTCGGGTCGAATAAAATTATTGGCAAAGTTTATCCAAGTTGACGCGTAAATTAGTCGACGAATTCAACTAGTTAATCGACTAGTCGATGAACGAAATTGGACGGTCTAGTTTCGTTAACGCCGAATACGTCGACGACCCATCTCTACCAGTAACTTAGCGCCATTCAGCTCAGCACAATAGCCGTTTTGCGGGACAAGGATAGAAGAATAATTTCAAAAGCGTGTAACTTCTCCATTTTTGTACCGATTTTATCTACGAATAATAAAAGTCAAGAAATATAACTGAAGCTCAAAAACATCACCACGCAAACTGCACCGCGGTGGGCGTGGCCAAAAACTGCACCGCGTTAACCGCGTAGCGCTGACAGTTCGCCGGTGTCATTAAGTCGATGCGGTCACGTCGCGGGGTATTTACGATTGTGATTATTATTGTGGTTTGCGTTGTTTACATACTGCAATGTAGAAGCCATAAATACGGATATGAAGAATTCTGGAATCATTTTTCATAAATGTAATAAAATAAAATAATCCTATACTTGCGACTCTGGAAAGTGTTATGCAACACGTACGCAACATGAACATTTCAAAACGTGTAAAATATTACACGTTTTGAAATTTCCCTTGAACTTGAGGTTTTTGTTTTTAGTTTAAAAGAAAAATGATAATACGCATTATTTATAAATGTAATGCAATGCAATTATAAAGTAAACACGTATTCAATTCAATTCAAAATATTTTATTTCACATAAACCTAAATGGGCACTTACGAAACGTCAGAAGCTAGGTGCACGGTTCCAATTAGTCGTTTCCTATGGAGAAGAGCCGGCAAGAAACTCCACGGTAACAAGCTTACTTATTTTTCATAACACCATCCACGCATCTCGTGGTCTGACATTAACGCGACCAATCTATGATTCCTAGGTAAACTGATTAAAATACTTCTTAATTTTAGATGCTTACGATACAATACTACAACACATTAAAAAACATTTTAATTAAAAAAACACTACAATCTCAAACTTTTAAATAAGTATAGTCAAGAACGGTTTAATTAAATTACAACGAATTAATCGCAACTAATATGGATAGTGCAAAAATACAATCATTTTTATTATGACTTATCCACTCATATTTAAGGAGGAAGCGCTGGGGTAACCCGCAAAATTCAAATTTTCTTGCGTTTTTTGCAATTTGCAGGTCAGTATCAGGTGGCATGTTGATCTAGGTATGATTCGCGGCCGTATCAAATGTGTATTTATAGAATTATAATCATAAAAGTCATCAATACAGTTGTATTGATGACTTTTATGATTTAAAGAGTTTTCTATGTTCATGTGATCCTATTGAATTACTATTTCATGAAATCATGACATTTGAGGATTATGCTAAAATAAAAAGTTGTATTGCTGATTCTAATGATTATAATAATGTAAAGCCGTATTTGTTACTGTGCAAATCATATTTTAATCAACATACAACTTGACACTGAGCTACAAAATGCAAAAAACGAAAGAATATTTGAATTTCGCGGGTTACCTTAGCGCATCCTCCATAATGCATAACATCGTCCACGCATCTCGCACTGCAGCAGGCTCGCGAACCAATTACTATTACCTGTCCTGCCGAGAACCAATCACCGCGCTTACCGGAATACAACGCGTTACGCGAGCGCAGCTCATTGGTTTAATTGCATGTGTGTTAGTTCGTTCGTTCGTTCGTATACTCGAGATAATTTTGTCAATGTAGTGATGTGTGAAGCAGAATGTTTCGTTCATTTTGTTCACAATTACGCTTCCTGACTGTTATTATTCGTAGGATTTTATATATTTTTTTCACAAATCATCTTTTTTTAGAAACATCTCTATAACAAGTCTGCCGACTATGGCAAGGCTAAAGGAGGGGTAAGATTTTGGCAGGATATGTTAGTATGTTCACCTGTTCCCTCATAACTTCTAAACTACTCGTCGTGTTTTCACAAACGAGGTATAGATGGATGCATCATGTTGTTCATGTATATTTTTGATAGTAGTCAAGTATCCTAGTCCTATTCTCGTATCCCAGGTGCTGATAGCGGGTGGCTGCTCGGACCCACGCACGCTGGAGCTGGTGCGCGTGGTGCGTTCGCGCCTGCTGCCGGGCCGCGTACTGGCCGTCGCCGACCCCGCTGCCGAGTCGCCCGCCGGTATGTCCGACATACGTGAGTCTATCTCATGAGTAACGTTCGGCTTGCTTATTAACATCTTAGTTTACGGGTTTAAACGAGTCACTAATACACTCCGACGCACAGTGGTCTGGATATCGAGCTCCATACTCATAGACTGAAGTCAGTTTGTTACCAGTTAAGCTCTAGCGGGGCCAAATGGGGCCCTAGTCGCAATAAAATTATATTGTCTGTAATATCCGAACGTTACTGAGGGTAGTTTTATAAAGATGTAGAGCTTAATTATATAAGTAGCTCTCAGCACTTGTGCGCGCTAACTTATGACGTTCTATTTTTTATTATTTTATGATGGAAGGTTTTGGTACCAATTTGGATATTTTCAAGTTTGTGGCAAACAACAGTTGTTTTTCACAGCCTAGTGTGTTATTTGAAGTTATTGAGAATACTGTTGATTTGTCAGAAAATGAAAAGAAGGAATTTAAACATTTCCGTCAGACTTATGTGTGTTTGTTCAGACGTCATTCATAAAAAAGTATGAGACATGGCTGCAACAGAACATAAAATGGCCTGAGGTCGTGAGGGAAAAGATGACTCCTTTAGTGTCAGAAGAGCGTGCGTCAACATCCTACAGACCAGAGCTGGAGACGTGCAGTGTTGGAATATCAAAATTCCTACGGTGGAATCTTCGCTGGAAGGCAAAGAGATAACACTTATATGCACACCTGAAGCACCATCAAAGCCCTGCCGCTTTGATAGTGCTTCAGGGTTAAGTTTGCATACGAAAACTATAGCAGACGAATGCGATTTTAGTATTTTTATGTGTGCTTTTGTGTCTCTGCGCTTAGTTTGTCGCGAAAAAAAGGTATGGGAATATCTAAAGCCATCTTCCACAATGTTCTGCAGACCAGTCTATTTTAAGTAAAATTGCTGCGTGCAAAGCAGCACCCAAAGGTGCATTCCATTAATGCTCATGTCATTAGTATCTAATTATAACTCAGCCATAATAACGGTTATTAACAAATGAGTTACAGTTCGCGTCAATTAACTTTGCCGCTCTGAAGTAGGCTACAAATGACTGCGCAGTAGTCAATCTTACTTAAAAAACAGTAGCGCGCATGCGCAACCTAACTTCAGAGAGGCAAAATTATTTGACGCAAACTGTATATTTTACTTAGTTCTTGAAATGCAATTTTATAAAAAAAAAGTATTTAATCAATATCGTTTTTAATTATTCACAGCATAAAAGTCATAAGCAGGCTATAAACTAACGATAGTATAAGTAAATCGATCGCCAACTTCATTTAACGACATCAAAATTTCTATAATTCCATGCGCAAAACGACACCCATCACCCAAAGGTGCATGAATTGGATGTCATTTTGATTGCCGTGTATGGTACAATAACTCGTGTCAAAAAAATGTACTTTAAGTGTTTTCTCTCATACAAAAAAAAACACGACTTTTTTTTCTCACGAGTGGAGCTACTAATACCATCCTTATGTTAATATGACGTATAGGGAGGTATACTAGAGACATTTTTATATATTTTTTTTAATTCCCGACTTTAAGTTTCTATGAGTATGGAGCTTCATACCTAAAATACGGACTGTCCCATCTGTATTCATCTGTGCATAAGCACACACCTTCTTTGTTTTCACAAAATTAAAAGTTTTAATGTTATAACTTTTAAATACACCCACAACTCCTGTACCCATAAGCACCCGTGCGATACATTGCGCGCTGCCGTAAACAGCGATTTTTCACCCCAAAAATAAAACTAGTTTTCCAGCAAAAATGTGTGCTCAATGTAAATTAGCTTGTACAGAATTCATAGATTATGGCTATGTGATGGGTCTTTTTACAGCCTGTATAAGAAGAAGGCGTGTCATAAGTTAAGCTTCATACGTTGCGGGACGCCAAGTGCATAAAGACGTGAAGCCATTTATCTTGGAACTTCCAAGGTGGTTCGAAATTTAAAGCTCATAACGGCACTGCTTATTAGCCGTGATTGGTAAGTTCGGTGCCAACGTTCCTAAGCAGATGATGTTATCTGGCAACATCTCATGACGTAACAACACCACCGCTACCGCTGACGCTGGTTCAGGTCGTATACTACTTTTAATATGATTTTATGGTTTAACTGTGTATTGTTTTGCACATTTTTTTTTTTGTATGTTTATTGGTGTATGAATAGAATGTGTGAAAGATGATATAACGAGAAAAGAAAATATGGAAGGAAAAGACATGTTACGCCGACCCCAAATAAATTGGGATAAAAGCTGAGAATGATGAATTCTGTGTTGTTTCCAGTGCTGAGCCGCATCCGGTCTGTGGGCGACGTACCCACAGCATACGTGTGCCGTCGCTACGCCTGCTCGCTGCCCGTCACTGACGTCAAACAGCTAGAGAACCTACTTGATGAGGCGCCCGCTGCGCCCTCTATGAAGAACAAATGAACTACATGGAAAATCATATTGTTTTGTATAATATACCCATTCACTATATTACTCATCAACTATTTAATCACCACTCATTCAAAAACATAATAAAAATTAATTTAATGTCACAGAATAGTACAGAAGGCGCACTCCGCATTTTAGGTATAAAGCTACAAAAACGAGTCGGGCCAGTACAGTGAGCGTAACGTAGTCAGAAGATATGAGTTACGCGATATAAAGAGGGTCAACTTCTAGGTGAATATAACTAGGTAACTTTATTGTGTGGTAGCAAGAGTCGCTTTTTGTTGAAATGATTTTGCGGAGTGAACCATCTATATTAATCTGTAGTAATGTACAAGTTGTCAGAAGATATTGAGCGCACCAAAAAAGCCAGCAAATAAGCTAATATTGAATGGGGATGTTGTATAAACAACAACAATGGACATTTTATAAAATCTAAGGTGATAATTGCAGCGAAATGGTTTTAGTGTTATTCTGATACTTACCAACTCATACTAACATTACCATCGGAAGCTTATTAACCTAGTCATCTTTTATTAGATACGATAGTTACGTCATCATAGTTATTAGTTGTTGAACTCACATTTTAAGAGTCTCATGACAATAGTTTTAGTCATTTTAGTACCTAATCTCTCTCTTCATGCTAGTAGATTCATCACATAAATATCGAAAGTATAGTTTTCACCACTGACATTGTAGTTTGATGTAGTGTCTATTCATATAGGATTTAAAAATATGTGGTGTTTGTGGCAAAAAGCTAATAAAATAGGATAGAAATCTCGAATAAGGGATGGAATCGGAAATGTTTAGTCTGATGTATGTGATAGTGTAATTTTGTCTGAAAGTTGATACAATATTTTATAGGCAGCGAAATCATTTGTAGCTCGAATAGATGCTAGAAGCTTTCATAATATTATCATAAAGTATCGTTTATATTATTTGTGTAGTACATAGTGAGTTATGCTTGTTCGTTCATGATCGGTGATGTATCGTTGTTATACGTACGTATTTATTGGAAAAATGTATTGTCGTCGCTAGAAGCAAATTTTTTTTTGTTGAATTTGTGGTATTTTTATGTAATAAATGCTGTTATGAAATCTTGAGATTTTATTTAATCAAATCTTATCGTTATTTTATTGGTATTTACGAAGTATATTTATGAAGTGGACCCACGGAGTATACCTTTCTAAACGCCGTAAGTGGACCCAACATTGTTAAAGTCTTTTTATTAAGGCGCTGTCAATGTCAAATTGTTATGATGGACGTGCGGTTTACTGTAACTATATTTGGGATAAAGTTTCAACATACCTACTCATTTCAGCCGAAAGACGCGTAGCATGACAACCATAGATACGGATTTTTTCGACGAAAGACTGCTGTGCTGCTGGACATAGGCCACCCCCAAGCATTGTGTGACTGTGTGTCATTTACTCTGATAACAAAATATACCTAATATATATATATTAAAATCGGCACATAGTTTGGGTCACTCAGAAACACATTAAATCTCAATTTTATGGTCTGGCAGCTCGACACGTTACCCTAATTAATAACAAAAGATCATATTTCTTTAAATTTGTAAAACAATATTGAACCTCTTGGAATCCCATTTCATTTATACTTTTTTGGGAAACATGCTGGCCCTGCAAATTCTAAGGACTTAAACCAAAGCAGAGATCGTCAACATGCGGCTCTCAAAGTTAGTGCGAACAAGCGTGCACTAACAAATAGAAATCTAGAGTCATGCTTGAAACTTAAAACAACAACTTATGAGCCATTCAAAAGACATGCAAAGCCAATGCTCCCATTGATGTAACTATTTATTATCCTATAACTGTCGTTACACTATTGCATTGATTAAAATACTTTGATAGGTTTTGTGCTAAAAACATAATATGTATCTTTTTATAATAAAATATATATAAATTGTAACTTTCGAATCTTCGGTCTCAAAAGGTTGATATTCCTTGGACCCAAAGCAACGGACATTATTACAGCCACATCTGGTTGTCATATATGTTCCTCGATACCCGACCTACTCAAGCAATAATTAAGAGATGAACAAAAAAGCGTAAGTCTAGTCTTTGTCACAGAAACACGCAAAGGGTCTTAAAATTCCATGTTCAGCATGGAATGTTTTAGGAATTTCGGAGACTGAAGAATGAAGTCGAGGCAGTTGATTTTGAATCGCAAAAGGCTAAGGACCAATATATTACTATACTCTATGCTAAGGACCTAAGAGTCCAGGCTAGTTAAACTAGGAGACGTGATGAACATCAAGAGGTGATGTCCGCGGGCTGTCGTAAGGGACCGAGCATAATAGTATATAAGTTGATAGTGGGTTTAAGACCACGATAGGCACCGACGACGTAAGTCTAAGCTAGATAAGTTAGTTTGGAGGCGCATCGGGAGACGGTCGAGACGAAGGAGCAGAGCCCGAGGCTAAGCTGGTAATGTGTGCATTATTTTGTGAGTTGTAATCTAATCGTAATTCTCTCTAAGGAATTATTTGGTAAGTGTCAACTTTAATTAACTTTTATCTTTAGTAGTAGTATGTCCATTGTAGCTAAGAACTTCTTCATTATAATTATTCCTGCTAGTTGATTTGCATTATAGGTATTTATGGGTAACAGCAAGGTGATATCGCTGTCGAGCTTTTAATGAACGTTTATACCAGAATGGCGAAACGTACCTTGGCAGATTATTGCCACCTACATTTGGCTATGGAGAAATGGCGAAGGCCTTCCACCATACTCCACAGCACTAACGCTCCTGACTTTCAACGACCGTTGATCTTGAGCTGATGCACCACATTTGGAAGGCAGAACCATAAATACTCACAGCTCATTTAAAATTGAACTAGGCAATAAGGCCGATCTGTAATTGCATTATAAAACAACTAAATGTTAGTGATGATTTTTATGTCCAAAAAGTCCTCGCCACAGAACTCTGCGTGAGGCTTGTTGACGTACATTCCCGGGAGAGGAAATGTATGTCATTAGGATGCCCAGATAGAAACGCCCCGTTGTCAGATAAGGACGATCCACACGGCTGCCCGATTACATTGCAAGCATCCTCTAATAGAAGAGGAATTTCATCTCTCCACATTTCGTTAATCTGTCCCGATTAACGAAATGTGGAGAGATGAAATTCCTCTTCGGCGTTCAACAAGTACAATCGTAATGAGTTCTGCTAGAGACCGAGTCTACGGTGCGCTTGTGCTAGTTTTGTGTTAATTTAGTAAAAGGGGCTAGGCCGCCGTAAGGGTGTCGTCACATTAGTAGGTACGCGATTAACTGCTCAATACTAAACTTGTTTTCCTCAATAACAGTTGGACTTCGCAGTACCCTGTCTTAGGATTGAGTAAGATATTTATATAGTGCTTAGGGAACGTGTTCCGTTAGAATCGTCTTAGTTCCTCAGAGGTTCTATGCGTTAGGTCTAACAGATCACGTACAATGAGGCAAACGTTGTTACACGGTTCCCGGTCTCACTAAATTGGGTACATTGTAAACAGACAAATTAACATAGCTATAAATAATGATGCGTAACGATCCCTTTACCCCTTCACCTTATCAAGGCTGTATTGCAGATATTGATGCTCAACTGCGAGGAGAGACGTTGGCGTTCCAACATTTATAATACTAAATTACACAGTCTGGCCATAAATACTGTTAAAATTAAAAATAAGAAAGATATTACATTTGAATTTGGAATCTGTCATTTTTATACGATTGTTCATTGAGTTTTCTAAGTTTGGCGCCAATACATTGTACAATATTTTGCGATATTAAAATGGAGTGGGTGATAAAGAGAACCGAATCGCTGTGATTGCACTACACAAAGTTGGTTTGGAGCCAAATGCAATTTTTAAAACTCTCCATACGCTTGGTTTTAGTCAAATGTTTGTGTACCGGGCTATTAATAGGTACAATGAGACCTCCTCTGTTTGTGACAGAAAAAAATCTGGCCGTCCACGTTAGTGTTCGTACGAAAAAGGTGGTCAAAGCAGTAAGGGAAAGAATTCGAAGAAATCCTGCCCGAAAACAAAAGATTTTATCTCGGGAGATGAAGATAGCACCAAGAACCATGTCGCGTATTCTAAAAGATGACTTAGGACTTGCAGCCTATAAGAGACGCACTGGTCATTTTTTAACTGATAATTAAAAAAAAGAATAGGGTGGTTAAATCGAAACAACTACTGAAGCGGTACGCAAAGGGAGGTCACAGAATTTTTTTTTTTACGGATGAGAAAATCTTTACAATTTAGCAACATTTTAACAAACAAAATGACCGTATTTATGCTCAAAGCTCTAAGGAAGCTTCCCAATTAGTCGACAGAGTGCAACGTGGGCATTATCCGACTTCAGTGTTGGTTCGGTGGGGTGTTAGCTATGAAGGAGTGACTGAGCCATATTTTTGTGAAAAAGGTATCAAAACATCGGCACAAGTGTATCAAGATACCATTCTTGAGAAGGTAGTTAAGCCCCTTAACAACACCATGTTCAATAACCAAGTATGGTCCTTCCAACAAGACTCGGCGCCGGGTCATAAAGCTCGGTCCACGCAGTCTTGGTTGGAAGCGAACGTTTCGGACTTCATCAGAGCTGAAGACTGGCCGTCGTCTAGTCCCGATCTTAATCCGCTGGATTATGATTTATGGTCAGTTTTAGAGAGTACGGCTTACTCTAAACGCCGTGATAATTTGAAGTCCCTAAAACAATCCATACGATTGGCAGTGAAGAATTTTCCCATGGAAAGAGTGCGTGCTTCTATTGATAACTGGCCTCAACGTTTAAAGGACTGTATTGCAGCCAATGGAGACCACTTTCAATAAGCTTTTTATATTTTAAATTGTTTTATATTTATGTATTAAACTAACACACTGTAAAAGTAATAAATATTATTTGCAATAAAAAAAATATATTTTTCCGTGTGACAATATTTATGGCAAGACTAGGTATATATACCATATATTTTTGCATACCCTCTTGTATTCTTATCTTCATATTATATTATACTTATGTTTACTGACTGAAGTCTTAAATTCACTTTGTACCCCTCCCTGTCTCTCTAAGCTTTTCTAAGTTGAGACAGGGTAGTTTAGTTTATGGGAATTCTTCTCTTTCTTATAGTGAGAGTGTCCACTCCGGAGACGAGCTCTAGTGTCGTACGGGGTGGCGTGCGGCCCCTAAGGGGGAACCGACTCAAACACTAATATTAACATAATTAGGAAAAACGAAAATTTTATCAGCCTAGGGTAATTTAGGCACAGTGACAATCGCCACTTCGTCCGGTTTTGTGCTTCTCGCATTTAGCGGATTCCTGTGGTCTTCAGAAAATCACAAGGTCATCAATCGGTTCACCTTTTCTAAGGCTACGTCTTCCAGTACGCGGTCGCCACTCCAGAATCTTTCGGCCTCATCGGCTATCTATTCTACGAGCAATGTGCTCTGCCCACTGCCTCTTATGGTTTACAATTCTTCGGGCTATGTAGGTTATTTTAAAACATTTTTTTTCCAAACTGGTCCAGCCGTTCTCAGGTGATGCGCAAACTAACGAACAGCATTTCATCTTTATTATAAGTAGGTATAGAAGAAGATGATAAAAATGAACAGTAAAGTTAACGAACAAACGTTATCTATATACAGAGTGGTCAAAATAGAAACGTCATTAAAAAAAAACTGGCCAAGCGCGTGTCGAACCACGCACAATGAAGGGTTCCGTAGTTGGGATGAATTTATCCCAAGAACAGAAACATGTTCTCCCATACATCGATATACGTCACGGTCAATATTTCAACTGCAAATGTAAGTATGTAATAGCAAAAAAAAAATGTGATAAAACTACAAATTGTAAATTTTCCTTTAGTAGTGCTGTAAAGAGCGGCGTTCGACAGAGTCTGCCACATAACGCTCGGACCGGCCGCCGGCCGGGGCACAGTAGAGTAGACTTCATGGGTGGCGGTCTAGCGGTAAAGACGTTTAGAAACTGTCGCGCGTTTGGAAAAGTTGTGTCGTGTACTAGTAGTGTGTGATACGCTAGTGTGATGAATGTGATCGTAAATTATAATTTGATCTGAACTGCAAACGGTTTTTCTATTGCACAATAACCAACACTACCCACAGTTCGACCACAGTAATTAAAATATGCCTGATAATAACGAGTGAGACACCCCCTCCTCCGTCATCAGAATTGGGATACGTGTTGGTTCAGGCGCAAAATAAAAACGCTAAAAGTGACCGTTGGTGTGCCGATTTTGAACAATAAAATTCGAGACTCGCGGTGCCTAAATTGCGTCACACGCCAGATCGAGCGCGTAGCGGCGGCAGTGCAAGGCGTCTTCGAAGTAGAAGTCGCAGTCTTCGCCGAAGTCCTACTTCTTTAAGTTCACGCGAGAAGCTGGAACGAGAGCAAGAGCGTCTCAAAGCTATGCTATGGAGACTGGACGAGAGGCAGTACCAGGATCGTCAGGAGTTTCAAATGGAGCAGAGGAAGATCTACGACATCTTCATTATCGTACCAAGCAGCCCCGCCTTAGTCAGCGAAGCCCTTCGTGTGCTTCAAGTGTGGGAAACCAGGACAAATCGGGACCTGTTGCACGAACATGCAGTGGCAGCCAATCGGATGGTGGAACACGTGTTGCAAGCAGTGATCATGGCGAGTGGATGTTGGTTTCGCACAACTACCCTCACGTTAGAACAAAAACAGGTGTGGTGTATTGTTTTGTTTACGATCCTGGTGCTGAATGCTCATTAGTAAAGGAGAGTTGTTCAGCCAAATTAAGTAGCAAACGAGTTAATAACGTTGTTGCGTATTGGTCAAACACGTGTATTCAGCACAGAACAAATGCGAACACCAACTAGAGGTTTTATGTTTTGGTTTTGTGATGTGCTTCCAACCTGCAAAGTAATATTATGATAAGACACTGATGAAGACTGAAGTCGAAATTTATGAAGTCCACGAGATTTCGTCAGAGAATATTAAACGTAGTGTGGAATATGACAAGGCTCGATTAGATAGCTAAAACAAAATTTTCGGTTGCCGATTTCGTGTTATTAGAAAACAAAAAGCGAAACCAGATTAAGTTAGATCGGAAGTTCAGAGGTCTGTTTAACGTAGCGAAGTTTTGAATGGTGATCGCTATACGTTTAAGCTTTAAATTCTAACCGTAAAAATACGCTTACGATAGGTTAAGAAAGATGCCAGCCAGGTCATGTACCAGTCGAAGTAGATAGTGATCACAGTGGTGATGAGCAAGCCCAAGTTATAGTAACCACGCGAGTAGGGTTCTCTATCGACCGTATTGTGTGTGACCGTACCAGTAGTTATTACGTAGTCGTAGCCCGTTAAATCGGTGTCTCTTGACTCTCTTGAGGCAACTCAAGTAGTCCGTGGGTGCGCGATGGGCGTGTTTCTTTGGCGGAGGTCGGGGTCTGGAGAGACCATAGTTTTGATCCATGCGCTGGATGTGTGAGGGCAATTCGATTGCTAGGCTGGAGAACCTCTCAAGCCGAGCTGAAATTAATCATTGTAAATATCTAGTCAAATTTTGTAGTTTTTAAATTAGGAATTAATAGTTATGATCAGAACATATCTTTATTATTATTTACCTATTTCATGTAACATTTTATTGAAAAAATCTGTGATTATTTATTTCTAGATATACATAAGTACCTACCTATTAACCTGTGTGATCTAGGACGTGATAACTTTATGTAACTAATTTTAATAATCCTCTAAAAGGAACTTCATCGTATACTTATTGCCTATGTAACTGATGTGATTTACTGTGCTCAAATTAAAATAATTAATGTTAAGTACCTATATTTCTTTTTTTAAGTTTGATTTGAATAATTTGTTTCATTGACCTTTTGTCACATTCGACGTGGCGGCACCAGGCAGAAATTTTTCATCGTAGTAATAAACATCATGCAAAGAAACATGTTGACGTGGCGGCGACTTGACTCGACGTGGCGGGACTCGACGTCAAGGTAATGAATCGAATTTTTTAGAGCTCCAAGGGACCGTAGACCTACGTATTTGATATTAATTTCAACTTGATACATCCACGCGTTCCTGAGAAAAAGGGTCAGACAGTCAGACGGACAACTAAGTGGTCCTATAAGGGATCCGTATTTTCCTTTTGAAGTACGGAACCCTAAAAAAAACCGAGTTTTATTAGGTACTTCAGTCTTGAAAACGGTTGGGAAACGGACAAAAAATCTAGAAAAGCAAATACATAACTTTCTTGCATTTATTTTTTATTTATTTTACAGATAGAGATAGGTTGTTCATACATTATGTGTACGACGCCATATAGATGTTACAGTAAAGATAATTACTTGAACATACATTAGGAGCATTTTTTGCTCTAATAAGCATTAGACACCAATTATTTAAATATATCCGATATCAAACAAGTGTTTAGAAACTGATTAATTACATCAAGATCGATTGATTTATTTGTTCATAAATTTAGTTCGATTACAGATACATCGACTATGAAAATACATATCAATTTGCAATAATTAAGTAATTTATTTTAAATAATTAGACATTTAGGACGAAAGACAAAATATAATTACTACGTTCAGAAATCCCGCAATCACACATCCATCATATTAATAGTATAAACAAGTTTTATAATTTTGATTTAAGTGAAACTGTATTTTTATAAATGACGCCTAAACCTAGATTCATATTCTTTTGATCGAGTGGTATGAAACACATATTCAATTGAATTACAAGTAAAAAATTATAAGACCGTGACATTGTGTCTATCACATCATTACCATAATAATTATGGACTAATATTTCAGATACTTGTTTAGGCTCGGATCGATATCCTAAATTAATATTAAATGCAAATAAAACTGTTTCGTGATACTAGCAAACGATGAAAAAACTTAAGGTTCATTCAATATCTTAATTATAACCATTTACTGTATATGGTCATAAGGGATATAAATGGGGAGGCTCGTCTTTTATATACGGGACTCGCAGTATAATCTTCATTTTTTTTTGTGCAAAGTACTTATTATCTTGAACAATCTCACGAAGTTTCAGAAGAAACACTTTCTGAAATAAAAAATATCAAACTTTGATAAAATAAACACAATTAAAAAAAAAAAACTGCTGTTTCATAGAAAAGTGCAATACCTACGCGGGCAAAATATATGAAACAGCAGATTATTTTTTTAATAACCTTCGAAAAATTTCAACGCGGAGGGTTCAGAATCATGTACTGAATCCATTGTATATAATATGTACCCTTATATAAGTCCTTCCAAAGGGAATGCATCTATGTTAGAGAAAAAACTTTACTTTGTAGTTATAGTGTTACTACAATGTTAAGACACGTTATGAAGATTTTTCGTCATTTGCTAGTACTCCCAAGCAATAGATTAAAACAAACAAAATTATACCTACTTTCAGAAATCTAAATCCATACAACTAACTACATTTAATACAAGTCATAAATATTAAATATCACATTAAGCTAATGTCAGTCCAGTCATAGGTTACGAACTACTTTATTCCACCTACGAATACACATGAGCGAAAAATAAAACACTCCGCACATAATATGTTGCTACATGTGTTGAAAATTGTTAATATAAAGTTTTATAAATAATAACATTCAATGTAATTTTACGTGCTATAAAATAGAGTACAACACGTCTTCAAAACTTTGTTTATATTACCCGTGGGGGGGCGATGGTTCGGTTATTACCCGAGGGGGGCGATTGTTCGGTTATTACCCGTGGGGGGCGATGGTTCGGTGGTTTTATTACTGTCTTCATAAGTTACGCTCATGCATATTTAGCCTAACAAAAAATACATGCAACATAAACACATCAGAATTTCTATTTTCAAACATTTCTAAACAGGATCAAGTGAAATGCAAATAAGAGATAAACAGCGAGGTAGATTGAAATGTTTGTTCCGTACACCGTCCGAGTAAGTCCATACACACACAAACACATAATTATCTTTTAGTAGGAATGATACGCAAACAGCGTTTATAGTTCATAGTCATTGTAATATTTTCCTTATACAATTGATAAAAGTATTTTTTAAAGAATAATAGGTATGTAAGTTTAAATGGATAAGCGCCTAAATGATTTCTCTTTTGTATTGTTATAGTACTTAGAACATACTTGATAAATACTAACACCTAATACAATCAATAACACATCTTATTATAGGGTCAAATAAAAATTTGTTAACTTTCAATATGAAGAGTCCAAAAGTAAAGTCAAACTTGCCGAGCGAAGCTAATAATAAATAGCCTGTTTGTAGCTCAATAAAGCACACATCAACTTCATTAAAATCGAGAAGTCTTCCAAAATGTTATCCAAGTAAGTATAGTGATAGATAATAATGTTTTCAACAATTTTGCGTACGTTACTATTGACAGTGTGTTAATATTACATTAAAGCTTAAAACTAACAAATTCGTGAATGATTCCGAAGAAAACATCAAACATGATGGTCATTGAGACATCTTTCAAACATCTACACTAATATCACGAGGGGAGATGACTTATATTTTATTTTGTTTCAAAACAAAACCTTATCCTTTTTGTTTACATAATACATACATACATATAGGAAAATCTAAAGGCGGAGACTTACTTGCAACGTTTGTTTGTAATGTATCGAGTTTTTGTAAAGGTGGGTACTGACCGGTGTTACGGGCCGTAATATACCATTCGCAGCGTGGATGTTATGTTACGCCGTGTCCTAAGATCCGTGTAACATGCTCGTTTCGAACTCTTTGCAAACTCAAACTCAAAGCATTTATTTCAAATAAACCAATTACAGGCACTTTTGAAGTGTCAAGGGGTCGGTCAGTCAGAAATATGATGCTTGCTCGCCCGTACTCCAGATTTTGTATACAATAGCCAAGAATCGATGCGTGTGGCACGTGCGCTCGTAACGACTTGTTGCGGGCGTACTGACTAAACCGCGTAACACTCAGAGGGATTCGCCAAAAAACCGACAGCAGGCGGAGCACTCGAAACGAGCAACGAGCGGCTCGCTGCTTGCGTGTTACCTTTACGCATTGCAGTAGTCAGTCAGTGCAGCGAGCCGAGCCGCTCGATGCGAGCACATGTTTGCCAACATACGACTAGCTGCTGCCCACGACTTCATCCGCGTCAGTTTTCTTGACGCCTGTCCCATCCCGTCGCATCGCATCGCCCGCCCGCGCTTTTACTTCTCTTTCGCTTAGCGTTCTTTCTGACTTTCTTTATTTTTGCTCGGCTCCTAAGGATCGTAGCGTGATGTTAAATAGCCTATAACCTTCCTCAAGAATTGGGCTATCAAATTCAAAAATATTTTTTCAACCCCGCCTGTTAGTTCCAGAGGTTACCGCCTACATACAAATAAACAAGCAAACAAATTTTACCTCTTTATTATATTACTAGCGACCCGCTCCTGCTTCGCACGGTTTTTACGAAAATCTGTTGCGTAGTTTAGAAGAACAACACGGACATACAGACAAACGCGAAAAGCGACTTTGTTTTATAATATGTATAGATGTTATTATTATTACTGGCTTCTGCCCGCGACTTCACTCGCGAGAAATTTCTTGTTTTAACATAAAAATATATCATATCCTATGACACTCAGCAAAACTGTAGGTTCCCACGTGAAAGAATTTCCGGAATCGGATCAGTTATCCGAAGATTAAACCCCCTATATACAAAATAACAAACAAAAAACAATTTTACCTCTTTAAAATATTAATAATTATTATTATAGTATAAAAGTAGGTATGTATTAGTATAGATAATACCGATATGTACGGTAATATCGTTAGGTTTTTTTCTTCTTCTAATAACAATAACTACATAAATACAATAATTAATAAAGTGAGTGCTTGCCAGTTTTTCATACATATGGGTGGACGCACACGCTCATGTATGAAAAACTGGTAAGCTAAACTAAACTAACTGCAAACTAAGTTAGTTTAGCTTGCGGTGGACGGCTCGTTTTGGTGTATCGCCGTTTTGTAATAAGAAATGGAGAGCACTTGCCATGTGCTCGAAGTGAGCGTTCGCCGCGTCTTGTATATCGCCGTTTTGTAACCAAGCTCATCTCGAATGATATATTACAAACAAACGTTGAAAGACAGTCTCCGCCTTAAGAGGCTTGATGCATTCGCATCAGATACAAAGTAATGACTGAATATTTTGTAATAAGGGTTTACTTTAATCGCCTTAAGAAGCATCGCAGTCATACTCCAGAACAGTCTTGTGATAGAAGAGCAAATACCTGAAAAAGAAAAGAGATTTTACTCAGATCTAGGAAATATAACAGAATGGTTATAAAAAATCGCGCTAAGGAAAAATGTTAGTAGTGGACACGCCACGTAATACGCTTTATGTAGCACGCGAGATGAATCATTCTTACACTGCACGCAATTCCTGTCTTAACTTTGCTGTTGTCTATCCCGGGGCATTTCCCAAGTTTTTTTTGTTAATATTCGAATGCATGTTCTTTGCATCTGCATCAAGGTGTGACATTTGTTATTTTGTCAACTTACCCTTCGCTATCCAAAACCTCACGCAGCGAAGCGCGCGTGATCATGTGGTCATCACACTTGAACCAGCTGCCCTTCATCTGGCGCACATAGGCGGTGTAGTGGCCGGCGTCCAGCGAACCCACGTGGTTCACCACGGCGAACAGCGAGTAGCGGTTATCTTCGCACACGCCCTCGGGAGCGTTGTTGTTGTCAGCACCGACATCAACCGCCCGGCGGTGGGACGACATGAATGGAGTCATGTCTATCTCAGCAGGGAACGACACGAAAGCGTTGATCTTCCTATCTATTTGCGAAGAGTGTTCGAAACGCTTCAGATGGAAACTGGCCACTATGGGCAACGTTTCCAGAGTCAGCTGTTTGGTGGACTCGCGGTAAGCTCGGCAGTTTGAACACTTGATCTTAGCTGCGGATCCAAGATGTTCAGCGCGTGTGAAGCGTTCGAGGCAGGCCGCGAGCGAGCCCGGCCCGGCCACGTCGAGGCTGATGTCCCAGAACGGGTCGATGGTGGTGGACACTCCGTGGCATGAAGTACACACCACGTCGCTCTGAAGACCGCCAGTAAATATTTGGTCGATGATACAATTGCAGCGACCGTTTTCTTTTTTCTCGCCATTTTCATCTACACCATTCATGCAGTGTCTGGAAATCAAGCACCAAAGATGTAAAATAAATTCATTCCGGAAAAAAAGTAGGAACACGATAGTATCTTAAAATGGCAGCAATTATTATGCTAAACACCTACCTATGCAGCACGTCAAGGGTTGCTATGAAAAATTCATGAGCGTCCTGCTGTTCATAGCCGGCTAGATGGCGTGCATGCGTCCATATCAGATGCAAGAGGCGATGCAGGGTTAGAGGTGTCTTTGCACCGGAGTAGAACTCCTAGAGATAAAAAATAAATAAATAAACAAAAATTCATTATCTCATAAGAAAAAAAGTATGATTCAAAGTAAAACTTGTTATTGATTTACCGGTGGGTGTGGCTATAAATAAATGCACCACTTGGATACGCGGCTGTATTAAACACGGAAAGTTCACAGAAAGGGGTGGCTTCAAAATATCGTAACGTAATCCTCACTTCCACGAAACTGACGCGTGTATTATGAATTTATTTCACCGAAACTTACCTGAAAGAGTTTGGAAACCTCACAAACGAGGCATTTTCCCGACCCCTGTGCTTTGCATTTGTGCTTCTCTCCCAGGAAATAGTCGCGCAGTAGCGGAGTGTGGATCAATGTCTGAAAAATAATTTTCCTTTTGTTAAGTCCCGTAGCTATTCTAGATCGCTCAGAAGAGCATCGTTTGTAGAATACGCGTCTGCGTTTATCGTGACGAAGCAATGCGTGCCGAAGCTTCGTATGTTTTGCTCACTAAAAAGTTAACGCGCTACTGCGATGCTCACATTAGCGGCTTCGTAATTTTAACGAATTATCGTGCAATAATCAAAGACAGCCGTTTCTGACGGCATTCGACCAGTGAGGAGATAATCACTGCGTTGTTTTGACAATGGACGACGACTTACATTACTTTTATATGTGTGTTAATTATTACTTCATGCACTTATTGAAAACTATAAAGAATACTCGTCTACTCTGTCCGGAAACAACAGTCAAAATGAACAATGTTAGTCCGACCATGCACCACGGTCATTAGCGCGCTAAAACCCTTTGATGTACCGCCACCCGGGCGATATGTGCTACGTATCCCGAACTATCGCGACGATAGCCGATAATGGTTGGTCACATCTGCGTGTATCGTATCGCAGATGCGGCCCCAGCATTACGGTTATGATATAGGTACAATAGGTTCCGTATAGACGTGTACTAGGACTAGAACACGAGTGTGTTAGATGGCCTTGCTGTGAGTTTGTTGAACAAGAATATTTTACGGAGATTATTGCGTCTTTTGGTAGGATGTGGTAAAGGTTCTATAGTGTGGTGATTTTAAATGTTCATCATTCAATATAACACAATTAATTTAATGATGAAGTTACTATAACTAAACGCGGTTCATAAATAATGACTAAGATAATATAAAATGACGCGAATGACGCGGGTTGCAGCTGTGACTGGCTGTGTGTGGTATCGTATTCGAACTGTCTCTGAAATCACTTTTTTTTTTTAGTCTATGTCATCTCGCAGGTGACCGCTACGGTCATGGCTGCTTAACCGGAATTTCCTGTGGCTGTCTTTAGCTTCTATACTAAGAGCCTCCAGCCAGGAGCATATAAAACTATTCTAAATTAAAACTAGGCGAGCGCTCGCTAAGGGCACCCCCTGTGGCGTACGAACCTCGGCTTAGGGCGTCGCTGGGGGGAGGACAGCAAGACGGGACAGGCTGGATCAAGGATAGATCATTATTATTATCGGGGGAATTTAAAGCTACGCGCTCAGCTGCGGCACGGGCTGGCGCTTCATCAGGACTCTGAACTCACAGACGGGCAACGTCTTAAGTACTTGAGTTCCAAGTTTGTGTGCATGTGTGGGTTACATACCACTACACTACGTATATTTTAAATTGGGTGTTATCAATCTATTTATAGGCGGCAAACGCACAAAATACTACATTTTCCTGTGTCATTGTAATAAAGGTAATTGAGGCATTGTTTCTTATTTACTCACGACGCAAAACTACGCTTAACTGACTGATCGGTGACTGTTATTTTAATAAGACTCGGAAGACCGTCCAACAGTTACCCCTACCTTTTTCTTGGGTACCTGGTACCTACATTCTTGAGTCGAATTATAACGTTAATAAGAAGCAAACAAAAAATTCACGCTTCTCTGCCTTTATAGCCATATACTGCTAATTGAATGTGTCAATACACAGCCCATCAGATGCTCATTCAACCAAGAAGATCAATAAAGCACCGGCCAAGTGCGTGTCGGACCACGCACAATGAAGGGTTCTGTAATTGGCACGAATGGCACGCTGATGCCAAGGGATCTAGTAGAAGAGTAGCAAATGCAATAAGTCAAGCATCCTCAAAAAAGGTTATCATAATTTCCCAAATACAAACTTAACATTGTAGTTGAAAAACATGTTCTTCTTATAGGTTTTCCTTTAATCTATGAGTATTAATTAAAATAATTATTCAAAATTTTAGGCTCAGTAGTTTCGGAGATAAGGGGATGGTCAATTTTCATCAATTTTCATAAATATCTTTAAATGTGTTTATTTTAAAATTATTAAAAAAAAAATATCTTCGCAACAAGCCCTTTTATTTGTATCTTATTTGCCCCCCAAAAGTGACCCCATATTCAAAATTAATTTATTTATGTTACACGTCTGTGTTTGGGTCACAGAAATACATGTGTAACAAATTTCAACTTAATCGGTCTATTTGATTCGGAGCAAATTGGCCGTGACAGTCGAACAGACAGACAGACACACGAGTGATCCTATAAGGGTTCCGTTTTTCCTTTTGAGGTAGGGAACCCTAAAAAACACAATAAGTAAAATCCGAGCTGCATTTTGCTCCGTAGGTGTACTGAGAACTCTACAATGATGTTATTTCCGAACAAGTTTCTAGAAGAGGACATCTTAATCCCTTGTGAGGGGCAAGTAGCGATTGTAAGTGGTAACGAACTACATCGCTCGTTATCCGATGAATGGCAGTTATTCAAAACTAGTTGATGCTGAATATACATAAATGGATCTTTATATTCTCGATGTTTAAAACTATTTCTGAAAACAAATCTCACCAATCTGGGCAGCCTTTAAAATACTTTATAGGTACTTTTCTCAAATTGAGAATGTGATTTACAGTTACCAAAGTGCTGCCGAGTCATATCTCTCTCTTTAGGTGCTATGGCATAGAACCCTACACCTACAATAGATTTTCAATATCGTCACTCACGGAGGCTATTTTATTACTCCGCACTTTAATGATAATTATAGTGTAGTTGTACTGACCTGCACAATGCAGTTCATGAAGCAAGTGGAACCCAGGTTCTGCAGTCCTCGCAGTCCGATGGTGGTGTGAGGGCTGATAAGACGTCTTTTGCGCAGGCGCCGCAGCGCCATGGCTTCGTTGCTATTTGGCAGCCATGGCATGAATGGCACGCTGATGCCAAGGGATCTGGTAGAAGAGTAGCAAATGCAATAAGTCAATATCATCAAAAAAGGTTATCATAATTTCACAGTGGTATGTGATATGTTTTAAATCTTTATCTGAACCTTTGTTTCATGTCTGAATAAGACAGAAAAACATAAACATATTGAGTTATAAATATAACAAATAATGTTTTTCCTAATATAATAAACATTATAAACAATACACAATAAAATGATAAGGATACATACTTAGCTTCTTTGAGTCTGTGAGTCACACCAATCTCAGTAAGTTCTCGATCATATATGTAATCTTGGCACTGAGCGCAATAGATGTTTCCATAACTAAGGTCAACATACAGGAAGTGCTTTTTGGTCTTTGAATGGTCTTGAATGTGGCCCGCATAGCATGCAAAATAGATGCAATGCAGGCACGAGTGCATGCGAGGGCCGGGCAGACCACAGGTGAAGCACAGGCATGATGTTGCCTGAAATATATGTAGGCATTGTTGTGGGTGTTTTCACCTAAAATACAGTGTTTTGAAAACTTAAATATTATTATTACAAACTCTCCACCGTTTTAGATGGAGGTCAATATATGGAGGTTAACTTGAAGTAATTAAGATTGGCAAATAAACTGTTTGAGATTATAGGTGGGATTTGTATTAAAATGTGTATACTTATAACTTTAGTTGAATAACATGCCCCTTATAATCTTTTGCCCTACAGTCCCTGAAGAGACATGTGATAAAAATCTAATTTTTATATTAAACTCTAGCCACACGCCCCGGCTTTGCACCGGTGCAATTTATTTATGAAGACTGAATTCTGTTCATGACACATTGTGCACAAGTTCTGATCAGTAACCTAACAAAAAGTACTAGGCTTGCATGAATTCAAGGTAGTATTTCATTAGTATTATAAAGTACTTCTTTTTGTATAAATTTACATAATATAGAGCCATCCAGAATAATGTACCTTTCAAATGGTGAAAGGACTTTTCTAATAGGAGCTGTGGTTCCAAACATTTCCCTCCACATAAACACAAAGGAACAAAATTAGCTCTCTCCCTTTATAATGCTACTAGTATAACTCAGCAGAGTAATTTTTGGTCAGCAGAGTAATGATCGGTTCCAGAATAGAAGCAATTAATTATATTTTTCATAATCATTAAGTAAAAAAATACAGTGATACCCAACTACCATTGAGATCATACCAGATCTATCTCCCTTTATCCTTGAATCTATAAACAATATGATTTATAATTTTAAAGTTAAAGTAAATAACACTCCTTTTGGCTTTACCATAGTCAGGCAGGTAATAAAATAAATTACATGTATTTAGAAAGTAGCCAACTATTGAGTATAAAGTGTAATAGGATAACTTGTACTTTCTACAGCAGTTGAATAATGAACAAGGCTATTTGACTGTCTAGTAAGTTTGTTATTGCAATGATAGCAAATCAATTTCTTAATGTTCAGTTGGTTACTTTTATACAAAGGAGACTTGAGGTCTTTAAAAATACATGTTTAAATTACAAGATGTTCTCAATAAGACTCCTTTGTGTTCATAAATAATCGGAGATAGAATCTATTTCATATATACAGGATAAATGTAAAGCATTTTAATCAATTCTAAGTATTTGATTGATATTGATTGACTGGAAACATATACAAATCATAGCTGTGATTGAATCACGCGACGACGACAATGCAATGATACCAAACAGCTGTTATGAGGTCAAAGATTAGTAATCAGCTGATCACGAATTGAAATCGGCCAGAGAGACAAATCCACGAAAGAAAATACTACCGTAATCCCTAAGTAACGCCAAGCGATGTGATAAAATCAATGTACAACTATTTGCGTCACGTAAAAAGGTCATACGCACAAAGTACTTCGCTGAAGCTATGTTACGTGAAAACTTACCTTGTATCTCCTTGCTTCGTAAGACGTGCATGACACAAAAAATGCATGCACGATTTTGTATGGGTTTGTACCCTTTGCAGCCTTAAAATTATTCAGGTGTATACAACCATTGTCATTCATTATTTGGCTTGTGAAATACACCGGCTAGGCAAATAATCTACTTCAGACGCCACAAAATTAAAATAAAAGCATTCTATTGTAGGTACTCAAACACTAACACAATATTTTTGATGTCAATTATAAAGAATGTTTATGAAAGATGTCTCCAGATTGTTAGTTCTACAATTATTTGTAATAATTAAACAGATTGAAATACAGCAATGGATGGGGGCGTGTTCTTCGTTTTCGTAAAATACGCAACAACGCAACTCCAAGCGCAGCTGACTATTGTGATTAAAGCAAAGAACCCATTTGTAACAGCCTTCGAAATCACTGCTCCGTCATCCATCTATGTGTATTTATTGGTTATTATAACTGATAAAGACTGAAGTTTAAATTATAGCCAATGAAATGAAGTAGCGCGTCGACATAAATAAATAGGATGTAATTTGTTTCAACCAGTTCTAAGTCTGTTCTTAGCTGAATGGGTCCATTTACAGAAATCGCAAAAGCCCCGCTCCTCGATAAAAAAAAAAAATATAGTAATGATATTCTTGGCAGCTGAAAAACAATAGAAAAAGAGGGGAGCCGCAGTGAGCATGTATGACCGGTCCGATGACCGGTTATCTACCACTTTTTCTAAACATAGCTAGTTAATGCGAGTTCACTTCAAATAAATTTGCCGCTCTGAAGTAGACTACAAATGACTGCGCATAGTCAATTTTAACTTCAGAGCGGCAAAGTTATTTGACGCGAGCTGTAAATGGATACAGATAAACGACAACTCCGCTAAGAATATAAATAAACGTCAATGTCATTCAAGCGCCTAAAAAGCGCCATAAATAGGAGCGTTTATTCTGAAACTGGGCAACATCGCAAATACATGTCAAATATTTCGCTGTTTTTATTAATTTGACAATATTACTGTATGGAAATAAGATATGTGGCTAACTAGCGAACTGGAATAGTGATTATGAAATACAATAATTAAGCGCCTTATTCACCATACATCTTGCTGTACGTCCCACCAAGGCCACGCACGATGCACAACGCAAAACGAATGTGAATAGTCTTGACGTAGGTCATTGCTTGATGGATCTGCACGACGCAATTTTGCATCGAGCAAGCTGGGGGCGCCACCGCGAGCGTCGTGCATCGTGGCGGACTGCATTGTGTATGGTTGCAACCGTTGCAACCTTGCAACTATACTAAACTAGATGCTTGCTGTACAACTGATTCAGCCAGTGTTTCCACTTTTAGGGATTTCTCCGTTTTTTAGGGTAAAATGATTACTATTTACATGGGTTAGGGCCATTTTATTTAGACATGGATTTATGGAATTATGAGGAACTATAAGGGCAAAACCCTGAGGGCAAAACCCAAACATTTTCTAAAACTGATGGGCCAAATAGTTTTTATTTTTGAGTTGTCTAAACCAGAGACTATTTTGATCACTATGGTCAATGCGAGGATCAAAAACAGATGGACAAGAATATTAATTGTCAAGATATGCTGTCAGTTTGAAAGATTGGCGTGGCGTAGGTTTATGCAATACAATCGCTGTGGCGCTGTAGTGTAGTAAATAAATATGGCGGCTACTCAGTTCACAATGATGTAAACTTTTGTTTACTGTTTTCTAAATATTTTGAGAAATGATAAGTGAATTTGAAAACTTGTCCCTTGGAGGAAACAATGCTGCGAGTAATCATGGTGATCCATTCACTCATACCGGTAATTAGGACCCATTTCTATTGTAGACGTAGAACAAGTTGTTTTCCAATTATAACATGACCTCAATGGCTAGATTTTTATTACTGCTGGTTAGATTTATTATATATGGTTACTGTACCGTTATTTTCAGAGTTGACACCTGAGCAGCAAAAGACATTGATAGATATAAGGCGTCGAAAAACAGAATTGCTGTTGGAAATTCAGGTGAGCGAAACATTGAATTGCTTGGCTTCACTCACTGACAATCTGATATTTTTATCAAGTCAGCTATGAGCAAGCAACACTCAGAGATTACTTAGATCCTTATCAGTATGTGTCATAATTTTAGAGATATGTGTAGGATTCTAATTCATCCCGTGCCTATGAAAACATTTGCCACAATTTTTTGTTGTTTTTATCATATACTTGATATGTTATGTATGACTCAGTGTTCTGAATTATAAATATTTATTGAATTAGTGTTATTCTTAGTGTCTTCTTCTAGCTTATTTAAAGGGGTTATTTGTTGTCTTTTCAATAAAAGTAACCCCAGTGTTAAAACATTATGGCCGCCCTTAAGACAATCCTCTGACCAAGATTTTAACAGCTCTATGTACAATATCATCCATTATGATTTATTATGAATTAAGAAATGCACTGGGACACATATATAAAAATCAGTTTGACCATTATCACATCATAAATCTTATCTGCACGCTAAGCATGACCACAATAGAAACGGGATTTGTCGACAGAAGAATAGACAAAATGACGGACAAATAATTACAATCTGTCATTTGTCTATTCTTCAGTTGATAAAACCAGTTTCTATGGTTGTCATGCTACGCATGCTGATGTGTAAGTAGTTAAATGTTATCATATTTCTTGCTGTCTGCTGTGAACTAGATGATAAGAGATTTTACTATGAAACAAGTATTTGTAAATATAAATATGAAATACATAAATAATTGCAAATTTATTATGCAGGTGCTTAGTCTTGCTCAGTGCCCTCGATCTATATGAAGTCATGAATGTTAGTGCAACCATAAATTTTTGAGGGATAAACTTGTCAACACAAGTGTGTACAGAACCGGGTTGAAGTAAACATGACTTGTAAATGTTGCAATAAAGTAATTGCTGAAAGGTATAATTTTGTTCCTGCTAGAAAATTTACAAAAAGTCGTCAACCATTAATATGTAGTTGTGTTTAAACAACCTATATTAGTATATCTCACATAATGATTAAGTTACTATTACCTAGCAAAAAGGCTTATGGCGTTAACTTCTCATGCATAATATTATCATCTGTCATAAAGTCATAACTCTTTGCTCTTAACGTCTTAAATAATAAAGAATAGATCAATTTCTTCTTTATGTTTTAATTTGTCGCCTATACTTTGGGCTCACAAATTTTAATTTTATCGATCGAAAATGCGCCAATCCAACAGGGGCGCCCAAACTATTGTAAAAATTATAGGAAATCGTGTCGCCTTTGCACATACAGGCGTCAGCCAGTGCGAGACGCTCAGCACCCCCGGTACGCAATGTAAAACTTAAAAAATAGACCACAGAGGCGCTCATCGAGTTCCTGGTAGAATTCATCTGCGCCCGCTGACAACCCGCTCACACTTTTTGACGACTTACACCTACACTAATCAATGATTTCCCCAGTGCACCACCCGCAGAGAAAGATTATGCAAAGTTTTTCGATTATGCAAGTATTGCAAAGTTGCTCTGTGCTGGGTGGTGCACTTTTCTGCGACGCTTGAATTTGTCACCCCCTGGCGTTGGCGCCCGGGATAAAAGTTACAACATAATTTAGATAAGAGTTTTTGCAATCGGGTTTTTTGTTAAAATAATTGGGTATTTTCAAACATGTTAATTTTATTGAACTTCTTATTCAAATAAAATTCTTTACGCTACAATAACGCGCCCAAGGAAAACCATTGCCGCGGCAAAAAAATATCTCACCGCAGTCATATTAACATTTATGAAAAAATGTTTTATAACTATAAGCCTGCGTTCGCACGGGCGTAATAAATTCGCAATTTTTTTTGGTGCTCTGGATTTGCAACCCTCTACTTAGCGCCGAGAGTTGAAAATCCAGTGCGCAAGAAAATCCCGCCGCGATATTTTTACGTGAGCTAAGTCTCGCTACTCCGGCACGCGCCACTCCCACTATTAAGACGAATCTAACGACAGTTCATTAAAAAAAATCAATATGCATTCAAGCTGTTTCTGCCTAGCCTATTCCCAACTATGGTGGGGTCGACTATCAGTCTAACAGGATGCAGCTGAATACCAGTATTTTACATGGAGCGACTGCCTTACGCTCCACAACCTCGTTACTGGGTAACACCCCTTGGTAAGACTGGTTGTCAGAATTTTGGGCTTCTGACTAACCTCAACGACTGCAGAACATTCTAAAGAAATATACTGTTACATATACATACACCGTGTATGATACACGGTATGCACCCGAATCATAAATATAATTGAAATGTATAAAAATGGCAATGAATTTGCACCCTAAAAATAATACAAATACACGTAATCCCGAAGGGTTTCATTCGGCTTCGTTATTACATAGCAATGCACGAATTGATTAGACGAAAGCAATTAAAATAATTACGATTGCGTTACGTACGGGATTAGGATGCAGCTGAAAATATTTTTTTACTATTTAATTAGTTAATAATTGATTTTTTTACTGATGCTAAAAACTTTTTCTGGTGACATCTTGCTACTCTTAACTTTTAAGAAATCATGAAAATTATTTTGTTTTCATGTTGCTTTATTTCAGTTTCCTATATTGACTTATTTATAAAGCTGGTATTGTAGAGGCAGAAAAAAAGTGGTCTAGGAGTTGTGAGCTACATTTTTCATAAAATAATTTCACATGCACCTAACTGCATACGTAACGCAATCGTAATTTTAATTTTACTCGCAATTCCAATTGCTTTCATTTCGTCAATTCAACAATAGACATACACATTGCTATGAACATAGAAGCCGAATGAAGCCGATAGGGTATTACGATTAACGAGTGGGGGTTGCTTAATGTTCCGTTTTTTTTGTCTTAAGGATTTTGATACGGTTTTCACAACCATTTAAAGAATTAATTATTTCGAAAGGTTTACGTGTATATTACTACATTTATATTTTACTTACATAAACCTAATATAAAAATCTAGATGTTTTGTAAAGTCGTAAAAACCGTGTGAAGCAGGGGCGGTTCGCTAATTAGAATAAAGATATCATCCTATTTATCGTTTCTTTTCTTTTTTTTAATTAAAGACCAAATTCTGGCATTTTAAGTGATCAATCTCACTGCTGCAATCTTTCGTCTTCAAAATAAACATACTGGAAGATAGAAAAAAAAAAGATATTTCTCGATTCATAGATAGATAAGAGTACTCTTTATTGTATTTTTACCAAAGTTTATTGTTCATGTTTTATTCTTACTTGATTATATGCATTTTAAACTCAGTTAAATCACGTAACGAAACTGTGTCTAAATAAATATTATTCTTTCTTTTTCTTTAAACGACGAAATAATATGATTCGCCGTTTTATTAATTCTTGGGATTTAATCCCGCCACAAAAAGCATTTAAATTAAAAAACTGAGTACTTATCTGATAACATAATTTAAAGTTTTATTCATTTTATTCAATTTTCTATATCTAGTTTGTGTTTTGGTTTTGACTGCGATGCGGCCAAATGATGTTCCTACGGTAAAAAATGTATAAGAAAGGAACAATTTATTATTTTAGGAATCAATCATCAACATTTATTTTGTTAGTTCTGTTGTAACGTAAAATGTTTTCGGTCTTTTTTGCGCACATGTCAGAGCACCCCATCCATTCCCTAGCCATTTCATTCAATACCGATGCGGACTGGTCTGACGTAAGCCGTCAATGCTTGGGTTGGGCTTACTACACACAGCCTGGTAGTAAGGCAGTGCGAGGCGGGCCGCGGCGCGGGCGTGTCGTGTCACCCTCCGTCGGTTTATTATTTATATATTGTTACTATCACTTTTGACTCTTAGTGTTGTGGTAAAAATACTAGCCCTGTTTAAAACATTGGTGAATTGTAAGCGTTTTTTATTCATAACTTCCGAGTTTGAATAGTGATATCACCCGTAAGTTTGATAGTGATAAGGCGGATAAGTGGAAATTGCTATGACTATACGTCGTCGGACACCGGGAGTTTTGTTATTATATTACTTGATATATGCCACTGTGGATGGTCTTTTTATACGGCATTCTAGCGATTGTAGAATCAGTAGCAAAACACGAAGCATTAAGTCTTTGAAGTATGTTAAATATTTGCCATAGCGTCACCGTCGTTGTTTACTGTTGAATTCCTTAGCTAGTTAACCTTCATTAATATTTATTTCAACATAGTAAATAAATAAGGCTATAAGCTCATGTATATCAAATTATCGATGTAAAAACAAGATATTGTTAATACGGTTTATGAACTTGCTCGAATTGTTAAAATTCCAATGAGGTACAGGAGTAAAGTGCGTCAGATTAGACCTATCCTCACTCCATTTTGATTTGAACAATTTTGTTTCAACAACATGTCCAATATCTTCAGCTTGTGTCTTTAGCACAGTATGCCAGTCTCTATTTGTTTCGATAAACACAGGTCATAGATTAGTCCACTTCGCGTCATTGCGATGGACTGTTATGTTCAACTCTATCTTATAATCTAGTGTATATGGAATTTAACTATTGATAACTTTATGTCATTCAGACAAGACCTTTCTGTTAACAATTCTGTATTTTGCGTGGCCATTCTAATGATTTCACTGTACAAACTCCAGATGGATACAGATTGGCTTAAAAAAAACTTGTTTCTCAATCTCAAAACAGTAAGCATCCGAATGAAAGCTTTGAGGCGAGGCGCGATATTTATTTATTCGAACTGGACAATGTTCGCGATGGATTTATCATATTTCCTTTACCGCTTCCGCAGCGTGGCTGCAGGCTTCGATAACAGTGCCGTTTGTGTCCACAATATTGCTATGATATTCGCCATTCTTTTGCTTGTGGATAAAGATATAAACGATTTTTCATTCTGTGCTACGGACTAAAGAGATTTATTATAGAACTGTTGAAAATATAACAAATTAGGTAACAGGGAGATGTGATACTAATAACGTAAGATTATCACAGTACGTAGACTAGATTGTTGCGATGTATCCAAATTTGAAATTTCCATTATAATTTGTGGGTAGTTAGACTTAAACTTTGAAAGGCGTAATTACCTTATTATTATGAAATCTGTTTTTGCTTTAGAAATATAAATTGTTTGTGACGTCGTCCTTGTCGCAGACGTGCAGAAAGATAAAGCGAAGTGGCATCTATATAAGTAGGTATATGTAATTGTCACGGTGCCAAAGACCGGTGGCGCCCGCGACTATCTTCAGTTTAGTGCGTTCCTTAGAGAGAGGTGTATGGCGCGCGATGTGTTTTCATGTTCGCCTGCTGTGCGGCGCGCTGTGGTGGCCACTGCTGGTGCGATGCGCCCGCGCAACCCGCACCTACGACGACGACTATGATCAGGTGTGTCATCGTTGCCGCTTACTGTGCACTTCGCAAACATACTTCTTTGTTGTGTAGCTTCACTTCTTTTTTGGCAAGTACTTGAATGTTGGTATCAGTACAATACGTCCGGCGACGCGCAGTTATCCACTTTTCCACTTTGTTTGCTTATTTAAAACTCCGCAATTTATTTTAAAATGTGTTGTGGGCTTAATAGGTATCCTGTGCCTGCTAGCTTCCTAATATTGGTGTTCGTGTGGTCAAGACCCGCGGTGTGTGCGAGTGTAATGTGCGTGGTGCGTTGGCACTTGTGAAGTAATGTTCATCAAGGCCGGGCCGGCAGCGGCCGAACCGGAGCGCCGAGGATCTGTCTCCAATTGGTTCTCATCTTTAAGACGCGGTGGCGGGCGACGTAAACGTGAGGAAACTCCCGTGCCCTCAGGTTACGGTTCGCTGGGCAGGCGGAAGGATGGCTCGCAGCCACGGGGCAAGACCCGCTCCGCCTGGGATCTTACAACCGTCACTAGACTGGTCTGTATCTTATCTTCGATCGTATTTACGTTAAAAGTCATCATATTCTGATGAGTGGTGCTGATGACACACTGCGCTGGAGACCGCATTTGGCTGGTATCCAAATGCGCTGGATCGATCACGCTCTTTGCGTCTGCGTGTGAAATGATGACTAAACAATATTTATTCCTCGTTATGGAGAAATATCGCCTAATATAGTATTACTTACGTTTATTTTGGTAACGTTTTATTGCGATTTGTAATTTCATAAATTGTATTATTTTATGCGCAAAAAACAAAGTTGTTTTTAGTTTTAGCGATAGCACATGTGTTTTCACGGGTTGTATCGTTCGATAACGATAAACATTTGTACAAAGCACGAAGCGGCATGAAAATATTTTGTCAAATTCCGCATGATTCATTGCTACTTATCTATGAACGACTATAATGTGTACAGAGAATACGTTTCCCCAAACAAAACAATAGTGTGATTCATCATTCAGTTTGAACTTAATGTAATACTCTGTACCCTAATTGAGTAATACACGATCAATCTGAATCTTTTTGAATCAGATTGCTAATACATTGCTTCAGAAGTTCGAGAAAAAAAAAATCTGCTCAACAACGTAAATAACGCAATGAATGTTGTTGAACTGTCAAAATGAAACGGATCAGTCGTAATCGCTTACGAAAATGTGTTACGTAATTAGATAGCTGATTGAATACAAATGACCAGTAATAGGGCATGCTCTTGGCGTTGCCCTCATAGTTAAACGACGTTCAATACAGGCAGATACATCTGTTACTATGAATATATGATTTGATTGAACTATCGTCTTTGATCAACAATCGGTTTTATTACATTGTTGACGTTGATACTTACAACTACAGAATACAAATTAATAATATTTTCGATTTTAAATTACCTACCTATTTAAAATCGAAAATATTATTAATTTGTGTTTGTTTGTTTTTGTAGTTATTAGTTTTTATAATAAGCGACAATGACGAACCCAGTACTTACAGCAACTTTATAACATAATTGCGTAACATTATAATCATAATCACTTTCATTAGGACAGTTAAGATTAACATTGTGTTAAACTATGTGAGTGCCAAGCGACAGATTTTTTTAAACTAATGATTGAAGCAAAGGATATTACTGTGCTATCAAAATGATTACGAGTGTTTATTCTGAAAGTGGGCAACGTCACATATAGCTGTCATATTTCGCTGTTTTGATTAATTTGGCAATATTACTGAATGGAAATATAAAATGTGGCTAACTAGCGAACTAGAACATTAATAATGAATTGCAATTATAACATTGAATTTGATGTTGTAACCGTTTTAGGTGTAAAATGGGCATTTGGAAAGTTTCCAAAAGCTTTTTTTTCTACACATCTAAAACTAAATATTCGGTGTTACGATATTAATTAATTATTGCATTTCAATATCAATATTTTAGTTCACTAGTTAGCCACATTTTATATTACCATACAGTAATAATTCCAAATTAATCAAAACAGGAAAATATTTGACAGCTATATGTGACGTTGCCAACTTTTAGGATAAGCGCTCTTAAGGTGCAGAAGATCTGCACCATAATTGCGTAACACACGATCAAACATAATCTAAATCATTTTTGAAGGATATTGCTTCATATGTTCAAAAAATTTGACTGCTCACGCCAGTAGCACACCTCCGCCGCGAAACCGTAGCAGCGAAACCGCAGTAGTTCAATTCAACTGGCTCGCGTTATGTTCCGCTACTCGAGTTCCGCTACTAGAATTTCGAGTAGCGGAACATGCCGCGAGGCAGTTGAATTGAATTACTGCAGTTTCGCTGCTATGGTTTCGCGGCGGAGGTGTGCTACCGGCGGCGGCGTCAAAAACGTAAATAACGCCATGAATGTTGTTGAACTGTCATAATGAAACAGATTGTGATTGATCGTGTGTTATGCAATTAGGGTGCTAGGCAAGTTGCAGTCGCTTTTAAAGCGTTTCGTATTTCTATACCGACTCAACAGGATTGATAAGCTTTTCATCAGGTTCAGTCAGTCCTATACAATGTTGTTTTGTCCATTCCATCATTGCTATCGCTGATAGAATGTTACTTTGTCTAGGCCCTTAGGTGTACACATTACAACGAAATTAAGGGTCCGCAGACAGACGCGACGCGACTCTGGTGGAACAATTTCTATGAAAACTTCACGGAAATTGTTCTACCGGTGTCGTGCTTTTGGTTGTAAATTTCGACCCGAACATATTTTTTCTAGACTTATCAATTTATTTCGTTAAAGTGCTACATTTTGTCTTTTACTTACGTAGAACACAGCTCAGAATGTTTAAAGTAGAGCACAGCTATTGTTTGAATTGCGTGTTTACCAGGGAGTTAGATTCTATGGACACAGTAATGGCCGATTCCTATAATTTACGGACCGTTATTGGTTAAAATTAAGGCCACTGTATCTTTACCAATAATGAAGCAAAGACCTCGTAGCTTTGCATAGTAAACCGTCCCATATGGAAGTAGTTATCACAGGTAAAATTAGCTTACGAATCTATTTATATGCCTAGTTTGGCAATAAAAAATACTGCCATTGGTGAGATAAAACGATTAGTTTTTGTATTAAGTTTATTGTAAATAAGTGATAATTGTGTGTGTGATTAACACACACACAGTTATCACTTATTTTTAGATATTTTCAGATAACCAATGTTATTTCTATATTAAAATAAATAAAAGTTTATTTGACGGATTGAAAATGAGTCTGTTTTATGAGAATTACGGTATTTCTATTTAAAAAATATGTTAATCTTTATATACCTACTTAACAATTTCACAGAAAACGAATCTTGTAAACCGCCTGGCACATGACCACCAGTGACCATATGAAATTGCAATGTATAGAAAGAACACTTCAAATTCAAACCTACAAAGAACGCAATGGCGATCAGTGTCAATGATCAAGATACTGGATCCTTCGACTCATGGTATCCTAGTGCGGGATCCAGTGTCATACCTAAATATTGTAACACTTGTATATGAATCAATAAACCTTTTTATTTAAAAATTGCGTCTGCACCCTATTTTCATAAGTAACGCAATCGCCTAAACTAAATTAACGGACTTCTTTTGTATGAAACGAAAAACTTTTTTGGCAGAAGCACATTCCTTAATTTTTTAATACAATCACGAATTTTGTTACTAAATTATCACGTGACTGGAATTTAATCGTGCTCCGTTTTTTAAGAACAACGCAAAGCATCTGATATGATTATCTCCGCGACGTACCTAGGCACACAAAATGTGTTATATGTATGTGAAAATCTAATATCAAATAACCGTCGGTCCTGTGGCACGTTTATCAATGTGACATCACTAAGCAAACGATTCCAGTGTTTGTCTAACAATGTTTGTACGACCTACTAGTTCGCATATGTAGCCGCAGAACAATGGACATATGGCGCCTGTATCGAATACCCCTCGTTTCTACTACGTTTTACGAGCTGACCGCTCCACGCCTGTGTAAATTAGCTTTTAACTTCCCTTTGTGGTCTAAATTGAAAAAGTTACCGGCAGTTTTCTCTTGTTACAAATGTTATTTAAATACATTTTTTAAGTTGGGTCAGTTTAGACAGATTGATTAAATATCGGGATGCTATAACTGCGGTGTTCAACTGCTAATCCAAAGAGATTACATTTTTTGTAGCTTCCTGCACTGGCTTTGAACCAGCGGAGTGGTTGCATAACACATGTTCAATGCCAATTTTCATTTTGACACGAATTTTTCAAACATGAAGCAATGAATTACCAGTTGCCTTCAAAATCCTTCGGATTGTGATTGAAAGTAAAAGCAATTGGGTGCAGCTTTATTCAAGCCGAACACAAAAATGTTTTACAAGTTGGATTTTTTCTGGCAATTTCAGTATTTTTACATCTTCGAGTTCGTGTTTTTACATACTGTCAACATTGTGTGCCTAACCTACTATTATCCAGCGAATTCATCGATATTTACATCGTGATCGGCCATTATTGACATTCATTCGCGTCGTCACTTAATGCAAATTTGTCTTTTGTTCAAGCAACGGTTTGGTTTTGCTGCTCCAGTGCCTTGAGCTTTGCATGATGGTATTTCCTCAACGGTCACTTAGCTTGACTCACAGTATAAATCATCAGTTGTGTATGGGACCTTTTGAATACAAATGTATCTAGAGCTGAAGAGCTGGTACTGTGTTGTAGAAAGTAGAACAAATTCTTTCATCGGAGCAAGCTGCTTTATGCTTTCATGTCCAATAGTACATTTTATTTGTTTAACTGTTTTATGCTCTATCGAATTACTTGTAGATATAGATTCCAATTGAAATTGTGCAATAATCTAACAATTCTCTTTCTTCCAATTTATTAAATTTATCCGTGTTTTTAGAATACACGTATCTTGCAGACTCGGAGGATGCGATCATTATAACTCTTACCTTCGCACCAAACGAAGTCAGATGCTTCTATAAAATTACGTCAGATTTAGATATTGCATTTGCGCTGGTTCCGTTGCCGATTGTTACATTTTGTTTCACACGGTATTTCAATTTGGAACAAATTATATTACGTACGAGTATAGTGACGTATTCACCTGCCGTGACTGGTTCGAATAAAAAACTTTGTAAAGATCCGACCATGCATGACACACAGTATTTCTTTCTATATGATACCGTCCGCACTGCATCGAGCTGGTTTAGAATATGAACTTTGCTTTTTGTAACATCTAGTGAACATCATTATAGTTTTTGTGTACAAGTATTCTAAAAGAAATCAGAAGGACTCTGGTCTCTATACAGTGTTTGATATTTGAAGCTAGAGCTATGTCCTTCTGTGAATCTTTTATAGTTTTAACTGGTTCCACGCCTTAGAAAAGACATCTCGATTACTTAATTAATGTAAAGTATTTCAAAAGTAGGTATTGATTAAATATTTAACATAGGTAACTAGCATAACGGTTTTACCCCAGGGATAGCCAGGATAACCACATTCAGGGATATGACGACATTAAGCCTTAAATTGGAGGTCAATCGTAGTTATATGCTACATTTTAGCTATTTCGAAACGAACCATATTTTCAATCATTCTGTTTACCAAGATCGATTTCTTTGTATTGAAAATACCGTCCTTTCTATTTATAACTATCGACAGGGTCGTTTGTCAAATCTTGGGTCTACCACTGCGGTAAAAACTTCGTCATTGTCAACCATTACTGTCGGGCTGACCGTAGACCCTTAAATTCGGTCAGGACATTCATTAATACTAGTCACTCCCAGGATACTATTATTTGTAACGAAAGCGTGTACCTACCTAGGGAAATAGAAAATACATTTACATTGTGAATTTGTTGCAAAGGATATCTCAGCGAAATCAAAAGTGTCTCGTGCAAAAGCTTTGTCTCCGCAGTTTCCCATCGAATGTCGACGGCTAAATTCCTAGTGATTCAAAACATAGTTTTGCTACATTGTTAAGAGGAAACAGGCCCTACGATTCTCTATACAGATGTATTCCCCTTGTTCTTCCTGAATACAAATTCCAAAAACAATATTTTTTTTCATAAAATTAACGTCTGCTGAGACACGTCCCTGGTATTTCCTTTTTTTCAGCAAATTATTGGTAAAAAAATATGACCCGGCAAAAATTACAAAAATGACCTGTTTTACCGCCGTGATTAGAGGACTACTAGACATATTAGAATAGTTTTTAACATAAAAGAAAATCATAGGAACATAGGACATACTCTTTCTTAAATGTACCTAATGCAAAAAATGATTGAATCGGCTCAGTCTTCGAGGAGATAAAAGGGGAATATGAAACGTCGATCTCGTAATTTTTTTGTGATATATACGGTCTGAGCTGCAGCTGTCCCTATCGCACTCTACGGCAGACTTAAGGTAAGACGATGGCAATAGTTTCTTCTAATACCTATTTTTCAAATTCCTCGCAGGCCATGTTCCCTCTTAAGGTCAAAACTGTTTTGCCAATTTGTAGTACTTCCTACTAAGTCCGATTGGCGTGTTTGCGTGGAATTAAGATGACCTTTTCAGTTCTTGCGTCATGAAGCGATAATAATGTTTATTAGGTACCTTGCGTGACATCGCCGACATGCCTCACACATTCACACAAGTTTGTCAATTTTCTCGCGATCCAATTCCTTGCTCTATTTAAATAATCATTGAGTCATATTCTCGTCTATTAACAACTTCATTCCTTGTTAATAGGCAGATGACAATGAGCCTGACTGATTAAATATTTAATAAAACAAGTACTGTGTTACACGTCATTACAAATTTACGTCATAATCTGGGATAAATTAGATGAGTTGTGATTAGCGTAATTACAAAGTACGTACCCAAAATCATTGTTTATCTTTAAATAAAATAAATAAAAATATACTTATAATCATCCGAATTGTTTTAAAATAAATGTTTTCTCGCCAACGTTGTTTACAACAACAATATTTGGTGTTATTGTCCTTAATTTGTTAAACGAACACCGCCCATATAAGTATCAACGTGAGCGAAATATTGACCGGTATCCTTTGAATGGGATAGCGTTCCAGGAATCGCGTACAAGATGGGATGGAGGGGGGTGCTTTGACCTTGCCGGGGGTGGCGGGGGTCAGGGGCCCGCGAACTGCACGCACGCGGTCACTGACTCGCCAGACCAGTTTTGCTTGCATTGCTAATCATCAAGGGGACGGGGATCCTCCTTCGATGATTTCAAAAGAAAGATATTTTAAATGTTTTTGTATTTGGATTTTTTTTAATCCTTTGTTGACGCTTCATGAAAAAGAGTGCAAAAACATTGTACCATCCGCCAGTCAGTTTGTTGGCAACAACTTGCTCGGTCTTGTTTTGAATCGAAAACAAACTTCAGTCTCTGTTCTATTAGATTTATAGTTTTGACGTCAGTTATTTGTTTTACAGCTAAGCTATCCCACATTTGAAGTTAATAATACAAATATTTTGCAATTGTTTTTCGAATGATTCATAATATATTTTACCTGTAGGTACCTACAAAACTTATCATTTACCTTGTTTTGTAATGAAAATATACATAGTACAGTATGTTTTACATAGTTGGTATGCAAATGTTCCAGAAATCTGCTTCATTTCGTTAATCCACTTTAGTTCAATTTACTTTATTAAGCTAATCAAATAGCACAATTTTATTTAACACACACTGCTGTGGCCGTAAAAACATAGCAATTACCATCCATATAGTTCTAACAACGATATGAACTCTGATAACGAAATAATTAGGTATTTTAAAATACGTAGTAAGATTCGTACATAAACAACACATTACCTACTAGAACAGTTGTACAAATTCGCTTTATTTTTAAACAGTAATTATCTCTGTTTTTGACGCACGCTGTACAATAATATTTGTGTGCTGTTTTTGTAGAAATGTTTATATAAAACAATAATATTTCCAGATCTAAAGAATCAAAATAAGATTTAAAAAACAATTACAAGTTTCGATAACCTTTACAAATAGAATACCTAATTAATAATAACCATTACCGTTCCTGAAAAAATAAAATAATATCTAAGGAGCTAGTAAAAGTCAGATTAGATAATAGAGCTGAGGAGATACGGTCAGAATGGATTTTTAATTTAGCAAACTCAGGACAGAACAGACGGTCAACACATCATGTTGAAGATATTAAAGACTTTTTGGACCTTTTTCTAACTGACTCATCAATCATCATATTGAGGTCGTTTTCTCCATGCCCAGTGTTCAACGGTAATCTTCCTCATTGTAACTTTAAAAGAAACTTAGTGTTCTAAGTGATTTCTCTTGTAACCATTACAGTGAACATTGAAGGAACTGGTCTAGTAAGCTAATGCCTGATGGCCTTAAGTGCTACCATCTTGTTCCGGGAAACAACAATAAATACGGTCATCCTACAAACGTAACTGCGAAGAATTACGTAAACATGTTTGTGCTAACGTTGGGAACACGTATGTAACAGTCGTATTAATGTTCCTTTTACATCCAGTTCCATATTGATATCAATTGTAGGGGTGGTACGTAATAAAACTCACAATGTATTTATTTCTGGCATCGACATACATTTTATTAGACGAGAAGCGTCTATATCCCCCATGGTCGTTTAATTTAATTAATAGCTAAATGACTAATATCAACAGTTCTCTGAATTGGTATGGGTAAAATTAAAGACACGTGTGATATAATAACACCAACAGACATTGTGACTGGATGTTTGATTAATTTTAAAGTAAACCATATTTCAAAGGCCGTCAAAAAAAAATTGGCTTTATGTGATCTATATTCGAGAATATTTATTTTTATGGACAAACAATAAATATTTGAGATCCGCGACTAATTAGGCCAAGCTATTGGTGTGTTTGATTTACTATTAATTTATTTTGAGCATCTAGAAAAATATCTTAATTTTTTTTTCGTATTTCACGTGTGTCGTGCTCTTGAGCTACACTAGAAGTCGCATCAAATTTTTCCCACAAGTAACGTTCCCGAGAATACTTTCTATACACAACATTAAGAACCAGACACTCGATCCACAGGCTTGCCATAAAATCTATCTTAGAAATTGAGTAACCACAAATCAGTTGTTTGTTATACAAACACTGCGGTGCAGTGGTTAATTCCGTCGTAAATCTGTAATACTTTAGTCCGTATATAGGATTAAATTGGGTATAAAACGGCTTGATTTACCAGTTACCTTTATGTCTTATATATGTAGGTATCTTTTATACGAGAGGAGTATACAGACCTACATGTTCCTAATGCGTTTTTATGTCGTCTGGGGTGTGCTGCTGGTAATATCGGCAAATTACTTTCATGTTACAAACCACCAGTGCCTCCGCCGTATATGAGAAATTGACTTTTATTTTTTGTAAACGTCTATAATATTACTTTATTGGAACATGGGGAGCCAAATTGACAATAAGCAGGTTGTAAGAAGCTGCGCAGTTCTACATATTTTTACGTTTATCATAACATTGGAACGTTGCGTTTAGTTGACAGTTTAACTGTTCAAGATTGATATCTTAAGCACTCGCCTACTTGTCAGTACCCAATCAAATACAATAATGTGTAATTATTAATGATTGACTGTTGACCTCTTTACGAGTAGTCGAGCACCCTTATTAATGAACCTATTTCCCTCAGTTGACTATTACTTACTGTGCATCGATGGTTAATTATTATAATAGTTCCTAATAGTTTTTTGTAAAAGTCAACGTTGATAATTCTACGAAGCAATCAAGTATTTAATAAGGTCTTTCAGCGGTTAAGTGGTTACAGAGTAACATTTGAAATATTATTTCGTAAGCTGTCACTGATGCGAAACGAAAGCAAGCCACTCGAAATGTCGTCTTTTTAGGGGCGAGTAACACTTGCAATGTTCCCATGGGGTGCTATAATGTGGCGTTAAAGCCTCGCTAAACACGTAATCGCCCTTCTTCCGAAAAATACCGCCTGTCAGATATATTTTTGTTTAGGGACCATTTTTTATATCTTCGTCTTTTTGCTGGCTTAATTTTTTGCTGAAAATTCTTGAGTGCCAAGTCCTTGACCGTCCTTCATTTGTCGTAACACACATAATATAACCCATCACGAAGTCTGAACATTTTTGTCAAGCCAATTTTTCTCTATTCGTATTATCTGTCATGCACTCATGCTCATGAGTTTCATGATTCATTTTTCTTTCATGATTACACGTATAAAAATAAATATTTTCCTATTATTACCAAACTACGCAGTTATAAATCATTTTGTCAAAAGAACGTAGTCGTAAATATAGCGGAATGTCTGTATTGTAAATTGTAACAGTTACGCTAAGCTGTGTCGTGTGTGCCACATGTTTCATGTCTATGTTCTATTTTGTACTTTGACCTTGTCTTTTCCTTGCTCTTGAAATACTGCACTTCAAATTTAAGTTACCTATATCGTTTGTGTAATTGATGGCGCTTCTGGCTTTTACCAGTTTTGCTCGGAATGCGTGGGAGTTGATTTATGCGGATGTGCTGGGAATTTTTGCGCCATGAATGTGTTCAACAGATCCCCTAGATTAAATTGTTAAGTCTATCTACATAATAATAATCCTGAACTCTTAATTTACCATGTTTGATTTGAATATTATTAATTTCAACCTGTATGTCTGTATTTGGATTTTAACGTGTTCACATAAAATTAAGCTGGTTAACTATAGTAGTAAATAAACTATAAAGATAAACCAATTAAATCGAGACGTTAAGCTCTCGAAAGGTTCAACACTCACGTTCATGGCCAGCGTAAAAATGTCGATGGTTATAGTTATTCAACATGTGCCCCGCCATATGGCTTCCTTATCATATTTATCTCTCTCTTGAAAGAAAAGGAACGACCGAAGGAACTAAACAAAGTTATCTGTTCCACCCTCTTCTCATTTTTGTTTTTAAATATACTGCTGTATTGTCTGTGCTATTTCCTGAATGCACACAAGAGCATAAAATTTTATGAAGATGAACCTCCATGATAGGTATTCTAAATTGTTTTCCTCATTACTTATTGCCGACGTACGTTTTTAAAAATAAAATCTAGACAAAGATCATGATGTGTGTTTGATGTTATGAGATTATTGAACTGTAAGACGTTCAACACAACCCCAAGTTCGCAAGTGCATGCTGTCATCAGAGTAATGTAAAATGTATGAGAGTTAGCTTGGTGTGAGCACCAATTGTATTCTTAATAATGAACTGTGTTGAAACTCAAAGCATCGTGAAACTAGAACAGTTAGCTTCACAGACAATGATTACATTAATTAATGGATTCCAGTTATATAAGAGAACTCGAACGAATCCATTTTTAAATTGTCATGCAATAACAATAATATCATCTGCCGCTTGTCAAAACGGTATATGGGCCAGTCTTACGACCCAGTGGGTCCAGCTTAATGGCAGATGACATCGCGGCAGGCCCAGACGGAGCTGGCGAGATGAGCTGGACTCCTTTAATAAAGATTGGTCCTTGGCAGCTCTTCACGGGTAGCATGACAACCATAGAAACGGGTTTTGTCGTGACAAAATGACAGATTGTGATTGTTTATCTGTCATTTTGTCTATTCTTTCGTCGACAAAACCAGTTTCTATTGATTGTGCTCATGTTAAGCGTGCTGGAGAGAGAGTAGGGAGGCCTTTGCCCAGCAGTGGGAGAACAATGGCTAACAAAAAGAACAAAAAAAAAATACGGTAATAATTTTCGATAGCAGTTAGAAGAAAAAGTTTACATGCTATATTTATTAATCCATCAAATGAGTATTGAATTACTGATTCAGTATAAATAAAAAAATCGTGTTTACATAAATCACTCGTTAATCACCTTTATGTAAAGGATGTGAAATCCTGCTTAACGGCCAATTGCATAAACTATTGTAAGATTAGAAATTCTGTTTAAGTTTCAGACATGTTTCAGTGTTTATTTTTTTACATAACAAATTAATTATCCATTCAGTTCAAACGGGTGTTGTATAAAGATTAGATACCATGTGAATGTGAACTCTACATGACGACTTTAACCGCTGTACAGGTCACAAGGGAAACTGCATCTATGTAAATTACTATGTATCATTTACTGCTAACCTCCGCCCGTGGGACATTAAAAATGAAGGTAGAAATGTATAATTTAAACTTCTTATATTGACATAGCGTTTTAAAATTCTATGCGTCTCTATAAAAGAATTGATATTCGTGAGCTGGCGTCATTGTTGTCGGAGTTTTGAGGGGTATCTTTGATTAGCGTTTCAAATCCCATCGTAGATCGATGTCAACTGCGGCGATAAATTTTGTGGGGGCGTTGGCCGTCGGCACGGCTTGCATGTTCCACGGTCCACCGCTCCCATACTAACTGTCTCATTAGATCCCTCTGCGAATATTTTTTGCTCGTACTCCTGTTTGACCCTCGTTCGTTATCGAAGTATAATGGCGACGGACATACCAGTCGTTTTATTCGTAGGAACTCGCGTATGTTCGTTTAATTGAAATTAATTTGTGTCTTCTTTTATTTGTGTTAGCATTAGTCGTTGAGAACTCCAAGCGACGCGTTTTACCCACACATTAATCATTACAATAGTTGATTCAGGTCCAGTTATATTTAACTCACATTGTTAAATAATATGCCACTGGTGTATTGATAATATTCAGTTAATTACTGCATTATTTTCTGATAAAGAATACTTTTAAAGATTAAAATTAAATTGCTTGCGTCTGAAAGTCGCCATTTATCATAAAACAATACCTGAACTGGACTAAGGCCCGAGTTCACCAACTACAACGTAATCATTGATTACGTAACCGTTCTGTTAGAATTAAACAGTTGTTTAAATAAACTGCGTTTTTTTCGTGTTCACCATTTTTTTCCAACCAACGGTTAAATAACCAAGCGTTTTTGAATGAGTGAGTCGAAAATGACCGAATGGTCGAATCGTATAACAGTATTTTGTGAATGTAGAATCTCAACGTCAATCAATTTTCATTGTCAAACTCACAGAGTACATTTTTAAATAGGATATAGTTGTCACTCGAGTCATTTTTCGGTATGTATGGCGTATGGCGCCATCTGGTGCTTTGTGCAAGGTACTTTCGCACTAGGCTTTAATTACTTTTATTTTTATTAATGCGATTGAAAATAAAATAAAACGAAGTAGTTATCTACTATATAAAAATAAGTCGGGTTTTCCTTCCTGACGCTATAACTCTAGAACGCACGAACCGATTTCCACGGTTTTGCATTCGTTGGAAAGGTCTCGGGCTCCGTGAGGTTTATAGTAGGTAGGGTAGGTAGGGTAGGTAGGGTAGGTAGGGTAGGTAGGGTAGGTAGGGTAGGTAGGGTAGGTAGGGTAGGTAAGGTAGGTAGGGTAGGTAGGGTAGAGTAGTTTGGTAGGGTAGGTATAAGTACTTAGTGCTACCCGTGCGAAGCCGGGCCGGGTAAAGCTAGTTACAAATATATGTTTTAATTTTTTTAATATTTTCATATATGTAGTATATATGTGCTAATTTAATTTTTGAATTTCATCATTGCGCCATGTTTGGAATATACAAAATTATCTATCATATTATCCTCTTCAAAGATATAATTCAAAGCGTCTTGAATTTTTGTAACTAAAAGTGATGCACAATGCAAAACTTCACATCTGGAAGCATAAACCAATGGTTAAACTGAGTCGGCTACTACGTTTAAGATAACCGTTCGATTAGAGTACTTAATCAATTGTTAGTGCTTGGTGAACAGTAAAATATTGTTAAACAGCCGTTTATGGCTTAGACAGATGTTTAAAATTTAACCATCTGTTGGTGAACTCGGGTCTAAGTATTTATTGAAAAACGGACATCAAGCGGTTTCGCTGGCCAAGTAGTTAAATCACCAATGTCTCTGCTTTCTTCCCTTTTTGGCAGTTAGCCAGATTTACAGTCTACCTTAATTTACGCGCGGATTGTCGGAGCTTGTGCGAAACGAAAATCTTTGGAAGTTGCTTGGCAGTGGCACTCGCTCCGTGACCGTAGGCCGGAAATATGAACCCATTGTGCAGCTTCGTCTTTTTGTAACGCGGGCCGAGAGCACCCCAATGTGCTGCTCTTACATCGCATGTTTTTGTTATTGTTATCACTTGCAGCAGATTTTTGTAACATTCCAGAGTTTTGAATGACTGTTATAACGTGAACACAATACGCTGATAAGTAAAAAAAGCAGAAAATGCAAAACTTTTATGCTACTCGATGTTATCTAAATAACGGGTTCCCGTAACTCTAAAACATGCGTCTGATAATTATGATACCAGGTTTTTATGACTAATCGATGTTGGTAAATCCCACCGAAGTTTTTTGCGTCATTCAATATTAACGATGTTTTTATTATTTTTCAGGTAAGCATCCTTTTACATCACGCTTCAAGTTGATGGGGTAAGAAAGACGGACTTTAAACGAATTGAACTTGAGAAATTGACGGAATTCTGCCGAGGTAACGTTACTTTCCACGTGTGACGGACGCTCAATATCTGTGCGGATGCGAGTGAGTGTGTGGGTCAAGAATGCGGTGGTGGCGACTAGAGGTCGTGTAGGTCGTCAATACGTCATCGACTCACCGATCAAATCACTGCAAAGTTCAAACTGCTAGGTATAACCTCCTCATTTTAGGAGTTGGTTAAAAAAATAACGAATGTGCAGCGTCGATAGACGTGTCTTGACTCTTGCTCTTGGAGAAAGAACTATTCATAAGGTTAGAAATAGAATAAATTATAATACAATAAATGTTTTTGTAGATACATAGTTGTCATTCAGATTAAATATCTTTTTTACATCTATAATCAGCCGGCGTTCGCCCGTGATACCCGCCACCTTTCTTGGAAAGAATGAATGCCAGTCGCAAGCAAATTAGTGTACTTAATAAAGTTCTATAGTTGCCCAGTACTGCCCGCTGAGTCACTTGCGTAGACAACACAATCCATGTTACTATAGATGCAAAATAATATTTTCTAAAATGAGAACTTCTAACAGAACTTGTGCGAAGTTTGTTCACTTCAACGCGTTGTGTTTTAGAAGATAATTAGCAACAAGATGTGGGCGGAAAAGAATAAATACTGAATATGAGTTTATTTTGCGCAGTATACTTAAATTTAATTTACCCATTCTGGACATGTTCACAGGCATGTAAATAGCTACCTGTGTATGAATTTAGAGTGATCGTTTTGATAGTCTTCACAATCGTGATTACAAGTGAACCCAGAAAGGTTATTAAAAGTTCAGTTGGAAAAGGCCAAAGTACCCTTTCGTTTGTGCGTGGATACCGGTGAATCACTTTATTATTTTTACATGTACTTATTTTAACTCGCAGGAAACACGCTCGCTGGGTTATTACAACTAAGTAGTGTAGAAACCGTATATGAAATCTTTATTAAAACTCCTGCCTCATGGGTTATTAACCGCGGCTGTGGTTCCGAGTTTTTTAATCCGGTTCAATTCTTTTCACTTTTTACCCTTAATTCGTGTGAAACATTAATAGTCTTTGGTTCCTAATTGCAGTCATGTTTTTGACTTTGACGTTCAAAAGTGCCTTATAAGGGCCTATTTGAAATAAATGATTTGACTTTGACTACATTAGCATCAATTTAAAAAAATCGGAATATTGAAAAAAATAAACGCGCGGGCCTTACAGTAGTCGCTTAAGATGTGTGACATCTGAGATTTTGGCGGACGTAGTATATGATATAAACAATTGTCATTGTCATCGCCATCGTCATTTTCATCGTCATCATCTTCATCATTTTATTTTATTTTATATTATTCGGGAAACTTACAGCTAGTACAAATATTATTCTTAAATTATATAAATTTGAAGGCCATTTACAAGTTTCCACTGATAAAAATTTGAAACAAAAGAAAGACAACAAAAATAAAGGCAATTACAAAATAGCTACAACATAACAATAGTAAAATAAATAAATAACTTAAGAAATAAAGCATGATCAATTAAACTAACAAACAAAAATCAAATACCATACGAAATAATTACTTTTCCGCAAAAAATCTTTTTACCAACACACTTTTAAGCCGAGAAACACTGGTGTTGAAAATGTCCAAATCATGTTCACCAGTCAGTTTATTAAAACCTCTGCTCGCACGGACTAGAAATGAATTCTGCCTGTATGCAGACTTATCATCATCTTCATCATCATCATCCTGTTTATTACCTCTCGGAAAATGTGTTGGTACCGTCTGACGGCCAACTCTATAACCGCGCGCGCTCATTGGTCAAATCAAATAGCGCGAGCGTCCTCGCCTTCCTGTTAAACACTTCCGCCCCTTTTCACGAAATCACTCCCATATATTGCAGGAAAAAGAGATTGCAGGAAAGCGAGATTGTAAGAAAGTGAGATTGCAAGAAAGCGAGATTGTAGGAAAGCGAGAGGAAAGATGTTGTTTACATAAAAAACTTCAGAATTTCACAGCTAATGCTTTCATATTTCCTCAAACTAAGTACCTATATTGAATAGCGTACATGTCACAATTCACGGAGAATTGTTTAGTTTGGTTCTAAACGTGACAAATTCTCAATAAAATGATAGTCATCTTTGACTTAATACTTCAAGCAATACCTATAAAAAGAAAGCATGTGGTCCCGGCTGTCATTCGGTCAAAGTCAAAGTCAAATAATTTATTTCAATTAGGCACAAAAAAGGCACTTTTGAACGTCAACATTTACAGAAAAAATAATAATTGATTCTAGTTGCCCCTTCCAAAAGGTAGTTTTCGTATGGAGAAGAATGGGCAAGAAACTCCACCGTTACTCTTTTAAAATGTTTTCACAATATCTTGTATAGATCAATTATATAATTATATGTGAAGACGATGCACCTAGAATAAGATTACTATACCACGTTAGGTAAAAATAATGAAAAATGGTCGGAAATCTGACATTTGTTACGGGTAGCCCAAAAGTCTGACAACCAGTCTTACCAAGGGGTATCCAGTGTTCCCAGTAACTGGGTTGTGGAGGTCAGATAGGCAGTCGCTCCATGTAAAATACCTGTATTCAGCTGCATCTGGTTAGAACTTAAACTGACCCCAACATAGTTGGGAAAAAGGCTAGGCAGATTGGTTTAGTTTCGTCACAAAATCCTAACACTGCCGAGTCTTATAATGAAAACCGAGCAATGACTTGCCGTGTCTCCATGGTAATCGATCTAACTGTCATGGTACCCGCACCTTAGTCTATCTATTAACTGTACAGGGTGGCAGGAACATCGACGTGAAAACTGATACCATAGATTCAGTATATGATTCTGAACCCCCCCTGCGTTGAAATTTTTCGTTGGTTTTTTTTTTTTTTATCTGAAAGTAGAAAATTTCAATACCTACGCGGTCAAAATGTATGGAACAGCAGATTAATAAAAAATAAAAATAAATATAATATTTTAGTTCAGATACAAAAATCCATATATAATGTTAGTAGTAGTAAAACTTATCTAATGTTAGTATTGAATTAGTAATAATAAACAACTGATGCATCTGTCTATTTGGATAAGACGTGAGTCTGAACTCTTAGACTCTTACCCACCTTCGTAAGAGGGGAGAGTCTCACCGGTCTGAACACACATCCAGGATGCCATTGGAGGAGGAGCGCAAGCGCGCCATCATGGCGCATAGCTTCCGCATGATCGCGGCAAACCCGTCGACGCACTCTTCCGCGAATATCCCTGACGCGCTACATCGCCACGGCAACCCTAAAAGCACCCTGAATGCTTTATTGTACTGTACGCATAGGTCGCTTTGTGCCCGCTGGGAATATATACTTGGTCCACAGACAAAAATCCGACAGAAAAAACCAACGAAAAATTTCAACGCAGGGGGTTCAGAATCATTTACTGAATCCACGGTATCAGTTTTCGCTTCGATGTCCCTGCCACCATGTATACGTACAACGAAGGCATACCGTCTCATTGTATCAAACTATTGTAACAATCACTTATACAAAGTATGTGACATGTTGTTATTCACTTCACCGGCCACACCTGAAGGTCGCGTTCCACGTAGCCTAGCCGCATTCAACTGATGTCATTTTACTTTAGAACATTCTTATGTCATTACCACATCAGGCATAAACAGGAATTATATTCTAGGAAATAATGAAGATGTAGATGAAACTTCTACTGTTCAAGATTTCCTAAGATAGCCATATTTCCTGAGATGGCAAGTAAACGTAAGCGAATTACATCACTGAAGGATTTGAAATAAAAACACAGATCTTTTGTGATCGTTCTATTTATAACCCAGTCAATGTAGCTAGATACAACGACGTCGCGTCGGTTCTTTAAGCATGTGTCGCGTTTTATTATAGACGATTGGAGTACTTTTCTGCACTGTTTCATAAAAACTGAAAGATACAATGCATAGGTCTATGATTTCCGAAGTTAAAGAAAGAATATATGAAACACCAATCAATACCCTAATTGAGTAATACACAATCAATCAGAATCTGAATCGTTTTGAAACAGATTGCTAATCCATTGCTTAATAAGTTCGAAAGAAAAATCTGCTTAGCAACGTAAATAACGCAATGAATGTTGTTGAACTGTCAAAATGAAACAGATTAGTCCTAATTGTTTATGAAAATGTGTTACGTAATTAGGTAGCTGGTTTCGCTCATAAACGAAGTATCACGAAACGAGCGAGGTAAAGTTAGGCTACCGAAATAAGGACAATTTTAAGGTACAGACGCCAGCACATTAACCTACTACAATCTGTCAAATTTCTTTAATAGATTTTCAACTTTATACCGAAACAATAAGGTTCAAAGTTGATTGGGAAAATTTTACAGTTTCGGGTAGGTTGAGTTGCTGGCGTGTGTACTATTTAATTAAGTCACAAGAAAGAGTCAAGTTTGTCTGTAAGCAAAGTTTCTACGTGGCGGAAGAGATTGCAAAAGTTATTACGGACAGAATATCAAGTTCTCACTGTTTCAGTTTCGCCACTATTTCAAGAGAGTACAAAAGTCCTGTATAATAATTATATTAACTTAGTGTATGAATGTGAATAGTACTGTATGAATAAAATTAAGAAGGTAAGAAGGTTTTTGTATATTTACGTTGTGTGTATAAAGTACATACAAGACAGTTTATCAAAGTGTAGTAAGGAGTAAGTACTTGGATCAGTATCGATTTGGAGATATCACCAAATTTATGGATGAACTGAACTCGGACGAGATTGAAGTATAACTAAATCGAAGATATGTAATTATCATAACATACGTTGTGTTACACGATTGCAAAATTATAAGTACGTGAAAAAATGAGCGAAGTCTGCGTTAACTGGAGCGGTTCGTGCAAATGCACTGTCTGCATGAATAATATCATAATAAAGTATTCGAAACTGGTTATAAAATACCGGCTAACTCAACGATACTAGGAATCTTAAAATACGTGCTACAGTTATTTTGAACTGATACGTATTAGGTAATACTAATTAGCTTCTGCACTAAACAATAATTTAAACGTTGGACACGAAAAACTATAGAAATCGCACTTAGATTTCGTGTCAATGATAAGTCGGCAGTAATTAATTACTTTCACAACGCCAGTTCTAGTCTACCGGGTTGTTTAGCGTCGATACTTAATAATGTATAGAAATATAATGTACTAATTTCGCGATACATTGTTGAGGTTCAGTAACTTATGTGGAAACTAGCAATTAATCGTTTCCATAGAATACATTGTATCGCCCATTGTTAGTGTATCCTTGAAAGTATTTTAGAGAAGTTTAAGTTCATCCTCCTTTCGCCGTTGCGGCTGCGTTCAGCATGTTTCAATACTGTTCTTGGCCCAGTTTTCGAAAGGTTTGTAATAACTTAATAAGATATGCATGAATGTAATTTATAAATGCATTGATATTAAATCTTTATAAGTAAGGACACTTGGTGACGATATACGATATCTAAATATTGGATATGTGAGACGATATTTTGGATATTATGTTGACATCTATTCAATGCATGTAGCGCAGTACAAGAATACATCCAAGAAAGCCGGCCGACCTATTTACGCATGAAATGGCAACCTAAAACAGGACATGACTTACGTCGACAAGGAAATAATTTTTTAGATGGACTTTTTTTTGAAAGACTGCTAGCGAGATTTACAAGAAATCTGAAACGGATAGCAGCCAGAACCTTAGACGAAGACATTGGAAACAGCAAAGAGTAGAGGCACCGGTGAAGCTGGACTTGACCTGAACCAACCTAGCAGCGCCGTTGTAAAAAGATGGGGCATCCATAGATAAATATCACCCGTCTCTCCACTATTCCATTGCCTGCTCTAGGATGCATATCCGGTACGGCTCGCAAATCCTTCCATATCCTAACGGCACTTCTTCCCTACCATTACCGCATGCCCGGTCTACTCCTTGATATGCAATGGCCTCTGTAGCGTCATGAATCATGAGGCTCCAGGGGCAAATCTTGTTAGTGTAAATCTTGGGGTTCATCTTATTTATCGAGTCTGGATAAACCACGCTGGGGTCGTTGCATTTCAGTAATTCATTCATCATATTCAATGCATGCAGCTTCACAAGAATTTTGTATCTTATTGCGGTTCAAGGAACGCAAAGTCGCTAAAGATCACAGTTCATTCAGAAATGGTAACTCCAATAATAGTTGAGCTGGCAGACAATTCTGTATGGTAAATATCACTGGGCCAGCCAATAAAAGTACCGAAAATACACGTAGTTGGAATCCTTCCCGGTTGCCTTTGGGATGCAAACATAAAGTAAACGAATAACTTTCCACCGATGATGAAGCTCTTGAAGTGCTTAACGAAAACGACTGCTCTCGATGTAATTGCGAGTTCAATTGCCCAGAAATTCCACTTTGAAGATCAAGGCAAAGCCTTCGTGATTTAAAAATCTATATTCAAATTCGTAGAGCCTGGATCTCTTCAATAATTATGAATGCTTTTATGTTTCCCCAAAGCTTTAGAAAGATTAGAAAATAGAAATAAATGAATTCTTCTATGTGGCAAAAATTGGACTGATTAAATTATTTTCACAATCATAGCAAGGGCTCAGTTTGTAGCTGGGTTTCAATTATGCTGCTTCCAATTGAACTTTATAATATTCCTTGACCTAATGTTCATCACTTGATTTGTTGATGAAACTATTTTGCTGCCAATAGTCTTGGCTAATTATTTGTTTACCTAATGTTTTCGTAGATATAACCCTGAGCTGAGCGTGAATTGAATTAATTTAGCATCGGTATGACATTAACAGAACTCTAGTTCTCCAGTTGGTATGGGTGTGAAGGTCGTTATAGCAGTACGTCTGCGTGCAATGACAATAGTGTAATTTGTTGCTGCGGTTGGGAACTCTGCCAGGAACTGTTCACATTACGTTCTGAGGCGATTCACCTCGGCGCGCGTGCATTTCAAACCAGTCCAATCTAATGCGGCGTAGTAATCTAAATATTACTAAATTATGATTGATACATTAAAATCCCATTAGCAAATCTCAGGTAATAAACTCAATCCTAATCATGTTCAATCATTTCCATAAATTGTAAGTAATCTATTCATTCTCGTTAACGTATTATCAAAATTTTATTAATCGTTGCTAAAGCTGCATAGCTAATAAATTATATGAAAACGCCTGCGCTCTAATAATATAGGCTACATATTTATAGCTCGGCATACATTAGCCACGCCATTAGCCGATGGACCGTGTCGTTAAGGGCTAAGTATTGACCTGAAAGCTATTGTTAGAAACGTTAACTCTACATTTTAAACTGACGGCGTTATATTTAAAACGTCGTGTCAAGTCGTGTGGTTTACTTCTCTCTGACCTGAACCTATTTAGTTTCTTTACTTAGTACGTTTGTAGACAGGCTGTGTTAACGTATCATTTCAAAATATACTGATACGGAGTTTGTCTGTCAAAGACTTCTCAGAGTTATTGTATCTTCTGTATGTATTTTTGTCCATCTTCAAGGTATTTTTGTTTATATTCTGAGTCACTGGACTCTTAGTTTATTTATAAATTAAATGTCTCTTAAAAGCTTTCAATATTTTAGAACCTTTTAACTACATTTTGTAGCCAATAATGTGGTGTTCCGACCACACCTTACTTAGGTTTATTTTTGTCGTTACGTAAAGATAATATTTTAGTGGGGACGCGGAAGCAAGTTTGTAAATATGCATCCGCCCCAGCGCAGCGGTTCACTTGTCGAGGGTACTGTTTGTTCACGTGAGGCACGTGGCACCGACCGCCTGCGTAACTCAGCCCACAGTCAACCAACCTAATGCGGCTTATGGAGTTATGGTGAACTTTACCTTTTTAACAACACTTGTGTGGGTAATAATTGCCAACATTCTGACGAAAGCCTTTCTTTTTCAAATGCCATGCGATTTCAACTTAAACTTTGGCGCAAATGTTTAATTAATCACTTTCTCTGAACTATCATTTTCATATTGTTTACGCTTGTATTCGTAAACCTTTCCTTTGGTACATGGTACATCGTAAACAAGACTTCTAGACTAAGAAGAAATACGTGTCTAGAATATTGGCAATCAAAAGATAACAACAACGAATCGATCTCTCTACGAAATTGGAGTCAAACAGCGTCGGGAAAGTGAATTAATAGGGGAAAGTCTCTAAGGATTCGCATGCTCGCTTTCGTTACGTGCCGCCAATGTCACGTGGAGGAACCGAACTGTACCTCTGCCATGTAGCTAAGAATAAACACAATGCTACAAAAGTCCCTAATTAAATAACAACGCCTATATAAAAGGCATATAAGCAATTGATGAAATTGCAAATAGACCTTTGCAGTTTGAATTACATGATTGCTCGCTGCATGGTTCCTTGATTTAGATTTATAGTCCACTCTCAATAGATTTCATCAAGATGATTGCACAAATAATACAATTGGAACTGTTTGCGAAGTAGTGATTTTATGTGACTAATACGCAGCTCTTGTGGTACAATTGTTTTTCCTTATTCATGACGCTATTTTACTTCTTAATTACTTAAAATAATTTTACATTGCGCATCTGTTTGCCATTATTCTTTGGTATTTATGTTAATTAAATCACAGGGAATATATTTGGTGTAGCATTGCCCCCGATTTCCTCACGTAATTTTTGAATTGACAATAGTAACCTTGTGAAAATTATATATTCTACATTTCTACCTCTTTTACGTGATTCATTAAGAGAGAACAGGGCGTGCGATTCTCCATACAAATGTATTCTCCTTTTTTCTTCCTGAATAAGGCCTCTAGAGCAATCCTTCTTTTTTTTTTTCATAAAATCAAGATCTGCTGTAGTCACGTCCCTGTTATTTCCTTTTTTTCAGCAACTTATCGGTAAAGAAAATATGACCCTCCAAAAATTACAAAAATGCCCCATTTTTACCGCCGTGATTAGAGGAGTACAAGACAAATTTGAAAAGTTTTTAAGATAAATGAAAATTATAGGAACCTAGACGTACTCTTTCTTAAAATTTTAATGTAAAAAAATAATTGAATCAGTTCAGTTTTCGAGGAGAAAAAAAGGGGAATACGAAACGTCGATTTCGTAATTTTTTTTGGTGATATAATTGGTCTGAGCTGTAGCTATCCCTATCGCACTCTACAGGGGCAGACTTGAGGTAAGAAGACGGCAATAGTTTCTTCATATACCTATTTTTCAAATTCCTCGCAGCCCCTGTTCCCCCTTAAATGTTGCTACTTTAGGGGCGGTGCTTAGTTTCATAAATGTTACTTAAAAGTTCATTGATTTGTTTTTACTAATTAACTATAAATAGTTTGTAACACGAGGAACTAGTCTCATATGTGCTTCTCATTTGTCGAGATGTATTTTAAACATTGAGTAATTAGTCACATCTGGTAACTCACGTCATATTGATGAATAACGCGTAACAACGAAGTTCAAAATATTCCCCTGATTGAGAAATCTGTCATGTTGAAATTATACATTTGAGAACAATGTAGAAAGACGTGCACGTTAAAAGCGTCCGTAATCCTTACTAATATTATAATCTTACTAATATTATTGCTCAATCTTTGGCTCGAATATCAATAAATTCAAAAGCTATACAGGTTTGATTTATCAATGTCGGAACCCCGATCGATGTGGGCCCTTTTCATCGACTCCCATTGACCACAGTTGTTAAATTGTGTTTCAATTATGCTACGTCGCTTTATATTGACGAACTAAATATTCGTTATTCAAGACCACTTCAAATGAATTAGCTTCATTTAAAGTTAAACAATCTAACGAATGGTTAATGATATTGCATTTTAAAGCCAAATCATTCGATACGCCTTTTGTGGAATCTGATCGTGATGTCATCTTTAGATTGTTACATTATTAGATATTTAAAATTCATAGAAAGTTAATCTGTTACTAAATAAATGTTATATAATACCGCGGACCGGGGTCACACTTTCGTAGAGTTCAATTGTTTATAATAACGGATATGGCTCACTCTGACTGTTATTACCAAAATGGTTATATTTATCTCTTCATGTAACTGTGACTAAATAAGTTTATATAACCTTTGAACATGAAATAGAATGTTCAAATTATTATAAATAAATTACAGCTAACATGTTTATGTATAAGCATAACTGTGGAGAGTAGAGATAGGCCGTACAGTTAAATAACAGCATTTATTTACTGCCAAGAACAGCTTCTGTTCAAGATAGAAAACCACAGCGTTTAACTTTTAAAAGGCACGTCGAATTAACCAATACTTAATTTTTAATTGCCGTCAAAACAATAGTGAATCATTTTAGTTTTGAGTCATATCCATTACAATGAAACATATGCACACATAAGGATTTGTCTTCACAAAGCGTCATTTTATGACGTGCGTATTTAAAGTCAGACCACGTGTTGTGGCTATTTCTTCACAATTGCTGCAACACCAGGGTATTCTTGTCCCCAGCTATTTATACGGCGCGAGACTTAATCGCCATCCATTACGGGCTCAGCTCACATCGCATCCAAATGAGCCGACACAATAACAAATCTTCGTGATCACGATGTCATGTAGACTTAGGCATACAATTTAGAGCTCCACATCTTCTCATAGAAACCTTGCAACAAACGCTTCCTATTGAATTAGACCGATATCTGTTCAATACAGATGGACGAGATAATGCCTTTGATCGAATGCCTGTCTGTAATTAGTCTTTGCTGGCAATGCAGGCGATACTAAAGGTCTTTTCAATTTGTACGAATATCTGAAAACATCACAGCCTAGAACAGGAATCCATCCAATCCAAGTACAAACACACACACACACATATATATATAAATATAGGTAGGTACTTACTAAACGAATAATGAATGTAAAATTAACTATTGAAATAAAATTGGCAATCTGAAATGAACAGGTGTTGATGTGCCAATGTAACCCGTAGCGAATTCATAGCATTCACTTTTGATGATATTATATCGGGTGAAAGGTTCATTTGTAAATATCTTGGCGAAAGTGAATAAGAGGTAGTGTTGCGAGTTTGATTAAGTAGTAGTCAAAGCGGTTATTCTCACTAAAATATGCTGAATTTCATAAGAAGGTAAACAAACGTTTGCTTTTTGAATGATGAATCATTTCATCATCAATATCTTACTGCAATTCTGGGTGCATCACCGATTCACCACACAGTACCTATTTACCGATAATGCAAAATGGTGATCTCAAAATAATTATTTAATAAAACATCAAGCTATCAATATCTGTCACTTCCTTTGGGCAAACGCAGTACTAACTCAAAATCTACAATTTTCAATTATTATTGTGTCGCATAAATTGGGATGAATCATGACACGATACTCGTTGTGTCATTGTTTAGTTAAGTCGTCACTTGTTTGTGATTTATCCATAAATAACGCAGACCTTTCATTTATCCCAGCCAGCGGTAGGAAGACACGTTATCCCTGAATTGAATGATAGAATTAAACTAAATAATGTTTTATTTTCAGACTGTTGAATAAATAAAATCTGTCCCCAAAAAATATTCACCTCCATAGTGAACGTTCGATAATAGTCGTCATAGACGTTCACTCTAACTCTTAAAGCCTATCCGTACAAAAAGCGCCTTTAGTGCATCCGGCTTTTTCCAACTAGTAGGAATTCAGTCACCTGCTACATTTGCAGGCAAAAACCCGTCTAGACGCCATTAAGCTAGAGTGCGGGCCTACACTTGGAAACACTATAAATGAGAATCAAATTATTGTCAATCTCATTATTTTACCCCTTAGAAGGATTCTGTATTCTGTTATAAATGTACCAACTAAGGGTAACATCTAACTAAGCTTGCCTGAAAATAACTTGGTTAGGAGCAGGTGACCTTTGTTTGCGGCTAGAATACTAATTTATTCTGTTTGTTGGTTTAGGAATGCTCGTCGACTTATAAAACTAATGCAAATTGCAATTCTATAAACGTCGTCAGCAGGTTATTGTTTACTTCATTCCTCCATTGTCCGAGGTTCAATACGCTATACGATCTGTTCTATTATCCGAACTTTGACCTCGTAGCCATGTAAGCTTTTGTTTTGCGTGACTGGCCAGGTACTCATTATACATTAGACACATTTTAAGCTATTTAATTAGCTTAAAATAATAATTACGGCAGCAGCACATCACTATTTTGATAGTCAAGAGCTCTCTGTGTAATTATGGTAGGCGCTTCAAGCACTACAGCCAATTATCAGATAATTTCATAATATAATATTCGATGTGCAGATTAAATTAGCCTGTAAACCATTAGTAGATTAATGATGTCTAAAGTGTTTGGCAAGCATTCGGGCTTTGAACCATACTTTTGTACTTAAAGTTTATTACTTACTCGAAATTTAGCTCCCTATGAGCTTATTTCATCGTCTAGACAAGGAAGGCCGGTATCATGTCTCCTGGGGGAATAGGTAGCGAACCGCAAATATTGTTAGCGTTGCCAGACCGTGGCGACGAGCGGCCATTGTGTGCTTGTTTGAGCTTCTATTAGGGGCCCATTCACTGGTCCTCTTGGAGACTGCGGGCTACGCTTGCCAATTGATAAGTCCTCTGTTTTTACTTTCAGATATCGGGATATCTGATTAATCATGCCTAGTAAAATGACGAAAACTGTCAACTGTCAACGGCCCTTGAGATTATGAAAATGTAATTTCCGTTTCCCATGAAATTTTCATAAAACTCGATCACGGCTATAGTTTTACAGGATTAGGAATTCTGCTCTATGCGGCTAGCTAGCTGTTAATTGATAGAACAATAGACTCAGTCGCAAAATGACCATTTATCAAAATGTCTACCGGACGCAAAATGTCCATTTCACAGAATATTTCTCGCAAAATCCCTTTCGTAAAATTAAAAATAACTAAATCTCGCAAACGATTAAATTTCTGTCAGTTTTCTGTCTTATCTGAATAAAAGATTATTATGTTACCCTTTGTGCGCGAATCCGAATTACACTTTACCGTTTTTGTCCCGATGGGAAGGATTGATGTGCGTTGGAAAAAAGGCACATTTTGCGAAGTGGTGAAATTGCGAAAACGACATTCTGAGAGATGAAGATGTTACGAAAGAGACATTTTGCGAAGTGGCCATTTTGCGACTGAGACGAACAATGCAGTCACAGTTAATACAATAGGTCGGAATCATAACAGAAACCGTAATAATACGAATGTAAACAGCTGTAGGTTATTGTCAATCATAAAAGCGTCAGTAAGACTTTGATTTGAAATTGACTGGCTCGATTATTGCTAATGTAATGTTCGTCAATACTTGATCAAACAAAGAAATATTGACGATTCCCATGAAAATTCTATACATAGAACGGAAAGTGCATGCAGACGGCATAATTCAAGGTCAATGAAAACAAAATATCAAGTACTATCCATCAAAATTGCATGCTCACGACAACAAAACAGTTCCCCGAAAGGTACAGGGTAGTACAGCAAAATAACCATGCAAACGCGAAGAACTAACGAAACTAGCTACCTACTTTCGGTCATTGTTCCCTGTTCGTTTGTCTTTGTGATTTTCAACTGGGCTTGCGTTTGTTCTGGCTCGTCGAGGTAATAAGTAGTTGGTTATTATTCCTTTGCATTTTGTAATTAATTCTCATAGTGAGCTGCACGGCTTCATTCGTGTTACGTTCTGAACAGGCTAGAGAACAGTTTTTGTATGACATGATATTACTTCAAGTGATTTGCCTAAATAGTTTATTGACTAAATTTTCGGCTATTCATTAGAATAAATTTAGCGTACAATCTTTACGAAAACATACAGGCACTCATGAAATCCGGAACTTTCATCTTATCACATTCTGGGGATGACTTTTCTATGATTAACTTAGAACACCCATTTCTGAATACCTTACTATTTGGGGTTTACTTCATATTAGGGTAAAGGAAGGGTAAAGGATAGCAGTGGTTTTGATCATTTTAAACAGTAATCAACAACAGCTATGATGTCTTAATAGTTATGAAATATTGTGTCGCCAAATAGGTAGTCGAGACTTCGAGAGACAAAGCAAAAGTAACACTTGACTGGATGTAAAAAAAGATTTCAAGGAAAATACCTTGACTCTCGAATCGATATTGTACAGTAAAATAAAAGGAGTAAGGATAATGACGCGTGTAATATGCAAATAACGTCAGAAGGCCTCGTATTTCCGAATATCTCGATTCAGAATAAGAGCGGGCTCGTATTCTGAATCTAACACCACGCTGCGCTTGCGGCTGCAACGTAGAATGCGCTGCGTCTTGCGGTTCGCCTTGTGGTCGCCGGTTGCCACTCACGCCCGCCACTGACACTAAAGTGTTTATTTAATATGATCTGCAATAGGAATGCCGACGGAATTGAAAGCCTCAGTTTGATCTGTCGCCTGACCTCAACACGTATTCAAAAAAAATTGCGAATGCGTATTCGTATTCTGCATTTATTTTAATTGGAAGGATCTTGTATTAATACAAGCATTATTTATTTAGTATAGGTATTCTCAAACTTAAATCAATATCTGAAAAACTACCTAGGTCGTTCGTACCTACTCAAACTTTAGTAGAGTATAGAGTAGTCTTGTACATAATAGTTCCGGACCTGGAGCGCTCAGTTTAGTTCGCAGCTCCTTAGTGAACTAGGTCGTTCTTTTAGTTCGTCAGCTGTCTTGAACCAGAGAAAGGCAGAATATAGAGATAGGAAAAAATCTAAATGATGTATGAAATTGGTGTAGGTATACCTCAATTAACCTTAATTTTCTTTGTTACAGCAACTCAAAGATGAGCTCGGTGAAGTGGTCGCGGAGCTGGAGGCTTTGGATGGGCAGGAGGAGTGTAAGCAAAACAGTAAAGCCAAGCAGATGAGTATAGGGAGAAAGAAATTCAACATGGACCCCAAGAAAGGTGAGATACATACGTTCTAGAGAGAGTCCGACAAGCCCGTTTGATTAAGGGCCGTAGCCCGTAATACCTGCTCCGGGTGTCTGACAAAAACTAGCAGCATAGCCGTTCGTTTCAATTACTGGAATAGAGAAAGTATCGAAGAGGTTTTTTATATGAACGATTCTGGTCTTACTTTATTAAAAATCGGTCACATTGGGTTGGGACGTGTTTTCTCATTTAGCTCCTATATACAATGTGTGGATATATACGAATATGTATTTGAGCTCGTGGAATGAAATTACTGGCTCGCTGAAGAATTCCATACAATCTGACGACAAATTCCTGTGGCGATGGCGCGGTTTTATTAAAAACATTTTAAATTTTCTGTTGTATTTATTTTTGTGCTTACCTATACATAAGTAGTAAAACTATATGAGGTCTGGTAAAGGACACAGATATGCTATAGTAAAAGAAGTTTTAAATGTAAATAAGAGAACAGTAAAAGATTCTGATATAGTTCTAGACTTCGTTAACTCGAAACACTTAACGGTCCAGACACTTTTATTGTATGTGTCGGTTAGGCATTTTTATATGGTAGACAATGCATTATGTTTTTTGGCTTGCCATCAAGGTTTCAACATCCCCAATGCAGATAATTTTGCTTTCCTAAGTGTTATGGGATTGGGCTACTGCGTTGAGTTAGCGATTTGAGAATCATGAAGCAATTAAAGGATTTTTAATGTGGTTCTTATCATTAAAATAATGGCGCTAATAGGAGTAGAATTCTTGGTACAATGCTATTCGATGCGGCAGGTGAGGCGTTCCCATGGCCGGTCGGACGACATATTCTGCTAATTGTTCTATTCCTGCACTTTTACACCTGTCCAACGGACAACTCACGAGTTTTATAGATTACTGTCTTAAATAAATGAATGTCCTGCGGCTCATAATAATAGGTTGGGGAAAAAGTTTCTTCGTATTTTTTAAGAAAATTCAAAACATTTTTTAACATAGTATGTTTACATTTAACTAAAGTATGTAGGTACCATTTTGTTCGATAACTTTTTGCCATCTTGTAGGTAGGGACATGATCCCATTGCTATAGAAATTTTGGGACTTCTGATCAAAATACCGCGACAAGTGGTTTTGGCAGTCCTCCCGTGATGTTAACCTGACACTGCCTAAAGAATTCTGAAGAGACCGAAACAGGTGGAAATCTGAAGGTGCAAGGTCAGGACTATACGGCGGATGCATTAACACCTCCCAGCCAAACTCTCTTAATTTTTGCTGAGTGGCTAAAGATGTGTGAGGTCTAGCGTTATCATGATGAAAAACCACACCCCTTCTGTTGATTAATTCCGGCCGCTTTCTCTCAACTTCTTGCTTTAATCTCATCAGTTGTTCGCAGTAGAGTTCAGAATCGATGGTCCTGCCTGGTGGTAACAGCTCATAATGAATAATGCCCTTCCAATCCCACCACACACACAGCATCACCTTGTTGCGAGTTAACCCGGGTTTTGCCACAGTCTGTGAAGCCTGACCGGCCTTTGACCACGACCTTTTTCGCACGTTCTTGTCGTACGTGATCCACTTTTCATCACCAGTTATCAGCTTCTTCAAAAATGGTTCGGTTTCATTACGTCGTAATAAAGAATCACAAATGAGTACACGGTTCATTAGGTTTCTTTCAGTGAGCTCGTGAGGTACCCAAATATCGAGCTTTTTTGTGTACCCAGTTTTTTTCAAATGCGCCAAAACTGTTTTGTGGTCAATTCCCAGTTCTTCAGCTACGTCGTAACTACTAATATGCCGATCTTGCTCCACTTTTTCAAAAATGGCATCCATTTTATCCGTAATAGGGCGACCAGAGCGACGTGCATCTTTGACATCAAAATTTCCGGATTGAAAACGCTTAAACCAAATTTGTGCTACTCTCACAGACACTGCACTAGGTCCATAAACATCGCAAATTTTTTTCGCGGCTTGCGTTGCATTTTTACCTTTTTTGTAGTAAAATTTTAAAATGTATCGAATTTCTTCATTAGATTCACTCATCTTGACAGTAGGAAAAACAAATAAAAATCACACATTTTCCTAATTTGAATTTGGAATTATGTTCTTTAAAATTTAAACTTTCAATGATACCAAAACCAGCCAGATACACATAGTATAGCCAAAGAGATTTTATTACAAGTTCATACATACTATAATGCGAAAAGACTTTTTCCCCAACCTAATATAACAAGAGCATGTTAATTGTCTTTGTTAGGAACCTTGCTGACCCTCTTTAGTTTCTTTTTGTGATCAGTCATTTTAAATTAGTAAAGAATGTTGGTTATGTTTGCAATATGTTATTTTACACACGTCTTTCATTAGTTACCAGTTATATCGTGCGCATAATGTCCTTGAAAAATCCATTATAGCACGTTCTAGTAAACTAAAATAGCTGCGTCAGTTAGAAATCTTCCACTAGGTAGTACATTTGTATCACTAATCGCATCTTCCGATACCTCATATTTTAAAAGTATATTCTTCAAAAAATCTTTTCAAGCTATGTTTTTGATACCACATACCAAAATGGCGTCGAGACCTTGATCCGCTTTTTAATCTTGGCAGGGTGAATGTTTGTTCAGCTAATCGATATACAAAGAAGAGCCTTTTTTAAAATAACATGTTTCTTTCATAGTTGCTTTCCAATTTTCTTCGTTTTTATCAGAGAGAAAATCTACCAATATGTCTGAAAGATTTCGAGATTTCGAGGAGTTTGTGACTGAGGAGTTTAGCTCTTTCTACTTAATGTCAGTTCATGTTATGCCTCATTGCGCTCTCGTGAACATGTGTAGTAAACTTGATCACTTAGATATGCTACAATATTAGATGTAATCGGTGCCAGTAGTCGCCATCCTGTAATTAACTCTGGTAGGTGGACTTGATATAGGTTAGTTTTCTGCATGTAACGGTACAAATTACCGCGATCAAGATCGCTTTCGATATGGTAATAAATCATCTGCCCGCATTAAGGCTCGTGCAGACTAGCGCGACTTGTCGCGCGACGCAACACCGGTAATTGTTATACCGTGAAGTTTTCTTAGAAATTGTTTAGTTAGAGTCGCATCGCGTTGTCGCGTCGCACCAGTCTGCACAAGGCTTTAGAGGGAAATAAAGAATGTACTGGCTTGGCGTTTAACTAGCTCAGCATTTTTGAATAATACGGGTTCTCTAGCTGACTCTTCGTATTCTTAGTTAATGCGAAAATCTTTTTTCGTGTCTCGCTTGTAAGATACTTTAGCCAGTGTTCCGGCACTAATTAGGTCATGTTGACAGTAACAACTAGTTTCACGAGAGGTTAGATGTAAGGCACGAGGTCTTCTGAATGCATGCTCCAAGCTCGGCAGACGCTCGAGTACTCCTATTCTCAAGAGAAGGCGTAATGGGATGTAGTCGTACACAATACCTGGTTGCACAACTTCCTAATGACGTCATCTTGTGAATAGGGACACGACTTAATGCGACAGCCATATTCCTTTTCCAAATAACGAATGACCCCTTTGGTCTGTCAAACTAATTGTATGTTGTTATCGAATTTTTCACCGTTTGCTGTTATACAATGATATTGCGATCAGTCTGTAATTTGACTGATCGCAATATTATTGTATAACACGTTAGTAAATAACAATTTAATATTTTGTTTAAGTAAAATTAAACTTATCCAGAACACGTGCAGTACCGTTTGTTTATAATTCAAAGCATTTTGTGACCGGCTTTACGCGGTAACATTATTTCTGCGCGGTAAGCTGGCTTCGCATCAGGATTAGCCATGCTGGATTATGGTGGCGACATTACGGTAAAGGGTAATCGCTCTTTCAGAATCATAAATATGGTCACTATTTATAGAAAAAACTTAATAGCTTTATAATAGTGCTTCCACAAAACGTACGTGATTAGATGGAGAAGTAACAGCAGTAAACCAGGTAAATTGGTACTAAAGATCATCAAGAGACTTAAGTATATAACAAAATAATATCTGATGATGACTGAACGCGGAATCTGCGAAATTTCTGCATGAACAATAACTCAGCATTAATTGCAGCTGGATGGATTTACTAAGTAATATTTCTCAATATTTGCTTCCAACTCCAAGAATCCGTAACTACCGTTAGTATAATTCGTTGTAATATTAGTCAAAGTTACACCGTTAAGTAACATTCTTGAAACTGTAACGACTGGGAAGGTAGGGTCAATATTATTTATAAAGTGCTATAGCACTTAAATGATCATTCAGATTATAACTCAATTCAACATGTTGTTGCCTTTATAGATGACTGGATTCACGTCCAATCTATGATCTGAATAAATCTGGTAGAATAACTGCGCGTCGGGAATCGGTCGGTATCGGTAATTCGGGCCTTAACTTTTGACCTCAATTGTGCTATTTGTAGATACAAAAAGTTGGTGCATGTCCATAATTTTTCATGGATTCATCTGAAATCTAAATTGCTTCATTGAAAATACGATAGAAACGAAAGAACAAAAGCAATCAATAAACATGGACTGAAATCTGACGCTATTAAATATTTATTTGACTGTGAAGCAACAACTGTTATGGACGAGACATCAGACATGATTGTCCCCAGTAATTGCATAACTTTAGCCCTATTCATCGCATATAATAAATATATGCATTCATAATTCAAATTACTTACGTAAAATACGTGACTCCTATGGCTTCTTTCCCTCGGGAAATAATTCAACGTGCTTTCATTGTTCTCGACAAATAGACTGTCCAGCGTTTCTTTCTCGTATATACTTTTCCTGTTTGGTTCGTTACGTTAGCATACAAAGAAATTGGACTTTAGACTACAGAAGACTGTCGTGCATCTATTATCATTAATCATGTTGTTTATCAGCATAATCGTTAGTTTACTCGGTTACGTATAAGCCGTGTCAATTCGACTATTCATGTCATTGTAGTTTCCATAACAAGTTCTACGACTGAAATCTGAAACAATTGATGAATTATGTAAAATTCAACCGATAAAGTCAGTCGTTGGAAAATTAGTCCAACTAATAAAGCTTGAAAAATTCAGCGAGCCGTGAAGCAGGTCTTACGTGATCTAACTTTTCTTTAATTCTGGCCTTTATTCTGAAAATCCATTTTAAATTTATTTTGTCTTCAATATTTTGTGATCCTTGATTTGTTATTGGAATTGTCACAATAGATTCCCACACAAAAACGCTATCTCAGCTATTTCCAATTACATTCAAAGGTTGCTGAATCAAAATATCGATCTAGGTTCGTATTTTCGCCGACGCCCGTCAGTGCGCTATCGCTAACAAGCTTGTTATTGTTGCGAGCGTCACACGGTTGCTCAGGTTCTCGCTCACTTAGCACCAACGATCCGTCATGCTGCTATCTGCAATTTTGCATGCCGCAAGATGGAAGCCCCAGTCGACACCGAGATTAATAAAACAACCAAAGTGCAGACTCTCCCGACATACGCGATACGGAAGATAAATTGCTCATATTTATCGTCTGTTAAACCGACTACCGTGTAGGGTGTAAAATTTTTCGATGGAGAAAATCTTCGTAATAACATCACACTGGTTAATAAATCTTTGTGTTTCCTTGGTTAGCCGAAAAATACTTGTTTTTGTGTGTAACTTTTGGCATTTACTCACAAGCGGAGCCTGAAATTCACAACCCACGCTAATTACCCCCATTGAAGCTCCTGACTCGGTGTGGGGGCGGATGACGTCATTTAAGACGCAGACCATTAGGATTTTGTACGCAGAACCATCGTGACGCAAGCATTAAATTTGTATAGGGCATTGGTTTGGTTTAAATGGAGATACGAGAGACTTGTGTACTAAATATTAAACAGGATCCTAAAATATACCCTAATTATGTAATACACGATCAATCGGAATTTGAATCGTTTTAAAACAAACTGCTAATCCATTGCTTCAAGAGTTCGAAAAAAAATCTGCTCAGCAACGTAATTAACGCAATGAATGTTGTTGAACTGTAAAAATGAAACAAATTTGTCATAATCGTTTACGAAAATGTGTTGCGTAATTAGATAGCTGGTATAGTTTTATCACGCTCTCTCTTTAACCCGTCTCCACCCAAAATTGAGGTTTCCTCTATTGCAGGCCATTCTTCCCGGTCCTGGGTTTCTTGCATACGACTTTGGTTTTGTCTATGTAGGCATAGTGTTACAATATTACTCTAAGCTACGTTTCCCTCTTACGAGTATATTTCTTTGCAATTTCTTTCTAATATCCATCAGGTTTTATGCAGTCATTTAAATTTGCTGGTACAAATGTTTAGCTTTGTATTGAAAGGTGCATTTAGCGCCGCTATAGGAACAAGCAACAAATAGCGGGCATTGTTTGCATGGAAGTTGCATTCCATTGCTCCTACGATTGCAGCTCTAAATGGGTGCAGGCACGGTCACCGCTCGCTTTCACGACAGTTTTGCATATCGCCGCCGTGAACCACTCGTCTATGTTTTCAATAGGCTTCCTTCAAGATGGGACATTCGAAATTGTATTCCAATTAATAAGTAGGTCATTTGTATTCCACCGTACAAGGATATTTCGGTATGAATGACGCGAATATAAATTGAGGAAGGAAAATCATGATTGATATCGTTTAAAAACCCAGTTTTAGGTACGTTTCTGTAATTTATCCGTAGAGTTAGGTAGAAAGCCTTGTTGGCAAATAAAGATTCTCTTGTGCGTTGCGTAGTAGTTTTAGGCTTTTCTTTGTCACAGTCACACACATGATCTGAATAGTCTGTAAAAGTATTTGCTTTAATTTTCTCTTTGTGCACCTGTGCCAAGTGACAATGCCTGGAAGGCGATCAAAATTTTCACTATTTTACTAATACATTACTTTGTTCACTATGCTGTTTGTCCTAACATGTATCAATTTATTTTTAGGTATCGAATACCTGTACGAGAACGGTCTACTGCAGAGGACGCCCGAAGATGTAGCGCAATTTCTTCACAAAGGCGAAGGTCTAAGTAAGACGGCGATAGGCGACTACCTCGGCGAACGTTCAGAATTCAATGAGGCGGTGCTCAAAGCATTCGTTGAATTACACGACTTTACGGACCTAATACTAGTTCAAGCACTCAGGTGAGTTGAAGAAAGTCTCAACATAACAGCTAAAGTAGACTTAAGGTAGCCGGTAACACAGAGTCTTCTTTGATCAGAAAATAATTTTAATACAGAAGGCTTTGGTGAAATGTAAACTAGGATTACGCCCGTAAACTGGCTGACAAACGAAGCCTTTGCTTGGAAATTGGATCAAATAGCTCGATTCCATTTCAGCCGAATATTATTTAGCAAAAGGGAATAGTTTACGTTTCAAGTTTATTTATTGCAATAAAATGCCAGTGGTTCGACGAAATCGAGTTCTAGTAACTGCAATAAAAGTACTTAGATAGAACGTGCGACGTAAATGTAAAACTGAAACAACAATTACTACCTAAACCTGAAACAGGAAGTTGTAATCTAATCTCTTTTTAATATTTACTTACAGTTATTCATTTGTGGCGCTTGTTTCCTCCCAATTTGTAGGTAAACAAAAGATTACGGTCGTGTTATTTTCTGGGAAAACAGTTGTGTTTAATTAAGAAATATTTTTACATTTCAAACAAACATGTAAACAAAGTCGAAAAACGTTTATAATCTAAATTATTTTTCCTTGTTCTAACTTCCAAGCTATGAATGAAAAAAAAAAATACCTAAACATCGGGGCCTTCAAACCTCAAACCACTATGCCCTCAATGTTTTAATTAATTATTTATACTTAACTAGAACTAGAGTGTCTACTTTCTGGTTCTATGCTAGCTATCTTATTTGCATACATTTAAACAAGCTGCGAACAGATTAGTTACTTTTTGTCGAATAAAACAAATAAACCATTCAGGCATCTGCAGACTCGTCTTCACTTGGCATTCGGAAATGTTTCACTTGGCAGACATACCATTTTGCACTAAGGTCATTCACACTAGTCTCTTCTGGCTTGCAGAAAAATGACGACTGTGTCCCTATTATTTATAGAAAGTTTAAAAACGAGGCTTCGTATAGAACTATTTTATATAGATTCTTTTCTATTTTGTGAACGTGAGACCGTTTTAGGCTTATTGGACTGTAGATGTGTTTACCATTTTCTATTTTGTTAAGTACCTGGTACTTGTTGAAAGGCCTACACTGTCCTCCCATACCTATTAACACTGATATTTGAAAATATTATAAAAGCTAATTATTTTTAAAAGAGTAGGTAACCGTGGAGTTTCTTGCCGGCTCTTCTCCATAGGAAACGACCAATTGGAACCGTGCGCCTAGCTTCTGACGTTTCATAAGTGCCCTTGTAGGTTTATGTGAAATAAAATATTTTGATTTTGTTATGTATGTAGAGCTATGCAGTAGGGGAGTAATGGAGCGATACTTAAGTGTTTGTGTTATCTATTACAGACAATTCTTGTGGAGTTTCCGTCTACCGGGCGAGGCGCAAAAGATCGATCGTATGATGGAGTGTTTCGCTCAGAGATATTGCCAACTAAACCCGGACATCTTCACCAACGCGGACACGTGTTACGTACTAAGTTTTGCGATAATAATGTTGAACACTTCACTTCACAACCCCAGCGTTAAAGACAAGCCTTTGCCGGAACAGTTTGTGGCGATGAACCGGGGGATCAACAACGGAGGAGATCTACCTCAGGAGTTACTTTTGGTGAGTACGACCATGTTTATTAAACCTTGCCTCTTTCTCTCGGCTTTGTAGCTGGCACACAATTGATTGTCATTTAGTGTTTATTAATATGTTTTGATTGAATTAGAATGCTGGGAGATTCTCGTGTAACAATGACTACAACAAAATGAACTACATGTAATATAGATGGTTATATTTACATCAGACCGTTCTGTAAATAGGTTCATCTCGTTCCTGATTAGTATGGGATGGAATTTAATCCTTTCCGTCCTAGACGGAGTGTCTCTAGCTTCCCCGCCTACGTTACTGTCGTCATTGTAGTACAATTAGCGCTTCGTGTTAGGTATAGTAAACATTTAGGTCACCTTTGCGTGCCTTTAGTTAATATAGTTGATCAGCATGCGAGGTTAACGCCATACATTTTAGTTTAATATTTTTTTCTGAGTGCTAAAAGGTAACCTACTGTTTTTTTTTCTGTAGAAACTTAATCTACATAGGTATAGGTAGCTACACTTCTTATAAATATTATTAACTGTTTTGTTACGGTTATAATCTTCGAAAACATGGTTTGTCACAAAATTATAATAAATTTATGTATTAGTCATAGAGATTATGGCTCTATCCTTATGTTCTTAGGAGCCGCTTATAACATAATTTAATTAATTTTATTTAAATCCATAACCGTTTACCTTCATACATAAATAATAAATGGAAGTCATTTTCGTAAATGAGTTTCTAACCATTTCAATGCTAAACAATGTGTAATCGCGGATTATTTTATTGCGAATTTATGATTCGTATAGTTAATATCTACATATTCATGTAGTTATCTACCAACAATGCGTTTCGCTAAAAACCACTTGGAAATGCCATTTCCTGATTGCAATGCCATAAAAACAGTTACCTAATTGGAATCACGACGCAGAGTTTTTAATTTCCTTTCCTTTGCCAACACCAATATCGATAAGTAAATAATTCAATAGATACGAATGTTTACTTGTATTGATGCCAGCACTAAGTCGACATCGCTCGAAACTTGACATACTGCAAGTAATATGTTCCGCAGTGCTAACATTGTATTTGAAACATATAAAATTCACGTTACAACTATGTTTCCTTATATTTTTTACCCACTTAGGTCACGAGCGAGTTGTTTTTTTTGTTCGTGTCTATAAATAATTAATAATAATTAGTTTTCAAACAATTACGATGAACCACAATCTGTATGGTTATAACCCGAGTTGACGTAAATAACAATGTAAACAATCTGAAATCATTAGCGGCGTTATCTGTGAAGTAACTGCGCGATAAACATCAGTATCTTAATGTCACAGTTGAATGTGAGTTTCTGTTAAAACTAGTGGTTTTATGTCCATCAACGAACGGTAAAAGTATTTTAATGTGCGCCTCTAAATGGGAGTTTTAATATGTTTATTTTTGTGTACGAACTTATTTTGGTTAACACATTGTAAGTGATGTTTACAGTGCTAACTGGGTAATATATTTTATTGAGTTTCTTTTTAATGGTTTTTCAGTCGCTGTACGAGTCGATAAAAACGGAGCCATTCAAAATACCGGAGGACGACGGCAACGATCTCATGCATACCTTCTTCAACCCAGACAAAGAGGGATGGCTGTGGAAACAGGGAGGAAGGTAAGCAGTCCTATTTTACTTCCCTTTTTGCATGTTATAAATTACTGCTAAAAAACATTTAATTCAAACATAAATGTTTATAATCCCGATTCAGTTACCTGTCAGATTTGGCACGACTGCGATCTTTAACCCTTCACACTCACTTCAGACGTGGATTTGACCTGGTTTAACTCACCTCGCGTTCAAACTTTTGGAGCTTTGTTCTCTTGGAAACGGAAAAAACCAGCGCGAGATGTGTGATCTCACGTTACACTTTCTTTTTCCTAACAAATGTCATTGAGATTAATGATTTCAAGTGCTTACGTTTTCATTTTATATTATGTAACGTTGCGAAATCTATAGAAGGAAATATAATTTGCTGGAAGAAACTTCTTAAGAAATAAGCAGTACCTTTGTACTCATAATTATGATTATGTCTTATCTGTATCTATTTTTCTGTGTGTACATAAATAATAAAATAAATAAATAATTTCTAGTATCAACTCAGTGACTGCTGGTCATTGACATTTAAGTGGCGAATTCCATTTACCTACCTTTTGTTTTTGATAAATCCGTACCTATACTAAAATGATTATAAAATTAACTTAGATTAGAATATGCGTAGTATTTTGCCTAGCGTGTTGCTATGTTAAAAGCTTGTTAAAACGTGAGATGGTAATAAGTATTATAATTACCACGTGCTCATTATTATCCATCATTGAAAACACGCGAGTAACGTGAAGTCACATGGGCGTGAGGATCACGCCAATAGTATACCTACCTACATGAATAATTAGCAATGATCGGAGTAGGTAGATTGATTTTTGGTAAGTACTTGTATCATAAATGCACACAGAAAGAATAACATGGATAAGCCATTTTTCCGGAAAGCAATTCCGGTATTTCCGGATTCAATTAAATATTGTTAATGTTGCTAGTGATATTATTACTACTCAATTCAAAGTTGGTGATGGTATGTTCAACAGCTTAAGCAAACAAACACAATACTAAAAATATTGTTATAGTACATCGGTTTAAACTCCTTGTAACAAGTAAAATATTACTTACCTGAGCTTGGAATCGTGACTGTTTGCCGATAAAAAAAATTATGAAGAATATAATATTGCTCATTTTAATACAATTCCTACCTAAGTTCCGTTTTTTTTTAAATAATCAACCAATTCCGGAGGAATGTCCATATTAATATATACGTTTCGGATCAATGACCCCAATTCAATCTACCTACTCCGATCATTGATAATTAGGGAGGTTATGTAAGTAGACAAGTAATTCTGTGAATGCTTCCTTCCATGTGAGTTGGTTAGAAATAATGATCTGCTACTACGATACTTACTGGCATCAAAGCCAAGTGTCCAGTGAAATCTTAAGTATCGAGTTCTAACGAGAAGATATATGATTTCATGACAAAAATGTGGCCCCTTTTTTTGCAAAGGTCTCGGTTCAATGCGTGTTATTTTTCCTTTATCCTAATGTTAATCGTAAACAAGCATTATGCGATGACATCACATAGGTATGATTTCATACCTTTGAATACATGACACAACCCGATCTGCCATATTTTCAATCTTCATACATTAGATCAGTATTAGATTTTTACTCAAAAACTCTATTCGATAATATGGCCACTAAAATTGAACCCAAAAAGATCAATTCAACGTAACAATACACCAGAATCTATGAAAAAACCAAATAAGTTCGGTGTTGAGACTGGGTCTATTCAAAACTTAAACCTATTTGTTTTTTTTTCTGTCTATTTTAAAGCATCTACCTGTCCACTTACACTCGTTTTTTGTAACTTACAGATACAAGTCGTGGAAGAGACGGTGGTTTATACTCAACGACAACTGCCTGTACTACTTCGAATATACGACGGACAAAGAACCCAGGGGTATCATTCCATTAGAGAATATTTCTGTAAGTATACGAAAATATTTATTTTGTCGACGTAAAGCTATAAGCGTAAGCCTGGCCTTGGGTTTTTACGACTTGACAAAACATCGAGATTTCTTTATAAAAAGAGTGACAGGAAGTTCGACGCACAACCTGTTACATGGAAGTACAGATGTCAGCACATCAACCTACTACAATCTGTCAAATTTCTTTAATAGATTTTCAACTTTATCACTGAAGTATAACCTAATAAGGTTCAAAGTTGATTGTGAAAATTTGACAGTTTCGGATAAGTTGACCTCTGGCGTCTGTACATACAATTTATTCAGGAAGGTATAGATTAATATGAAACTTACCGATACAAAAAAAAATACTGTTCCTTACATTTTGATTGTGTAGGTATACTTTTATAGGAAACAGCATTTTTTTAAATAACCGACGCAAAATTTCAACGCTGGCGTCCAGAATCATGTACGGAATCCATGGTAACAACAGGTTGCTCGGCGATGTCCCTGCCACCCTGTATTATCATAAGTATGTTAGTTTCATATTAATGTATTATACACATAAACCATCCGGAATAAATTCTCTAAATTCTATCCAAAATACGTCCCTCCACCACTTTTTGTTATAAGAAGGTCAGATTGGTCATCGTTAGTAATAGATAAATGTTTTGCTTCTTACCCCCGTTATTGTTTTTTTTTATTTTTATTGTTTAAGAACTTCGATTGTTTTAATTGTCTAAATTATGTGGTCGATGATTTTGGTGCACGGTATAACTCTAATGAGTTTATGTTTGCTCCAACTTATTATGTATAAAGATGAATGTATACTACTAAATGAATAAATAAATAAATAATAATTATGCTTAAAACCGCACCAGAATCCGTTGTATAGTTTAGACGAAGAACGCGTTCCAGAATACAGAAAGAAACTTAAAACAAAAGGTACTTGAATTTATAAAATGTATAGATAAAGAAAACTGGGTGTCGACTTAGAAATCTTAAAATCAAACGCAAAGCATTTATTTCAATTAAACCAGTTACAAGCACTTGAATTTTCAAAGAGTCGGTCAGTTAGTCAGAAAGTTGAAGCTAGTTGCGCATTCCAAAACGTAGATCTCTATAGAGAAGAACGGGCATAAATTCTAAGCACACTCTTTTAAACATAGATATTAAAAAATCCTGAGATCAAAAAATTATGAGGTCTTATAACTCTAATGGTTTTATTGTCTATTGTTCGTCTCTTACCACTGATGAGGAAAAGACCCGTATTTATTTACTAAACTCGTTATATGCTTAGTCAACTTTTGAAGCGGTATAAGACACGATCATATTTTAAAACTGGTAGAAGTAAGAATGATCTTAACTTTTAATAAATTGTTGTTTCTTTATCAAATTAAACACGTTCTATTGACTGCTTTACGATACCCGATCTACTTCTCAAAGTACTTGTTATGTTAACTAAAGTAGAAAAATATTATGTTAATACTTTAAACAGAACTATTATATTAGTTATGTAATCATTCGACGAAGAATATTTATTTTGATAACTAGCAGGTAACCCCTGATTTTTCAAAGCCTAATCTGAATAGACTTGATTAAGTATCTTCAGTTAAATCTCAAGTTCGCTGCAGCTCAGCAGGAAAATCTAGCAAAGTATAGCTTAGTCACGAATATAAAATCGCCAACGACAATAATTGCGTAAAAGATCTTGGAATATGCATGGGAATTTTTAGTATAAAATAATTCTTTTACTGAATTCATTTGTCCGAAGAATGAGTACATAACAACAACTAATCAAAATCTCTTGACCTGCGATTTTATAACAGACTAGCTGCGCCTCGCGGTTTCACCCTCATAAGTCTCGATCCCGTGGGAATATCGGGATAAAAATTATCCCATGTCCTAACCCAGGTCCTGCTCTACTCATGTGCCAAATTTCATCGAAATCCGTTCAGCCGTTTTAGCGTGAAAGCGTAACAAACAAACAAACAGATTGCCTTTCAGCAACTGGCGCTAAGTATGTCAAGAGGCTGCAGTACTTGTATAAGACATGAGTCGATAACAGTATTGAATGGAGATTGGAGGTACTCTGATCAACAATATTTTCCAATCGTTGTTGATAAGGACAATATTTCGTCACACACGTTTATTATGGCTGTGTACTCGTATTTAGGTATATTTACGGACGCCTGCAGAAAGAGATTAGCCAATTCATGCAGTGAACCAATGTTTATTCAAACTCATAATAACTTGTAAGCCGGGGAGGTCAGACAGAGCAGAGCAGGCATTCAATGCAAACGGCTGAATTGAAGTTGAACCTTTTATTACTGGGCTAGAAAAAAAAAAGCAATTTTATTTAGTCCGTTAGTAAGATTATAAAAAGCTATTAGACCCGTATTTTTTGCTTTATCATATTAATAAAAAGTAACTTAGATAAAATGCATTAAAGTTGGGGAGTGGGGGTTGCTACGTCACAAGTAAGTATAAAATCTACATACTCGTGACGTCATGGCACATTTTAACGCAATGTATCGCCGTAATTTATTGATAACGTAAATAAATAAAATATACGTGTCCAATATTTTTGAATAATACAACCGACGGACAAAAAAAATATTTTGTGTCATCATCCCTATTCAGTATATTATTTAATTACATGTTTTTAGAGATGATCCAACAGGGAAATGGGTAATTTTTTTTAATAGATCGATGCTTCATTTATTGCACACAAAAGACTTCGCACGACATACAAAAGCAAGATTAAATAATAACAAATTACATGAAAATTACAAAAATACCTACAAGGTGCCAATATACGAAAACAAAAAAATACATTTTGAAGACACTAGGCTATTGTTGTTTTAGGGAAATTTTAAAGTACAGTACACTGCTATTTTTAACGATACCGGCGTGATAAACTGGGTTAATCTTTTGTTAGAACAGGTGATCTTTTGTCACAGACCAACTAAAATAACCAATGTTTTTGTTTCCAGGTGAGGCCAGCGAGCGATAGACAACGACCTCATTGTTTGGAGTTATACGCGAGCGGTGGTGCTGATCTCATAAAGGCGTGCAAGACTGACTCCGAGGGGAAAGTCGTTGAAGGAAAACACACTGTTTACAGGTAAATTACATTTTATTAACAATCATATTCCACAATTGAGTCATATAAAGCCCAGGAAATAATGAGACACAATTAATTATTTATTGTTCGCGGGTCTCTGGGTCGGTGGGAGGGCTATGTAAAACAGTTGATCTGGAAAAAAAATCATCGCTTATTTCTGCTTTGGTGACATTGCTTTGAAGGAGTTGATCTGGAAAAAAAATCATCGCTTATTTCTGCTTTGGTGACATTGCTTTGAAGGGTATCCTAGTAGGTCCTGTTGAAATTACAATCCAGACTTTTTAACTTCGTCACTAAAAGACAGGCCATGCAGCTCAACTTCTGAAACCAAAATAATATTGTTCATCTTCGCTTCGCAAGGCAAGCCAGGTTAATGACACTAAAGGTTAATGAAGTTTTGTAGTTTAACATTACCTACAAACCTGAGGTATTTAGGTCAATGGATGTGAAGAATGTGTGATAAAAACGTAATGTCGGTCTTTATAACACCAAAGTGTCAGGAACAACTCGAATGTTTACGTTTTGGGGAGACTGGTATATTTCGAGGTGTATGTCATCATAATCAGCCTACAATGTTCCCACTGCTGGGACAAAGGCCTCTCGGTGAGAGGGAGTGGGCCGTCATCCACCACGCGGCCCCGTGCGGGTTGGTAGATGTCACATGTCTTAAAATGTTTGGTTCTAGGACATACCGGTTTCCTCTCGATGTTTTTCTTCACCATTGACAGTAGTGGTGATGAAATTATTTACACAAAGTAAAGCGCCTGCCTGGGTTCGAACCCACGACCAACAACTCGTAAGTCGGGACCGTTAACACTGGGCTACTATTGCTCACTGGCCACCATAGCTGTGGTGTGCATGTAACAAATAGAATATCGTTGTTGCTTTATCAATAGCCATCCTATAAAATAAATTGTTTAACGTAATTGTGCTTTTTTTTTTTCAGAATGTCGGCAGCTACAGTGGAGGAGCGAGATGAATGGATCGAGTGCCTCCGCCGCTCAATCAGTCACAACCCGTTCTACGACATGTTAGCGCAACGCAAAAAGAAGGCACAACACAATGTGCACTCCGCTCACTAGTCCACCACACACACGACTCACGACTGCGAGTTATGTGCCAGTGCAACTACCGAGTGTACCTCTTGAACACAACAATTTCTTGTTTGTTTGTCAATTGGTAATGTGATGTGCCAGAATGATCCAAGATCTCTCTGAAGAACAGTGTCCGCAAAACAATTATGATAAAACACAGATTACACAAGTAACTATCAACAATAAGTGCAATTTAAACGACATCAAACCACCTCAGTAAACGAGCCTTGATTTAAAAATGTGGTTTTTACAACTTCTAAACATATGTAATGTTTGTTATAGGGGTATAGCCTGTTATTAACGAAGTCGTATTTCTTTAACTCTTAATATTGACATTAATCATAATTTATTGTAGAGAATATTATGTAATAGAATTTTATAATTACAGTGTACCTAAAGAGTTATAGAGCGAAATATGCATAACGAGTGATATATAAAGTCAATATCAAAATTGATGGCGAAATAAGTTTTATTTATCGTGTTATTTTGTGTCAAAATCATAAGTGAGCTTAACCCCGAGGTAACGTCCGTCGAAAGTCACCTAATGACTTGACAATAGCCATTAGTCATAACTCCAATGAATATGTGATATTTAGCCATGATAACGACGCAAGGAATGTATTGTGTTGTACATATCGAAACACAATAATTACGCATCATTTCATGGCTGCTGGTCCATGTATATAAACGAAGGAAAGACTGAAAATTGTGCTTTTTAAACATCGCCTATTCAAAAATGGAACTTGTAGTCGCGTGCATATTAATTTAACTTTCAAATTACCAATGTAGGCTTAAAAAAAATGTTATTTTTGTGGAGAAGTCCGTTACACGTCCGCACATACGTAAATAAATTCGCACATCGATGCAAAATGCAATGAAATTAATAAGGACGTGAATAAAAGAAATGAAAGTTGTCTAAAAAAAAAATGAATGCTAATGTTGTGAATAAAATGAACTGCAACTCGGTGAAAATAACATTTGAGTTCCTGTTGTGAGATTAGTTACGATTTTTATTATGAGCGAGTACTGCCAAAATTGTAATAGATTGCTAAAGGGATATTTATAAGTTTTTGGCATTGTTTTAATGTTAGGCAGGTTATTTTGTCAGCGTCACTTCTCAAACAGACAATAAGTTTTTTTTATGAGATCGGCAAATGTTATTCTGATCTTTAGCCTAATAAAACCATGGCGGAATTGTATTACATAAAAAGTATTACTTTGATAATATTGTAATGTAACATATGTGAAGAAAATGTAAAGTAATACATGTATAAATAGTTTAATTAGCCTAACTTAGTTTATGATGGCCATCGGTATTACTTCTAAAGAGAACGTGAATATGGCTCGATGACCGGAGATAAGGAAGGCATAGCAACCAATTTTTGAAAAACTAATTAATGGGAAGAGAGTATAAATCTCGGCATGGATCTACAAAGCGAATCGGTTTTATTTATATTTTAGTCAATAAATGAAATACTGGTTATGCTTGTCATCAACAAAACTCATCATCATTTCCGCCCATAAAACTAAAATATAATAGGTAACTAACTCATTACAAGTGTAAAGCTTGTCCACACAGAAATGACGGGCCTCACTGCATTTTACGCACAGTACTTGGTCGACCGAGCTCTGCTCGGGTGAAAATAGAGAAAACGAATTTTCCCAGATATGAGACCTAGCTAGATCGATTTTTTGCCTCCATAAACCCTTATATTGCAATTTTCATCGAAATCGTTTTGAGCCGTTTTCGAGAACGGCGATTTGCTTATTACATAGTATAGGATGGTACTGCGGTAGTGGGGCGCGTCATTTCAGGGTGGACAAGCAGCCTTTTACGTGGCCTAATATCATCAACATGTCATTAGGTATAGTATTTCAGAAGTTGGATGTTATGTTGCCATTAGTATAATTATTTTAAATTGGGCAACAAAATTTTAGTTTACATTCCTTTTCTTAAATCTAAATCTCAAAAGAATGTGAGGAAATGTCTTAGTTTTCATTTGTATTTTATAGTCTTATGTTTTTCTTATCATTAAAATCTTTAAACTCTGTAAATAATTTCAAATAATATTCGATTTAATCCTATTAATTTCAATTTATCCATATTTTTATCTCGATTTATTTATGTTACACAAGTCAATAGATGTTAAAAGGTCTTGTGAGGATTATTTAAAGAGATGTATTGTGTCCTACCTGTCTCTAATGTATGAATGTACGTTCGTATAATTCGTCATATTAATTTTAAACGGTAAAACGGCCATACTTCTTTATATATTCGAACAATCGGTCAATACAACGTCTTGTATAATCACTATAATCAGTGCAGATGAATGTTACAAAAGCTTTAAATATGCAATGTTGAACAGGCGTTATTATTATTTATTTTTTAACAAGCAACACTAATAAGTATGGCGGTTTTACTCCAAATATTTACTATTTATGTAAAAATTATTGGTTTTGGAGAAATAATTTTTATTTTTTTAATTATTAATAATTTAAATGTCATAGATCGCAATTATGTAGTAATGATATTAGGGGAGGTAAATATTCTGTTTTGTAATTATTGTTTATGGAATGGTGCCTAGAATTGATCTGCAACTAGTTAAGCTTACTATAGTAGTTAGTGTACCTACTTATAGTGCGCTGTATATTCGCTTTAGAAACGTTAATTTATCAATGTAATGTTTTATATGACAGCGGATATGTGCATAATAATGGTGTTGTAAATAATTTTGTAAGAAAATGGATATACATAAAATATGTTTATTTACTACTTGGTTTTTATTTTGGTAAATATATTCTATTCTAATAACCTCGTCAGTTCGTGGGTAACTGGGTGGTGAAGACATTATTGTCTACTCAACCATTAAGATTGTATCAATGTTGATTGATTACCTTGATGGCGGACAAGGAAAACATCGTTGTAAAAACAAGTTTACTACAAAGACATAAGTATGTGTTCATTGCAGCTCCAGACATGAACATAATTAAATGACGAGTCGTCATAGCTGTACACGATTACGATAAATGCTTATAGTTCTTCCACGCGAATTGCAATAGTCGAAAGAACTAGTTACATGTACTTTCCTGAACACTTGTTTAATTCGACCGACCGTGACGCGTCCGCCTTCCTTTTCCGTTGGTGAAACGTGCGTTGCGCAAACTAATGCTGAAATTATGATATTATGCACCCACTGACGCTATCGAGACCTATCGTACACATGGAATCGTCATATCAATGATAAATATTACGAAATAGTATATTAGCCGTCCAAATGGCGAAATGTGGGTGTAGGTACTATGGGTACACCGCTGCCTTACCCTTTGGCGATTACAGGCGTGATGTTATGTATATTAGTTGATTTGCATACATTCGTGTTGGTCCCCCTTTAATTGCGTAGGTTAGGTAGGTACTAGTATATTCTCGAAGATCGATTCAAGATTAGGTAAGTGCTAAGCGCAGATGATCGATGATGTGCTTTCGTGTTTTAAAAGTGAAGGCTTTGGAATAAGTTGTGGGAACCTACACTTGTTTGGTTGTTAGTTTAATTAAAGTTATTTTTTTTGATGAGTGAGTTCTTGACTACTTACTTAAGTTCTTCCTTCTACAACATAAGGCGCTTTCAATTTCCAATCGTTACCACTAAGGTGCGATTGACTGTACTTACTGCACATCTGTAGCGGATCCAGGGAGGGAGGTGGCTCAAGCCCCCCCCCCCCCCCCAAAGCTTCTGGGTTCTTTCGCAACAAATCTTAAAGTGAACTTGACATTATTCTAATTAAACATACTTAGCAAGTATTACACTACCTAATGTACTTTTTCGTTATTGGAACATGGTGAAGATCGAGACAGATATTGTTTCAGAACGTTAACGGACTTTATTTCAGTGTTTGAAATAAATAATGCTAGACAATGGAGGTCGGTCAATGACCGTTATTGCCGTTTTCCCCCTGCAACACTCACAACATTCACTAAGTTATTTAAGGGTTCTAAATTGCTGAGCAGCATAACACCTTTGTGTAATGGTAATGTCTAATATGCTCGTTATCGCCTCAAAAAATAATGAAATTGATAATGAAATACTGAATTACCAATCAGTACCCTTACAATTAAATATTCTGGAGTGGAATTATTTAACAGTTTGTAAACGAACAATGCGTTGGTACCCTTTTATTTCATACATTCAGAGACGAACGGGGTGTAAAGTTCATTCATACTCTATTGAAAAGGGAGGATCCTCTGACCAGACGGGTGTCGTGTCTGGCGGGAAACTACCCAATGATTGATGTCATACGTATCATATGTATGTAAACTCTAATTGCGCGATGCGGGATTTTGTGTGCCGTCAGATCTTTGATGCGTAGTTCGCATGTGGCGATGTAGATGCCGCCACATACCCATAAACATAAGTGTTTATATACGACATAACATTGGTATTGTAGTATCGACAGCTCCAAAATTCCTAATGAGGTCTGTTTGAATCAATTGTGCGATTTCAATCACTCACGTAACACAGCCATTGCTTTGTAATTCGTTTGTCACTAAACTAACATTGGCGAGCACATTTAGGCTAGTCACGTTTAACGATTGATATTGGTACTCAAACATTAATGAGGACGGTTATGATATTATTGTGATTAAACTTGTACTAGATTTGCAGGTGCGGTCGTTCGTACCTACTGATCGATTGTTAATTGGTTCTAAGAAACTTCCTATGTCGTTGAAATTACGTAATTGGATGAGCGCGTTAAAGATTAAAAAGAATAAGAATAATTTATTTGTCAAAAATAAATAATAATAATTTGTTTGGTTAATAAAGAGTGTTTGATAAAAATGACAAAAGCTCTACAAATCAAGACCGTTTAACCACATAAAGCACGCTGATTGTGGCGATCAAGATTTAAGTCAAGTAGACAGGCGTAGCGCGACTCTATTAGAACAATATTTCTATTAAAATTTCATGGAAATTGCTCTATCAAAATCGCGTCGCGCTTTTCTGGAGCCTTAATGAGTAAACTACATCTTTACCCACACTATATAGGTAGACCTATATAGTGTGGGTAAAGATTATAATACACCACCAGTACATAAAACAATAATTATAATTATGAATAATATTTTGATTTACATTTATTGTTCAAGACTAGGACCGGATATGTAACCGCAAACCACAACCCATACCTAAGACAGAACGCCGCTACTGCGCCTATGAGACGACAGATAGGTAGGTATGCGTATGGCATATTGATACACACCATAAGTAATGGTAGAGTGTAAAGGGGCCATTATAGTTTTAAGATCATACATTGTAAACACACACACACATTGCTCGCAGTACAGATGGCCGATGGGGCCGAAAGGTTCTGGAGTGGCAACCGCGTTCGGAAGACGTAGCGTTGGAAGGCCTCCCACAAGATGGACCGATGGTCTTGTGAAGGCAGCAGGAAACCGCTGGATGCGGGAAGCACAGAATCGGTCGAAGTGGCGGTGCTTAGGGGAGGCCTATGTCCAACAGTGGACGTCTGTCGGCTGAAATGGTGATGATGATGATGATTGTAAACCTACAATCTCGCAAATAAATGGATTTCATATGATTTATACTTTTAGTTATATTGTTACAATAATACAAGAACCTATCAGTATCTATACATATTATAATATAAAGTCGCTTTTCGTGTCTGTCTCTGTGAACACGTTGTTCTTCTAAACTTCGCACGAATAGATTCCGAAAGGTTTATGTGTAAAATTGTTACATTCATATTAAACTGACACTTGAGTGGTTAGCTTGTGCGTTCTGTGCTGAGCTCACGCAACGCGTCTTACGTCCAGCCAGTAATAGGACTCGCCTATCAAGGAGCGCTGTCCCAAAATGAGACGCATTATTAATTTATTATACATACATCAAAAGGTATTTTAATAAAACACGTATAATGAAAGATAAATAATTAAATTATCTTTAAAAAGGTGAAGGTTTCAGAAAAATACGCTTGGTGGTTTTTGTGTGATTCAGAGTTTAGACAGCTGCGTTCGACGTAACTTTACAAATTAATTACACTATGTAATATAAACATAATCTAAAATATTCACAGATTAAGTTATTAAGAAAATGCTCTTATTTAACATATATTTTTCCCATATCATTAACACTACGCGTTTAGACGTGATCTTCAGTATACAATTATTAAAAGTCTCTTAGTGTTGCCTTAATAAAGAAATCTCGATGTTTTGACAAGTCATAAAAATCGTGCGAAACATTTAGTTATAAATAATTGAAATCGCTTTTTGTGTCTGTCTGTGTGACCGCGTTGATCTTCTAAACTACGCAACGGGCTTTGATGTGGTTTTCATCACCATTAAGAGAATTTATTCCGGTAGGTTTATGTGTGTAATTACAGTTATTAGTTAAAATTATAAACTCGAGAAGCATTAGGTACACTTAAACCTTGGGGAAAATAAACGGTTAGTTTTAATTTTGTTATATTGTATCCTAGTATCATAATTCATAAGACAATGAGAAAAGCGTTGTTCATGTACAAATTTTCCCAATAAACTTGGAACTTTATACTTTTGAGATAAAGTTGAAAATCTATTAAAGAAATTTTACAGATTGTAGTAGGTTGATGTACTGGCGTCTGTACGTGCCTAGTAGGTACCAAGCTACTACATATTAGCATTAGCTCCCACTTTCCTTTACCTATAAGTTCTAGTTAATTCATAAAACCTTGCACTACCTAGGTCTATGCAGTTAAGTCAAAATAAATCACTAATAACTTTAAATGAATACAAACTAGGGTGTTCCATTTATGTAAATATTAATTTATAGATTTTTAGGAAGTTTACCTCAAAGCTCTATAGAGGGTAGCCGTGTAAAGGCTCCCGCAGATAGGCGCGACGCGATATCGGTAGAACAATTTCGGTGAAGTTTTAATAGACATTGTTCCACCAGAGTCGCATCGCGCCTGACTGCGGAAGTTAAGGCTGAGTAGGCTTCTCTGTCTCTCACACCCCACCTAATGAATTAAAAACCTTAAAGTTCGTAGCTCTCTTGAAAGTCGGCGGGGTTTGAGGGGAAGAAGTCCGTGCTAACACCGGTAATAACGTGTGAATTATCATCTCCAGTAATTTTCCATAACGTTCGTATCTTCGGCTTGCCAATCTGCTGCTGGTACTCTTGTGCGTTGTCTGACAGATAAAACCAAGCGCACATTACAACTGCAACGGGCCGCAACAAAAGCATTTTCATACAAAAAGTGCGATGCGGCCCGCCTGTACTGTGCGTTGATTCATAGAAAATTTACAAAAGTGATGAAGGAGGATGTTAGCAACGCGTCGCGTTGCGGCGCGGCCCGCTCCAATCTGTGTTTGCCTTTATAATTAGCTGTTGTGGTTAGCCACAACAAGTCAACAACACTGCTGACGGGTCCTAGGTAGCAACTAATGATAGCATTGAAAGTAGAGTAGGTAAGTACCTACCTAAGGTGACCCATTGCCCTGTGGGACTCTCCAGGCTTTGACATGTTGTGGTTAGTATAATGTACTAGATTGTGTTGGTAAAGTCCCTTTTAAACTTAGTTCTTCTAAAGGGACTCAACCTTTATATCTTCAGAAGGGACTTTACCTAATATGTATGAGGATTTCAATTATTAACATTTACGTCACATCATTATTGAAGTTAATTGTTCAGCAAATTTACAACGAACTTAATATACATTGTGTCAATCAATCGGCCTAGCCTTTTCCCAACTATGTTGGGGTCAGTTTCCAGTCTAACCGCATGCAGCTAAATACCAGTATTTTACATGGAGAAACTGCCTATGTACGATACCTACCCCTTGGTAGGACTGGTTGTCAGACTTTCGGGCTTCTGACGACACGTAACGACTGTCAAAGATCCACGAATGACAGCCGGGGCCAACGGCTTAACGTGCTTTCCGAGGCACGGAGGAGTCTCGGTATGTAAAGATGGTCACCCATCCACAGACCAACCCCGGCAAGCGTAGCTTAACCTGATGTATCGATCCGTGCAGCAGTTAGTACTTAGTCACGAGCTCCTGAAATAAACATTGTGTATGCAATGTATATTCAAATGATTTCAAATCACAATACGTCGGGCAATTAGTTTGACAAATAATTTCGCTCACTTTACAAAACACGGTACTTTCAATAATACTAACATGTAATTTCACAAAAAGCAAAAACAACAACAAACATCGATTGCACAGTAAATTGTCAACACTTGTGTCTTCAGGGTTTCTCTGCAGATCATGGCAATTTTTCAGCTTCGCTTTCCACGCTCATTGTAACGTTAAATAATAATAAAGTTTAAATAATAAAATAATATTTATTTGGAACAACTTAAGATTCCAATTTATAAAGGAAAACGAAGATAGCCACAAAACTAAAATACTAAAGCGCAGAGCCTATCAACGCCCAACCCAAAAATATATGACAAAGACATTTTTCCAGACTTCCCAAAGAAATTTAATTAATAATTTATTGAAGATTTTTTTTTAAAGCAGTAAAAAGGAGAATATACTCTATGTGGAGGTTACTATGTGGTATAGAGTAGAGTGGAGGTGGGGTGAAGTGTGTATGTGAGCGTGTGTGTGTGTTTACCATGGTAAACCATGTCATGAGGTTATGATACCATAAGTTGCTCAGTATCTTCATAAGACAAGGATTTAAGCCAGTCAGTCACGTTTCTCTTCAATATAGAATTTTAGTTGAAGTGGCCACTAACCAACGAACAAACTGTCGGCAGGCCGCTTTTTTGTTGGGGGCTGCGGATCGTAAGGCAGACCTGCTAGATTACATTTATTTGAACAATATCTACTTTATATTTTATAATATTGACTATTGCATGATGTATATAAAATAGAGCATTGTATTTATTTTTATAGGGGGCGTATTTTTACTAGCAATTGTAGAAATAATATCGCCAATTTTATTACATAGTAGTAATCATAATTCATGATTATTTATGCTCAATCTTAGCCGAATGGATGCGTAAGAGTCGACGGTTTACGACTTATTTCAGAACAATAGAGCTATTAACGCTATCAGCGACAACTATGGATCAATGCACCGCTGATCTTTGTGAGCTATACCTAATGAAAAAAAATAAGAAACCGAATACATTAGTTAGTACGTAATGTATTCAAAATATTCAAAAGTCATTTATTCAAACTAGGCTGAGAATCAGCACTTTTTGAACGTCAAAGTTACGTAAGACAGTCCCCCAAAACGCCCACCCTTCACCACTTCCTAGTGCTTTTTATTATGGTGGAATATCGAATCGGTAATGTACGTTTGTGAAACGTAACATGAAATGTAACATACGTTAACACGAACATCAAACGTAATGTAGCGTTGTGTGGACTCACAACTATAATTATTCGAGTGATGCTAAAATATTACAATTAGTAAGTTCCTAATCACATCACTAGAATCGGGGTACAACACTAACTTTCTTTCCGGGGACACTCGTTCATTTCGTGTTCGCTTGCAGAGCTGGTGGAAGCAATTCTCCGATCCTCAGAATTCTGTGTGCCCCGACCTAGGGGTTCTCCGTACGGGCTGAGGGCAGGACCCCTTACTCAATCCTGCACGCTACCTACGCATGCTAGCGAGGCTATCTAAGGCCTGACCTACCTGCGGCCTACCTCCGCAAGCTACCTCCACATGCTACAACCACGAGCCTGTGCTGACAGGCCTCCGCGGCCTACCGCCGCGAGCTACTGACGTGAGCCTGTGCTGACAGGCCTCCGCGGCCTACCGCCACGTGTTGCCGCCATGAGCCTGTGCTGACACTTTCGGAGCCAATTCTTGTCTTTGTAAATTCAGAAATAAATAAAATATAGACGAATGAGGAAATACTTAGCATACATCTCGAGAACTGCTATAAAAATAAGAATAATAATTGTTCCCAAGCCATTGTAATTTTTTTTTTTATGTGTATTTTGCGGTTACGTACCTAAAGTGTGCCAACGGGACCCTATTACTAAGGATCCCCTGTCCGTCCGTCAGTCTATCACAAGGCTGTATCTCTGGAACCGTAATAGGTATACCGGTAAAACCGTATAGCCCTTGAAATGTTCTACTAATTTGGCCGCCATAACAACAAATAATAATATAGTGTTAAATATTGTACGGTGGTACGGAACCCTTCGTGTGCGAGCCCGACTCGCACTTGACCACTTTTTTACACCACGTCACTTAATTACAGTGCCAAATAAGGAAAATAATATTGACAATATTTATCTATAAATTGTACTACGTCACAAAATGTGGTTAAGTTTCAATAATATGGAACAAAGGATTCATTACGAAGTTACTCGTTCATTAACCACTAATTCAATTGGTAATTATGTAACGTCAAAGGATGGTTATGCTTTTTCCGAAGTAGGTACATACATTTCACTTTTGTACTGTATACCATTGAACTTGCCGCTGTCTATTTTTCTTTACCACCACCACAGATGAATACAGATGGCTCACTTCGCATTTTAGGTATGAAGCTACAAGAAGATACCCTACCTTTCCTCTAAGTGTGCGAGTGCTCAGAACAGAACTCTAGTGTTAAGGACCTTACCCGCGACCTAGCCGTGTTCTAATATATGTATTAATTTATCATAACTGTTTCTTTTTCTACCTATCTATCCGTTAACGGCCTGCGCAGCCCTAGCCGTTACAGTAACATACGCTGAAACGAACATCAAACGTAAAATTATGCCTGTCTTTCCTGAAGGGTTAGGCAGAGGCGCACTCACATTTCGCCAGTTATGTTTAAGTCCCTTTGTAAGCGGGGGAGAGCCTATTGCTATCAACCGGGCACAAATCCAGACTCCGGGCATTGCAAACAATTGGACGGCATGTTCGTTTCAACGTATGTTACAATTTCATGTTACCGTTTCACATAAGTGTCTCCCTTAGATAAAGTGGGTACAGTTATTCAATGTTTCAATTAAAAGTAAGCAAATTATCACTTTGTTGTTTCCGTTCTAATTGTTGTATTTAGGTATATTGTTGTGAGTCAAAGTTGTAGGCGCTATAAAAATAATGTTATTATTATGCACTTATTTTTATGCAAGCGTTTTATCAATAATAATTATTGTTGCTATTAGTTAATGAGTCAGTGGTCTGTTGTTTTATTTAAAATATAGGATCCTAATGAGAATGCTTAATATAGTTTATGGTGGCAGTAAATTAAAAGCTATGACATTCATTACCTACTTCAATCTGCCAAGCTTTTTCCTAACTATGTTGGGGTCGGCTTCCAGTCTAACCGGATGTAGCTGAATACCATTATTTTACATGGAGCGACTGCCTATCTGATACGATAACACGATATCCCTTGGTAAGACTGGTTGTCAGACTTTCGGGCTTCTCGACTTCTGACTGCAGATGTTCACTCAAATCTGTGAGGTTCTTTCCTCAAAAGACCATTTCAGACATTAATCTACATGGTCCTAACATGATCTGACCTATATTATGTTTGGAATTTTAAAGACACCTGGAGCCCTAAGTTTGTTTTGCCTTTTCTTCTCAGGGGTACCTAGTCAGATAGGAAATTTCAACTCCGTCTGGCTTATTTTATAATTTTTTATATGACGTATTAAAGATGTTTGTTCTGTAAATATCGGTTTCATTTAATTTCATTTCAAAGGAAGAAGATAAATCCTGCAAAAAGCTAATCCTGCAAAAAAAAATATGAAAATATCAAATTAAGATAGTGTACATATTATATAATAACATTACTTCTAATTCCCCTAACGGAATCGTCAGTTCGTCGTAGCCATGGGAACCTACGTAAGAGGAACCGACGCTACTACGGCGACATGCTACGACCCTAACCCTGTGTCCTAATCGAAAGCAACTGTCATGCGAATACGAGATTACGTGATCGTTTACATGAATAATGTAATGACGCAGGTACATATGTCGTAGCCAGATCTTAGAATTGATCATTTCATGAAGTGTTCGACCATTTCATGAAATGTTTGTGTTTCATGAAATGGTTGTGTTTCATGAAATGGCCAGCTAAAATTGACGTTAAATGACATTAAATAGACATTAACTTAAAATTGACGTTTAATGATAATATGTCAGTCGGCGTTTGGCCCTATCATTAATGGTTATCATTACGGGTATTCATGGTTAAAGGTGTAGTGAGTGTAAGTAGCGGTCGCCGGCCGCTGCCGCGGCACCGCTCGCTTTGCTCGCTCGCAACGACTTGAGTGATCGCGCTAGTATGTCATTTTCATATATAAACGAGCGCAACGATCGCGTACTCGCGCGACATTAATTTTTGGTTAGGACGCGACCTTATGCAGGGTACAGGGTACAGGGTAATCTTATGCTTTTCTAATTTATAAATCAAACAATCAACTGAGGCGGGCCATTCAATATGGAAATGAAATATTTATCTAATAAATACCATTCCACAGTAATCCCCGCTCCATATCGGAACTTCTATCATGACGATGTTAGTGTGTCAAGGTCTGCCAAGATAGCAAATATCTTCACAAGGTGTATAAATGGTGAGCTGTTAGCACTCTGCTGACATGTCTCATGAACCGGTTTAGCCATTCATCACTAGGATACGCATGTTTTGTAAGGTTTCCGTGAGACATACCCATGCGGCAAGAACAAATGGCACCGTTGTGTGATCTTACATAATGGAGTTGAGAGATTCTTAATGATTAATTTTATTATCAACTGTCTTATCGCTATGCCGTTGTTGTATCCGAAAGATAAGACAATTCTAGATAGAATAGAAAGCAATAAATAAACTAATCATAATTCATAATCCTGTAATATTGTTATTAAGTGATTAGGTCTTTACGTACTCGTATTTGTTTAGTTTGGTATCATTCATCACTTCAGATCAGACTTTGCTGTTGTTCATAGAATCGGTTTGAATGCATTCACTATGATTAAACGTAAAAATATAAGAATTTTAGGAAATTTTGCATTAAATTAGTGGTATATTGCAACAAATACGTACCTATTCAACAAATCTACCGTTCTCAGAAGTTATTAAAAATATTTGGAAACTTATATTCTCACGCGGGATTTTCTTCACACATTTTGCAATGGCTGGAAAAACTAATTGCGAATCGGACACACTTGACATTTGAATCGGTTGTTTTTAACGTAGACATTCAGAAGCAAATCTTGTAGGTAGTTTCTCATCACATATGCAAATTGGTCTCAAGACTATATCTCAGAATACTAGTCTAGCTTGTATTTAGTGTGCCCGAAAAAAGCTGCTAAAATTGTAAATTGTAACCAACTATTATGAGCGCCCAGCAGGATGCAGCATTAATTCTAGTGAATGTAGGTAGGTAATATAAACCGTTAGTTGTTTTTACTACACCCTTGGGAAGTGTGGAAAGGGATTGTTTATAGCCAAGAGCACAGCTACATAAGTTGTATGCTGAAATACTAAATTAATTTCAGGAAACTTTGCAAATTGGTAAAAAGCCTTTACTGATTAGTTTGTACCTAGCCATAGGTACAAGTTGTACCTATATAATTCTGGTGCTAATTGTTCTCTATTCTCTACAGAAATCAAGCTCTGTTATCCTTCAATACATCCAGTATGTTTTTGATTGAATTGTAGCGTAAAATTAATTCGGTACGCAGATGGAACGCAGCATTGTTACCCCACTCACAATGCAATGTATGTCAATAGCGACTCAATAATATCAATACACGTTTGTTTGGATAAAGCCGCTACAACTTATTGTTAAGAATACCATTATTTTGTAATTATAAATACTTGTACGTACTGTCTGTCCGCTTTTCAAAAAGGTGAACACGAAGCAGGTAGGTACTTACATTGTCTATCATATATTATGAAACAATCAATCTGCTTAGCCTTTTCCCAACTTATTGGGGTCGGCTTCCAGTCTAACGGGATGCAGCTGAATACCAGTATTTTACATGGAGCGACTGCCTATCTGACCTCCACAACCCAGTAACTGGGTAATACGATACCCCTTGGTAAGACTAGTTGTCAGACTTTCGGGCTTCTGACGACCCGTAACGAATGTCAAAGATCCATGAATGACAGCCGGGTCCAACGGCTTAACGTACTTTCCGAGGCACGGAGGAGTCTCGGTGTGTGAAGATGGTCGCCCATCCACAGACCAACCCCGGCAAGCGTAGCTTAACCTGACGGAAAGACTCGTGCGGCAGTTATTACTTACCCACGAGCTCCTCATCATATATTGTGAAACAATACGTAAAAATAGAAGAATGATGGCAGTAAGGCCAGTAATGTCTGTTGAAGGTCCGATAGCCTATGGACCAGACGACTCCTTGGGAGACACCTTGAATCAGGAAACTTAGCTTGGGACGCCTGCTCCCCCCAACCAACGATATCTGACATCATTGACAACGTCAATATCTGCACCAACGATCTTAAGAGACGGCTGAAACAGACTGGATGAGAAATGGGACGAGGAGGGGAACGGGGTGTTGCGATAAGTCCAGAATATATAGAGGTGTACTAATGATGCCTTTTTTCAAATATCCAACACTAATCCACTTGATAGCCAGGAGGCTATCAAGTGGATTGAATTGAATAAATCATAATATCATGAATCGTCATCACTCGTCAGGTGAAGTCAAATTTATGTTACCTAAATTATATTTTGTCCATGACAATGACATTATTAAAAAAGTATAATCCCACTAAATTAATTTAACCTACTATGATATTATCTTTATGATGTTTCTAGTTACGAGCACGTGATAAAAATGATTGCACTTGGAATTATAATATACTCGTAATATGTTTCTTGTGGTTCTATTAACGAATAAACGGCACTTTCGATCGTTTTTAGGGTTCCGTACTTCAAAAAGAAAAAACGAAACCCTTATAGGATCACTTCGTTGTCCGTCTGTCAGTCTGTCAAGATCCTTTTTCTCAGGAACGCGTGGAGGTATTAAGTTGAAATTAATATAAAATACGTAGGTCTAGATATCCAAGGGTCCGTACCCTTGGATATCTAAAAAAAAATCAAGCATCTAAGTCAACGCAATAAAAAAATACGGCCATTTATGCGACATATTTTCTTACTCGCAAATAAATCAAAACCTACAGGGTACTTGCCTAGAATCATGAAATTTGGCAGCACAAGTAATGGAAAAAGTCCGAAAATCATTAATTTGTATTTTTATCACATGAGAAGAATTAACTGTGACATATATCTATATATGGGAGAGCATGTTTTTCAACTACAATGTTAAATTTGTTCTTGGGATATATTCGTCCCAACTACGGAACCCTTAATTGTGCGTGATCCCACACGCACTTTGCCGGTTTTTTATTATCTTGTATCTTATTAGAAACTTTGAAAAGTGTTTAGTGAAGGACGAACTAAGAACATTGATAACGATTCCAATTTACCTAAACGTCGTTAATAATAATTATAAATGATATATTATAATATTTAAAGATATAACTTAAACTCAGAAAGTACATATGAATAGAAAAAGTCACATTGGTACTTGCCCGGATTTGAACCCACAGCTTCGTACATGAGAGGCGAGGCCTTAAACACTGGGCCATCATAACTATAAACGTCATTAATTAATCAAGATTACGAATCAGCATACCTAACTTAATTACATCTTTGTCTCTAGCAGTATTTTTTTTACGACTGCTGACTGAAAGAAACTTCTGAAGAAAAATAGCAGATAAGAGAGTAGAGAAGAAGAAGATTGTTGTAGCTTTGATCTCTAAAAGATTTTTGTATTGTTTTACAACCGCATTCAGTACCCTGATTACGTAATACACGATCAATCGGACTTTGAATCGTTTTGAAACAAATTACTAATTGTTTAAAACAAATCTGCTCACAACGTAAATAACGCAATGAATGTTGTTGAACTGTCAAAATGAAACAAATTTGTCGTAATCGTTTACGAAAATGTGTTGCGTAACTAGATAGCAGATCATTTCAAAGAATCCCTTTTCCTATGGATATCACATGAATTATAATGTTCCATGGCGATCATTAGCTATTTTTAAATGTCTGCGGACAGTGAAAGTGTTAAGTTCAATGTGATTTCTCTGCTGAGCAGACGTAAAGCATATCAAAACAGTAATGTGTTGATAACCTTGATAAGGTTAGCATGCAGGTTAGTTACTACGTCATTATCAAGTGCACGCCGTTGCACGACTGCACCGATTACTCCCGATAACAAGATGATATTTAGGTATGTAGAACATTGATTAGGTCGCCTACAATATAACTGGTTATAAAACACATTTTTTTTCTCTTAGAGATCTGTGATTGTTAAGGACTTCTGAAAGATTGACTGAAGGATTAGGCTTTTACGCAGATAAGCGGTATAAAATAAGGCACATAACGTGTGAGACTTCTATTTCAGTCATACATTACCTAATTTTAAGTAAAGTTCAGGGGCCTTATTATGAAGTATTAATGCCATCATTATTCTACTGCGAAAAAAGGATGGTGCTAGCGGCCTTGTATAGCTCCGTCTCTCACTCACACTGGAATAATGGTGGCATTAATACGTCATAATACGGCCCAGGTAGACACTTCAAAGAAGTCACCTGTTGGCTCATGGTTGTCTGCGGTTTTCCCTAAGACTTTTCTCAATTATATCATTGGAAGTCTTATTCCGGAAAAATACCGTTTATGGGCTGAAATTATATCGATACTTCGTTGACTAATCAAATGAAAGCACGATTACAATACTAATTTACACAATAACAGCAAATAATTAATTAAACCGAGACTTTAAAAACAATAGTTTGCACCGTATTTCGAAAATCTGTTGACTTCTTCAATATCTAGACGTAGAAATCGGCTACACCTCGAACCTCTGTCCCTCACTCTGGACTGGTATCGGAACAACTGTGTTCATAATGATCCATGGCATAATTGACATACAACTATAATGAATTAATGACTCACATCCATGGCTAATTTCATCCGCGAATGTGTCACCATGTGAATGTTAATTAGGGAGACTTCTTACGATTTCATAAATATTTTATGTAAATATGTTGGTTTCCATACTAGATTGTATGGGATTCCAAAAAACGGTAATCTATATAAGGGCACAAAAAAACCGATATTGCTCTTGCTTGTGAAGAAAATTGTGTTGTGTTTTTTGCAGTAGGAAATATTATGTGCTATTCCTGAGGTTGTTGGTTGTTTTACTTACTTTATGCCTTTTCTTGGGAAAGTTTTTATTTTAAAAAGTATGTTGTCTTGCTTCAAAAAAGAAGAACGAAAACATCGTGAGGAAACGCCGAGAGATATTTCTCGACGGCATGTCAGAGGCCCATGGACGGCTTTAAAAATCTGATACCAGGCTAGTCACTAATCGAAGTAGAAGTATTAGTATCAAATCGTTTATAGTCCTTTTGACCAACTGATATGAAGTACATTCAATCAGCGGGGTTATTGCGTAACACACATAAAATGACAATTGATCGCAATGGGTTTCATTTTGACATTTCAGCCACGTTCATTGCGCTATTTACGTTGTTGTGCAGACGCATTTTTCAAACCTATGAAGCAATGGATTCGTAATATCCTTCAAAACTCTCGGATTGTGATTGAAGAAGGTGAGTGTACTGCTGTTTATTGCTTATAGGTAATCTGGTCATTGCCTCGTGTTGATCACGTTACTGAACAGTTTGTATTCATGATAAGAATAGCCTCAACAACAATTATTTATTTGTACAGTCAACAAAAGCGATAAGTAACATGTGTCCAGGCTGTAACACCAGCGTTTTTTTAAAAGTTTTGTGTCTACTGAAAAATCAAGTCTTTGAAACGGGTTGTCCGATTGTGTCCAATGTATTTAAATTTATTCCTATTAATTTTGACTTATCTGTAGCGCAATGGATACAAGGCTACTATTGCTGTAAACCTTTCCCTACCCGTCCGACGAATAAAACTGTCATGTTTGCTGCGTTGACAGTGAATATTCTGCAAAGATGTCTGTTTCTTGCACACCAAACTGTTTTGTTGTCTGTACACTATCGTTAGTATCAATGTTTTCGCCAGCGATGAGGTCAGATTTTTTCTCCAGTTATATTAGTGTAATAAACGGTTGTCATGGTTTCGATTTCGAGGTTTCACGCTTCACGGTTACCGATTCCCAATGTTAAGTGGTTAGCAGACAGTTTAGTACTCAGTCACGACTGAATGACGACTTAAGTTATGTGCATAATAGACTAAGACACGATCTGTCACCATTTACCTACTAATTTATACACACTACAATATTTCTTAGATCATTATAATGTTTACAGAAAATTGTGGATGTCCCGAGTTTTGTATTATCTTGAAGGTAGGTAACTAATGAGATATAATTACACTACTTCAATTATTACATAGAGTTAATTTACACTTTTATCTGTGGACGTGTAACTGTCAATAGAAAATGAGCAGTAGGTGATTTATGTACTTGTGTTTAGTCGTAGACTGTAGTGTTGTGATAAGCTATTGTGCTCCTTATGTTTAGCTACACATAAGGAGCACAATAGCTTATGTTATATATCTAAAATACGCGTTGAAAGCCGACAAAAACAAGTCTTTATCGAATTATAATTTAGAGATATAAAATTAATTTATTTAAACAGCAGAATAGTTTATTTCATTTGTTTCTAAAACACGCAACTGCGAAAGTGTTACTCGGCCATTAATTATAATTGAGTAATATGCACACGTAAAAGTTAATTAAACTTCCTTTATCTAACGTGCTTACATAATACTTTATAATAATAACAAACAATGTGATGATTATGACACAGTTAGGAACATTTAACATTTTAAATGGTTGCCATTAACACTATTTTTTTTTCACACAAATTTCGACTGCTTCGTCAAGGCATACATAAATAATGAGGAAAATAAATGAATAAGTTACTGACTGCACTGAGATCTATCCCCTGAGACGATGTTGACGATGATTCATGGCAGAGACATTTCACATTGTAAATCTTCTGTAGCACAGTGACTCAGTGACTCACAAAGGTACCTCACTCAAGCAAATAACAAGCGCAACATCCCTTTAAGAGGGAACAGGGCCTGCGAGGAATTTGAAGAAGAGGTATTTGAAGAAACTATTGCCGTCGTGTTACCTCAAGTGTGCCCCCGTAGAGTGCGATAGGGACAGCTGCAGCTCAGACCGATGATTATATCACAAAAAAGATTGACGAAATCGACGTTTCGTATTCCCCTTTTTTCTCCTCAAAAATAGAGCCGATTCAATTATTTTTTACATTTAAATTTTAAGAAAGAGTATGTCTAGGTTCCTATCATTTTATTTTATGTTAAAAAGTTTTCGAATTTGTCTGGTAGTCCTCTAATCACGGTGGTAAAAATTGGGCATTTTTTGTAATTTTTGGAGGGTCATATTTTCTTTACCAATAAGTTGCTGAAAAAAAGGAAATAATAGGGACGTGTCCACAGCAGACCTAGATTTATATGAAAATTAAAAAATTGAAAATTTATGAATATATGAAAAAAAAAAGATTGCTCTAGAGGCATTATTCAGGAAGAAAAATGGGGAATACATTTGTATGGAGAATCGCAGGCCCTGTTAGTGAGTCGGCCTTCTTAATTGCATAGCCGATGAACTGCACGAATGCTTTTCCTGTATTTTCCAAGCCACCTTACACTTAACGGTTTTCCTAAACGTGTTGTTATCTATCTTCTATTAAAAACGTAGAAAATGTAAAAACATTTTTTTGTATCATAGAAAACATGCAAGTCATAGTTCTCGTGTGTTCAGTAAAAGCAAAGTTGTCTTTTTACCCATTTCATGACATGTTTATGTAGGGCAGGACACTGTGTAACAACTAAGAATGTTTTCAAGAACTGGATAATATTGATTTTCCCTCATAATTATTATGGCGAAGTTATCGCGTGCGGTGACCAAGCGTGCTACTGTACAATTTAGTGACCACTTTACAGTCACGATTGGGTGTAGGTAATAAAAAGAATACCCCTGGAATAAGGATGTTGACTAAATTTTATTGTCCGTCTGGTAGATAAAAAAAAATATTGGACAAGTATTTTTTCTTTTTTACGTAATCAAAAGATTACGGCAATACATTGAGTAGGCAATACGTTAAAATGTGGCATGACGTCACTCCCCGGTAGATTTTATAATGACTTGTGACGTATCGAGCCCCCTCTCCCAACTTTAATGCATTTTAACTAAACCATTTTTTATTAATATGGTAAAGCAAAAAAAACATGTCTAATATTTTTTTATTATCTGATTGACAGATTAAATAGTTGTCCGAAAGGGATACCGTGGCCCCTGGCAACGTACAGGCAACTGAAGGAACACGGGTGGGTTTTAGTCAGTAAGAGTCTCGCCCTCCCGCTTCACGCAGAGCGGGAGAAGTTATTTGATAATTTCCCACCCAAAAAAAAAAGACTGAGTTTTTTTTTCCCCCAGTCAACATCCTTAATTGCGAAGAAATAGAGCCCCTATGTGCTTTTCCTTGGAATTGCTAGTAATTAATTGTATGCTGACTCAGAATATTCTTTAAAAAAACCTTTGATTCAGCACCTGCTTCAAACTTTACAGAGTTCATTGAACTGCATCATTAAGATAAAAAGAAAAACATAAGAACTGAAGTATAGACTTATCGTGTTATACCTAGACTGTTGGTCTTCAAACCGTGTTAACTGATACAGAAAACACTAATTTATTTACCATGCATGCGAGTTAACCATAGGTAGCACTGCAGCATGTTTAATTAGGTACAATAATAAAAAATAATTATTTATAATTAGCTTCACCTTGATGTTTCTAAATGGAAACAGTTTCTGTATGAATGTAGATATATTATGTGGTTATATACAGAGTTATATACCTACCTACCTGTGTCAATATAAAGTTCTTTGTTTGTCGTGCGCTATAAAAGTGAAGTAAAAGTGAAGTCACTGTTTGTACGGTCTGCAAAAACAAAGTTTTTAACTAAATATACCTGGGAATTTTACATTCTAACAATCTCTTGTGTAAAGTGATCGAGTAATTGCTTTTTAAACAGTTTTCCTCAGAGCAGATTATAGTTTTTGTTCATTATCAATAGCATGGCTGCACGCAATGATTTTAATCGAGAAATAAAAGAAACAGTGGCATTCATTGAACCTATTTTAATACTTTAATGCTAGAAAATCAACGATTTAATATTCCTGTACATACTACGATGAAACTTTTAATCTATGATTGTAAACAATGAAATAAACTATGAATCTTGTGAAACTAACGATATAAAAACACCAGTCCACCAAAATCCAGTCTTACGGCAAATGTCTTTGCTGACCATACAAGGCAGGTACCAGCACAGCGGCGGCGGGTGAATTATAGCCCGTTTACTCGTACATCGCAGTGAAGACGGTCACGCAATACCACGCCGTTTACCTCGAAACACTTTATTTTTACTCACCTATGATATAATGTCTGTTATTATATGCTCACTGTGAAACCGTGAAATGGAACTGACGGAATCACTGCTATTTTTTATGCAACTTAAGGTATATATGTAGTTCCTTTGAAACTAGTTAGAAGTCTTCTTGGATTGTTTTGAACAATGTGTTTTTTTTTTTTGGAAAATCGTCATAGCCCCTGGTCTGGAATCTCTTATCTGGAACTAATTTGCGACGAACATTCTTATTATTTAATTAAGGGTATCATTGACGGTGAAGGAAAACACGAAGCGTAACTCTGGACTTTTAAGGCTTAGACTGAAATGGCCATCATGTTATGAACCAGCGTGCTAATAACAAGGCTTCTTAGTAATAGGTACCAGTTTTATCATCTACTAGCTTCGGCCCGCGAAGTCGTCCGCGTGGAATTTCTTGTTTTAATATTTAGATAGAATACTCTTTATTGTTCACCATAAAACACAGACATAGATTTAGAAATTTTACATAGGGTGACACAATGGGCGGTCTTATCGCTTAAAGCGATCTTTTACAGACAACCTTTGGATCGATTAAAGGTAACAGGAGAGACAATACTGCAGGTAGTCAGTAGTGTACTATTTACAAATACAATAAATACATACATACCTACATAAAGCATAAATTATTATTTAATATATCATATGACACTCGGCAGTACTGTAGATTATCATTAGCGAATTTTCGGAATCGGATCAGCAGTTCCGAATATTACTTACATACAAACTCAAAAAATGTACGTCTTTATAGTAATACTAGATGTGCCCCGCGGTTTCGCCCGCATAACTCTCGATCCCGTGGGAATATCGGGATAAAAAGTATCGTATGTCCTAACCCAGGTCATGGTCTACCTATATGTACTAACCATGCTAAATTTCATATAAATCCGTTTGGCCGTTTTAGCGTGAAAGCGTAACAAACAAACATACAAAAAATCAAATCTTTTTTCTATACAATATTAGTTTATTTAGATATACAGTCTGGCGGTCTATTTTTCAATATTTATTTCTGAACAATTTTAATTTTTGGACATTATTATGATTTGGATATTATCACAGTAACCCCAAAAAATAATTTAAAACATATTTCTTTCTTCATCTGAGAGAGTCAAAGATTACAAAATAATCGAGCGTGGAAACTTGATCTATCATCAACAAGAGAAGAAAGGGCAATGCTTTGAGAATCAATGCCTACTGTCTTGAATTAATTTGTAAACTTAATTAGGAACTAAACATTGTTGATATAACGACGAACATATCTAATACTAGCTGGGCCCCGCGGTTTCATCTGCATAAGTCTCGATCCCGTAAGAATATCGGGATAAACAGTATCCTATGTCCTATTCAGGTCATGGTCTACTCGTGTGCCAAATTTCATCAAAATCTGTTCAGCTGTTTTAGCGTGAAAGCGTAACAAACAAACAAACTCACTTTCGCATTTATAACATTAATAATAATAATATAATAATAATTTTGTTTATTTTAAGAAACAGACATAGATTAAAAAATATTTTAACAGGCAAATTTAGGTCAGAAAAAATGGTGTAGTCATCTGTAGCCGAACTAGGCAGAGCCTGTATTTCAGCTATCAGTGCCAAACCCCTCGAGTATTATACAAATATATATATTAGTTAAGATTTGTGTAAATTGGCTGAAATATGACGTTGATTGTGAAAAATTAATCATGCCAACGGGAGCTTCGTGCGCCGCGTAAACCAATAGAGTTATATGAAAACAAATAATATGTACTATGGGAATTAATATATTGTTTACCTGGATTAACACATAGGGTACCACTTTTAATCGCGGTAGTACGTTCCCGTGGGATGTTTTGGAACATCCACGCGGGCGAAACCATGGGCAAAGGCTAGTTAAAAATAATATACGACATGAGTAGTCCAAATATTATTAGACAAACTATAACATAATATATTTGATGCCAAGCAACGACAACAGCGAAAATAAACAAACAGTATCTTACCTACTCATCCCACACATTCCGACTACCTATTTCATTTACTTACCTTCTTTATTACTTTACTCTGTTTACATAAGGATACTTGCCACAAACTGGATACTTTAATACATTTAATGGTTTATTTAGAGTGTTTGCGCGTGCCTTCTTGTCGTCAACTTAACGTCTTATTACTAGATGCCGCTAATAGTTGTTATAGCGAATAGTCGAATGCCGATTAATAGCCATTCCCTGTGGCGAATAGTCGAATACTGCCATTATTACTCGACATAAAAAAGGAATAAATATAAGTAGTTTATTTATTTTCTGAGGCAGGTTTGATTTATGAAAAACGACAACCGACTTGATCCCAATCGAGCATAGATAATAATAAAAAAGCCTAACTTATTACCTTCAACACAACTAATTTTTGGCTAACTTTTTATATTAATGATTACAAAATGTGTTTTGTTTTTAAAGATTAATAAAAGTTTAATTATTTTTAAGTCTATAGTTTTTCTGTTCATTAAAAGTTTATTTTTATTTAGACAACTATTCGCCGAATATCGAATAATAGAAACTATTATTCGGTATTCGACGAATAACAAAAAAATGTCGAGTAATGTCGAATACCGAATAATTGCGAGTATTCGCGGCATCTCTACTTATTATATATTAACAGCATTTGGAGGAAATAGGCGGAAAATGTCAAAATGGTGGAAAGATTATAGGGTTTATTTCTGGTTTTCATACTTTTGTTGATTAAATTCAGTCTTCTGTCAACGCGAACGTTGTTTTAATCAAAATAATTGTTTTTCATGACAGATCTGTAGCTCCGTAGTCCGTTATAGGTTCACATTAAAGCAGGTTTTAAAATAAAATATTTAATGTCATTGAATAATTTTATCAATGTAGTATACCCTGAAAAATATTATCGTATGTAACGACATCTACATTCATCAAAAAAAGTTAGCAATCCGTTTGAAAAATCTAAATCTCTTTTGTTACGGTAGACTATATTATAATTTTTTCTTCTTTTTAGATTCTTTACTTAAACATATAGAATTAGAATACAAAATAAAAAAAAAACTAACTCAACTAGTTTTTCCATATAAAAAGAAATTCAATCCAAGCTTACGCTCATTCAGAAATCTGACTTAGTCAATTTTAACGGCTTTATAATATTTTTTCGAGGAAAGTTGTTATTGATAAAACGCAAAGTGAATTATCAGAAGTTTTACGAGCAATAATTGTAACTTTGAGGGAAGAAGGATATTCCACGAGAGAAATAGCACGCAGAGTTACTGTATCCCAATCCTGTGTCGTGGCCACGTTGCAGAGGTACCACGGCATGGATAATTTAGCTGACCAACCCCGCAGTGGTCACCCAACTTTTCTGGCTGCTGCTCAGAAGCGCTATATCAGATTGCTGGCAGCCCGTGACCCAACAATCAATGCCACTACAATAAAAGCAGAAGTACGGGCCGCCTCTGAAGTTAGCACTCAAACCATTCGGAATTGCTTACACCAGGCTGGACGAGCACGAGCACGGAGGTTTTGGCGAGCGCGTCTGAATTCACGGCAATGTCAGCGACGGACATTGCAGTGGGCTAGGCTCCGCCAAAAATTAGAAGATGAGGAGGAAAACATTAGGCACATTTAAAACTGTCTCTTTGTTGATGTATCGCGAATCAGTACTCATCCAGATAACCGACGTGTCCGTGTCTGGAGAAGACCTGAGACTCTGAAAGGCAAAGAACTGCCACTGGAACCGTTCAGAAAGGCGAGAAATCGGTGTCCTTTCGGGGTGGAATTATTATTGGAGCTAGAACGCTTTTGAACCCGTATCGAGGCTCCATGACGGCAGATAGGTACAAAACTGTCGCTATTGATGGATTTGTCAGACCATTCCGAGCAAACCATGGGCACCAATTCGTATTGGTCGATGATAATGCGCCCACACATCGAGCTCAACAAGTCAATGCTGCTCTCCGAGAATACTGGCCTGCCAGCTCGCTTGACTTAAACCCAATAGAGCACGCGTGGGATGCTCTTACGTGAGTTGTTTGGAACCGTCAGCCACCTCCCCAGACAGTGCCAGAGATCAGGGAAGCCGCTATTCAAGAATGGGACAGTTTACCGCAAGAAATGCTGGATAACTTGATCCTCAGCATGCCCAGGAGGATCTCAGCATGTGTGCGAGCCAGGGGTGGAGTTATAGTGTATTAAATAAAAACCTTCTATTAATAAATTGTTGTATAAGTTTGGTTAAACGATCTTTTTCTTTCCATCAAACTGTTATAATTACATTAGGATTGAATTACTCAATTTTTGTTATTAAAGAATAAATAAAAGTTTTTTTTTTTTTTCAAACATTGTATTTCTATTTAAAAAAAGATATAAAGTAAACACTTTTTTTTGATAAAGTTAAATTTAAAAAAAATATCAGCTTTTGCTAGTGATCACAAACTTTTTTGATGTGTGTATATTTAGCACGCGAGGCTACGAGCGCCTCATGTCGTAGCTCGTAGCAAGGGTGCTATATTCGTAGATGTAGCAACATGGATATTTTTCGTAGATGTTGACGTTTTTATTCGTAGATGTCGATGTCGAAGTCGTTTACGAACGGCTACAACAGGATAACATATTATTTTCACTTTATGGTGAAATAAAAAGTACGAGATTGTTTCTTCAATTTTTTTTTATTAAACCTCATTCCGACAAGATTTTGTGAAAAAGAAAGTCACTACAAAAAACCGGTCAAGTGCGTGTTGGACCACGCACAATGAAGGGTTCCGTAGTTGGGCTAAATTTATCCCAAGAACAAACTTATCATAGTTGTTGAAAAACATGTTCTCCCATACATTCCAACTGCAAATGTAAGTTTGTTCGCACAATATTGAGAGATTTACCATGTTATTTTAAAACCATAGACTTCTTCTAAGTTTTCCTGTAATGTATGAGTAAAGAACCACTATACGAGTATGTATTAAAAAAAATAGGCTTAGTAGTTTCGGATATAAGAGGGGGATGATAAAGTTTCATAAATTTTCTAAATATCTTTAGAAGTATTTATTGAAAAAAAAAAATGTGCTTTGCAACAAACCCTTTTCATTTGGGACGTCACACGGCACAGTTAGCAAAAGTTTTGTTTTAAATTTTCTTATTTGCCCCCCAAAAGTAATATAAAATAAAGTAAAAAAATAAAAATATTCAAAATTCATTTATTTACGTATCACGTCCGTGTTTGGGTCACAAAAATACATATGTATACCAAATTTCAACTTAATCGGTCCATTAGATTCGGAGCAAATTGGCTGTGACAGGCGAACAGACGGACGCACAGACACACGAGTGATCCTATAATGGTTCCGTTTTTCTTCTTGAGGTACGGAACCCAAAAAACATCGAGAAACTCTAATAATGGCCAACTTTATACTTACACCATAAAATTGCTTAAAAAGGTCTAAAACAAAAAGGTGAAAGTTCAATAAAAACGTACCACACTATACTGATATTAAGTTTGGTAACACAATAACAGTTCCAAAGTAGTTGTCTGTGGTTCAATGACCATACATTTAGCAATAGAGATTTTTTTTCTTTCTTATATCTTATGTAATTTCGTCTCGCCTGAAAACACATTTCAAATGACATACCTACGTAGAGGTTTGGCCTTTTTATATAGAAAAGAGAAAATGAAAGGACAATTGCCGACTCGGTTTCATTTGTACTGTTTCCATTACCGTTACATATCAGAATGTTTAATTTATAAATAGCTGCACCAACTGTTATAATATATATTTACTTAAATAGTTAGGCGACGGGGGTACACTAGGAATGTTCCGTCCTATAGCGTACGTGTACTTAGTTCCAAGTTCGGTTTGCGGATCTGAGACGCTCAGTGGGTTCGATTGCCAAGTAGAGCAAATTATCAACTATCCGTCATCAAACGAATCTTGAACACTATAATATACTTAAGGGGGAGGCGCCTGGGTAGCCCGAGAAATATTCTCTCGCGAGAAAATTTGACCTGCAAATGCAGGTCAGTGTCAGGTTGTATGTTGATTAAAATATGATTCGCGACCGTAACAAATATGGCTTTACAGAATTATAATAATTACAATCAGCAATACAACTCCTTAAGTTAGCATAATCCTCAAATGTCATGATTTCATGAAATAGTCATTCAATAGGATTACATGAACTTAGCTAGTTGTATTGATCATTTTTATGATTATAATTCTATAAATAAACATTTGATACGGCCGCGAATCATATTTAGATCAACATACAACATGATACTGACCTGCAAATTGCAAGAAACGTAAGAAACTTTGAATTTCGCGGGCTACCCTGACGCTTTCGCCTTAAGTCATAAATATAAAAGTTTCGTAACTTAGCTTCATTAAGGCTCATTTTCATTGGTCGATAGTGCTCGTATGCGGTGCGGGAGACGCATTCCATAGGGCTCGCATGCAGGGAACCGTTTTCATTAGTCGATAGGCCCCGCATGTGGGGTGCTGCAGATTTCTGTAAAGCATACCATAGGGTCCGTATTAGGGGAACCATTTTCATGAGTGGATAGGGAACGTTTGCGCTATTGTGCTATACGGAGAACCTGCACCGCACGTTTGGCAGTTGTTTTGAAGACTCATTTGCATTGGGTGTGAGTTTCCGTATGCTTTTTACCGACCGATGAATTTCATTGCTCGCTTCGCCTGCTACGGGGATTCTCCGGAGACAGTGTACCGACCGTTATCGACTTATGACTTTCGTTTGTAATTATTCTGCCTGGGAGTGCCAACATGCTGTATACCGACCGAGTTATCGACTAATGAAAATGAGCCATAAAACCAGAGAATGCCTCCTAGCCGATTTCCGCGACACCATGTTAAGTTGACAAGAAACGAGGTCGTTAACATGAGATGCTAATGATTATTGTCTTTCTAATCCTCACTTGATTGATCACTGTCAATTTTTTATTGACTGCAGTAAACATTTTCACTCGTCCGAAGATTCCACTAATAACAACTGAAGTGTAACGTGATCGGCGTAACATATCAAAGTTTCACATTCGCGTTGGTTTACATGAGAAAGACGCCATGTTGTGTGACGTCACTGATAACTGAACCATTACGAATACTTAGTATTTATTTTCACATGATAGTACAATAGCACTATAATAGTATAATTGATATTATTATCTAAATACACAGAATAATCATTATAATTTTTTATAGATATTGTAGGTAGTTTATATAACTATTCAGTAATAATCTTTTATGTACTTTTCATTACTATGTTATGTCTGTATTGCTTTAATTATTCGATAACGTTGAAATTGTTATGTTGTCTTGTTATTTTAATTTTATATGAAACTATAAAATATACCTACTTATTTAAATAAAAATGTTTTTAGCATGACGATTCAAAACCTCGTCGGCACATGTGTTTTTCATTAATACAAATAAATGGGTTTCTATGGAAACATTTCATTTGGTGTAGTCTATTAATCAACTCAGCCTATGACACTCCTCTGCTGGACATAGCCCTCCTCCCAGACTGCGCCACTACACCCTGTCCTCCACCTTCCGTATCCAGTCTGTCCCAGCCACATTTTTATCGTGGTCGGTGCATCTAGCTCAGGGGCATCCCACACAACGCTAGCGCCGATACGCGGTCTCCAGTAGGGCTTTTTTTTTTTTTTTTTTTGGGTGGGAAATTATCAAATAACTTCTCCCGCTCTGGGTGGAGCGGGAGGGCGTGTCAGACTCTTACTGACTAAAACCCACCCGTGTTCCTTCCGTTGCCTTTACGTTGCCAGGGGCCACGGTATCCCTTTCGGACTTTCCCGCAACCCCGGCAGGCATCGGTCCTATCGGACCCCTTCCGTTGTGCTGACATCTCTTTGAGGCGCGCGTGGAACACAACGCGCAGTCGACCCGGGCCTGGTCCTTATCGGACGGCGAGCTACCCATTGCTCACCGTCCGCAAGCCCGCGCCTACGGTGGCCGGGAATCGGCCTGCGATTCCCGACGCCCAGGGCGTCTCCTGCGGCGGCTAGGGGCGTGAGGGCGCGAAATTTGCCTCTCCCTCACGCGTTCTGCCTCCTCCTTCGCGAGCATTACTGCTTCGCAGCGAGAGGGCATGGGAGGCCGTCACCTCCTTGGTGACGGCCTCCCATGCCCTCTCGCTCCGTACCATGGCCTGGACTAGGGCCGGACGCGAGAGATCCCCGCCGCCGATCGCCTCCACGAGGACACGGCGATGCTCTGCCCAAGCCGGACAGACCTCCACCGTATGCTCAACCGTGTCCTCCGGGCGATCCACGCAGTGATGACACCCGGGCGTTTCCTCCCGCCTGATACGAAATAGGAACCTCCCGAAACAACCATGTCCGGTGAGGACCTGCGTCAGGCGGAAGGTGAGGACGCCGTGGCGCCTCTCTAGCCACTCCTCAAAGAGGGGACTTATCGCCGCAATAGTGGCGTGCCCAGCACTGGGTTGCGACAATCGCACTCTCCATGACGCCATGAGATCCCGCCGGAGCTCTGTCCGCTGTGCCGCGATTTCTCGCGGGAACGGAGTTACGCCCCGGCGTTTCGACTCCTCGCGCCACTCCCAGATGTGCGCGAGGACTTTTCCCTCCAGATCCCATGGCGGTAATCCGGCAAGAAGGCTCGCCGCCTCACCGGAGATCGTGCGGTATCCCCGGACCAGCCGGGTGGCCATGACTCTCTGGGACGCGTTCAACCGGCGGGCTGGCCGCCGCCTCAATGAACGCGCCCAAACCGGAGCCCCGTAAAGGGCCATGGACCGCACGACCCCCGCGTATAGCCTCCGGCAGGAGGCGTTTGGACCCCCTAGATTGGGCAGGAGCCGCTTCAAAGCAGCCCCGGCCCGCTCCAGTCTGGGAGCCAAACGTCGGAAGTGCTCCACGAAGTTCCACCGGCTGTCGAGGACGAGTCCAAGGTACTTCATCGTCGACTCGATGCCGATGTGAACTCCTCCTGCCGTTATTTGGGACCCCAACGGTGGCGCGTTCCGAGGACCATGAAAACACATGGCCTCGGACTTGTGCAGGGCCACCTCGAGTCTCCAGTAGGGCTAACATGACAAGCGCGAGAACGTTCCTTTTCTCGTTTTGTCGAAATTTTTCTACGATTCTGACATCATTGTAATGCCTAACATGACCGTAAACGACGAGTAAACTCGAAAAAAGGTCTGGTTTTTACTGAAAGTAATTATACTCATCTACGTAATAGTGCGCCACTCTGCCACAGTTTCTCTCGTGGCCGCCGAAAGGAACTCCGTTCCAAGGTAAATAGTGGTTTAAAACTAAGTATTTTGTGTTTTTTAAAATATTGTAAAATAAAATTATGACTAAAATAAGTACAATTATGAAACTGCCATGTTATTTTGGAGTTTTTTTAAGTATCAAAATTTTGCCTACCTACTCTTCTCGTCGTCAAAATCGAGGACGACTAAATACGACTAAAGTGACAGGAAATCGTAGATTATCTCGTGTTGAAATGTCAAAAATCCAGATAGCTAAGGTGCCATGTTAGGGTTTATCGAGAAAACATCAAGTTTGACAGAGCGAGTCGAGTATTTTGTATCTGTACGAAAACGAGAAAAGTGACAGAAATAGACGACAATTACTCACGCGAGAGTGAGTAATTGTCGCGTGTGTCATGTTAGGCCTGTTTACTCCAACGCCATCGGTCCTTCGATAAACATGGCCTGCCTACTGCCACTTTAGCGTGCTTACTCTGCAACCTGTCGGTATCGGCAACTCCAATTCTTTTTCGGATAAAAATATTTGAAACATATTCTTGTTCCATTATTATTCGGTTAGACTGGAAGCCGATTCTTGTTACAATATTAATTTTATTAATCATCATCATCTGCCTAGCCTTTTCCCAGCTATGTTGGGGTCGGCTTCTAGTCTAACCGGATACAGTTGAATACTGAACAATATCTTCTTGTTATGTTTAAATATTGTGGTGAGAAATAAATGATTTTATTTATTTTTTATTTATTATTATTTATACCAGTATTTTACATGGAGCGACTGTCTATCTCTCCTTCATAACCCAGTTACTGGCTAATACTATACCAGACTTTCGGGCTTCCGACTTCCCGTAACCGTTGTCAAAGATACGCCCCACTACCGCATTTTACGTACACGGCGCGCGCCGCCCGCGCCGCAGCGTGTACGTATAATGCGGTAGTGGGGCGCGTCATTTCAGACTTGATAAGTTATATGTACAACATTAATAGATAGTTAATTTAAACAATTGAAGCGTGTAATTTTGTCACCACTTAAAAAAAACATCGAGGTTGCCTTGCAGATGGCATGGGCATTAATAATATTTATCAGTTGGTACAAAAAATATAACAATTATATGACATTGAAATAACAATAGTATCGGTTCAAACCGGTTTTTATAATACAAATTATTATCATGGCGTCGCGTCAAGGTAATAAGGAGCGCTTGATGTGGAACAATGAAGTCTGGCCCACCTGTTGAATCTCAAATCAAACTACTATACAGGGTTATTTTTAATTGGCTAGCTAAACTCTGCAGACGAGATGGGTCGATCGATATGTTAAATGATAAAACAAAAAAATATATAATTTGATGTTTTTTTTTTTGTATAGTCGTCGCCGCAATTATTTTAGTCACTTTAAATATCAGTTTAAAACATCTGTTTTTTTTTGTGAAAACTTCACAAACGTCTAAACACGATAAAACATAAGAAAACCGGTTTTTAAAACTCATGACTTGCGACTTCAAGTAACAATAATAACTGTATGTTTGTAAGTATGTTTTAATAAAATGTATACAAATAAGAGTGTAAAAATGGAGCTCCGTACAAAAACAATATCAGGCTATTTCAAATTAGACAGTTCCTTATCTAGCCAGTAAGTAGCCAGTGTACATAGAGGTGATATATGTTCAACAATAACAGCGGTCGTTGACCACCCAAAAAAAACCATAACGGGGGTCTGCAGTGAAATCTTTTTATTTTATCGGTTTTAGATATCGCGATGTCATCGCGTCTGCGGATTTTAGATAGCCAATTTAAAATAACCCTGTATAAACTTACTATAATTATTTCAAAAGCAATAATAACGCAACGACTTAAAACATGATGTTATATTTTTGTTTTCCTCATACAAATTATGTTGCGAAATACCTAAATACTTACCAGTAAATATAAATAACAATTAACATTATTTTATTTCTGTGGTTAATAAATAATACCTATAGGATATTATTTTTTTGAAAAATAAGTATGATTTATAATAAAGCCAATACTAACCACATTGTATTTTTACCGGACAGCGGCGAAGCCAAAAAAGGAGGGTTATGTGTTTGACCTGTATGTATGCATGTAATGTATGTATGTCCGTCCCTGTTCCCTTGTAACTACTCCACGGCTGAACCGATTTTGATGAATGATATGTCGTTTTAAGGTGTTTTTTTTGTTGTAGTTCCAATTAACGCATTTTTCTTTCTTTTTTTCTTGCGCGAGTGTCACTGGGTATATTAAAATAATAAAACATCAAAATGGTGGCAATAATAATAAAAAACAAAACTTCCAAATCTGTCGAGTGGGGTATCATAATGAGGGGTTTTAAATGGTGTTTACAAAAATGTATACAAATTATGTGTTTAAATGTAATTTGGAATGAGACATCATAAAAACTAATAAGTTGAAAATAAAAAAGAAACCTTAATTAAACAACTAAAAAACCCGACTGCAAAAACACATAACTGAAAAGAGAGAACAAGCATTATAATCTATAGTATTTTGGTATCGCAGGCGGGGGGACAAATAAAAGTCACACCATATTCTAGGTTTTTGGTTTGTCTGCGATACCAAAATTCTATAGTTTATAATGCTTGTTTATCTCTTTTCAGTTACTTATGTGTTTTTTGAAAATTATAGTTTCATTAGGTATAAGTTTGATAAATACGCATGCACACCTACCTATTTTATCAAAGAAACGCCGAAAGACGTCCACTGTTGGACATAGGCGTCCTCCAAGCACTGTCATTTCGACCAGTTCTGTGTTTCCCGCATTCAGCGGATTCCTGCGGCCTTCACAAGATCATCGGTCCACCTTGTGGCAGGCTTTCCAACGCTGCGTCTTTCGGTACGCGTTCGCCACTCTAGAGCTTTCCGGCCCCATCGGCAATATGTTCTGCGAGCAATGTGCCATGCCCACTGCCACTTGGGTTATCAAACTTATACCTAATGAGTTACAATAACAAGAAGTTTTCTAACAATAAAGTTAATCAATTTACACTTTACGCTGATGAGTAATGACGGATGAAGGCTCTTGAATAAACAATGACCCTCTTAGCCGAGACGAAATGTTTGCGCAAAAAGTTAAAACTAATTAAGGACTTGTCTGACTAAGCAAGTCGGAGATTAACAATTTTACGGGTACAACTACATGGCGATTACTATTGTGTGACATCCGGCAATAAGAAGGAAACACCACCATAAAAGCTAAAGTACCTACATACCTGTACTTAAAAAAAAAACTTTACTAGCATAGCGGTCATTAATGAGAGGAAAAGGCTTTGAAGTGGAAAATTTCTTCATCCGAACAACTTCAGTTATTGGCTGGTTTGCTTCAAGGAAATTAGAAACATTTTGTTTCGTAAAAGCATCGACCAGTTTCTCCACAAAGATCTGAATTACGCCGAGCCGACGACTCGATTCTGTAACGACTAACCATAGTAACATTAAATCATTATTTTCACTGTAAGCGTTTCCGTTTCAAATAAATCATCATCATTTGCTTAGTCTATTCCCAACTGTGATAGGGTCGGCTTCTAGTCTAACCGGATGCATCTGAATACACGGAGCGACTACCTGTCTGACCTACACATCCCAGCTAGTGAAAAACACCCCTTGGTCCTACCAAGTGGTACCGTGTTACTAGCCCTGTGTCCTTTCCACATCAAATATTAAGTAGAAATAAATTCTATTTCTTTATCAGCAGACTATCTTTGTACAGTTTACCTCCACACTAACAACTGAAGAATTATTTTCACAATAAAATAATCCCTTAACATACATGACGAGCGTAGTCCAAATAGAACAATGAAAGTAAAATGAGTCGCTCATTGTTTGTTCAATAAACAATGCTTAGATCAGCCGAGTCAATACAATGCTTCACAGTTGTAAATCTACAGCCACTAGGTATAAACATGAATAAACAAAATACATGAATGCTCTAATTGTTTCAATATTTTGGGAACGCGTGCGTCATTATTTGGCTCGTCATCACCTAGATGGTGACGAGCCTGTTGGTGTTTTTTTATCCACAACGGGGTAGCTCTTGACCTACATCTTGTAAGTGATGATCAGGCGGAAGGTGGAAGCGAGCTTCACCCAGAATCCTCACCACAGACGAACTGGCTATCTTACCTCTAACTCCCGAAACACAACAATGCTGTTAACATTGTTGTTATGGCGACAGACTTATTAAGGTACCATTCCGTACCCGACCGCAGGAGGCAACTGCAGGCGACGGCGACGTGTCGCCGCAACACGACACGTTTGAACTATGAATTTCTATGAAATACCTTCCGTAGCTAGCGTCACGTCGTTGGCAGCTACGGGCGACAGGCGACACATGCAGTCCGACCGCAGACCAGGTAGTGCCGCCGCTCGAGCGATAACACGTTTTTCTATCTTCTATCTACCGACTGGAATACGGGCTGCTACCGCCTGCGGTCGGGTTCGGAATCATGACTGCAGCGACATGACGCCGCGAAACGTCGCCTGCAGTTGCTGCCTGCGGTCGGGAACGTACCTTTAGATAAGATGGTGGTAGCTAGCCAGGCGGATACAGAATAAAAAAAATACTTTATATTATTCTTATTTGAAAGACAAAGTAAATTTTCATTTTCTTTTCCCTATACATGTACCTACTGCAAAGAGCATGTTTAGGTAGAAAAACATGATAATGATCATTTTCCCGTTTGCTACGCTGCCTGTAGCCGCTACTAACAGGATGTTAATACTAGGGATGTCACGATTCGAATTCCGATGCCGATATATATGCCGATATTACTCGTATATGCATCGCACAAACGATATCACACAGTACGAAAAGCGCGCGAAATGACGACGCGCGCGCAATATTGTCGTTCTACCGCATGCTTAGCGACATGGCAACCCGGCAAACGGCAGTGTTTGCAGTTTGCTGAGCGTTGGCTGAGCGATGTATTGTTTCATGCCTGTGCCACGTCACCACTATTTGTGATTCTGTTTATTCACACAGTGAAGTGTGGACTATAACGCACTATTCAAAATTACAATTACAAATTCAATTTTATTCAAACTAAGCTGAGAATCAGCAAATTAATAGCCATATGTCAGCTAGCACACGCCAATATACCAACCAAAAATATCGAGAACTATACTCAAGCAGAAATAAAAAATACTTAAAGACTAAACGTAAACAATATTTAAATAAAAGCCGCTAAACATAAAGGGCGTGCCCGCTTACATATAGCTATAACTGGAAGTTATAAATGATAAACTAGGACCATCGAGGTAACATAAATAAACAGTTAATTACTAATAACAATAACAAAACTAAACAGATGTGTACGAAAAAAAAAAAAACAAACGCCCGGGGTATTTCGGGCGTTTTGTATGTCTTTTGTATTTTAGTACATACTTCATTATTTATTTGATTTTTATCTACTAAGCCATCGATATCGGCATCAGTATCGGTAGCACCGATTATTTACTACAATAATCGGTGTCGGTATCCTATCGGGAAAATTATGTATAGTTACATCCCTAGTTAATACCGTGTAACTGCATACAAAAGTATAGCTACTACGAGTTCTAACCATCTTGTAATTACGCGTATTAAACCTACGCAATATAATATGATTATTATGCTTATTTATACCAACATAAATGCTTGAGGTCAACATTGGAGACACTTTGGTTTCTGCGCAGAAAATCTGTTTCTTCTGGAGATTTCTGTATATACTTTATTTATGCCGTGTCCTTTTGGTTCTTAAAGAAGCAATTGATCATTTATTAGTCATCCATCTCACTCAATATCGATGCGCAGAAGAAAAATGAGACTAACGGACGGTATGTGACATAATCAGAAGCAAAAGCTGAAGCACCAAAGCCGGCGCGACGCGACTCCAGTAGAACAATTTCCTTGAAGTTTTCATACAAATTGTTTCACCTGAGTCACGTCGCGCCTGCGCACGGGAGCCTTAACTCCAGACCGAAATAACGCTAACCCAAATCCTCTATAAAACTCTGATAAAATTGCGAACACATTATAGTTTCATTTTTTTAATGTATAATGTTTTATTTTCTGTGTGGTGGTCGTATGTCAGTAGGTAGGTATGTGTCATAAAAGTAAAGCATACAAACAGGATTTTTGACAAAGAACTTTTATCGTCGTCGTAGTCGGTACTGTCCTATTGTCACCTGGCCTAAGTTTGTGACGTCACTAGCAGATGACAGGATTTTCGGAGCTCGAAAACTAAAAAAAAATATTAAGATTTTTTATGCTATGATCATAAAAAATGGTTTAGATAAAACGCATTAACGTTGGGGGCTCGCTACGTCCAAACACAATCGTCAATACGTTAGTATACAATATACCGGGGAGTGACGTCATACCACATTTTAACTTAATGTATTTGTTTTTGTATTTTTTGATTACGTAAAAAAGAAAAAATACGTGTTCTATATTTTTTAATAATCTACCTGACGGATAAAAAAAAATCTTTTTGCTGCCAAAATTCAGATGCAATCGCCAGAATTACGTTTTTTAAAAAACAGTTGAGGTTCTACATATTTTATTTAAATTGTACGCTTTGGCTTCTTCGCATCAAGTACAATTTTTAATCAGGCTAAGCGTAAGATGTAAAATGACGGCAAGAACTAATAAAAACTGAGAGTAACTTTCTTGTCGAATATAAATCATAATAAATTGAGATAATGTCAGATCAATGGTAATTAACGTCGATCACATCGTATTATTAATTAATTTTATTACAGACATTGGTCGGAATTAGCCTATTAAACATAATGTATGTAAGTAGCCGAGGTGTTTGAACTTTTTATTTATCAAAGTTATTAAAAATAAATAAAGACTCACGTAGCTAAGAACCTAAGTACAATCAATGTTTTTATAACATTTATAAATTAATTTATTTATATATACTTTATTGTACACCAGATTATACATTACAAAAAGAAAAAATTATACACTACAAAATATACAATGGGTGACCTTACTGCGATCTCTTCTAGGCAACCTTGGAATGGACAGTGATTTTATTTATTTTTTTCTTTTTCAGTGATTATTATTGTTATAAAGTAGTGACAGTTAAAACTTTTATTTGTGAATACGACGCTTTTAGCTATTTTGTATGAGAGTATTTTATGTATCTTTTTTTGTAATATGTGTGTTGTTTGTGCAGAATAAACAATTTTTCTTTCTTTTTTTGCTTCGAAAAGTAATTTTCTCTGTTAGGAAGTTAAACTGACGCAAAAGTTAAGGTTTTATTATAAAGTCATAAAAGCAGTCGGTAGGGTGCAGGTGCACTAAGAAGGTAGTGGTAAATATTAAGTTTTTTTTTCCTCGGCGACGACCTGCACGTTATTTTTTTTTGTTGCCAGCACTTTAGGATTTCCATAATATCATTCGAAACTCAAATGTCGTAGGTAGTAGTGCTCCAATTTAGCAGTTTTAGCAAAACGACATGTATATGTAAAAAATGTGATTCTGTACTATTTTGGAAGCTTTATTGCACACACAGCTTAATAATAAAAGTATATTACGTCATCAGAGTAAACACACAGCTTTGAAGAACAGTTTCTTGTTACTACGTAGTCAAATATGAAAGGCAGTGATTTAGTTTAAAATAAACTTTAATTACGATATTTAAAGTAATTAGAAGGTGTGCTCGGTTAGAGCAACACAGACGGAATGGCATATGAACTATTGGCACATATTTTATAAAAAAAAAGGTTAATCTAAAAAACAATATTTCTGGAATAGACCACCAGGCCACTTCAGTTAAATGTTAACTTAAGTGTTGGAAAAAGGTGTCGTGTCGAAAGAGATGTATAATAAATAACTGCAATCGGTGACTCAAACTCAAAGCATTTATTTCAAATAAACCAATTACAGGCACTTTTGAATAGGACACGGTGGAGCATACGGTGGGGGTCTGCCCGGCTTGGGCGGAGCATCATTGAGGCGATCGGTGGCGGGGATCTCTCGCGTCCGGCCCTGGTCCAGGCCATGGTACGGAGCGACAGGGCATGGGAGGCCATCACCTCCTTCTGCAAAGCAGTAATGCTCGCGAAGGAGGAGGCAGAACGCGTGAGGGAGACGCAAAGAGAGGCAAATTTCGCGGCCTCACGCCCCTACCCGCCGCAGGAGACACCCTGGGCGTCGGGAATCGCAGGCAGATTCCCGGCCACTTTAGGCGCGGGCTTGCGGGAAAGTCCGAAAGGGATACCGTGGCCCCTGGCAACGTACAGGCAACGGAAGGAACACGGGTGGGTTTTAGTCAGTAAGAGTCTGACACGCCCTCCCGCTCCGCCCAGAGCGGGAGAAGTTATTTGGTAATTTCCCAAACAAAAAAAAAAAAAATAGGCACTTTTGAATTGTAAAGGGGTCGGTCAGTCAGAAAGATGAAGCTAGTCGCCCATTCCAAAGCGTAGTAGGTACCTGTGTAGGTGACATGGCTATTAACTAAATAATTAATACAAGAGGTTTGAAACAGCTTAGGGTGTCGAGTGATTCACGACCATGGGAACTAATGCCTGGTATGCATAACTACGTACAATCATCGTCTGTCTAGCCTTTTCCCAACTATGGCCGGTCGGCTTCCAGTCTAACCGGATGCAGGTGAATACCAGTATTGTTACCTTACTACAATAAGCCATGCAAACTCAAAACTCTCCTTCTACCTATTCCTTAGCCAAAGCAAACCGTTAAAACATTTCGGTCCCATACAAAGAAGCCGTTCATATACCTACTCTCAGTTTACTATAAAACACCAATAAGAGTTTCAGATTAATATTAGTAAACATTAAACAATGTTATTGCACGTTCGCGTTCAAGGAAATCTTACATAATTCATGAGCTACGCGTTGGTTCGCTCATTGATTTTGTTAACAAAAACAAACGCGAGATCGTCATCGGGGACAATTAAGGCTCAAATATTCATGCTTTGTACCGGTTCTATCTTACGTATGGAAAATGCGTTTTATGCAAAAATGCAGCGTAGTAGCGAAACTCGTTTTTAAGAGGGAACAGGGGCTTCGAGGAATTTGAAAAATAGGTATTTGAAGAAACTTATTGCCGTCGTTTTACCTCAAATCTGCCTCCGTAGAGTGCGATAGGGACAGCTGCAGCTCAGACCGATTATATCACAAAAAAAAATGACGAGATCGACGTTTCGTATTCCCCTTTTTTTCTTGGAAAACTGAGCCGATTCAATAATTTTTGTCACTAAAATTTTTAAGAAAGAATATATCTAGGTTCCTATTATTTTCTTTTATGCTAAAAACTTTTGGAATTTGTCTGGTAGTTCTCTAATCACGGCTGTAAAAATGGGGCATTTTTGTAATTTTTGGAGGGTCATATTTTTTTTACCAATAAGTTGCTGGAATAATAGAAATAATGAGGGACGTGTCTACATCAGACCTTGATTTTATTTTAAAAAAAATTGTTACTCTAGAGGCAATAATCAGGAAGAAAATAGCAGAATACTTTTGTATGGAGAATCGCAGGCCCTGTTCCCTCTTAAAGAGAATCCTAAACTTTGGTATGGTATAAGTATAAAACATTTTTACTACGCATAACTAGAATGTAGACAAAACAATTGCAGTACCTACCTAAGGCAGTCTTATCGCTGTGGGCGGTTTTTACCAAACAACCTTTAAGCAAATGTGTAGGTCAAAGCTGCAACCTATATTTGACCGTAGTATACATTTTTTATATCGTATTTAGCCACAGATGTAACGACGTAAAGTCTATTTAAATCCTTGTTTACAAACTGATATTATTTTCACGAACGACGAACGAATATCATGTTTAAGTTTGTGTTAATTAATGTAATTTTAGAAAATATTGTTTTCATCGAGGTGGGGGATAAAGTTATTTATCCTAAAACACATATATTTGTTTACGTGTTTGGAAACTACATCGCGAACGCACTATAGATCTATCGCCACTCCGGCCACAAATTCGAATGGAAAACGAATTTCCGTATCTATGTATTTGGCCGGTCGCCAAATAATTATGTTCTCTCTATCCAATGCTAATGAACCAGTCAAGTCTGTACCTTAAATCCATTCGACCTTCACGCTTATGGGGACGTCACCTGACTAATGGTGCGATCAAATGCTTGGACAATCGCTTAGCTAAAGCCTTCTAATTGACACGGCACATAAATCCGATTAAACGATGTTTGTTTTGGTTTACCTGTAGGAAGGTAAAACGCAGAAGATAAACTTTTAAACGACGTTCCATACTCGCAAATTCATTAGGTTATAGGTAATGTGAGAAACTAGAAGAGTCTTCTTGGACGGTCGACCTCGAGATCCAAGAAGACTCTTCTAGCTAGAAAGAAAAAATGTATTTGTTAAGATAGGATAATTATTTCTATAATACAGAAAATTCAAAAATTCAAAATATTTTATTTCACATAAACCTACATGGACACTTATGAAACGTCAGAAGCTAGGTATACAGGCACGTTGGTCGTTTCCTATGGAGAAGAGCCGGCAAGAAACTCCACGGTTACTCTTTTAAAAATAATTGGCTTTTACAATATTTTCAAATAACAGTGTTATTAGGTATGGGAGGACAGTGTAGGTCTTTCAACAAGTACCAGGTACTTAACAGAATAATGGTGGTCAACAAATCTACAGTCCACTAGGCCTACATCTTTCTCACATTCACAAAATTAAAAAGAATCTATAAAAGGATAAATAAATTAATAAAAACGTATTTTAAACATGATTGCTATTACAGCTGTAACGAATCTGAATAAGTATCATGTCCACAAAAGCCACTAATAAAGAGTTGAAATTAAATTGTAGGTATATAATGTCAAATAATAGGGTGACTATGTCAAGGAAAAATGTAAAAAATATAAACATGGTAATTTGGGAGCAGTTAATAGACGCTTACATAATTTGCCGTTACTGAGAACTTTACATAGCAAGGCGGGCGCGGTCAGCTAACCGAGCTGGCTCTCAATTTTTTTTTTTACTATTTTATGTAGGTATGTAATAATGTTAATGGTGCCGATTCTCTTGTCACAAATGCCTCTAAACTAGACTAAAAACCGTAGACCATTTATTGCAGAATAGCTTTAAGATTCTCATAGTCAAAAGTAAGGAATTTTAGTGATAGTTTAGTTAGTTTAGTTCGGTGTACAAGAGAATCGGCACATTATCCAATTAACTTATAAGATGTTCGTGGAGGTTGGATGAGAAAACCATCCAGGTTAAAACTTCCACAGTACCTACCAACTTACATACATAGGATTTTTCACTACTGCCCAGAGAGAAAATACACCAAAACTAAGAGCACTATGTTTTTTGCACCTACCTCTTTAACTTTACCCAATGTTTAAAGCCAGCAAAAAGTTAAACAAAACACTTAAAAGATATACTTTGTGTAGGAAACGCTTTGCTTAGTATAAAAACTCTATTCATTTTTTATCGATCGACGGATCTAATTGAATCCGCGTTGTGCAAACTCAAGTGCTACTGACATTTTGAGGGTTCCGTACCCAAAGTGTACCATAAGGAACCCTACTGCTAAGCGTCCGCTGTCCGTTCGTCCGTCCGCCCGTCTGTCTGTCTGTCTGCGGGCTGTACCTGATGAACCGTAATAGGTAGACAGTTGACAGATTGTGTATTTCTATTGCCGCTATAACAACAAATAATAAAAATACAAGAAACGTTATTATTAGCATTTTTTAACGTAAAAAATGGTCTTTTTAAAAATAAAACAATGTAAGTCGATAAAAAAATCCACAGGGCATAAGGCCTGACGTCACCGCGGCTCTTCAGCCTGTACATCGATGGACTGATAGATGAGCTCAGCAGGGCCGGCGTTGGCTGTTCAATAGATGGCACATGTATGAATAACATTAGCTACGCCGACGATATGGTGCTGCTGAGTCCATCTGTCAAGGCCCTTAACTTGCTCCTAGGCATCTGTGAGAGGTACGCAGTGTCACATGGCCTCAGGTACAACATAAAAAAAAGTGAACTACTTGTGTTTAAGGCGGGCAATAAATCACCCACTACTATACCACCGGTTAGTCTTGGAGGAATCCCATTATGTAGGGTCACCAAATTTAAGTACCTGGGGCATTGGGTCACTGAGGACCTCTCTGATGACATGGATATTGAGAGGGAACGTAGGGCGTTGGCAGTGAGATGCAATATGCTGGCCCGCAGGTTTGCGAGGTGCACAAAAGCTGTTAAAATGACTTTGTTTAAGGCGTACTGCCAGTCACTGTACACTTGCAGCCTGTGGGTTCGCTATACGCAGAAGGCTTTCAATGCCCTACGGGTCCTCTACAATAATGGTTTCAGGATGCTGATGGGGTTGCCGCGATACTGCAGTGCATCAGGGATGTTTGCGGAGGCCAGCATTGACTGCTTTAGGGCTCTAGTGCGCAAGAGAGTGGCCTCCCTGATGCATCGTGTCCGGGGCAGCCCCAACAGCCTTCTGAACACCATAGTAGACAACGTGGAGTGTCCTATAGTGAGGCATTGGAATAAGGTACACAGCTCCGGTTGTGTCCTTTTTAATGTAAAATAAAAACAATAGTAGTTATAAGTTACTAACATAGTTTTAAGTCTTACTAACAATTTTTATATGGAATAATGTTCTGAAATAAATAATAATAATAATAATAAGAGGTGTTAAAGGGTCTGAAAGGATAGCAGATGGTCATCTGCTATCCTTTCAGACCATATCCATTCAGTCGACCATTTCAATTTGGCACACGATGCACCAAACACCACTCAGTGATAATATAGCATTCTAATGGTGAAAGATTTTTTAAATCGGTCCAGTGGTTTTTGAATTTATTCGTTACAAACAAAATACAAATCTTTTCTATTTATAATATTATTATTTAGTGTTTTATTACTTATTAATGTGTGAGTATTAGTTATCAGAAAGATCGAAACAAGTTTTTTTCAAAAAACAAAAAAAGGGGATTTTGAGTTGCTGTTAATTAAATTAAAAACCAATATTTTGTATCAAATTTTTGATTTAAAAGAGTGTCCGTGGAGTTTCTTACCCGTTCTTCTCCATAGGTACTATCGAAGATCTTCATATCTAAGCAGTTTGAAAACCAAATCCCGTGAACACGACCACATCTTCTGTTACCGCCCCGGTACTATAGCGGCCGAGCGCTGCAAGCAGAAATAGTCGTTACGGTGTATAGATCTGAACTTCTTCGAAGGTACCTAATACGCTTTGGAATGGGCAACTAGCTTCATATTACTGACTGACCGACTTCTTGACAATTCAAAAGTGCCTGTAAATGGGTTAATTGAAATAAATGTTTTGAGTTTGAGTTTGAATTTGATTAAGTGTAGGTAGGTGCTTTTGCATTTTGTTTTTATTTAACTATAAGATAAAACAGAAGACGGTTAAACAGACAAATGCTCATATTTTAGTAAACATTTGACAGCTAACAGTGTTTTATAGTCATACTACGTGCTACGTCGTAAACAGTTTCCATATAATATGAACCTACACAAGACGTTTTACGTTTTATTACATACTTGGTACCACCGAAGGTCTAAATATTCATTATTTATTCCACCTGACCTACTGTTCTATTTCCCCCACAATTTTTTTTATTCATTTCGTGTTTTGTTTATCTTTCGTTTTGCCTTTTTCTTAGTAATTTATTCTTGTCTATCTAAAGGCGTAATGTAGTGCATTTAATTGTGTCTGCCAAGGTATTAGAACACACTGCGCGTGTTACTAATTGTGTTCGGCTTATCTATGACGTGGTAATATCTTAATTTGGTACATTGATGGGTAAGAAGCACGCTAGTGAAGCTCCTGTTTGTAGGCTTCATGTTCCTTGACTAAGCGATACTTTGATAAGGTTACAGAGTTATAAATTGAGCCTTATTACAATGAGCTCCATAAGTGAGTTGAGCTCCACGATTACTGACAAATGATTGCACTGACTGGACAGGTCCACTCAAATCTGTGTGGTTCTTTCCTCAAAAGACCATTTCAGACACTAATCTACATGATCCTCATATGGCCTGACCAAGATTATGTCTGGACTTTAAAAGACCTCTGAGTTTGTTTCGGTTTTTCTTCTCAAAGTAGTCAGATAGGAAACGCCGAACTCATCTAGCAAAATTCTTTTAATATGACGTGTAAAAGTGATTGTAATGTCCTATTTACAGAATTTAAACAATTTCATTTCATTTAATTTCAATGAGTTTATATGTGTGTGTAAAATAAAGAAAAAATAATTGTAAAAGATCCAAAAATTCTGCTTAGCTCTCAGACCAAACAGAAAACCAACGGTTGTCTATTGTTTGCCCGAAGATTATATGCCATAATTATCATTTTCCCGAATTTCATTTACCCGAATTTCATTTGCCCGAATGTTTCATTTGCCCTAAAAGACATATGACATACTTTTAATTACCCGAATTTTAGATACCATAAGATACGAATGCCATAAGTATTGTTTGCCTTATTTTTATGTGCCATAATAATTATTAGACATAATATTTAAATGGCATAATATTTAAATGGCATAACAAGTATTAGACAGGTTTTTTTTTCTGTGCATGGTTGATGGTGGGCTAGGTTGACGGAGCCCCGCTTCGCGGGGCTCCTACTTCTGTGTGGTTTATAAAAAAATAACCACGAAGGGGATGGCGGGGTCTATTCGCTCGCTTCGCTCGCTCACACGACCCCGCCATCCCCTTCTAACCTAACCTGTCCGAGTCGGGGTGCCCTAAAGTCCCAATTGCATCCAATTTCTCTTGATATAAACAACCGTTACACACCCGATGTCGATGGCAAATTATGTTATGGCATATCATAATTATGGCATGTGATAATTAGGGCATGTGATAATTAGGGCTTACAATGATTATGACAAATGATGTTATGGTAAGTGACTTTATGGGAAACAATGATTCTGGCACGTGAGTAATATGGTAAATGAGAGTAGGGCAAATGAGTATTATGTCGTATGATATTATGGCTGTTGACTATTATGGCAAATGATATTAGGGCAAATAAAATTCGGGTAAACGGCGGTATACCAAAACCAACACATAGCGCTGCGGACAATACACTGAAGCGTGCCAAAACTACACCTCCGCTCTGTGCATACACGCTCACACGCATACATTTACAATCAAACTACACCTCACTAAGTGCACACATGTTTACGAAACATGGCTCACGTCACTGTTGACAGCGCTATGTCCTGGTTTTTTATTTGGTCTGAGCGTTAGCCTTGCAAACCCCAAAAATATTCAAGGACTGTATTAAAATAACCCTAACACGAACGAGTATGACTCTAAATCAGAATACAAACATGAAGACGTAGGCATAAAAATAAACAATGGAAAATTACAATAGAAAAGAAGCAGTATTCGAACCTAATAGGTACCTGCATCACAACACAGGCTACATAATTAGGTACTGTACTTACTCAATCTACTAAGGGCCTTATCAAACTGTCAATTTGCGAACGAGTTTTTAGCGTAGCGAGGCGATTGTTCAACGTGCCCGCTGCGTGTGCGTAGCGAGCACGCCACATGTTCACCGCGTTTGCGTAACGAGAGCCATTGACGTGAGTATACAAGCGAGAGCGAGACAAGCGAGTGTACAATATTGTGAAAACGCGGCGTATACGTCGCGTAGTCGTGGTTAGCTCGCTTCGCACCCGCGGAGAGCACATTCAGAAATCGCCTCGCTGGAAAGACGCTGGCAAATAATCTGTGTGATAACGCTCTAAGTTTCGATGTGCCAAATATAAGTACAGCCACATATCCATTTACCATCAATAATATTATTAAAACGTACTACGTGTTCCTTTACTTTAATTCGCGGAACTAGTGATACCATTACCTATTAATTAATTACCCGTAAAGCATCCAAGTTGTTATAGACGAAAACTTAATAATGCATTGGAGTTACTTGATAGATACGTAAAACTAACTTGTGCAATCAACTGCCGGTTATTATGTATCCGTTTGTAAGTATTATTTACGTGGTAAACTCGAGTAGTCGTGTAAGAAAACTGGATACTTAATTCAAAAGAAAAACGACTTGTAATCGGTATTTGCCTATCTACCACTGGTTTTTCGAGAAGTTAGAGACAAAGGTCTGTGATTAAACGAAAACAATTTAAAGCGGCTCGATCCTTGATTTATTTATTATTCGAATTCCGAAGGGCAGCCCTTATTGCAAACCAAGTACGTAATATATTAATCAAGCTTTGACCTACACACGCTTTTAGAATTAAATTACGTTTCGTTCGAATTTTCACTTTGATACAGATAAATAATCCTAAGTTATAGGTAAGAAGTTTATATTTATGTGTTATGATAAATTAAAAAAAAAATACTGGCTGATTTCGATGAAAAAACCAATACTAAAGACATTTTTCCTAAAAAATAAAACAATTAAAAATAAAATTAAATGGCTTTACCTCATTATTTTAACCACGCATGGCCAGTTGACTTTGCATTTAAAGTAGGTTAACAACTAAAAAGTTTACATTTAAATAATTACTAAGATTACTTTGTCCGTGTCAGTGCAGATGTTTTATAGGTAAAAAAGGTTGCATGTAATTATTGAAATTATTATTAGATTAATAGTTAGGTATTGCAGACTGCTAATGATGCAAGGTTACAAACAAAAAAGTCAGACAAACAAGATAATTGCTGATTCTTGTTTCTAAATAATTCCTTTGCGTTTCATTTCAGTGCAATTTAACCTTCAAGGTTCCGTTGGGATTCAATTACTTTTACGATTTATTATTTAAAAAGGCTTGCTCATTACACTTACCGTACATAGGTAAGTGTTCCTTTATGAACAATACAAATTCAGAATAAATAAACACTGATGAGTTAATATAAATGCTGGGAAAAACTCTTGCACTCAATAGCCCTCTCACAGGTACATACAAACAAAGATGACACATCGGTAAGATCCTCATAATATCATCGATATAATTGTATTGCTGACGTCATGATCATTTAAAAAACTTTGTTTATAAGTTTAACGCACTGCCATACTCTTGGACCCTGCATTCCATTTGGTAATTGCCAAAAGTTTCGATAACATCTAGTTTGAAAATGGAACACTAAGAACACCGTCTACGTGTAGGTTTAGCTAGGTGATTAAATTCTACAGTCCAAAATGCATTATTCTTTAAATTGAAATAATATAATTCGGTTTAACGGCATAAATATGAAGGTGGTCAGTAGGAAAATATTCAGGGAGCTCAGCTAGGTACTCGAAAGAACTATCGATGACTGGTCATAGCTAAGAATCAACCTCAAAATGATGGGATCACTTTTATAATAAGCTTTGCAAAAATAATGCAGTTTAATTATGTATGATGAATTTAAAGTGGCCCGTAAAAGGCTGTCGTCAGACGTGCATATTGACCAGGCTGATTGTTAAAGAGGCTATGCAGTTATTGCGGCCACTGACGAAACATAGTGCAAATATACGTAGGTATGCGATGTGCATAATCGCGTGCGCCATACTTATTACTTACAGCTTACATTCCACCACATTCATAACGTTTTAGTGGTGGTGGTCAATTTGAAGCCGATCGGAAGGTCTTGAAAGAAAGTTTGTCTAACAATAAACAAACTGCGATTATGATTGTTGTTGTCCCATTCCCATAATCATAAATACTTAATCACTGTTTATCAGCTATTATCACCGAAATGAAAGATATAGCAAAAATAATAATATCAGCTCGTAAACGTCCTGGTGTACACTCAGGGAAATTAATTGTGTAGACTGTAAACAATTATATTCTCTGATATCCATGATAAAGGCATTTCCAAATATAGTACTTACTAATTCCATAGGAATAACATACAACTGTCAAAGAATGACATTTGTGATTTGAATACACTGTCATTAAAAGTTGGTAGTTTCTTTACATAACAATGAAATTCCCTGACTTTAGATAGACCTAATTGCCCCAAATATATGAATTGGTGATCGCAGACTGTTATTATTACCTTCGCAGCTGCCTATCGTCTTGAGTAATTCGTCAGCCAAATTTTTCAACCGTGTAAAATGTTGTGCATATTCATTCAATTCACATTCCTACACGTACCGAATACCTACGTAGAGTTTCATCCCTTGAATTGGAATAGTTGGTGTCTCCCGACCTATTTGAATTTAGTGGATGCATAGAAAGAATTTGGCTTGAGGCGGAGATGGCCGATGGAGTAAAGCTTTGACTGAATCGAGGCTATAGTTAGGTCAAAGAAACCAGGGCCTTACCAGGGCCCGGGTGTCATCACTGCGTGGATCGCCCGGAGGACACGGTTGAGCATACGGTGGAGGTCTGTCCGGCTTGGGCAGAGCATCGCCGTGTCCTCGTGGAGGCGATCGGCGGCGGGGATCTTTCGCGTCCGGCCCTAGTCCAGGCCATGGTACGGAGCGAGAGGGCATGGGAGGCCGTCACCTCCTTCTGCGAAGCAGTAATGCTCGCGAAGGAGGAGGCAGAACGCGTGAGGGAGAGGCAAATTTCGCGCCCTCACGCCCCTAGCCGCCGCAGGAGACGCCCTGGGCGTCGGGAATCGCAGGCCGATTCCCGGCCACCGTAGGCGCGGGCTTGCGGACGGTGAGCAATGGGTAGCCCGCCGTCCGATAAGGACCAGGCCCGGGTCGACGGCGCGTTGTGTTCCACGCGCGCCTCAAAGAGATGTCAGCACAACGGAAGGGGTCCGATAGGATCGATGCCTGCCGGGGTTGCGGGAAAGTCCGAAAGGGATACCGTGGCCCCTGGCAACGTAAAGGCAACGGAAGGAACACGGGTGGGTTTTAGTCAGTAAGAGTCTGACACGCCCTCCCGCTCCACCCAGAGCGGGAGAAGTTATTTGATAATATCCCACCCAAAAAAAAAAAAAAAAAAGTGCCTTTCAAAAGCGCGTTGGGCTGAATACAGGGTCACATTAAATTGACTCCGAAGATGTGCTGCGGATCGACATAATTACAGATTTCGCATCGAAAAAAAAATGTTTTTAGGAAAAAAAACGGGGTCAATGTAGGTGTAGTGTAGCTACCTGATACAAAAAAAAAACTCATACATCAAGTAACTAACCTCCAGCGGTCGTTGACCCCAAAAAAGACATATCTCTTTTTTTTATTGTGTTTAGATTTTGATACCCATCACGTCTGCTAGAGTTACGCTAGTTAATTCAATTTGACCCTGTATATCGTCAAAGTCATGGGAAACACCTGGATGAGAGACGCACGGAACCGGGAAGTATGGCAGAAGAAAGGGGAGGCCTATACCCAACAGAGGGTGATTCCGGTCTGAAATGACGATAATGATAATAGTAAGTTTTTTTTTTGTTATATTTTTTTTATTAACTAGCTGCTTCCCGTGGTTTCACTCGCATAAGTCTCGATCGCGTGTGAATATAGGGATAAAAGTATCTTATGTCCCAACCTAGTTCATGGTCTACTCATGTGCCAAATTTCATCAAAATCCGTTCAGCAGTTTTAGCATGAAAGCGTAACAAACAAATAATTAAACAAACTCATTTTCGCATTTATAATACATATAATAGTTAGGATAAAATGGGCCCACTTTTCTCTCCATCTCGCCTGGTGGAAAGCGTTGGGTAGGCCTTAATTTTTTTTTGCCCTTACACTGTAACGATCCTATGAAATCAAATCGAATCCATTTATTTGGGTTGATCATAGATGAAGAACATGCCTGTTCACTGATGGTTCGAAGTTTGATGGACTGCCATATAAATGAGTTTTTTTTTTCTGTACCGATACCTACTGCTCAGAATGAATATAATATTTAAATAGAACACTACACGGAACCGATCAGATTGCTACAGAAGCTATGGGATTGAATATCTAATTCCTCCATGGCGTCACCTTTGCTTTTTATATCTATGACAAATAACAACAACACCCGGGCAGGTACGCTTTACATTTATATAAAAAGGCTTACCAACTAAATACATACTTTGTCATAATTACAGATTTTGCATGTGATTAAATGATTCATAATATAATAGTATTATTAATTATATAGGAAAACAAATATGAATCCATGATAGATAATACAAATTAACACTATGGGGTTCATTTATAAACGTTGCTTAAAGTTAAGTAATGATTAGCGACTGTTTAACCATACAACTTTTGACGTTTGAACGTCACTTAACTTTAAGTAATGTTTATAAATAAACACCAATATATTTAAGTTTATCATGTATCTTCTTTTAAATTCTCCAAGTAGTAAGATTTTGCAACAAAGATAAAAACTAAGATGCTCATTACACATATTTTATGTGACATGTGACAACATCTTTATTATGTTCTTCTTGTCAATTATAATTTATATATCTCTATGGTGATTTCTAAAATCTCAGTTAAGTTGATTAAACAAAAATTCAATTCAGATATTTATCACTTTTTTGCGAAATGCTATGCTGATATCCCACCTCGCGTAGAACGTATAGGTAATAAAAGTAAAAAACAGCATTTTTTTAAATTATAGGAAGTAAAATATTCTTATTAAAAGTTATAGGAAGAAGTTTTGAGTAAACAACAGGAAAACACCTTGACTCTTCTGTTTTATGCAGCAGCCGTGGCCTAGCCGACCAGGAAGTGCATTCAGGACAGAAGTTCTAACCTACCTTATAGGTACTACTCGCAGAGCCTTAGTAGGTTGTACTGTTCTTGCATAAAATATATTTTATGTTGTTTTTTCCTACTGGGAAACGGAGATGCTCATGCAATATATAAACAAAATTTACATATACGCGAGGGCCCAGTGCCGGTTGATATGACGTTACATGTCTTCGAATTTTTGGTTTTAGAACACGCTGGTTTCCTCACGATGTTTTCCTTCACCGTTTTTGAGAGCAGTAGGTACCGATGAAATAATTTACACAAAGTAAAAAAGTAACAAACGACCGGTAAGTCGCGGCCGTTACCACTACGTCACCACTGCTCAAGATTTCAGATGATAGTGATTAATTATAAAGACCCCATAGAAAATCAACTACTTATCGACCTATTCCATGTTTAATTAAAGAAAGAAAGAAAGAAGAAAGAAAATACATTTATTTAGCACAGACTAAAAGGCACACAAGTAAAAAGATATAAAGTAAAAAGAAAGAAAACAAAATAAAAAGTGTAAAGTGCGTTGTACGATACTAGCAGGAATAATAATAATTCGTTGATGTTTTTGTCATTCAATCATGTATAGGTACAAGCTGTCAGTCGTGTGGGAACCGCGTGAACCCTGTTCCTGTTACCCCAGTCACTGATACTGTTTTATTGAAAAAGAAGTGATTATTTGGAAACCAGTTTCCTTCAATAAGTCCGCGTAAGCACGGACGTTATAAAATCGCGGCGATTTTATTTCGAGCACTGGATTTTCAACGCTCTGCTTAGCGCCGAGAGTTGAAAAAACACACTGATGGATTTCAACGCTCGGCTCAACAACGAGCGTTGAAAATGCAGTGCACTAAAAAAAATCGCCGCGATTTTATTACGTCCATGCGAACGTGGGCTTAAGCACCTTGAACCCCTTAGTGAAACATCACTAGTTGTTTTATATTTTTCATACTGAACCTGCTTGTCGATGTACCTATCTCCTTTAATTCTTAAAAACTCTATTCCTAAATTAGCATATAAAAACTTAAATTATTTAGAACGTCACGTGAACGATCACATTAAATGTTAAAAGCGTTTCAATTACGATGTACAGCGCATCTCTGAGCTAATATGGTTATAGAGGACATCATGAATTATTTGTTATGTGACCACAATTTGTATGGCATTGTGCCTCATTACCTCGAGAGCTTGTCAACACGACTATTATGTACGTACTATTCAATTAACTCGTTGTTTCGATGATAATTAGGCTACTACTTACAAAAATTTATAAACATCATTTCGTTGCCATACATTAGCGTAATGGAAGGAAGGAATTACATGATTTTTTTGTTTTTTGTCGGAAATCAGGAGAGTTCTATCAGATATTAAATCTGATTAAGGTCTTGGTAACTATGCGAATGGCGGACAGTGACTATTGAATATACAGATTGCTATAGTAATTGGTATTAAACATAGAAAAGCGTTTTAAGTACCTATTAGGACATTAGTGTGGGTTTAAACTTTGGCTACAGTTCGCGTCAAATAACTTTGTCGCTCTGAAGTAGGCTAGAAATGACTACGCAGTAGTCAATCTTCCGTATATAACAGTAGCGCGCATGCGCAACCTAACTTAAGATCGGAAAAGTTATTTGACGCGAATTGTACTCTTCCACTCGAAGACCTAAAATAGTACAGGCATGATCGAAAATCGACGATTAATTTGAAATATTTTTTTTTTCTAAAAATATACTTTGCTTGTCGTTCTTTACGCGGAAATAACTAAACTATCGATTTCGAATTAACATCGACAATTCAATCGCTCATGCCATAAGACTATTCAACTCATGTGGACATGCAATCGAGTTCGGTGAAATCATTACCCCTCTATTTGTAGTTGGGTAATAATTAAAAGAAATAATTAATTATTAAATCGTTCTAGAAACAGTTCCTCGAATTACTTATCGAACTTTCATTGATAGCAGACGAGTACTTTCTATATTAATCCTCTAAGCAAAGTGTACAAAAAATGTTTGGTGAAAATCAGCCAGTCTCGGTTCCGGATCGAATCAAAACTAGTTTAAACAGTTGACACCACGTTACGTCGATCTCGGTGCAAGGCTGACGGTAATTATCGATAGTCATCGTTCAATAACACGCTGACAGCCCACATGCACACACAGCACAACACTTTATACCTTTTATTATTATTTGCATAATATACTGCCTTTAGAAAGTATTCAGACTTGTCACTAAGTTTGACGCAGTGTTCTTTCACATTCCACGATTGAATTAGGAACTTGGAAATGAACATTGGTGCCGATTCTCTTGTAAACTGAACTAAACTAACTAAATTATCACTAAAATTCCTTACTTTTTACTATGAGAATCTTAACGCTATTCTGCAATAAAAAGTCTCTAAACTTAAAAATTATTTTGACACAACTAAATCGAATTTGACAATCGCGACTCCACGTGGTACACACTTGTTTGCCCTACACCGTGAATTTTTTTAGAGCCGGAGGTGCGCAGAGGGGGCAGCCTCGACGTATTTTATATGGAATTTTTCACGTTTTGCATGGAAAATAAAAATAAAAATTACCTACGTGTTGATAATTAGGGGTATAGGGGTTTCATAAAGGGGGTCGAAATTTTCATTATTTTTGCGATAGGACACACCATTTTCGAGTTATAAGCAAAAGAAAAGAAAAAAATATATTTACAGTACCGTTTTTGAATCTGAAGTCGAGGTGTTCGTGTGAATTTTAGTTCATGACAACTAATATTATTCCACACCATATTTTATCGCGATTAAAAATGGTCAGATTTAGGTAGAGAATTAAAATTTTAGGTGAAAAACGTCAAATTCAGAATAGCAAAATTGTTATTTTCACTATATTAAAATCTCAGAGCCATCTTAGTGCTGTCAAACTAAAATATAGTTAAGTTGTGTCACTTTAGTCTATTTCAGAATGGGAAATCATCGTTTGACAGGAATAAACTAAATTTTAGTGATTTTTAGTCTAGTTTAGAGGCATTTGTGACAAGAGAATCGGCACCATTGTCATAGATTAAAAAGTGAAGAACGTCATTACCAAAGACAAAGGAGCTATTTAGTACTCGTGATGAATCTTTAATAAATCTTTATGTTTTCTTAATGCACAATGTGGCACTAGGAAAAACACATCGCATAAATGATGCTTAAATGCGTAGTTTTATGATCGGCCTTAATGAATATGGAAAATAAAACGCTCGTACTTATGTTATGCGAGCCAATGAGATAATTTTGCATAACGAAAATGAAAATTTAGGCCGTATTAATTTTACGTTTTCGTGCAGAGGTCGCATCATAGTCTTAGGTTATCAGTTATTTCGTCTACAAATTACGACTTGCCTATTGTGACTATCTTTTGTTTTGAACGCTTAGTTATTGGTAATGTTATTCGCAATTTTCATTAATGTATAAACTCAAAATCTACTGGACCGATTTAAAATATTCTTTCACCAGTTGAATGCTATATTATCACTGAGTAACATAGGCTATAATTTATAAAGATATCAGGCGGGTGAAGCCGCTGGTAGAAACTAGTGTTGTAATATTTCGAATGTCAAATGATGCTTACTGGTTTTACTTTGTAAGTAGGTACGTAATGGCTAGCACGAATTTTATAAATTCTTGAATTCTTCTGGGCTTTTTTAATTGTGGTTAAAATCTGATTTGTTTGTTATTGTCTAAAATTAATAATTATTTGTGTACCTATTTTTTGGAAGGAGTTCAATCGAGTTTGGCATTTTGAACGTTTATTCCCTAAATATATTTATTTTCTCCTTTGCACAGCAACATGAATGCATTATCCATTTGTTATTGTCGAACGTTTAATAACAAATAACACGATGTTGAATGTTTGTTTGTTTTATGAATGACTCTTGAAACTAAGTATTGTGTATCCATTCAATCTGTCTTTACGGACATGTTCAATAAAATTGCATTGAAACTGAGTTTGTTTTTCAATAGAATCTTTAATTTTTCATTAATCTTTAGAAAGAGGTCAATAAATAAATTAAAATACTGCAAAAACAGAAAGAAATAAAATATAATCTCTTGATAAGTTTTGAATTTTCACATCGTGATTACCTATTTACTGGTTTGTTCAATTTTCGTAACGAAAAATTGATCAATCTAACAAATACGATACGATTTGACGGCACGGTTGGCGCAGTGGTTAAGCGATTGACTGCTGCGCTGCGTGTCGCGGGTTCGATTCCCGCACGGAACAAATATTTGTATGACCTACAATTAGTTGTTCCGGGTCTGGCCGTTTGTGTATGTGAGTTTATATGTTTGTAAACGCACCCACGACACAGGAGAAATTCCTAGTGTGGGGCAACGTTTTTAAAAAAAAAAAAATAAAAAAATAACCTTTAAAATCTACGTTGTATTTGACTATGTCCTCATAAATAATAAAATAAATAAATAAATAGCTACTCATGATACATAATATAAAATCCATAAATAATTTATCAGGGTTATTCCCGCTCGGTAACACCCTTGCGTCAACACTGTTGACGATCGGGAAAAAAAAGTTTCGTTCGTTCACAGTGACACCCTTGCGTCAACACTGTTGACGATCGGGAAAAAAAAGTTTCGTTCGTTCACAGTGTTGACGAACGCTACTTATTATTTCGGGTAATTCCCGTTCGGTAACACCTTTCGTTCCTGTCGTCAACACTGTTGACGATCGGGAAAAAAAAGTTTCGTTCGTTCGCAGTGTCCATGAATGCTGGTTTTTATTTTTAAAATATGGAAATAAAAATAAAAAATAAAAATAAAAATAAACCCTAATATTTTTATATTAAGTACCTAAAATTAAAATAAACCTAATTAAAAACGGTAAAAATAAAATATTTCATTATTCCACTATACGACAATATGGAAATGTGACTTCAAGTGTTTAGATAATTAATGTTTTGTAACGCACATCTGCAATGGACTACGATACTTAGGTACCTATGTACGCAAGTATGTCCATATTTAAAGGTACATAAATTTTCCGATAATGGACATATTTTATATCCAACTTTTGCGGCGAACAGTAAATTTTTCCATTGATCTTGGAGCCCGGCTTGCGAAGTCACACCTCGAGTATTTATTGATCATACGCATTGCTCATAATGTTTAAATATCGTACATATTAGTATAATATATGAATATGTTGTGTTGTGGAGATGGAAAAATATGGCCGGCCATATTTTGTTAGAGGCCATTGAGGTTGGGTAGAATTCATGGATTTACCAGAAACGTCATACCTTTAGTACTTAGTCTGCTACGATTCTGTCTTGTATGTTTGTTAATGAAAGATTTTTTTTTTAAATTGTGGGTATCTTCACATTAGTTTGCGTTAAATTTAATAGAGATAAATGTATAAATAGAGATCGTTAACTTTAAAAGTGCATGCTTTTCCGCAAAAATAATACAAACATTTGAAAAGTGTGTGCAAGTGTGTTGCAGTTTTAAAGTATCTCTACCTACCTACTTGGCAAGCACTTTACAAGCGAACATACCTAATTAGAAAAAGAACAGGAAACTTTTGACACCTATTAAAATGTAGGCACGACAGTATTGTTAACCAAGTAGGTATGAAGTAAACAATGTATAAAAGTCAAGATACAAAACTTTATTTTGTAAACTTAACACGTTCAGGCAATAAATTATAGGAGTCTTCAGCAGGTGCTCTATATGCTATGAGCTTTGTGTGCAAAGCAAATACCTTGAGAATCGATCTCTTAACAATGTGTCCCTTTACTGTATCATTTTATAGTCTATTGTGACTTGTAAAGTTGCGACGTTATACGTCGGTAGCTTATGCCCAGTTTCTTTAGTATTCGATACTACATAGGTACACATATCCGATATCTTGAAATAAGAAAGAACTTAAGCTATTGAGAGTTTATTATTGAGACCTCTGATACCAGCATTTCGTGCCTTTAAATAAAGGCTCTGGTGGAACAATTTCTATGAAAATTTCACGGAATTGTTCTAAGGTGTCGCGTCGCGCCGCTCTGCGGGAGCCTTAAAAAATGATTATTTCTACGATACGAGGTTTTGGATTTGAACGGAGTTTCACCTCTTTGATTTTTTTAGGAAAATTGCAATTAGATCCAGAAACGCCTCGTTACTTCATTTTACCTCTAGTTTAAAGATTTAAATAGCTAATTTAAAAATGTGTGTTCGCAACTGCAGTAGGATAGTTACAACACAATTTTTTATTTTACTCAACTAGATAATGGAATAAATAACCTCACAATGTAGAAACATTGCGTGATTGTTGTTCATTTTGTATTTTTTTCTGCAATGTTTGGCAATTATTCTCTGTAACAGATTATTGAATTCTTAGCTGACTATAAAAAAGTAGCTTTGAACAACAGTTTTTGGCATCTAAAACACTTGTTCGATAGTCTTCGGCAATCTGTGGCAAATCGCGAATGTTGAGCAACAAGTGGTTAAAGTTGATTAGTTGATTACCTGACTACTTAAATGCAAGAATGTCATCCACCTTAATTGATTTAATATGCAATAATACACTTACAGTGTAATTTATTTTTATACTCATTCTATATTCGTAGGTTGAGCTCCTTGTTTTCGAAGCGGCCTTGCCAACATTAACAAGATTCCTCAGTGACATCAAGTTAGCAGTTTATCGCTTTGAGCACGATCAGTATTCGCATGCAAATAAAAAGTACAAACAACATAATATGATAAACACGTTTATTCATAGTCACACACAGCCGCGTCCACGCAACAAACATTCGTACAGATTAGTTACAATAATGTATATTACACAGATCACCTTAAAAAGATCCTAACTAGATCTACCGAACACTACACGTGCCAATCTCAGAGATATTGAGATATTAGTCGTTTGCACATTACTGGTCTTGTATGTATACTCCTATGTAGTACAAAGTTATAAATAAATATTGTGCTGAGATGCACCTTATAGAAATAGTTGGAATGTTTATTGTTGAGCCGAGCCACGGCGTTTGGCAACTCGTCCCCGACCTTTTGTTTTGAACCGACATGACTCGTCTTCGGCACGACCCCTCCTAGAAAGGTCACTGTTGATCGTTCTATGGTATTCTATACTTATGTATAAACTATTCTAGAATATTATTATTATACAAAGCATTTTTACATGCGCATATCACTGGTTGGACCATGAGGTCAAGGTAACTTTAAATATTTTTGGTAATGTTACGCATCAGTCCGAGCGTCGCAAAATGACAAGCACTAGTATTGGAGGTCACGGTCTACTGGACCGCAACCGAACCGTCGCGAGGACTAGGCGAGCAGGTGTGCCAGCGCCAGCAGCACCAGCGAGTAGGCGAGCGCGGGCGCCGCCGCCGCACTTTGCGGCGCCACCGTCGGTTCCACCAGGTCCTCGCTGAACACGTAACTCTTCGAACCAGTATGCGACTTCAAAATCCTGTAGTTAACTTCACTCAGGGACACCTGATTTTTCACGAAGTTGTACAGCCTGTTTATGACCACGTACACGTTGCCCTTACTATCGAATGTGAATCGATCTACCCACTGAATGTAGTTGGGATCGCGAGCGATGGTCCTTTGGCCAACGCGGAAGTCGACGGTGGTATTCCATTCCGCAATTGTCGAATTTCCGATTAAACCGTAGAAAAGAACCCCAGTTGAATCCATCTTCATGCCGTCTGTCTGCGAGGCTTTGTTCCCGAGATCGACGACGTAGGGACGCAGCGCACCATTACCTTCCTGAGCGAGTGATTCGTTTTGTAGCACTGATGCGTTTAAGGCGTACAGGTGATAACTGGACAACGGGCAGTAGTACACTTTTCTGTCAATTTTGCCTTCTTCGTTTCGGTACTGGGGTCCGAGGGCGATACCATCAATGTTAACAGGAAGGCTGACCGTGGTGCCATTGATGCGGAAAAATGTGGCCTCGGTGGCTGAAGACATTGATTGAGTGTCTCGAATTTTCCACGATTTTTTGTCACGGCGGCGGAAAACTATAATGCCTGGATCGACAGCACTATTGTCCGTTATGTACGCGTAATCACCATCCCGATTATCCACCACAAGATCATTTAAATAAGTAGTGTTAGGATTCACTGAGTCCGATGGGAACGGAATGCGTTCCATTTCATTTTTGCCACTCTTGAGGTCGATGAGCACGAGCGACGGAGGGCACTTGGGGTCCGGGTTCTGGGTGAGAGTGCCGACACGGCCGTTGTCCAGGATCCACATAATACCATTCTTATCAATTTCTATGTTTTGAACAAATTGCAAAGCGTTGCAATCACCAACAGCATTTTGACTCCAGCTAGGAAACGGGCGTAGCTTGGGGGCCGTGTCCGTCGGGACCACCGGGATGGTCGCCAGCGTGGCCGGCACGCCGTCCAGCATCCTCGGCATCGTCAGGAACAAATCTTCTTGGTAGAAGTTTATGCCAGAGATTAGAACGTTTTGGGGGATGTATCGGCTTGTATTGAGGGAGGCCTCGCGGTCTTCCGGGGATTTCCATTCGAAATCTATAGCGTTCCATTCGTATATGACTCGAAACTGTTCGCGTCTTGGCGCGGGTGGTCGCGGGTAGGTGTCGTTTTGCGCGGCCGCGGTGGCGACGGCGGCGAAGAGCAGCAGCGCTAACATCGTCGGTGGGTGCGCGGGCGGTACGTGTGGCGCGGACGACGCGGCCGAAGAGACTGACGGCGGACCCACTCTGCCGCCGACACTTCTGTGCAGCGGCGAGCCTCGCGCGTGACCACATCGCGGACGTCACCCTAACATACCAATAAGACCCTAAGCGACTTATCTTCAAACAAAGTTTATTAAGACGGTGGACGCAAACATAAACACACGATTTATTTTTGTTAGCTTACAGCGGTGTCGTCGCGATATAAATGTAGATGTGGCTCGGAAGGGGTGCGCCAAGGTCACAAATCTCGCCCCCGGCTAGACGGAGGGTCCGCCGTCTGTTCGATGTGTTGTTAACGGTTGAGATAATCGATTCAGTCGGAAATGTACATAGGTAGCAGTGTGTGTACGCAGAGTTCGTTACACTTGTAAAATATGAAATCGATTCTGTAACGGAAATAATAGTATATAACGATCATGCTGATTACCGAAGCTCGGCCTTGCCTTTAACTCTAATAATAACATAATTGATTGGTTTGCTAATACAAAGTGAAATTGACAATGTAAATAAGGGACTGAATTAAGATTCAATTTTGCAAGCATTGAAATGCTTACAAATATACTTGGATAAGGTATATTTTGATAAAGAACTAGGTTGAAGGCGATGACATTATTATTAAATTAAAACAATGAGATTAAAAACATGTCATGTTGATTATATCTAAGAAGTAGGTACAATTTTTTTTTTCGATACCTACTGACGTAAATTAACACTGCAATGGATACGAGAAAGTGTTAAGATAAGAGAGTAGGTGCTCAGTACTTATTAAATTAATGAGATACACGTACCTACCTACTTCGTTATGCATGTACCTTGGTACTATCTCCTTTATTATCATTTTCAGTAACGAACAGAAACCTGTTCATTTCCTTGTACTTTTTTTTTCAATATATATCTGTTTTGTAATTTCAGTAGATAGGATTATAATTAACTTTAATTCAAATTCAAAAGTCATTTATTCAAACTAGGCTGAGAATCAGCACTTTTCGGAGGTCAAAATTACATAAGACAGTCCCCCAGAAACGCCCGCCCTTCACCACTTCCTAGTGCTTTCGCTGGGAAGAAGTGGCGCAACAAACTCCCCAGCAGCACAGCTGTCTGAATAGTTAGAAAAACTTGATTCCATACAATAGTACTTATGCAAAATAATTTACTTTACGCAACACAAAACATTAAATTAAATTATTTTCTATATGTCACCTAGCACACGCCAATATACCAACAAAAAAGTAAAAAGAACTTAATACCCGAATGAAAGCTTCTAGGCATAAAGGGCGTGCCCGTTTACATATAGCTATTAAATTAGATTTTGTAATTACGAAAATAATAAAGCCTTTGGGTGCGTCGGGATTGTGTCCACTCACATGGCTTCGCAGCGATTAGATGTAAGCTTGCGTGCCGCGTCGCTGCTGCAGAGGGTCTGGGCCAACTCGAACAGTCTCCTAAATGTTATTGATGGGAAATTTGATTTCCCGATCATCCCTTATTTGTCCAATCTACATGTTTTCTAACATATTTATTATGTTTAATGTTAACTAACAATAATTATAGATTTTCCGAAATAAAATTATATAAAATATTCTGATAAAGCCCATTGTGAGCGACCACGTTTCAGTGCCATAGGTCATCACTGGCAACACGCACTGGTCAAAGACTTTCGTCTTGAGACACTGTGGTAAGACGGACGAGAAGATATTCCGTAGCTTCCCGAACGCTGCCCAGCCGAGTCGGATCATATCTTATCAGAAGGCTAAAAGTCACCCAAAGGGCAATGGAGAGGGCTATGCTTGGAGTTTCCCTACGTGATCGAATCAGAAATGAAGAGATCCGCAGGAGAATCAAGGCAACCGACATAGCCCGAAGAATTGCCAAACTGAAGTGGCAATGGGCAGGGCACATTGCTCGCAGAACAGATGGCCGATGGGGCCGAAAGGTTCTGGAGTGGCGACCGCGTACTGGAAGACGTAGCGTTGGAAGGCCTCCCACAAGATGGACCGATGATCTTGCAAAGGCCGCAGGAATCCGCTGGATGCGGGAGGCACAAAATCGGTCGAAGTGGCGGTGCTTGGGGGAGGCCTATGTCCAGCAGTGGACGTCTGTCGGCTGAAATGATGATGATGATGAAAATAATATTATTATAAACGAACCATTTAACTAGTAGTTGCATATTCACTACTCTTTGAAGTCTCAGGATGCGAGTATCGTATCCCTATGGTAGATACCACCTGGTTAAAGGTTATTTAATCTCCCAACCAGAAAATACCTCAAATATTATGATCAATGGTAAGCAACAAGAATTCTGATCTACTTAATAACCTGTCACTCAAATAGAGGCAGATAGATAATAGAGTTAACTGTTCAAACCACAAGGGATTTACAAGGGGCTGACCTTATTATTTAGTGAAGCATATATAATAACTATTTGTTTAAGCCTGTCTCGGTATTTCAATGTGATTATTTGGTTATCATTGGTAGTGTTGGATACGGTAGGTAACCGTATTGTTGAAGATTCATCGACCGGACTACGGACACAAGTTACGGGCGGCAGCGTAGCAAACAGTGCTACGCTTTGGAACGGAAAACCAAAAAAAAAAAAAAAAATGCTCAGTGCTGTCATACACCCGCGCGCACACCCCGCGTCGCCACCAGTACCTTATGGGAGGTGAACCGCTGCAGCGTGTCATGGAGGTCAAAGATCTAGGTGTTTGTTTCACCGCAGATTTGCAGTTTAGAAAACATATTGTTGCGGTTTGCAAAAAGGCATACCGTAACCTTGGGTTTCTTTTACGGCAGGCCAACCAGTTTACTAATATGAGTGCTTTAAGGGCTTTGTACGAAGCACTGGTGAAGAGTCACCTACAGTACAATGCAGCTATTTGGAGTCCTAGCGAAGCCAAATACAATACAATGTTAGAGCGGATACAAAACAAATATATCAGGTTTATGTACCATAAGATGTATGGAGTGTATCCGGGATACCCACTGCTGTATCCTACCTTGTTTGTATTAGGCATGGTAGGTTATACTAGATTAGAAGTAAAGAGGGAGCTTGCATTAGCCACATACTTATTTAAAGTAATAAGGGGAAAAATTTGCAATCCTGACATTTTACAGACAATTAAGCTGTGGGTACCTGACGAGTACGTAAACAGGCGCCGGCGGCCGCGGCTGCTGGTGGTACCGAAAGCGCGCACCAACCTTCTCAGCTGTGCCCCGTTTACACGTGCGCTGTGCACTCTCAACGCGGTAGCTATGAGCTTGGACCTGTTCTCTTGTGCACTGAACGATTTTACTCTGGCGACCACTAGAGTATTGTGTTATTCTGATCTGCATGCATAGTTAGATTTAAGTACCTAGTTGTAAGATTATATCTTAGTTTAATTGTGTTCTGTACCACTCTATCACTTTAGGTTAACCTGTAAAGATAGTTTGTGTTGTAAATAAATAAATAAATAAATAAATAAATAAATAATTATCATGAAATTTCAATTTAATTATTTGCTTACCACATAAACACACGCCATTTCCATGGGGGTAGGCAGAAACTACAGAACGTCGCCTGCTAGGATCCTTACATACTCCTTTTTATTCAAAATTCAAAAGTCATTTATTTAAACTAAGAACACAGTAACAAGTACATAAGACAGTCCCCCAAAAACTCCCACCCTTCACCACTTCCTAGTGCTTTAGCTGGGATGAAGAAGTGGCGCAACACACTCCCCAGCAGCACAGCTCTGTTCAGTTGCATTTCCTTCGTTTACGTTTATATGCGTGCGTGTATGACCCATCAGGTCATTGGCCGGTTGCGAGTACTGCGCACCTGACCTTTCTGAAGAACATCACGATAGACTCATCAATCATCATTTAGAGTCAGTATATGTTGTTCTAGGGCGTCCCGGCGTTTCCATTCACATCTGCCTTGTAAATAACATTGGTTGCTTATCATTGATAGAATTTTATTATGTAATGTAAACTGTTCCAGTTAAACTATCGTAAGTGTTATCTACGTTGCAAATTTCGGGCGGCAACGCGAAAACTACGCGTTATAGTTATTTTGATATTTCAGTGAATTTGTTTAGTTACCATTGGAAGTGTTTCATGGTATATTGTTCTTTGTTGTGATCTTCGTTCAATGATTAATTAACTAGTATACGAGTACCGTATCCACAAAAGACAAAAAGCTCCAAAGCGTAGATCTGCAACGCTGCCCATAAGTATTATTAAAAATAATTATCTTCAGCATTATTGCAGATCTACGCTTTGGAGCTTTTTTATAGACTGCTGTGATGTGTTGTTGCTGTAACATAGCTGCTTATCTGGCTATGGTAACATGTTTCGGTTAGTTCCTCTATGAGAAGTTCCTCAATCTACGTATGCAAGTAACAGGTCTGAGCGACCGCAGCAAGTCATGTTACGCGTTGGAACGGGAGTCTACACGTCTTATTCAAATATTTAAAAGTAATTATTATTTAATTGATTATTGTTGTAAGTACCTAATGCTAATATCGCCAATCCGACTGACCTACTAATCTCTACGGACGCAAGTAAAGGGCGGCGGCGTAGCAGACAATGCTACGCTTTGGGTTTCGCGTGTTTTTCTTGAATAATAAAGACCGGTAAGAAAAAGAGCGAAATTTAATTATTTACAGATATTAAAAGATTTCTGAAGTGTTTGTTTTTGTTTACCAATTTAAAGCCTCTGTTTGTAAACACTATCTTGCTCGTGGCTAACTCAGACCCTATTGTTTCGTTCCTCCACGACTATGGCTAGTTCTTTCTATGTTCTGTCTTTCCTAGATGTGCTCATCAGTTATCCTATGGTGTCAATAGTTGACAGTGATTATTAAAGTATGAGTTTATGTTAAGTACCTATGAAGTTTTATAACCTCTACGTAAACAGACATAGACAAATTATATTGTTAGCTTGAGCCCGCGACGTGAAATTAGCGCATGTTTTAACATAAACTATATCCTATATACCTATGATATTCGCCAAAGTTTGTAATTTTATCAGTAGGTGCTTTCAGACATTACGGCAAACATATAAACAAACAATTGTACCTCTTCATAATACAATAATAAATCATAATATTAATTTAGAGGCAGTAACCTACAATGAAGCATTCGAACATATTTACATGTTCTTTGAAAAGGTTTCGTAGCCTTTTGTATGAGACACTTGAACTCTCAGACTAATTATTTGTTGTTGTTTTTAAATACTTTTCTACTTTTTCTGTTTTTGTAATTATTAGTGTAACTGTCATGCATGAACAGTTCACCTAGTGGCTTTAAGGTTTTATTTATTATTGGTAATCTGTGAACAGCGCTGTGGGCTACATTATTACTTAAGTTATTTCTGTTTTTCTGTTGTAATATTGCATAATGTAGCTGTTTGTTGTTCCTATTAAATAAAATAAAATTGATAGATATCTTGAGCATTATTTGGAAATTAATCAAAACATCAATACCAAAGGGTCGTACTCGTTAGTAACAAGTTTCCGGGTCGAACATTGTAACGAACACGCACATTTCGTGTCCCGGGGATTACGTGTCTCCCCTTTTTCGACACAATACGTGCTCCACACTTGTATAGCTATTATTACTTTTTAATTGTATTTCATCCAATACAATTCGTACTGGCTGGTAGGGGAACACGAAAGGCGAGATTTGTTTGAACGAGTAGGTATCGACTGCTCTAATTTAAATCCCTTGGGCGGTAACCGAATTGTTTTCAGGGTTCTGTAGTTAAACAAGGAACCCTTATCAACGTCTGATCATCCATCTATCTGACTGTCTAAAATAAAAAGAATAATGTAACTTTCGAAACCTTGTATATGTGGCCTAACCTATCTACCATGTATATGCTATTTAAGGGTACATACATAACATTTGGAATATCTTCATACTATTATCCCTACATAGATTTTCTTTTGTTACTTCAGAACCTTTTGGTTTTTCGATTATCCTTCGACATTTTCAATTTCGTATTGTTGTCAAGTTACATTATAGTAAGTAATACTTATGTTTGTGTATGAAGTGCTGTATGATGAAGAGTGGCTTTTTGTTATTTTGGACTTATTTATTTATTTAATTTGTGATCTAATTCTATTCGTTTTTCAGGGAAACACGCGAGCTCTCAACTTAGTCGAATCATTAGGTAAACTCTCCCAAAAGAAAAGAACTTCATTGTGTTTTGAAAGATGGAACCATTTCGCACTAAGGGCAAAGTTCTAACGATTATATTCACAAGCTTATTGAATGAGTCAAGCAGGAACGAGGGCGCTTCCTGAGTCATTGTTACTAACAATATTCACAATTAATTGTAAATTTATTGCAATAAATTGTACTTTTCAGAGGTTAGTATTGAGTCATTTGGGTGAATACTCGTTACATATTATCATATTTCCAGTATGTTAATATGCAGTACAGTCATAGTCTAGGTACCTATTTATGACTATTGTGAACGTAAAACATGATGATGTTTCAACGAGGAAATAATAATAAAATATAAGCCCTTTAGACTTCAGACTAAACCAGAGATCCCCAAACTTTTTTATGTTGTCGACCACTTGCCTGCTAACTTAATATTGATTTTTTTTAAGTTTATTAACTTCAAATGTGTTGTTGACAGCTGGTATAGTGTTACTCATTTTGAAAGATTAAATTTTTTAACTGTAGTGTAGTGTTAAAACGACAAAAAAAAATACAAGAAAAAAGTTAGGAAGTCCAAAAGCAGCTCAAGAAATTTATACTACAGCTAAGATTTCCATTTTTTCTGTTCCCTACAATATCCCTACTTCGATAGATACTAATATTATAATTGCGAAAATAAGTTTGTCTACAAAACCGTATTAAGGTAGGTTTGTATCTGCCGGGGTTGCGGGAAAGTCCGAAAGGGATACCGTGGCCCCTGGCAATGTACAGGCAACGGAAGGAACACGGGTGGGTTTTAGTCAGTAAGAGTCTGACACGCCCTCCCGCTCCACCCAGAGCGGGAGAAGTTATTTGATAATTTCCCACCCAAAAAAAAAAAAAAAAAAGGTAGGTTTGTATGATATGTTTTCACATAAAAACTAAGCAAGAATTTTCCGTGATCTTTTGCACAGATAAAGTTGTAGGTAGCCAACTAAAAAGTTGACACAGGCTACAATTTGCCGCGGAAAAATATTTTTTACAAAATAAAAACTTACACACAGGGAATTTTGGCTTTCCGTGAAAGGAATAATCCTACACAGATAAGAGGCACATATTTAAATTCCATAATACTTTCTTATATATAAATAAACTACACACAGGGAACTTAAAAACGTAATTTATAAAGATAGAAATATAGATTTCTATCTTTATAAATTACGTTTTTATATATAAGAAAGTATTATGGAATTTAAATATGTGCCTCTTATCTGTGTAGAATTATTCCTTTCACGGAAAGCCAAAATTAAAGTCACGACCTGCTTAAATAAGATCCACTATCGTGGACCCCCATTTATATCTTATGGACCCCGTTTTTTCTTTCCCGCTGACATGGACCCCTTGCAGGTCGTCGTCGAACCTTGGGGTCGATATAAAGTCAAAGTCAAAGTCAAATCATTTATTTCAAATAGGCCCGTATAAGGCACTTTTGAACGTCAAAAATTTACAAAAAAAATTAATTGATTCTAGTCGCCCTTTCCAAAAGGTACCTAGTTTTCGCATGGAGAAGAATGGGCAAGAAATTCCACCGTTACTCTTTTAAAATGTTTTACAATATTTTGTATAAGTACATTAGTTATATAATTATATGTGAGGACGATGCACCTAGAATAAAATTATTATACCACAATAGGTAAAAAAAAATTAAGAATTAAAAATGAAGCAACAACAGATAAACTAATTATGTGATAGATACATGGTGCTCACATATTTACAAACTTTGTAAAAGTAGACGATTTTCCTAAAATTTTACAATTAATAAGACAGTGTGCGAGGAATTGGTCACAGAATGTAAAATCAATGTCATATAATAAAAAAATAAAATAAAATATACACTTAAATTTGCAACCAGTTTGATTTTGCCTTGATTCTAAATTATCCTATGGAGCAGGACCAGCATGTTTCCAAGCATTCGTATCTTGGAGACCACTTTGGGAATCACTGGACTAGACTATACATTTTGCCGCTGTGGAAGAGTATTGAATTCTCGCTAGATAAAATAGGACGCATCATCAAGTAAGAAAGAAAGAGAAAGTGAAGTGTGCGTGGAAGAGAGAGAAGCACGAGGTAGTTAGGATTAAGGAAGGGATTCCGGATTAGAACAACGATTTAAAAAAAATGTTTAATGTATACTACGAACTACGAATTGAAACGAAAAATAGAGACGATTTGTAAGACTGAAAAGAAGTGTAAAATTTTTTAGGACTGTATTTTCTTCACCCATATATTCCTCATATTTATCTTCGTTGGTGAAACCTAACCAGTGGTGGGAAGCAATAGTGTCATCGACGAATGAATCGACACCTAGGCTAGTTCATAAAAAAAAACAAATTAGTACTTTTATTAAAGCTTGCTTGAACAATAAGAATGGAAATATTTGCTGTGATCGTTGATTATTCTGATGACTATATTATCAGATATTCTAAAAGCATTGTGTGATAATAATAATGCTTGTGGGATTATACTAACTGTGATCAAAGTCTATAGGACGTGCTAATGTATGAATCATGATTAGAGACGCATAGGTAGGTAACTGTAACTCAATGAGACGTTGCAATATTTTGCAACGTCTCATTGAGATGCATAACTATCGATTTATTTTAATAAGAACCGTTTTGGATCTTGGTTAAACGTTCATAGTACAGACGCCAGCACATCAACCTACCCGAAACTGTCCAATTTTCCCAATCAACTTTGAACCTTATGCTTCAGTGATAAAGTAGAAAATCTATTAAAGAAATTTGACAGATTGTAGTAGGTTGATGTACTGGCGTCTGTACCTACTTTGTTATGCCATCAAGCTTTGTCATGTCCCGGTTGAGGACCATGTCGGGGTTAGGGTGACGGCCGTGCCGGGGTTACATAAAACATTTAACTTAGCCCCCATTCATTCCCCTTACATCCTCTGGGTGTATAGGATGCCCAGCGTATGCGACGTTTCTTTTATTGTGGATAGGCGTTGGTAACCATTTACCACTAAGCCATTAAGAGGGCCTGCGAGGAATTTGAAAAATAGGTATTAAAAGAAACTATTGCCGTCGTCTTACCTCAAGTCTACCTCCGCAGAGTGCGATAGGGACAGCTGCAGCTCAGACCAATAATATCACAAAAAAAATTGACGAGATCGACGTTTCGTATTCCCCTTTTTTCTCCTCGAAAATTGAACCTATTAAATTACTTTTTACATACATTTTTTAAGAAAGAGTATTTCTAGGTTCCTATCATTTTCTTTTATGTTAAAAACTTTTCGAATTTGTCTGGTAGTCACGGTAATCACAGTGGCAAAAATGGGGCATTTTTTTAATTTTTGGAGTCATATTTTCACTACCAATAAGTTTCTAAAAAAAAAGGAAATAACAGGGACGTGTCTTCAGCAGACCTTAATTTTATGAAATAAAATATTGCTCTAAATTAATTATATTCTCTTATCCAGGAAGAAAAAAGGGGAATACATTTGTATGGAGAATCGCAGGCCCTGTTCCCTCTTAAGTGGGCCGTGGTGTTTGAAAACGGACTAGGAGTCGCAAACTTAGGGAAGATAGGGCTGACCTATTTTCTTTCTGACTTCTCTTCTGACCATAGTATGAGCCAATGCCGCATAGGTAATAGTAACAAAAAATTAGGAAGTGAGAACCTAGAAGGGTTGGATTGGAATACAGTGGGTTTTACAGCAGATAACAGTAAACATTGTGTCTTTACAACTAGGTTATACGTACGCGGAATGGTTAATAGCAGTCATCAATAATGACTAAGCCGATGACAAATGAGTGATATTCTAAATTCAAAGAGCTTCTGACATCTCTGTGACTAAGTAACCGTGGCCGGTTGAGTAGATACACGCGGCGCAGGAGTTAACTAATGAATAGCTAAGTATAGATCATTGTAAAATATTTGTATGTATAAAGAAATATTTGAAGTAACTTTGGACCGCGGTTTCGCCCGCATGCAGGACGGAAATTGTACCACAGCAACTTAAGTGCTACCGGGATAAATATAGGTATCCTTGTGTAAAATCATAATCCACACAGCCATTTAGGCGTGAAAAGGTAACAGACAGACAGCCAGGGTTACTTTCGCATATATAATATTAGTATTGATGGATATTGTTGCCTTATGTATTTATAAATTATTTTGGTCTCTTATATTCTGGCCTCGGATCATCGTTGGATATTTTACTAGCTAAAAGGGTCTTGCCTCTTGCATGACCAGAAAATAAATGAATAAAATATATTTGAATAGAACAAAGGTTCTGAGAAGTCAGAATCATAATATTTGGGTGCTGGTTCAAAAATGTGAAATTATTTAGATGTTAGTCGAATTTGTTTTACCAGTTTTTTTCTTTTCAACGTTTTATTATGAGTTAGGGCCTTTTAACTTCTAGTGCTGCCACCTATCGGTAAAATATTGAGTTGCTTGTACTGCCCTCTAGTGGGCAGTAGTGTTACTATTAACAAAGCGCCTCGGTTGTCTGGTAGGTTAGTACTTGATATTTTTTACAGATGTAAGTAATTTAAATTGAATGTGCTTTACATTCTAAATTTAACAAATCATTTAAATAACAATACCATAACTAAAATAAAATTTAATAAAATGCTAAACCAAGATTTATTTTTAATAATATTTATTTTAAATATTGCAAATTGTATATAAACCAGTATTTCGACTAATAACTCACATCCCGTATGGTCTAGTGGCTAGGATACCTGGCTTTCACCCAGGAGGCTCGGGTTCGATTCCCGGTACGGGAAAGTACCTTTTTGGAGACTTATTTTTCCGCTAGTTTTTGCTTCAGCTTTTGCATATACAACCAGACACTTAAAATATTTGCATGGTTTGTTAATTTTTTCTTCCGCTAAGTGATCACCGGCGCCTATGAACTTCTACAATACCCAGAGTCATCGCAGTAAAGTTGTAAGTCCCAGTAACTTAGGTACGGTCAACCGCACATCAGTGCTAGCTAGCGCTTCGCAAATCGATCTTACTGCTACGATATAAAAGCGCTGTCAGTGTCAAATTGTTACCACTGATGTGCGGTTGACTGTATCTAAGTATCTGGGATTTTTAACGCATGATATCGCAGAAGTTCATAGGCCTTCATAGGTACCTATTCTGATCAGTGATACTGATCACACTGATCACGTAGTGGCGGTGGAACAAAGACAAACCAACCATGCAAATATTTTAATAAAGTGGTTCTTCTACCACTATCTCTCCTGCCTTTTTTTTTGCTTAATTTAATTGTATATTTTATTACTTTTATGACTCTGATTGTATATACTGTGATTAGGTACTTCCTCACATACTGACTTAAATTGCAAAAAAAATAGGAAAATCATCTACTTTTACAATGTTTGTAAATATGTGAGCACCATGTAATCTACACATAATTAATTTATCTGTCGTTTTCATAAAAAAAAAAATCTTTTTACCTTTTGTGATATAGTAATTTTTTTCTAAGTGCTTCGTCTTCACTTATAATTATACAATTAATGTACCTATATAAAATATTGTAAAAACTTTTAAAAGAGTAACGGTGGAGTTTCTTGCTAATTCTTCTCCATACGAAAACTACCTTTTGGAAGAGGCGACTAGAAGCAATTCAATTTTTTTGTAAATTTTGACGTTTAAAAGTGCCTTATAAGGGCCTATTTTAAATAAATGATTTGTATTTGACTTTATATTAGGTATTCCAGCACCCAACCCGAAACAAAGCCAAACTGCTGTTGATTTTAATATTTACTCGCTGTTGTGGGTATTGCAGTAATAATCGAGTAGGCGAATTATGTTTCAAGTACTTTACACAGATGTATGATGGGTTTATATCTTAATGACCCTTGCCTCTTAGCCAGAGTCGACCTCTATACTCATGCTGCCCATAAACTTGTAGTAAAAAGGCAAATTCCATTGAAGGAACCCTGGTGTTTTATTCGGTAGGAGTCCGACTTTACCTACACTCCGTTCTTCCCAGACGTAGCGTATCCATTCCATTTCCTGAAGAAGACAGCAGAAAAAAATGTGTAAACTATGGGTGTGCTTCCCAAGCGCACCGGGGAATTAAATAAGAATAAGCTGTGTAAAGCCCATTAAGGAAAATTTAAAACTTATTAATATTCTTGAAGTTAGACCAAATCACCAAATACATTTTTGAAGTTAGACCACAATATCACCAAATACATTTTAGAATCTAAGCACGAAAGACAGCAAAAACAAAAGCCTATCGAAGGATTGTTTGTTAGAGATGATTGATTATTCATCATAATGGATACCTACATACAATAGGATAACATGAGAGATAAAAGTAGTGAAGGAAACACAATCATGTTTATTATAATAAAACAACATGGTGGCTTTAGCCTTCCGTACAGAAAATTCCACAAGGAAATACAATGTTGTGATGTTTTTATGTCCACATACAGAACAACAATAATTCGAATCAAAACAATGCAATGGGCTGATAATAAAAGTTACTTCATCACTTTAAATGGTTTCGTTCGAAATTGCGCAGATTTGAGACTCAGGAGGTCATTCAGTAAAACACGTCCAGTTTACACGTGGCAGAATATGGAACGAAATTCAAATGAAGTTAAGACCGACAATTTTTTATGGCGCGCTGGATTGTCAAATCTCAGTGTTGAGCCGAGCATTGAGAGTCAAACAGCATCCTAATTACGTAACATACTTTCAATCACAATATGAATAATTTTGAAGACTATTGCTAATCCATTGCTTCATAATACCTATTATGTTCAAAATGTTGGCTGCTCAACAACGTAAATAACGCAATGAAAGTTGTTGAACTGTCAAAATGAAAGCCATTGCTACTGTTTTTGTGTTACGCAATTACCCCGCTGAGAGCATCCCAAACATCCCAGAGAGCGTCAAAAAAGAACACTGTTGGATTTCAGCTTTCAACTCTCAGAGCCAAGCAGTGCATTGAAAATCCAGTGCGCGATAAAAAACGCCCGTTTGGTACGAGGGCTAACACAGTGTTGGTCTTGGCAATCAGCGCTGCTATGATGTGTCAGGAGAAACTGGTCATCCTCTTTGTTTATTATTAAAGGGGGCGTACTCAGATGAGTATGTGGGTGTTTATAAAATTATATTTTCATCGCAATCAGTTTTGTTGAACGTAAATATAATTATTGGGTTGAACGGCTTTCCGTGATACTCACTGTTTGCTTTCAGAATTCCCCGTAGTTAGTAGTTATAGTTTTTAAAAGGCATACGTTCAGTCAGCCTCAAAATCAAAATGATTAAGGTTGGTATCCATCGACAAGAATTTATTTGTGTAGACAAATAAATTCTTGTCGATTAATATCAACATTTAGAGTCCAGAAAAGAGTAGGTAGGTACTTAGTTTGCGTTCTGAAATTTCAGTCTTTCAGGTTAAAAATAAGAATGAATTTTTCTAGAATGCACCGAAATAAACAATACCTGTTTATTAAACATTCCAGTGCTGTTTCTCCATTTTGTTTCAATAACTTTAGAAATACCTTGTGCCCTAGATCTTTCGCTAACATGAATAAACACTGTTTCACGAAAACTGGAATAGGCACCCACTTAGTTGCCATTTCGTAAATCGTAATGACGGTTGTACCTTGAAATAATTGTAATATGGTATCTATTAATAAACTAAATTATAATATTTTTCCTCACATTATTCATAAATACCTGTTATAGCTTAGAAGTATTAGGAATACTTCTTATCTACTACTAACTTATAGCATATCTATTTAACGGTTCTGTCGACCGTACCTATATTAGTTAATCCTGATAGTTCTTAGGAGCCTATGAACATAACTGTCAACCTCTAAGGCAGGCGGGAATTAGAGATCACGGGCGCTCAGAGTGGGGCTGTCCGCCCACTGAGTGATCTCAGTGAAGACGGCGCACAGTGGTCACGTGCTGCCTTGCACATTTGCACAGTTAGGTTTCGGGGAGATCCCTTTACAGTCTCCCCAGAGATGTGCTCTGACAGGCGCTGCACAGAGGGGGTTCCGGATTGGTCTTTTAAGAGGTAACGGTGCTCCTTCCACCGGGTGAACACCGGGGTGGTTTTAGTGAGGTAGGAATCCCACACTCCCCGGTTTTATCCCCAAAGACCGGGCGCCTTTTGAAAAAAAAAAGGTACATACTTAAGTACCTACCAACATTGTATGGAGACTCAAAACGTTCAGTAAGCTTCTAAGTTTGCAAAGAAAAGTTGAGTACTGGATAAACCGGCTGTCTAAATGTTTCTTTATGATCTCCAAAAATATCGACCTTTCTTCAAGATGTTTGAATTCTCCATCATTGTTTTGCTAATAAGCTGCCATTTTCCGAATGCACCCGTCACGAGAGTAGTAAATATAACTCGGTTTATTGTTGATCAAACAATGTGCATCTATTTTTGGAAGGAATCACAAATGTAGTTTGGTAAGGTAAAGATCCTAATTATAGAGCTGCATTCATGGATTTATGGAGAAACACTAAGCAGTTAATATTGTTAGTATCAAGCAAAGGGCTGAGTTTGAGGTTTGTTTGAACTTTGGAACAAACACCGGTTTGCCGAAGTACATACGTTGCTGTGTTTCTGTGTTTATTTGTCCTCGTCCAGCAATCAATGGTAGCGTCAGAAAAAACACGCGGTTCTTTACACGTTGTTTGATTTTGTAGCAACAGTTTTTTTATATTGAATCTTGGATGATTTACGCAGAAAAAATGGAATAGACGACTTTTGTTTTTTAATTACTACTCCTACGCATGTTTTTTTTTGATGTTGGTAATATTTGGCGTTTATCGGCAACAAAAAAACACAAACATACTTATTTCATTCAATTTTTATGGCTGAAATTAGGCTTTTTTAGCAAAGCCTATAGGGTAGGAAGCCTTTTTAATAATCTAAAGGTTCTAATTTTGTGCGAAAATCTTGATGGAATTGGACGTGCAACATCTCAAAAAGCGATAAAACCATTCTTGCATTGTTATAATTATGTAATAGTCAATAATTCTCATCTCACAAACCTGTATTGCGCCGCAAAATCTGTAGCCGTGGCAGTAACCATCCTAGAAACCATGATACAGTTTACTCCCAAAATAGCGTGTTTCTGATATGAAGGTTAAATAATTGAATAATGTTAAACACAATAATAACGATAAACCCAATTATTTAAAAAATCTCAAGTCATAATTAAAACACGTGATCAACGTCCTATATTTAAGAGATAAAAAAGACATGCAAGACGTGCAATTATGAATAGGTACTTGAATAGGTTAAAGTTTTTATTCGTTTCACTTCAATATTTTTTTATTTTTTTATGCAATTGCGAAGGTATCGCAGTTGCGTTGCATTCTCAGAGATTGAGCTGAAATGTTTCATGAGCCTGTCATTACCCTGGGCCTGACCGCTGCTGCGTGACCACAGGAATTTGTACCTATAGTGGTAAACTGGTAACAATTCCCCAGGCAAGATCCTTCAGAATGAGTAAGTAGACCTACTATTAAAACCGGCCAAGTGCGTGTCGGACCACGCACAATGAAGGGTTCCGTAGTTGGGATGAATTTATCCCAAGAACAAACTTAACATAGTAGTTGAAAAATCATGTTCTCCCATACGGAATGTATGGGAGAACATGTTTTTCAAACTGCAAGTTTAAGTTGGTCGATTATCACTCGTTAACCTGTAAAGCCTAATTAGCTGTGATAGTTTTTCTTTTAACTTCGTTATATATACTACTGCTGTGAATTTTTCACAAATCCAAGTACAACCATTTAGCTGGCAGGGGGGGGACACTTGACTCTTACAAAAACTAGCACTTTAAAGCTTAATGTTTCGCAAACGGATCCCTGAATTGAAAAATGGTTTTCACACACCCACAATATTATTGAACGACCTTTCCAACACCCCACACCATCGGATAGGCAAGAAAACAAACACATCCCCACTTTACGTGTAGGGGAGATACCCTAAAAAAAATGTTTTTCTTGATTTTATATTACCACTTTGTCGGCGTGGTTAATATGCATACCCATGCCAATTTACAGCTTTCCTGTACTAACTGTCTCTGAGCTAAGCCGCGGGCAGACGGACAGACTCACAGACAGACAGACGGACATGGCGAAACTATAAGGGTTCCTTGTTTACTACAGAACCCTAAAAATGATTCCATTTTGCTTAGAAATTACTGTTGTTGTTTTGTTTTCATAATGCGGTAAATTGTAGAACTTACGTAAGTTTTCCGAGGTGCCATAATATTGAGAAAAGCCAATAGAAAAGCCAATTGTTTCCAAGAAACAGTAGTGCCTACCTACAGTTTTAGTTTTATGTAATAGGTATATGTTGCATTTCTTGTGGCGATTAAAGAATATGCTCGAGTTCTGAGACTTTTAAAGACTAGTTACCGCCAGCAGTTCAGCCTACCCGAAACTGTCAAATTTTCCCAATCAACTTTGAACCTTAAACTTCAGTGATAAAGTTGAAAATCTATTAAAGCAATTTGACAGATTGTAGTAGGTTGATGTGCTGGCGTCTGTACTTACTGGCAGTTTTGTGCTAGTCCCCAATACAAATAAACAGTACCCTAATTATTACGTAATAGACGATCAATCAGAATCTGAATCGTTTTGAAACAGATTGCTAATCCATTGCTTCAAAAGTTCGACAAAAATTTCTGCTCAACAACGTAAATAACGCAATGAATGTTGTTGAACTGTCAAAATTAAACAGACTAGTCGTAATCGTTTTCGAAAATGTGTTGCGTAATTAGATCGCAGATTTATACATTCATATCCAAAGGTTAAGTTGTATAATACCATACAATTTCGGGAAAACCCGATTATTTGCAGACTCATATCGGAAGCCCCTATTGAGTAGTTATGGACTTGGTTATCTGTATTCATTTAAATAAATTATTATTTTTAGCATGAGCACCAATAACTTTGAGATTTTGTTTATTTACATGAACCCATGACTAATGGAGCATTTCAAAGAAAGGAGGGATCGCCTCTAGAAATTAAAGACACCTGTGCATTGTTCAGTTTTTTTAATTGTTTAGGTACGGTACTGCACTAAAATGCGAAACTAAAATAAACACAAAAAAAAACAAAAACTTCAAAGCGTCTTAAAATAAAAATAAAACCGGCCAAGTGCGTGTCGGACCACGCACAATGAAGGGTTCCACAGTTCCAAGGAACAAACTTAACATTGTAGTTGTATAACATGCTCTCCCATACATCGATATACGTCACGGTTAATTCTGCTCATGTGATAAAACTACAAATTAATGATTTTCGGACTTTTTCCATTACTTGTAAGACCTTGCTTCCTGCCAAATTTCATGATTCTAGGTTAACGGCAAGTACTCTGTAGGTTTGATTTATTTGCGAGTATCAAAATATGTCGCATAAATGGTCGTATTTTTTTATTGCGTCGACTTAGAAGATTGATTTTTTTTTAGATATCCAAGGGACCGTAGACCTTTATTTTTTTAGTACTTTATTTAATAATTTAAAACTTCAAGCACAGAAATGTACAGAGCCGGACTTAATGCCATAGGCATTTTCTACCAGTCAACCTTTGGGTGATGCAGAGACAAACAGTGGTAGGTGCAATTACGAGAAATTGAGAAATAATTTAATATTTTTAAAAGTAAATATAAAGATACACATATACCTATTACAGACTATAAATATAATATATATGCCTAATTATATATAAATATACATAAATGCACGAACGACGACGATGACGTATTTTATATTAATTTCAACTTGATACTTTCACGGGTTCCTGAGACAAACGGTCTTGACAGACTGACAGACGGACAACGAAGTGATCCTATAAGGGTTTCGTTTTTTCCTTTTGAGGTACGGAACCCTAAAAATAAAGCAATATGTATTTGCTCAGTAACTCATCATTTTTACTGTGGTTTTGAAGAAAGCTTTTGAATTTCATTAGTTGAAAACTAAGCAACACTCTTTTATCTTTTGAACTCTTTTATGGGATCAACTCTCTAGCTTGATCCTGTTTTTGATACCTACAAGAAGCGACCAAGATGCATAAACAGAACACTTATAAAAGCTGATAGTAATTCAAAGTAATAAGCCTCTTTCAAACAATCGCATCAACCTACTTATTTTTAGACTTATATCTAAAGGCAGTAAAATAGTGAATGTCGGCTAAAGTTAGCCATTTTATTGTTTATCGCGAGAAGTAATTAGCTACCACAAGGTTGTTCTAAGTAGGTAGTGGTCATCGAATACTTAAGTAAAATTTCGCAGAACTGTTTCTCGTTCTCACATTATTTTATCAAAGGAGGACTGATAGTTATTGGTTCGAATTCGATCGAAATTCTCACTAAAACGTGCATTTGTATGCTTGACACCTTCGTTGTTAGCTACTCACGAAGCACCTTAATCAGTGTTAAACTCTTTTAGGAATTATGGGTGTGGTGGAAATGTCGTGATTTCTTATGGGAGCTAGGTACTTAGTTAGTTTTATCGAGCTAAACAGGAACTACCAATAGCGTCTATAGAGATGAAAATATTGACGCTGGCAAACATAAGTTCCCCTTTGATATGTCCTAAATCTAAATATTATTGTCTGGATTCAAAACCAGAGGACATTCTTGAAGTGTCTGTATTTTTAGTAAATTAAACAGAAGCTGGGCTTATCCCGGCTTATTGGTGATTCGCCAGAATTTAGTCGCCCGAAATGGGCGAATCGACACTTAAATAAGCACGAATTCGCACGAAGGTAATTTATTTGTAGGCGAATCGATTTCGCCTACTAATAAATTAACTTCGTGCGAACCGCCTAAAGAAAAAAAATATTATTTTGCCCGAATTAAATTCGGGCGAATCACCAATAAGCCGGGCCCCTACGCTGGTTCCTAATCTACAATAGTGAAGTTATTCTGGAATTTCTATGGCAACTAGGTTCGTAAATAATGATTCGAGAAAATAATGCTCTGATTTCTAAACACAGGCGCTACAGCTTGTTTGAATTCCTAAGTAGGTATATTTAAATTCCAACCTAACTGCTGGGTGCGGTGGACGGACTCGACCAGAATTTTTTGCCCCGCTTTTAAGAATCGAAAAGCGTGAAAGGAATCGCTTGGCGCCATTTGAATTAGTCGAAGCGTGTATTGGAAACGTCAGTTAGATAATTCCTATGAAACGGGCCACGAGTCTTCCATCATCGCACCTCGTCGTATTTATTTTTTAACGTCCGCGAATATACAAGTATAGTGGGTTTAGCGGCATTCAGCCAGTCACCGCTCAGACTACACACGGTAGACATTCGCGCCGCGCGCAAGCGAACAGTTTTCCCGCCGCAAATTGAAAAGCGCTCGTTCTGAATTCAAAGTTCCTCACCAGTTGTTGGTAGCTTTTGAAATAATGCCTAAAAAGAAATAGATTTCTAGTTCTTGCTTTAATTATTACCTGGATCACGTGTAATCTGTGACTTTACGAACCACATGCTTACAGTGTCTGTGTTATCGCGTACAAAAATCCTGTGATATTATTTTGCTGTGAAACTTTTAGTTTTAAAAACTTGTGGGTCAAAACTTTTTAATTTGACATTTCCGGTTTCGTGAAACGTTTTTCGCGAAACAATAAACCAAAAAATTCTTTATGATAGGTCCATATATGAAGGTGAGTGTTGAAACGTTTTATAATTTATTTTTATTATGTGTGTAATTGTCAATTGTTCAAGGCTTGTGACGAGGTCTCTGAAACATTTGTATTTTATGGACAATACTGTAAGGACTGTTGTTGCCTGTCAAAAACAAACAAACTACGTACTCATGGAAATGTTTGAATATCACATTAGAGACAAGACTATTTAGGACACCTCAATGTGTTAATTGAATTGGTGGTTCCTGAAAACGACAGAACTTTGTCGACGTTATAATGCAATGAAATTTTTCACGAAAACTTTTAAGTTTTCATTCAAAAACCTTAAAAATTCTTAATTACTTATACACATCAAGGGAATTACGAGGTCTTGGTGGTATTCAAGTGCTTGCTATTTATACAAGTGAAATTAACACGTTAACTATAACCTCAAAATTGATTCGCGTATGTGTTTGTTATAAATATATACAATGAAAATGACGACATTGAACGTTATTGGAACGCTTACCGATAAACTGTAACTATAATAATAGGTATCGACATTGCATTCAGTAAGAAAACCATATTTTATCTTTTTCGAAGTGAATCTCTTCAGTCTATTATGATTTTATAAACACTTTTAGAATCAGAAAATGATTCATTCTTTACAAAATTGAACTACCTATAGTTTTAATACGTGTATGTACCTTTCTACGTAACGTACTCGTAGTTACGTTTCCTTATAATTTTATGCTTCCTGCACTATGAGACTATGACTCATAAAGATTATTCATAGATTTTCACGAGTCAGAAAATTTAATTTTCCAATAACAGCTGATTCTGTTTTGTTATGTTTGCAACTACATACAGCCTTGCATTCCCCACAGAACTCATTCTCGTTTGTTCGAACTAGAATTTAAATTTCTAATGAAACCAATCAATCTGCCTAGCCTTTTCCCAACTATGTTGGGGTCGGCTTCCAGTCTAACCGGATGCAGCTATATACCAGTATTTTACATGAAGCGACTGCCTTTCTGACCTCCACAACCCAATAACTGGGTAATACGATACCCCTTGTAAGACTGGTTGTCAGACTTTCGGGCTTCTGACGACCCGTAATGACTGTCAAAGATCCACGAATGACAGCCGGGACCAACAGCTTAAAGTGCTTTTCGAGGCACGAAGGAGTCTCGGTACGTAAAGATGGTCACCCATCCACGGACCAACCCCGGCAAGCGTAGCTGAACCTGATGGATCGACCAGTGCGGCTGTTATTACTTAGCCAGGAGCTGCTCTTAACTAATGAAACCGTAGGTTTTTTATTTACCGTGCTTTGATAACATCATAACTTAACTATAAGATAAGGTGTTTTGAAATCACTTAGTTATAGTTCGTTTTTTAATCCCAGATACTAATTTGACATTTCAAATTATTGTTTGTTTTCTATTTGGAGTTTGACATTTGCACCTGTCAAATTAGTATCCTTAGTTACGAACGAACTTTAAGTGTGTAAACAGCCGATGTACTTATTCTGTAAAAATCTCACCGTGAAAACTTGAAATGAGCTTGAAGTGAGCTGTCAATAATAGCGTCAATCCCTATCGTCAGGTGAAATGACAGCTCACTTCTTAGCACACTTCTAAGGTCTCGGTGAGATTTTTACAGAATAGACCGGCTGGCATCTTAAGCTTCTTTCATAAGCAGTAACTTAGTGCATCTGTATAATTATAATCGTAGCATCCTGTTGACTGACCTAACTTGTACTATGATAAGCCTTTGATATACCTACTGGGTATTGGGTACGTACGCAGGCATGTTTTGGTATGGTTTCTAGATTGATATGAAAGATAGCATAAGGTCTTATCTCTTGGCCTATTTTGATGTCATATTGTAACTGATAAAAGGAGACCGTTAACATTTTAGTTATGATTTTAGTTGAAATAACTGAAATATGAAAATTATAAAGTTACTCTCTCGTGATTTCGTGTGGGGATAGAAATGAAAGAAAACGTAGAATAGCTGCTACTTTGGTACCTATTTACCTACTGAATTTTGGAATATGGAACCGGTCATGTTTGCTGATGTTTTTCTGATAATAGAAATAATTTCTTCTGTAAAGAAATCTTCGTTTACAAAACGGTAAATACCTGTAAATTTGAAAAGGGAACCATACTCAACACGTAATCATATAATATACAATGGAAGCGTTAATAAAAACGCATTGATAAGAATTTACGAAGGTAGATACCTAAATATTCAAATAAAATAATGACACATATTTAAAATAAAATTGGAAATTTTACTCATCACTGTTCGAAGTAAATGACCCACCTATAGCGTCATGGCATTTACTTATAAACTACCAACTGCCGAATATATTTCATCACGATTTTATGTAAAAAATAAACTTATCCGAATGTCAAAGACATTTTTCGAGATGAGAATCACTCAGAAAAAAGTACATAAGATACCGGTTTTTTATATTATGAATCATCGAGTCATTATATCGAAATTCGCAGAGTTGACCGTTGTATTCGTCTATGTACCCGTTCGCTATATACAATGGGCCGTTTATTTTTATGGCCTTAAAATATATTCTATGGGAAAATCGACATTATTTTCTGTACGCTAAAGATGGAATTGATATCCAAGGTTTTGGATACAAGATAGATACTTGGTAGTCCCCTCACATGTTCAAAAGACCTTTGCAGCGTTATTGCAATTGTTGTCCCCTGCATCGAAATACGTCAATATTGCCGAATCAGGAAATGTTATGCGTGGAATTTAGATCATGTAGCGGATAATTTTAAAGTGAGATTACTACAGTACATGCGTTCTTGACACCTGTCAGTTGGTCAATTTCTAGTATTAATAAGGATCAAATTCGTAAAACACATATTCGTTAGTATGAAATTGACCGGTGTCAAGAACGCATTCTCTGGACGGCCTGACTGTAATTGTAATCCATTCTTTACAGTGGTACTTACAATATGTACTACCGAAGAGCTTCATATCTAAGCAATTTGAAAAGAAAATCCCGTGAACACGATGACCACATCTGTTACCGCCCCGGTTCTATAGCGGCCGAGCGCTGCAAGCAGAAATAGTCCTTACGGTGAATAGATATGAACTTCTTCGATGGTACTACATGAAGAACCCATATATCACTTAACTCATCGACCTATAGGTACTGGATATCTGTTCCTAATTACTTTATAGATTTTCACGAGATTTTTATCTAAAACAAACTTCATTGATTGCAAACTATTCATCTACATTTTCTTAGAATTCGCACTACGTAAACAAAATGATTATGAGAAAAACAACAGGTAAAGCCATTTGGACCAGACTTTGTTCTTTTTTATTGTTTTTTAAGCATATTTGAAAAAGCAAACTCAAATGTGCAATGCTAATAAAATACTTCTTAATGTCTGTAAACAGTCCGAAACTGCAAACACATTAGATCAAGTGGAACTCAAACGTAGACTTCGGAAAGTCAACGAGCATTTTCGTTATTTTATATTTTTTTATAAGCAAACAATAACAATACTAAGTAGGTAATTCTTGGTAGAAATAACATCCTGACTTAAGTATTAAGAGAGAACAGGTATTGGAATTGTCGTGTATTGGATCATTTAGCTCCCTTCAAAATGGTTGAGCTGAATGGTGCTGATCCATGCGTCATGTTCGTGAACGGGCGCCGTCAGTTGGGACTGGTCATCTCTTAGCTGCCATGGCTTCTTTAAATTTTTTTGAATGGTTATTTGTTTTTTTTCTTTTTATACGGACGCTTTTACAAACGTGCATGTCTTTCTACATTGTTCTCACATGCATAATTTCAAGATGAATGATATAACCAATATTTTGTATCATTTTTTTTAATTTAAAAGTGTCCGTGGAGTTTCTTGCCCGTTCTTCTCCATAGGTACCTACTACGCTTTGGAATGGGCAGCTAGCTTCATATTTCTGACTGACCGACTTCTTGACAATTCAAAAGTGCCTGTAAATGGTTTAATTGAAATAAATGCTTTGAGTTTGAGTATTCATTTAATACTTACGAGTATTAGAGCCGAACTTTTTTTTTACATTCGAGTTGATTTTCCATTTACAAACCAAACAGAATTACACAAAGAGCAGTGACAGGATACCAATTGCATTTCTTCTGAAATAATTTGCCTTACATGTTTTTCAGAGATAAATAAGTAGGTACATTAATGACGTATTGTTATTTAGTTTCCATTGTCGAACTCAACATTCGGTAGGTACCGAGTTCAATTGCTACATTAGTTACATGACATTCAGAATAATTCCTTTAAAATGTATTCAACCATGTCCAAACTTGTCTATAAATCTTCAGACAATAATGTCATGTGATGCTGAAGCTATGAATCTATGAATCAACATAAAGGCTTCCACAGACAGGCGCGACGCAACTCTAGTAAAACAATTTCAATGAACACTTCATGGAAATTGTTCTACTTGCATCGCGTCGCACCTGTATGCGTAGCCTTAAGTTTGACGGACAAATAGGTAAAGTTTTCAATACTTTCAATTGTCCCACAATTAGCTACGATTGCAAAATTACGACTCTTTGTCGCCACCATTTAAAAAAAGAATAAGCGATTAATTAAGTTATTTCAGCCATTAGTCCCCTAGCAATACGGTTGAAATTCTTTTAAACAGTTAGTATTCCGACAAGTCTCATTGTGTCGTAACTCGTAATAATTCGTATCACGCTTTACATACTTCGGTATCTCGTTCCGTACAGTAATGGCCAGCTAATCACTTGTGACATAATGCCAGTGTTTTACGTTGACATAACACAGTAATTTGAATATAAAAGCAATGGCTGTGGCGATGCCCCTGAACCGCAAATTAACTTTATTTGAAACTGTGCAGGCCACGGTTCGGTTGGAGTAGGAAGCTATAATAATAGCCATGATTATCATTATTTCGACACTCATCCGGTAGTCGTTGTAATATGCCTGAATTTTTTTTACAAACTATGAGCATAAATGCAGTTTTAGATACCTAGCTGTTCAAATCAAAACTACCAAATTGCTTAACAAATTTTCAAAGAGTGACTAGTTTTTTTGCTTCAGTTATTTATGTACCATCGAAGAAGTTCATATCTATACACCGTAAGGACTATTTCTGCTTGCAGCGCTCGGCCGCTAAACAACCGGGGCGGTAACAGATGTGGTCATCGTGTTCACGGGGTTTTGTTATCAAGCTGCTTAGATATGAAGTTGTTCGATAATATTCAGTATTCTTGCAATTTAAAAAGGTATGTTAAGCACTGCAGGTATGACATCGCATCAATGAACATCATGGTCGTTCAAGGTTGTTTAATGCAGCAATTAATACCTAGGCGATGATTAATTTCAGACTGGCTGGCTCGCACGTGGCGCATATGGACATGGTACGTCTTGCTAAGGTTATTAAAACTATAGTCACTGTTCAATTAACAGACGATATGATAGCTACGTAGCGAGTTAGATACCTACCTACCTATTAGAACTCATTTTCCAAATCTGAAAATTGTCTGTTAAATAGGAATAATGAGAAAATTCGTTGCTCCTAAATATAAGAAAATAATCGAAATGAAATAGGAACCCAAGAATGTTTAAAACCTAAGAATGGAAATGTTTAATACCCCAGAATGAAAATGTCTAAAACCTAAGAAAATATTTAAAGCCTAATATATTCGCGTGATGACAACTATTCTTATGTAATCGATCTGCCTAGCCTTTTCTCAACTATGTTGGGCTCGGCTTCCAGTCTAACCGGATGCAGCTGAATACTAGTATATTACATGGAGCGGCTGCCTATCCGAACTCCACAACCCAGTATTGGGTAATTGGGTAATACGATACCCCTTGGTAAGACTAGTTGTCAGACTTCTGACGACCCGTAACGACTGTCAAAGATCTGACTGACTTATGAAAGCCGGGACCAACGGGTTAACATGCTTTCCGAGTTTCGGAGGAGTCTGGGAACTATTCATATGTAATAATAAATCGATTTTTATTTTTACATAACATACCTACTTCGTAAGAATGACAATGGGTAGGTAACCGCAACGTAGAAAGGTACACTTGCTACACATCAAGCTATACATTTCCAGTATAAGCTGACCTCGCATTAAACGGAAATCCTATACAATGCGAGATCAGCATAAACTGGAAATGTATAGCTTGATGTGTAGCCGTGTGTACCTACTGCTTTAGCATGTTATTTTAGGAAACATTTGTTTCGAAACACCATACTTTGTTGCCATGCTAAATATTAATAATTACCTCATTTTCGACACTAGTAGGAATGGAAAATATAAAATAATGTTGCTCACGATACCTCACAAAGAACTGCCATCATCATTTACCATGAATTTATTGAACTGTACTATCGAAAAACTTTATATCTAAGCAGTTTGAAAACAAAATCCCGTGAACACGATGACCACATCTGTTATCGCCCCGGTACTATAGCGGTCGTGCGCTGCAAGCAAAAATAGTCCTTACGGTGTATAGATATGAACTTCTTCGATGGTAGCTAATATACGGTACTTGTAAAACAGTTGAACATAATTATTGAGTTATTAACTGATTGAGCTATTAATAACCTTACCTAAAGTTTATATTTAATTAATGTATTGATTAACTGTGACGCCGACAGTCTGTCGATCGACTGACGCAATTCTAAAATAAAAATAATACTAGTCTGGAAAAAACCTGTCTGATATTCGCTAAAGACTGCGTGCAAAAGGTTAAAATACGAAGAACTGTTCTTCTTTTCGTGTGCTAACCGACTAACCAGGTGTCAGAGTTTTAAAGCCGCCCATGGGAAAGAAAGAAAAAGTTGAAAGATAATTATGTTTTATAATCGTTATTAAAAACGAAATAAAACTATGCACAGGAAAGCATCACAATGGTAGAGCCGTTACTAAACCTAAGCGAGTTTTAAACTGAGCCAATGCGTGGGAGTCGGTTGGAATTACATTTTATCTAAATATTTCGAAATCATCCTTTTTACTATTTCACTCACCACAAGTGACAATGACGATTCTCAGGCATGCATCCAACTACATATTTCGCATCTCCTTCTATCGCAGATAAAGACGCTGTTTTACCCGCAGGAGAACTTTATGCCTTAGCATAATCAGCCTAAAATGTTCCCACTGCCGGGACATGGGCATCCACTTGCCCAAATAAACTGCCAGTAGTCGTTCAATATCGGTAATATTGGTTTGACATTTTTAATTTTATTTTGAGTAAATCATAAGTAGTTTTTCCATAATATCTATACGCCCAAAGGTCTGTTCATGAAATTTATGCGCTCGTTTTCGTTATAAACGATAATTTATAACGAAAACGAGCGCATTTATATCATATTTCACTAAATGAATAAATAAAAACTAGATAAATAAATACTAAATAAATAATTAGCATGCATATTAGTCCCGCCGCCAACGAGTTTGAGCCGTCGACTAGTGCACAAATAGTGCTCAAGTATAAAAAGTTCAGGCAATATAAGCAAGAATTAATTCTGAAAGATAGTCTGCTAAAAATAACTCTTGCAGAAACCACGTGCAGTGTCATAGGTCAAAATTCGCATAATAATTTAATAAGAAAAGAAAACAGCTGAATTCACACTACTTATCAATTTTGATAAGTAAAAACTTTCCTCTGTCATTGGTTGCTTTATCGAAGGACACTCATATTTAACTTTTTCCTACCTATTCAGTTAAAAAAGTAGCGGTTTCCACAATAATTAATAATTATTTAGTGATTATGATTACAAAATATTTAAAAAAGGCAAGAGAAAATTTTGCTTCGGTCCATCAATGTGTGTCCACGTCGAGCTATTATTAATTTCTGTATGTTTCAGTCAGATTCCCTTTGATTTTATGTCTATTACCTGTCGTAGGGTTATTATCAAAGCACGGACACAAGACTGACGAAGACAGTCTGTTGTTATACATTATTTGACTTTTGTCTTCATAATACAATAAAGAGCACAATTTTAGCCTAATTGTAATTTCACTGAGCGAATGCCACACATATGCTCTTTTCACTCAATTTACTTCTGCACTTGCCTGTTTCTCTGCCATGCAGTCGATACCATCGTTCAATCACAACGGGCGTTTCAATTAATGTCTATTGCTATTGTTGGTATGTACAATTAACTAGATATTCTTGGCAATTTACAAGCACTCGAACATTTGACCTTACGTCTATTTTATTCGACCATTCATACACAGTTATGGTACAGAGTTCGGAGGAATCAATCACATTCAAGTTGACTCTGATAACAATATTAGGTTCATCTTGTATGTTTACTTATATGTTTACATGCGTCAGCGATTAACACGTTTATATAATATGACTGCTCTAAATGATGTTGATAACAGCAGACATAGACAAACCGGATGATTGAGATAATAATTGCTGCATAGACAGGAATTTGCTGGTTTTTCTTTCAACGTTTATTGATTTCGTTCGTTTTAACGCTCAATAAATTCGATTTCTACATATCCATTTAATCTTGTATAGTCCCACTTCCCACACGCTACCTCAACTCTTTTTCAGTTTCACTTTTTCAATATTTATTACGAGCAATGACTTTGTTACTTTCAAACATTTCGAATTCCACTTTGTTTACGAACTGGCTGGACATATTGAAATTTTAATTTTTAAATAGAATCACCAGACCATGAAAATGGTCAAATTACTATGTTACTTCGTTTTTCATGTACTCGAAAAATGTTACGTAAACAAAAAGTAACTGATAAACACTTAGATAGTCGCTAGAAAGTATGTATAATTTTATAAGAATGTTATTTATCACACTACAATCAATTTTCAATTTTAACTTCACAAACAGAGAGCCCATAAATATATACAAATATATAATCGAACAATGATGTCGTTACATAAAAGCGTGCTTGGCAAGCAATGATATCACAAAAAGACACGTCTATCAACAATAATCTTACTAAAGGTTGGAATCCCTTATCTCAAACCTGTTGGCAGTCAAACGATACGTGAACAATGATGCAAGTAATCCGAATACTTGTAGGAAATACCTACTATTATGATTTGTAAGGTCTCTGTCATCGGCAAGTGACGCCCTAGCAACAATTGAAGCAATGCCAGTAAGTTAGTCTGTAAACTTCTCATATTAATGCAAGTCTGCATTAAAACAGCCAATAATGTTTCCCGTGGCTGGAAGAACACAATCGCTGCAATCAATATCTTAATTGCATTAACAATATCAATGTGAATTCTAAAGTTGGGAATATTGACGTATAATATCCAAATCGAATTTATTAAAAGGTTATTAATTTTAAGTTACATAACTAGTCCTACTTTGTGGGTAATTTCGAATTCATAACTATATAATATTATAAATGCGAAAGTGAGTTTGATTGTTACGCTTTCACGCTAAAATGGCTGAACAGATTTGTATGAAATTTGGCACATGGGTAGACTATAATCTGGATTAGGACATAGGATCATTTTTATCCCAATATTCCCACGGGATCGAGACTTATGCTGGTGAAACCGCGCGGCGCAGCTGGTAGTAAATAAAGTAGATCTACTCTTATATTAGATTCCAATGTGTGGTTTGATTGACAAAATAACCGTTTTAAATGCTCTAATTGTATTAGTGATTAGTGAATCAATTATTCAATTATGAATGAGTATTTGCCACTTTATCGTGAACCAGTTAATTCTTGGGCCAACGGTCCGTAGATATATGTGTTCGTGGAACGAATTCACGAATCCACGGAAATAACCTTATTCTTGAGAACAGAGTGGAGAGAGTAAAATTGCACTAATAATATAATAAAGTTCGTTGACTTCCGTGTTCATGGACTGGATACTGTGATGCCCAGAAATCATGTTCCAAGAACTGGCAGAAAATAATGAAATTTTCCTTTGATTAAGGTCGCAAACGAAATACGTCAGTTTCCAAGTATAACTTCCGGCTTTTCTGCCAACATTTCTCTTTTACTGAAATAATAATAATAATAGTTGAATGATCTTATATTATGGCGATTGATATATAGATGACAAGCATCCATGAAAGTATTTTATGTTGTGTATCATTAAATTATGTGCCAGAGCAAATTAGTGTCTAACATGATATTAATTTGCATGACATCCATAAATGTTATTTTTGTTTTTAACGATTAGCCAACTTTCTAGAAAACTCTGCTTCGTCGCGAGTACCTACTCGTGAGTTAACTAAAGAAATAGAATCAAAGTAAAAATAACTGGCGATTATTAACGGTTATTGCAGTGATTTTAACGCTTTGTCGTAAATATCGACTGTCTACTTAATGATTTTTTATCAGCACATAAAACTATTTAATGAGTCATAAAATATTTAGTTTCTACTCATATGAGAGATGTTCGTTTAATAGTTTTGTGCAATTCCTTTCAGTTAAGTAACTTTGTATGTCAATTCAATTTTGCGTTTATTTCTAAAAGTTTATCGTATTCAGAGCAGCTTTCTCGTTAAAATAGATAACAAAGATATTTCAGAATCGATAGGTATATAAATCCCGGTTTAGTTATTGTGTCAAATTTTGGCCATAAAACTTTTATCGGCGAATAAAAAACGCTTTGTTTGTCATTTATGTTAACCCCGAAAATACTGAAATAGCGTCACGTTGTGACCACCGTTATTCGATACACTTTCTGTTTAATGCTCCTTTGATTTCGATGTTGGTTTGACCGTATTCCAAACGTCACAAAAATGCATGAAATGGAATCCATTATTTTTTATTGTGAGGTGACCGGGAGGACCGAATTGGTAATGTAGGTTACCCACGTACTTACTTAGTGAGTGGCAGTCGCTAATTTGTTTCGTACTACTAAATATGTGAAAGTGAACAGTTTTTTTGATCCAAATAAACATGTGACTGAACTTGTCGCTAGCGTCACAAAACATCTCGTTAAAAGCACATGACTGGACAAATTGGACGATGCTAACTTTGAGAGTGGCTAATTTGGACGGACGGAATTGAAACTATGATTAAATATTATGTCGCTGCTCAAAGAATGTAACATAACACCCGGACATTTTTATTATAAAGATCACGTTTTAATTTTGTTATGAGTACTTATGAGTTTCAAGCGTATTTTGGTTTACTACCATCTCAGTAGCCCAGTGCTTCTACTGCAATTAATCAACTAGGTATTTGCAGAAGATCTTTAAAGATGAGTATCTTTATCTATGCGTTTGCACTGGCGAAACGTTCACAACAAAACATGTTTAAATCTCTAGTTCCTGTCAAACATTGTTTTGAACATTGACAGAAAATAGAGATTTCAACATGTTTTGTTGTAAATGTTTCGCCAGTTACCTAGTTATTCATCTTTCGAGAACATCTTTGATTCGGTTCATTTTGCATTAGCATTAATTAAAACAGCGAGGACGTCTCTATTGGTTATATGGTGGTATAGGTTTTTCTATTGTTTTCTTCTATGAAGGCCAGTGGGAGTTAATGACATAATTATTTCTTCGAAATTCGTCTCATGGATTGTGGACAGTAAAAACAAAACAATAACACCTCGATTTGGTTATGGTAGTTGTCTTTCCTAACTCCTTATTAATGAATTTGAAAAACTCATGGTTTTTTACGACAATTGTTTATAACGATGCGTGACCTTAGCGCTGTTTAGCACTCCTCTTGTTCATAATACTATAGTACTGAGTAATCTGGATCTCTATGCAGATAGCTATGTAAATAGTGCAGTAATGGCAACATTAATTGCATCCTTAGGTATCTATGCCTCATCATTACCTGACCAGAGGTGAACAAAGACTTATTAACTAAGACTCGTGTCGTGATGTGTGTTTTGTCATGGATTCCCTTGCACAAAGATTAAACCTCATCGTTCTTATTATAAAATAAGGTTTTTTATTTCGATATGTGTTAAACCATAGAGATTTTTTTTGTAATAAGAACTTAACTTTGATCGAAATACAATTAGCCGGAATAAAAGTACAAATACGAGTACAAAAAAAAATCGGAGATTTAAACTCGGACTCAAGTTAGATCTCTTGTAAATAAGTCCGTTAGTTCATTGGGTATCATTCTAAATTCGAAATGCAATGCATTATCTAAGTCTCTTACCGAAACTAACAGTTACCATGACAGAACAACACAGAGTTGAAAACTACTAAGCTGTTGATTAGTCGGCTTTAAATATTAATCTTTAATGACTAGACGTGGTCATTACAATTACTTAAGCTAGTACGTGTTGGTCTTCGTCTGGGTAGACTATTTGTAGCCTTACTTCCAATTTTCATACATCAGCTTACATAATGTATTCGGAGAACATTAATAGCCGCACGTGACGTCCATACTTTAATGTTTAATAGAAAATATAGCACGTTAGCGAATAGAATAGTTAAACATTAGGAATACTAATACAAGGACTGACTGATTCATAACTTTTTCTTTACTTCCTTTTGGCTTCGGCGTAGACTTCATCATACAGCATAGTGCATACCATTATGTTTTATAGTCAGTTTATTTTGTTTGAGGCTGGATTCTAGTCCATGTGTGATAAGCTTTAGTACAATAATGTGGGTGATAACAAATCATTGGTCTAATGACATGGGTTGAAGAGTTGATGAACCGTTAAAGATATTGGCAAATTTATTCACGTTACTTACCACTCAAAATGTAAATTGTAATCAACGTTTCTTGACCATGTTACTGTAGAGGCTTTACTCCATATGGTTTAGAATAAAATCTCAGTGTTTTTTGAAGTAGATGGCACGAATGCGAGACATACATTTAATTTATATTTCGAACAGAAAAAGAGAGCCAGTCGCCCCCCGATCTGTCAAGCGGTCGATATAAAATATAAAATGTATAAATACATTTCTTAAACTAATATAAATTAAATCAAAGTTCTGCTGCAAATAAGTTTTTTTCTTAATACCTGGTACCGTAGAAAAACAAAGTTTTAAACATTACCATAAATGGTAAGAGTTTATTCAATCACAGTTACGTAATTAACTGCTTTATGAAAGCAGCGAAATCAATTAACGGAGCTTTGTGGTCAGTTCACACCAAGACGTAACGCGAAGCGACGCTGCACGCACTTTTTAAAATAGTGATACAAAATATAACTTTATTTACTACTCCACATTTAATTGATAATGATTTTGTAATCATAAAAAAGTGCATATCTTGACAAAATAAAATGAATAAATCGTCAATTAATTGTTCATAAAAGCAGATCCTTATTGATCCATGTTTCAATATTAAACAAGTTTTTAGCGTTTACCCATAAAAAGTAGTGTGTAATTGAATATGTACTTTATAGAAGCAACACGAAGGCTTAAATTCTTGCCCTAAACCATTTTCCTTCGAACCGGTCGTGTAGGGCAGGATCTGATAATAAATAATAACCAAGATAAGGTCTACGCATTGTTCCAAGTTCCCACAGGCGCCATTTATCACTCTTATCAAGTGATAAAGGCTTAACTATCAAGTTTTTGCATCGATTAGTTATGTAGTTATTAAGTTACTAGTTTACCTCGGGTGGGTATATAAACTGTGATCCTATTTGCATAGTTTATTGCGAAACATCAAACCTGGAAACTTCGCCGTAACTCATTTTGCAATCGAATTTTGCCACCAGGTAATCCATTATTTTACCACCAGATAATCCATTATTTTGCCAACAAGTAATCCATTATTTTGCCACCAGATAATCCATTATTTTGCCACCAGATAATCTATTATTTTGCCACCATCCATTATTTCATGAAAATTTTGATATACCTATAACCTAATTCAGTGTTTAATGCTTGGTATTAGTGACTTTATTCCGAAAAATACTTAAAGAGTTCACGTGAACAACATTTCAATATAAAAGTTTTAGTCCGGAAGAACATTAATTAGGCAGTTTCGAGAAAATCTTTGGAAGATCAAAGAGCTGGCTTGTATTTCGGCCAATATTTGGACGTTATATGTCAGAATACATCAGTGATATCAGGCCAGTGGTATCAGTCCATGATTCAGCGTCTGACTGGAGCATTGACCCACATTCGTGCACCGCGGGACACTTGGCAGTCGCTCCGGTTTAAAATACGATCAGCCGCTATGTCGTTGGGTGGAACGAGCCACAGCCCACCAGTGTAGGGTTACTCTAAATTTGAATTATCATCCGGTGATACGCGAACCGAACATATTTCATTGGTTTAAACTACCTATCGTTCTGCTCTATAAATTTTTGTCGCACGCAATCTTCCCAGTTTATTTTAAAGACCCCATAAATTATTGTCCTAGACGTTACATAACGTCTAAACATAATACCGCGAGTTGTACAACTACTATAGTTGCCAACGTAACATTTTTCCGTTATACATAAATTCACGTTAATTGGTCGCCAGTACTACCATATTGTTTCTTGATGTAATTCATTTTAATGTAATTCTGCATACAAAATGAATTTGTTCCACGTATAGCTCGAAATAACTATTCCTTTTCTTTGTTTAAAAAGAGACAAATTCATCGTCATCCTATTACTCACATTTACTGAACATTGAACATCTTATTACTTTGAATGCATTATCTTTTTACAAGGAATTTCTGAGAAGACAAATTGTTTCTTCTCTTTTGTGAAATATTTAATATAGTAGTACTTACTATCTACTTAATCCAACAATATAATTATTTTTTATTATATTATATTCATTTGTTTAGTTGTCCAGTTGTTGTATAGATTTTACAATGTTGTAAAATCATATTCTGGTATCTTGCTGATAAACCTAGTCACAGTAATCTATTCAAAATTTAAATTTTAAATTCATAAATAGAGAACACACCTGCAAGCTTTATTTTTATCCACATTGCTTCAGTCTTTACTCTATATATAATATTAAAAAGAAGATCTACATAAAAATAAGAGCGGCAGACTTGCAACTCGTGCGCCACTTTCTCTACTTACATATTAAACCACGCATTAGGGACATGTTTCACTTTCGCGAAAATCACAAGCAATACGAGCAATTATCTTATACTTAACTTCACATCACAGTCCCATATCTTGAGCTTGTTACCGAGAGAAAATCATAACGGTAATGGGTGTTTACTGCACTTGTTTGTTTATGTAACTTTATATTTTTTTGGCCGCAGACCATGAAAGATTTGTGATTTTTGCTAGAACTCCAGATTTACTTTGGTCGGTCCATATTTACCATTCAGTATATCTACGAAGACATACTAAATAATTTAATATGTGATTGACTTTTAAATGTCAACATCGTAAAAAATACCTACTCAAGTTCTCTGGTGACAAAGTCTGTACTGCTAACAATATTGTTTGTCTCATTCAGTACAAACACAGACGACAGAGTCCAAATAGGAACAATCCGGAACACATTATCTGTAATTTACGTGTATTATAATGAATTTGCAATCATCCTATAGAAATCATTTGATTGAACCGAGCCTCGGCACGCGAAATCAAATTGCTGCGCGCTTTTATGGTACACTTGATTGCGAAATAGAGGCATATAACCATACAATTATGGCGAACTTTCTCGTCGTCTCTTACACTCATAATTTGCTATCGTAAAAAAACTTACATGCATAAAAATACTCTTGAACACGAATGTGAATATTTCTAAAAGTCAATTAGCATTTCAGTTTCAAATATTGTCTACTTAATTGACAGTTAGTCCAACTAAAAGTCTGTGTACCTTTTAATTAAGACTAGCTCCGCTTATTTACATTTCTCTGGCTAACTAGGAACAGCACCTTTCTCTTCAAACAATAACACAATATTGCTAAAGAACATTATTTAGAAAGGCATCTTCTGTTGTTTTAGTAGCATTTCTGCAAATCAGTTGCAGTCAGTTACTCGAAAGCGTTTTAATGTCTGTCATACATTCAGTTTATTGCATATAATTCCATATATACGAATTTCAGCAAAAGTAAAAGTTGGTAGACATTTTTATGAAAGTATTTTTAGTTTCTCACTTTTGAGTTGATCAACCTGCATTGTTTAACATTTACACTCTCAACATATGTTTCGTGTCCAATGTGCAGATGAGCTATTTTTTTAAATCTGTATGTAATTCCATCGCATTAACAATTTCTTTTTCTTTTGTTCCAGTGTCAACATTTCTACCCCAAACATTATGATTTACAAATGGATATTATGATAAGAGTGAAGTGCTGTCAAGAAACTAAAAACCCAAAGTGACGAAGTGGCCTGTAGGAGTGTAGGTGTCTGTTGTGCTACCGTTCCGTTGCCTTCCCCTTACCTATTTAGTGCTCAATATGTCTGACAAGACCTCGTCGTCGGTCGGCCCGAGGAGTTTCGAGACGATCTCGGAGGAGGACCTCACCGCGTCGCCCTGGGAGAAACTGTTGGGAGAGGTGAACACTGCTGTTCCTACGATAATAAAGACTAATGTGTCATGTACAACCATCTGTCGAAGCGGCGAGGAGGTGTCTGCGAACCCTCAAGTCGAGGAGGATCTGGAGGGAAACAAGTTGAAACGATCCAAGAGCCTTAATCAGCGAAGAAATAGCAGCGGCCTTCTCAGCTCGATCCCGAGGCAGCTGAGGAACTCATTGCGAGGAGTTCGGAGCGAACCTTCCAGTGTCAAGGACGTACCCACGACCAGGAATGACAGCTCTCTCAACCTTCTTCTTAGGTGAGTCATATTTTCATATTGATTTTATTACAGATCAATCTTTGTGCTAAAGCGGATTTATATACAACTATCCATTGATTTGTGAGAGGGAAGGGTCTAGATCTTGATTTATGTACTTTGCAAGTTGACGTCATGCGCGACGATTTGACGATTGCAAAGAAATATCGCAAAACAAATAGGTTCACACAATTTGATACGGCTGACTCTAAATAAAATGGGGAAATACATAATATAACCCAATGCTGAATGCACAATGTTTTCGATAACGCAAGATATTTTTCATCTATGTCAACGTTTTCTCAATAACAGCAAACAATATAATTGAAAGGATGGCAAATCAACTGGAAACATACATCTACGTAAACAGCATAACTTTCGAGAATTCTCTATCCGCTTTTATAAAATAACAATGTTATCATCGTAATCTCATTCAGTATAAACTGTCATTCTGAAACGATGCACGAATGACCCTTACCGAGTGCCCTTGAGGCTGCAGTGTACAATATATTGTCACGTGCCATAGGACTCCATGGAGGAATTTTCATTAGAAAATACATGGCAGGTCAAGAACAAACGGCGCCTCATGACCACAAGGCTACGTCTGACGGTGAGCCAGACGTAGCCTTACCTCCTCATCGCCATAATTACCATCAAGTAGAACCTTTCCACATAATTGCAACCTTCATGGTCTGAAATACGTGAGGCTTCACACTGATTGGTCCTAGAGATGCAACTTGACCTATTCTTCCGCTGTCTGTGCTATTTTAAGGAAATTGATTAGCTGAGACAATGTCAGGGTCTAATTAGTGCAGCAGATAAAGGTCTCCTGTAATTGAACATTTTGTTTAGTGGTGGATGAAATTAAAAAAGCCGTTGAAGTAATAATTTTTCTAATATGAACTAGGCACTTTATTCATTGCTCGTAACAGTCTGTCAATCTAATAACAAGACATCAATAAATCTACATCACACGTGATCAATATCATGAGGCTATAAAACACTGTGTAATTCGATAGTTATTTATTTGAAAGTCGATAATGAAACGTCATAAAAGTCAAGAATGGGTCTTCCGTTTATAAATGTTCATCAGTTCCTAATAAAAAGATTTTTACCGATAACTTTCTCATATGCAAAAATGCAAAGGAAACGGACGTCCTTATTTAAATACGAATTGCAGGAAACAAGGCGCCCGCGGTAGACAGCCAGCCTAAAACAATGCTCCTTGGTGAACACAATGAACAGACTGAACGATTGGATGGAAGTAGCGATTCACGGCCATCCGTTTAGGGCAATCCGTGTCCTCTTATTTTTATCTCCTTGTTACGAGTTGTGAATACAAATGACTTTTCAATTGATTTAGGGTCGCCACCGTCAGAAACAAGCGTACAAAATGTATTTACATACGAATTTAGTGAGGTCCATTTCGGAATGGGTGTATTAAGTAAGATACCTAAGATTTATGACCGCGAAGTGTAGTTATTTGTTATTATTTTTATTGATCTTCGACCACCCACTTTGGATTGATAAATTATGCGTAGTGTTCAAACTAACAAGAATAAAATCTCTTTGATTTGTTATGAAATACGTCCACATTTTAGTATTCTTTCGTGATGCTCACTTGTTTAAATTAGTCAGGTAATCGAATATGATGTAATTGACTGTTGTTAGTTGATTCATTTATTAACCAATATTAGCAATGGATATCTATCAATGTTATGTTCAAGCATCGCGCTATATATCATAATTATCATTTCTAGCCCGTATTGGCGTTACACAGGTAATGGCTGCTTCGTTTACAGCCTCATTCCCCTTTTGGCAATCTGTTTTGATGATGCTCGATGTCAAGCTGGTAGCTACTGTAGGTAAAACTTGATTCCTAGGATGGAAGTTTCCCGTAGCAACAAAACCTTCGAACGCAATAAACTATAATGGATTTGATGTATAACAGTTAAAAACGGTGCTTTGTTCGGTTTTTGCTAACATTTATTTGACTTTTAGGCCACTGCCCCTAGAGTCACCAAAAAACGCCAGCAGGTCAACCTACCTGAAACTGACAAATTTTCCCATTCATTTTTGAACCATACGCTTTAGTGATAAAGTTGAAAATCTATTAAAGAAATTTTACAGATTGTAGTAGGTTGATGTGCTGGCGTCTGTACTTCGATCACATTTATTGTAATTGCCTTTCAGAGGACCATATAATTTGGATTGTAGATGATGAATAGATTGGAAAAAGTTGAAAGTTTTTTTGCAGTAGATATTTAGTTCTTTTAATTTATTTGCATTAGGATTATTCAATGTATTATGTATAACGAATGACCTAAATTTCAAAGATGATAAAAGATAGAAGTGTCGAGCTGATACAGTTACATTATCAGACACAATACGTAACTGTGTTTATCAACTGATAGCTGGGTCATGAACAGTAGGTCAATGCCCCTAAACTAAAAGAATGAGTTTTCTGACATTGAGCCCATTATAAAAACCTATTTTTGAAAACAGTTGCTCTTTAAAACATGTAATTTACGTTCAAAGTTATGAACTACGCATTGGTCTATTTAAATAAAGTAATATGTGATTATGACAGTTAACTCGTTGCAAATGATTTATAAGTCCGACCAACATAAATTGTAGCAGCGTGTGCCTATTCGCATTTTATTGGCACAATTGAGAATTATAGCATTTGCATAGAAAGCTTTGATCCAGAATATTTTGTAAAATAATTTGCAAAAACAAAACTTGAATTCACAGCACGATTGTTGAACGTCGCGAGGCCATTCACTGCCATCGAAGTGTTCACACTTGTGTGTTGGACTATTGGTACGACGACTGTGTGTGTATTGGTGCCAATATTTGCGCTCCAACATTCGGTTCGCTTCCTGGCATGCCTTATCACTGGCAGACCCGACCTGGATACGGATTGCTATGCACGTTTTACAGCAAGAACTATTTGCTCTGTTTAACTTGTGGTTCGAATTGAACATTGGAAATAGAACGCGAAGGATGTTGACTTTCAACAACTTTATGCTAGAGACGTCGAAATATTTCAACCTTCAAACGAAGTAGGGCAAAAAAACTGATTGAAATTTTATAGCGTCTATTTTTGAAAATTGTGAATCGTTCAGTTAAAACTTTACATATATTACACCCAAACAGCTGACCGGAATTTGCACTGCTGAACTAAGCAATACTTTCGCTAGCACTGTTTTTCTTGGGTTAAATGTCGAAATATCCTGGCAAACGCACTAAAAACAGTTGATGACGCCATAATTACGAAACACTGACGTACCATGCGGTGTCACCTGTATAAACAAGGTTATAAGAACCTCTTAGTAACTTTGTTGTATACAAATACATGTAGACTCTGTTATGCAGAATTTCTGGGAAAATTCAGTATTATATGAAAGACTTTGTAACTGAATGGGTGCAAAATAGGTACCTAAGTTAAATAGAACAATGTGAATTACGTGTCTTATTATGCTTTTCTTGGAACAGTTCACTTTAGGACTTCTTGTTTTATTTTCCTTTGAATGTGTTTAAGATAACAACCAAGTCAGTTAGAATAATTAATGCAACAATCTTTTGTATGAAGGATTACGCATGATACTAGTGGGAATAGTCGTCAATGTACCATTAAGGACTCTCACGCACTAGATGGCCACGACCACGACCAGTGGTCGCACCGACCAGAGGCCCTAGTGTGAGTTTCTTTTAACCACATCGACTTTACGCATCGTCCGCGTTCGGCGCTCCGATTGGCAGCCAGCCGGCATTCACTAGTGAAGGGCCAATCGGAGCGCCGAACGCGGTCGATGCGTAAAGTCAAGATGGTTAAAAGAAACTCACACTAGGCCCTCTGCTAAACTATAGAAACCGATATAAATCACCCACTTCGGCGCACACGCCGAACATGGTCAACAAGTGCGCGATTCGTATCGATTCGGTCCCTAAAACTGATGCAGTATTTTAATAGACAGAAATAAAGGAAGGCAGGATTAAATACTTATTATATGTAAAAGAAGAAAGAAAGAAAATACGTTTATTTGCGGTAAACATGACGCAGAAAAAGGACCACAAAATAAAAAAAAGAAACAAATTTAGGGAAAATATGTGTACATGTACCTATTTATATTTTCTGGATATTACTAATAATAACGGAAACGAAGCAAAAGTACTGTGTAAGGATCGTAGCAGATGGCAATGGCGTTCTGTAGTATCCGCCTACCCTATGCGAAAAGAGGTGAGTTTTTTTATGTATGTAGGTCATCATGGTATTTCTCAGTAACAGCCCGAGTCTGGATTCGTGCCAGGTTGATGGCAATAGGCTCGCCCCCTTTTACATGGGGCTTAAACATAACTCGCGAAAAATAGCTAAAGAAGAAAACGATAGTAATAGTTACTTAATTATTTTAAATAAAGGCACCCAGCAACAACAATCCTGCCAAAATTGTGTTCGTGTTTCCTCAAACTTATTTTCAAATGGCCGTCACATAAAGAGTTAATAGTAGCGCTGGTTTTCCGGGAAAAAGAGACTGCAAACACAGTATACAAAACGTTTGAAGAAGATTTCAAACAGCAACTCAGTGAAAGCGGTACAATACTGTTAACTAAAGCCTTGGTTTCCTAAGCGGACACTCAATAACGGCTGTCCAAATACAGAGCGCTCAGTGACACGGGACACCTATGTCAAATACTAGTGAAAATGACAGACTTTCATGACGGCCGTTGCTTGTAACATCGTGCGACACTAGCGACATCTTAGGCAGAAGCAATTTGCAAAACAGAATACAGATGGAGAAAATCAGTGCCAATTAGATTTTCATCAGTATTACTCATACTTGACATAACCCTTTGGCAAAAAGTCTACCTGTAGAGGAAACCCGAACAGTTTTCCTCATTAGATTAGCATTTAGAAACGATCGATCTTCAATTATTTACAGGACACTTGAGCTTCACTTGTCTACTTCGGCATCTTTTCCTTATGGTCTGAGATCAACGACGATGCGTCTATCAATATAACAAGGGTTTCTTTGAAACGGTCATATTAATAATTAATATTTGTGTACATAGTACCTATAATAATTATCTGTACAAGGAAGTAATTGTTTTACCTGTCTGAATAAATTTTAACACACACAATAGTCACTGGATAAGGAAAATACTTAGGGATAAAATGTTATTGGCAATTTTTTCAAACTCTTATAAACTCGACAAACTAAATATATAAAAAAAAACATGATTTCCACGATTGCTTCGGCAAAATAAAATTGTACAGAATAAAAAAATCAACTTGAAAGAATGTCTGTCAAAAGTCTATCGGAAAAATTACACTAAACGAAAAACCGATGAAAAGTTACTGAAATTGTGCGTTAAAATTAGCTTAAGTCAAACTCACTTCGTTGTTAAGATTGGTTACCTTAAAACAACAAACAGGATTAGTTATTAGAGAACATGACGTCTACATTTGCTTAGGTAGTTTTGAGTAATTCTTTTAGACTTGAGCGCAATAACCCAACATGACGTAAAAACCATTATAACCTAACTTGCGAGGAATGATTAAAATCAAACGTTCGTGATACTAGAATGACGTCATCATGATTGATTAAATATGGCAATGATTCGTTATAAAACAGAAGATTAAAAAAATACAGAGAATGATTTCAATGGGTATGTTATGAACTTATGACTAATGAAACAGATTTGTTTCAGAGGAACTTCATATAAAACATAGATATGAAACTAGTGACGCTGGTATTTCTGGCAAATATTTCCAACATGGGTGGGTGAAGACTCAGAAGCGTTCCAATGAATAAACATATACAATATAATAAATAATAATAATATATTCAAGACTATAATACAATGCGCCGTTCTTTTGTTAAATGGGACCGGAATCCCAAACGATGTTACCAAGACTTGCGTAGGTGCCACTCGCAGAAGATATGGGTAGAGTATGTATATTTAGAAAAAAAATATTAAGAGTTGGAATTGAGTCTAAAGATAGCAATAGTACCTGCAGGTTAACAGCCCGGTAACCCTTTTCCCTCATTAGTTCTACAACTAGCGCAAGATGATAACAAATCCGATACAACTCTTGGTTTTACCTTCCATTTCTCAAGACATTATAGTCATTATAGTACTTGAGAGGAATTGCTTATACATGAACCGTAGCTTATAAGTAGGCCACGTGTCAGAAATTGTTATTGAAGGATTATACAGATACTAAAAAGAGGTTGATGAACCAATATGTATGCTAGGTAACGGCTGGACCGACCAACTGTCGAATTTGAATTAGGTTTCTTGTTGTCTAGGTTTGAATATTTTAGTCTGCAAAATTTTTCATATATCCACATTTTTTATTATTTTGACCTGATAGATTACAATGGAAATAGCATAGCAATTTTGTTTTATACTATTTACGTCCACAATTTGTATTCGTTATGAAAGGACCGCTTTCTCAATTATTATTTGTATGTATGTATATACTCAGTACTGAACACATTATATATGATCACGTTCGAGTACATCATCAACGCTACTTTCACCAGCAGTAAAATATTGCGATCTTTTATTTATTTCTTGTTCAATTGGGGTTTATTAAATGTCGTTTTCATTGCTTTCTACAGCTTTAAAGATTTTTCATTTTTGTTTTTTGTAGCAGTCAGTATTTGCTTTTTATTGATTATTTTCTTTAATATTACCTTTATCTTGAGATAGTCCATGTCTTCTTTTTCTGCTAGTGTTACATAGTGTTTCTTCAGGTAGCTTCGGTCTTGCTTTAGTTTGTTTATTCCGAGATTCGTTGGTTATTTTCAGAAGACGAGTGGGTTTAGACATTTATTAAAATGTTTTTCAACAAGCAGTCCCTCTTAACTACAGAACAGCTTAAAATTTATGCTTGTTTACTTAGTCTGTCATTAAAAGTTTTAATGAAAAACAAAGGCAAATAGGTAACCAATATAAGAGTGTAGAGTTTGGAAAAATATGATATTTTTTCAGAAATAATTATCTTGGAATATGTCTTGGCTTATCATAAGGATAAGCCATGAAACAAAGGTAGCTTTAACCATAATAGTATCATTTTATTTATGTTTTGTCGATTAGTTCGGCAACTATGGTTTGCTAGTTATCAGTCACAGGTCACAGCATAACTGTCCGTCTTTGTAAATTTTTGGTAATCTAAGGTACTAAACCTCTGTGTATTAAACCCAACAACAAAGAGGTTTCTATAAATTAACATCATTAATCATCACTAATCACCAGGAAATTATGAATTTACCCAAATGACTTCGCACCGTATTTGTAACCTTTTTTTCTGAATAACCGTATTTTTGGTCTCAAACGTCGTTAGTCCTTCTCATTCTAATGAATCATTATCTATCTACTAACTAACTGTTGACTAATTAGTCTTGTCGTTGTTAGTCCTCGTACCCACGGGCAATTTTTTCCCGCGACGATTTATTATCCCGCACTGGATTTTCAACTCTCGGTTTTTGGCCGAGCATTGAGAATCCAACAAAATCCATTCCAGCGAGTCAAAAAAATGCATTATTGGATTTTCAACGCTAAGCGCTAAGCAGTGCGTTGGAAATCCAGTAATAAACTTACCGGTGTGATAAATGACAGATTGTGATTGTTTATCTGTCATTTTGTCTATTCTTCCGTCGACAAAACCCGTTTCTATTGTGGTCATGCTAAGCGTGCTGATCAATGAATCATTACTAGGAAAATGAATATGATGGCGCCTTTGATTATTATATATCTTGGGTAGGTACATTAATGTAGTCATGATCAGCCGTTCAAGTTATGGTAGTGCTTACTTAATTATATTTAAACTTATTTATATTTATCTTCTTATAAGGCGATGGCGCTTATCTATATACATACATTGGTACACGGATTCCTTTGAAATAATTGATAACTAAATAAGTATCTACTAGGTGTATATATTTACATAATTGATGGTCCTATGTTACGATTCTATAGTAAATTGCTCTTTTCAACAGACAAGGTGAATATTTTGGGGCTGCCTTTAATTTTCGACGTTCTAAAAGTGACAACTACACAAAATCAGCAACCTAAAAAAAACAACTTAGAAACTTTCAGAATATATTTATTACAAAGATTCAGTAGGTTCTTCAGTAGTCACTCATATTAACGATCAATGAAGGGAAACACTGTATTGATAAACCGAGAAGGCTGTTATGCTGGAGCCATTTCATAACAGTTACTTAATTAAAAATATAAAGCATAGTAGGAGATGACGTGTTTATAATGGAAATAACTGTTAGTAATAATTATATGTATTGTGTAACCGGTGCGTCATGCCGTACCGGTCAATTCGTTTCGTGTTAACAGGGACATACCTAGAGCAAGTACCGACATAAAAATGAACAGTAACCGAAACCGTAATGAAGTTGACAAGGTTGCTGTCATTTCACACCATTGACATTTTTTTAAAGATACTTAATTTAACTAATTCATATTCCACCTTTCAAGTTTTCATAGGTATGTCTGGTTAGGTACCACAAAAGAAAATCATTAATAATGGCTACATGATAATATAGAATAAAATGTGAAGAAAAAGTAACGAAAACATGATAAATTGCAAGTAATCAATTTAAATCCAGCCCCTATTAGTTAAAATTTAAACCGCATAAATTGGAAATAAATTGCCCATTATTTAAAATTAAAAAACATGAATTGAGCTGAACACCTTGTATAAAAACAAAAGATCGTTATTAATCAATCTTACGTACAGACGACTAGTTCAATTACAGGTTACCTTAAGTTTTTTAGAACTTTGATTTATATTATAGTTATCAGAACAAGAATGAGTCATATTGCGGTTACGAGACTCGAGACGTTGACCTTTTGAGATTCAATGAATTTTGACTCCATGCGGCTTTTTCTAAATATAGACTTACCTGGAAAAGGTTATCGGTAAGAGGAAAAAGACCGTCTTGGAAAAAAAACTGACAGTGTTCCTGTAATATTTGATAGCAACCTAAACTATATGCATCAATTAACAAATTTAATGAAGACGAAGCACAGAAATATTATGTAAAATAAATCATCCAATTTATTGATTATTATCAAATTTTCCTACTCCCCTACTCTGTTTCCGTTAAATACCCTGAATTAGGTACGACGATTTCGGTTGCAAAAATACCATCAGTGCCTATTGTCGGAAATTAATGTTTCCTAGTCAACGATGATCCAGCTGTCATCATTGCATTGTATGACAATCATATTGTACCTACGAACTTTAAAATAATGGTGCAGTATCATTGTTGAATTATTCACTTTGGCTCATTAACATAGCTCACATAATTCTGTAGTAATCGGGATAATATGTCGTTTATCATCTAGTAATCATCTGGTCCATTCTGTGAGTCAACTCGGGAAATGAGTTATTGTATTAGGCATATGTGGGCCGCGATGGCCTAACAACCAATCCCTACTAAGGCGAGATTTTTGACCTTTGAACATAAAACGTTAGTACCTAACCACGTGGTCATGGGCGATACTCAACGTACTTTACATTGACATTGCTGAGATTACTGGCAATGAAGAAAAAACGTGCGCGGGAGTTATCGTAGTTCCAGAAAAAATCGGTCACGTTTGCTCAAAGATATTGGTAACAATGCCATCTATCAGGGAGTAGCAGAATCTTCACAATCTCTAGTTCTTGGCCAACGTAAAACGATCGTGAGTTTAGAACAGCTATTTCCGACTGACGTGTCACCAGACGGGCTGACTTGGCAACGGTTCCCGGCTCTATTTCATTGAGAACGAAGTTCAAATAGTCACTAATGTCAGATCAGTGGCTAACATTACTGGTAGATATACATTAGATTGCGTGGCGACTGGAATTTTCCTAGTCCTGATAAATCTGAAAATGTGTGAAAAATGAAAATGTATTTTCACATTTTGCCTTGGACCAATATGATGTCGCATAGCACTGACAAATACATATAAAACTAGTTTGAAATAGAAACCGGAAAATACAACGTGCAGTAAAAATAAAACTCCTGTTTTTATTAAACAGCTGACAAAACTATGCACCTTTAGTTATAGTGTCTATTCGAAGTCTTGTTTTTCTGAATACATTTTGATATGAAAGGAAATATCTTTGAGATCGAGTTACATTAAAGATTAGATCATAGTACCTAGTAGTACCTATCATTAGTTTTCTGAATCTGATACAGACTCATATTCTCATATACTATTTCTATAATCTAGTTGCAATAAAATACGAATTGATGAATGTATTAAAGATTACTTCAAAGAAATTGAAATAACTTTTCTCTATCTCAATGGATACGTTGCAATGCGTAGGTACTACCCATCCACGTCACTAGTAATACATACTATTACAGCATAGGCTGTTTAACATTTTAAAATGTCGACACAATTTTAATGTGGGTGTTCGTTGTACTATACGGTGACGTCATTAGTCACGACGTATTTGCCCAAACAAACGCGGTTCTCTACGTAAGAAATAAACCGTGAAACTGGTTATAAAACGTACCTAATGACTTCAACGGTATTATCGCGGAAAATGTTCTGAACTTTGATCATGATGGTTTTGGCACAGTTTTGGATGACGTAGTTATAATAAGCGAATCCAAGTGACTGTTCTAATTCACTGATACGAGGCGACAGCGGCATTCTAGTTAAATACGCCCCAGTACGCGGAATAATTAATTTGTTGTCGTAAACAAACTTATCAGACAACTTTGTTTGCGATTGAAAATGTCAGGGAGGCATAAGTTCATGTACTTCACTAGTCAAGTAAACAGTAAACACCTACGTATATTACTTTACTGTGCGTTCAATGTAGAAAAATAATAAGCAAGCTTTATCTTTATTTGAACAAAATTCAATTAAGTAGGTAGTGTATGTTATTTCAAATGTTATCGTCCTCTGCTACGATTATATTCCACTTTATATTGAATAAAAAAAAAATCTCACTACAATGCGTTCATTATAACTTGACCCGTGACGCGATTGGTAGCACTGAATTTTGCAGTCATGTTATTGGTAGTACTGTGCTGTCAGTCGCCATTTTGAACTTATTATATTAGTACTGAAACTAACACCCATATTCTAAGTCAAAACATCATCATTTCCTCGACTCGACTCAACCTCATTTAGGTAGTTTGATATTCATAGTTGCAATTTTACTCCTCATCTTAAACAGTTTCCTCAGTCGAGGTGAGTTTGAGTTGAGAAACCAACAGTCAAATATACCTTATATTCCTTGGCATCTACCTTGAGGAAGTTTTTAACCAAAACAAAGCGTATTTTATCCTGTTTTCGTAATGTCTTTTGAAGAGTTTATTGAATATTTGTACGATAATCCATACAATTACGTATAACGACGACGCTATTTATCAGATGCAAAAAATCTAATTGAATTTTATGATGAAAATGAATTTGAAATTAATTTCGCTGTACCTACTAAAGATATTGTGGTGAGTTTTTTGTTACCACTATTGTTTCAAGATATTGGTGGTGGTAACAGACGTGGTTTTCCAAGATAAAATATTGGATTATGAGTGGAACTCAGACCGAATAAAAAATCAAGATTTGCGCTGTCAACAGTGACGTGAGGCCGGTATCGTAAACATGTGTGCACTTAGTGAGGTGTAGTTTGATTGTAAATGGTTGTAAATGTGTGCGTTGGAGCGTGTATGCACAGAGCGAAGGTGTAGTTTTGGCATGCTTCACTATATTGTTCGCAGCGCGATCTTGGTTTTTTATTTGGTCTGAGCTCCACCCATAATCCAATATTTTAGGAAACACATACATAGAAGTTTTTTTTATGTTCCCAAGCCATCCAATTCTCAAGTCACCTTATTGTTTGCCCAAGACATGGTTGCTACCAATCGCGTCACGGGTAAAGTTATGATGAACGCACTGTACTGCTATCAACACATACCTACCTATACTCCATTTAAAATAAGATTAGACATTTAAATAAACCTTTTTTACACTCCGTTCAACCGATTTTGACTTCTATTACGTTGATTGCATGACAAATGGCAACTGCCGTAAACAGTTGGTATTGTAACCACTTGTTTGCTTATGCCATCCTTATGCCTGCAAAATAGATGTCTAAATTGGTTGAACGGGCTGTAAAAAAGGCTTGTTTAAATGTCTAATCTTATTTCAAATGGAGTATAGTTTTAAACCGACCAGTGTGTATGGTTTCACGTTGCTTTACAATTCACTAAAAGACAAGTATACGTAATAAACATTCGCACGCTATCCTTCAACATTTGGCATCAGTGAAAATAACGCGTGAACTGAGGCCATTCCAGTTTCAGTGTGACTGCAGCTAAATTAATACCTACCTACTATAAACCGGAACGACACCTGTTTTTATGTAACTACATATATATATAAGTGCGCAGGAGGTGACCGTCTGCTTCGGGTAACGAACTTCGAAGCCACACTAAGGTCGAATATTGCTCCCTTGCACATGATTCAAACATCGATTATAATCTGTAATAAGTGCCAGTTCCGCTTGTCACAAATACATTTAAATTCTCCACAGCTGTTAGTTATGCTGTATAATGTAGCATGCAATTTATGTCGTGGCCACCGCAAAATGGAACAGCACCTGAATGATCATAAATATGTTCATTTAATGGATAATATTTCACAATAATCTCAATATCGTTCACTTAGATATCTTGCCAATATAATAGCTATCTGTGTGTGTCTTGGCTTGCTTCTTGAAACAACTAGTAATTATTCATCGGCTAACAAAAATAAATAGAAGAAATGGCGTCGGTAAGATGGCCGATGGGTTATTCTCGGCCTCGTTTCATGGAAGATGCACTAATTTACTACTAACTATGCGATGAGTGATGGGTCCTTTGGCATTTGTTAGTACCTATGGTATTGTACGCCAACTGTCAGCTGAAGGGTCACACAGTTTACTCACTTCCGCCATGTGAATAGTTTCTAAACATAGGTACGTTTGAAATGTACATTGTATGTAGAATTGTAGATAGTAACAGTCTAATAATGATGCCGATTTAAATACATCAGCAGTAATATCTACCATTATGTAATCTCATACGTATTCGAGTGTTTTATAAATAATATTTTGATATATTGCTCCCTTAAGTATGCTTGCCAACTAATAAATAGCATTAAAAAGTCATATTTCTATACAAATATAATGAAGCTGAAGAGTTTGTATGAACGCGATAAAATCCGGAACTACCACCAGTCGGGTTTGAAAAAAACTTTTTGCATTTGATAGCCCAATTCTTGATGAAGTTTATAGGCTATTTAACATCACACTATTTAACATCACGCTGTCCAAAGATGGCATAGCCTCCTTTGATTGCCTGCAACCTGGTGTCGAGGTCCACCAGCGTTCCGCTTGTGTGTGGGTGAACTTCTGCAGCCACCTGCGTATTTGGTTGAAGGGGATGGGTACGATAGGCTCGGGTCCCCAGACTGCCGTGCTGGATCCACGTCTAGCAAGTCCGTCAGCCGCGTCGTTACCTAGCGATCCGCTGTATCCTTTTATCCATTGCAGTGTCACCGTGTTGCGGCTAGATACCGTTATTTGTTCTAGTGCATCGTGACATTCTAGTGTTAGCTTCGAGGTAGTATATTTCTTCCGTAAGGATTGGAGAACTGAGGCGCTGTCGGAGAGTATGCGTATGTGGGTGTCCGTAACCCTCCTGGCTTCTAGGGCGTGGACCGCTTGTATGATGCCCACACACTCCGCCTGATAGACGGTGTTGAACATTCCCAGCGGTCTGGATATATTTATGTTGAGGTCATGTGAGAAAACTCCGACTCCGGACCAAATATGCTTCAAGACGTGGCTTCTTTTTCTTGGTCGGACCATCGTGTTGGCGACCGGCCTCGTGCTCTGTTTTCTTCGGTATAGCCAACAATGACACAGATTATTGAATACTAGACCACAGATTCAGATACAGATAGAGCACAGTAAATGCTCACTTTTTGCCATGACAAACCTAATTGTTTTCAAACGAAACCTATAATTAGTAACCATTATCCGCCCTGATTGTTAATAACTAACCCACCAGAAGGTGAAGTGTTGGCCTTAAGTGATAAGAACATAAATAAACATTTGTTTTATGACCCAGTGACGATATTAAACAGTTCTCAAGTCCGCCGATAAAAGCTAGTCAAGTACATAAAAGGTTTTATTACGAAAATGCGGAACAAACTTTCTTTTAATGGAGTAAACAATGGAAGATATTCATTCGATTATAATAGAGAAGAAAGTTCTATTACGATGTAAGTTTTCTATTCTGTGGCATTATTTTCTTCTTTCATCTCATCGATTTCTTCGTCATATTGTTAGTGTCTCCAAGAGATGACGCGCCAGTATCTTCATGTCTCTTAAGTTATTAATAAAAATCTTCTTTCACCGGCCTTTCAACCAGAGATGTTACGGAGCTTTGATTCCGACTCCGAAAGGTCGGAACTTCCGATTAATATTACACCTCCGACTCCGACTTCGGCTCCGATAATTTTGAATCGGAATTATCACGGCGCGTACAAACAACTTTTAACTTGTCGGCCGGGTAATTTTCATACTCAAATTACGTTAATTTGTTAAGAGTGGTGTATTAAGTAGTTTAATTTTTGTGATAAGTTAATTTCAAAGCAAAAAAAAAAGTGCTATATGGAACATCTTTCTGCTAACTCCGCCTCCGATTCCGGTTTCGACTGCGAATCCGGTTCTGACTCCCATCAATCAAATTTAAAACTTCCGACTCCGTCTTCGGTTCCGGTAAAACAATCCCCGTAACATCTCTACTTTCAAACAAGGACCAAGACCATTTTCCTTTCGACCGCTCTTGGAAAGGATAAATAGAACTGTTGGTCCATTTTGATGATGAAAAGGTATTTGAACCATCCCAATGCTTTACAAACAAATAAAATAACAAAGAAGCAGAACAAATGTGCGATAGGGTCTTTTCTTTTGTATCCTGGAAGGTCACAATAAATCAGTATGTCGAATGGCGTCATTAAAATTCCTAAGGATAATGCTCTGCGATAAATGTCAATATTAAATCGACGAAGGCTAACTGCAGGTCACGTTTTAATCGTTTGTCCTGTTATCGAAGGGACTTGGCTACAAAACAATGTATTAACCCACTAGCAAATAAGTAGGTGTTTTTTTTATCCAAGTGGCTACTACCTACCGCGGTCCGCGTTAGGACATGTGTCACAGATTTCGTACAATTTTTGTATGAGAGCCACGACAAAATTAGTAACACAGTGCCTGGTCTCGATTGCATGGAACGTGGTTCTTCATATCAACCATAGCACGTGTTTTTCTCACGTGCTTTAGGATAGGCACGTCTCTAATATTAATTAAATTAAATTCTTTATTAGGAGAACAATCAATATTTTGACAGTAGTAGACGCCACTGGTAAAGATGGGCGTCCTAAAACTCCACTACAAAAATTTGTCGTAAAATATGCCACTACCACAAAGTTTGCATACGGATTGGCGAAGAATGACTCAGATCATCATTCTCCTTTGTCCTAATTTATTTGTTCTACGCAGCATGTCTTCACTCCGTCATCTCAGTACACTCCCTTTCTAACCATATCATTATCAAGAATGACCCAGAAGAAGATATTCATCCTAAGTAAATAAACTTTGGAGATAAAGACTCACAGGAAGAAAAAGTTTGGCTTATTCTCTGCAAGAAACAGAATGATAATATTCCTCCAAAAATTTGCAGCTGTTACAATACAACGGTTGTTACTCACACAAAAAATTTAAAATTAAAATACTCCGTTGTATTTCGTCTGGCTGTTCCAGACAATATTGTAATCTACGAATTTAGATCCATGCATCGTGAAGACCATTATGTCGACGACTGCGACGTAAATAGTTGATATAAGCTAGTAAGTACATCCGTACAAATTGGTAGAATGGGTTCGTTAATGGGGTTTTGTAGACAAATTTCTAATAGCCAATGCGATGAGGACGACGAATCATTCGGCATCACGTTAATGACGTAATAACTACACATATGCATGCTGCTAATGACATAGTCCCTTCGTCGCCCCTTAACGCTCAGTAGGTGATAATCTATTCGCAGACCACCGTCGCAGTATAAGTGACGTCACCATCCCGCGTCAGTGATCCCTTTCTATGGTGTGCGGCCATGGGTGCTAATTTTACGTCGTAATTGACGCCTTCCAGCTTCGTATAAGTACATCGTAATAGGGGCGTAAGTAGTAAAGTAACCTTATGGATAAACAGGACATTGAAAAATCAAAGTCCTGATAATGTCTTAAACTTGTTTCTATACATCCAATATTTTTTGTATAATTTTTGAATGGACGTGCAACAAACAAGGTAGCTTACGGCTATTTTCTAACACTAAATGCATTAACTGCTTCTAAATGTAGACCAAGCGCATAAACTTTGTTGATTTAACGTTATTGCAACAGTTGACGGCTCTATAAACATTCCCATTATCACATTACTGTAATGAAAATACGTACGAGAAAATACTACACATTCGCTACTCAGTAACAGCACGAAAAAAACTTTTAACGTTTACCAAACAATGATTCATCATAAAGCAGTAAATCTTTCTCAAGTTTGACGATCAACAAAATTATTGCCTTCGAAGTCAAAAAGTCTTCAATCAACGTCCATAGTAAATAAATCCTCAAGAGCAGACTTTAATTCCGTTCACTGGAAACGCGGAGTCCAAATATTTATCTGAAGATCATTCGTAAATCTTAATAAGTACAGAAAACGTGATCCATGAAGTTACGCGTGCAGATGGAACCGAGTAGAATTTTTGTTAAAAAAATAGGCAAGGCGACGTTGCGACGCGCCACGGCGCCACTGGCAACGTTGGCACGGGACGCCTGTATAGTGTTTGTTTGTGAACATCTTCGCATCTGTTTCATTAAACATCCGTGCGTTTCAGTATTGGACCAATTCCCATCGCAATCGGTGCGAGTGAAAAGTTCCTTGCACGTAAGACACGCAGTTTTCCTTAAGTCGCCATTTTAATTTTTCCTTCTTTTTGTTATTGTTTCGAAATGACATCGTTAACGATGTTGCGGAAAGTCGTGGTTTTGTTGTTTGATATCAAAGAAGTGTTTAGTGAATCCCTCATCAACGTTCTGCTGAAAGATAGAGTGGAGAAAATTGTTTAATTCAGTGAAATAAATCGAAGGTTAACAGTTCCAAAGAAAGTATTCGACTGTGTGATAATAATTTAAGGTTAATATAACAGTCCAGGTGCACTGGTCTTGCGTTTGAATTCAATAACAATAGTTCTATTAGTGTGTTTACAAGGAGTGTTTGAGAGTAATTTTTGAAGGTCGAAGAGTTGCTTCAGTATTAATTTAATAAAACCAAAAGGGAATTCCATACTTTTTAGAATGTCAGGATTAAAGAGATGTGTAAGTCAAGTGTCAATGCTATTGACTGGAAAGCCGATAAACTCATCGGAATCAGCATGGAGCGAAGAATTGCAAAAGTAAGTGTGTTTTAGTTAGCAACATAATTATGCGTCGTAGTGGTTAAGCAAAGACATGGAAGCGGCCTCTACGCTCGTAGAAAGATGTTCAAATATTTGGCAACAAATGATTCGCTAATTCATTGCTCCCGAAAGTTTCTTGGAATCCCTTGGCGACTGATAATGTTTTACAGACGACGCTGATTGTGTATCAAACATTGAACTCAGATGAACCTTTAGTTTACTTTTAACTGATTGAAACACTTCAACCATTGATCAAGATCTTAAATGATATTCACATGTTGTTGAATATTTTCTATAATCATATTCAGTAGGTATCTTTTGTTTTGTCTTGAACAATGTAACAGTCGCAGAACATTTTAAAAACATTAAGATAAGTGTTATTTTGCAATGGATAAATTGTTGTCTGGCAATCAGTAAAAACAAATCAGGAGCTGGCACCCAAAACTGAAACAGAGTACAGAATATCTCGACATTAAAAATATGCATTCAAAGATCATTATGTTATATCCAATGACGCACGATAATTTAATTAACTGAGAGTTAAATCTTCTCCGAAGAAACATGTTTTCTCGTCTGGATAATCCAATCCAGGCGACCTTCACATCGCTTGATGTCATCCGTTCGCAAAGTGGGCGTCCACACGACTTCATATACTCACGACGGCGACGGCCAAAACTCTTTGATTTAAAGGTTTAACGTTTTAAAATATTATGAAAAACACTGGCCAGTACGTTGAGATTGGAAAAGATTTACATAGACACAAATCTTCTAGAAATAAAGACAATGAACAAAATTATCGACACGCAATTACCAATTGTTTAAGATTTTAACCATAATGAAGACAATGCTTCTGGGAGTATATTTTTAACAGATGATCTAAGTGTGTACACCGAATACATTGTGTCATTGTTAGCTTTCCATTTAGACATAAAAGTCTACGAGGCACCCACATTAAAAGTCAAACCTAGTTCTTAGAAATAGGTACCTAAGATCGACCCACGCCTTAAACATAAAAATATGTTATTTCTAGTTAATGTTGCTTTTAATAACATCTAAGCCACACGATTTTCGTGTCCTGCGGTTTACTAGACTTCTTGTAAATTGTTAATTGATTGTGAAAATCGAGAATATGCCAAGGATATTATATGTATAATTAATTGCTTTTAAATAAGTAGTTGATCGGTAAGACCACCTTAACCGGTACATTTAGCCGCATCATTAATCAATTAGACGGTAATTATTGTATCATAAACAACCATAAATGGCGTTTACTTACGCATTATATGTGGCGCAACTTGGTTCAATATTATAGGATTACTTATGTTAACTTTTAGTTCAGCGATATCGATATAGTTAACGCCCATCTGATGTTAGTTTCGTACTTACATTTGAATGTTATTATTACTTGTGATTACTCCTAATGAAAATGTATCAGGTCCCATGATCTCTTTACATGGCTTCCTCTCGTGGAAAACAGTTTTAATTTAATTGGTGACGTGAAGTTGAAAAATTACAATTAGAATTACAAATATTAGGTACAGCTGCAGGCGTCAGGTAAAGATGGCATTATTTTCGAAATACTTGCATTGTGTGTGCTTCATATAATTAAAATCATAATGGTGTTGTGTTGAAAGAAATTCTTTTACGCTCTGTCTGCAGTATCTGCGGTAATGGGGACGCATCCAAACAACGATGTAATAATATATTTTCAAGGTGGTCTTTAATAACCTACGTAAATGCGACTGTGTCATAATTTGCTTTGCGTTAAAAGATTGCAAACACTTTTATGAACCAATGTCTACAATCTTTTAATATCTTTTGATATATTACACACTTTGCGAAGCATTAAGTCTTGTGCTAATGTGTAGCTTAGTCATATAGGTAATATGGTCCATTGTAAATAGGTTTTCGCTCAATCTATACATATAATAAAACAGTAGAATCCGGTGTCTGTCTATCTGTTTGTTTGTTCGCGCACATCTCCGGAACTACTGAACGGATTTTCATGTAGTTTTTACAGAGATTAATTTGGAAGAGAATATTTGTTTCATTAAAATCAGCTGTTGCAAAAAAAAGTTATCCTCATACAAGACGGTATTCTGTTCACGACACGTTGTGCACAATTTCTGAGAGTAGGTAACCTAACAAAAAGTCTTACAAAAAGGCGTGCATGAATTCAAGATAATATTACAATCATTAGTAATAAAAGGATTTGGATGATTGGCGCACAAATAGTTTATAACTAACAAAAAGTATTAGGCTTGCATGAATTCACGTTTAGTTTATTTCGAGAACATAAAAAAAATGCTGTTTATAAATAAAAATCTATTGTCACATGTATGAAGAAAGATCATTACTAGAGAATGGCTCGACCGATTTGGCAGTTTTTTTTTGTTGTATTCGTAATTGTCTAGGTATGCATGAGAGAAAATTTTGGAAAATCCACCGCAAAAGTCGAAAATACATCCGGGCTACGCCGGGCGCTAACAGCTAGTATAATATACCTAAATTGGTCATTACCATTGGTTATAGTAGTAACTGTAACTAGCTCTGATAATGGTTTCCTCATAACAATAACATATATTGGCATTAATGACGATATGAATTTTTAATGAAACTATTTAATTAATAACACATGTAAATAAATTTATAAAAATTATAATGAATAATTAAATTACTGCCACAGTCACCATACAAAAAATAACTTAGAGACATAAATGAGGAAGCAAATTGACAGTATAAAAAGTAGATGGTATTTCATTTCGTAGAACCGTCAAGACTGAGACGCTTATATATTATTCCATGTTTCATGAGTATAATATAATAAATGTCTCAACTTTTTAGTGAATTTATTTATGAAGCTATCAAAGTCGTGTGTTACCTAGTGGCGCTTTCCTAGAAAGCACGAATTTGTTACTGTCATCTAACGTTTTTATTAATATCCATGAATCTATTTTATTCGCTTATTGTTTCGCTATTATATTCTATTCTTTCTATGCGCTTGCAACGCATACGGCATTCAGCTGTTAAAACGATTATAAGTTGACGTTATGGTTTGCCATCAAAAGTAAGATTTCCAATTCTAGTATTATCCCCTGGATTGTTTTATCCTATGTGAGTTTGAGTTATTACATTATTATGAAGTTGCGCACCCAAGGTTTATCATTACTTGTAACAATAGTTTCCCTGTTAATTAATTTATTATCCACGTTTCTCTTCGTTGAACTATTATCATCAAATAGATAACCAGAATCGTATCTTCCAATTACCTCAATATATGCACATCGTGCAAAAACTGAATCGTTAAGCTAAGTATAATTTAGATGTGATGTATGGCAAGCTTCTATGGTTCCCAGAGCAACACTTATTCTTTGTATTGTATGAATACTTACGTATAATTAATCTTACACGTGAGTACATTATAAAAAATCGTGAGTACCTACGAGTTTGTTATTATTATTGATGTGTTTTTATGATTATGAAGTCGTTAAGGCCAATTCAGTTAAAACAAAAACAGTGGATAATGGTCTTAATGACGTAACAGTGGTAGCCATAGCTCTTATGGTTCTTAATTGATTTACAATAACACATATCTTGCAAAGAACCTAATGTAAAAATAATATGGTTCAGTAAAAAAGTTGTCATCATCGTGTCTTTTGGAAGGGGCAACTAGAATCAGTTATTATTTAAATGTTGACGTTCAAAAGAGCCTTTTTTGTGCCTAATTGAAATAAATTATTTGACTTTGACTTTGACTTTATAATTTGGAACCCTTTATAAACACCTTTGTTTTTATGTAGGCACTATACCTACACATTTCTGTTAACTTTTTCACGTACTGCGGTAAGCGGACTGTGGAGTTTCCTCAGTATCTACTTTACAAGCTTCTGTTTCGCTTTTGTCATAATCCATGACATAAAACAAATGAATTTCAGCACTTGTAAAGATAAAAGCTTGTTTTTACACAAAAGCTTTTAAAAGATTAATGAGAGTGCTTACTTTATAGTGGTATTGTGACGGTCAGGACAAGTGATAAAATGTCTATCTCGAGTGGTGCGTAGGCCAGTGAGTCCCATCAAATCGGCTGCATTCATTATCTTGTTGATATCTATGGAAATAAGTGGCGGGCTTATGGTGACACTATCAAATGGAGTATATTAATGTACTAGGTGGGACTCTGCATCCTAAGTGACATAGTTTGATTCATTTACGTTTAGTTTAACCTTCTCTTCATACATCAGTGGTGAATAATTTTCATTTCTTTAATGAATTTCAATTTTATTAAAATGCGTAGACTGTCAATCAGGTGATGATTTAATTTGAATCAGAGTGCTTGTATGTGCTATTATGAAAACATTTGTGAATCGTTGTTATTGTATTCGGATATTGTTTGATTTGTAATATAAACTTTATACTTGATTCATTTAAGCTACTTCATAAAATAGTGCACCATGTTGATAGAAAATACAATAAAATTCTCAAGAGTAAAATAATGGTAGTAGGAACTGTATTATGCGCCTCGTAAACAATAATAAAAATCCTTATAAGCAGAATGTAGACATCATTAACGTTGACTAAAATTGCAATAGAAATATGACATGATAATAGTATGTGAGCAATTACAACTTAATATTATTCTCTATACTTCCAGGTATATTTACATTAATATTATTTCTTTCATGTGCGCATTACTGGAAATACCATAACTTGTTATTACATGTCAGTTCACATGAACAATTTTAACATCTATCAAACAGAAGCAATTTGCATAAATAATATTGCACTTATGTCATCTAAATAATGTACCTACCGCATGCATGGACTTCAATAAAAACTAACAATCCGAAAGAAAGAAAAAAAAATTTGGGACTCCCACAGAAAATACAAAAATAAAATAAAAAGAATATTAAAACTAATAAAATCATTAAAACAATAATAATTTAAAAAAATATATATGAAATAAAAATAATTAAGTGTCTTAACAACACGGAATAGAGGACAATCAAATAAGAGAAAAAACTATCGCAAGCTCTACAGTATTTGAAGTAAATAGTCATAATACAACATTCAATTTTATTCTCAAAGAATTCAGGTAAATTGTGATCACCGCCACAATCTACTATCCCAAAATGACACGGGTACAATGATTTCCACTTGATGGAGATTAATGCCATTAATGTAAAAACCACAATCAAACCCACTCATCTATATGTTCGGCCAATATTGACATATCATTCATTTGCAATCATCATTATGAATAAAGCTCTATTCACACGGTGCAAGTTTATTTCCTGCCTGTGGCATACCATAAAATTAAAGCAACTATTGACTGGCACCGTCTAAACAACATGTACAATTTTTACACGATACGGGCAAGTTAGTTGCCGTTAAAAACTGGTATAGGTGTAAACAGCACGTGCAATAAAATCGCACTCAACTCTACAAGTATGTACGAACAAATGAATCAAGTTAAAAAAAATCTTGAGAAGATGTTCAATAAATTTTAATTAAATATTTGGCAGCGCAAATACAGACAATATTTTAATCAATTGTAGAAGGACGTTCATCTCTGTGTTAAGCAGAGGCAAAACTTGCATGCAATAATTGCCTTGGCATGCAATTTTATTAAGCGGCAAAACTTGCATCAATTATTGTATGCCATTTTATGGAAATCGCACGAGTGTAAACACTTGCATGCAATTCTTGAATGGAAATAATTGAACGTACTTTATGGCATGCGATTATTGCTCTTGAACGTTCCAGAAACTTGCACCATGTAAATGAAGCTTAAGGAATACAATGTAATAGCTAAATGTGGTAATTAACGGTTGATTAGATTATTTTAGAAATTCCTTTGAATTAGAACAAAAAATCTCTGTCGTTCATACTTCACAGAAGAATTAGGGTTTAAGTATCTAGTAGAAAAACACGTGACAAAGATACCTATATAGAATTATTTTATTTATTTCCAGATACCGTCAAGCCCGTTATGCAGCGAGACGCGTCCGAAAACGCGTCATCTTCAAACACGGTGATTGCAACGTCGTCCAATGGAACGTGGCCAAGCGCAGGCGCCGATACCTTCAGGACATCTTCACGACCCTCGTGGACGCGCAGTGGCGCTGGACGCTGCTCGTGTTCGCGCTCTCTTTCATCCTCTCCTGGCTGTTGTTCGCTCTCATCTGGTGGCTCATCATATTCACGCACGGAGACCTCACCCCTCCCCCACCAAACGAAAACGTTACATTCATTCCCTGTCTCAACAACGTCAATACCTTTACCGGCTGCTTCCTCTTCTCCGTGGAAACTCAACACACCATCGGCTATGGCTCCAGAACAACCAACGAGGAGTGCCCCGAAGCTATCTTTGTCATGTGCTTACAGAGTATCGTGGGCGTCTTCATCCAGGCTTTCATGGTAAGATTTACACTTTAAATGTTTATTTTCTCTCCCATATTTCATTCGTTTAATTAGTAAAACAACCACGTGCCACGACGGATGCTGGAAGACTACATACTTACTGGCATAACAAATACCGTTTACTGGCAATAAATCCTAATAACATTGAACTAGACTGCTATAAAAATAACGACCTATTTTTACGAGTATGTTGCAATGATGGCTTGTATCTTATTTAAACAAATATCTAATCAGTCTTTTATACATAATAATTAGAGGGTTTTGAGCTCATCAAACTAAAAAAAAACCATCCGGCTCTAAAGCTAATATGATAATTTAATATTAAAATAAACTTGGAATCGAGCCAAATGTATTAACGTAACGTACTTACTGTACGATCCAGCCAGATGTTCTCTTAAAAATCATTACAAAATTAAAAGAGGGTTTTTATCATTAGGTGGCCGTTAACTGTATCATCACAATTAAGAACAATCCACAGCTCACGAATATGAATGTTGTGTCAGTGTATGACATTGGCAATACGTACTCAGGTTCTTCAGGAAATACTACTATGCAGACGACCAAAACACACAGTCTAGAACATGTGGTTTATCACACGCCGAACATTGCATCAATGCTGTTCTAATTTTAGGTGGGAATCGTGTTCGCAAAGATGTCTAGACCTAAAAAGCGAGCCCAGACCCTGCTCTACTCCAGGAACGCTGTCATTTGCTTGCGCGATGGCCAACTGTGTCTGATGTTCCGTGTCGGAGACATGAGGAAATCCCATATTGTTGAAGCGCATATAAGAGCACAATTAATCCGCCGCAAGGTATATTATTTCACCAAAAACGGAGACTGGTTAGTGATTGGGGACTTCAGTCAGCACGCCTAGTTACGTCTAACACGAGTTCACTCTGACTCCTCTCTCTAACTTGTGGGGTGTCGAACTCTGGATACAAACACTCCAGAAATAAGTCCATAATGTGCTCTTCAGACTTCGATTCCCCAAGTTTTGGAATACGAATTTCAGAACTTTTCTCTCTTGTCCATAGGTGGGTCTTATATTCGCGAAGCTGGCGCGTTCAAAAAAGCGTAACACCACACTCCTGTTCTCGCGAAACGCGGTTATATGTCTGAGGGACGGGGAATATTGCCTTCTATTCCGGGTTGGAGATATCCGCAAGTCGCACATACTGGAGGCGCACGTGCGCGCCCAGCTTATAAGGAAAAAGGTAACACTTAATACTTCCAATACGCTATTTGTAAAATGCATTAAGTGTTGCAACAACTTAACTATTTGCGCGTTTATTTTCGCATTCGTGTGCTATCTTATATGACCCATCTATGGACGATACAGCATGTTTTAATTTTTATTTACGCTTAATTACACCGTTTACTGCTATTTGTATTATTTACTTGCACATTGCATAACTTTGGTTTCTATTTAAATTATGAATTTATACATCGATGAGTAGCTGCTCGAATTGATATTGAATAAATATTTATCGGAACTAAACTATTCGATCTTGCCATTAGCATGTATTTATATATGCTAAATCTATTACTGTTCCAGCAAACTGCTAAATATGTACCAATTCGATTAAAATGTTTTTAACCCGAATTTGTATATTAACTCGGCAAACAAATGTTTAGTAATTTAGATAACGTCAATTAAAAATAATTGCCAATTATTTCAAAATATTTATTCGATTTGCTTTTACGTGTACTATATTTTACTGTATTTGGTTAACGGAAAACAACTACCTAGAGCTTACATGTAGTTTCTAGTATATACCTATGTACATATTAATATTTAGCTTATTATACGAAATGTTTACCTGCTGGAACAAATCAAAGCATTTTGATACACTGACTCATAAGTTCCTAACAGTCAATTCAGGTAGCTACGTAGCTAGCTTGTATTAATAAAGTAAAGATTGATTTCTTTGTAACTTTCTCCCAGAATATAAAAAGAATGAGAATAAAATGTTTTTAACCCGAATTTGTATATTAACTCGGCAAACAAATGTTTAGTAATTTAGATAACGTCAATTAAAAATAATTGCCAATTATTATTATATCATAAAGCATGTAGAATATCAGCAAATAAATATTTTCATTTCCATGCCAACTGTGCTGGGAATTGAAGACAAACGTTGTGAGTGAGAACTGACTATCATAGTTAAATTATACTAAGTTGAATGCTTATAAGTAGATTACCTCTATTTTGCTTTTAAACTGTTCAACTCTGAAATGAAAATATAATAATTTAGCTAAAGTATCTAACGAAAAAACGTATAATATCTAAGTCTGAACGACATCGAACCTGCTATCATTTTGCTGCTTTTATATACAACTTTGCTTCTAACATTTTGCTTATAAGGTTATATTGCAAAAATAACGTAACGCCATTAAAAATTATACTTAACATAACTAGTCAAAGTGGACATCATTTTTGCAACACAACTTTATGAGAACTTCATGCAAGACGAAAGCACGAAACATCAATTGTTATGGTAATAATTATTTCTATTACATCAGTAAGTAAATTCAAAATACCAAATGATATATACTGCAGAAAATTGTACCTGTCCTTAAAACTTCGTGCTTCCGTGATGCCCCAAAAACATTAAAGAAAAAAACTAATAAATTGTTAATTTCCAAAACATAGATTACTAGAGAGGGTGAAGTGCTGCCATTCTACCAACAAGAGTTGAAGGTTGGCGCGGATGGAGAGGAAGATAGACTGATGTTCATATGGCCGATGACCATCGTGCACAAGATCAACGAGAAATCACCGCTGTACAACCTGTCCGCGTCAGATATGCTGAGGGAGAGATTTGAGATCGTTGTGATGTTGGGTACGTTCAGACAAACTTCTTGAGCGTCTATAATTTTGAACTTCTATTTATTGCCGATGCCGATCAGCATTCTAAAAATGTTTACGTTTTATGTAACTATACATTCTTCCTTCACCTTCCGCGAAGTGCCTTCTATTATCCCATACTTATACAATTCTTCTTTATCTCCTTCTCTTCTGTCTCTGTCGAAGTTTTGGACAGCCCTATTGCTACATGTGGAGGCTATTTTAATGTACTCTGCTTCATTGAATGATACAGATATCAAATACGATAAATCTCTGAAAGAGTAACGGAAATGATTTCAAATCTTATGTACTATCTTACTTCTAAATAGAGTTCACGTACATAGACTGTGAGGTATCTACTGATATTGATTGTGAAGTGTATGATATAGTGCTCTCGAACGGTGGAGCAAGCCAACATCCTATACGAGAATATTGCAATGTGTCTATTACCTGTCAACACCATATAATTTTAAAAGAAACCTATCCGAACAAATCTTTAATAAATAATGTTCTTCCTAACAATACAAACAAAAATAAAACTACAGTGTAAGATCAGACAGCAACAGCAGATATTTCGGAAACATTTTAACATTCTGAAGAACGATTAGAATTTTAAAATACCCATCACCACGCGAATATTTTGACAGTTTTTTATACAGTGTCTGGTCGCAATAGACTTTATTAAACATCAAAGGTTTCATAGAATGTACACGTAATGACCACATGCTCTTGGCACTTCCTTGATAGAAGTTTTGGTAGATTGCCCTGAACTTTTCCATATATTATAATAATTGTAAGGTATATTTTGAAAGTATGTTATGTTCAGTGATACTAATGTGAAGAAACATAGCATCATTAGTTCGTAGAACAGTGTAGATGAGGCAGAAGATTAGTGTAATAGATTCTATTCTGGAATTATCTGTAGTCAAGTCAATATTTCCATCTACTTTATAAGGCGTATTGTTTGAATGTTCTGAAGAGAAGATAGGAATAAACTTAGCATAAATAAAAACTTTCTATGCTAATGTTAAACTGAATTCCCCATTAGTGACACAATCCGTAGAAAGGCTCCTAAGGACAGTGAATCATGCCTGTATTCAGAAATAGATCCGATTTCAACGTGCTAGTTTACACAGAAACAGACACGGAATTAATGAACCCAAATATCTTATCATGTTTATTCACCTATAAAAACCTGCGTTTCCTTTTTTGGTCTTATTTGATTGTATAAATAAACTTCGTGTAGCTGTTTTTACAATATAGTCCGTTAATTGCGTGATAACTGCCACGTGACCACCATAAATATATTATCATCATTAATATCACTGCCAAATCATATTAATAATATATTCGGCCTTCAGATCACATGTGATTTTGGTAGTTGTAAGAAATCCTAATATACACACATCGAGGTTATAATTTCTAGGGGTCTCAAAAACCCGAGCTCATAGTAATCGGCAGGCATATTTATCAAGACATTATGACTGCATTGTCAAAGCTTATGTTCTGTCTGAGTTCTTCCGGGCCTTCAATTGGAAGCGTGTAACGAATTACGGTAGCAGGAGATATAACAACATCTTCAATTATTTGCCTGTAAATGGTAAAAATATCTCTACTGGTGGAGCTATGAATCAATTTCTTCTTTGTTTCTTACCTTTTCTTTATTTTGTAATAACTTGTCCCATTTTACTTGGGGTTGGCGCAACACCGATTTTTCATCCATTCTCCTTGTCAGCCGTCGTATGTATCATTCACTTCTTTTTGTTTAATATCATCCCTCACACAATTCATCCATCTTTTCTTTGGTTTACCTCTCCCTCTCCCTCCATCAACATTTATACTCATCTTTCTTTTAGTTACATGCAATTCATCCCTCCTCATCGCCTTCCCATACCAAGACAAACCCTTTCCACTTTTCTGTTATTAGCGTCACTTCAAGCACAGTCAACGTTTTCTGATGATTTCTTATTATTCTTATTTCAGAGGGCGTTATAGAGTCGACGGGTATGACGACCCAGGCGCGCAGCAGTTTCTTGCCATCCGAGATCCTGTGGGGCCACCGGTTCGAGACCATGGTCACGTTCAGGAAGGATACTGGTGAATATGAGGTGTGTTTCCATTTTTATATGTTTATTACCTTTATTGTATCATGCAATATGGGAATGATATAAGTAATTGGGTTGTTTGTGTGTGAATCATTGTCACGGTCGTTCGCCCGGATACTCTGATAATGACAACTTTATTGCAAGAAAAAAAGTTGTCTTTTAAATTTATTTAAGTAAGTAATTGACATAAGTAAACCATACTTTAGACACTTATTAAATCATTCTATATGTTTTTGGCCCATAACCATACAGAAATAACTATAAATACAAACACAATCACAAATGTGAATATTAAAATTTTCCATGTCCAAAACGTTGGTTATACATATTATGTCGCAGTAAGATGGTTTTAGCCGTGATATAGTTATATCCCAAAGGATATAGCTATATACCGTAATATAGCTATGTGAAAGCGGTTCATAACTGTCTTACTGGGAATGTAATACGAGCATGATCTAGTAATATAACTATATGGGCACTACAACCAAATAGGTAAGGTTAGGTTAGAACTGTGACCAACTACGCGCGAGCTGAGCGAGTGAAGCGAGCCGAGCGAGAGAAGCGAGCGGTGAGAAGCGTCGAAATTGGTCGCAGTAACAAAATTAGGGCATTCCGACAGCTATGAACCGCTTTCATATACTATACTATATTACGGTATATAGCTATATTCCTAGGAATATATTTATTGAAGTGTAAAAGTGTTTGTACAAACCTATTTACAGAAATAAAATCACTATCGCGGCTATAACCGTCTTACTGCAACATATATCTATATCTACAACTAATGTTTATTTACTATTGCAATGCTGACATGTTTAGTTTGTTTAAGAAAATATTTACTCACAAGGAAAACCACGGCCAAGCAGATACATATATATAAAGAATAATATAGTAGATATAATATAAACTTATAATATTATTATAGTAAATAAATTATGGCGCCGCGTATTGGATTACTGATTAACTGCTTACATATTTGAAATAGTCGTTATTAATTCTACATTGTACAGTGTACCGTATAAAATGCCTCCGTATATAATTGCATTTATACGTAATTATGACGTAGATTATTAAATCAATTCACTACCTGGATCAACTTTTGTACTTATATACTATACGCGTCATACAATTGAGTACAACGCCATAACTCCTCATTCCTTAGTCAATTTGTTAAATACATATAAAGAAAACTTTATTAAATACCTACTTCCTATGTCCTAAACCAAGTCATGGTCTACCCATATGCCAAATTTCATTCAAATCCGTTCAGCCGTTTTAGCGTGAAAGCGTAACAAACAAACATGCAAACATTCAAAAAATCAATTAATTTCTCTTTATAATATTAGTTTAGATATGTCGGTACACAGACAACTACACAGCTAAAATAGGCGAAGATTGCTCAATACTTATGTAGGCAAAGCATACCTGCATTGCACATATCTCTTTCTGACATGCATTTCAGCTTTTGCAAGGAAGGCTATGTGTAAAACAGGGTCTATGCGTTGTGTTCCACGCGCGCCTCAAAGAGATGTCAGCAACTAAAGGGGTCCGACAGGAACGATGCCTGCCGGGGCTGCGGGAAAGTCCGAAAGGGACACCGTGGCCCCTGGCAACGTACAGGCAACTGAAGGAACACGGTAGGGTTTTAGTCAGTAAGAGTCTGACACGCCCTCCCGCTCCCCCCAGAGCGAAAGAAGTTATTTGATAATTTCCAACACAAAAAAGAAACAAAGGGTCTTCTACTGACTTTGCCAAAAGCCGGTATAAATCTAAGCCGGATTCACCATGACCTTAACATGAATATGCAAATTTTAAAATAAAACAATTATCCGATTATTTATTTCCGAGGTTATCGACATACTACAACAATAGCTGGAAACAATATTCAGATATTCTTTTAACCTTATTTTCAATATTTGCTCGTGCTGCCAGTCCAACAAATATGAAAAAGTAAACAGAAATCAATTCTACGTATTTTATTTTTTGGTCCATCAGCTTTGATGATAAAAAAGGTGTTTGTGTAAAAAATAGTTTATTATTTTTTAAATCAATCATTCTAATGACTGTTGATAGATGAAAGTAAATATTTAATTCATTGGTTTTGTGCAGTATTTAGACAGTTGTAAAAAAATAACATGTTTTCTGAAAAAAGGCACGTGTTTGGCCAAACGTCACAAGATGTTTTGGTTTTAGACATAACATCACGCCTGTAAGAGTTAGGCAGAGGTGTATCCTATAGTACACCCACATTTCGCCAGTTATGTTTAAGTCCCATGTAATAGGGAGCGAGCCTAATGCCATCAACCGGACACAAATCAAGACTCTGGGCTGCTACTGAGAAATTTCTAATGGAAAAACCCAATAACACTTTACCCGACCCGGGAATTGAACCCAGGACCTCATGTTCAGCAGTAGCGCTTGCGACCACTATACCAATGAGGCAGTCAGTTCTGGGATTTATTCGTTTAAATTGATTTGCAAAAGCTACTTAGTCTGTTTTTAATAATGACTTAGCGTCATTCCGCTAGTCATGCTATCAGTGTAAAAATCCCAATTTTCGATAACTTTAAATGTAGATAAGTGCATATTACACTTTTGTGACCTCTATAAAAATAGTTTATTCAGGAAAATGTTGGATCACGTGGAATAGGTATTAGGTCCTATGGTCTATTCCACGTGATCCAACAATTTCCTGCCTACCTACATAAATATAAAACCAACTGTCAAGTTCTTTCACAAAGCCAAGGTTAATAAATAATTCTAATATTGACGTTAGGGCTCCTCCCGCAGACAGGTGCGACGCGACTCTAGTGGAACAATTTCTATGAAAACTTCATGAAAATTGTTCTACCGGAGTTGGATCCTTTATTCCATGTGTTTTGTAACCAACATTTCCTTTGTTAATACGCACTGACTTAGGTAGAACCAAGTATTACTAGAACTATTAAGGCATACCTACTTACTTGCACATACTAAACATAATTATTATGAGTATCAATACCTCACGATGATTTGTTATAGTTTTCCCTTAGATAATTTTTGTACTTTTCCTTAGATATTGAAAATGTATTATTTATAAACCTTCCCAGCATGAGAGCAATTTAGTACACGACAAAACCCCAGCCAAGTTCGCATTACAATATCGTATTGATTATTTACTGTCTTAATTAAAATGTTTTTTTTTATTCATTTTCAGGTTGATTACACCAGATTCAACAACACGTATGAAGTGGACACTCCTCTGTGTTCTTCGAAGCAATTAGATGAGTTAAGAGCTACAGTTTCGACCTCACAAAAATTAGGTATGGATCATTATTATCAAACAAATTTCGATGAAATTTCATTGCCAAAAGAATACAAATAAAAACCAGTTTTGCAATTAGTTGCCATGTAGCGTTTTAAGTTATTATTAAAGACTTTGTAATAAAAATACCAAAACTGGTTGAAGTGGACCTCAATTTTTATAATTTGTATATCTTTTTTGACCTCATATTACAACTGTTTACTAATTAATAAGCGTTATGATTGTTAGATTATACATATTATTATCACGTTTTAAGGTTTTTTTTTGTAAATGAGCTGGTAAGCTAAATTTTGACGCCTTGTTTTTCCAGATCGTATGCTAGGCACCATCCCGAAGACGTTCTCCGCTGACACTCTAGACCTCAGCTCAGTCGACTCCATATCCTTAGACGAGCACATCGAAATCAAGATCCCCGAAGCAAGAGCCAGGGAGAACAGATTAATGGCCGAAAACAACTTCGTCCACCATATCAACGAGAAATTAAGAAATCCAAGCCACACACACTTGGCGGTTGAAAATGGCCTAGAGCAACATCAACATAGAAACCATAATCCGACGGAGTACAAACATCCTCCGGAAGTGAAGGAACACATGCATAGAAGCCATAGCCACGCTAGTATGAAGAAGGTGCATGGAGCAACCCCGAATGGCATCGGCCATGCGGGCACCGGTCATCATGAGCACAGGCATGATGAGCATAATAAAATAAAAAAGTGAGTGTCCTGATAATGTTTTATATATTTTATTTAAGTGCAAACGGATAAGATGAAATCATCAAAAATTCGTAGAAGATGATAGACAAAGCACACAACATGTGATTATGACGGCTATGTTGCAACTCTTTAGATTCCTATGCAAAGCGCAAAAAGTCTTAGCTGTTCACCAATATAAAATTTTGCACCCATGTTTGGGCCTGCTACTCACTTGTTCGGGTGATGTTCGGATGATCCGGCACAGTCCGGTCGGTAAAATATAAATATTCGATATTGCCGCCCGGCAGCAAGGGTGTAGCATGCCAGCACGTCTACCCATGATGGTTATAACTTATACATTCGTTTCAATGCTCTCTTCCGTGTCTTTAACCCCATTCCTGTTTCCTTCCAGATCGCCAAGCGAGACGCACATAGCCCACGCGCCGCAAGCGATCCCCATCCTGGTGACGTCACCGGCGCCCGAGCCGGCCTGACCGCGCGCCCGGCCGCGCGCCTGACCGCGCGCGCGCACGCCGCCTGCGCCCGCGCCGCCTCGGCTTAGGAAGCCGCACGTCACCTTCTCGCCCCATACCGAGAGCATCGAGAATATACAACAACTTATTGATGAAGATTAGGAGATTCAAGGTAGAAAACGGTCTGAAGTTAACAAAGAAAGAAAGATTTGTACTAGATCTAAATAATTCAGGGAACTTTTGAGTGATTCTTGAGAAAGAAGTAGTTCGGGTTTTACCTGCACATGTATGTACTCGAAGAAAGTCACTTTCCAATGCAATTTTCAAAGTATTTCATAAAAGACTGATTCTTCGTAAGACCAGTGTTCAAAATTACTTAATAAACATAAGGTTACCCAATTTGTTGATAGTCAAAAATAATAGTGTCAAATTTTTAAAGAATTTATTGCTTTTGAGGTATTTATTCTTAAACCACGGTTTTTTTACATTAAGTACTTAGTGCTAATATAAGAGCTAAGGCTTCTCAAGCATGTGTGCCAAGACCTTAAAATTAGACAGATATACTTTGTAACCGACAAAAAAAATCTCTTTTATCGTCTACTTCATCAAACATCGATGTACCAGATAGGGTTGTATTTAGACCAAGTATTTATTTAGATAATTTAGTGGGCGTAGAGCGGAGACTAAACTTATAGAAGTTAAATGACATGAAGCTTTAAAATCTTTAGTTAGTCATGTCTCCGCAGTTTGTTTGTAAGATTACGAAAATGTAGAAGTTTTACTTGTTCTGTCGACAGTCAAACTAGAGATGGAATTAGAGTTATTTTTAAGAAATATTTATATTTCCAATGACGAATTTAATTCAAAATTTTGATACTTTAACGGCCCCTGTTCAGACTAAAATCATTATCCAGTATACCACTGTACGACCAAATTGCAAAGAGAATGTTATTAAAGAAATTATAGCTTGTGCTTTTGGATCAAATCCAATAACTATTGAATAGTGCAAAATAATATTCTTAAGTATTTAATTGTATCCAGCTACCTACGTAACGAGTTGTGAATGTACAAGTAGCTTACTATCTAACGCTTTCTATACATAAAAATATTGTACAAAGTACTGTTATGTGTACAACAAATATGTGATATATTTGGATACTTAAATTATTCGGACAAAAGTACTTAGAACTAGGCTGTGCACTGCCGTGCACGGTTCACTTTGTTATCGACACATTTTTCTTGTGTAACTAGACTAGCTAATTAAAATTATAAGTGTTAGTACTACTAATGCTTGCAATATGTACTGATTATAATATTTAATTATTACAAAACGTTGATAACAACTCTATTATTAAAGTGTTTTACACGAATCATAGCATTCTTATCATTGAGATGTAATGAAATTTAAGGGGCCTGGAGCAGCGCGGGCGCTGCTGCCTTTTTTAAAAATAAATTAGCCCAAAGCTTTGTCTTCTACTGATAGAATATATCGGATGAAACAAATATAAGGTTCTAGTTTATACGATACACGAGTTTTATTTCCCCTCTCTACACCTTGTTATTAATAATAATGTATTGGCTTATTTACAAGATTTTCCGCATCGACATATTTCTAAAGACCAGAATCATGCACTACTGGCATGATACCAACGCATAGATAACCGAGAAGTGTTTACAAAGTGTATTGTATAACACTTTGTAAACACTTGCTACTAGACAATAGATGGCGCTGTATTCAATTTACCGTAACATTTATTGGCACTATCACATTAATAGTTTATTTTGATCACTATATTAATAGCATAATAATTACCTAGAAAAGAGCTCTTACGAAAAAATATTTCAGATAAATCTTTGCACATTAAATTAATTAAAAATTTCCACAATAGGGACAAAATTTAAACATACATAGTGGGTAGGTTACCTACCTACTTGGGTGTAATTTGGCGGCACTTACCTATCTACTACACTATTTATAAAAGCTCCATTTTCACTGATAATGTTTTCAACTACTGAAACATATTTGCAAAATTTTGCACAAAAATGCGTCACGGCATAATAATATGAAATATCGAACATTCTCATCTCATTGAAGATAAGCAGAGATTGATCGATCGAATACTAGGTCGATTTAGCATAGATACGAAATTACACATATTACTCAATACAGTTACATTTCACACTTTTTCTTTAATTTTCTTGCTGCGGCGTCTTGTTGTTTCGTCTTCGCTTGACGAAGAAGACTCTTCTGTGGGACTGCTGAAGTAGTTAGGAGGGTATTTGATAGAAGATGGTCGTCTTGTGAGGCTGGCTCGTCGTATAGCATCAGCTACTAGCCGGTCCGCCATATTGGCGAGAGGCAAACTCGCGCCTAGTGACGGTAAGATGGCAGAGTTGATAGATTCCCGAAGAGTTACTTCAACAGGTAATGGTGAACTGGCTGCCATGTAACCTGAAATAGATATCAAGATTGCGTAAAAAAAAGATAAAACAATATTACGATTGAATGAAAAGTTTCATGCATAGACAGATAAAGAAAATGAAGACAGACAGGATGCTAAAGGCAGAGATTGTGGAGACCCAGAATCTGTGATAGGTATTAAGAGAAGAGGAGTAAAAAACCCCAGGAGTGAAAGGGCTGTTGATTGATTGGTTTAAATAAATAATCGTTTATTTGCTTAGAAAGTAGGTACATATAATAAAGGTGTTTACAAATAAAGACACCCGTACTTTTGTAAATACTTGTCTACGCAGTAACATACATAAATGCTGCCGTACATATAATATGTCACCAAAACGAAGAAAAACTCACAACATATCGTTGAAGAGATAAATTAAATTAGCCACATGCTAAGCACATTAAAAAAGAGAAATGCAAGCAGGTATTGAAGGTGTTCCTAGAATCTTATTGAAAAATCCAAAGTTCTGGTGTCACAGATATAAGTTGTAAGAGTCAATTGGAAGACGGACTACCTAGATCCGCTTTTTCTTACCTTCGGTAGGTACCTATAATGTAAACAATCGTTTTTATCTTTTTCTTAAAGGCGGGAAATATGTTGTAGTTCTACTACACAGACCGTGGAAAGATTTTTGTTTAATTGGGTTGCAAGTAGGCTGATATCTGTGCTATCATATCAGAATAAGATCACTGAATTTGAAGAATTCGATGGATATTAATTAGAATAAACACAGGAAAATTAGCCATATTATCTTGTGCTATTAAGTACCTAAACAACCATATATTACTGAGAACCGTTCTTCAACCAAGTTTTGATACCATTCCGATTAGATTCATGGTAAATTGCTAATCGAAATATTCATGTATCTACCTATCTACTTGGCTCATGAAAATTATTTTGAATCAAGGAATGAGCTCACTGAAAACTTTTCTTCTATTGAAAGTTTTGTGCGTAACTCGTTGGTAAGATACCCAGTTTAATAGATATACATAGTTACTTATATTTTTTATACCTATGTTTGAGTATCTCTGTAATACTTGTATACCTACCTACCTATCTACAAGCCCATTCATGATTGTTATATTTGAGCCTTTAATTACCAATTAGAGCATGTGATTCAAGTGTTCTGACTTCGTGTGTTTTCAATGAAATAATAGCATTCTACTCGCGGCTGTATCACCTATGGGTGATTTTCTGTACCTATGCTGTATTCTTTAGGATCTTTTATGGAAATTCTGGATGCTATGTGATCTTCCTTTAACTAAAGTACCTATAGTTAAAGACATTAGTGATAAAATTAATCAATAGCAAGAATGTTTTTATCATGACGATAATATTTCAAATAGGTAGATACAAGTGATCACAAAAGTGTATTAAAACAGGAAGAATTGGGAAACTGTGAATCTGACTCTCATCAGTAAAATATGCTTAAATTGACAAACTATAAAAATATTCCTGCTGTCTATTACTTTCGTGCAATAATATAAGGTTTCTTTGTGTATTTCAAGGACAGACTTTACCTGGATCACAGTAAGGTTCGACGTCACAGTTCGCTGACATCACAACATAATTTCAACGCACAAACATACAGATAAGCAGACGATAATCTTTAGTAAAACGACACTCGACAAACACAGTGAACCTTCAAGAATTAATCTTCTATCACTCTGTGCGTAATCGTTGAAAAATTGGTGTAAAAAGAAAACTGGGTGATAAAACATATTTTGGTCTAAAATTATGTTCAGCGCTGGCCCTGGGCTAGAGCGAGTGGAGCGGTCGCTCAAGGCGCCAGATGGCTATGGGCGCCAAAAAGCCAAATGCGAAAAACAATTTCCAGCAAAATAAAACTTTGATAACGCCTTTTGAGAGCCGCGGAAGCATTTTTAATCGAATTCAAAACTCAAAAACACAAAAATTCAAAGCATTTATTTCAAATAAACCAATTATCTACAGGCACTTTAAAATTGTCAAGGGGTCGGTCAGTCAGAAAGATGAACCTAGTTGCCCATTCCAAAGCGTTGTAGGTACAAAATATGGAGAAGAACGGGCAAGAAACTCCACGGACACTCTTTTAAATCAAAATATGGTTACTAATTATTGGTTACATCATTCATGTTGAAGATAGACATGTGATAACGATGCAGAACGTTAAAAGCGTCCTTAATAAAAAATAAAAAGTAATTCAAAAATTAAATTGAATGAAATCAAAATCAAAAACTCGGGTTCTCAATTCGACTGTTTTTTTTACGTGTTAGTAGCGTGTTACGTGATTACTCCGCAAATTATGAATCGATTTTGACGATTCGTTTTTTGTTTTGTAGGTCATACTTTAGAGGTGGCCCCACATTTTTTTTTTGTTAGCTTCAAGAATATGTATTTTTCCCACTTAGTCTATGTGGATAATGTTATACTATGTTCCTGCCACTGTTATTTACATAACAGGCAGTGGTATTCAAATTTATGTGGAGTAGATACCACAACTAAAAAGTGAAAAAAAAAACGTTTTTTTTTATTATTTAGTAACTGTTGGAATACAACAGTATTCGATGTAAATCAAATACTGTGTGTTTTGTGTTTGTGCGTGTGTGTTGTTTGTGTGTGTAGTGTTTGTTTTGTGTTGTGTTGTATGTTTAAATAAATAAATATATAAATAATATAGTTAAATAAATAAATAAAAACAATGATGATATAGTTGTAAGAGAAAACAGTTGGTTTTTCAGGAGAAGTAACTACCTAAGTGGTGTAACCTAACTAGGGAGATAGGATACTTATCTTTCTTCGATGAACTGAGATGAAATAAAGCAGCTTAATGTAGCTATGAGCATCGACCATCATTAAGCTGAGTTGATTCAATTATTGGGAGGAAAGGGGATTTCTTAATTCAACCAGGAAGTATGAGGTACTCCCAAGTCAAGACAAGTCATGTGTCTTCACATTACGTTTAAACAAGACAGTTTGCTAGAATTTCTAAGGTGTCATAAATCAAACACAAATAAACGTCACAACATAAATAATTATTCATTCATTATTTACATAAAACAACACAGAACGTGACAAAACATGCGTATAGTTTGTAACTATTATTATACGATTTACAATATCAATATTATCTTTCTTTACACGGCTAGGTATCTACTGTAAGGTCTCCTTTACACGATGCTCTTCTGACAGTCAACATGGCTGAATTCATTCGACTATCCTTATAAAGATTCGTGTAATTGGACCCTAACTATCACATTGTAGATACATCTTGAAGCAGTGTATTATATTTTAAACTTACAACTAATTTAATAATACAATTGCACTTTTTTACAACTGGAATGTTTTAATAAAAGACGAATGCACAACCTATGAGAACTCTACTGTTATTAATTTTGTTTATTTTATCTTTAACCTGACTAGTGGCACTGGGTTATTTGTAAAACATTATAACCAACTACTTAACAGCATAAATCATTTACCAGATCTTTGTTTTCATGATTCTAGATCATACTTATTATACAAAATATAACAATCTCTTATATTATAATACCCAACATCATTTTCTTGATGGACTAAATCAGATCATAACATGGTAACATTTATTTATAATCGATTCCTTATTTCTTAGATCAAACAATGCCTGCTTTCATGCATAGCCACAATCCTACCATTACTTAATTTTAATATATTCTTAGACATAAAAAACTCCCGAACAAAAATCTCGTTTCTCATAATAGGGTACGAGTACGTCGCTTATCAAGGCATTTCGCGCTTCGAAATTCAAATGTAATGCTTCAACGTCGTGTCTTCGGGGGCTATTACATATCTCAATAGGAATTCTTCATTTTTCCTTTAAATAATAGCTATGTTTAACTTAATTATAGGGTGACGGTAAAGTCGCCGTCGGTCTCCTCGGCTTTTGGCTCGTGTGGCTCGCGTTCAGGCATCTTCAGCATCAGGTGGTGGTCTCCGCTCTCTGTGCGACATCACAAACACAGGCACAGTTACATACACATACATAAAAACATACTCTAGTGTGCAGTGGACATACTAGTGCAGACATTTATGTATAAGTAAGATTAGGTAGGCACCTGTATGTATAAAAAATATATAGAGCTCAGTCTTTTTAGTTTTGAGCAGAGAGATAAATTTAGATTAGACAGTCTCTTTTACTCAGTGTTCTTAGAAGATTTTATGTGGCAGTTTTAGGTCTGTCATATTATTGCATATTAGTTGTAAGTGTTGTAGGAATTATATGCTTATTAATACATTCGAACCCAAGGCACGCACCTCTGACTTTTGGGATTCATGTGCGTATTGTATAATTATCACTTGCTTCGACAACGATGAAGGAAAACATCGTGAGGAAACCGGCATGCCTGAGAAATTTCTCGACGGCATGTGAAGTCAAGTCAGAGCCCATGGGCGGCTTTAAAACTCTGATATCAGGTTAGTCACTAATCACACGAAAAGAAGAAGAAGAATATGTTCTAGGACGGTTTGACTTAGTAGATATAAGTATGCATCTTGTAATTCAAGGTATTTGAATGGCTATCCTGTTAATAAATAAACCAATATTTTCCTAAAATATTTTACACTTAACCTAGTTAAAAATTATACGAAAATACACCAGACAAGGTAAGATTCTTTTTAAGGTCAGGCATGAATGTTTTTGTTGATAAGGTAAGCAAACAGAGACATGTACAGCGTATCAATCTTTGCACACCATCATAGTTACAATTTTACACTAAATTAGTAACGAAGATTATATGAAGATCTTTAGTAACATAATATATTTGTGTTAGTCACAATAGAAGTCGTTTAAAAATATGATTAAAAATAAAAATAAGAAGACAATAGTGACTTATTACAAGAGAGATAAAAATATTAGAGAGTGCAGTGACATATCCTATTAGTAAAGTATGATTAATGTTTTCTTAGGTAATTTTTTCAATAACGGTTTTACCAAACCGCAGGAATGAAGAAGCATTATCCTGATTACCTATTATTTACATATATAATGTCCAAAATGAGTACATAGTGATGTCAAACAAGACCACAGCTTCTGAGTCGATGACACAAAAGATAAATAATAACTCGTTCAACGACGCACCTCCTTCACTGAAATGCTAACTGCAATGTAACACTACAAACAACTGACTAATAAAACCGTTAAAAAAGATTTAAAATTGAAAATGGAACCATTAAAATAACGATGGCGGCCATCTTGCTATGATTCAAATTGTTTATTCCAAATGACAGGCGACCGTTAAATGATCGACAAAACAAATGTATCCTGTATCAAAAAGGGGCAACAAATTGGCAAAATGGTACATCCTGTTGAGATTTGATATTAATGTTCCGACGGGTAACGGCCGTGGTGATGGGTGTAGGAAAATCGAAGGAGATCCGAAGACCTTCGCACAAATAACAGTTAGGCTGATAGAGGTGACAATGGTAAGGGGCGATGAATTGTTCATATTATTGCTTCCGACAAAGAGGTTCTATATTGTCGAGACTTTATAGACCGGTAATTATCAATCCTAGCAATTGTGGCTTGGGTAAATTGTGTCAAGATTTGTAAACAATATTCTGAACTGCAATTCTAAACTTAGTTAAACTCTGAAGGATTTGAAATATAAACCTACTATGTTCCAAACTAATGAACACACTCAGTATTTGTACGTGATTCATAAAGCTTCCTATTGAGCGCTTATTGACAATTAGGTATTCCTATTAAATGACGAATAATGACGTCAAAATGCAAATGATGGGGTTATAGCACCTATTTAAAAGTTTATTAGCGTTATGTGCGAGCACAGAATTGTGTTAAAGCACGTACGAACCAAGTAATTTAAGTAAATGATACTCAGAATAAATGTTCACACGTTTAGCGCTAACTAGGAACTTGTGATATTATTCGCTGTTGCTAATTGAAATAACTACCTACGTGTAACGTAGACGTTATTATAAATAAAGTATTAAAATGCCCTGCTTTTTCTCATTTTTCAGGCATCATTTTGACTAAGCTTAACTTTGGGTTTTGGAATGCTTAGTTCACTAGTTAGCCACATTTCATATTTCCATACAGCAATATTGCCAAATTTATTAAAACAGGTAAATGTTTGACAGCTATTTGCGACGTTGCCAACTTTTAGGATAAACGCTGGAATACTGGAATATATTCATCAAAAACCATTTATCGATTTTAATAACTGAAAACGTAATTTAATATATATAATTTAATAAACTATAACTTTTAACCACCTACAGTCCTACACTGACGCATAAAATGCTCATGCACATAAATTAGATGAAGCTGAAACATATATTTATCAGATCTGTCACATGACTCAATAAATACAATACTTATTCACACCTGGAGTAAACTTATATACGAATGTCAGTAAGTCGTATTACATACATACAAGATGTTAGCGGCCTACGTACTTATGTGATATGCACATAGTGTTTCAATATATCTCTATTGTTTCTACATATGTGACACGCCTCATAAGAGATCACGAGAACTAACGATGTATGAATAATAACTTTATTAGAATAACTAAATTATAGCTGTGCCCCGCAGTTTCACCCGCATAATTCTCGATCCTGTGGGAATATCAGGATAAAAAGGATTCTAGGTCGTAACTCAAGTCATGGTCTACCCATGTGCCAAATTTCATCCAAATCCGTTCAGCCGTTTTAGCGTGAAAGCGTAACAAACAAAAAAACATACAAACATTAAAAAATCTAATATTTTCTCTTTATGCTATTAATTTAGATGTCATTTAAATCTATTCACGTTTGCAGAAAGTGCACATTACAGACTGAATTGCTTGAAAACCTTTTTGATATTTCAAAATCATTGATGCTTATTCTAAGCGATTTTTTTTGTATTGTTATATTTTCTTGAAATAAAGGATATTCTACGAAAACATATCTAAGATATAAGACTTAGGAACCAATTAAATTCTTCGATATTTTCATTTTATATCTTGTTTATACCTTGTTATTATGAATTAATAAGGAAGAAATTGATAACGATACGAATTTAGTAAAAACAGTAAACAAAAATATCAGTAAATAGGTTTAAAAAACTATGCAGTCTGCAAACAAATCCCTTTTAACAATAAATTAGACATTATCTTGAGAAGACGACGGCTGTCTGTTGACCCCAGATAAACAATAATATTGCAAATGTATATCTCTCATTATATCACGTGGAACGGAAATATTGTGAGTGCAAGAAACTTGCATATAGATATGTACTATTTGCTTTACTTAAGTTAGGTACATAAGTGCTGCATGATTTATTGCAATTATTGTTTAAATATAAACTACATTATGTAGGTCGAATTGTTTGTTGCCGAACAAAGAACGGTGCTCACAATGATTGATAATAGAGATTAAACAGGAACATAGTATTATAGGAATATCTATTCGTTTAAAATAAGAAGGTCTATTTGCAAAAATATATGTTCATGAGAAATATTGTGAAAACCCAAACTACATTTTACACCTTATCTTAAAGAAATATAAATTCCTCTACACTAAAACATGAATGATAATGCAGTCTCTAGATTTTCCTGTCTTGGTAAGAAACATTGAAAAGCGTTGTTAGTTAACATGGGGCACATATAACCAGCGACCACCACCAAATCGAACACCAGATTTAAGTCGAAAAAGGAACTCACCGATCGATCTACGATCACCCTGACTGCCGTAGAACTCATCCAGCTCCTTGGCAGAGCACAGCGGCGTGTCCACCTGCACGGTCTCCTCGAACTTGGAGTAGTCCACCTCGTACCCCTGACGCTCACGATTATACGTCACCAACGGGACAAACCTGTGTCCCCACATTATTTCACTAGTCGTATAACTGGAGCGAGCCTGAGTCGTTTGACCCGTAGATTCTATCGTTCCCTCCAAAATAACCACAATCTCGAATCGCTCTTGCAACACATCGGCCGCGGACACTCCGTAGAACGGACTGTCGGCATTTATCTTATGCACCATCGTTATAGGCCAAATGAAAAATAAGTTACTGTCGCATCCATCTGCGTTTAACTCTAGCTCCGTTTGGTAATGAGACAGTACTTCACCTTCCTTAGTCGTTCTAGATCGTATCAGCTGAGCCCGCACACTTGCTCCTATAATATGCGACTTCCTCAAGTCGCCCACTCTGAACATCAAGCTCAGCTCGCCGTCTCTCTGGCACACGACGGTGTACTTGGAGAACAGAAGCGTTTGCGTCCTGTGTTTGGGGCGCGTCATCTTAGCGAACACTATGCCGACCATAAAAGCTTGTATCATCACACCCACAATACTTTGTAAACACATAATAAATATCGCTTCAGGGCATTCCTCTGTCGTCGTACGCGAACCGTAACCGATAGTGTGCTGCGTTTCAATACTGAACAGGAAGCACGAGGTAAAGTCGTGAATGTTGAAAACGCACGGCTTCCAGTTAGATCCTTCTTGCATGGGCGGCAGATGGTCCAACTCTAAGTCTCCGTGTGTAAATGATATCAACCACCAGATCAATGCGAATCCGAGCCAGGACAAGATGAAGGAGAGTGTAAATATTAGCAGGGTCCATCTCCATTGTGCGTCCACGAGGGTCGTGAACATATCCTGCAGAAATCTCATCCGCCGCTGCGAGATCTTAGACTTGAGAATGTTGCACTCTCCATTTTTGAGAATCGCTCGTCGCCTCGCCCTCCTTGTTGCACCATGTCTGTGAGATCGGCTCCTAAAACGAAACACGATCACATTAATATGTTTATTTACGTTACACTTCAATGAGTCTAGTTATACTACCCGCTACAGTTCTGGAAGTGTGAATGTCTAGTTCACGCTTACATCGCCGTGGTGCGACGGCTACGACCTTCATCAATGTTAATATCGGTAATATGCTGCCACTAACATAGAGAATAGGCTTTCTAATTAACATAAACGTTTCTAATAATCACGACATTAAACAAAAAGTGGATATTTGGACGCATTTAAACGGACAAAAGCGACACAGTACGGGATGGTATCTGTCGGAGACGGCACGGGGTGGCGGGCTTCGACGAACCTCTTGCTGCCTGTGGTGGGGTAGTAGACGCCGGGCGAGAGGTTGCCGTTGGCGGGTACGGGCTTCACTTTGAGCCACTCGTCGGGAAGCAGCTGCGACTCCTCGCGGCAGGCGGGGGACTCCGGGTCGGCGTGCATGGCTGGGCGGCTGGCGTGCGCTCGACTCACTGGCAGCGGACCGTGTGCGCCATCATCCCTCAGTGGGCAGCCTCCTGAAGCATCGCGCGCGATAATGTCTCGGTCACGACTGACTCTCTCGTGCCCGCCCGCACAAACGACGCGCTAAACGTTGTATAATTGTATCGCGAGATTCTATATCGGAAATTATCAGCTCGCTACGGAAAACAAATTTTAGTTAGTGCCTGCGTTGACGTTATCAGTCCTACAGGGTGATATCTTGATACAAGAACTTGCTACTTGTCCGAGTAGCACAGCTACAATTCTTAACAGAATATCAAACAATGAAATTTAAATTGGTCGCGCTATTTTGACTGTCTCAGCTTCAGTAACTCTGATATCTATAACATCACTATCACCGTATTTCCTTTTATATAGTGTGACTGTTTATGATATAAGATTACAAGATTGTGATATAAAATAATGAAATCCAAACAGAACCAAGCCAATGACAGTGGTTATTAGCGTCATTAGAGATGCGCAGGCGACAAGTTAATATTTACTGTTAATAATTATTATTTATGTCCATTTGTTCGTCACTCGTTTGCATGGTCACCACATCATTTAATATTTTATTTCAATATTTTAGATCGGTTCTTGATGCTTTAGTTAACATCTATTGAATTGTCTTATTTTAAGACTTTTCTAAAGAAACCTATTTATTTCCTGTAGGTATATGCATTATCCCTTATATAAAGGGTCCTCGAAAAGATCAATTGCAATTGATTAATTGTAATCAATTGCAAATTGTAGTAATATTGTCAATCGCTTCTATTGCATGTGGTAGACGATGAACTTGCGCATCAATGTGTATCAATCACGTAAAAATTAGCAGTTGCAATTTATCATTTCGGGGCCCCTTAATAACTGCATAAAACGATTCTGAAGCCATTTACCCTACTGCCTCTTTGTAATTGTTGGTGACTAGACAAGTTTCTAATATTTTGTATCTATAAGCGGACAATAACTACCTACCTAGTCGTCAATGTCTTCCATTTATCAGGAGTATATGACTGTGACCCAGTTTAGATATCGGGCAAAGGATTTAGATTGTCTTCACTTTCTTCAGTCACTTCAATTATTTTCGCAGCACAATTGCATTGAAAAAAAACGTTGAACTTGCCAATTTTTTTACGTAACCCGGTGAAACTTACCTTCCACACCTACTTGAGCTTTAGGTACTTTCTTTCATAAACAAAAAAAGCTTACAATACTCAATTATATTTTTTTTGCAAAGGATATGTTAATGCAGGCCAAATTGAGTGAATTTTCCAGGGATCCCTTTCAGCTTGTATAATCATCATCTGCCTAGCCTTTTCCCAAGTATGTTAGCGTCAGCTTCCAGTCTAACCGGATGCAGCTGAATACCAGTATTTTACATGGAGTGACTGCCTATCTGACCTCCACATCCCAGTTAATGAGTAACACGATATCACTTTCAACTTGTATATTTATTAAAATTCCTTTTCGATAGAGTGTCAGTGATAGGTTATTTCTATAAATGGATTGAAAAGGCCGTAGAACTTACATGGTTGTGCATCTTCAGCTTCAGGAAGAGCTCTATAGTCATAATACTTTTATTCTACTGAACTTATAAAATATCAAAATCGTGATACATGTTTCATATTTGTGTATTTGAAATTTTATCTTACTACCCGAGATTGCGATCGAAATTCGAATAATTATTCTGATTAAATGATATCTAGTATTGGCATGAAACAATGTAATCTTATTCCAATAAACAGTACTTATAATATTTTTCGATAAATTATTACATTGAAATAAAAATTACGGGTTAGTAAACACACCAAATTCTTATTCTTATTCTTATTCAAAGATTCATCATGATAACCGGTAAGACCTATAGGTACACGTTATCCTTGTTTATCAAAACTACGCATAAAATTGAAGTTAGTATTCGTTACATACTATTAAAAACCGTAGCTAACTACCCCTAATAAAAAAGACCCCGTAGCACCCGTGAGTGCTACGGGGTCTAAAACGCTACGAATGCCTACGCCGTAGAGGCTCCGCTTTATACTAATTGGTTACAAAAGCACGGGTAGTTTTAATCGTTTAACGTTACCCGAATATTGTAACAGGTTAATATTATGTTTAGATTAATTTAACCAATACCGATATACTATTTATTAAGAACTCTTTAATTTCAATACACTTTGCACTATTTATTTAATAATATTTAATAGTTGCACTATTTAAAACTAGCGTGTACAACGCTACAAGCTTATTATGGCGCGTGGTCAAAATCAGAACTAACGTCGCCATCTTGTTTTGACAATACAACTACTGGGACACAATTTCACAATTTTTTAACAACAACGCCCCCCTGTCAATGTCATTCAGGCGCCAAAATTTAATTCCTCATACTCAGCTCACACTACCGCGAGGACGGCTAACCGTGCTGCTAGCCGCTTTTCACTTTTTAATATGCAACCGCTTACGGTTGTACACTTATCCGCCATCAACCGCGGCGGTCAGCCGCGCGGTTAAACGCTTGTGCGTATGAGGGCTAAATATTCTAAAAGAACCGTGAAAATGTTCGATTTTGGAACATCCTGTATTTGAAAATAAGATGGCGCTCACCCCAGCCTTTTCATTAACTAATTTGACAGCGCGCAAATTGTTAGTTGCTAATGCGCATCTTTTCCCAACACTAATTCGTTGTTCTCGATCATTTCCCGATTCAAGGCCATGGAACTGTTAAATAATGATTAAAAGCTTGTTACAAGTGAAGGTGACTTTTAATCATTTTGCATTTATCTACATTTTTCATTTAGTTTCTATGAAAGTGTAATTTTGAAAACCATAGTTGTAGAGGTACCTAAATGTTGCCTGATTGTTATGTTCGATAGCTGATTGGAACTTCGGTTACTACGCATATGTTTCTCTCTGAAGTCTGTAAGATGTCCGGTAAACTGAATCACTCCGGTAAACAAATCTAATAAGATTTCTACGTAGAAATTTTATTTGATTTTGCCAACTTATTTCTCTTGATTACAAAAAACATCTTATTACATTGTCCACATTCTCCAACCAACCCTGCCCTTTCGTGAAAACCCAGCCCACATTATGTCACAAGATCTAAATACATAAATTAATCACAATGATCATATTTTTATTAAAAATCCGCACAACACCATTATTGCTGACTATCCTGCTTATTTACAACGTGAATTTAAAATGAATTTGATTCACACCCCGCCTCTGTGTAAACATAGTTCTACACGACACATTATTGTGTTGTAAATAACGCGACAAATTAATCGTGATAAAAAAATAAACACCTATGTAGACGACATTTGGTTATTTTTCCGTACCTAAGCTTGTCTGTGTTATTGTTAGCTGTAAAGGGTGCCACTCCTCCATAATTTAATTATCACTATTAATTGTTGTTGTTACTTACGTCGTTGGAGCGTGACAGTGGATGCACCAACGATTTAATTTGAACGTATTGCTTTTTAAACTCAGAAGTATGACTGAAGCAGAGTTTGAGGTTATAACCAAAAAAAACTCAAAAAAAAAACTGAATCTGTGATGGATTTATAATTTTTGGTTATGGAATTCTGACTGTGATCATATCGAACGTTATTCAATACGTCATTAGGTACCTAGGTACATAAAATCGAGCTAGATTATGAAGTAAACTTTTGAATGTACCTGTTTTATCCGTTTTTGGACCTTCAACGAGAATTCAAAACTATTATCTTATTAGACGTTACTTACTTCCAGATAACAACGACATAAATTGCCTGGAAGCGTCGCGTGCTATCGAGCCGATTGGCGAACACCCCTGCAGTTAGTTGGCACTTCAACACGGCTACGGACAATCATACACTTGAATAAGCTAGCGCGTGCTCATGCGCATGTCACATAGAGGATAGGTGTTAGGGTCATTACATTTGATGATACCTCGCTTTATTGTTTTATTTTTATAGTTTCCCTATGGGTTAAAAACTTATAAGACAAGAAAATTATCACACAAATAACTTCACGCCTTTAATCTCCGAAGGCTTGGGCAGAGGTATACCTGTAGTATACCCACACTTCACCAGTTATTGTTAAGTTCCATGTAATAGGGACACCAAGTGAATTGATTGCTTTTTTTTTGATAATTTAATGAAAATTTTGTAGATTGGTTTAAATTAATGACCGACTGTAATAATTTTGTAATGTCTCTGCCACATGGGTCGATCCATCAGGTTAAGCTACGCTTGCCGGGGTTGGTCTGTGGATGGGTGACGGAAAGCACGTTAAGCCGTTGGTCCCGGCTGTCGTTCGTGCATCTTTGACAGTCGTTACGGGTCGTCAGAAGCCCGACCGTCTGACAACTTGTCTTACCAAGGGGTATCGTATTACCCAGTTACTGGGTTGTGGAGGTCAGATAGGCAAGTAAAATAGTGGTATTCAACTGCATCCGGTTAGATTGGAAGCCGACCGTAATATCAAGGTCTGCTGTAATCACGTCCCAGTTATTTGCTTTTTTTCAGCAACTTATCGGTAAAGAAAATATGACCCTCCAAAAATTACAAAAATGCCCCATTTTTACCGCCGTGATTAGAGGAGTACCAGACAAATTCGAAAAGTTATTAACATAAATGAAAATGATAGGAACCTAGACGTACTCTTTCTTAAAATTTTAATGTAAAAAATAATTGAATCGGTTCAGTTTTCGAAGAGAAAAAAGGGGAATACGAAACGTCGACTTCGTCATTTTTTTTGTGATATAATGGTCTGTGCTGTAGCTATCCCTATCGCACTCTACGGCGGCAGACTTGAAGTAAGAAGACGGTAATAGTTTCTTCAAATACCTATTTTTCAAATTCCTCGCTGCCCCTGTTCCCTCTTAATAGCTCAGTAGGTACCTACTTGAACAATTGGCAGCCCTACATGCACACACTCGCAACTGAACGATGGAAGAGATTGGTCGCGCGAGGCACTCACCTAAGCACTTGTTATATGATCACTTGTGTGAAGCACAGCCCGGGACTCTACGCCCACACCAATTATTTCCGGGATAAAAGAACCCTATATACCGACCTCTGCCTGCAGTAAAACTTTACTTTGATTGTCAACGGTTAAGTAATAAGTTATAGGTACTCTTAAGTTGACAGCACGGTTGGCGCAGTGGTTAAGCGATTGACTGCTGCACTGCGTGTCGCGGGTTCGATTCCCGCACGGAACAAAATTAAATATTTGTATGACCTACAAGTAGTTGTTCCGGGTCTGGCTGTTTGTGTATGTGAGTATAAATGTTTGTAAACGTACCCACGATACAGGAGAAATTCCTAGTGTGGGGAAAAGTTTAAAAAAAAAAAAAAGTCCGGGAATTTAACAACATCAAGGAAATGGCCATGAACTTGCAATTCGAAAATGATTTAGTATTAAATCACTTTTTAGGGTTCCGTAGCAAACAAGGAACCCTTATAGTTTCGCCATGTCTGTCTGTCTGTCCGTCTGCCCGCGGCTTAGCTCAGAGACAGTTAGTACAGGAAAGCTGTAAATTGGCATGGGTATGCATATTAATCACGCCGACAAAGTGGTAATATAAAATCAAGAAAAACATTTTTTTAGGGTCCCCTACACGTAAAGTGGGGATGTGTTTTTGTTCTTGCCTATCCGATGGTGTGGGGTGTCGTTGGAAAGGTCGTTCAATAATATTGTGGGTGTGTGAAAACCATTTTTCAATTCAGGGATCCTTTCGCGAAATATTAAGCTTTAAAGTGCTAATTTTTGTTAGAGTCAAGTGTCCCCACCTTGCCAGCTAAATGGTTGTACTTGGATTTGTGAAAAAATTCACAGCAGTAGTATATATAACGAAGTTAAAAGAAAAACTATCACAGCTAAGTAGGCTTTACAGGTTAACGAGTAACAATCGACCAACTTAAATTTGCAGTTTGAAAAACGTGTTCTCCCATACATTCCGCATGTTTTTCAAGCCATGGCCGTTTTGCGTGCATGTGACGCATATTTTCCCTAAGCTTGTTTATTTTTTTATTTTGTGTTCTTTTTTTGCGTCATGTTTACCGCAAATAAACGTATTTTCTTTCTTTCTTCTAACTACAATGTTAAGTTTGTTCTTGGGATAAATTCATCCCAACTACGGAACCCTTCATTGTGCGTGGTTTGACACGCACTTGGCCGGTTTTCATTCTTTTTTATTCTAATACACGCCGTCAGTCGTCGGGGCTGACAATTGACCTTTTTCTTCTTGCAACTATGAAATACCCAGTTTTTATCTCTCCATTATGCCAGTAACTTATTACAGACAAAGCCTCTACAGTACCTATCTGGACTTGAATTTACGGTTTTTAAATAATGAAATATTTAACACTATCAGTATTTCCCCAAAGGTGTTGGCAGTCTGGCAGAGGTGTATTACGCGCACGGTTTGCCAGCTATACTGCGTCTCATGCCCATTTTTTCGTGGCTAGGGAACTGCTAGCCACTGTATTTTCCATACTGCCTAAGTTAGACAATGCAGTGCCAAGTCTTTGCTACAGTCATAAATTCCAACTTTTAAAGAGGATTTTTTTGGAGGAGCTTGTGGTTAAGTAATACCTACCGCACGTGTGGATGCATCAGGTCAAGCTATGCTTGCGGGGGTTGGTCTGTGGATGGGTGACTATCTTTACACACCGAGACTCCTCCGTGCCTCGGAAAGCACGCTAAGCCGTTGGTCACGGCTGTTATTCGTGGATCTTTGACAATCGTTACGCATCGTCAGAAGCCCGAAATTCTGACAACCAGTCTTACCAAGGGGTATCGTATTACCCAGTTACTGGGTTGCGGAGGTCAGATAGACAGTCTCTCGTAAAATACTGGTATTCAGCTGCATCCGGTTAGACTGGAAGCCGACCCCAATATAGTTGGGAAAAGTCTAGGCAGATTGATTTGACAGCTAGTTAGCTGTATTCAATTACAAATTGTTACAAGTTGTTTGTTGTTATTGTTATAATTTTACTGCTTATTTGCTTGTAACACATGAAGTGACGGGGGGCCTATATTTATCCCGGCTATAACAGCTAATTCAGTAATATGATTACGTAGTATATTATCTATTTACTTACACTCTATGGTAATTACAGTAATCTGTTACTGTAAACTCGTAAATCTTATTATATAAGACAAAATTTCAATGTTTTCATGTGACGTATTTAATTTCGTTTTTATTTGTACGGATTTGTTCTAATATCTTTATTAGTTGTTACTTTAGACTCTTCTTCGTTTTTTTAATCCTTTAATTTCTAGTGTATGGGGTAGAGATGGACGGACTATCATCTGATACTTTAGAGAGCAGTTCGAAATAAAAGCTTCTTGAAGAAAAAATTCTACATCATTTATGATAAATTGGTAAACCATAGATATTTCATGTTCAAAATTGTCACTATGTTCCAGATCTTGGTTATGAATAAAGTGAAATAAACTGCATAACTTTTCATCAAAATACTTATTACAATTCAAAAATAAATAAGGGTTTAGTATTTAATATTGTCGGGAGCGCGATGCAAACGCGATACCTATTTCCCTGCTTCTTACTTATGGTGGATGCAGGAGCAACACCATAGGGTTTTAGTCAGTAGGATGCCTTAATAGCCCTCTCTTCCTCCCAAATGCATCCCATGATAGGATTTCCCCACAGTTAACTTTGTCAATATTATTGTTGAACCACACCCACAGCGACGTCACAAGTTTGAAGAAAGATCAACGAATTAAGTAATCCTTAATGTTAATTGCTGTTTTATTTCATGATAATTACCTAGTTTGTTCAACAGTGTTAATTATAAGATTACCTACATCAAATAATGTTGCAACAGTTGTCTTTTATATAATTTATTGTCGTTTATCCAACGGTGACATTTGTGTCGTAATATTCGGAGAGTAGTATCGTTTTGCTTTTGTTTTTTTTTTTTTTTTTTTGACGGGCTTTGAAAGCTTTTCTTCGTACCTATATTACTTCGCGGTTAGTCAGTCGTCGGTGTCGATCTGAAAATGTATAAGTACCTATTGCCTGATGATCTTTTATTCAAATAAGTAGGTATTTCAAATTGCTAACACACAAATCTCCTGGCAAACTATACAGTATCTATCATGGGTCTTTGCTGAAGCGGTTACCTTCACCGCTATTTATTCAAAACTTCGTTAACTTATCAACTTCGAAAGAAAACTGTGTAAAATGGCTCTCGACTCTCCTGTAGACCGTTCCGCCTTTTGCTTCAAAATCGTTAATTTGCAGGCTATGACGAGGCCATATTCAAACGTGTGTCCACAAGAAAACACAGTAAATAGACCGCATTTTACATAACGTATATCAAAATTATCTTTCAATTTGGTGGCAATGGTCTTTTCCAACAAATTTACAGATTTAATTAACCTAAGTATTCAAATTAAAATGATTGTTTTAATGCACTGGACTCTTAGGAATTAAACTTCCATAAAAAAAACATATATAAATATATTTATTGTTCTAAAAGTTAAACATAATATAATTAATAAAAAACTAACATTAAATAAAAAATAAAAAACGTAAAAATCCTCCTAATATACATTTTCTAAGTTCCAAAACACTTTTGTCTACTATAGCCAGTTGTTTTTTGACTCAATGCAGGTTTTTTTCTGACATGTCCATTTTCACTATGAGACTATTTTGTTACGAGTCTGCGCGCCATCGTTGTTTTCATAGAGTCTGTTTAATAGACCGAGACAAGACCCTACACAAAATAATTATTTTTAGGTATTTTAAGACTGTTAGCTTCGGTATATACATATAATTTCCAAGATATTATGTAAATATTATCTTGGAAATTGAAATAAAATCCAAGTTGTTAAACTAAATTAACGTATTTTTCTGTTACAAAATTACAAACTCAAGTCAGCAGTAAGTAGCCAGAATTGCACAGTACTAGTATTTCAATGGTGGTTCATAGGTAAACGACGCGACTTACTAACGCGTTAATAACTAACTATGTACTCCATTGGCTTAGGTTATTAACAAAAGGTAAACAAATCGTAAAAAGGGACTATATAGATGACAATTTATTATTTAAAAATATGTTAGGTATAACGAAATTATATTTATTTTTCATTTCCTCTTAAATTCTATTAATTCTTCGGAGATGTACCTGCTTGAGCACAATTTTTTAGTTAGATTTATATAATATTTTGTAATCTGTCTATAGTAAAGAACCCAACTGTTTTTTTTTGTTTACCTATATTTAACTATCTAAACCAACGGAGTATAGTTTGTGGTTGGTTGCGCCGTGTACGGAGCTCCATTGCAAGTGCTGTGACATTCTAGCTACTTATTGGCGACTTGAGTTTGTAACTCATTTCGAAACTGGTTACTTTTTTAATAGCGTCGTGAATGATGGGCCTTAGATGTGCGTCAATCTTTGTTTTGTATCAGTATAATGTCCTCTGATATCATCACCTACTAAGAGTCTGACCGCGCATGTGCATAGCGTGTTGGCCTTATGTCTCAATGACATTGGTTACGGTCTATCATTCATACTTTCTTCATGACGCAAATGATATCAACCGCCATAGATCAGACGACCTCTTTATGAAGAATATAATCTGTTATAAAGATAGTAAGTACCTATTTCAGCGCTAACGTTGAGTCAGAAATTGTACATACACCGTGACATTTAGTCGTCTTGCAAAAACAGCCTACTTCATGTACCCAATGATTACTAAACATTAATTAAAATAAAATTGATATATTGTAGGATACATTTTTTTTATTGCTCCTAGCGGTATTTTATGTCCGGTACATTGAGTGGCCCTTTGTTAAAAACCCGACTAAAATGGTTTATATAATTCTTTTTTACCAGTACTACTACTACTTTCTATCATTCTTAGTTTTTTTTTAACGCAGTTCCAAGTCAGGCTTTCGCTATTTATGTTTAATTTGTTTGTAGTTTAAGGGCTCGTATTTAATTTTTTAGCAATTATCTGCATCAAATACGATTCTACAGTTACAATGTTACTAGTTTTAAGATGTAGTAATGGCTGTCACAGTTGTCAATATGGTGGTCGGTTAACAAAATTTGGTGGTCGGTGTGGTGGATGGTCGGTTTGTCGGTTGACAAACCGACCATCTATAAAATGATAGTTGGCTACGAAAGCATAGCATGATTAATTGGATGTTAAATAACAATAAAAACTATGTTTGGCATAAATATTTCTACAGACTGATTAAACTGCTAATCATTGAGGTGCAACACCCTTTAGCAAAGCAAACAGAGAGATTTGATAAAAACTTGAACAGTCTTTATTTTTCTTCCCTCTTCAATCAGTTTGTAAGTAGGTAACTTCTATTAATAACTGGAATACTATCTACTAGTTCAGCGGTGGAAAGGTTTCTAGACGTCATTAATCAAGATTATCTAGACACGTATCAGTGTTTGCAGATTTCGCTGGATTTTAGAAGATTAACCTATCAACCGTAGGCTTTTCGCTGTTAACGCGTTTATTTGAAAACCTTGGACGCCTCGAAAGTGACCGAAAGAACGAAAAATGCTTTGAAATCGATTTATTTTACTGTTTTTTAAAGCAACGATATTTTTTTTTTGTTCGAATACCATTAAAGGGGCCGATGATTGTATTAAATGAATATTAAAACCTTTTTACTGGATTATATTAAAATCACACCGTAGCACTGGCCGAATTACGTCAAAATATTGTTGAAATGCCATAAAATTTTATTTTTTATTATATTTTTTTTCAGGCAAATATGGCTTTCTGTTATTTTTTTAACAAACCGGCCTGTTCTTAATTAATTTTGAAGGTAAAACCTTTTCAGTTGCATTAGTCATTGATTTGTTATTTTCCATATTTTGTCAGAGATAGTTTTTAAAATCTTTTAAATATACTTACATTAATATTTAACTTATGCGGGCCATAGATGTTCAAGTAATTTGAACAAACAGGCTGGTTTGATCAAATAGAAATACGAAAATTCATATTTCTTCATGCCATTTGACAAATCATTAGATAAAATTTTCCCACGAACGCATTCGATATCGCACAGAAAACTCGTTTTTTTGTCAATTCATAAAATCTGTGCGTACCTACCTGTCAACTTGTCAGTGAAAAAAAATTGTCATTGAAAAAAATTAAGACGAATTTCAAATAACTACTACGAATGTTTTCGTTGTTTTTTAAAAACAAAAATAATATATTACTACGAGGTCATCCTTTTTTTTTTTTTTTTTTCGGTGGGAAATTATCAAATAACTTCTCCCGCTCTGGGTGGAGCGGGAGGGCGTGTCAGACTCTTACTGACTAAAACCCACCCGTGTTCCTTCCGTTGCCTGTACGTTGCCAGGGGCCACGGTATCCCTTTCGGACTTTCCCGCAACCCCGGCAGGCATTGGTCCTATCGGACCCCTTCACTTGCTGACATCTCTTTGAGGCGCGCGTGGAACACAACGCGCCGTCGACCCGGGCCTGGTCCTTATCGGACGGCGAGCTACCCATTGCTCACCGTCCGCAAGCCCGCGCCTACGGTGGCCGGGAATCGGCCTGCGACTCCTGACGCCCAGGGCGTCTCCTGCGGCGGCTAGGGGCGTGAGGGCGCGAAATTTGCCTCTCCCTCACGCGTTCTGCCTCCTCCTTCGCGAGCATTACTGCTTCGCAGAAGGAGGTGACGGCCTCCCATGCCCTCTCGCTCCGTACCATGGCCTGGACTAGGGCCGGACGCGAGAGATCCCCGCCGCCGATCGCCTCCACGAGGACACGGCGATGCTCTGCCCAAGCCGGACAGACCTCCACCGTATGCTCAACCGTATCCTCCGGGCGATCCACGCAGTGATGACACCCGGGCGTTTCCTCCCGCCTGATACGAAACAGGAACCTCCCGAAACAACCATGTCCGGTGAGGACCTGCGTCAGGCGGAAGGTGAGGACGCCGTGGCGCCTCTCTAGCCACTCCTCAAAGAGGGGACTTATCGCCGCAATAGTGGCGTGCCCAGCACTGGATTGCGACAATCGCACTCTCCATGACGCCATGAGATCTCGCCGGAGCTCTGTCCGCTGTGCCGCGATTTCTCGCGGCAGCGGAGTTACGCCCCGGCGTTTCGCCTCCTCGCGCCACTCCCAAATGTGCGCGAGGACTTTTGCCTCCAGATCCCATGGCGGTAATCCGGCAAGGAGGCTCGCCACCTCACCGGAGACCGTGCGGTATCCCCGGACCAGCCGGGTGGCCATGACCCTCTGGGACGCGTTCAACCGGCGGGCTGGCCGCCGCCTCAATGAACGCGCCCAAACCAGTGCCCCGTAAAGGGCCATGGACCGCACGACTCCCGCGTATAGCCTCCGGCAGGAGGCGTTTGGACACCCTAGATTGGGCAGGAGCCGCTTTAAAGCAGCCCCGGCCCGCTCCAGTCTGGGAGCCAAACGTCGGAAGTGCTCCACGAAGTTCCACCGGCTGTCGAGGACGAGTCCTAAGTACTTCATCGTCGACTCGACGCCGATGTGAACTCCTCCTACCGTTATTTGGGAACCCGACGGTGGCGCGTTCCGAGGACCATGAAAACACATGGCCTCGGACTTGTGCAGGGCCACCTCGAGTCCCAATTGCCGGATCCTGTCCACGATTGTCGCAACCCCGTGTGTCGCTAGTTCGGCCGCCGCCTGGTGCGACCTCCCCTGTGCCAGGACCAACGTGTCGTCAGGGTAACAAACGACGCTGACGCCGCTAGGGAGGTCTACGAGGTCAACCTCGAAGTAATATATTATTAAAACATTTATTTGACCTTTTCACTTAAATAAAACCAAAAATGATATGAATCATACTTGTGTAATGATAAGTTAATGCTTTGAAAACATAGGTTGGGTTAATGTCGATAAAGTTAAATACCAATAAGTGCTTAAGTAAGTAAGACCTTTGATAAAACATAAATTCACTTGGTTAATTATCTAATCCTATTTTTACTTAAATGTCGTTGGTATTAGGTAACTACAAATGAGCATGATACTTACCTACTTACTATTTATTTTACTTGATGTCATAAAATAAGTAGTTTTTTTTACCCGACTGCAAAGAAGGGTTATGTTTTTTACAATTTGTAGTTACTTGCTTTATTCAATAGGTTATTATTTACTTGATGTCATAAAATAAGTAGTTTTTTTACCCGACTGCAAAGAAGGGTTATGTTTTTTACAATTTGTAGAGTTACTTGCTTTATTCAATAGGTTATTATTTACTTGATGTCATAAAATAAGTAGTTTTTTTTACCCGACTGCAAAGAAGGGTTATGTTTTTTACAATTTGTAGAGTTACTTGCTTTATTCAATAGGTTATTATTTACTTGATGTCATAAAATAAGTAGTTTTTTTTACCCGACTGCAAAGAAGGGTTATGTTTTTTACAATTTGTAGAGTTACTTGATTTATTCAATAGGTTATTATTTACTTGATGTCATAAAATAAGTAGTGTTTTTTACCCGACTGCAAAAAAGGGTTATGTTTTTTACAATTTGTAGAGTTACTTGCTTTATTCAATAGGTTATTTCTATTTATATCTTACTTATGATAATAGTTTATTGCATTTTATTGTTGATGAAATGGCTGTTGAATTTATAAGTACCTAGTAGTTTAGATATTGATAATATGTACTTCAGTGATTTTCTCCTATTGTGTTAGTATAGTCGGTACCTATTCGATTTTATAGACATTAGGGCATTTCTGTTTTACGTCATTTGACTGACGGGCTAAGTTATTACACTTATTACGCAACACATTTTCGTAAACGCTTACGACAAATTTGTTTCATTTTGACAGTTCAACATCATTCATTGCGTTATTTACATTGTTGAGCAGATTTTTTTTCGAACTTATGAAGTAATGGATTAGCAATTTGTTTCAAAACGATTCAAATTCCGATTGATCGTGTATTACGTAATTAGGGTACTGAAAACCGGTAGCTACTAGTTTTCCATTCATTTTTCATTTTACTTGAAAATAATAATCAATCAATCTGCCTAGCCTTTTCCCAACTATGTTGAGGTCGGCTTCCAGTCTAACCGTATGCAGCCGAATACCAGTATTTTACATGGAGCGACTGCCTATCAGACCTCCATAACCCGGTAACTGGGTAATACGATACCCCTTGGTAAGATTGGTACTTAAAAATAATAATACCAATTATTGTCCCACCGCTGGGCAAAGGCATCTAATCATACAAATAAGGCACGAGCAATGATCACCACGCTTCCTCAAGACGGGTGGACGATTTTATACTTACGTTAAACATAGGTCCAGGTTTCCTCACGATGATTTTACGTCACCGATGCCAGTAACGTCCAAGATAACCTCAAAAATAACACATGAATAAAAAAAAAACACATTGGTACTTGCCCGGATTTGAGCCTTCGTCCAACCTCGTTAGAGGCGAGGTCTTAACCACTGGGCCATTTTACTTAAGTATGTAAAAATAAGTAGGTAGTAAATAAAATACAGATACTATCTCTATTCTAGGGAAAGCTACCCACCACAGATAAGTATGAAGATGACTTAGGTGATTCGTGTATTTACGCGGCAAAATGAATGACTACAAATGTCGAATAATTTGTCAAAATCATAATAAATTGACATTATCTTATTATTTGGCGATGGATTACGAGTGAATGTATAAGATAATTATTGTACCTACCTACCTACGTGTCTCAAATTATTGGTTGATTAGTCACAGATTTTGAGTAGGAGTGGCGTGATGTGGCCCGGTGGTTAAGGTCTCGCCACAGATTAATACAGACGGGACACTCCGCAGTTTAGGTATGAAGTTACAAGTACGCGGCGGGCCCGTTTTGCTGGGCCAATTCATCAATTGTTTTTGCTTATGTTCGTCCAGTCTGTTATTGTAGGTTAGTCTCATTTCCTCCGAAATCTATGGGAAAAGTTTTTTTGCGATATCCGTATTTTCTAGTACCTACTGAAACCTCAGTTGGTTCCATAGAGTTTTTTGATCCTTATAAGACACAGGATCGATTGGGATCAAAAGAGCTTTTGTGAAAACTGCTTATTATCTTGCTGACTGTACATTTTTTTCAAAATCTGTGAATGCAGATCAAAATGTTTCAAAAAGTTAAGAACAGTCTCCTAAAACCGCTTCCCTATAGTTACAACGGTTAAGGTACTACCTACCCTTACTGTCCCGTCTCACATACAAGAAACACGTTTTGTTCGGGGTTATTTTGCTAGATATTATACGGTGGTACGGAACCCTTCATGTGGGAGTCGGACTCGCACTTGGCCGGTTTCCATTTGGTGACCATTTTTTGAGTGATGAACAAATGTGACAATTCTTCATTTTCAGCAAACATTGGGTAATTAGCAAAGACTAGGTATTAACTCCGAATTGATAAAAGAAAGAGAGATAATGCTGACAAATAGGTCAAGTACAACCTCACATTATATTTTTACAGTCCTACGAGTCATGCCTAATGAAATATTGTTTGTCGTCAAACGATCACTAATGATTTTTTTCATTTGTTTTGAGTCACTCAGTTTGCCCAAAGACAAACAGGCGCGACGCGTCGGCGCAACTGTTATACCGTGAAGTTTTCTTAGAAATTGTTTTATTAGAGTCGCGTCGGGCCTGTTTGCGAGAGCCTTAAGTCGAACATAGGGCTGGCTAACCATTTGTCTTATGAAACGGATACTTATTGCGTTAGCATTATGAAAAACTTTAAATAGGTTTTCAGGAAACCTTTTAGGTACTTAATTGCATATTTCAAAATAAATCCCAAAACCAATCATATCATATAATAAAGTTGGATAAAAAAAATTGTTTTCATTTATATTATATAGGAGTACCTAACATGGATATGGAAAATCTTTTTTACCCATTTCTTATGCAAAGTGGTGTTCGAAGTAATAAAGTTTTAGAATACAAATATTCTGTTATAATTCGATCACCATCCCCTTTGTAACTCCACTTCTTTAGAAAGCGATGCCTACTACTAGGCACCAACCTATAGGCAAGTTATCTTTGGGTGCCCCCGGGTGCCTTTTTCACGGATGTCAGACCGACACTATTATCTACAAAATTCCGTACTTAAATCCACTAGTAACATACCTTTAAAATATTCTAAGTTCTAAATTGTAACACTTAATTTAACACTGAAAATGTCTAAGGACACTGTTTACGACGTCGCCGCATTTTACACTTGAACTTTACCGCACAGACACCATATTTTAAAACACGAAAATATTGGAATAAATTATTTCAGTACTACACAAAGCAGTCGCAAATACACACGCGAATAACTCATTCCACAAAACTATTTCGATAAGTCAGGTTATTATCTTTATGATTAGATATCGGCGGCTCAAGGATTGATTCACGGCATACAAATGGTTGTACAAACGGCTAAGTTAAGGGCGTTCTTGATAATAATTGCAATTAATGACAATATAAAGTGATTAATGATCGTTCATAAAGTCTCCGTTGACCTAAAGAACTTAATGTGAAGGCTATATCGACACTTATCGCTTTCGTTATGAATTTGTTAAAGGACACAATTTTCACGAAGTTGATCAAGGAATTGGTTTTACTAACCAGAAGAATCCTTGGTCTGATTGTCTTACATACGAGGATCTTTGAGAGGCGTTAGGAACAGGAGGTGGAATGGCAGTACCTAAACCTAAGGGAACGTTATCCTCATTGCCCGCAAATGTTAATTGAAAAGGCTAGGTTAGAATGAAGAAGATACAATTCCAAGCCGTTATTGCAAACTATTATGAATGAGATTAACAATAAATAAGAGTAGGCGAAAGTTATCAAAGACTATTCCAGATTGTTACAAAATTATGTTCTGGAATATTCTATTTACAATTTTCTTTCTTTCGAAAAATTTCCTTCTCATAAGTTATGAGAAGAGGGAGTAAGTAAGTCGTGGGAAAGTCCGAAAGGGATACCGTGGGCCCTGGCAACATACAGGCAATGGGTTTTAGTCAGTGAGAGTTTCCCACGCCCTCCCGCTCCGCCCAGAGCGGAATATATTTGAAAATTTCCCAACCATAAAAAAGGGAGTAAGTAAGTACTTACTATAATTTTCTGATAGCAAAAGCATTGCTTGCTTTATATGGAACCATATTATGGTGATGACATATAATTATGGACCCATAAGATGTTGGTGCACACAGTATTTTCAGTGTTAAAGTGCCAAACAAAATAGTTTACCTGCAAGTTTCCTGTCGGTACACAGTGCTCTGTCCAATCGAGCTGGCGTACGTAGGTATCCTGTGAAGACTGCTCGATGGGTATATCTGCGGTGGCCTCAAAAACCCACTTCCACCCAGCCCTATTCCAAGCATAGGGGTGTCAACCACCGAGCTGTCGAAAGCACTTGTTTCATCCGTCTCTTCCTCAGTGACCCCAGGCTTATAGAATATTTTTCCAGCAGACAGCCCTGGGTTAGTTTTCCCATCATTTTGTTCTTCGTTCCGAGACTGCATTTCATAAGACGAAGCCGCTTCCGTCATTGTTTTAATGTTAACAATTGTCACAAAAGTGCCCTCACGGATTTTCTAATGGCAGGCATTTTAGTTAACGCGTCCTCTGACTTCATTGTGGGTTTCGGTTTACTGTGTTGTCGTTTCTTCGACATTTATGGAAGTACCTGGGAAATATATATTGAAATAAGTAAGTAACTAATTTACATATTTTCAAAATTTATACAGCAAGTATTATTGCTTATCTCACAGAGAGGAGGCCTCTGTGCCAGCATTGGGGACGTTATTTAAGCTGATTATGCTAAGTATCATGGCTAGGTGGTTTTCCTAAGTGTACAAGAAATAAGAAGAATTTATTTGGTTTTATATCAAGTTTCCCAAAGATCGTGGAAATCCTCTACCTAGAAAACCCATAATTTATAATAAACTACCTAATACTTTCACAGTAAAAAGATTTAATAATACAAAAGGTTATCCAAATAAAACTCTCCTAGATCAGATCTGAGTCTAAAACTCAAGAGTTCACAAGTGTCATGTCAAATTCAATTAGCCCAGCATCTGCGTTCTTAATTACTTGTTTAATACTACGTATACTATGATGTAACATGCATGGTGCTATGTAGCAGAGTCTAGTCGTATTGCATAATGAAAGACATTAGTATGAAAATAATACAGTTTTAAATTGGGCGCGAATTGGTAAATATAGTTGAACGAAAATGTGGATACTAATGCCATCTGTTATCGAGTAGCAGAACTTAACAGTACTAAAACATTTTGCGTTTTTTTTATTAGAATAAATTATCTGAGAGCCTTCTGCCTGGGCACGCGTTACCGTAACCGACTTGGAAATCCCTACATAGACTACAAACCCAAGTCGGTCGTATAAAAAATCGCCACAGATGGGGTTTCTTGAACGACTCGGACCTCAAGTGTATATACGGCGTCTCTCCGCAGACAAGGGCCCACCTTCAATCTTGCGCCGCATGCCCTGACACCTGTGCACTTGAGGATCTTATGACTGCGTCAGAAGACGGAGTTCGCGTGGCAAAATTTTGGACTAAACATAATATTTGAATTTTCACAACTTTATTTGTCATAGAAAAAGAAGATGATTTTGGATTTGGGAACCTCGATTTTAATTAAAATAGGTATTGCTGCTGTAAAAACAAATATATGTTTTTATATTAATTTATATTATGTACTATCATTTTCTTGACGAGGTCATTTTCAAAAGAAAATCGCAATCATTCTGATAGCCCTACATTTAACCTAATCACAACCCATTAGAAAAATGTTTTTCCTGAAAACTGTCGTTACCGGAATGTTTCCATTAAGGTAAAGTCGTGGAATAATTTAAATTGTTCGATATTCAAATCACAACTGTCATTCTTTGACAGTTGTATGAAATGGCTATAACACCACTATAACACAGCAAATGTAAGGTGTCAATTTTCTTAATAATTTATTTCCCTGACTTTACGTTTGTCCTTGTTCCCATCAGGATGTGGTGGATCTTTATACTTTACATTTTACACAGTAAGTCTGTAAGTGATGATGAGTAGTGTCGGATGTTCCCTCCCACAGGACCTGCAGTTATGTCGGAAAACCTTGTAGAATAAAATTCCGCGCTTATAATGTTCCTTGTAAGAAGGAAGGAGGAATTGATAATGATGTTTCTTTTATTAGTTCACGCGAAGTTGTTGGAAGTGGGAACTATAAAGGTGAGTTTGGAATCTTTTTTATATTGAGGATGCTGTTACCTGTGGTTAGCATTTACCTTAAGAATTGTTAATAGCAATTGTCTGTCATACATCAATTCGGTAATAGCCGTTACTGAAGGTCCACTTAAAAAATCCCAGAAAAGCTTGGTAATTGCTTAGAAAAGCTTGGCTTGGAAGTGTTTGCTAAAAACTTCCACACCTCCTTAATTTAAAATACTCAGTAGGTATTGTAAGTAAGCAAATGATAACTCAGCGGAATTTCGTTGATATGCCATTTCCTGGTTTAATTGAGCACCGTCTAGTTTTTCTTAATACACACAACGTTGCCCTTTACAAAAGTGATGACTCATTAGACATTTAAAGTTTAAAGTTCGAACGTCCCAAGACCGGACATCTCACAGTGAGACATAAAATAGCCGAGATAATCAAAAGCGGACAGTTCGTTTATAACTGTACAAGGTTCTTTTGGCGCGTGGCCAAAATCGGAACTAACGCCGCCAGCTTGTCTTCTCAATAAAATTTCGCAAAAAATCTTCACGAATGTTTACCAACAACGACATCCTATGATTGTCATTCAAGTGCCAAAAGATCTTTGTATGTTTAAATTTTAAAGTTCGAACATCTAGGCCGACCCGACCCGACATCTCAGAATGAGACATAAAACAGCCAACCAAAAGCGGCCAGTCCGTTTACACACATTCTGCGAAGCGTACATACCTGTCCATTGGTGAAGGTCGGTCTCAATTGCCGGTGTCTGTTCGGTAATTAATAAAGTACCCTGCCCGTGCCTTGTTTTGTATTTGTGGTACTTACGCCCTTATCCAACGGTGTGTGAGTTCTAACTAGTTTCTGTTATTAAGTTACTAGATGATACATTAGAAATTAGGTTCGTGGTATATAAGAGGTGGCATTCAACAATCTGATGCGTCTTAGCTGGCAATTGTCATTCTTTAATGTAGTAGGTACCTCTATCCCTTTAAGACGTAGGTACTTGTAATAGGTACATAGTAGGTACGTAGGGATACATATATATAATACCTATATCCTAGTTTTTCCAGAACGACGAGACTAGCTCTTAAAAACGGTTGATGTCCTGTGGGGTAATTGCGTAATACACTTACAACAGTTTCATTGGTGAAATTCACCCTTAAGTGGGACATAAAAAGTCGGTAGACTACCTAATGCATAGTTAGGAGAAAGACGATTGTTTTGACGGATTATCGTATGTAAGGAAGTTTAATTCTGGAAACCGTGGAAATGCAGTATCCCTTATATGAAAGTACCCACCTATTACTTGTTTTTCCTTTAACTAGCTACATACAAAATTATAATGTCCCGTCCTCTAAAATTACTGTTATGTCTAGGTCTCTAGGCAAATGCACAAGTATGGCCAGGTTATTAAGTAAGGTCCATGTGAAAATACAACCATGTTGAGGTTAATCACGTCGTAAAATTATTATGACGTCCTTTATAATAGCGAAGTCAGCTGACTGCAGCAATGTAGGTATGACTTGATAGAATTTTGATAGTAGGTATGTAGGTAATTAATGATACTGTCAGTATAATAATTTAGTTCTTCAAAGAGTTACTTGAGGGTTATCAACATGCTTCTTTAGGGGCTAAAGAAAAGTAGGTAAACAGATAGGAGTAGATTTTTAGAATGATAGAAAAAAATGAAAGAAACAAAAGTATTTATTAACCACAGGAAAGACGCACAAAAATACCTACCAAAAAATAAAACAACAGATTTAAACATGCGTCATATCCGTTCAAAACGATCATTGGTCCGCATATTACGAACAACACGAGTAATGAGATGACTGCTATAAGCGTGGTTGAAGCACACAGTGCTGATCATCTGATAGAGTTGGGTTAATAACACAAGAGGCCCATTGATCCGCTGGTCGATCAGATGACATAGAAGCGGTCACAGAAAAGACTTTGAATGTGACGCAGATGACAAAGTATATGAACAGTGAACAAGAGGCCTAGCAGAGACTTAGACTGGCGATAATGATTCGCTGTTTGCCCAATTACCAACTCAATAATTAAATGACAAACGATAACTAGCAAAGCGGTGACACAAAACTGCAAACAAGGGGGTTGCCCCTTGTTTGCAGTTTTGTGTCACCGCTGATAGAAAAATTTAAACCAGTTTAGGAATGTTGGTTTCGATTTCCGTTTCCTCAAGTTTGGACTTTACACAAACAGTCATCGTTTAAACTATCACAACCAACATCACGAGGATCCCGACATAATGATCCATAAGTATCACTAAACGATGATAGTCCGTAATAGCAAAATGGGTTGAACTAAACTGGGGATCCTTCACACGCCACGTACGATAAATGGTGGAATTGCATTTCATTGTGCTTTAATAATGAATATTATCTATGTGCCAACATTATGCCTGTTCAGCTGATCTTTTATTTAACAACAGGAAACTATGACAGCTATGACAAGAGAAAGCGTTATTGTTATGATTTATGGAATGTGTACCTACTTGTTTTGTAGTAAATTGGGTCACCTACATGTATTGTTTTTACCATGGCCATGGGTTCTTGGATACCAAAATATTGTACATTCTCACAGATTAATGGTCTAAGAAACGGCGCTCGTACACTCCAACAGCCTAGTGTAGAACTAAAGGGTATCAATGTGGTTAGGAAGCGAGTGAACTGCAGAGCCGCCTCTGTGGTCTAGTGTTTAGACCACCTGTCTCAGACCCAGGTCGATTCCCAGTCCGGGAAAAATTTTCTGCTCGGTTTGGTTGGTGGTAGGGCTTGTTCTAAGTCCGCCTAGCTAGCTACCACTACCATCTTATCTGTCTGTCGCCATAACAACAATGTTAACAGCATTGTTGTGTTTCGGCAGTTAAAGATGGTTAGGATTCCAGGTGAAGTTCGCTTCCACCTTCGGCCTGATCATCACTTACCATCAGGTGGGGCAAGAGCTTCCCGTAGGATATTAAAAAAATGGTTTTGTCATTTACTGGAGAGTAGAAAACTTTGAAACCATGAATTAAGGGCTACTGTTTTTAAGGATTGAGTTCGGAGTTATTTCGAGCTGGAATTTTTCAGATTTCGAGTTCTTGTGTCCAAGGTTTTGACCGATTGCAACCCAAAAAGCACTTACACTAAGAATGGCAAAATTGGTAAACACATACTTGGCTGGGTGGCTCGCAGCAGCCTAAGGCCAGTAAGACGTTCTTTTACACATAAAGTAAGCCGCTTCAATAAAATATGTCAAGAAATCCAGTAAATTAACGATCCGCCTGTACCTTGACATCCAAACACTACTTATAAATCAATCTACCTGGTCTTTTCTCAACTATGTTGGGGTCGGCTTCCAGTCTAACCGGATGCAGCTGAATACCGTATTTGACATGGAGCGACTGCCTATCTGACCTCCACAACCCATTAACTGGGTAATACGATACCCCTTGGTAAGACTGGTTGTCAGACTTTCGGGCTTCTGACCCGTTAATACGTAAGACCCGTAACGACTGTCAAAGACAAAGATCCACGAATGACAGCCGGGACCAACGGCTTAACGTGCTTTCCGAGGCACGGAGGAGTCTCGGTATGTTAAGATGGTGGATCCACTGACTAGCGATTGACTGCTGCACTGCGTGTCGCGGGTTCGATTCCCGCACGGATCAAAAATTTGTATGACCTGCAAGTAGTTGTCCCGGGTCTGGCTGTTTGTGTATGTGAATTTAAATGATTGTAAACGCACCCACGATACAGGAGAAATTCCTAGTGTGGGGCAACGTTTTTTAAAAAGAAAGAAAGAACCCCAGTAAGCGTAGCTTTACCTGATGGATCGAACCGTGCGGCTGTTATTAATTAGCCATGAGCTCCTCTAATTCCAAACACTATAAATGCGCTTGCATAATAATAAGACAGTAAAATCATTAATTCTTCATTTATTAACACTATGGGCGTAGCCCGAAATAAATGCTATAATAATAATAAAATAATTAAGCACTCGTCAACTTAAAGTGGGTTGTTTTATTCTTGGAGCACAGAATTAATCTAATAACAATTTGTAATTTGTACTTGGATAGTAGATTAAGTAATGGTGCAGGTGCATGTCCTCTCACTGTATCTATTATGTTTAAAATTCTATAGAAATTCTAGGTTACGTTATAAATTTATATTGAGAATTAAATAAATAAACGTTAACGTATACAGTCTGTTTAAAACTGTATTCTGTTTGCTTAAGTCGGCGGAAACTTGTAGCAGGCTGTACCTATTTGTTAAGATAGTATATTTGTATTTGTATTGTTCAATCAGTTTTTCCTCGTTTAACAATCTTGTTAATAAAGAATGCAAAGATGAATATATATAAAGGTTAATCTTATCTCATGATTTAAAAAAAAAACTTATAATAACAGAAATTTTGCATTATTTGACGGCACGGTTGGCGCAGTGGTTAAGCGATTGACTGCTGCGCTGCGTGTCGCGGGTTCGATTCCCGCACGGAACAAATATTTATATGACCTACAATTAGTTGTTCCGGGTCTGGCTGTTTGTGTATGTGAGTTGAAAATGTTTGTAAACGCACCCACAACACAGGTGAAATTCCTAGTGCGGGGCGAAGTTTAAAAAAAAAAAAAAAAAAAATTATAACTAACTAAAATCTAGATGACCAAAAAGCCACATACCGTACCTACCAATAGAAAAATAATTTCAGGATATAGCCTTATGTAAATCCTTCAGTAAAATGGCTAGTAACAAAGTGACCGATTTGCAGACAGGAAGTCTATATTGGGACAGGAGTCTATTAAAGTAATTGAGATACAGTTATAGATAGCATGAGTTAGCCAACCCCTGATTTGATTAGGTCCTTCTCCAAACGTCATGGAGAGATCATGACAAGACGTTTTTTTTATTAATGTCACAGGAAGCCAAGCTATTGGGACAGAGGAGAGTTAAGACAGGAACATGACCTCATAGAATGAGTATATCTACCTACTATACAATGCCGCCCGTATTTGACCGCAACTGACCGCCCGCATTTATCTGAATATTCATGAAAAATTATCGAAAATTAACTCTAAAATCTTTAATATTTTTCATGTTATTCAATTTTAATGTTTTGCGTAGCTTTTGTGACTTTACATTTTTTGCCATATCTCCGATGTTATTGGCTCGATTTGGATTCTGTTTATTATTTCTGAAACCTTAAGACCTAGGCCAAATATTTTTGATTAATGATTTTCGGATAGCTCATGAGCACCACTAAAGAGGGCACCTCTTTAGTGGTGCTCATGCTCTTTAAATAATATGAATTAAAATCTCGACTAAAAAATTATGCAACATCGCGAAATTTCAAGGACACGTCGTGGTAAGGAAGTTATAGTTGATTGGTTGGATGTTATGATTATGGCAAAATTTAGTTTTTATGAATACATAGCTCTATGCTATGGAAACGTCTAAGCAGAGAAGTTTATGTTCTAATGATAATTAGGTTTAAAGGAAACTACCTACAAAGTATTAACTATTACACAACAATAAGTGGCAACAAGACTTGCTCGATCTCCTAGTTCTACCGCACCGGCTCAGCCCACGAATTAATAAGGGGCCATAATTTACTTCCAACGATTTTCATTATTTATGGAGGCCCGTCCTTGTCACAGGGTGTCATATTTTTGCGACATCATATAATTTGCCATTTTAAATTAAACCTCACAATAGATGCTTATTGAGAGAGCTTGGTAATATATTAAAGTTTTTCGAGAGTATTATATACATAAGATTTATAAATATGACGTTACAAAGCTTATGAGTCGTTTCCCCCCTGTCAGCTGTCACACGATGTCACACTTTGTTTAATTCCTCCTCCCCTTACGTGTGACGTAATTTATGGATGGCTGCTAAAGACCACGTGATTCAACGCTAACGTGCGGCGCGTGCCTGACATCTCACCTACATGCTCCACTTACTGGCGCTAATCATACGCTGTGTTAATGTCACTGTATTATTTTCAAGTTTGCTTCTATTTGCTGTGGGAGTTAAAGAGTTATGTTTAAGAAGGCAGCCAGTTTTAGCAAAGTCAAAGTCAAATAATTTATTTCAGTTAGGCACAAAAAAGGCACTTTTGAACGTCAATATTTACAACAAAAAAAAATGATTCAAAAAGGTAGTTTTCGTATGGAGAAAAATGGGCAAAAAACTCCCCCGTTACTCTTTTAAAATGTTTTCACAAACTCTTGTATGCATCAATTATATAATTAGATGTGAAGACGATGCACCTAGAATAAGATTGCTATACCACGATAGGTAAAAATAATGAAAGATTAAGGAATGACAGATAAATTAATTATGTGATAGATGCACGGTGCTCACATATTTACAATCATTGTAAAATTATACGATATTCCTAACATTTTTACAAGTAATAGGTACTAATAAGTCAGTGTGTGAGTTCAAGTAATCACAGAATGTAAAATCAATATTTAAAAAAAATAAAATTTATTATACAATTAAATTAGCAATCAGTTAGATTTTGTCTAGATTCTAAATTGTTCTATGGAGCAGGACCAGCATGTTTCGAAGCATTCTTATCTTGGATATAATCCTCTAATTTGTAATATATGCTTGTTTACAAAGTGTACTTTTATATGAGTTTTAAATTTTCTTTCATTTAATTCTAATATATCACAAGGTATTCTGTTGTAACATTTAACACAGTACCCCATAAAAGATGTATGTACATTAGATAGTCTGAAAAATAGTTGATCTATTTTATCTTTATTTCTAGTATTAAAATTATGTCTATCACTTATTTTATTAGCCAAGTAGTCATAAGGCATCAAAAACTTCTTCTCATCACATCATCTGCCTAACCTTTTCCCAACTATGTACCTAAGGGTCAGCTGCCAGCCAACCTAACCCGATGCACCCTTTTATATGCATGTAAATCTATTAAAGAAATTTGACAGATTGTAGTAGGTTGATGTGCTGGCGTCTGTACCTATATTAATATTAGGTCTTTACCTATGAAATTGTCGTTCTGCAGTACTGGCCATTTCAAATCAAAATAATTTTTGTTTGGCTAAGAATTCTAATTTCAAATTAATTTTATTTTAAAAACATGTTTTTTTTTTCCAAAAGTAGTCATTTGTTTATTGATCAGTGTTACATTTTCATCGCATTTCAATATTTTTCGTCATTATGGATACGTTAAAAATTCGAGTAATTATGGAATATGAGTACCGTCGTGGCAGCAACGCGGCACAAGCGGCACGCAACATCAACGACGTTTACGGAGCTAACACTACAAACCAACGCACCACCTGTTATTGGTTTGCTCGCTTCCGTTCTGGAAATTTCGACCTGAAAAATGAACCTCGCGGTCGTCCGAAGACTTTGGTCGACAATGACGAATTAAAGGCGATTGTGGAAGCTGATGATACACAATCTACGACTGAATTAGCAGCAGCTTTCGACGTTAGCGTCAAAACAATATTGGTCCATTTGCGTCAAATTGGCAAGGTAAAAAAGCTTAACAAATGGGTGCCCCACGAACTCAATGATCGCCAGCGCGAAGTACGCGTCGAGACGTGCCTTGCATTGCTCAACAGACACACAAATAAAGGAATTTTGAACCGCATTGTTACCTGCGATGAAAAATGGATTCTGTTTGATAACCGCAAGCGCTCAGCAAGTTGGTTGGATCCTGGTTCAGCACCTAAACAATGCCCTAAACGAAAACTTACCCCTAGAAAAGTGATGGTCACTGTTTGGTGGTCTAGCGCCGGTGTGATTCATCACAGCTTCTTACCAAACGGGGTGAGCATTACTAAAGATGTGTACTGTGAAGAACTGAACACAATGATGGAGAAGCTAGCACATCTCCAACCAGCATTGGTCAATCGCTCGTCTCCGCTGCTCCTGCACGACAACGCGCGACCTCATACTGCACAGCAGACGGTCTCCAAGTTGCAAGAACTGGGGTTGGAAGCTCTCCGTCATCCGCCCTACTCACCAGGCCTTGCGCCTACAGACTACTACTTTTTCCAGAATTTGGATAACTTCTTGGCGGGAAAAAAATTCAATACCCGAGAGGCAGTACAAAATGCCTGTGAAGTATTTGTTGCCTCCCGTCCAGCTGATTTCTTTAAGAAGGACATCAATAAACTGCCACTGCGTTGGCAAAGATGCATTGATTGCATGGGTGATTACTTCGATTAATACAAATAAAAAATACATGAAAAAAAATCGTTTAATTTTTTTTATACAAAACGGCAATTTCATATTTAAAGACCTATTATTACTGCCTACATATTTTAAGACTATTATGAGTATTTATGAGAGAGACGCTTATAAATTATGAATTTACGTTTCGTTGTAAATAAAACTTTTTGCCAAATTAAAAGAAGATTAATGTTGTTCCTATATACCTAAGTAGTGGCTTCATTTGTGAAACAAACAGGTAAAATATTCTCAATATGTGCAATGGACTTGAAAACTGCAATGCACTCATACGTAAAAATACTAAATATTTGCACGCGACATTTATGTCAGAATCAGAAACTATTAAATTTAATATTTAGAACGCAAGATGAATTAGGGTCTAATGCAGTTTAAGCAGATAGCGAGAAATTTATTGCCTTCTTTAGTTAGAAATGTAGCTTGTTCTAAGATTGTATTTGATCTATAATCATATTATTTTTGAGAGGTAAATGAAGGCCCAGTTCATGTTCTATTTTAGTAGAACAACGGAGGGAGCATAATAAAAACTTAAAATGGGAGCTATATGGAAACTCGTTCCGTCGAGCATTTGCCTGTTCGTAACACTGGCATAGTGTACAAATGGCAATACATATAAATCAAAGGAATTCGACACAGACTTTCTTTTTTAGTGATCCCTTTCGACTTACGTGGTCTGAATGGAAACTCAAGCAATAATAAGTAATATTCTACTGGGACCTAGATGTTGTAGTGCTCCTCAAATAGGGACAATTAATAGAAGATGCATTTTATACAATTCTACACCGATTTTTTATTCTTTTTTATATTACATTCTTTTGCGTGAGCACTGCTATCCTAGCTAGGTTATGAAAACCTGTGTCAAGGAGAAGCAGTTCGGTCCCCTAAGGTATAATGACGTAAAGATTACATGCACAAGAGGCTTTTGTCATATTACACCTTGATTCCACCAAAAAATGAATTTCAGGATGTCGAATTTCTAGACCCGATGCTACTCATAATACGAACGTGATAGACAAACTAAACAAGACCCTGATCCTGATGAAGGTTATTTGCAATATAAATATTTTGATAGAATAAATTATGTGTGTAAATGTCATTAAAATGGTGCCAAATCGCAAGTTCACTATTTGTTTGATTATGCTAATGTCCACTTTGAACTTTTTCAATCATTACCTCGTGAACTCAAATTATTTGACTGACAGGATTAATATTGTAGGCCAGAGTTGACTTTTCTTCTGTAGCCATGAAGACTGTTGGGTTCTTTAATCGAGAATCAAAGACTCCAAGAAGTTTCTAAGTACATCAGCTGTTCAAAACAATGAATAAAGACGTGATCGTCCGCCAGGTCACAGCTGTTGGCGTAGGATAGATAGAACTACTCATTGATTGTTCGTTTGTTATACTATTTGAAATTCAAATGAGACTCGCATAGCAATCACGGCAAAACCTGATATTCTGGGCTTTTAATAAAAAATATTACGCGAAAACCACCTTGAAAATGCGCAACATTTGATCGAATATATATCCTCTTAGTATACAAATTTTGTGTGACGTATGGTGCTAAAACCTGTTGTCATCGTTAGTTTGTTCCTGATAAATAGTTTAATTTTACTTAGGTAGGTTAGAACCTCAGTTTTATGACGACAAAGGTATGTTCAGTACAGTAGTAGAATACCATTTTAGATTGAATAGAGATAGTATTAATTGTATCAACTTTGTTTATCTTGTGTTTGATCTGAAACTAACCTCTAACCATCGTTTCGGACCGTGAAAATGGGAAATTCAGACATCCACCGGCAGACAAGATTGAAGTTCCTACATAATTTACTATTCCAGAACACGCTAGCGCCCCAATATTATTCCTTTTCATTCTACAAACGTTGTCCCGAATTAAGTTTCATCAAAAACATTCGTGGCTTCGAAACTTACCGCGTTTATTAGACTCGAACATTTTGAGAGCTTTTCATTACACTTGCAACTTTCACAGATACTATCACGTACGCTGGCAACATCGATATTTTCGGGGCGGGGTTACGTTAGGGTTGTCACTGATACGCTATGCGTGTGCGCATCGTACGCCGGGAGAGCGTGAACTGGCCTGCCAGCAGCATGTATACCTCGTCGGTACCTATTCCAATTGTGAACCGCGATTATTTAACTGTCCACGCGTTCGGAAACAATTGACTGCGTTTGCTTTTAGACTATGCAGATAAGATTTTGCAAGTCCAGTTTTGTTTTATCTTGTTTCCTTTTATGGTATTGGCGTGGCAATGTTTGATGTTTAACGTCGAAACGTTTAGTTTAAAAGATAAGGTACTAAAAGGGTAAATTTAAGTTTGTCAAGGGTTGCCACTGGTGCTAGTATTATGTAGGTTCTGAAAGGTCAGCATGTTTCCATGCTGACCTTCGTTCAAACGAAATTCCACAGTCTTCTTGGGAAATGCGCCATTCCACTGCTCTGCGGCCAAGCTGTGATCTACCCGCTAATCAAACTTACCATTTTCACTTACTGGCGACATGGTGGTTCATAAAATGTATGCGTTAATTCTTCTTTTACCGCTGTTTAAGTAGAGGCGTATTTTACGTCGACAAGTTTTGGAAAGTACGGAGTTCATACTTTGAACACATACTTAGTTCGTTGGACCAGTAGTTCTAGACAATCAACCTGCTTTTTACTTGTTGCAATAGTAGCAGCCAGTCAGCCACTACAGTTGACTCACGCTCCCAAAAATTGAGCAAGTCGCACCTATTTTCTATTGTTATCCGACATTCTTCGACTACGACACGTCTCATTTGTCGCCTGTCTCATGTCTGTCTGTCAATAATTCATACCAAAACCAACATCACATGACCTACCATTTTCTCATAATCCGTTGTAACTTACTGAACTTTCGTAAGGTCTTAAAAAAATGGTTATGTATTTTTTTCGTAATGGTAACATCAAAGATAGATGTATTGCAATTTGTAAGTAGCTGGTGAATAATGGCGATAATTTGTATCGATGTCCATTTAGGTTTTTAATACGAAATTCACATGTTTTGTTGATAATGATTCAACAGCACGGGGACTTGTTAAGTTGTCAATTAGTACGATAATTATGTTTTAAACCCTTAAGGAGTCAGTTAAATTGAGATTAATTTCTTCAGAGAAACAGAACAGCTTCATTGATTGTTCTTTTGTTTATTTTATTTCTTTCTTAGAGACTTTCTTATGCCTCTCTATATTGATAATATCAGCACTTTTCGAACGTCAAAATTACATAATACAGTCCCCCAAAAACGCCCGCCCTTAACCATTTCCTAGTGCTTTAGCTGGGAAGAAGAAGTGGCGCAACTCCCCAGCAGCACAGCTGTCTGTTCAGTTTTAAAAACTTAATTCTATCAAGCATACACAAGCAGAGATAATTGACATTACCACATATTGCAACACAACTCACAAAAAAACATTATAATGAATAGATTTCAAAAGATTATTTCAATAATAAATGAAAATAAGTATAAATTGACTTATTCAGTCAAATAAAATAAACTAAACAATTATATGAGCTCATATAGTGTCATGTAGTCGTTGATTCTAAAACACTTGTTTGTTGCTTTACATTGGTCTAGCTTAATTAGTCACTTTGGAAATAACTAAAATATACTAATCGAGCTGTTTCTACATCAGTCAAATGACGGATTTTATAGGCTGCGTAGGCTGCAGAGCTTAGCCGCTTCGACAATTTGGTTATATGTGGGCCCCACTGAAGCTTCGAATCCAAAGAACACAGTTTTGTCCACAAGATCCAGTTCTGCCCCATTTACTAATACATTGGTATTCACCTGCTTAACGTTAGGTGTCAGAAATCTAATACATTTAGTATTTTTCTTGTTTAAAAGTAAATTATTAACACTAAACCAATGTACTATTTTAGAGAGAGCATTAATTACATAGTCCGTAACTATCTGTTATCGCATATGCTAAAATATAAGTGATGTGTAATCTGCAAATAATACTAGGATTTCATTACTGTTCTTTATAAGGCAAGGTAGGTCATTAATATATACGAGAAATAAAAAAGGGCCAAGAATTGAGCCCTGCGGAACTCCCATAGTAACGATAGAACCCGGGGATTGCTTGCGTTTTTTTAACGTCCACACGTCTCCCAAGAGTAGGCCTTTATCCCAACACAAATTTTATTTCATCTTGTTTAAAAATGATGCCATTTTTTATATCATATTGTATAAACTGTGGTTAGCACTTTTAGAGAGCTTGGAAGCCAACTTTTTATAAGATAAAAACAAGAGCAAACAAGTAAACGGCGGTTCCTGTCAATTGTAGTACTTTAACTAAAGTTTCCTTGCATGTAGTCTTTGTCATACCAGTGGGTCAGTACAGTTGAAAGCAAAAATACAGATTCGCGAACAAAGACTGGTTATTGGTGACCAAGGTGAGTAGATGGGCCTTTGTTTGGCTATTAAGACGCAACGCACGTTACGACTGCAATAGATAATGTCTAGGAAGCGGGTCTAAGCGTTTGGCTAAGCTTTATTTGCATATTTATATCACACTAGCTTTTTGCCCGCAACTTCGCAAATTAGCCCACGGGAACGTAAGTACCTACTAATGTGATAGTAAATATCCTATGTCCTGTCCCAGGTATTGGTCTATCTGTGTGCCAAATTTCATTGAAATCTGTTCAGCCGTTAAGGTGTAAAATGGTTACTGACAAACAGACGGACAGACAGAGTTATGTACTTTCCATGGAGTTAGACTAGGCTTGAAAGTTAATAAGCTTGTAAGTGTTAGTGGATACGATTGTATCTTTTATCTACTACCCACCCGTACCTAGTGATTACTAGTGGTACAGGTTGGCCTGTACCTATCTACTAGAGAATTTTTCAGAAAAATACAAAATGATTTGCATCAAAATTCGTTTTTAATCTGTGGTCTTCCAAAGTTAGATCTTACTAGAACCTTGTGAGTATTTAGAGGCAGAAGGTCTTACTATCTGTTATATTATTAAGAATTACAACAGTAAATAAAGACAATACTGGTATGAACAGCTTACAGCCTGTTTCATATACATCTATATCTATACAAATAAATAAAACTGATGTGTCCGTTTGTAATGTCAAAATAACAGCTTTATACAAAAAAAAAACTAATTTTTTTGTCTGTCTGTCGGTTTGTTTCGGCAAATCTCCGAAACGGCTGGACCGATTCTACAACCTTCTAAAGACATAGACAGACAGATGCATTGTTTAATAAATTTATTTTTATGGGAGGCTTATGTCCAGCAGTGGACGTCTTTCGACTGAATGATGACAGTATGATGTAGAATTTACCTATTGACCGTTTGGTTTTATATCAATTGCCGTGCCCCCAACGCCCAGCTAATAAATGTACAAATAAACATCTACTAGGCCAATAATAACTGGACCGATTTTGACGGGACTCACTGGCAGATAGTTGATGTTATAAGGAGTAACTAAGGCTACTTCTATTTTAGAAAAAATAATAAGGGCCTACGCGGGCGGAGCCGCGGGCAGTGCCCAGTTTCTAATTCAATCGAAGGACATTGGTTCTTATAGCGTACTGTTATAACCCTTATTACAAGGCAATAAAGCCTAACTCAGCTTTTACTTATAAACAGTGTACTTTTCCTTTACTAAAGTACTGATGTTGCATTTTTACCTGGTGCATAGAAATAATATGATGTATAATTCAGTAAGATTCAGAAGATAAATGTATAATTCAGTAAGATTCTGGACGCCGTCGCGTAATCTAGTGTGCCCAAATTAAGGGAGCAATTAAGAGAGACATTGCGAAAATACAAGTACCCAAGAACTTGTGTGTGTGTGTTTTTGTACTGTGGTGAATTAAAGTGGTTCCAGCAGAATTTTACTTAAAAAAAAAGACAAACGGGGTCGACTTTGTAACAGTACTTATAACAGTAGGTGCTAAGTAGCTAATCGATTAAAACGAGATTCATATTATCGTTTTGATAACACCTGTTTATACCGTATTGATAAGTTTAATACAATGCGTTAGACGTGACAGCGCATTGATCAAACCTTTGTTATTACACCTTAAGAAGATTAAACTTTATTGTTTTATATCAATTAAATATAGCCTCATGATTACGTTAGAATAGCAATCTAAGACTTAGGATAGTCCACAATATCACCAGAATCCATTGTCGATTTTACTAGGACGTGGGTGATGGGGCGAGGAGAATCAAATGACGTATTTCACACAAAATATAATCAGGATCTTATTACAAAATTATTAGGAACACTAAATCATTAGACACTCCACCAAAAACGTGGCGCGTATTCGTGATGCGAACGGATTGCCTCCTCAATTCCAACTGACCCGTCGCGCCGTCCCTTCGCCCCATACTAGCTCTTGGTGTTGCGTCAGAGCGAATGACAACCGATTACTTCGATAGATGGCGTTTGGCATATCCGGTTGACATTCACTCTTAAATAATCTTCAAATAATCACACGCGCCGTCAAATTATTATATAGATATGGAAACAAACAAGCTTCTATAACTCTTATACTTGTTTCTGTTTATCTTCTTTACCTCCCCAACCTTCTCCAGGATTTCCAGGTATAAAAAAGTTCAGCTATGTAGTTTTTATGCAAGTAATCATAAAAGTTAGAAATGCAAGAGAGTTATCTACTCTTACTGTTGTACCATTAGTTTTTGCAGCTGGATAAATGGACTACCTCACCACTACCACTAACACTTCCACACAATAGGCATAACGGACAGTCCTCTGTGCAGGGCGTGCATGGAGGCTGAGGAAACCGTCGCGCACGTGTTCTTTGAATGCACAGACGTCACCCAGATTAGACCAGAAACTCTCGGGTCACCCAGATCTTTCACAGATGTTCTGAACAGACCAGAAGATTTAATTAACTTCTGCAGGGAGGTGGGCTGGTTCGAATAACCATCAACTGCCGCCATGAGCCACGGACAATGGTCCACTTGAGAGACTGTGCAGAAACCAAATGCCAAATCACGAGTGTCTTCAATTGCAATATTTTGTCACATCTATCCTATCACACTTGCTTCCACGCTCTCAGGTGCGAACTAAACAATCAACATATCGTTGATGACTCTTCGTAATACGTGTAACATCCTCAGCAGGTCGAGTCAGTCAACATGACAAATGGATGACAGCTCGGCGTTCAAGAGCACGGCGATTATCGAATTACGTTCCCCGCGGGTCACGTTGCTCTTTCCTCTGTCATGGCCACTGCTCTTTCCGCCTCCAGAGAGTTGCCAGATGTAGGTTGAGGGAATTTGCTAATACCTACGTATTTTATTTCCTGTTTGGGTACCGTGAATGAAAGGAAGTGAGAAGTTTAAAAGTTAAGTTGAAGTTTGTTTGCGTTCTCACATAAAAAGCTGCCAACATGTTTACCAGCTTGTAGTCTACCATAATCGTTGCTGTAACTCCTCAAGATTTTCTTTATAATTACCAGACTTGGAAGACAGATTTGCAATCGCAGCACGTTGTAGCTATTATAACAATGGATACTGTTGCTTATTAGGTTTGCCGACATATTCGCCAATAACCCTGTATGGGTTATTGGCAATAACCCATACAGGGTTATTGGTAATATGTCGGCAAACCATTAAGGGGATGCAGGAGCGAGTAATTTGACATTTTATTTTTATATCCTAACTAATATTATAAATGCGAAAGTGAGTTTGTTTGTTTGTTTGTTACGCTTTCACGCTAAAACGGCTGATAGAATTTGGATGAAATTGGCACACGGATAGACCATGACCTGGAATAGGACATGGGAAACTTTTATCCCGATATTCCCACGGGATCGAGACTTATGCGGGTAAAACCGCGGGGCGCAGCAGGTAGGAAAAAAAAAACAAATTATTCGAAAATGGTTGACATTTGCATAGGGGTCATAAAGGATAATTTGATTGCAAATGACCTCTACTAGATCCCCTTAATACCTAACCCTGTATAGGTACTATAGACGAAACTTATTTGACACCTTTTTGACAAAGCTCTTCTAGGCCATGAAAAAGTTTTCTCTAACAGCGTTTACCATCAAAATAAAAAAATACAATAATAGAAATGATTCTCACACTGGTAACACTTCGTCCGGGCTGAATATTGCATCCTGCCGACCGTGACAAAACGACCAGGATGGTGCCATGGAAGTGCCAGGAATTACAAAATGTCTACAATAACTGCAACTACTCTACCATCTACTCTAACAACAACTGAGGGTTGATGCAATCAGATAATTTTGCGGTGACCCTACTCCACTGTATTTAAACTCCTTCTTCTTCGGAATAATAACGGGAAATATTGAACTGATCCTCGAAAAACTTATTGAACTTCTAATAATGCATGCTTTTTTAAATTAATGAGCCTCAAAAAATCTTTTGGGGTTCATTAATAACTAAGCTTCAGTAACACAGTTCTAACCTAACCTAACCCGTTTAGTCTGGGTACCCTCCGACCAAACGGGTTAGGTTAGGTTAGAACCGTGAGAAACCGCGCGTGACCCGAACGAGCGCTATATCCAAGTTGGTTACAGTTACCTAGCTATAAGACACCAAAATAGAATTATTTGAGGTTCACAAAAAAATTAATTTGAACGTTCAATAATATTTTAGGGAAGGGAAATGGGAATTATATTATTTCATACAAATTGATTACTGATTGATGGAGCCCGTTATATTTTTTGATCCATCGCCCAAACGCATAGGTAACAGGATACACAATGTTTATTAGAGAGAGATTAATTTATGGTTGTCCCTTTCGAATGGTGTCATGAAATACAGGATATTCTTCTTCCGTATTTGATCGATGCCCGGCTCAGGCAAGCGACTATTTAAAAATATTGAATACATTTTTACTCAAACTCAAACTCAAAGCATTTATTTCAATTAAACCATTTACAGGCACTTTGAATTGTCAAGGGGTCAGTCAGTCAGAAATATGAAGCTAGTTGCCCATTCCAAAGAGTAGGTTCCTATGGAGAAGAACGGGCAAGAAACTCCACGGACACTCTTTTAAATCATAATATTGTTACAAAATATTGGTTAGGTACATCATTCATGTTGAAATTATAGATGTGGGAACAATGTAGAAAGACGTGCACGTAAAAAGCAGAGGTAATAAAAATAAAAAAAACAATTCAATAATTAAAATAAATTAAAATAAGCCGTGGCCGATAAGTCTCTACTGACGGCGCCGACGCATGGATCAGCACCGTTTAGCTCAACCATTTTGAAGGGAACTTAACTTACTTTCTTTGAATCTAATGTGTCTTTTAAATAATAATTGGTAGCACCAAGTTTTAGGGTAGGTACTTCCTCCCCGGATTCGCTTTAACTTTCCACCCTCTATACCTCCATATTTATTCTTAATTTTTTATTATTATTACTTAGGTATTGAAAAACAAAAAGAAACAAGACAAAACACTAAAAAAAATTGCTGCTCCAGCTCAATAAATTATAAGTACTATACTATATTTTACTAACACTAATAAGAATGGTACCTATTGGGTACAGAAAAAAAAGAATTTTCTTTAAGTCAATGTTGATTAATAAACACATTCACGAATTGTGCCAATCGTTTTAATTTCACACTTTATATTCAAATTAGTGTGGTTACCATTGTTCACTTTCAGATTACCTGGGCTGGCCTGCTGAGTAGTCTTATCTTACCTGATTACCATGTTCATAAGATCCTGGTAAATAACGAAGCTTTCACCTTACACCCTTTAAAAATGAGGACCTATCCTTACAGTATTACTATGGAACAGCGAAACCTTCAAGTAGTAGGTATTTTTACTATTTGTTGCTAGATGTCGCTAAAAGAAATGGCAACCTCTAGTACTGAATAGTTTATTTAGAAGCTTTTATTTGTTTCACAAACGGTTTTATTCGTGTGCACTGGGATAGAAAGAATAGAAAGGAAGAAAATACGTTTATTTGCGGTAAACATCACGCAAAGAAAGAACACATACCTACACGAAAAGAACAAGTTGGGGGAAAATATGCGTCACATCCACGCAAAACGGCCATCGCTCAGCATAATACTGCGACCCTATGCGAGACAGCCTTTTTTTTTGGGTTGGAAATTATCAAATAACTTCTCCCGCTCTGGGCGGAGCAGGAGGGCGTGTCAGACTCTTACTGACTAAAGCCAACCCGTGTTCCTTCAGTTGCCTGTACGTTGCCAGGGGCCACGGTATCCCTTTCGGAGTTTCCCGCAACCCCGGCAGGCATCGGTCCTATCGGACCCCTTCAGTTGCTGACATCTCTTTGAGGCGCGCGTGGAACACAACGCGCCGTCAACCCGGGCCTGGTCCTTATCGGACGGCGAGCTACCCATTGCTCACCGTCCGCAAGCCCGCGCCTACGGTGGCCGGGAATCGGCTGTTGATTCCCGACGCCCAGGGCGTCTCCTGCGGCGGCTAGGGGCGTGAGGGCGCGAAATTTGCCTCTCCCTCACGCGTTCCGCCTAATCCTTCGCGAGCATTACTGCTTCGCAGGAGGTGACGGCCTCCCATGCCCTGTCGCTCGGTACCATGGCCTGGACCAGGGCCGGACGCGACAGTTCTCCATGCGAGACAGAGCCTCAGCGCTGGTTTTCAGCGACATCCGGCGTATGTATGTTGTGAAATTCTTTATCATCATATACTATTACATTAAGAAGCAAACCAACCAGGAGTTGTCCTTGAGTGTATTCGAATTGTGCATCAGGGATAATCGTCGGTTGGTGCCTAAGTCCATTTAAAATTGTCTAAGTGGCCTCTGCGAGTTGGCTTCGGCCTCTCACACGCCTTCCAAAGGACCCCATGGTCCCGAGATATGTAAACAAACTAGTCTAATATTGTTAAAATAAATTAAAAACCCATGCACCTTGAAGTTATTTAGCGGCTAAGATAGGATGGGACTTAGGGTAATACATGTAAATTCCTTCTTTCCTGTGAAACTGAGAACAGCACAATCAATAATTACTTCGGCTGGTTTATGGCCGAAAACGAAACTAACGTAGCTTCGGTCGGACAATAATAATAATAGCAGGGGGTTATGCCGTTTCTGCCTACCCGCATAGGAATAAGGCGTGACTTTGCACAGGTGCGTGTATGCACCTATGTACCTTCTTAGTACAGATAATATTATTAGGTAAATGGAACATTCAATCATATAAAGGTGAGTATAGACAAGAGCATTTATTTGTAGCAGTCTAACAGAACATCGAATATTCGCCGTTTTAAATTTTATCGAACCGCACCCCGAATACGACGCTCAATATTTTGTTACAACTTGATTTTAAAAACCAACGAGCGTATTGGTGTAACATTTTATCGAGCAAAGGTACGATCGCGGGCGACGCGAATTGACGTTCGCGGGCGAGGTCGTTACAATGAACGCAAGGTAGATAAATGCTCACTCGCCGTGAGCTTTACCTACGTCGAACGCAGCGTCGAGCATTCGCAGGAATGTTACATTACATGGAAATGCTCGAAAAAATGCTCTAGTGTATACTCACCTTTAAAATGTTATCCACAATGTCACTTAATCTCGTGCTTCCCGGAAAATAAAACATATAAAAAAAACTGTCATACGTGCCTATTACTGCCTATAGAGTTCACTTCAGAAATGACAAAAGTCAAAAAAGCAATCTTTTTTTTTTCCCGGGTTAAGCGTGCGCCCAAAAGTTGGCAACATCCTATATCAGTTATTGCGGGATTCCCCCGTTTAAGTCATTAACTTAAACGGGGGAATCCCGCAACAACCGATGTACAATGACAAACCACAGAGAGCAATATTTACGTGTTTTATTTTATTCCGGTTCAAAGGTTATTACATTGTAATACAATACAATCTTGTTCTTCTGATTATTTACTGGTTAATTAGTTTGATTTGTGAAAAGAATGAGTGAAAGGAAAAGAGATTATCCCAGTGGAGCTATGAAAAGAAGAAGTAAACAGAAAAGGGAGGAGGTTATAAAAAAGATGCCCAAAATTTCTTCATTTTTTCAGCAATCAGCTTCTGTGAGTGATTTAGATTGCATTGGTAAGTACTATCTATTTATCTACCAGTAGCGAAGGGTGAATTTTGTTTTTTGAAAGAACAATGGCAACCTTCAATACATGAAAATACCCGATCACGTACTGTAACGAGCAATAATAAGAATTTTGTTTCGATATTCTGTATTAGTAGTTGATTATTACTCTCAAAGCCATTTTTCTCATAATGCTGGGAGAATAGATAATTTAGCAGTTTAAGATTTTTAGGTTCTGTCGCCCACAAAAAAATATAAATTCCGAATTTTTGACCAAATACTCGTAACCTTACGTATCATACGTTATTTAACATATATTTTTTTAATTCATCTAAACATTAGTTTTAGTCCTCTAGTTTCGAATAATTAAAAAAAATCTTTACTGTATTAATTTTATTCAATTATATTTTTAGATTCTTCTGAAGCACATTCTCCATTAGATGTCCAGCCGGATATAGAAGAAACCCAAATCGATGATTCTGAGAAGTCTGAAGAATTTCATACTATAATTTCGTCAGATAGAGGAAATTTTGGTGACAGTCTAACTGAATGCGAACGAAAAATGATTTTTAAATTGGGTCCATTTAAACCACAAGGACCGTTTCCAAAAGATTCAGAAACAAAGCGATGTTTTTCGGCCTATTATTATTCATATTTGAATAAGGCTGGCATAAAAATTCCAAGACCGTGGCTATGTTATTCTAATGTTTTAAACAAGCCGTATTGCCACTTCTGTTGGTTATTAGCAGATCGTCAAAGCAAATCCTACTCCTCTGCATGGGTTAACGGTGTTTCCATTAGAAGCAATTTTACGCAATGTATATTTGACCATGAAAACTCACAGCAGCATATTAATGCATCCCTGTCATATTTCAAAGTCAATGTATACTATTGCTGTTTAGATATATTAATTTCTCAAACTAAACAAAGATTTCAGAGCCTTTGTGATCTAAGTAATATGTTCGAAGTATTACATCCGGAGAAACTCCTATCTTCTTCAAACGAAGTGATAAAAATGCTTCCGGAAAACTGTCGGCTAAATACAGTACCTAAAGACATTTCAGTTAGTCTTTATGAACAATTAATTGCTCTGAAAAAATGCTTAAAATCTGAAATTCAAACAATTCATTCCATTAAGGAGCTCATGGAATTATTGCTGATAAAATTCAATAGCATTGCATCCAGTTTTCCGGAGGTAATAACAGCATGCTTTCTATTCTTGACCCTTCCAGTTACAACCGCAACAGCTGAAAGAAGTTTTTCAAAATTAAAACTGATAAAAAATTACCTAAGGACTTCAAAGTCAAAGTCAAATAATTTATTTCAATTAGGCACAAAAAAGGCACTTTTGAACGTCAACATTTAAATAATAATTGATTCTAGTTGCCCCTTCCAAAAGGTAGTTTTCGTATGGAGAAGAATGGGCAAGAAACGCCACCGTTACTCTTTTAAAATGTTTTAACAATATCTTGTATACATCAATTATATAATTATATTTGAAGACGATGCACCTAGAATAAGATTACTATCACGTTAGGTAAAAATAATGAAAAATAAGGAATGACAGATAAATTAATCATGGGGCAGGAACGGCTATCAGACTTGTCACTATTGTCTATAGAGGCAGAAATTGTAGAAAAACTGAAATCGTCTTCAGCTATAGATGATTTAATAAATCAATTTGCCGAAAAAAAGGCTAGAAAAGTGTATATTTAATTTGAATTGTTTGGCTAGCTCAATTTCTAGGAGTTATCGCTTAACTTATAATCAATAAATATTTATTTTAATTTAATGCAAGAATTTTTGTTTCTTTTGTGAGAAATCTTTACCCTTCATTTGGGCCCCCAAACTAATTTTGATACAGGGCCCCTCCAAGGCACGCTACACCACTGGTTTTACTTATCTTTTTATTCAAATATACGCAAAGATATTTATGCGGAAGGATTTATATATCAGTTACTGCGGAGACAAGAGAGTAATCACATCATAATAATGAGATAATTTGCGGTTTCTTATATCAAATATAAAATAAAATTATGGAAAATGGTTTTTGCCGAAAAAGGGAAACAAATTAATGAATGCCCGTGTAAGTTAGAACAAGTTGAAAACGGAACAGGAGCCAGAGCAAATAAGCGTCGACTTTGCAGGTAAGTAAAACACAGTATCTATCAATAATATTTACTTATTTAATACTGATACCTACCTACTAATGTAAAAAATCAAACGTAATTTACAGAAACAGTCAAAATCGAAAATCAGGAAGAAGAAAAGTTGGCCGTGTCGTTTTTAAATCTGGCCAATTTAATTTGGAGAAGTGGAAAAAATCTAAATATCATGTGTTCCCCGACATCATACAAGGCTTCATTGACGCTCAGTGGAGATGGACCCTCTGCTACTGCATCCTTACATACATCATCATTTGGCTAGCGTTTACAGGAATTTGGTGGGTTATCTTGGAGCTGCACGGTGACTTCGAACCGGAACATATGCCACACGTTACCAATTCTTCCGACTGGGTTCCTTGTGTGAAAGAAATCTACAGTTTCACATCTTTATTCCTCTTCAGCATCGAAATCCACACGACAATCGGTTACGGAACTAGAGTGATCACACTCGAGTGTCCTTCAGCTATGTTCACAATGTGCATCGAGAGCATTATCGGAACTATCACACAATCTTTCATCGTTGGAATTGTATTCGCCAAATTGACAAGACCGAAAAATCGAGCTCAAACGCTCTTATTTTCAAAGAATGCCATCATCAACCAAAGAGATCGTAATTTACGCTTGATATTTAGAGTCGGGAATACCAGGAAATCGAGGATCATAGCGGGCAATGTTCAAGCTTATTTGATCAGGCACAGCCTCATCGATGTGTTGGATGACCAAATAAAACTAGATCTTTCCATGGATTCTAGCGAGAATATCTCATTTATGTTCCCGGTTGCTGCTGTGCACACTATAGACGAGAACAGTCCATTTTTTTCAATGTCTGCTTCCGACATATTGAAGGCAGATATGGAAATCCTGGTAGTATTTGAAGGTACTATAGAATCAACTGGACAGCCTGTCCAAGTGAAGTCAAGTTACACCACTCAAGAAATTCTATGGGGTCATCGTTTTATAGATATGGTCGAATATCGGAAAGATAAACATGGTTTTGTGATCGATTATTCCAAGTTCGACGAAACATATACTGTTAATACACCACTATGTTCTGCTGAACGATTAAATATTTTCTATAGAAATAATCTGAGAAAATTAAAAATTAATATTTCTTGAGAAGTTTTTCCTTTTCGTCTTACCTTGTCTTTTGTAAATGTGGATTTAAAAGGACGATTATTTGTCTAAGTTCCATTAAATCATGATACGACGTCCTCATTGCCGTCATATCATGTTCCAATGCTGTCACCATTAACTTTGCCACTGTTAGCTGAGCTCTACTCATCCGCAAATCTGCGTCGAATTTCAAAAGTAGTTTTTTGTTTAGTTCATGTTGTTCCTTTATGTATCTTTTCACGTATTCAGTCATTGTCTTCGATGTTTTTGTTCACTTATCAAAGTCATCTATCACAAACACTACATTTACACGGCCAAATAAATCCATTTAAACTCCAGAACTAATAAAACGTTGAATCTGTTTACAAACAACAAAACCGTCGTAATGTTGAAAAATAAGTAAACTCATGCCTACTCAGTTCTTAGTAAGTAGTATGAATTTGTTATTTTAAGGTGTGTCAACCAGTGATAAGATTTCAGAATTGCATGATACAAAACGAATAAAACTAATATGTTCCGAGGTGATTCATACATTCTCGTTTTATTTTGATCAGTTAACTGAAGTAGAAAAATATCGTGCCATCATTTAACTACATGTTGGCAACACTGCACTTGGAGCGCCATCTGACGGACGGCGAAGGCAGTTTCATGTTGCTGAGGTCCTTGGAGTGGGGGCACCAGAGGCTTTATAATGGCGAAGCACAAACGGAGCGGCCTCTTGGGCTTTCGGATTTTGGATAATTTACTACCATCTCGCTATCATTCATTATTATTTTCTGTAACACCTACTTATATTGTAAAATAAATAATAAACCAGTTGATTAATAGTTATCTCCAATTTATTTAAATAAAGTAAAACCTAAAGTTTACATCAGAAGTGACAACAACTTTCACGCCATGGGTAAACAAAAGCGAGGTAGCAGTAGTAAGCGTTCCAAGCGAAAACGTGCTCGCTCCACCTCTTCTTCAAGCTCCAGCGCCAGGACCCCTTCGCCGCCACCAAGGCGGAAGAATAAGGTATCTCATAGTTACACCGAAACTGTGAGTAATACAAATTATATTACTTTGAACAATTTCATACCAGATTTTGATCCAATAAAAGATGATATAGACACCTGGCTTAGCATTATTCAATCTTACGCAAATACTTTTTCATGGTCCGATAAAATGATTCGCTATCAAGCTTTAAATAAATTAAAACGTTCGGCTAAAGTATGGTATGATTCATTATTACGTACAGAAAAGCAGTGGCCTTCATTGGAATGGGTCGACTGGAGGTTAAAATTGTCGGGTAGTTTCCAAATACGTAGAAATATGTTCGATCTTTTAAAAGAAATCATAGATAAAAAACCGATCGAAAACCAATCCCTGTATGAATTTTATTTTGTGCAAAAATGCAAGATAGATCGTTTATGTTTGAATTTTTCTGAACAGGATATTATTTCAATTATAGTAGGAAACATAGGTGATCACAATATTGGTGCGTCTATAGAAGCTATTAATTTTAAAACCAGTGATGATTTTGCTAGTTATTTACAGTCGTGTGTACAAGAAAAATGTAAGACAAGAAAGTAATTCACGGGACATACAGGTTAAACCAACAACGCATAGTCAATCAACATCCTTAAATCGAACTCCTGTATTCGCAAACTCAACCGTTGCAAGCCAACCGTCCACCTCCAGTGTTGGCCAAGATTATAGTCGAAAAATAATTAAATGTTACAATTGTGGAGGTAACCACAAAAGGAACCAATGCGATGCAAATAAATGCGAATATTGTGGGAAAAGAGGGCACGTAGAATCGAGTTGTTACCATAAGAAAAATTCAACAAAACCTGTAGTGAAACCAGAACAAGAAACTAAATTTATTTGTACAAATCCACGCAATAAGTTTATTAAAAACGTTAAAATATTAAATAAGTTTTACGAAGCATTTATTGATACGGGTAGTAGTTGCTCGTTAATATCCGAATCTCTAGCGGATAAAATTTCTTTGCCTTATATCGCACTACCCTCACCCGTTATTTTACAAGGATTTTCTAAACAAACTTATAAATACGTAAATAAAAAGGTTACGGTTAGTCTTTTTTTAGATTCTATCTATTTGAGTGATATAGATATGTACGTTTTGAATGACATGGTTGGTTGCGATATATTGCTTGGAAGAAATGTAACTGAACGATCTGATTTACTGTACTCGCGTGTAGGCGACCAATTTAAATTTCAATGCGCGAGTAAACTTACAGAATTTTGTAATAATATAGGCGCTATAGATTTAGATACATGTGCACATCAAAATGAATTATTGGCTTTGTTCAATCGATACAGTGATTGTGTTGCTTCAAGTATAAAAGAACTTGGAAAAGTTAACAATTATGAAATGGTAATTAATTTATCTAGTTCACAACCAGTTCAATGCAGACCCTTTAGAACTTCGTATTCGGATAGGCAGGCAATTAGGGAAATAGTGAAGGAATTAGTAGAAAATAAAATTGTACGAGATAGTAATTCCCCTTATGCCAGCCCAGCCCTTTTAGTTGATAAAAAAAATGGCGAATAAAGGCTCTGCATTGACTATAGGATGTTAAATAAAATTACAATCAAGGATAAATACCCTATGCCCCGAATTGAAGATTTATTAGATAGGCTTCAAGGACATAAGTGTTTTACAAGTCTAGACTTAAAAAGTGGGTATTATCAGATTTTACTACATAAAGATTCTATAGATAAAACAGCTTTCATTACAGAAGACGGACACTATGAGTTTTTAAGACTTCCGTTCGGTTTGGCAAACGCTCCGTCATGTTTTCAACAGATGATGAACAAAGTGCTTGGGAATTTGAGATTTGGCAATGTTATTATTTATTTGGATGACGTTTATCTCGTTACTGAAACAGTAACAGAAAATATCAGGTTATTAGAACAGGTATTGCAGGTATTTAGAACGAACGGTTTGACACTAAATCTAAAAAAGTGCCACTTCTTTAAAAACGAAATCGAATTTTTAGGCTATAAAATTAAACCAGGGTTCATTATGCCAAATGAATCAAAATTACAAGCGGTTAGGAATTTTCCAATACCCAAAACTGTTCATCAGCTTCGACAGTTTTTAGGGCTAATTAGTTATTTTCGTAAATTCATACGACATTGCGCCGTTTTATCAGCACCACTTACCAAACTGTTGAAGAAAGATGCCGTTTGGGTATGGGATGATGTACAAAATCGGGCATTCCATATTTTAAGAGACAAATTAACCTCTGAAAGTATTTTGGCCATTTTTGACCCCAATAAAGACAAGGTTTTGTATACAGACGCAAGTAGGGATGGTATCGCCGGTATACTTACCCAGATCGATGATGAGGGCGAAAAGGTCGTACATTATTATAGTAGGCAAACTAAGGAAGATGAAAAGAAATACCATTCCTTTGAATTAGAACTGTTAGCAGTTGTATGTAGTCTTCAAAAATTCCGATTGTACTTGTTAGGTAAACAATTCCAAATTATTACTGACTGCAGTGCGGTTAAGTACGCCTTAACTAAAAAGGATATTATCCCGCGAATAGCGCGTTGGGTCTTATCGACTCAAGAGTTCTCGTTTGAAATAGTTCATAGGGAAGGATCCCGGATGCAGCACGTGGATGCCTTGAGCCGCAATCCCGTGCCATCCGGTGAAAAATCGGAATCTGAGATAATTATGTCAATTACAGAGGCAGATTGGTTGTTGACAGTACAGGTACAGGATTCGGAGATAGTAAGAATAAGAAATATATTGGCATCAGGAGAGGCCGATGAGCATAAAGATATTTTTAACAATTTTGAACTTTTAGGCGGAAAAGTTTATAGGAGAACTAGTCAGGGACGTAGATGGGTTGTGCCAAAGAAATGTATTTGGCAAATCATAAAATGTAATCACGATGATTTGGGTCATTTTTCAGTAGACAAGTGTGTTGAGCGTATACGTACACGGTATTGGTTTCGACGTCTGCGTTATATTGTAAAAAAGTATATTAAAAATTGCTTGAACTGTATATATTTTAAAAATAAGGGAGGTCCGAAAGAGGGACAACTGTACCCTTTGCCAAAATATGCACAACCTTTCCACACCCTCCATCTTGACCATTTAGGACCGTTCGTAACAACTAGAAACAAAAACAAATATTTATTGGTAATTGTAGATTCGTTCACAAAATTTATATTTATATGTGCTGTACGTAAAACTAATGCGATTGGAGTAATTAATGAATTAGAACGTTTATCTAAAATATTTGGAAATCCTAAAAGAATAATCAGTGATGCAGGTTCTTGTTTCACTTCAAGTCAATTTTCTCAGTACTGTTTAAATAGAAATATTAGGTTACATATCGTAGCGACAGGAGTACCTCGTGCTAACGGACAGGCGGAACGGTTTAACAAAACCATTTTGAATGCCTTAAAAACTATGGGTGCGGATACTAACGATGATAGGTGGGATGAGTGTATTAAGGCATTACAGCAGGGACTTAATAGTACGATACATAAAACTACTCAAGCCGTTCCTAGTGAGGTAATGTTCGGATATAGGTTACGTATGGATAGTGATAGTCTCGCCCCAGATCTTGATAGCGAAGCATTGGTAGACGTGTCAAAGTTGCGCGAAAAGGTGGACGAAAATATTAAGGCCAGTGCAGAGGATCAAAAGAAAAGATTTGACAAAACGCGAATCAAAGCCACACGGTATACAGAAGGGGACTTGGTATTGGTCAAAATACAAAGTCAAAGTAATGATGGTCAAAGTCGAAAACTAATGCCTGCATTCAAAGGACCATTTCAAATAAAAAGTGTCCTGGAGAATGATAGATACGAGATATCAGATTTAAGAGGTAGTCAAAGAAGCTCTAAAATGTATAATGGAGTAGCCGCAGCGGAAAATATGAGACCGTGGATTAATATTGATGATTGGAGCATGGAATGAATATAAAGCAAATGAAAAAAAAAAAAAAAAAAATCAAAACCGTGTTGGCAAGGTATTTAAATAGAACTGTTTTATTGTTTTATTTGATTTGATTGCCAATAATGTTCAAAGAAAACTGTTTATTAATAATCTCTATTCCTTGAATAGTATGTCAAATTAATTTCCCTTTTGAGTTAGCGAGCCTAGATAGAATACTGTACCGCAATAATTGTTGTATTGCACATTGTTGAAATGTAATTATGCTTTGCTGTGTGTTTACAAGGTCAACTTGGTACGCTTGAGTGAGTGAAATACTCTTCGGGTGCAAGTGACATGTCGGCTATAGGAAAACCTGGTCTCCTAAGTGTGGCAAAGTCCCTTTGGGTGCAGGAAGTGGCATTGCAATGCATGAATTATATAAGTGCGCAATACTTCTGGTGTCCTTTCTGAATGCTTTTATTTATTTGTATTTTAACATGGACATATTATATTTTGATTTCAGTATCCTATCCAGACTCGTGAGGTGCCTGGGGCAGGCACCATGCAGCATGGCCGTGTTGGCAACACTGCACTTGGAGCGCCATCTGACGGACGGCGAAGGCAGTTTCATGTTGCTGAGGTCCTTGGAGTGGGGGCACCAGAGGCTTTATAATGGCGAAGCACAAACGGAGCGGCCTCTTGGGCTTTCGGATTTTGGATAATTTACTACCATCTCGCTATCATTCATTATTATTTTCTGTAACACCTACTTATATTGTAAAATAAATAATAAACCAGTTGATTAATAGTTATCTCCAATTTATTTAAATAAAGTAAAACCTAAAGTTTACATACATAGTCTGCTTTTCTGTAGTTTATTGATTGTTATACGTAGGTACAGACGCCTGCAGGTCAACCTACCCGAAACTCAAATTTTCCCAATCATCTTTGAACCTTATACTTTAGTGATAAAGTTGAAAATCTATTAAAGTAATTTGACAGATTGTAATGGGTTGATGTGTTGGCGTCTGTACTAGGTAAAATACAAGACTTACCTACCTGCATAAGTTTTTGTTTAGATAAAAAATGCGCTGCTCCATATATTTGTGTTCAGCTATCTAATTACGCAACACATTTTCGTAAACGATTACGACAAATTTCTTTCATTTTGACAGTTCAACAACATTCATTGCGTTATTTACGTTGTTGAGCAGATTTTTTTTTCGAGCTTATGAAGCTATGGATTAGCAATTAGTTTCAAAACTATTCAAATTCCGATTGATCGTGTATTACGTAATTAGGTTAGATTAACAAAATGTATGGAGCAGCTGATTTTTTTTCGGAATTTCTTTTTCTTGGATAATGTTTTCCCAATATTTTAAACCTACTAATTGATAGGTAGATTTATCTATCTATTTAGCCTGTAATGTCCCTCTGCTGGGCAAAGACTTCCCTCCCTTTCCCTTCCTTGTTCTACACATGTCTATCCTCTACCATTACGACGGGCCAGTTCTTTCACTAGGAGTCAAGTTCATCTCTTCATGTTCGTTTTGGTTCGCGATATCGCTAACTTGGGACCCAATCAGTGGTTCTCACAGCTCATCTGACATACGGCAGAAATGTCCGGCCCACGGGCCCAATACTACTTAATATAAGTGGGTTTTCGGGAAACGTTCGTGATTCTGGTTTTGGTGCGCAGTAGGTATTTTGTGTTCCTTTTCTTTGTTTGAGGTAAAGCACAAAACTTGAACTATAATATTGAAGACTTATTCCAAAAATGAATTCCTCAATTTTTGCAGTGTAATCCGCCCCACTACTTCCGATTTGGTGGGGCAGATTCCACTAGTCTAAAATCTTGTGGATTCTGCCCCACTAGGGTTGGCATCTTAGAATTTGTGTAGGTAGGTGTGGTCGTATTTTATATTTGCTAAGAAAAGAAAGAAATGTATACCTACCTATCTAAATAAAATGTAACTAGGGCTGGTAACGATATATAGACTTACTACACACGGCTACACATCAAGCTATACATTTCCAGTATAAGCTGACCTCGCATTTTACGGAAATCCTATACAATGCGAGATCAACATAAACTGGAAATGTATAGCTTGATGTGTAACCGTGTGTATGTCGTGGCCAGATCTTAGAATTGTCCAGCAACATTGGCCATATCGTTTAAACGTCAACGTTTAATGATATTTCAGTCGGCGTTTGGCCATATCATTAATGTACTATGTAGCATGTTACGTCGCGGCAGTGGCCGGCAAGCGCTACTTCCAAGTTGATCGCTTTCCATAAATCATATTTGGAAACCCAATAAAAGTCTATCGACTTTTTTTGCGTGGTCACCCTAATTTGTTAGATTTGTTGTATGCCGCCGCCATGATGCACAACAAAAACATAGCGACATCAACGCCTCTACCGGTGGATAATCTAACTATTTTACGATAATATCGTAAAATAGTTTCATAATGGCCAAACATTAGTGATCATAATTATGATCACTAATGTTTGGTCACATCATGAAGTAGTCGTGCGTTTAACTGTTCATATCACTAAACGTTGAGTATTCAATGATCTGGCCAGGCCACATCATGATGTGACCAGTAGATGATGTTCATTTCATCATGAAATTATCAATTTTAAGATCTGGCCACGACATGTACCTACATAATCTGCGTTCGCAATTTATTTGCCAAACATGTAAACAGAACATGGGTTTTCCACTTATACAAACATCAACTTTATGGAAGTGTAAATAAAGTTGATTTTAAACCGACTAGTACGGTTGAAAAAGTCATAAAAAAATATGAAGTTGTAGCGCAAACTGAACCATATGTGTAGGCATTACAGTTGTTTTTCCTAAAACTCGTGTTTGTTTACATGTTTAGCAAATTAATTGCGAACGCAGATTAGGTAGTGTTTTTAAATAAAAGTACAAAAATAATTGATGAGAAATTTTAATTTATTTGTTTCTGAAAGGAATCGGATTGTAAACCACAGATTAATTACACGATATGTTACAAATAAAATAAAATCTCAGTAACTAAAGTACTTAAACCTTTAAAATCACAGATATGTATACAATGATTTGTTCTTAGGTACTGGTTCATTCTCATAGTAAGTTCAAAAACACTGATTGAGTATGATTTTGTCCCCGTAAATAGTAAACGAAATGATAATTTATCTATTGTAAATTTGTAACTAATAAAATCTCAGATAAATCGTCATTTGGCACGGAAAATATAGACGGTGCACATGGAACAAAGGAGTGAAGCCATGAGTACGGGTTGTTTGTATAGTAAAGATGTTTCTTATATTTTATATTGGAACGTACTGAGTTGATTAATCGGGACGCCAGCGCCGCCTAGCGACGTTCGATAGAGTCTACAACGTAACGCTCGGACCGGCCGCCAGCCGGGGCCGGGGCTCAGCAGAGCAGACTTCATCGGTGGCGGTCAGTCAAAGAGTATAGTAATAGATGCGGTCAGTCAAGCAGTGAACACGTTTAGAAACTGTCGAGCGTTTCGAATAGTTGTTTCGTGTACCTTCAGTGTGTGAAATGCCAGTGTGATCAATGTTATCGTAAATTATAATTTGATCTGAACTGCAACGGTTTTTCTATTGCGCAATAACCAACACTACGGGACCCATTAGTACGTACAGATAATACAGTACAGATAATGTGGCCATATAAAAAGTTTCGAATAATGCCAAACTCTATATTTCATACACAGAACGTAGCACGTAGATTAATTAATCGTAGCAGCAAAATCTGTTGATCATTATAAATGTACGAAATGGAAAAAAAATAAGACTAAATGTTAGAACAAACCACACATTAAAGCTAATATTGCCAGTATTCAATATTTATGATTATTTTTCTATAGCAGCCCTATAATCGAATGACGTTCATTATTGCCAACCTACAGAACAACAAATAAAAAATGACAAAATTGTGCTGTCATTTTTCTGTCCATCGAATCAATCACTGTTGATTTTCTAAAACAAGTTTATTATTGCCTTTCATAGGAAAAGATGTTTCGAGCTAATAATTTTGATAAGTTGCTTGGTGAGTAACAAAAATGTAATTGCTTTGTTTTGTATCATCGCGTACGTCTACAACAAAAATTACAACTTCATTGTCACAATTTTACTGGGCAGTTTTCTCTGATTAGCATTTAGCTTTCTTTATTTTTCTTCCGAAATAGTCAAATAGTGAGCCTATACTTTGCAGATATGTCTCACAGCCTTACAGAAACATACACATCCCATTATCAATACCTATGCTGATTACCATTCTAAAATGGTGAATTAATTTGTTCTAGATAAAGCTACAAGTAATCTACGCCTGGATCCCGATTGGCCGACTATCCTACAAATATGTGATTTGATTAGACAGAATGATTGCTCGTAAGTAATTTTATGACTAATATAAATATTTAAAAAGGTCAAAACATTGAATTACCTAATTAAGTCTTCTATCTTGAATGACCCCTAAATTCCTGGTAGAAAGCTATAAGCACTTTTTAATTTTTTTTAAACTGTTACTGGCTTTAATTAATCAGAATCTAATAGTATTCTGCTCCGCTATGTTATTTCTCACGATGTTTTTGTGATTATTACTAATCAGTCATTGACATTTTTTTGTATACAACTTAGAGATGTATTGCATTACTTATTTTGCTCATTATAAATTTCATTTACTGGATAAAAAAATAAAAATTGGTACTTCTTAAGTCTATCAAACACTTTAGAGACATATTTATAAATAGTATGAGATTCAATTAAATCAATTAAGTGGCACTATGTCCTCATGTGTGTCGAATAGTATGTTATGTCACACAACACAATAGCAGAGTGAAAATTGTTGATCAATGAATCTAAACTATTATGAGATCATAGAATAATAGGTCTCACAATGAAAGCAGTGATCCTGACTTCACATTGAGGTGTTATCACATTGTATGCAACACCTACCATATGTGACTCATCTGTAGTTAGCTTAACAGCTAATTGGAGCTAAAACGTCACAGTATGGCGACAGTCCTGTTGTTACTTTGACTGTATAGTAGAATGATTTTGCATGTCCTAAATAATATATCTAAAATAAATATAAATGTTTGTTACTTGTGCCCAGTTGATGGCAGTAGGCTAGGGCTCCCTATTACGTGGGATTTAAACATATCTGGTGAAATGTGGGTTTACTCAGGTAGACCTCTGCATAATTCTTCGGGAAAACAGGACTAATGTGATGTTTGTAATGTTATCAATGCTTGTTACAGACCAAAATATGCAGTGACAGCAGTCAAAAAGAAACTGTACTCATCAAACCCGCACCAGGCTATGTTTGCTCTGCTCACCCTTGAGAGTATTGTCAAAAATTGCGGTAAGCAAACTTATTTATTTAGTACAGTCATTTTTATCTGTATCAATCAATATAAAATCGTTTTTTTTTTTTCTTTGCGTCATATTTACCGCAAATAAACGTATTTTCTTTCTTTCTTCTTTCTATGACTAGCCTATTCCCAACTATGTTGGGGTCAGCTTCCATTTAGTCATTTTTATCTGTATGTTAAATAATAATATAAATAAAATGTGCATATTGTCATTGTTAACTACACAAATTCTTATTACAATGACCAAAGATGGTCATACTTAAATAATATGTTAATTATAAAGTAAATAAGTCCACAAAATGTACTGAATATGCAATTAAGATAACGCTAAAATACAAATGGGGTCATTATCTTCAGAGTTATTATAATAATAACAGTAACATGAAATTCCCACCAATGACTTAGATTGGTGAGGGGCTGCCCCCTCCCTGTTTTATGAACTAAGGCTTTAATATGAGCAAAAACAATAATTTTCGACAAATTTTACTCCTAGTACTGAGTAGAGTTAATATGATTCATGTTGATTAGGAATTCCAAATTGATCAGTGAATTTCCACTATTATAATAAAACAAGATGTTCAGGTAATTGTTATAGTCTAAATCAATTGAATGTAGAAGGAAAACTAATTTAAAGTTATTCATACAATACATACATTCAGGACATTTAATGTACTTTAAAAATACTTTCAAATATTTATGTTAATTATGGTAACAATAACAACCCTTAGGGCTTTTGCACATGGTGGCGTTTTATATGTATACGCGCGTTCCAGTGAACTTGTGTCGACGACGCCGGCGCGACGCGACACCGGTAATTGTTCTACCGTGAAGTTTTCTTAGAAATTGTTTTGTTAGCGTCGCGTCGGCGTCGTGCCAGTCTGCACGAGGCTTAAAATAAGCGCTGCGCCATGTGCAAAGGCCCGAACACTCAACCACGTCTTTTTGGGGTTCCGTACCTCAAAAGGAATAAAAAACCGGCCAAGTGCGTGTCGGACCACGCAATGAAGGGTTCCTTAGTTGGGATGAATTTATTGCAAGAACAAACTTAACTTTGTAGTTGAAAAACATGCTCTGCACAAAATTTGCACTTTATAGTTTAATATTTCGCAAACGGAACCCTTAATTGAAATTGGTTTTCACACACCCACAAAATATTTTTGAACGACCTTTCCAGCGACATCTCACACCATGGGGTAGACGAGAAAAAAAAAACATCCCCACTTTAAGCGTAGAGGAGGTACACTCAAAAAAATTTTTTTCTTGTTTATATTTTACCTTTTTATCGGCGCGATTAATATCATGTACCGTCTCTTAACTAAGTTGCGGACAGACAGACAGACAGGCGGACATGGCGTAACTATAAGGGTTCCTTGTTTACTACGGAACCTTTATAAGATCACTCGTGTGTCTGTCTGTCTGTCTGTCACAGCCAATTTGCTGCGAATCTAACGAACCGATTAAATTTAAATTTGGTACACATATAAATTTTTGTGGACCAAACACGGACGTGTAACGAAAATAAATGAATATTGAATGTGGGGGTCACTTTATGGGGCAAATTGAAAAAAAAAAAATAGTTTTGCATACTGTACCGTGTGACATATCAAATGAAAGGGCTTGTTGTGAGGATCTCAAATACATATTTATTTAAATTTTAAAATAAATACTTTTAAAGATATTTAAATTTTAAATTGCTCAGCAGTTTCGGAGATAAGGAAGGAATGGTCAATTTCATCCAAATGGATGAATTTGGATGAAATTGACCATTCCTTCCTTATCTCCGAAACTGCTGAGCCCAGAATTTTGAAAAAACTACAGAAAATAGATGTATACTTATAGATTACAGGAAAACCTATAAGAAGTCTATGGTCTCAAAATAACATTGTGAATCTCCCAATATTGTGCGTACATTTGCAGTTGTAATGTATGGCAGAACATGTTTTTCAACTACTAATGTTAAGTTTGTCCTCCATGAAATAAATTCATCCCAACTACGGAACCCTTCATTGTGCGTGGTCCGACACGCTCTTGGCGGGTTTTTTCTTTATACAATACTGTTATTAATTTGAAGTGTATGTAAAAGGTTATAAACGAAAAAAAAAACAGAACACCTATATGTAGGAAATGTGTCTAGTAAATGGTAATATTATACTCAACTCATATAAGATCTGAGAATCTGACACCATTATTGCCAATCCATCGTTTACATACTACCTCATTGAATGATTCACAGGTGTGGTTTCTCACAATAAATAATCTTTTGTCTCATAAGGTTCTGGAGTCCATGATGAAGTGACATCTAAAGCATTTTGTGAAATGCTCCGTGACCTGGTGAAGACCACACAGCATGACAACCTTCGCAGCAAGATCCTCGAACTAATACAAGCTTGGGCGTTTGCATTCCGAAATTCACCCAAATACAGATCAGTTCAGGTAATACTAGAATAATCTTATAGTTATTACTAAATGGAAGTGAGGCTAACAGAGCCTTTTTGGCGAAACTTCATAGATTTGATGGATGTCTATCTACCCCATGGGTTCCCAACCGGTCGAGTGAACGATGGGGGGGCGCGGCGGCGTCTCCAAAAATAAACTATACATATATTTATTCAATTTTAGTTTTTTTATTAGAAAAGGTTTAGGTGGATCCGCAAAAGACGCAAAGGTAGCCCGCGAAATTTGTTTTACAATTTGCTAATAGTGTCAGGTTGTATCTTGATCAAAATATTGGCCTCAAATGTCATGATTTCATGAAAAAGTCATTTACTAAACCAATTCTTACTTAGAGAGATGTAGGTATTAATGATTATAATTCTGTAAATACATACTATCGAAGAACTTCATATCTAAGCAGTTTGAAAACAAAATCCCGTGAACACGATGACCACATCTGTTACCGCCCCGGTTCTATAGTATCCGAGCGCTGCAAGCAGAAATAGTCCTTACGGTGTATAGATATGAACTTCTTCGATGGTACATATGTTATGGTCGCGAATCATATTTTGATCAAGACACAGCTTCAGCTTTTCTGCATAAGTCGACAAAGTAACTCGGGGGCGTAGTGATTATAAAACGACGCGTATGTTAAGACCCTTAAAATCTAGCTAGTAGCAATAAAACAAAAAAAGCAATTTCCTCAAATCATAATAAGTAGTTATTACCTAAAGTAAACAACTGCTATCAGTTGCTCGTTAATTGAAATTAATATCAATATTTTGGTTTTGCTAGTTAATTTAATAAAAAGGTATATACCGCCGTGGTAGGAGGATTACTTACAAAACAATGCATATACTAGTATCACCTTTTCAATGTCATATCATAAGTACTTTTAATCAATGCAGCACTCCACTGCCACTGACTGACCTATGGTAAAGGTAAACTTCATGAAAAAAACCTGCACTTAGTGGGCCAAACCAATTAGTTATTGCTTTGTGTTTACCACCGAGCCTCTACAGCACAGTGAGGCAACATCATGCTGGTTTAATTTCTTACTTACCATGATATGAATAAGGGTTCGTCCATTAATCACGTGAGGCTCGAAAGGGGGGTTCGGAAAAAATCACGAAATAAAATGAGGGAGGGGTGTAGTGAGATATCACGTGTAAGTATGAATTTTTTCGTTGAACACCCGTTTTCTAAACCGAAAAGCGGCACTAGACCCTGACTCGCCGTTGCCAGGCAACGATATAAACCTGTATTTAAAGATAAAATGAATCTGTTTTTGTTTTGTACTAAAAAAATACACGTGATTTTGGGTAGGGGGAAGGGTTAGTTTAAAACCTCACCATGTATCACCAGGGGAGGGGGCAGGGGTTAGAAATCTGCTAAAAAACATCACGTGATCAATGGACGACCCCCTAATCTTCAACTTATCCCTGCTTGCATCCGGACTTGTTTATTTTTTAAGTAAATATACCTGTAAATAGCATTTATAAAATATACCTATGAAATTGGGGAAACTTCTACTCAACTTCAATGTGACGAAAATCAGAACAAATTTTCTCGAGTCGAATTATTCAACCATTTACTAAATATGCCGAAAATCAAGTAATAACTTGCCAGTTCCATAAAATAAGAATTTTCAGTAGACGTGAATTGTCACAGTTCACCGAACGTTTTAGTGTCCCATTCCAAGGTTAAACAACATAAGTTCTTTGCAACATTGATCTAGCCACACCTGTAATTAAATTATGTCGGGCTTTCATGTCATTGCCACATTTGCATCGCAGTGTACCGTAAAGTGTAAACTACCTATCTGTTATTCTGTTCCTAAGTTTACAATAAACATACATATTATGAGGAACTGACGCCCATGCACGTAAGCGCTCATTTAATTAAATTTCACTCTGCTGTAGAATCAAATAATTGTTTTGTTTACAGTACGGGTCACATGTCATGTCAATGTCCTTTGGAGTGATTTTATCTGTATTTATGTGTTGCTCAGATTGCGCTTCTATACATACCTACTATCCTTATTTCGTATACTAACTTCGTATTATGGTACCTACAGTAGTGTTCATAAATTCATACTTTTTTTTCAATAAAACAATGCAATGTTTTATTAAAAATAACTTTTAATACAACTTATGTTGTATTAAAAGTTATTTTTAATCAAATACTTTACTAAATTCAAAACAGCCGCCTTTCAATCAGTTTACATACGGGCGCACATGCCGTATATCTATAAACAGGTATCTCTGTTGTGTACATAGGTACCTAGGTATTATAGTATAGGTATACCTGCGAATGCCGCGTCACATGTTATCAGTCAGACGCAGTATGAATCATAATCTCGCGAAACAACATAAACAGTTAGGTAGCAACTCTTTTGTGCTAGCTATCGACGTTTCTTTTCTAAGCCCCTGTGATAAACGTTTTAAATAAAGGAAAATGGTAAAATATTGTATAAACCAAGTGAAGTGGTAATGTCAGTCAGTAGTGAGAAATTTCTGTCATAATTTTGTTTCCAGTGTGATTCTGCTTAGTCATAGTGAAGGATTTACTGTGTTTCATAAAAATGTTCTTTTGTGAATAGGACACTGTGAACATTTTGAAGGCTGAGTGTTACAAGTTCCCTCCTCTCAAGGAGTCTGACGCTATGTTCTCTGCTGATACCGCCCCGGAGTGGGCAGATGGAGAAGTTTGCCACAGGTATGATATTATTAATTAACGTAACATAACATCACGCCTGTAATCCCCGAAGGGAAAGGCAGAGGTGTACCTATAGTACCACATTTTTCCAGTTATGTTAAAGTCCCATGTTATAGGGGGCGATCCTATTGCCATCAACCGGGCACAAATCCAGACTCCTGCTGCTACTGAGAAATTCCTGATGGAAAAACCTAATAATACTTTGCCCAACCCGGGAATCGAACCCAGGACCTCATGCTCACTGGTAGCAAGCGCTACTGCTAGACCAATGAAGCAGTGAAGTTATAAATTAAGTGTAGCTAAAAGGAATGTAATAATACTAAAGTGGAAAATAATGCCCAAGAATTTCCTGTACCAAAATATACAAACATAATACATAATAAATATACATTTGAAACAATATACAAATGCTGTTGTCCAGTAAAGTAACAAATTCAGTTGATTAGTTTTCCTTAAGTTGCTGCTGTTAACCTTAATTTTCCTATAAGACAGATTCAAGGCTTTGTACCTTGAAACAGCTCATTCCACTACTATAAAGTATTTTTTTTTTTACATAGGTATTTCTTTTGTTATATAACAGATGTCGCGTGGCATTTTCGTTGATGGTGCGACGACATCACTGTCGCGCGTGCGGCCAAGTTTTCTGCCAACAATGTAGTGCCAAGCAATCTACCCTGCCCAAGTTTGGAATTGAAAAGGAGGTAAGAAGAGGAAAAATCTATCAATTATTGTGTGTCTTGGACCTTATCCAATATACCAATAGAAGGGTGTTTTTGTAAGTTCAAAGTTAGAGGTGATAATAAAATTATGTATTCAGTATCTATAGTTTGTCATGTTACCGAATAACTGGGATTTGGAGATCAGATAGGCAGTTGCTTCATGTATAAGTTCTAGTATTCAGCTGCATCCGGTTAGACTGGAAGCCGAACCCCTCAGCTGATTATGAATCTATGGTTTTCAACATTATGCTGCACAACACACTTCCCTTTGTTTAGTCAATTCTAAACATCAATCCAGCTGTTGCGCTGCAAGCGTACACCAACCCTATACTTAATTTCTGTCAGCATATTTCAACAGCAGGTTGTTGACAGGTGCGTGTGTGTGATGCTTGCTTTGACAAAGTGAGCCGGCCCCCACCATCATCTACAAAGCTGGAGATTGTAGATACCGCCAGCGACTATGGACCTACTACACAACCACAGGTTAGTTTTATTACATTTTTCATAGCACAAAGCTTATGATAAGTGTTAATGTGATACAAGATTTTGATTGTTAATTTGAAAATAGCACTAGAATATTCTTTGTTCTGCAAGCATAATGCCAACATAATATTTTGTTAAATATGCTGTTAGTAAATCTATTCATTTCATCATGATTACTTTAAAATGCACACTAAATAATTAAATGCATGTCAAAACAACAATATGTTGCACAAATATTTTTGGGTATAAATGAGTATTGAGTACACACATTAATTTGTTCAAAAAAAAAACGGAACACTGCACTTAAAAAATACTTTATTCGTAAACTAAAATGGAATAATAACACTATCCATCGTAAGAATCACCCGGCATTTCACCACCAGGTACCAACATTGCGATATTGTTACCATTCAAAAGGATTTGGTCTAGTTTAGTTATTTTTCTCCCCTCTGGCGTTGATTCATACTCTGTGACGTCATCCAGAAGCATGTTTACGAAGTCATCGAATCCTTGTAAGGTTCCGACCATTTCTTTGTCGTTTTTCATGATGATATGGATCCGAGAGCCTATACACTTGTCCACAAGTTCAAGAGGCAACAGCGTGTTAGGGTTTGGTAGCGAAGCTTGCGCCATTTTCAGATATAACGTGTTAAAATGAAGATAAATTACGTTTCTAATCGAATATCAAGTAAATAAATTACTAAATTAGTGTTTTTTTGATGATTTACGGAAAAACACAATCACGCTACTTTTTAATTCTAGTTTGACATAAGCGGTTTCGTTCGGAAATGTGCTCATGAATGGACGCTGTGAACAATAAATAATAATTACAAATTTTGGTGGTATAATTTTCAGTCATCAGTGTGTTGCTGATGCTGCTGTTTTTTTTATAAAATTGTGAATTAAAAGATCGTATTACACGATTTACCGGTTTTGTCGTTAAGTTTCCGAACGGTCGGAATAGTTACCACACCAATAAAATCAGTAAAGGGGTAATTGTGGTTACGGTTCGGGTTAACAAGTGCACTATGTCTTATTGACGTATTACATTCAACAATTATAAAATATTCAATAGATAATTCTTCCTTTTTTTTTCAATCCAATTTATGCATTTATAGTATGTTATTAACAGGTCGTGTAATAATTTGCCGTCATATCACTGAGCTTTTGACACTAGCAGAGGTTTTGTTTGACACTACTTCTTGATAGTAAACTACCATTTAAATTAATTGTTTTATATTAATTTGAATCTGAATAATATTATATAAAAATATTGTATTTTTTATATAAAAAGACTCGATGAATTTTATTTCTGCTGATTAGGGGTAACTGGAAATTGTGTATGGCAATACTAAACGTCAAGTTTGAAAGTTTGTTCTCGTTCATTTGAAAATAACGAATCTGAAAACGAGCGACGAACAATAAGTTGTTTTGTTTTGCGTGGATCACAATTTTGTGGACGAAATGGCTAAAAATGTGACGAACTTTCGTGGTGAAATTTATTTCACTCCAAACGGCAAATTGCATATCAAGGACGAGCCTGTTACTCCTATTGAAGAGGATTTCGGCGATCACAATAACTTGGATTATTCGTTCGACCATGATTTCGGTAATATAAGAAAATCTATGTCTATGAACGACATTACTGCGCTCCGAGAGGAACTAGTGAAGCTCGAATTCCTCGATAAAGAAGATGTATACCACAGACATCGGAAGCCTTCAGGTGCTCCACTAGAGTTGTCAAGAACTAGATTTGTGTCAATGGCCGAATCTATTTACCATTTCCAAAAGGATACTCCTAGTCGTTTTCATACGAAACGACCTCAGATATTCCGTTCTCAAAGACCTAATGGACCATCAGGTCTTACTGTGCCTCAATCACCTATGCTGCGATCTAAGACACGCTTGAGACCGTCACATATTTTATCTCAGCAAGAGAGAGAAGAAATGGAGCTAGAAGAAATCAGAAAATACAAAATTAAAGCAAATCCTATTCCAAGGTCTGTAATAGAAGGCACTAAAAACCTTCCTGAAGTGCCAAAGAAGCCCATAACCATTCCAGAGCCTTTCAAGCTAACAGAAATTCAGAAGAAAGCAGCACAATCTTCTGATGGTAATCATCAATTCAAGGCTCGGCCAGCCCCTAAACACATACTTGAGAAGCCTCACATACCTGTTAAACCTCCAGTACATGTTACCAAACCCATTAGCCCCAAATTCCGCTACAAAAGAACAAACTCTGCTGATCAACTTAGAAATGATAACCTGCTTTTTATGAAACCTCAAAACAAACCTAAAGGGGAACATCATCCTAGAATGGGTCCACTTAAACCCGAGCCATTTTCATTTGAAAAAAGGGATGAAGAACTGAAGCGTCGAAGAGAAGAAAGAATCAAGCACCAAATTGAGGAGGAGCGCAAACAGGCTACCTTGTTTAAAGCACAACCTGTTCCTGGAGCAGTTAAGAAACGCATGCACTGCACTGTCCATAATGGGGGCTCATCTTCAACTACATCATCATCAGAAAACAAAGAGAATTTTAAGTTTGAAGCTAAGCCACCAGTGGTACTTTACAAACAACCATTTAAACCTATACTTCAGTCAGCGCATCAAATTAAAGCTGCTCCATTTGAGCTCACAACAGTGAAGCGTGCAGCTGTAAGAGAGATGTTTGACAAACAATTGAAAGAAAAGGAAGAGGAACAAGAAAGAATGAGAGTGTTGAAAGAAAAAGAACAAGAAGAAGCTGAGGAAAGAGCGAGGGCTCAGTTGAGAGCAAAGTTGATACATCATGCTAAACCAGGCCCTAAAGCTGGAACTGCACCATTTGTTCCAGAAAGATCTGTTGCCCCCCTCACTGTGCCACAGACACCTCAGTTTATTAGACGCCTCAAACAAAATTAATATTATACTGTCTATCAAATGTATTTTCAATTTAAAACTTTTAAGGAATACTTTTAACTCTCTGTTTAGATATTCCTTACAACTGACTGCTATCATGTTTTGAATTTATATTACTTTTTCATTATTGTACTGACATTGTAATTTTTATTGATAATGGCATAATTAGGACATTTTTATTTTTCTCATTAGGGTTTAGATGTTATTTAAATTGATATTTTCCTAGATGATAATTTTGTGGTAGATGTATGATTTTCTGTTTAATAAACAATATCTTTAACTCTAAAATATGTTTTATTTGACTTGGTCTAACCTCAATATAGTGTAACTGATTACTTTCAAGATAACATCAATTGAGTTCAATTTAAGTATGTCTGAGTCACATACTGTCCAGTGCGTGACTGGATCATCATGTCTACAACCCATTAATTCCATAGTTTAATTCCATTTATTTTTGTGGGAGGCTTATGTCCAGCAGTGGACGTCTTTCGACTGAATGATGAAAGTATGATGTAGAATTTACTGATTGATTGTTTGGTTTTATATCAATTGCCGTGCTCCAACACCCAGCTAATAAATCTACAAATAAATATCTACTATGGGTAGGGTTGTGCAATGAAGTAAAAAACGAACCCTATGTCCCTATGTAATTTATTGTGTGTACATCTATAGAAATAAATAAAATTGAAGTGTCCGTTTGTAATGTTATATATATTTTTTTTAAACTAAATTCGAAAGTATATACTGTACAATTTATTATTGCTTTTTTTTCAATTTTCTGTTTAGTTGTTCCGGGACTCACTGGCAGATAGCTGTTTTTTTTTTAAATACGTTGCCCCACACTAGGAATTTCTCCTGTATCGTGGGTGCGTTTACAAACATTTAAACTCACATACACAAACAGCCAGCCCCGGAACAAAAGTAGTTGTTCAGGTCATACAAATATTTGTTCCGTGCGGGAATCGAACCCGCGACACGCAGTTTAGCAGTCAATCGCTTAACCACTGCGCCAACCGTGCCGATTTTATAAGGAGTAACTTATGCTAATTTTATATTAGAAATAGAATTGGGTCATAATAATAAAAGAAATAAATAAAACTGACGCGGCACGGGCATGGAAACATTTGTCGTGTTAATCCTACTGGGGCGGTCAATAGGTGAAAAGAAAACGGAAATATAATTTCTCGTAGGGGTAGGCAGATGCATAGTGTACCACATCTTGTCAGTTACCAAGTCCCAAGTCTCTGGGCCATTCTGTTTTTGAAGCTTGCTTCAAAAACGGCTTTGACAGTCGTTACGGGTCGTCAGAGGCCAGAAAGTCTGACAACCAGTCACCAAGGGGTATCGTATTACCCAATAACTGGTTTGCAGCGGTCAGTTAAGCTGTCGCTCCATGTAAAATACTGGTATTCAGCTGCATTCGGTTAGACTGGAAATGAGAAAAGGCTAGGCAGATGATGATTTTATTCAAATCCTTTCTAAATGCGTAGCTGTAAGTAGTTACTCATATTTATCCTCTCTCATCTCATATGTATGCAAATGGTTTACTTCAAGACTACAATAAGATAGAGGGAACATAACCGAGGCTACTTCATGTTTGTTTTAATTAAACTTGACTTAACTTTTTTTTTAATGTGGGTCTGCAAATCCTACATAACAGCACAATCTTATATTATGTATCTATTAAATTAGTAGTCACACCAACAATCATACATGTTGTATGTTAAAAGGGGTGATTTAGCCTATTTAACATCGCTCGGATTATGTTAGTTTACATTTAGAATAAGATCTTTTTGTTAACTTGTATTAACCATTTTCTGTTAATAAAGACCTTTAAAAATCAATCAATCACTAATCTATTCACAGGCGAAACGCACTGGTGGCAAGACTGCAGAAGAATTACAAGAGGAAGAAGAATTACAGTTGGCGCTTGCTCTCAGCCAGTCAGAAGCTGAACAGAAAGAAAAGGAACGCAAGTCACGCCATCACATTGCGCCTGAACCTGTACCGCACCATCCTACGTGTGAGTATATTATGCTGTGACCGTTATAAACCTAACTTTTCCTCGCGGCTTCGACCGTGTTGAGGTCGGATGTTATCACACGGAAACGTACTATCGGGATAAAAGTATCCGATGTCCTAATCCGAGTCATGGTCTATGTGTGCCGAATTTATCAAAATCCGTTCAGCCGTAATAAGGCGTGAAAAGGTAACAGACAAGCATAGACACTTTCGCTTTAATTATATTAGTATGGATGGACCCCAAAATATGTCATTCATACTGTAATTCTACAGCCGGTCTATTTTGTAAAAATCTCACAGTGAAAACTCAGAAAAATAAAAATAAGTTTATTTGTCACAGAAACACGTGCATACAAAAATACAAGAGTAATCAGAAAACAAAATAGATCTAAGTACATGAAATTACGAGCATAAAACAGAAATAGTCGGCAGCTGCACGTCATGACTGTGGCAAGAAGGCTTCCACTCAGACCACTCACCCACTTCGGGTGACCACTGATTTTCAGTGGTCCCCCGAAAAAGACGTACGGAAATCAGTCAGGTTCAGTGATTTGTACGTAATAAATAGGTAACAAAATAAAAATAAACAGTACTACAACTATACAACGAATTATATGATTAAATAATATAAAAATTAATGCGCAGGCATCACAGTGCGTACTATAGAAGAAATTCATATCTAAGCAGTTTGAAAACAAAATCCCGTGAACACGATGACCACATCTGTTTAACGCCCCTATTTGCCAACCAATTTAACAAAAAATACAAATAGTAATATTTTGTCGTTTTTGTTTTTTTATTTGTTTTTCGTGTGTTTTGTAGGCTCTGTTACAATGATCACAGATTACAAAAACAAGGGACACATAAAAAATCTGATGCTGCGATACTATTGGTTGATGAGATTTCTATAGCGGTCGAGCGATGCAAGCAGAAACAGTCTTTACGGCCCTTCACTGGCCTTCATTAGTGAAGGGCCAATCGGAGCGACGAACGCGGTCGATGCGTAAAGTCGAGATGGTTAAAAGAAACACACTAGGGCCACTGTTGCATTTCCCTATTGCGTATATGAGCGTGAAGCGTCTCAGGTGAAGTGAGCCGTATGTATTGGCGGGATCGGCTCACTTTCACGTAAGTTTTTACGGCGAGATTTTTGCCGAATGGATAAATAGGTATTCCCCCGCCGCATAGTGGTCCGAAAATCGAGCTCCATACTCATAGAAACTTAGTCAGGAATTTAAAAAAATAAAATTTTTATGTCTCTGGTACCCTTGGCCCTTTACGTCATATTAACGTATGGTTGTGTAATTAAAGAAAATTATAGGAAAGGTCCATGAAAAGAATATTTGATGTTAGTGTTTTTTACTAGCTACTAATGCCTAATGCTACTGTCATCTACTTTCATTGATCCTCCACTGCACGACTTTGATCATTCTAAAACATACCTTACTTTCTCTGCACACAAAAAAAAATACACAACGCCGTAGTTTGAAAGAAGAAGGTTGGCACATACAATCTTAAAACATTAACATAAAATAATTCCAGTGTCTTCTGACACTTCGCTACTGCTGAGCATGAGGTTCTGGGTTCGGTACCCAGGTCGGGCAAAGTATTATTATTATTTATTATTAAATTAGACTACAATGGTCCATAGTGTTAGTAACAAAATAGCTTAGCCTATGTTAGTAGTAGTTATTGGATTATTCAATCAGATATTTCTCAGTAGCAGCCCGGAGTCTAGATTTGTGCCTGATTGATGGCAATACGCTATTACATGAGTCTTAAATAGAACTGTTGAAATGTGGGTGTATTAGGTATACCTCTGTCTATTGCTTCGGGGATTACAGGCGTGATGTTGTTATGTTATGTGTAATTCCAGTGTCTCCGACGCCATCGTCCGTGAGTGCTTCCCCGGAACACAGCACGCAAGCCAACTCGGAGCTGTCGCGGTACCTCGACCGCAACTACTGGGAGCAGCGGATATCTCGCGAAAACACCGTCGCGCCCACCGCGCCCGCTCCTGCCTCGCACACGTCTGATATTATTGAGGTTTTTATGACTCTATGTTGTTGGAATAAGTAGACGAACCACCTGATGGTAATTGATATTCGCCGCAAATGATATAACTGGACATCTGCTGTACCATTGGTATGGCAGGTGCGTAGCTATTTGAGATGTCTCATGTAATTACGGGGCCATCATACCCTTTAAACCGGAACACTGCATGGTATAAGAAATAGGAATGATGGTGGTATTACTTACCAGGATGTCTATCCTAGCTATTAATATAGTCGAGCTCTTCATAAAGGAGCTTATCCTAGTAATAGACAATAAGTAATACGGGCTGGTGTTTGCAACTAGACGTCAAAGCGCGTATTTTGCGTATGGGTGGGAACATAGCTTATTCGATCCACCCCAGCTCCTTAAAGAAGGCCAGCAACGCTTTGGTGTTACTGAAAATCTCGCGTAGGGTACCTGGGGTACCGAAGTACTTTGCCCTGTATGTGGCGACCACCGGGCAGCTTAGCACATGAGCTGCTGTTCGATCGTCCTCCGTGCAGGCCCTGCATAAGCGGACTCTCTGTGACATCTATAACAAAGAGGTGTTTATTTAATGACCCATGGCCAGTTACAGCTGCTGTAACTGTACGCAGCTGTTGTTTCGTAGTCGGAGAACCTGTTTCGTGGGGCGGCCATCGATTGTGGGAAGGGCTACCCGAGACTGTACACTCACTTTGGTCCAACCATAGTTGAGGATGTTGATCCCTGGTTCGCTTCCTTACCGCAGCGCGTACGTACCCGAAGGGGAGCGGCGCGATAGGCTCAGGTCACACGACGAATTTGCCAGAAGGGGGTCGAGCATGGCACCAGCCATACTCGATCCTTTGTGAGCGAACCGCTGTGTCATCCATTGAATGGTTATATTATTGAGGCTTCCCACTTGGTTGAGGCGCTGGTGGCACTCGTATATCAGCCCAGAGTCAACTGTGTGACTGTTTAACGCTTGCAGAACAGCCATGCTGCCTGAGAGTATGCGGATCGAGTGGTCCTTAACTTCTCTGGCCATGATGGCTGAAGCGGCTAGAGAAATACCCATGCATTCGGCCTGGAACACTGTGTTATGGATTCCCAATGGTGTGGCTATGTGTATGTTGGAAGTCCGAGAAGATTCCAGCACCTGTGCCACTACCTGTTGTGGATCCATTTGTGAAGATGCGCAGTTCCGTGGGGAGTAACCCCGCATTGGCGATCCTGAAGTTGGATTCTGTATTTTTTATCAAAGATATTGTTTGGGTACCCGCTCATTTATGACTTTCGTAATGGGGAACTCCTTGTTAAGTCCCTCAAGCAGCGCGGTGTGTTGTGTCTCTTTTACCCCAGACATTTACTGCATTTAGACACACCGCCGCCATCGTCAGTTCCTGCTGTATGAACAGGTGGAGCGGTGGAAGTCCCTGCAGCAATCGAAGCCATGCTAGCTTCGATTGCTGCAGTCGGAGTAGTCCTCATGCAGCCCGTGCAGACCACGGGCAGCGCAGCAGTATATAGTGTCTCTCTTAATCCAGAAATGTTGTGTGCTTATCCTGGTAATTCTGTAGTAGTGCTGTAACTATAGATTTACGGAACTCATTCAAAGATATGGTGTATGAAACAGATGAGATATGAGTGTCTTTATTACATTAAGGTAGGCAGCAAGTATAACGATACATGATTTATCATCCGAAAGTGCGTAGAACTTTCCATAATCCTACAATCATTTCATAGTAGTTCATATATTTATAATCTTACTAATCCTTTTATATTTATTTACTTTTTCGGATATGCGTCATAATTAATTCAGTTTATTGTTTTACTGACTATCATGACTATCAGTGACTGGGCTGTAGAGTTTAGATAGGCAGTCGATTCATGTAAAATTTTGGTATTATTCAGCTGCATCTGGTTAAATTGGAAGCCGACCCCAACATAGTTGGTAAAAGGCTAGGCAGATTGATTGACTATCATGAAGCCTTGGCCGCAATACAGCACAAGTCGTCATACCTCAATGTAGCTTTATAGGTGAACAAAAACTTGAATGTTTGCAGGAATTCCCGAAGCCTTCTACTACAAAGGTTCAAGATGATGATGCCGAGGACAAAGAAATTGACGAATTCGTGGAGTCACTGAAATCTCAAGTTGAAATATTTGTTAACAGAATGAAGAGCAACTCTTCACGGTATGCCAGTAATCATTTAAAACATTTACAGAACATTATTAACTTGAAGAATATTTCCTTTAATTTTTAACTTTAATTTTTCTCAGAGGACGTTCCATCGCCAATGATACATCTGTTCAGACCCTATTCATGAACATCACGGCCATGCATTCACGTCTACTACGCTACATTCAGCAACAAGATGACAAGCGAGTCTATTTAGAGAGTTTGCAGGTAAGCATACCAATCTTCCGCCGCAGGAGACGTTCTGGGCGTCGGGAATCGCAGGCCGATTCCCGGCCACCGTAGGCGCGGGCTTGCGGACGGTGAGCAATGGGTAGCTCGCCGTGCGATAGGACCGATGCCTGCCGGGGTTGCGGGAAAGTCCGAAAGGGATACTGTGGCAATTGAAGGAACACGGGTGGTTTTAGTCAGTAAGAGTCTGACACGTCCTCCAAGTTATTTCATAATTTTCTATCCAAAAATCACCAATCTTTTTAAAACAACGTCGAAAAGAAACACGTTCAAAACAAAACCAACATCATTTAAGCCATCCTAGGCTTAAATGATGTTGGGGATAAGCTTAATTTACACAAAGAGATTTAATTGCTCGTGGCATATCAAAAGTTGAAACAACAATAAAAGTTGTACTCTCTAAACAGTGTTTAGATGATGTAAGTCGTTTGTTGTTTCAATTTTATGCCACAGACAAGAAGCTTGCTGCATGTATACGTTTTAGATTTCTGGGGCAGTGTTGCTGGGTTGTCATATAAGAAAAATTTCAATAGTAGCCCTTTTTGAATTTTGCAATCAATATAGATATGAATGAGAATACAGACATGATGTTATGTGATACCTACCCTAAAATCCTTTCGCAGGACAAAGTGACGCAAATCCGCGACAGCCGCGCGGCGCTGGACACGCTGCGCGCCGAGCACGCGGCGCGGCTGGCGGCCGCGGCCGACGCGGCCGAGCGCCAGCGCCAGATGCAGATGGCCGCCAAGCTGCAGGCCATGCGCAAGAAGAAACACGAGTACCTGCAGTACCAGAGGCAGCTGGCTTTACAACGAGTTCAGGTACGTAACACTAATTATTTGTCTTAAAAAACAACTTTCTTTTTTCCTAATTATTTGTGCATTTTTTCTAATTGAAATATCTTTTCAGGAACAAGAAAGAGAAATGCAGATGAGACAAGAACAACAGAAGCATCAATACTTGATGAATGCCAACAACTTTTATATGCCCGGCGTTTCCATGCCGCAGTACCAGGGGGGTTTTTCGAACCAGCCTATTTACGCGAACACACAGTTTCATCAACAGATGCTGGCCGCGCAGGCGGCGCAAGGGCAAGCCACTACCGATAACAATGTGCCGGTGCCTGTGCCGGGCCAAGCCCAAATGTCCACAGCAAACATGCCAATGAACATGAACCCGATGGGAACTATTCAGTCTATGCCACAGCTGCCAAACACGTTCTCTACGTTATCACCGGCTGCCGGTGCTATCAACCAGGTTCCAGTCACCGCCCAGCCATCCATGAACCAGTCCAACCTACGACCCAATCTAGCTCAACAATTACCACCACTTCAGCAACAAATGATGCTACAGCAAATGCATCAGATGCGCATGCCAGTTCAAGCTGGTATGCATCAAATTGTGCCACAGACTATTGCAAATGGCATGCCGGGGCCAAGCACTCCACAACAGAATGGACAAAATCCACAGTTACCAAAGCAGAATTTGCCAAACCAGCCTCAGCAGCAACCTAATGCTATGATGCCTCAAATGTCTGTTCCACAACAAAATATAGGTCAGCAAAATATGAGTCAACAATTAATGAATACCAATCCAATGCTTGGACTACAAATGCAGAACATGAGAATGTCTCTTATGCAAGGCAATCAACCAAATAGTAATCAACAAGTTCCAGTTTCTGGATATCAAAACATGAATATTCCTAACCAAGTCAATACTCAACAACCAGGATCTCAAGCTCCAAATTTGCAAATACAGTCACAAATGCAAATGCCTGGACAAGTGATGCCCATGCAGGGACAGCAAATGATGCAAGGACAAACTATGCCTGGACAGCCTCAAGGTATACAGATGAACAACAATATACCGCCTCAGGGACATCAGGTTCCCCAAACCCAAGGCCAACAGATGCCACCGCAACAACATCTTCATCAGCCGCAGATGCCACTTAATCAACAAATGCCTATACCTGGTCAAGGAATGCAGCAACCAGGTCAACAAATGATGATGCAAGGGCAACCAATTCAACATCAAAGTCAAATGATTAACCAAGGCCAAACACCACAAGGTCAAGTAGCACAAGGTCCTTTGCCGCTTGGTCAATTACCTCAAGCTGGTCCACAGCAAATGAATCAAGGACAGATGTCCACTAGTCTCCAAGGCCAACAAATGATTCAAGGTCAATTACAACAGCCTGTAAATCAAACTCAGATGCAGATGGGTCATCAGATGCAAATGGCACCTGTACAGCAGATGCAGCAAGGCCCTCCAATGCAAGGGCAGATGCCCCAGCAAATGGGAATGCCTCAACCACAAATGCAACAGCAAATACAGCAAGTGCAACCTGGGCAACAAAACATACCAGGACAACAGAAAATGCAGCCGCCGAACGTGCCGCCAGGACAGTTACCACCCGGTACCAACCAACAGGCGGCACAAACACCTGGCAAGCCCGAACAAAACAATAACACAGCGGAACTAATAAGTTTCGATTGAGAATAACAGTTCTAACATTGAGAGATCCCTGCAAATGAATGACTGGAAATAATAATACTTGTTCTAATATTACGTAATATTAAACTATATGCAATAATTATTATGCACTTAGATATCGTGCTATGTTGTGAGTTTTAAAACCAAAATATTGTCATGTATAGATAAATTTGAGATTTTATAGAAGATAATATTGAATGCCTTTACTTATAAACGTTGTAAATGTGAGATGATGTGTTAAATTTATAGTCCATTACTATTAACAAAGCCTTTGAAGGAGAGGTTCCCAGCATTTTTGCATTTTGAAAAATAAAATAATATTGTTGTAACTTTTATAAGTAAAGCGGCTCTCAAGCTTTTTAATTATCACAAAATAGTAAACAATTATTTATATTACCATTAAGATAGTTCCAGATCAAAATTTGGCAGAAAATATGACACAATAATACGAATTAAAATATCTATCCCATTAAATCATTTGCTGTAGTTGATAGATTCCTTTTAGTTAGAAAAGCCTTGTAATCTATGTAAATGCAAATATGTATAAACTATTCGTCGTTCGTAAACCGTAGTTTATTTAGATATTAATATAAATGAGAAATTCTAATATTTTATGTTTAATTATCTTCATTGATGTGGTAATTGTTTTGTTATAATATTTTAAGTTATATGATGTATATTACGACGTACCAATAAAAACAAGAAAATATACTTTGTATTTATTTAATAAATCTTATCAAATAACATTGGCAGACCACCGAGAGACACGACTTAAATCGGTCGTGGTCGTAGAGTATGTATGTTCTGTGATAGTGGTGGCAAGACAATTCGAGTGTAGAGCAGACGATGAAAAATCTTTCCGCGACGATGTAACTTATTATAACATTTGTGGAAATCCCAACAGTCTATTTGTCCTACGTGTGCGTTATTGCATTTGATTTTCCTTATGTTCTATCGTCGCGGACAAATTCTCCCTCGTATGCTCAATGCCTGATGGTTCTTCTGCCGGTTCTGGCTGTCCTGTCTCTCGAACGTTAAACACGAGCCACACAGCGGGCTGTGCTCTGGCATCTTCAAACTTTGGGATACCGCAACCTACAGAGCTGAAGTGAGCCAAGCTTAACCAACTACTTGAAATATGTAGGTTAGGTATAGGCTATAATCTAATGTGTACTCGTTGCCTCTTGCCCCAGCCCGTGTCAAGCCTTAGTATTAATCCTAAGGCTGCCTTTCCATTACTTAGGACTCGTCCTCGACAGCCGGTGGAACTTCGTGGAGCATTTCCGACGTTTGGCTCCCAGACTGGAGCGGACCGAAGATGCCTTGAAGCGGCTCCTGCCCAATCTGGGGGGTCCAGACGCCTCCTGCCGGAGGCTCTACGCGGTCCATGGCCTTATGGGGCACCGGTGTGGGCGCGTTCATTGAGGCGGTGGCCAGCCCGCCTGTTGAACGCGTCCCAGAGGGTCATGACCACCCAGCTGGTCTGGGGATACCGCACGGTCTCCGGTGAGGCGGGTGTACGTTACCCCAGCAGGAAAGTGTCTCCTAGAGTTATATGAGAAGAACGTTTAATTTGTGCCTTAGCTGCTGTAAATGTGCCCCCACATAAAAAATGTGTGCCCCCTCTCGTTTTGGAAATAAACGGAAAAAACGATTCCTGCTGGGGTAACGTTTTTCTAGCAGGAAAATTCTAAACGAATGATCGGAAAGAGAAAAATTGTGCACGGCCAGAGAGCTTATATGTGTGCCAAAATGTGCCCCCAAAAATAAAATCTGTGCCCCTTCAGGTTTTCGAGATATTGCATTTCCTGCTGGAGTAACGTTTTGCAGAATCGTATATCTCTAAAACCATTTCATGTGCCCCTGTAGAATAAACATACACGAGTAGCTCTTAATGTGTGCCCCTTAGTGCCCCAATTAGATTTAAGAAAATATTTATAGTTTTCAAGTTATCGCGGTTTTATGAAAACCCGAAAAAACATCGCAGCGCCTAAATGAGACAAGGTATAAGTTAGCTGAAAACTGTATTCGGTCCTTCTTGACGCTAATAATAACCATACAAAGTTTCAAAACTGTTCATGCATGCGTTTTTGAATAATCTTGCTAAAAGTCAAAACGATGGTGTCATAACTTTGACGGTAAAATACAAGGAACCGGCTCAATCCCAGATGTGCAGGTGTAAACCAAAATCATGTGCCTTTAGTCAAAAATATGTGGTGAAAATATTCGGCTTGGAATGATTCGCATTAAGTAAATATTAACAAAAAACCAAAATATGTAAACGGCTGGTTATCCGACCAAATTCGAATGACTACTAAAAAGCGACGGATTCATACATATCGATGACCTTCTTTACTTTACTCACTAACCGGTTCACACGTGTTGTGCCTGAGTACGCTGAAGTAGAAAAGTAATAAGTCACTAATAAGTAATAAAATGAAGTTGTTATTGGATTATATTCTACTTGCTGTTTCTGTGACTTTACACACGATTAAGTACATTATAAATAGTAGCCTAAGTGCTATTCCAAGGTAAGCTATCTTCTCCATTCTAAATTTAATTAAAATACATCCAGTAATTTATGTGTGAACGAAAGAAATACATCCAGATATTTGCCAGGTCTTTGACCCAAAATTTGATTGGACCCGATGTTTAAAAAAAATATAGTTCATGAAATGTGTGATGAATACCTACTACGTAAAAGAGGTAGCTCTTTTTTGTATATATATAAAAAGCCCGTATTTGTCTTTTTATATATATATATATATTTATTAGTATATGAATAAAAATAATTATTTCCACATCAACAAGCTGTTTCATTAGTTACAAGGTCCATTTAATATATTTTTTAATTAGCCCCCAAAACTTTTAAACGCGACTGTACGGACAACAGCTTAGGTATAATACGTCCAATAAAGAAGGTCATCGATATGTATGAAACCGTCGCTTTTTAGTAGTCATTCGAATTTGGTTGGATAACCAGCCGTTGTTTACATATTTTGGTTTTTTGTTAATATTTACTTAATGCAAAACATTCCAAGCTGAATATTTTCACCATTATATTTTTGACTAAAGGCACATGATTTTGGTTTACACCTGCACATCTGGGATTGAGCCGGTTCCTTGTATTTTGCCGTCAAAGTTATGACACCATCGTTTTGACTTTTAGCAAGATTATTCAAAAACGCATGCATGTATTGTTTTGAAACTTTGTATGGTTATTATTAGCGTCAAGAAGGACCGAATACAGTTTTCAGCGAACTTATACTTTGTCTCATTTAGGCGCTGCGATGTTTTTTCGGGTTTTCATAAAACCGCGATAACTTGAAAACTATAAATATTTTCTTAAATCTAATTGGGGCACTAAGGGGCACACATTAAGAGCTACTCGTGTATGTTTATTCTACAGGGGCACATGCAATGGTTTTAGAGATATACGATTCTGCAAAACGTTACTCCAGCAGGAAATGCAATATCTCGAAAACCTGAAGGGGCACAGATTTTATTTTTGGGGGCACATTTTGGCACACATATAAGCTCTCTGGCCGTGCACAATTTTTCTCTTTCCGATCATTCGTTTAGAATTTTCCTGCTAGAAAAACGTTACCCCAGCAGGAATCGTTTTTTCCGTTTATTTCCAAAACGAGAGGGGGCACACATTTTTTATGTGGGGGCACATTTACAGCAGCTAAGGCACAAATTAAACGTTCCACTCATATAACTCTAGGAGACACTTTCCTGCTGGGGTAACGTACACGTGAGGCGGCGAGCCTCCATGCCAGATTGCCGCCATGGGATCTGGAGGCAAAAGGCCTCGGGCACATCTGGGAGTGGCGCGAGGAGGCGAAACGCCGGAGCGTAACTCCGCTGCCGCGAGAAATCGCGGCACAGCGGACAGAGCTCCGGCGGGATCTCATGGCGTCATGGAGAGTGCGATTGTCGCAACCCAGTGCTGGGCACGCCACAATTGCGGCGATAAGTCCCCTCTTTGAGGAGTAGCTAGAGAGGCGCCACGGTGTCCTTACCTTCCGCCTGGCCAGGTCATCAGGTCCAGGTCAACATCGCCAGGTCCTCACCGAACACGGTTGTTTCGGGAGGTTCTTTTTTCGTATCAGGTGCGAGGAATAGCCCGGGTGTCATCACTGCGTGGATCATCCGGAGGACACGGTGGAGCATACGGTGGAGGTCTGCCAGGCTTGGGCAGAGCATCGCCGTGTCCTCGTGGAGGCGATTGGTGGCGGGGATCTCTGGCGTCCGGCCCTGGTCCAGGCCACGGTACGGAGTGAGAGGACATGGTAGGCCGTCACCTCCTTCTGCGAAGCAGTAATACTCGCGAAGGAGGAGGCGGAACGCGTGGGGGAGGCAAATTTCGCACCTTCACGCCCCTAGCCGTCGCAGAAGACGCCCTGGGCGCGGGAATCAAGAGCCGATTCCCGGCCACCCTGGACGCGGGCTTGCGGACGGTGAGCAATGGGTAGCTAACCGTCCGATAAGGACCAGGCCCGGGTCGACAGCGCGTTGTGTTCCACGCGCGTCTCAAAGAGATGTCAGCACAAAGGAATGGGTCCGATAGGACCGATGCCTGCCGGGGTTGCGGGAAAGTCCGAAAGGGATATTGTGGTCCCTGGCAACGTACAGGCAACTGAAGGAACACGGGTGGTGTTTAATCAGCAAAAGTCTGACACGCCCTCCCGCTCCGCCCAGAGCGGGCGAAGTAATTTGATAACAACCTAACCAAAAAAAAAAATGCTGCCGTTCCATCAGAGATGTAGCGAGAGATGTTTGTGAACCTAAACAATAACATCATCTCGGGTAGAAAGGCAGCCTAAGAACTCGCAGTGTAGCCTGCGCTTATACTACTGGAAGGACGCCGATATAATACTGGAAGGTCGCCTGATTAGTCATGTTTACGGTCGGGATCTGTTTCTGTGCATCACGTCTAAGTATTAAGGATTGGATATCTAAATAGGAGCTCAATAAGAAATACTGCACAGCAGTTAGTTTAGACTTCTCAAGTTGTCAGGTCCAACAGCAAGTAAACAGCTTGAAGTTGTTCCGACCCCAAATGTTCGTGCTTCATTTTTTATTCAAATTATTTTGAGTGAACATGGTCCTTAAGGATGATCATTCGTCATTAGAGTTGCATCGAAAGTAAAAGCCGTAAAAGCTTAACTTTTTGGTTTGGTCTGGAAGAATTTATGAAACACCTTGCTACGTTCTTAGTACCTACCCAAGGTATTCAGAGTAGATTGAAATTATGACGCTGATCAAAGGACTAATCGAGAATGTCTTCCTTTATTTTTGATACTTTGTTGAACGCATCAATAAAAATAGCGGGAAACGTAAATTTAATTCAGCTGATTGCTGATTGTCAATTTGTCTGCTTATGTCAAACTGTCAATCTAAAACCAAAACTTTAAGCCGGTAGATTTTGTAGATTCGATTTTTTCTAAATAATTTACATTGTTTGAGTGTTATGTTAAATATTCACCGTAATGGACGATGACAACCAAGATGGACCATTTACCGTTTGGCAAATGTTTAATGCACCGACTATGGTGCTGTTTAACAACTTGGAGCATGCAGCTGATGGTTTGGATAGACTACTAACTTCAATTCTGAAGTTATCAGGGTATGGTTTTAGAAATATTGTTCACCTACATCATTTTAAGTTATATCGTTATAGTCTTTTATCAGTATGCAAAAAGGAACAGTGTTTTATTTACCGTCTTTTTTATTGTGATGTGGTTTGTTTACAGAGACTTCTCCGAAGTGTTAGTGCCCCGGACTGGTTCTTCTAAATATCCAGACTCGTATTATCATGCATTCAATACATGGCTTGTTGGCAGATTATTTTATGTGTGGTCTGTGGAGGGGTTGAGCAGGTAATTATTGTAACATTTAATAGCACGCATGTATTTGATTTTTTTAATGAAAATGGATTCAGTTCCAATCTCTAAAAAGTTCATGTGATTTCAAGTAGATGTTATCATAAATGGTGTTCGTTAGCATTAAACAAACCTGGATGGTAACAAGAGCTTGTAAAATGTTTTTACATTCTAATAATTTTATACTTAGTTAAGCTTAATTTAATTAGTTATTTTATATCTTTATTGATATTTGTGTAAGTCAGCTTTTTGTTCTTTGTTAGACTGAAGTCAAAGTTAATAATTTTGTTTTTCATATTAATTACTTCATATTTTAATTTTATATAATTTATGAAGGTTGCTTTGTTTTATGTGAATGTTGTGTACACCTGTAATTGGTACATCAGATATCTGTACATACCTGTTAACTTTTAATATTTAATGTATGTTGTTGGCATTACCAACACGTGATGTGCACTTTGACTCATATGCCAAGTTTCATAGAACAACTATATCAATTGTTTAATTTTAATTTGTTTTTTAATTTTATTTTTACACATACATAAGTTACGTTTTTATTTATTTGTAAATTCACATTTTGATATTCATCTTGATTTTAATATTGATTGTTATTTTGATTTTAATATTAATTGTAATTTTAATTTGACTTTTGATTCAGATTTTGATTAATTCTCATTTGATATTTATTGTGATTTTAATTTGACTTTTAATTTCGTTTTTAATTTTTGATTTTAATTTTGATTTTAATTTGACTTTTAATTCGGATTCCAATTTTGCTATTATGTACTGTTTCAATGTGTTTCTGTTCGCTTTTCCTACTGTAAATGATTGTTTTATATATATAAGTATATAGTTTTATACCCCACCACGTAATGCTTGTTAAACCTATTAATTTTAATTTTAGTTAAGTACTCAAATATTAATCTTTAATTATAGTTCAGTGCTTGTGGCACATCTTATTTGTTTATGGGGCATGCGGTGCTAACCTGTAATTAATTGTTACACTAACCTTAGATGTTATGTACTTACTGTAAATGTTATGAGTGTAAACAATTATTGGTTGGCCAATAAAGGAAAATAAAAAAATAAAAAATTACCTATTTTAAATAAATAAATACATTGGGCAATGATTGCTGGCTTAGAAAACTAAGGGACGGCCCTTTAGCAGTCACTACCTATACTTTTAGCATTTGGTAATTTATGATGTAAGTTAACTTTATTTTTCAGAATACATGCAACAAGCAAGGATGCTCAACTGAAAATTTTAAACATACTGTGTATGAATGCTGCTTCTTTTTATAACAATTTACACTCTGAATATGTTTCTGTACTAATGAAGTTAGTGCAGTATTACAAAGAGAATCCAAATGACCAGTCAAGAGGACTGTTACTAGAAAACTTTAAATCTGAACAAATTGAAATTCCCAATGTACAACTCAATTTAGAACCTATTTATGTAAATGTTAAAGATATGCAAACATGCAAAACATTGATAGATTTAACATTGCAGCTTCTTGCAGAGAGTTTACCAGCAAATTCTATTTATATGAATAAACACAAAACAGAGTATTGTAAGTTGTTTAATGAAATTCTATACATGCTCGAACATTACAGTGTAGATTTAAAATTCACATCACTCAAGTTTTTCATTACTTTGATAAGTAATTATGAACAAATAGGCATATGCACTTTTCACCAATGTTTCCCACCTGTTTATCTTGACTTACTTTATTCTATAGAAGCCATGTTGAAGTCATTAAATGTATATTATGAAAAAGGTGAAATTGATGCAATGTACTTGGATGGTTTTAATAAACTGATGTGCATTTTCATGAAAATTAATAAAGAAAGTCCTGAAAGAGAAAACAAAGAAATTCTTTTGAATATTTGTACTATTATTCTAAAGACGAAGAGAAATAAAATATTTAATAATGATTTAAAATTGGAATGCTTGTCTTTGAGCAAAAACTTTGATTTTCCAAGAGATTTAATAGATGTCTCGAATATGGATGCAAGCGAAATAGATGTGTTGAAAGAGAACTACTGCAAAAATATACTGGCACATATAAGATCAGAGTTGCAAGGAAATAGCCTCATTGATTTAAAAGGAAGTTGGTATTTCAAGCAAATATTGCATGTAATAAAGTCGATAAAAACCTGTGAAGATAGTAAAATAGATATATTTTTAATAAGTTATCATTTGAAGAGATGTATGTCTTGTTTGGGTATATTGCAACATGTTGCTATTCAGTGTGAAAAGCTGGAAGACAAAAGCAAAATAATAATTTTGTTAAAAGAAGACATCCATATAATTTGGGGATCATTACTGAAGCTTATCGGCTATAATAAGAGCATTATTCTAGGAGACAGTAACTGCACTAGATTATTCATGGACATAATGCTGAGTACAGTAATCCTCTATCAAACTCCATCAAGAGATAATAGTAACAGAATTCTTCAATTATTATGTTTACAAAGTTCATCACAGTTTTCTGAACATAGTTTAGGATACAGTGATAACATTAAATCAATAATCTTGAAGTATATGATGATCATTAAACTTGTTCTAAAAGCAAAACCAAGTGATTCATGGGACAGAATAATTTCCAATTTGGTTAATGGTTTCCTCAAAAATAAAACTGCCAATATGTATAAAGAAGTAAGTGTGAATCAGGAGCATTATTTCAGCACAAACCTACACAAAAATAAACAAATAACCAATTTAATTAATATTTTTTCCAGATTATACCAGTGTGTCCACTTTTGATGTTGAATAAAATATTATCTGCAAGTAAACTTATAGGAGACTTGCTTATGCCAGCATTTCTGACAAAAGATTGTGATATTCAGATAGAAGTTGCTTCAGTCTTACCAGCTATTGCCTGTATGTCACTGGGAACCTATGAAATCATCATCAGTATACCAAAATACTGTTTCGGACAGTCCATATTCTCAAACAATGCTGTAGATCTGGTAATAATATGTTCTAAATGCGATCATTTAGATAAAAATCTTTACTCAGAAGATTTTTTAACTACAGTCAATCAAAATAAAGTTGAGGTATATTCAGAGAGTAATACTTATACTCCTAGTCAACATTCCACTATTACCAGCTTGAAGAGTTTATTTGCAAAGTTCTTGAACTGGAAGCAGTATGCAGAGTTGGAAAATAGTGGCTACTGGAACTTGTTTGCTAGACTCTGTCATCACTATTATGTGTTGAATTATGGAGTTCCTGTAGATCTATTAAATGAAGATAACAGTCAACATGTTCTCAAGTCTTTCAAACCATTCATTGATGATAATTCCGTGAGTATTTAATGCACCATTCATGTAACAAAACAATTCTTGTAAACTTGTATTTTGTAAATCAATTTTGTTTCAGGGTGAAAAAGATTCTGAATGGAATTCTCACAAGGATTCAGCTTTTAGTTTATGTGTGAATGTGCTTGTGCAGTCCACAAGAGCCAGTTTGGAGAAAAATGACAACACGGAACAGACTAACACACTGAATCTCATCAAGGATTTTGGATTGTGTTCCAACGAAAAAGTGATTTTGCCAGTAACAAAGCTTTTCGTTTATTTTATAATGCACCCACAGTGCTGTCTTGGCCCGAAAGCTGTGGTCAGTCTAAGAGATGTTTGCGAGCTTCATGGGTACACGCCTAATCAAGTGTACCATCGTTATAAGAAGGACTACTGCAAACTTTTTGTTGAATGTAGCTTGTACAGTGGAAAGGACTTTGCTATATCTCTTCTCAAAGTTGTCAGGGCGTTTGGCTTTGTTGGATACAGAGATTTCATTTCAAAGGATGTGCATCACTTCTTACCATACTTGATGCCGTACTCTGTAACCATAAAAGAAGTTCCTTCAATGATTGAAGAAATCGCATCCCTAGTGCAGTGCTCAGTTTCAGAGTTCTTGATCGAAAGATTCCCCCATATTTACGTTCACGTTTATTTGAACGAGTCGAAGGAAGTTGAGAAGAAATGCCTTGATATTATTGGAAAGCTGACAAAGACCTCTGTATTGAACTTGATAAAAAGACATTTTCGAGTGATATTGACAGAATTTCTGCTGCAGTATTGCTGTGATTCGGAAAAAGTGTTGAATGCTTGCCGGTTTCTGGCTTGCCATGATCCTGATGTGTCGTCACCGACTGGAAGCATGAGTATGAGCACATCGCAAATAGCAGACTTTTTAAATCCAAAGTTTTTAGGAGTCCTGGCATATTTTGATCACAAGTTGGTTAACGCCAAAGTGGCACTGTCGGTGAAACGAAAAGCATTGAAAAGCTTTCCTGATATAATGCAATTGATGGGAGTCAAATATTTGACCCCTCTGAGGTTCAAGGTCTTAGCTACTTTGAGATCTGCTTTACATTTGGCGAAAGACTTTCCAAAGATATTAGCAGAGGCATGGGGCGCGTTCATTCAGAACATCGATACGATATCTCTAGGACCTCTCATGTCCAATTTGGCGGTTTCACTTTTGCAACAATTGGACTACGCGCCTCAAGAAATAAATAAAATATTCCAATACCTTGTTTTGAACAATGAGAATTTGTTGAGCTCGCATATATCAGATCTTTTTTTCTTAGAAGATACCAAGATATCTGATAAAATAAGGATTGTTATAAAGAGGCATGTAAAGCGGACCCAGCCTGATGGGTTCTTGGATAAGATCAAGTGGTACTTACAGCATTTGAATCATGACATACCCAGCATAAAGGCGTATGCGTTTTCCCACTTGAACAAGTTATTAAAAAGTGATAGATCTGAGATACATAAGGCGATATTTGGTGGGAAAAACATAGACCCTGTAATAGTGGAGCTGATAGATTCTTTGCTTTTAGGTGAGTATTTTGGTTTCTTAACTTATAGTACCATTCCTCATGATAAACCTTACAATATGGCTCATATTAATGGTTTCATCTTACATTCTGGTTTCTGGTAACATCATGCCACCCGTAAAGCTGCCTTCTGCGAATAACTACCCTAGTAGCCTTTTCCGAGTTCACCTTTAATTAATTAAAACTGTATGCACTAGTAAAAAATACTGTACAAAGGCGCACTTAATGCCGGAGGCATTTTCTACCAGTCAACCTTAGGGTGATGAAGATACAAAACATGGCTGGTGCAACATAAAGGATAGATTGCATAAGAATACATAGTAAAACATAGATACATACATTTAAACACCAATGTTCACCTACAATTGTTTCCCAGGTTGCAAAGACCCAGACGCCAAAGTAAGTCTCTCAAGCGGAGCGTGCCTCGGTCAGCTGGGCGCTATCGAAGCGGGCCACCTGCCTCGTCAGTACGTACAGCCCGATAGATCGCCGTTCGCTTTCTCTATAGGAGACGACTGCTTCGCTGCTACTGCGTTAGTTGAACTGTCTCGGGCGTTCCAGTATGAGAAGGATACTATGGCAAGTAAAATTAAGACTATCGCAGTAAACTGCAAGTCTAAATTGGAACATTCAACATTCCCAGTTGATCCGTCTTCCGCATCCACCCTGTCCCAGCCGCCTTTTGAGAGTCATCAGGTCATCGGTCCATCTATATATCGATTGACCTGTTAACTGTTTTGTACTCAAGGACATAAACTAAAGTGTATCTCAAGGAGTCATATTTCCCAACGGCAATCAGTCATTTCTACAATCTATGTCGGTGATGCTGGTTTTTATCCCTCATAGGAACTTTTTGTTGATTTCACTCCATGAATTAGAATTTTAAGAATGACAATGCCTACTGCACAGCATCGACATCGTAAATAATCCGCAAACATTTGATTTGTTTCAGAATATGGATTGTTATGCTTTAACAATTCAAGAGATATTAAAAATTTACGACATATCACCAACTGGTAGCAAGAAAGATGTATGGGAGAGCTTTCCTGAACACATGCATCAGATCATGCATCCTCTGCTAAGTTCCAGGTACGTTCAGCAACTGTATTATCTTGTTGATATTTATTTGGCCTTCTGTTTGCAGATGACGAATGAATTTCTTCTAAATACACTTTGTGTTAATACTAGGTACACTTTGGCGTATCCCTCTCAACCGAAGAAAGCGCATCCTTTATTTGGGTCCACTTATGCTACTACGTTTTTAGAATGGGCACACAAGTAAGTTTTTTTATTCATTAATTTTTATATTATTTATACATTTAAATAAAATATTTCACCATCTTTTCCGTATTGTTATTAGCTGGGCAGGCCAACTGATTCCACTGATAGAATCGGAGAGCATACGGGAACTCTTGCGCACAGTACACCCGAGTATGCGGCGTGACGTCAGAACTCTGTTTCTCTTCCTACCATACGTGTTATTGCATGCTGTCAAGTCCAAGAACAATTCACAGTACATACACGAAGAAATTTTGGCTGTCATAGGTATGATTTCAATTCATATTCATTCAATACCAAAATAACACTGGCTTTTAGTTTTTATGTCTCGCGAAGCATGGTTTATACGAGTAGGCAAAACATCGAGATTTCAACAGAGAGAGAAAACAGGATCAAAATCCGTTGCGTAGTTTAGAAGAACAACACTGTCACATTAACAGACGAAAAGCGACTTTAATTTATAACATTTTTAGATTACCAAATAATAAATGGTTATTTTTTCAGGTCTAGAGAACTTAGAAATGGAAAATGCAGTGACCATAGAAAGAAGTAGATATAAAATGCTGCGACATATTAGAATGACTCCTAGCATCAACTCAGTTCAAACTGAAGAAGGCAACCAGGTAAGGCATTAATAAATTAATTGTAAGGCCTACTACGAACTTGAACCTTATAGTCAGGTCGGCTAGATTTAATTTAGAATGACCAAACCATTGAGGCTGACGTACCTAAACAGAAAATCACAGAAATCTAAAACCTTGAGTTGTTTACCAGAGGTGTTGTAAAGCATTCATTATTTTATTTTATTATTTTGTTACTACATAACTTTAGCAATAATATTCAAAAACAAGTCTTTATTTGGGCTACATATTTTGCTTTAATTTTAAGTTGGCTTGTTAACTGTACATGTACCTAGGTACCTACCTACCTTACAAATTAGCATAATTTTAGATCATGTGGTGTTTACCTTTAAGTAATTGTTACACTGTTCAAAGTTTTTAAGACATTACTTTTATCAAGATGTTAGTGTAAACTATTGTTAGTGAACCAAATAAATAAATAAATAAACAGTGTTTGTTCTTAACTTTCAGAGCAAATGCAGTAAAACAATTTACACCTTACTGGACTTCTTGAACAGATGGCTTCTGGAGTGGTGTCACTCAAAGCAGCGTCCAATGGAAAATGACAATTACAAGTAGGTACTAAAATTTGGACTAGTCTCCACAACACAGAATCCTAGTTTGTGGTGTATAGTGTTATTTGCATTCTAATGTTTATGTTATTTTCGTGAACATTCAAGGTTTTTTTATTGATTAAGTCGGTCATGAGCAACGGTTTTACTCGTGCTGCCATTATACTGAAAAACTCAAAAAAACTCATTAAATTTAACCAGCTTTTGCCAGCGGTTTCGCCCGTGTGAATGTCGGAAATTATCCCACGGAAACGATACTAACTACCAGGATAAAAAGTATCCTATGTGTTAGTGCTGGTTATAAACTATCTGTGTGTCAAATTTCATCCAAATCCGTTCAGCGGTTTTTGCGTGATTGAGTAACAGACATCCAAACATTTACATTTATAATATTACTAGCTGCGCCCTCGGTTTCAAGATCCCGTCTCGATCCCATGGGAATATTGGGATAAAAAGTATCCTTTGTAACCCAGGTCATGGTCTACCCTTGTGCTAAATTTAATTACAATCCGTTCAGCCGTTTTCGCGTAAAAGCGTAACAAACAAACAAACAAACTCACTTTCGCATTTATAATATTAGTTAGGATATTAAGATTTTTAAAAACGGTTAAGCATTCTCTAATTCAAATAGCCTTTGTTGTTATGTATATTTTCTATTTATTATTTTATTCATAATATCATTATATTGCAACTTTCATTCATTCGTAGAGCAATATCATCATTCTTGGATAAATTCGACAAGCTAACGATAGCCCGCGGGAATTTCGTTTGCGGCGAGTTAGAACGGGCGCTACAGTACATAGAGCTGTACATGGATGAGAGGAACGACAAGATGCAGGAACAACTGCCGTTCTTAGCCGAGATATACGCCTTGTTGGACGAACCGGATTCTGTCGCTGGTAAGAAATATTATATTATAAAATAACCATAGGTACCACTTTGTCTCCACTCGCATTAGAAAACCTCTATAAAGTTTTATTAAAAATCACGTGAATAGGCAATATGAATATCGAGTTTAAGCAAACTACAGTAACACATATAGAGAGACATTCTGTAATGTTGTAATGAGTAATATTCGTGCTAATCCAGGCCCATACTAGCTTTTCATTCTTATAGTACACTATCAATATAGTCCTTGCAATTTACGAGTGTCATCTTATGTAATTGTAATAAGGTATAATTTGCAATGATTAACGGGAATTCGCGAAATGTAATGACTATATCAGTTTCTCCAAATAACTATTTTAGAAGAAGAGGATGTAAATGTAGCATTATCGCAGTTATTACGTCATATTTTCAGGTATTCTGTCAATGAAGAGGTCTGAACCATCACTAAAAGAGTTGATATTGGCTCAAGTAGTGACCGGAAGGCTGCAAGACGCTGCACTTTGCTACGAAAGATTGGCTCAGGAAGGCCAGCTAGACAGACACAGTTTGCAAGTAAGTTCATGTAGTTTTGAGATTAAAGAATGTTATTGATTCAAATTAATTAATTAATTCAATTCAATCTTATCAGGTTTTGATAGAAAACCTGATAAGATTAATTTGTTGAAGGAGCATGTTGCTAACTCCCCGTTGAAAGGGTAATAATAATCATAATTATTTATTTCTTCGGGTAACCACGATCCACAAAGTGTTAGTAATTGCTTAAAAACCGTATTAGTAAACATGACAAAAAAAAACACTAAAATTAAAAATACACACCACCAGTTGGCGCCACTTTGACAAGAGGTCTTCCATTTCGACAATGAATATAAAATAAAATATATGATGACGTTCATAATTTGTCCGGTGTCCGGACCTGACGTCTCAGTGCTGCCACCTAGTGAACGTCATTTCAGAAAACCCTTATTGTAGGCACATAGACATTTTAGCTTGCAATATACTTGCGATGTCTCTGGTACAGCAGATATCCATATACCACTCGGCGGTTACAATTTACCATCTCGTAGATTGCTTGTTTGGCATCTCATATCAATAAAACAAACACTGCCTTTTGAAAGGCTTTAGATTCTAAGGAATTCATGTTTGATGTTTCATATTGTTCATTAATTTTTATTTCATAAAAAAAGACTCACTCACATGTTTGATAACCCAAAAAAATACTTCAATTATTATAAACTTTCAGGGCATGATAGACTGCTACCTAGGTCTGGACCAGCCATTCACTGCGTATCGGTTACTGAGCGAACATGAAGACGAAGACGGTATGATGGAGTTGTCAGCTGAACCGTTATGGCGGCTGGGACGGTTCGATGATTTGGATGAGCTTTGCAAGAAACCTGTTGTGAGTAAATATGTACAATCAAACACATTTTATAAATAAAAAAAATAGATATTTATTACTTGCTACAAAAACAATTACCAGTATGTAATGTTATAGCGAGGCAAGTTCAAAAGGTGATCGCGCAACATACTAGACTCTTAAAAATATTGGCGGCATGCGGCAGACAGATACCAAGAACTAAGGATTAATGGAAGGAGAAGAAGTCCATTGCCCCGCAGTAGAATAAAAGCTTATAAAAAAAACTTGCTACGCCAAACGATCTTATTTGTTGAATGATCTACCTTTTAAAAATGTATTTTTGCCAAAAGAACTTACGTTATGTTCTTATGTATTAAGTAATAATTAGTGTTATCTTTAGCCACCTTCTAACGAAAACTGGGGTCTCCTTATGGGCCGTACTTTGCTCGCATACCGTCAACAAGACCACGGTGCGTTCCTAATCTCCTGCAAAGATACCACAAGTAGACTACTTGCTCAAATGGATGGCGAGAGCAAAGGAGAGAGCGCTTTGAGGAGCGGCTATCAAAGTGTGCTCGGACTTCATATTATTACGGAAACTAGTCACGCTGAGGAGGTGCTGCAAAGGTATGTTATTTATATTTAATTAACGACCCGCTCCTGTTTCGAACAGTTTTTACGACTTGACAAGACATCGAGATTTCTCTATTTAATGGAAGTTTTAATATTAGTGTTTTATACACATAAACCTTAAAGAATAAATACTCTTAATGTTGATGAAAACCGCATGAAACTCCGTTGGGTTAATAGTAGAACTATGTGGTCACACAGACAGACACGAAAAGCACCTTCAATTTATATGTATAGTTGAGTTTTATGAGGTCAAATTGGTTTTTGCATGTGAGATAAAAACATTAACTAAAAAAAAAGGGGGTGTAGATAAAATGAAATCTATATTTATTCTAAGAACCAGATATTCTTTTTCAAATACAACTGAATGGGTCAAATTAAATTAGCTAGCGAAACTCCGCAGACGTGATGGGTACCGATATCTAAACATGATAAAGCAAAAAATAAATAAATGAATTGATGATTGTTTTGGGGTCATCAACCGCAGTGTACTTGAAATATCAGTTTAAAAATCCGTTTTCTTGTGTAAACTTCACAGACGTAATAGGTTTCGATATCCACGATAAAACAAAAAAAAAAAATTCTCAACTCATAATTCAAGTAACAACACTAACAGCGGTCGTTGAACCCAAAAATCACGTCTGCGGTGTTTCGCTAGCTAATTTAATTTGATCTTGTTTATGTTTGTATGATATTTCTGTAGATTAAAAGATCTAAGAGACGGCGATCGGCAAAGCACAGAGATGGTCAGCCAGTTACTGGACGAATGGAGACGGCGTCTATCCGTCGTACAGTCTGACGTTAGAACTATAGAGCCGCTGCTACGACTAAGGAGGATATTGCTGCAACAAACACAGGTAAGAGTTATATAATAAAGAATTAAAGTGAATTATTGGACATTTTGCTCAGATATTTTCGCATTTTGACGTCATTTAACGATAAAATTGGCTTATCATATTATACTGGTATTCTAACTTTATACCTACGTGTGATTTTAGCAACTTCTAGAGCCAACACATCCTCTAACAGCGAGTCGATTGAAAGCATGCATCGGAGACCTTTGGTTACAAAGCGCGAAGCATGCCAGAAAAGCTGGAATATTCCAACAGGTAAAAAACATATCACCATCATCATCATATATATATCTACAAATACAATTGAAATATTAGTAGTATTTCAATTGGCGTATTACATAAAACTACCTGGGCGACCTCGCTCGGGTGAAAATAGAGAAGACGAATTTTCCCAAATATGACACCTAGTCAGATCGATTTTTCGCCCCCGTAAACCCCTATTTTGCAACTTTCATCGAAATCGTTAGAGCCGTTTTCGACGTAATTACAAATAGTAGTAATATTTGTATTACGCGTTGCTTGGCCATTACAAAATACACCCTGTTCTAATTGAAGTAATGTAAATTTGGTATTAGCAAAGAGACGCATTTTTTTAAATATGCTATTTGAAGAGTTATTATATATTTTAGATTTAGGAAATTCCGCCCTTTTGGAAGGAAAACAAGCGTAGGACATTAGACCGCTTTTTAGTTTGGTCACTAATCTATCATAGGTCACTAGAGTGGTTATGTCACAGCAGTGGCTTGATTTTAGGACAGCAAAGACCTGGTCAGGTTTGATTCTATAGATGTATGAGGAATCACTCATTCTCTATAGAAAAGGGAGGATCCTCCGACCAGGCGGGTTGTCTGGTGGGCTATTGCTCGACCCGTTGTATATATGCTAGTCGTGCGGTAAACACTGCTCGCGCATGATTTTGTGTGTCAGTGTGATGCGTAGTTCGCATGTGGCCACGTAGATGCCGCTACAATACTATTAAATTAAATTGTAATATCAACCATCATGTGCCTAGCCTTTTCTCAACTATGTTGGAGTCGGCTTCCAGTCTAAACGAATGCAGTTGAATACCAGTATTTTAAATGGAGCGACTGCCTATCTGACCTCCACAACTGGGTAACTTTACTGGGTAATACGATAAACCTTACTAAGACTGGTTGTCAGACTTTGGGGCTTCTAACGACCCGTAACGACTGTCAAAGATTCACGAATGATAACCGGGATCAACGGCTTAACGTGCTTTACGAGGCACTGAGAGGGGTCTTGGTATGTAAAGATGGTCACCCATCCACGGACCAAACGCGGCAAGCGTAGCTTAACCTGATCGATCAACCCGTGCGGCTGTGCCACAAGCCCCTTAATTGTTATATCAACCAACACCATAATATGTCTAAAGCATAACACTCCTTTCTCGTTTCAGTCTTACATGTATGTTCTCAATGCGGAAGAATACCAGCCGGAGGAGTTGTTCATAGAGAAGTCTAAGATGTACTGGGCGCGCGGTCAGCACGAACATGCGTTTACTACGTTACGACGAGGCTTAGATGATACCTATCCTATGTTGGAGCAACTCAATAATGATCAGAGGTTTGTAAAGTATTCATTGTGGCCAAGTTACAACCTGTAAGGATTCAGTAATGATTTGCCACTTTTCAAAAAGAAGCACAGACACAAATATAAACAGAGACACATTCGCACACACACACGCAGGCACAAACGCAAAACACACGCATACACACAATCACACACACTAACACACACACACACGCACAAACAAACATCGTATACACACATACATTTTTTTTTTTATGGTATCGAAGCATAGTCGCTTTCGTAACAGCTTTACCACAATAATTCAAACTCAAACTCAACTCAAACTCAAAGCATTTATTTCAATTAAACCATTTACAGGCACTTTTGAATTGTCAAAGAGTCGGTCAGTTAGTCAGAAAGTTGAAGCTAGTTGCCCATTGCACGTCATAACACGTCAAGGTCTATTTTTGCATAAAGGCCAATGTGACAGTTAGATAGTTTCAATTTACTGGCAGTTTTTGTGAAAAATGGTAACACCGTTTACTCGTTTACTTAAATTATCTTTATTTTTACAATGCTGCTTTCAGAAAAATATGTGCCAAAGCAAAATTACTAATAGCCAAGTATAACGATGAAACCACAAATGTTGACGTTGATGTCAATATTGGATATTACAAAGAGTCTGTAGAAGTGTTCAAACAGTGGGAGAAGAGTTTGGTAAGTTCTTATTTCTATTATTTCTAAAGAAAATAATATCGAAGTGCAATGTCCTTGGGTGATTAGATTTTCTGACATCCAAAGTTGTTGAATAAACGCTATTTAACAGAACCTAAAAGCTAACCCGGACATTAGGGGGTCTGACGTTTTTAACCGAAGTTCATCTATTCCATAGTGATTTTTTATTGAACACCGAAGAAATCATCTTAAAAAGAATTTTTTTCCGTATGAATTATTATTGAGAGTTTATCTGAGGACTTAAAAACCTCGCAGCAGACTGGTCCAGGAGGCTTTTTGGTTCTTTCCTCAAAAGACCATTTCAGACACTAATCTACATGGTCCTCATATGGCCTGACCAAGATTATGTCTGGACTTTAAAAGAGACTGTGACCTCTGAGTTTGTTTTGGTCTTTCTTCTCAGAGTAGTCAGATAGGAAACGCCGAAGCAAATTTTTTTTTAAATATTGACGTGTAAAAGTGATTGCAATATCCTATTTTCAGAATAAACAATTTATTTTCAACATTGGCTGAAGTTGTGCCGTGAATTATAACGAAAAGTAAACAAGTTTTAAGAAACCGGAGGGTGCTTTAAACATTACTGTCACTGTCAGCCATCATCATCCCACTGCTATAGTTTGACCGAGACCGCTGTTCCGTGGTTTAGGAATGCGCGGTGAGGCGGGGGGCAGTGTTGACGAACGAATGAGTGGCCTGCACTGCCCCTCCGTGAGCCGCGCACATACCTAAGGCGCGGCACAGCGGTCTCGGTCAAACTATAGGTAAAACCCCAAGGCTCCACGAACCCAGGACTTACTGCAAGAATATTAGAAAAGAACTCTAGATTAACATAATGTACTTATCCCAGGTATGCCTAGGAGCGTACTACGAAAAAGTAAGCTGTGGCGAAGGCACCAGTACTAGCACAATGTGGTCGCGTCGTCTTTACGCACTGAACAGCTACGGCAAGGCGCTGCAGTACGGACACAAGTATCTGTACCAGAGCATGCCGCGGATGCTGTCTATATGGTATGAAAGAAAAAAGAAAGGTTTCCACTTTGCCCCACCAGTGGGGCGGCTTGGTGGGGCAAAGTGGAATAATACGAAAATACGTTTATTTGCGGTAAACATGACGCAAAGAAAAAACACAAAACAAAAAAAGGACAATCTGGGGGAAAATATGCGTCACATCCACGCTAAACGGCCCTCGCTCAGCATAATGCTGCGACCCACACCACTGTTGCGCCACATCGCTGATTTTCAGCGACGGCGTATATATCAGTAACATACTCTTAAGAGGGCGTATTATTATATATCCATACGCGTAAAAAGGGTCCCCGAAACGATCAATTGCAATTATCAAGGTTTACAGTTCCCGTCAAATAACTTTGCCGCTCTGAAGTAGGCTACAAATGGCTGCGCAGTAGTCAAACTTACCTAGAAAACAGTAACCTAACTCCAGAGTGGCAAAGTTATTTGACGCGAACTATACATGAATGAAGATTTCTGAACTGTGCTGAGAAAAGTCGCGTCACTCATAAACAAATGATCTAGACGTTGGTATGAACAATGGTATAAACTGAGATATGGGTTTACTCTAAACATTTGCAAAGTTCAAGATACAGAAAATTTTCTGTCCCACAAGACGATCCCTATACAACGATATAAGCAACAAAACAAAATTTATCCTAAAAGTTGGCAACGTCGCAAATAGCTGTCAATTATTTACCTGTTTGGATTAATTTGGCATTATTACTGTATGGAAATATTAAATTTTGCTAACTAGCGAATAGTTAGCCACATTTCTTATTTCCATACAGTATTATTGCCAAATTAATTAAAACAGGTAACTATTTTACATTTACTCGTATTTGCGACGTTGCCCACTTTCAGAATAAACGCTCTTAAGAAGTCAAAATACTTGTAGACTTGACAACACGATAAGCTAGCTATGCATGCAGTGTGGGGCAACAAAACGTAGAAGATATCTTACCTCTAAACAGAGATGTTGCTGCTCGTCGCGCTGGCAATTCAAGTCTGGTTCTTTTTTGTTGTTCTTATATCGGTACAGTCACCGGCACGTAACTTGGCAAGGTTTTGGCGTATTGGGAGTAAGTTTGCGCATGAACAATTAGTGCAACAAAAAAAAAATACACTTTGTCTTATTTCATTATTCTATGGTTATTGCCATAATTTATTTTTGAACATATCTGTTAAGAAAAGCAAGCTAAAACGAATTCTGCGCACCTACGATTCTTACCAAGTTACGTGCCAGCTACTATACTATACGAGAATTTAACCGGGAAGTTTGATTGTGACGCTAACGGCCCACAATTGTGACCCACCACGCCGGACATACCTGAGTATCGTAACATAAGTTATCCAACCAGCTCCAAGACCTGAAAATTTGAAATTATTACATTGGATGGTCGTCTGAATGTTTACAGATTCCTGTTTAATTTAAGACTTAAATTTCAGGTTGGACGTAGAAGTAACGTCAACAGACACGAGTGCTCACTCAGTGCTAGCACAAATGACGGAGATCATAAAGACTTACTCGGAGAGATTGCCGCTATATTTGTACCTCACGGCGTTCTCGCAGATCGTATCGAGAATCTGCCATCCAGTGAAAGAGGTAACTTAATTTAAAATATCAACGTGGATGACTGCTAGAATGATTTTTAGATAAGTAGTATTAGCGTGGAAATAATCAAATTAATCACACAGTAAAAATGGGAAATAATCGTGCAGAGACAACGTGTTAATCTGTGACGGATTTTTTAAATGAATGTGTAAATGTACGACGACGCGACGTTTGAAATATGACACGTTATTTACTTAGTATTTTTACTGCTGGAAATATTAATTATCCTGCACATAAGAAAATACGCAGAAAACGAATAGATTTAATAAACTCAAACTCAACTGAAAGCATTTATTTCAAATAAACCAATTACAGGCCTTACCTTTGAATTGTCAAGGGCTCGGTCAGTCAGAAAAATGAAGCTAGTCGCCCATTCCAAAGCGTAGTAGGTACCTATGGAGAAGAACGGGCAAGAAATTCCACGGATACTCTTTTAAATCAAAATATGGTTACAAAATATTGGTTACATCATTCATGTTGAAGTTATACATGTGAGAACGATGCAAAACATTGAAAGCGTCCGGTAGAAATATCAAAATTATTCTATAAAATTAAAATCGCCGTGGCAGCTAAGAGATGACCAGTCCCTACTGACGGCGCGCGGCGCCCGTTCACGAACATGACGCATGGATTAGCACCATTCAGCTCTACCATTTTGAAGGGAGCTAAGTGATCCAACACACGCGCCACCATCAGCGAGACAATAGAGTGAGCATGACATACTCTCAGCTCTACCATTTTGAAGGGAGCTAAGTGATCCAACACACGCGCCACCATCAGCGAGACAATAGAGTGAGCATGACATACTCTCAGCCGCCAGGGCACATTCAAGTCAATGAAAGACATAACAAGCAGTCGAAATGTATATCAGTGAGTGTGTAACAGATTAGTGTAGTATCAACACAAATCACAATGTTCGGAATCTATGGCGATAATTAATGAATGGTTTAGAACATACTAGCGACTTGCCCCTGCTTCCAAGGATTTGTGACTTGAAAAAACATAAAGATTTATTTTTAGAATAGATTCTCTAAATAATGATGAAAAGACAGACAAACTCAAACCATTTATTTCAATTAAACCATTTACAGACACTTGAATTGTCAAGAAGTCGGTCAGTCAGAAATATGAAGCTAGTTGCCCATTCCAAAGCGTAGTAGGTACCTATGAAAAAGAATGGGCAAGAAACTCCACGGACACTCTTTTAAATAAGAAAATTGATACAAAATCGACTTTTATTAGTAATCTGTATAAGTTCATATATATAAGCTAAGTAATCTTTATCTTCCAGGTATACCTCCAACTAAAAGCCATAATAGTGAAACTAATAATGGCGTACCCTCAACACACTCTATGGATGATGATGAGCGTCATCAAGTCCAGCTATGCACAACGTATCAAACGCTGTGCCGATGTGTTCGCAGACCCTAGGCTAAAGGAACCGCGCATGTTGAAGCTCATCAGTGACTTCACACAACTCGCTGAGAAGTTGATCGAGCTGTGTAATAAGCCTATAGCTGGAAGCTCTTCCGTAAGTAGGAATTAATTTATTGAAAGTGCTTAACAATAACAACAATATACAGGTGGCACATTTAGATCGGTCAGTATGGGAAAGTCTGGAACTATAAGACATACGAAAAAAATGGTGGCCATTTCGAAAACTTAGTAAAATAAATTTAAGCATATGAAAACAATGCATTTTATTCATTTTAGACATCATGTTTCATAGTAACATTTACTGCTTATGACCTACACAATCGATATATAAATAGAAATAGAATTAATTTTATTTTTCAAAACGTCCGGGTTGGATTCCCGAGTTGAGAACAAGTTTTTTTTTAATGTACGAATGCAGTTTTTCTTGTTACTAAAATCGATGACATGGTTCCTAAGAAGAGATCTTCGTATGTCTTATAGTTTCAGACTTTCCTATACTGACCGATCTAAATGTGCCACCCTGTGTTTGGATTTGGTCGTCCTTTGGTCTGGTAGCTTAACACAATGCGACGTTCCTTCTTACATCTACCTCACAAAACATTCCTTAATAACCAAGCGCCGAAACTCCCGGGCAACGTAGGCCGTGGCTTTGTTGCATTGGCAGTCAACAGACCGACTTGCTCTGCGGTCACTATCTCTCTTCGATAAACATAGTAGAATGAAAAGTTATAATACTTGCGGAAAACGACTTCCGACTGAACTCAAGTAAGCAAATTTTCCAGTATAGGACTTTATTATTAGTTGAATAGTCTACGCATCTTCGTTTGTCCTTCGTGATAAGGGGGTTACCACCCAGGGCGGTGAAACATGTTACATTAGGTGATATCTTGATAAATATATTTTTGATCAAAGTGATTAAAAGAAGTATGATACGATTTTTAGGATAGCAGACACTGGTACTGTAAAAATATTATGATTTTGTGAACATAATTCAAGATTTTCCACAGTATTCTTAGTTGTTATCGCAATACATATTCGATATCTTCCTGAAACTGGTGATGACGTTTCTTTAACAAATCAGTTCAAAATATCCGAGTATTAATGTGGGTCGCCTAAAAGACTGCTGCCATCTGCAGGGAATTTAGGTATATTGAAAGATGAATCGATGGGATGGGATCGAGTACATGTAGACTTAGGTAATCGTGTTTAATCGTGTTGTTTATATAAAGTTCCCAAACATGCTAACGAGTATCTCGTAATGTTGATTTATGACGAAGCCAAGTTGTCGGAATGTCCGTACTGTTTGGATTACCATGATGGTGGCAAATGAAACTGCAAACATTAAAATACCTTATTGATGCACAGCGCGTTATAAACGTTTATGGAGACGCCTTTTTTGGAGTATAGCGTAATATGGGTTTATTTTGATCTAAGTTGACTGCCTCGTTGGTCTAGTGGTCGCAAGCGCTACTGCTTGCAGTCTTCCCTTCGATTCACGGGTCGGGCAAAGTGTCATTGGGTTTTTCTATCTGGAATTTCTCAATAACAGCCTGGATTTGTGCCCGGCTGATGGCAATAGGTTCGCCCCCTGTTATATGGGACTTAAACATAACTGGCGAAATGTGGGTGTACTGTAGGTACACCTCTGCCGAACCCTTCGGGGAAACAAGGCGTGACAGACATGGCGTCTGTCACGCCGGGTATTTAGAGGATGTTTTGATATAAGTTTAGAATATAAAATATTTAAATGATTTCCTACAAAATATGTGTTCCATCTAACGGCCGAACTCTATAACCTATTGTCAGTAAAAGACAGAACACTATTCATAGTACAGTATAATTCTATCTGTTTTTTCTAGTCCCTGACGGATTGACAAAAATAAAAAAAACATAAAATAAATTTAATTCAGACTTTTTTTGATCATATTTTAGTACCTATATTACATTATCAATGAATACATTTAGGTAATATAATACTCGAAATAAATAATTGAAATACAATATAATTAAAATAATAATTGAAAATGAATTAAAAGAAAAACGAAATAAATAATGAAAAATATGTTAAAATAAAATTGAACTAAAATTTAATAATTGAAAAGAAATTAAAATACAAAAATTCATCAGGCAACATGCATCCTGATGAGCCTTCCCACAGCTGGCGATATTGGGATGTTAAAACCATAGATAACCTAATAATATATAATAATAATGTATATATAAATAATTATACACCCAATTAAACACATGTTAATAATTTATAATAATATTAATTGTTTGAATTGTAACTTAGCCCTTTTCCTCTCTCCTAATTTTGCTGTGCCCGACAGGGTCCATATTGATCTTTTACTTGTGTATACCATCTATGTAATACATATGGAATGCAATAAAGAATTGAGTATTGAGTATTGATAGATAGGTTTTTCTATCTCCAGTATGCCAAAAGTGGTGATAGATGGATTATTGACAGTTATTGGGTTCAGCCGTAAGTTGGGTCCAGCAAAGATACCACGACGATTTGGACTACGTTGACGAGCTTCATTCAACTTATAATGCTTGCTCAACTCAAAACCCTCTTACAAAGCACGGGGCGTGCCCCTTCACCGTGCTTTACTTGCTTTTTAGCTTGCAACGCAGACTCAGATCAGAATAAGCCTCCTTGGGTGTCATCATACTTATTTCTACCGATAAAACGTTCATCTTATAACTGATGACGTCATCCTGGACCATCAGTTCAATTCTATAGCTTCATTTCTATGTTCACAGACCACAACAGTATCATCCCTAGTTAGATCGTTACCCCGGCTTCTGGCTGCCGATAACTTCAGCCACGTAATGATGCCATTCCAAGAGTTCTGTAAGATTGTGCTACCATCCAAGGCGGCACGGCAAGAGCGCATAGATTTCAACATACCTACTGAACCACCGGTGTATATCGCTGGTATTGAAGAGAACATTAGCATACTGCCTTCTTTGCAGAAGCCTAGGAAGGTCACTTTGAAAGGTAATGTATTCTTTGAGGAGCTCGTGGCTAAGTAATAAGAGCCGCACGGGTCGATCCATCAGGTTAAACTACGCTTACCGGGATTGGTCCGTGGATGGGTCCTCCGTTCCTCGGAAAGCACTTTATGCCGTTGGTCCCGGCTGTCATTCGTGGATCTTTGACAGTCGTTACAGGTTGTCAGAAGCCTGAAAGTCCGACGAGCAGTCTTACCAAAGAAAATCGTATTACCCAGTTACTGGGTTATGGAGGTCAGATAGGCAGTCGCTCCATGTAAAATACTGATATTCAGCTCCATCCGGTATGACTGGAAGCTGACCCCAACATAGTTGAGAAAAGGCTAGGCAGGCAGGAAGGAGAGTGTTCACTGAATCTTACTTTGTGTCTTAAACATGGTGAGGTCTACTGTCATACACTTGTATAGTCCGTCATAATTGCAATACCACTTTTGACAAAAACTCCCAGTACATCGTTACATCACTGAGGTTGAAGCTATCAATTGTAACATTGGTCTTACAGAATAATAGACCTTAACATTCTATGAAATTAAAGTTATATTCTACCTTAAGGTGGTCAAGCAATTATGATTACGATTACTCGCTCCCATCACATGTTGTACAGGGCCTTTTGATTTTATCACGCCCAATTCTTAAACTCCGTGCTGTTCTGATGACTGAAGGTAATCAGACCAATATGCCAATTAATCTGTATTATTCCCTTTTAGGTTCTGACGGTAAATCCTACATAATAATGCTGAAACCCCGTGACGATCTTCGCAAGGACTACCGTCTGATGGAGTTCAACGGAGTTGTGAACCGATTCCTACAGGACGCGCCCGAGACTCGGCGCAGGCGACTGTACATACGTACTTATAGTGTGCTGCCTTTGAACGAGGAGTGTGGGCTCATAGAGTGGGTGCCCAACCTGGTTGGCCTGAGGCCGATATTGATGCACATTTATAAGCAGAAAGGTAAGTAGCTGCATTAGTTAGACCGCTGCTTCCGAATAATAATAGAAACGCGAAGAAACGATTTAGCGATAAAAAATGAAAAGGATTGAACAGTTTCATGGCATAACTTCACGCCTGTATTCCCGCAGGGGTAGGCAGAGATGCACCCATATTTAACCAATTATACAGCGTTATTGGTAAGTCACTGACAACCTCTTATGGGGTCATTGTACTCATCATTATGAATAACTTTTAATACAGGACCAAACCTGAAATAACGAAAAAAATAGCAGCTGTTCTCTACATTTTGGCGAGTTATGCGAACATAAATGTAGGGAACAGGTGCTTTTTTTCCCGATTTCGGGCTTGGTCTTATAGTAAAATTGGTTCATACTGATGAGTACAATGACCACTTAAGAGGTTGTTAGTGTTCAATCAGTCATCTGGTTTACTATTTACTCGGTTCTTCAATAAAATAAAACAAAATTCATTTAATTCAGACAACTTTTGTCCATATTTTGTTAGAACCTATTACATTATCTTAAAACTATGTTAGTACTGACGAGATCAATTATTACGTTTAGGTTATATAATATAACTGAAAATAAATTACAATATAATTAAATGAAATAATTGAAAATGAATTCAAATTAAACAAAAGTCAAAATAAATAATTGAAAATTAATTAAAATAAAATAAATAATTGAAAATTAATTTGAAATACAGAAATTCATCAGGCAATATGCAGCCTGATGAGCCTTCCCACAGCTGGCGAAACTGGTCTGTCATCCTTAGGATTCCGTTGCCACTGCCTCGAATTCGACGAATTAGTGAAGCTGACTTTTTGCGCATTATAGCGTAAAGATCATCCACCCTCGCGTCGGCAAACATACCCGAGGCACTGCAAAGCCTCGAGGCAGTGTCATCAGAATCCTAAAGGCGTTGTTATACTGTATTCTAAGAGCATTGTAGGCCCGCTGCGTGTAGTTGGTCCACAGGGCGCTGGTGTAAAAACCTTGACAATAGGCTCTGAACAACGTTACCTTTACTTGTGCTGTACACTTCGCAAACCTATGTACCAACATGTTAGCTCGCCCGTCAATTCAATTCTTATCTATGATTAGGTATTCACACAAGCAATCGCGAGTTGAAGGAGATGATGTGCGCGAACAAGGACCCTGTTGAGAAGAAGAGGCGTATTTATGAACAACAGTTACTGCCGCGTCACCCGCCTGTCTTCCAAGAGTGGTTCCGAAGAGTGTTCTCCGATCCATATGGATGGTAAATATGGACATGTGTATAATTTTAGTAGTAGAGATCGTATAGTATGTGCGTTTTAAATTATGTCATATGCTGACGCTCCTAGATTAGGAAAATGAATGTGTTGCAGATACCTAATGCAATAGTACATTAATGCCGCGGCCTCCAAAAGGGTAATTGATGGACGATCGTAAAAAGATACATACGTGATTCCATCAATGCCTGGTTGCGGTCAAGGCTTGTATAGTACTTTTGTCAAATAATGCATGGAAATTCAAACTAATTAAGTCTATTATAAATTCCAAATTTAATGAACAACGATAATTTTTCACGCGCCAATATGCTCATTTGTTTCCTTTTTACTTTAAACAGCAAGCCAAATCGTATTTCTTTGTTATGTTACCTCGTTGGTTGCCATTTGGCGAAGTAATAAGTTCGTTCCAATTTTAAATTTCACGACAGATATGTGTTTTCATAGTAATTTAGTCGGCCGCTAAACACGACAGGTCTACTCGCTAAGCTTGAAATCCGTAGTTTCGTCCGAAGTTACGGGGGATTCATAAGCCGTATCACCTGCGGATATATAATTAGTTTGGGGCCCGACCTAAGAATGAATGACACCATGATTTGACAGTTGTCCGTACTCCCGATGTGCTTTTGCCCGTCTAAATAATGAATCGGGTGTAGGGCTCAACCTGAATTTCCGAACTACTTTCGGTCGGGCCCGTATCTTCGTTGACGGACTTGGAGATTAAGGCCCCAGATATGGCTTTTCATACAAACATTGCCGGCCGGGTGCTCGCATGTATTTGACCAGTACAGTATTTTCGATTTATCTCGATGAAGGTTTTCAAATAATGCTCGGAATTCTCAAGCATGTTTGAGAAAATAAATATTTGTTTTGGAATTGAACGACCTCTAGTGTAGAAGGCAAACAGTCAGTCATCAGGCGCAAATCGACCGCCTAATTCACATTTTTAAATCTTTTACAGTGTTAGTTCTATAGTTTTAGTTTTCTACAGTGTATATTATTATGTGCAGGTATCAAGCAAGATCGGCTTACATCAGGACCACCGCTGTTATGTCGATGGTTGGGTATATTTTGGGTAAGGTTTTTGTAAATACTCATTTTCAAAGAGCTAAGTGAAGTAATGAATAAATTAAAACTCCTTTCATATCTTTTTTTTTTCTGAACGCATTTGATGAGTAATAAACATTTATAATTATGATAAAATATATTCTTTGTATCCCACTGTGTTGGGTATCACCAGTTATTGTTTATTTTTATTTTAACCCTTTTTTTATTCCACTAGGTCTGGGCGACCGACACGGCGAGAACATATCCTTCGACTCTACGAACGGTGACACGGTGCACGTGGATTTTAACTGTTTGTTCAACAAGGGCGAGGCATTCGAATGGCCGGAACGAGTGCCCTTCCGTCTCACGCATAACATGGAAGCAGCTATGGGACCACTCAGACATGAGGGGATGTTTAGGTAAGAAGTACTTAAACTCTCCTCTTATGCTCGAGCATGTTCTTTGATGTCTAATTTGGAGCGAAAATATGCGCAAGAATGCTCAAAGACATGTCGCGGAATCATCTTTTGCACGCTATTTTAGATGTAATAAAGTTCATTATAAAGTTATTAATAAAAAAACTGCTCGATTCGCTTACTGCTCTGTGTGTGCTGACCCTAAAACGTAGTATTTAGCACAAAAAGACAGTAATAAAGCTATCTCCTCTTGAAAGTGGCAATTGTAAGGGATAAGATGCCTATGGAATTAAGTCCGCCTCAGTATATGGTATACTTAAGAATAAATAGATAAGTAAAACCCTAAACCTTTGTACGTATGATCTTTTCTGCTTGTCTGTTTATACACTCCTTTGCAAAAAAAACGGGCGGTTTTGATTTTTGTACATTATTGGTAATCATGACCAGCGCGGGCCCCCAAGTTACTCCGTGAACACCGGACTGCTCGATTGAGGTTCGCTAGAAATTGCCTATCTTGGACACTAGTTAACTGCAGTAGCGTACTCTTCTCCGACGAGGCTCGAATTTGTCTGAATGGTGAGGACCGACATCGGCGAGTGTTGCGAAGACCAGGGGACGCTATGCCGACGTGTGTTTTGAAGAAATCCGGCAGGGTCCGTTATGTTTTGGGCGGGCGTAACTTCTAGCCATCGTACCGAGATAGTATTAATTGAAAATGGTTCACTAAATGCGCAAAGATACATAACAGAAATCCTTTGTCAATATGCACAACCCGCACTGACTGTAATTGGTGAAGATGCCATTTACATGGACGAATGGGGCGGCGGCGACGCCCCGCTCGGCCATCGTCCCCGCCTGGTTTCGTGCCCGCAACCGAAAGGCAGTCAAAGTATCAGTAACGACTGTTAAAAATCTAAAAGAAAACTTATTGCGTGTTAACCAATAGCATGTATCAACATGACTTGAAAATCTCTTGCCTTTGCTCAATAAAACGTTGCACCAATACTTTTGTTGGTTTTTAAAATCAGGTTGTAACAAAACATCGAGCGTTGTGTTCGAAGTTCGGTTCAATACAATTAAAAAACGGTGAATGCCGTTGATGATGTTCTGTTACAAGTAAATGCTCTAGTCTATACTCACCTTTAGTATGAAAAGTCCTTGGTAACAGTACAATGTTGAATCGTGGCGACAAAAAAGGTGACAACTATAAGTTATCTACTAATTGCACCTTAAATAAAAATCTAGATAATTAATTGTTTTTGTTGTAGGTATTGTGATTATTATCGATATTGATTATTATCTTTTAATATACCAATCTAGTTTAATAATGGATGAACCAATATGATTAATAAAAAAAATTGTGCGTAATTGTTTTCAAGTTCATGGTCATGTATGATTATTTCATTCAAAATTATTATAACGAATAATAATTTTGAATGAAATAATCATACGTGGCGTGGAGGGCTGACATGCTTTCAACGTGATCAAGAACTATAGTTAAATTGAAACATCACAAAGATGCCAATTGATCGTTTTAATAGTCTAATCTGAAGATTTGTATATAGCTTTAATATTAAATTATTTAAAACATATATATATAAATATGAGCAATATTACCTTCCAATAGAAAGTTATCTATGCTGAAATACCAATTTCCAACGCGCGTTTCTCCATTGTTTTCCGTAACTTGTTTGCGAAAATAAACATTTATCATAATATACATTTATCTATTTAAATAATCAAGTAACCAAATACACAATGATCATCGAACAGGAACGTTTCCAAATGCTAAACTTTACTGTAGAATACAATATTTAAATTGCGGGTATACTTACATTTCACTCCGAACATTTCACTTTTCACAACACCAATAACTCGCATATTTATCTCATCTACTCGACGTCCGGATGTCACTGCAGGGATTCAGCAGAATATCAGGTCAGGTATATTTGCTGAGCTGGACTCCTATTTGGTGCAACCTTGAGATGCACACCGCCCTTTTTTATGTTCGTAGATCCATTATTTTAAAGTGTATCATAGCCAATAGTGTCATCACAAGTTTTATTTTCTTCCTTTTTTATTTTTTGTTTGTTTGTATATTGATACCTTGCAGCTATTTCCTAATAGCTAATTAGTTATTATTTAATCGTGCTTTTGTATGTTGTGCTGTCTTTTGTTTGCACTAAATAAACGATTTATCTATGTATTATCTAAAATGTGTTTATTTTTTCAAGAAATATTTCGTAGTAGGTACAAATTTATTCATAAAATCAATTAGTAAAAGCAGATAAAAATAAATATAAGAAGTTATTTATATAGTAGTCGCCAAGTTTTTTGATTTGTTGTCACAGTCATTGAATCTAAAAATTGCCGACACAATAAATACAATAGTCATATAATTATGTAGTTCTCACGAGGTTGCGCACACAACCGTGTATATTAGCTACGTTATTGCGGAAGTCAAATAGGTTTTTAATATAGTTTTAGTTTTATAGGAATTCCCATTTACATTAGAGGTCTTTATAGGACCGTTACTATACAGAAGCCTAATATGCTTACGTGATTGTTTATTTTATTCTATTCGGGAAACTTATAGCTATGTTACACATCTTAAACAATATAAAATTACACTACGCTACACTATTATTTATTTACACTAGATTCTAGACACACTTATGTCGACGTAAATGTTTGTTTTCTTTTTATTTGCCAAGGGCTATTGTGTTACCCAGTAACTGGGTTGTGGAGGTTAGATAGGCAGGTGCTCTATGTAAAATACTGGTATTAAGCTGGATACGGTTAGACTGTAAGCTGACCCCAACAGCATACTTAATGAAAACCTTGCTAGTCGTCATAGTAGTCGTATTGTTGCTTGTGTTGTTGTTAGTCTTCTGTTCAGTTTCGTTTTCTTTCTTATATTTTCTTCTTAGCATCCACAAATTACGTCAGTTTCATGAACCCAAAATTTAAAAAAAAAAGCCTATTTACGCTAACATGACAACCATAGAAATAGATTTTCTACGGGGTTTGTCGACGGAAGAATAAACAAAATGACAGATTGTAATTATTTATCTGTCATTTTGTCTTTTCCTTCGACAAAACCCGTTTCCATTGTGGTCATGCTAAGCGTGCATAGACTTTTGATAATAAAAAAATATGTATAGTAATATGTAATTTGTGGATGAGGCTTTCGACTTCTCTCTGTTCAAACCTACACAACAAAACATGTTGAAATCTCTATTTTCTGTTAATGTTCAATACAATGTTTGACAAGAACTACAGATTTTAACATGTTTTGTTGTGATGTTTCGCCAGTGTAAACGCACAGTTAGGACCAGTTCTTATGGAAGGAGTCTAGCTCATCCCGCCATTTCGAAAATAATTAAAAAAAATTGTCGTATTAATTTCCATAAATTCTTTAGGAAAAGTTGCGAAGCAGTGATGCGAGCTCTCCGTGCTCAAACAGCAGCACTGATGTCTGTGATCGAGCCGTTTGTGTACGACCCCTTGGTGTCGTGGGGACGCGTTCGACCCGTGGACTGCGGCGAGCGAACCAATGAGCAGGCGTTACAGCATCTACTGCATATCAAGCAACGGCTTAATGGGATGGTGAGCGTCTTTTAGCTCTTTAAGGGCCCAACATATGAAAACCTGGGGCCTATTTAACAAAACCGACAGGCGACAAGTGAAAATCTGTCAATTTTACAAGTTTCTTTCATACATTTTCTGCTTTATTAAACAACACCTGTCGTGAAAATGTGTCAATTTTGCCAGTTTTGACAATTTGTCGTATTGTCAGTTATATTAAATAGGGCCAAAAACCAGATAATAATGTATACTTATTTATTTTTGTAATGAAACTCTAGTATGTGTTCCCTAGAGACTATGCTATGCTACGATGATCGAGTTCAAAAGACAGCATGTATTTATTGAAATCTGTAAGGCATAAATAATGGTTAGGTAAGCTCTTAATAAAGGTTCAAACAGACTGATGCGGCATCAATCTGTATGAACCTTTTTCCTTTTTTTTTAATGTTTGTCGATTGACGAATGTCACCATTATAAAATAAAATATTAAACACGGTACTTAATTTCAACTACGTACTCGAGTACGAAATTAAAGACCGTGTTTAATTTACCCGTGTCGTGCATCTATTGTTTTCACTTATAATAAAATTATTTATCTGGCATACAATTCGAAAATACTGCATTGTTTCTTTTTAATATGTATACGAGACGGTTAGTAACCGAATTTTAATGTATTTTCTTTATTTTTCCAAGGTGAGAACAAAGAATAAGCAGCTATCGCTGTCCTTGTCTCCCGAAGGTCAAGTGGAACATCTCATAGTGGAGGCGACCAGCATTCACAATCTCTGCCAAATGTACATCGGGTGGGGGCCATTCTTGTGAAGATTGTTACTAAAGTACAACTTTTAGTTGATGCATTTCACGAGCCCGCATCAATTGTTGCAATTTAAACCTTATGTCAATGACTTAAGTCACGTGAGGCGCGCTCTTGATTTGCATAACTATACCTACTAATACTGTGCCTCATTAACTGTGATTATTAAAGTTATAAGCTATACATATTTTGTTAGATTACCTAAAGTTTACGTAAGTGTTAATAACAGACCTTATCTATCGTTAATAAAGTTTACTTTCTTACGTATTTTGTGTAATTTATTTTTACCTCCACTTGCCTTTTGACACTGTGGTGATTTTTATCTCTGTACCGACACCGGTTCAGCTCTGAAGACAAATAAAGGAGCGATATCACTCTGTCTACAAAGGAAAGGAAAAGAAAATAATTAACAGCGCCTTAGTGCTGTTCTATTTTTACCCGACTACGGCGAAGCAAAAAGGAGGGTTATGTGTTTGACCGGTGTATGTTCATCTGCTACCTCATAACTTCTAAACTACTGATCATAATTTGACAAATGAGGTATCGTAGGAAGATTCTTGATCGTGCGCTGGTTATAGGCTAAGTGACGCAAAGGCAAATTTAAAAATTGATACACTTTTAACCACGGTTTTATTCAACTGCCAAACTATATGCCGAATGTAAGGTCATGACTGTTATACAATTATATATTTTAAAAACAGAGCTTCGGAGGCATTTCCTACTACCACTGGACGACAAAACCAATAAATAGCACTCTGGTGCAGTTGTTTGCCCTGGTGTACAGACGCCCTCACATCAACCTACTACAATCTGTCAAATTTCTTTAATAGATTTTCAACTTTATCACTAAAGCATAAGGTTCAATGATTGGGAAAATTTGTCATTTTGGGGTAGGTCGACCTGCTGAAGTTTGTACCTTACAGAACAGATTCCGCTAGTAGGCAATTTGACGCAGTAAGTTCGAGACTGTATGATGCAGTCAACAAAGTCATCAACATTTACAGCTTTTAACTAAACGAGAAGTTAAACATAAATTAAGTAATTGGTTGCAAACTTTAGATTATGATCAAACTGAGATGCTTTTAACTATAAAAACGTAAAACATAAAAAAAATTGCCGATGTGAAGATATATGTTTATTTATTTGTTTCATTTTTTTTTTATTGTAGTTTTAGATAGTGTAGATACTGTAATTTAATTTATTTCTCAATGTACCTATGTTTCGATTTTTTTTTTGTTTAATTTATTAAGTGTTGGAAGTCAATTCCTAGGCTACAAGGTAGTGTCTATTAAGTCCTGCATCTGAAGAACCACTAACTGCCAAAATACAAGCTTGACTTAAGAATAAGAAATTTTATTTGCTCAAACACATAAAAATTAAAAAAAATATTTGATTTAGTTTGGGAGTGTTGGTATATCATTAATTATGTGCTGCTGTACAACCGTCGAACACCTAAAAAATGTACGTCATAGATTAAATTTATGTTGTACTTTGAGAGTGAAATAAATGTATTATTTATTTATTTATTATTATTAACATGGCGCCCTCTAGAGGACAAAGTTATGGACCAAAAAAATATACGGATCCGTCATTTTCGTTAACTGTCTGCCTTACACCCTGTATAATAAATACTTAGAATAGATTACGTGTGACTCTGGATTTTTAATACGTCTATAATGTCTTGTTTATACCTTTTTAGTCGATTTTTTTGTCGTAGTTGGGTTTTAGTTTTTATAACTTATCTTTTTTTGTTATTGTTATTATCCTAAATGTGAACCTAGTCTATTGAGATTGTTAAGAAAACGACGTGTGACGAATAAGACTAATAATAATCATTGTTAGACTTTACATAAATTATGGAAACTAATTGGTAAGTTTTCGTAATTACCACAATTTTTTTCAATACAACATTCAACTCGTTTATGTGCGTAAAATTGTCTCTGCTGGTGTCGTAAATTGTTACATGTACACTGCTTTACATATGGCATTGGCATGGCATTAAGCCATATTAGCATATAGCCAATATTATCTGCGATAATATTATCTATCTATGATTGTAATTGCTTACTTCTATTAATCATACACTAACAATTAATTAATTTACTAAAATAAATTGAATTATATGAAAAAAATGCATTTTATTCATTTTAGACATCATGTTTCATAGTAAAATTTACTGCTTAAGGGCGCGTTTTCAAATCGGACAAAATTCTGCTGTTTTTCGGTTCATTTTGTGACAAAACTAAACCGAATTTTATATAACTAATAACTACCACATATAGATTGGTTCTTCATCTTCAAATGCAAGTAACTTCTGTGTTAAAAATTATAGTTTTTTATATTGTAAAAACGATCTTCCGATGCCATTTTCCACAAAATTAACGATACTGGGTCGAGTTTCAGTACAGTTTTTATTCTATTATCAACATATTTTGAGATTTAAAAAATACTTTAAGTAGGCAAACATACTTATTTCTAAAATCTAGAAAAAAAAATGTTTCAAAATGTCACAAATAGTCGCAAAAAAAATAAAAACCAAAACTATTTTTTTCACATATTTTGCTATTACGGATGAATCTTAATGGATTGCGTTAAGGGTTATTTTATTTTTGGTTCCTGTTTTGATTATTGCACAAACATTTCGAAAGAAACCTCAGTCCGCGCTAGACCGCTGTCGTGAGTGGACTCTGTGTTGCCTGTTTGCAGCGGTTCGTGTGGAAAAGATCGCTGTACAAATACAAAATATTCTGTAAACCAAATTTGATACTTGATATTGTGGTAAGATAATTTTATAATTACACATTTTTATTTCGGTAAAAGTAAGTAGTTTATAAATGCCTATTCGTCTGGGACTTGATGGAGTGACCTGAAGGTGTACTTCGGTGACTGCTACTGGTACTCCTCGACTAGTACAACTAGGTCTGCCGAGTTTGAGCTCGTTTTGCTAGTTATGATGAGACCTTATCACCGGACTTGATGGAGTGACCTGAAGGTGTACTTTGGTGACTGCTACTGGTACTCCTCGACTAGTAGAATTAAATCTGCCGAGTTTGGGCTCGTTTTGTTAGTTATGATGAGACCTCACCACCGGACTTGATGGAGTGACCTGAAGGTGTACTTTGGTGACTGCTACTGGTACTCCTCGACGAGTACAACTAGGTCTGCCGAGTTTGGGCTCGTTTTGTTAGTTATGATGAGACCTCACCACTGGACTTGATGGAGTGACCTGAAGGTGTACTTTGGTGACTGCTACTGGTACTCCTCGACGAGTACAACTAGGTCTGCCGAGTTTGGGCTCGTTTTGTTAGTTATGATGAGACCTCACCACTGGACTTGATGGAGTGACCTGAAGGTGTACTTTGGTGACTGCTACTGGTACTCCTCGACGAGTACAACTAGGTCTGCCGAGTTTGGGCTCGTTTTGTTAGTTATGATGAGACCTTACCACCGGACTTGATGGAGTGACCTGAAGGTGTACTTTGGTGACTGCTACTGGTACTCTACGACGAGTAGAACTAGATCTGCCGAGTTTGGGCTCGTTTTGTTAGTTATGATGAGACCTTATCTCCGGACTTGATGGAGTGACCTGAAGGTGTACTTTGGTGACTGCTACTGGTACTCTACGACGAGTAGAACTAGATCTGCCGAGTTTGGGCTCGTTTTGTTAGTTATGATGAGACCTTACCTCCGGACTTGATGGAGTGACCTGAAGGTGTACTTTGGTGACTGCTACTGGTACTCCTCGACTAGTAGAATTAAATCTGCCGAGTTTGGGCTCGTTTTGTTAGTTATGATGAGACCTTACCACCGGACTTGATGGAGTGACCTGAAGGTGTACTTTGGTGACTGCTACTGGTACTCCTCGACTAGTAGAATTAAATCTGCCGAGTTTGGGCTCGTTTTGTTAGTTATGATGAGACCTCACCACCGGACTTGATGGAGTGACCTGAAGGTGTACTTTGGTGACTGCTACTGGTACTCCTCGACGAGTACAACTAGGTCTGCCGAGTTTGGGCTCGTTTTGTTAGTTATGATGAGACCTCACCACTGGACTTGATGGAGTGACCTGAAGGTGTACTTTGGTGACTGCTACTGGTACTCCTCGACGAGTACAACTAGGTCTGCCGAGTTTGGGCTCGTTTTGTTAGTTATGATGAGACCTTACCACCGGACTTGATGGAGTGACCTGAAGGTGTACTTTGGTGACTGCTACTGGTACTCTACGACGAGTAGAACTAGATCTGCCGAGTTTGGGCTCGTTTTGTTAGTTATGATGAGACCTTACCTCCGGACTTGATGGAGTGACCTGAAGGTGTACTTTGGTGACTGCTACTGGTACTCCTCGACGAGTAGAACTAGATCTGCCGAGTTTGGGCTCGTTTTGTTAGTTATGATGAGACCTTACCTCCGGACTTGATGGAGTGACCTGAAGGTGTACTTTGGTGACTGCTACTGGTACTCCTCGACGAGTAGAACTAGATCTGCCGAGTTTGGGCTCGTTTTGTTAGTTATGATGAGACCTCACCACTGGACTTGATGGAGTGACCTGAAGGTGTACTTTGGTGACTGCTACTGGTACTCCTCGACGAGTACAACTAGGTCTGCCGAGTTTGGGCTCGTTTTGTTAGTTATGATGAGACCTTACCACCGGACTTGATGGAGTGACCTGAAGGTGTACCTACTTTGGTGACTGCTACTGGTACTCTACGACGAGTAGAACTAGATCTGCCGAGTTTGGGCTCGTTTTGTTAGTTATGATGAGACCTTATCTCCGGACTTGATGGAGTGACCTGAAGGTGTACTTTGGTGACTGCTACTGGTACTCTACGACGAGTAGAACTAGATCTGCCGAGTTTGGGCTCGTTTTGTTAGTTATGATGAGACCTCACCACCGGACTTGATGGAGTGACCTGAAGGTGTACTTTGGTGACTGCTACTGGTTCTCCTTGACGAGTAGACCTAGGTGGTCACTCCATTGAGTTCGGTGGTGAGGTCTCATCATAACTAACAAAACGAGCCCAAACTCGGCACACTTAGTTCTACTCGTCGAGGATTACCAGTAGCAGTGTCTGAAGTACACCTTCAGGTCACTCCATCAAGTCCGGAGGTACGGTCTCGTCATACCTTACAAAACGAACCCAAACTCGGCAGACCTAGTTGTACTCGTCGAGGAGTACCAGTAGCAGTCACCAAAGTACACCTTCAGGTCACTCCATCAAGTCCGGAGGTAAGGTCTCATCATAACTAACAAAACGAGCCCAAACTCGGCAGATCTAGTTCTACTCGTCGAGGATTACCAGTAGCAGTGTCTGAAGTACACCTTCAGGTCACTCCATCAAGTCCGGAGGTACGGTCTCGTCATACCTTACAAAACGAACCCAAACTCGGCAGACCTAGTTGTACTCGTCGAGGAGTACCAGTAGCAGTCACCAAAGTACACCTTCAGGTCACTCCATTGAGTTCGGTGGTGAGGTCTCATTATAACTAACAAAACGAGCCTAAACTCGGCAGACCTAGTTGTACTCGTCGAGGAGTACCAGTAGCAGTCACCAAAGTACACCTTCAGGTCACTCCATCAAGTCCGGTGGTGAGGTCTCATCATAACTAACAAAACGAGCCCAAACTCGGCAGACCTAGTTGTACTCGTCGAGGAGTACCAGTAGCAGTCACCAAAGTACACCTCCAGGTCACTCCATCAAGTCCGGTGGTGAGGTCTCATCATAACTAACAAAACGAGCCCAAACTCGGCAGACCTAGTTGTACTCATCGAGGAGTACCAGTAGCAGTCACCAAAGTACACCTTCAGGTCACTGCATCAAGTCCGGTGGTAAGGTCTCATCATAACTAACAAAACGAGCCCAAACTCGGCAGACCTAGTTGTACTCGTCGAGGAGTACCAGTAGCAGTCACCAAAGTACACCTTCAGGTCACTCCATCTAGTCCGGAGGTAAGGTCTCGTCATAACTTACAAAACAAGCCCAAACTCGGCACATCTAATTCTAATAGTCGAGGAGTACCAGCAGCAGTCACCAAAGTACACCTTCAGGTCACTCCATCAAGTTCGGTGGTGAGGTCTCATCATAACAAACAAAACGAGCCCAAACTCGGCAGACCTAGTTGTACTCGTCGAGGAGTACCAGTAGCAGTCACCAAAGTACACCTTCAGGTCACTCCATCAAGTCCGGTGGTGAGGTCTCATCATAACTAACAAAACCAGCCCACACTCGGCAGACCTAGTTGTACTCGTCGAGGAGTACCAGTAGCAGTCACCAAAGTACACCTTCAGGTCACTCCATCAAGTCTGGTGGTAAGGTCTCGTCATAACTTACAAAACAAGCCCAAACTCGGCACATCTAATTCTAATAGTCGAGGAGTACAAGTAGCAGTCACTGAAGTACACCTTCAGGTCATTCCATCTAGTCCGGAGGTAAGGTCTCGTCATAACTTACAAAACAAGCCCAAACTCGGCACATCTAATTCTACTAGTCGAGGAGTACCAGTAGCAGTCACCGAATTACACCTTCAGGTCACTCCATCAAGTCCGGAGGTAAAGTCTCATCATAACTAGTAAAACTAGCCCAAAATCCACAGCCCACATCTTTCTACTAGAAGAGGGCTTCCAGTGCCTCCTAGCAGTCACTGAAGTAAGCATTTGTATCTAAGTATTATTTAGTAAAAATACAAACTACAATACGAAATATTTTTTGTAGATGCCTATGTATTATAAAGAATATAGAGAAAAAAAAAATTCAAAGTACCAAAATTAGTTCACTTGACTACTATTCCCGCAATTAACCGTGCGTACACTTGTGTGTGTGACCTTTGTCAATGTAGTAGTTCGATTCTATACCTATCAAATTTGTAAACGCGTCCTTAAGACCCACACAATCTCATATCACAATATCTAAATAGTGTTCGTTTTATTTTTCAAAACGTCCGGGTTCTATTCCCAAGCTGAGTACAAGTTTTTTTTAAATGTATGAATGCAGTTTTTCTCGTTACTAAAATCGATGACATGGTTCCTAAGAAGAGATCTTCGTTTGTCTTATAGTTTCAGACTTTCCCATACTGACCGATCTAAATCTGCCACCCACCTACAGTAGGTACACCACAGATACTGAAACGCTATTACAGCCACTACAAATTTAATAAGCCATGTTTAGGGTGACCCCTTGTTTCGCAGACAGAAATTTCATTGAATTTCGTTTCCCAGAAAAAATTTCATTTAATATTTGGTCCTTGTATTTTTATTTCGAATATTATTGTTTCAAATACTATTAACTTGAATGAAACATATTTTACAGAAACACAATTCAATGAATTTTTAATCACATTTTTTTGTTTAACAAACGTACCAAACAGTAGATTTATTTTTTTACGAATATTGTGACAGAAACGAATCGCTGCAAAACCGACTCCACGTAGTCTTGTTTGCCCTGTCCCTAGAGTTTAATTTAAATCCGCGTAGGCACGGAGGGGCGAGGCGGCTCGCGAGCTGAGGAGCAGCAGCAGCAGCTGGTGAGCGTGAATACCATCTACGACAATAAGCTCGCGTGAGACCGCCGGTGCCCACAGCGCTGGAGCCGTGATAGAAACCTTCCTGCTGCATGTGGCATACTCGCTTGCATGCTGCATGCTTGCTTGCACGCTGCATGCTGCACGCTGCATGCTGCAGTTTGATAAAATGTTATTCTATGATATGATTATTCTAACTTTATGTGAAACAAAAATCAATTATTTAAAAATCTTCAAAGTAAGTACTCTGCGTATTGATTATATATCCTATGAAACGAAAATATGAGTTTTTTTTTATGTGAAACGAAATTCAATAAAACTATTAGCTATAAAACAATGTATACCTAACCCATTTTTAGTCATAGGTCTCGAGTTCGAACTCAAGGCACCCCTGACTTTTCAGATTCATGTACCTATTGTTTAATTATCACTTGCATCAAAAACGGTGAAGGAAAACATCGTGGTTTCCTCACGACGGCATGCCTGAGAGATGTTTCTCGACGGCATGTGAAGCTAAGTTAGAGGCCCATGGGCGGCTTTAAAACGAATAAGCGCAAATACATAAATAAACACAGTCATGTTTCTTGCTTAAACACCTACTTCCGAGTTGAGTAATGAGTTTTCGAACGGCAGATAGGTAAATTACTTGGCAGGTGCGACGTATAAAGAGTATTGTTCATTGTTTATTGCGGTACATTCTCGGTCGATTGAATATCTGTCGAAGAATTTTTCTTCGCTTGTTGCAAACTGAATTACTTATTTATTTCGCGGTCACTGCGACCTTGTTTTGTTTCCTAGGTCGTTATGATTGGGATTACCTATAATTTATTTATTGCTCCTATTATTTGTGATCATGGCTATAAAATTATGAAGCTTATCTTGAGAAAATAGTTATAGGTACCTACTGTTATTTTAAATGCCATTGTTTCAATAAATGTAAATATCAAGAATTAATCATACCGTAAGGTTTCCGCGCGAGGGAGATCACGTTTTATTCAAAACATTGTTGCATAAATATCTTCTGTTTGTCTGGTTTATTCCAAAAATAATTGCTATTCTAAATAATAGGAGGTTGCTTTGTTTTATGTGAATGTCGTGTACACCTGTAGTTTATATACATATATATAAGAGCCCACACCTGTTAACTTTTAATATTGTACAATATATATGCTGTTGGAGTAGGTACCTATTTTTAATAAATAATAATAAATTATAAACTAAATATACACAGTCCTCCTGATTTTGACGTCATGATCTTTTATACTACTGTATAGGTAAATGAAGTCTCCATAAAGAAAGTAAATTAAGTAACTAGCTACCTATCATACATAGGTGGACTGAACCTATAGCTATGGGATTTGTGTTAAAAGTGCAGATATATTATGAAGGTGTTGTGGTGATACTTCCTTCCGATCAAAGATATAAATATGTCTAGATAGACAGTCAAAGTTGTGAACTCGTTGAAAAAAATAGCGTCTAACTGTTGGCCGCTAGATGCACGCACACTAGAAAAGCACAATGACGCGGCACGATTGTAAGACGTAGCTGTCACATACACCAGCATAAAAAAATTGGCTTGTTTGTTTTAGTTAAATAAAAGTTGTATTTGTACTAATTAAGTTTAGCTAAGTTAATACCTATCCAGGTACTAAGATTTTGGCAAGTAGGATTTATTGTACTACTTACACCTTTTTACATACCTATTAGATGACTAGATTTTTATAATTAATGTGATTATTTAGAAATATTATACCTTGCCTCGCCTGGAACACAGGATGACCTAGTTCAGGCACATAACATAATTTAATTTTTCGTAGATTTAAGCAAATTTGTATTTAGTGTTTACCTTTTTATCTGAATATACTTTTTATTATTATTTTATTTTCTTTTGCAGCGCGACACTATACCTATCTAGACATATACAAATAATCAAATTCCGATCATCTTCAGATAAGTAGGTAGTTATTACGAGATGGCTAGTAATATAAGCCCCGTGTGGACCCAAGCAGCGAAATAATTTCGCTATACATTTATAGAGTAGGCACGTATTTGTGCGAAGCAATCTAATCGCTGATAGCTGAACGGATGATAAATATTCGAGCTCGTTCATTGTGAATTCTTCACGCGTTTTGGGTGACCCTTCCCTCTAGGATTGTCCTCAACGCTTTGTGGATCATTTATTTTTGTCATCCTTTATAACATCTCGATACCGATACATAAATAAAATATTTTCTAGTCATCGCACTGTCTTTGGCTTTGACAGAAGCAACATATTTGCTACGGTATAAATATTTAAGAAACATTATTCATGTATTATGTAAGGGTTGTAAAAATATATTATGTACACAAAGATGAGCTATAGTAAGCCTCCACTAATGCGAAAAGTAAAGAAGTAGGTATGCTATTTACCAACTCTTCAGAGATTGTATTAAAAAATATAAGTATAAAAGGCGGGCGGACCTATTATTTTAAAAGGGAAATAAGAAGGCAGAGTAGGTACCTACACATCAAACAACTCTTTGTATTAGCTTCATGTTTTATGGAAACATTTTACCTCGGTCCGGTCGACCTAGTATCGTTTAGCGCTGCGCGTGTAGGTAGCTCGGTTGACAGGCAATATCCGGATGATCCATTGTTCACCTCATTGCGGATTCTGAGCGGCGATGCGGTCTGGCCTCTCTCTCTCATTCAGCTCTTGCTTCAGTGCCGAGGAAATAAGAAAAACTGCAAATAAGAGAAACGCATTTTAGATTGAGCCGGATAGAATAACAGAGGTTAAAATCCATTCGTAGGTAGAGAATTTCTATATCTCGGTAAACTGATCGGGGTCCGGTCAGGCGAATGTGGACCCTTTTTTTTGCAGCTATTCGGTAAAAACTATTTGTGGGTTGCGTGACGCAAATATTGGTTCGTTATATTCCTACCGAGAGATGGAAATCATGATGCTTGTTTGCCCTTTTGAGATAAGTAGGTAGACATGTTTGAATTTCATTATGTCAGCTTGTAACTAGCCGGTGTAAAAATGACGGTGTATGGCTCAGAGTTAGTTAGAGTTTGGTGAGTTGACGGTAAACCACGGTTGACCACAAGAAATAGTTTATTTCTTAAAGTTACAAAATAGTTATAAGTTGGATGCCAATCCGTGCCGATCGCGATAATTGCAATATGTCAACTAACGGTAATATTCCGTGAATATTATTATATATAAATTAAGGTCGCATTGTCAGCAACCAAATCGTTGTACGTGCACCGTACATGCTCCCAAGGGAAAAGAGGGAGATGGGCAGTAACGAAAGGCGAGATGGGCAACCAGTACATAGCAAAAAAATGAGTATAAAAATTTAAAAGAAACAAAGTTTAAAAAATATAGTAAGTAAAGTAAAAAGAGTAAATACAAAAGTGTCAATTTATTAACTTGACGATATTTCGTCAAAACTAAATCCCTTTCCAGGTTCCTGTCTCGTCGAGCTACGCATCTCTCGCATCTCGATGTTAACTCCTTTGTCTGCTCCTTTCTGTTGTTCTAGTTTATTGCTTGCTGTAGAATTCTGATTCCTATTTCTTCGTTTCTTGATAATGAAGTAGATGCCAACTACAGCAAGTCCTCCCAACAACAAAGAAGTCGCGGAATAAAAATACACATCGTGCGGTGAAATACTTGAAGCCACAGGTAGCACTTCATGTTGTTTTTGGTAAGAGATTTGACGATCAAGTTTTGACAAATCTCCTGCATTGGTCAATTCAGTGATGTTTAACTGTACGTTCCTCCAGCTGATATCAAACATGTTGTTTATCGTCGTATTTATGATAGGTACTTCGATATCCAATCCCGTGTTTACCCTACTTCCTAAGTGATTATAAGTAAATATCGTGGCATCTTTTTTCTGTAGTAAGCACTTAGGTTTCAAGGCAATGACTCCTGTTCCGTCAATGACCGCCGGCGTCACCTGATCGCTGCATATTACACGCATCAGCTGTTTGTCGCACAATGTAAATAACCAAACGTTGGGTTTATGCAATTTTATCCAACTCTCCTTACAAGTTATGTCATTAATAACGCACGATAGTGAAGTTTGTTGGCTAAACACCTTAGTCTCACACGGCGCATCTTTATCATGTAAACTGTATACGGGTTGTCGCGAGATGCACGAGAATTCATCTTCTCCGTACGAGGTGCAATGGTGCATATCTTGCTCTTCCAAAGTTATGTATGAGTTTTTTATCAAGTTGATAGCGATAAAGTCCGAAAAAGGTTTAACAAGTTTGAAGTGTCCTTGTCTCATGAATGGAATCGGAATTACACGATATATTTTGTAGTCTTCGTCGCTCAATAACGGAATGTGTAACTCAAATAGTAAATAGTTACGTGTAATTCTAGCTTTCACGTGAATCAGTTCATAAATGACTTGAAAATCCCTTTGCATATCCTTAATCGGCAAAGAAAGTCCTTGTGGTAGCTTTCCTGTGAAAAGGTGTGTGTCTAAATGGCCTCTATAAATGTTGGCTAGGGCATTCATCAGCATTTCTTGAATTCTATTTAAATCACTCAGAATTAAAGTTGAAGTTACAGCGGCAGAATGGATGTCATTTATAGTATATAATATATGCGCTCTGTTTTCAATTTTTGTGATTGCTCTGCTAGTTTGATTCATGTAGATCTGTACTGTTTTGAATTGTTTATCGATAAATTCCGAGCTTCGTTTTATCATATTATTTTCTGCTTCTACAATCAGTGTTTGATTTATCATTAATTGCAGTAAATAGTTATCGCTTGCTTGTAAATATTGGATATCCTGTTCATATTTTTGGGCAAAATCCACATCGAGAACGCCGAATAGTGTTCCTGCTAATTTTCCGACCCCATCGAAGTAACCTCGTTTTTGCCTTGAGCGTTGAGCTAGTAACATAGAATTGTATTCAGTGAGATGGTTCAACTCATAACGTAGGTGATCGACGACGGTTTCGCAGGGTGGGTACTCGTGCACTATTCGTTGACAAAGTGTATCCACTTGATCGAGGTAGAATTTTATCTTATTCGTGGCTTGCCAGTATGAAGTCAAGTTGTAATAAATCAACAGCGTCCATTCATCGTGTATAAGTTGCAGTTTCCCGGCTTCATCAAAGTATATTGGTTGATTGTTAAGTATTGATGTCACCTTGTAGTTGCTTGAAGTAACAGGCGTCGCTTGTGTGATTCCTATCATCGTCATCATGCACATTAGAACTAGAGAGAGTAAACTAGTTTTATTTATCGTACGACCTCTTTGCCTTTTTTGTTTTTCAGGTTCGGACTGCTGTTGTTGATTGTTTATTACGTCTTCGGTTACTTCCGTAGTTTGTATGTTCTTGCGTAGCGGTAACGGCGACAGTTTCACGATTGGTCGTTTTAGTTGTCCCTTTTTAGTTTTAAGAGTAACGACTCGGATATTTCCGTCAGTCCCCGGATGAAGTTTCACCACCCTTCCGAGAGCCCACCTTCCCGGAGGTAAATTTTCTTCTTTCACTAACACCAAGTCACCAACTGCTAGATTCTCCTTTGTTTGTTGCCATTTACTGCGTACTTGTAATTGCTGCAGGTATTCGTTTGTCCAGCGCTTCCAGATGTGTAAGTTAGTTTGTTCAACCAGCCTCCATCTATTTCTCAAGTCGTACTGGTTGAAGTCTTCTTCCTCCTTCGACATAGACAATAAGGGACCTCCAACAAGGAAGTGACCAGGTGTCAAGTAGTCTAGGTCTTCAACGTCTTCAGATAGTGGACAAAGTGGACGGGAATTCAAGCATGCTTCGATCTGAGTTAATAATGTTGTGAACTGTTCGTAAGTTAACTTTTGTTCTCCCAGAACTCGCTTTAAATGATACTTCATGGACTTAACGGCGGCTTCCCAAAGTCCACCCGCTGATGGCCAGAGAGGGGCGTTAAAATTCCAGTTTATCTTCAAACTATTCATCTCGTCGTAAAACTCAGACGATTGAAAAGTTTTATTTCGTTCAAAGTCCTCTTGCAGTAGTCTTGCGGCACCGACAAAATTAGTTCCGTTGTCTGAAAACATATGCTTCGGAGTACCTCTGCGCGCACACATTCGTTTAAAAGCGGCAAGAAAAGTTTGAGTTGTCAGGTCAGACACCAACTCAAGATGTACGGCTTTTGTAACCATACAAATGAAGATGGCTATATAAGCCTTGCATGTTTTCACGCCTCTCCCCTTGTTGATTTTTATATCAACATGTCCGGTAAAGTCCACACCGGTATTTGTAAATGGCCTCGATGGTGTAACTCGTTCTTTTGGCAAGTCAGCCATAATTTGCATGTTTCGTTGAGACTTAAAACGGTGACATCGTATGCACTGCCTAAGTTCCTTTTTCACTGTTCTGTTCCCACCAATGATCCAGTACTTGAGACGTAAGTATGCTAGCGTGAGTCGTGCCCCACCATGGAGAACTTCATGATGGGCTTCTTGGATGATCAACTCTGTTAATCTTCCAGTAGCAGGGAGAATAATTGGATGTTTCGATTCAGGAGGCAGCACGGAGTTGATAAGTCGCCCCTTGACTCGCAGTAACCCATTCTTATCGAGAAATGGGGTCAACTTCAGAATATTGCTTTTAGTTGATATTGAGTTGTTTTTCTTCAAACATTCGATTTCGTCCCCGAAGTACATTCTCTGCACATTTTTGATCACCATTTCCGTTGCTTCAGTAATTTCTTCAGAAGATAACGACACAATCTCGTTATCAACGCCTGTTATGTTATTCTTTCGGACCAAAGTTTTTCTAAATCGTAAAATCCACACAAGTACTCGGATTATACGTTTGAAACTGCTATATTTACTCAACAGCTCGGTAATTACTTCACTGTTTTTATAAGTTGCAACGCAGCATTTATTGTTTGCTGTTAGTGTGTCACATAGTTCATTGTCTTGTAAATAGAGCATATTATTGTCATTTTGTTGGCTGTTTTTAAAGTTACAAGTTTTCAACCAAATTGGGCCCTCCCACCAAAGTTTAAAAGTTAGAAGTTGAGAGGGAGAGAGACCTCGTGTTGCACAGTCAGCCGAGTTTTCTTCCGACTTGACGTAGTTCCATTGTTTTGATGGAATTATGCTGTTTATTTGTGAGACTCTGTTGGCGACATATTTCTCCCATCTGTTTATGTCTCCTTGTAGCCATGCCAATACCACTTTAGAGTCACTCCAACATTGTATTTGGAGATGTTTAGTAGAAAGTGTACTCTTAATTTTCTCTATAAGTTTGGCAAGTAACAATGCTCCACAGAGTTCCATTCTAGGTAGAGATATCTTCTTACTAAGCGGCGCGACCTTTGTTTTCGCAGTTATTATTGTAGTTGTGAAATTCCCGTTCTTGCTTTTCACTCGACTGTAAATGACGCACGCATATGCCTTTTCGCTTGCGTCGCAAAACCCGTGAATCTCAATATTATCGTCTGTACATTGCAGCCATCGTGGAATTGTGATTTTGTTGATTGAAGGGAAATCTTTTCTCAGCTTTTCCCATTCAGCCGTTACGTCGACGGGCAGACAATCATCCCAGTCGATTTTGCTGATCCAAACTTTTTGAAAAAGTAGTTTCGCTTTTATTGTTGCAGGCGATAGAAAACCAAGAGGATCGTATAGTTTACTTATTTCACTCAGCAATACTCGCTTCGTCAGAGTTTTCTTTTCCGGTAGTCTCCATTGATAAGTAAATGTATCCTCTTTCTGGTTCCAGCTCATCCCCAACATTTTTGTGTTTGATGTTTCAGGGCTGAATTCTATGTTGGCCTTAGTGCTCTTCTGGTCGTCTCGCAAGTCCTCTAATATAGCCGCTTCGTTACTTGTCCACTTTCTCAAGTTGAAACCTCCTTTACTCAATAGTTGAATGAGTTCTGCGACCATTCTCTTCGAATCTTCAATGCTGTTTTGACCATGGACTAAATCGTCCATGTAAAAATAGTTTAGTAGAGCACTGACGCTCTCAGGATAGTTATCCTTTTCATCTTGCGCAAGTTGTCGCAAGGTGCGCATTGCAAGATAGGGCGCGCTTTTCATACCGTAGGTCACAGTGCATAGCTGCCATTCCAGCAGTGGTTCGTTGGAAGATGATCTCCAAACAATAGTTTGTAAGTGCTGTTGTTGCTCGTTCAGCCATATATGCCGATACATCTTCTCAATGTCTGCTGTAAAGACGTATCTGTACACTCGCCAGTTAATAAGTAGCGTGAACATGTCCTTTTGCAAGTTTGGGCCAGAGTACATAAGGTCATTGAGACTGTTGTTATTATTTGCCTTATAAGATGCATTAAACACAACTCTCAGTTTCGTCGTAGTCGACTCAGCTCTTAATACTCCGTGATGTGGTAGATATACCTGGTTTTTTCTCCGAGTATCAGCAGTTATAGGTTTCATGTGGCCCAGGGAAATGTAATCCTCCATAAAGCGTTTGTATTCTCTATTGAGGTCGTTGTTCCTCAACATTCTCCTCTCAAGTTGTAGGAACTGAGCTTGTGCTTGAGACTTCGTGGCTCCTAAGTTTGAGTTGTAGTTTGACTTCATGGGCATCTGCACCACATATTTCCCGTCATCTAACCTCGTAGTAGTCGAGTTGTAGTACTCCTCACAATGTTGGTTTTCATTAGTTGAGGTTGTTGTTTCTGAGATTTCTTCAGTTTCCCAGAATCGTGTCATATTTTCTAGGTCATTAAGAATTACATAACAGTTAAATGTCTTGACATTCCCGCAGAGTATCCAGCCAACTCTTGTTTGTTGGGCTACGGGGAAATTTTCGCTTTTTATGACCCCATTCAGTATTAGTTCTGAATAGATTTCGGCACCCAGAAGTAAGTCAATCGGGCCCGACTTATTAAAATGTGGGTCTGCAAGTTTCAAGTTATTTATGTAATCCCAGTTTTGTATGGAGAAGGATGCTGTAGGCAAGTTATTTACAAGTTTCTTCATCACCAAGGTTTCTAATTTGAATTCATAATCCGAATGTATAGATTTGCATTCCAAGTTAATTGACCCCTTACAATTGCCGGACAGTGAACCGACACCTGACACAATAGCGCTGACTTTGCGTCGCGGTAATCTGAGTCGTTGCGCGGCGTGTTCTGTCACGAGACTCACTTGCGACCCTTGGTCAAGCAAACCTCTTAAGGTGATATAATCCCCATCAATGGTCTTTACTTTTAGAAGTACAGTCGTCAGCAAAACTTCCTTCGCCTCGTTAGTTAAGTTATTCACGGCATGTGATGTCGATGGCGTGCTGGTACTCATAGCTGCGGGACGATTGTTCTGCTCATTACCATCCTCATGTAAAAGCGTATGGTGTGGCTTGTTGCATAATTTACAAGTTTTTCTCGAAGTGCATTTTTGTTCTCCATGACTGTACAAACAATTCGAACAAATACGTAAATTGCGAACTGTGTCATTTCGTTCCTTTGCATTCATAGCCAAGAATTTGCAACATTTCATTAAAACATGTTCAGTTTTGCAAATCGGGCAATTCTTCGTTGTTGTGAAGAAGGCTTTGGACGATTTATACGGTCTGTTATAGTTTGATGACCTCTGGCTATTATATTTATAATTATTGTTTCGAGCGGATGACGCGTTGTTTTGCTGTCTATCTGCTGTCTGATTTTTATTCGACGAGTATGACCTTTGTTGATTATTTCCTTGTAAGGCTTCCAACGCCATGAATTCGTTCTCCAAAAATTTGATGAATTCATCCAAGTCGGGAATTTCTCTCGGTTCTTTGAGATCCTTGATGTACTCGTTGTAAGTCACCTTGTCCAGTTTCTGAACCAACAGATGAACAATGATCGGATCCCAGTTGGTTATTTCTAGTCCAATGTTACTGAGTCCGTTCAGACACTCGAGAGTAACGTCATGCAGTTTCCTTATGCTTGCGGCGCTAGCTTCTGATATGAGAGGTTGATTTAGAAGCGTGTTCATATAAGAAGTGAACAACAGGCGCTTGTTATCATACCGATGCGTGATTATCTCCCAGCAGGAAGTATAGTTTTCCGCGCTTATACCGAGATGCTGTACAATCTTCTCGGCTTCACCCTTTAGTTTAGTTTTGAGGTGTTGCATTTTTTGCGCTTTTGACAGTAGTGGGTTATTATGTACACTTTCCAAGTACAGATCTTTAAAAGTTAACCATTGATGGTAGTTTCCATTGAAGTCCGGTATCACAATTTTTGGTGTTGTCTTCTCATAGTGAGCGTTGTTCCAAATATGATGTTGTAGTTTCTTTCGGAAGTCATCATAAACGTTTTCTATAGCATCATATTTTTGTTTGTAAGTGGAATCTTCATCTTGAGAAATATAGTCAAGTTCCCAGTTAGTTTTCTCAATGATATCCCATTTGCCTTTCAAGATATTAAGACTATCTTCTAGCTCCCATTTTTCAGATGACGAGTCGAAGTTTATCTTCTCCACAGTACGTTCAAAAGCTCGAAAGTTGCAGAATTGCTGTCGTAAAAGCTCCTGCTGTTTTTCATTGGTCTTGTCCGTTTCGCGAGGAGGTACATGAAAGTTGATATCATCGAAGCTAAAGGTTGCTTTTGGTTTACCTTGTTTAGGCGTAGAGGGTGATAATTCAACTTTACTCTTCGAAACAGAAGGTAACTCTGCTTTACGTTTCAGGATATCTTGCAGAACGTCCTCGTACATCTTCTTAGTGTTGTTGAAAACATCGTCGACGAAGTATTGGATGTCAGTTATTCCAGATTGCTCCAGTTGTTGATGATTGAATACAAACTTCTCCCAGTTCGTGTTCAGTCGGGAAAGTCGCTCCTCCAGGTATTCCAAAGTTTTTCTGCTAGGACCGTCTTTCTTGTAGTTGATGCTGATTTGCTTCAAGTTGTTGAATATAGTTTCTTGGCGACTGATGATCTCGCTGATGTTCTGAGCCATCGTTGATTGTTGTTGAAGTTAAGTTGCACAGTTTAAGTTTAGTTGTTCGATAGTGCCGCAGGGTTGTTTCACCGCAGGCACTAGTTCAGTAAACTTGCGAAGTTTTCGCAGTTACGTTGGTTGATACTAAGCGTATTCTTTCTCTACTAGAGATATGTGCGCCTTCTCAATCTTACTGGGGCGACCCGCTTCTGGGAGACCAGCAAGACCGATTCGCTATCACTAATAGAGACACTTCACACACTTAATATCCGGCTCGAAGGACCAAATTTATGTATGGCTCAGAGTTAGTTAGAGTTTGGTGAGTTGACGGTAAACCACGGTTGACCACAAGAAATAGTTTATTTCTTAAAGTTACAAAATAGTTATAAGTTGGATGCCAATCCGTGCCGATCGCGATAATTGCAATATGTCAACTAACGGTAATATTCCGTGAATATTATTATATATAAATTAAGGTCGCATTGTCAGCAACCAAATCGTTGTACGTGCACCGTACAGACGGGTTCCCTTTATTTGGCAGAATCTTAATGCTACGAAATTTATTTGGCATAACACACTTGGCATAATCTTCTTTAAACGAATATTTTAAAGGGTACTCCATTTCTTCTCCTAAAATTGTTTGTCCGAAAATGATTATCCATAACACGTTTGCTATAAACTTCAGTAACCATAATGTTAAAAAATTCGAAATTTTGTTTTACATAATTACCTTTATTTCTAATATTCTGTCGTACATAATATCGAGTACTATAATAAATGAATCTCCTAATTTTGCATGAGGTAAAGTCACATTTCCTAAGTATTGTATTATATAATGTAATTATGTAATGTGTATTATTTCGAATGTTCATTTATAATAAAATTGTTAGTCCTAAAACATTTACTAAAAATTAGGTTTTAGTGACAGAAACGAATCGCTGTAAATCCGACTTCACAAAGTCTTGTCTGCCCTGCCCCTAGAGTGTAATTTAGAATCGCATAGGCGCGGAGGGGCGAGGCGACCGGCGGCCGAGAGCTGAGGAGCGGGTGATTTTAACGCTCGCCGCCGGGGCTAAGGCTGCGGTGATGAGCGTTACAACCATCTGCGATGATAAGTTCGCATGGGACCGCCGCCGGAGCCCCGCAACACCGGGGCCGTGAACAAACCATGCCTGCCGCATGTTGCATGCTCGCTTGCATGCTGCATGCTTGCTTGCATGCATGGTGTATGCTTGTTTGCATGTTTGTGTGAACTTTCTGCGAATTATTATGGATATTAAATTTCTGCCTAAATATGGTTCTGACTTACAAAATTATGAGTTTTGAATGTATGATAAATGAGTGTATGTCAAACGATTTTCTGCGAAATGAAGATATTGCTATCCGCTGTTATGCAAAATAATATTACGACATAAAAAGTTCTGCTATAAAAGGTAAACCCAAAACTGGCAACCTGTAAGAACTTAATCTTAAGTAGGTAATGTAATTGGGAACGTTTTGAGGGCCATACTTGCTTATCCACTTTGATGATAATAAGTAACCTATAGGTTATGTTTTCTTAACTTATTTTTTCACTTAACATTGTGGAAGCATTGTTTTAAGAGCTGTGTAGCGGTAGGAACCTTTTCAGGTTGCGTGCGCCCTGCCTAACTGAGCCAGTTTAGAGCTTGAGCGTGGACACAATAATATCATACTCATACCTGCCTATTAAGTACAATAAGTTGTAGGTACACATGATATACTTACACCCAAATATACCTATTGTAGAGAGCCACATACACAGAAATTGTCTCGCATTTTAGCCGAGTCAGTTGTATGCAGGTGTTGGCTACCTGAACCGGGATCGATGCAGGAGCAGCGCAGAGCAGCAGGAGGACACTATCCAGAGTTTCAGAAGAGATTTATGTGAATGAAAACTTGCTCATTACGTTGTAGACTAGTACCTACCTAGGTATTATAGGTACCTTTGAAAATAAAATATATATGTGAAACAATCATTAGGCTCAATATTCCGAAATGATCAGCTACTTTTTTAAAGGCGACGGCAGATGTGTTTGGGGCGACTCCCTAGGAGGACATTAAGTGACCTTATTGGTGATTTTCTTCAGGATGGTCAGGTGTGTAGTACTCGCAACCGGTGTGGGTGTATGACCAGATGTATGAACGTGAACTAGGCAAAAGGAGTATGTTAGGATCGTAGCCGGTGGCTTTCTGAGTTTCTGCCTACTCCCATGGTAAAAAGTCGTGAGTATATGTTTTTTAACGCTAACTTAGGTGATTTTTACCTTCAATGATTGTGTAGAATATAGGTAGGTGTAAAATGAGAGAAGCAAAAAAGGTTAGTTAAAGTGTGTCGTTTTTTTATTCGACGTGTTTGTTGTAAAGCAATAAATTGGAGAAGTACCTGCCTGCCCTTCATACCTAGCTATTTTGTTTATCTACAAACAAAAAAACAGTAGTGCATGATTTTAATAAGTTGAAGATCTTGCTTGCTGAGTCATCGACTCATAAAAAATTGCCCAAGTGCGTGCGTGAATAGGTAAGTGGGGAAAGCTTTAATGTTCCTAGTGCTACCTCGAAGACAGAAACTTATACAAGGGATCCAGCAGTATAAGTAGGTGTCAGAGTTAAATAATAATAATAATAATTTATTTATTTCAAAAAAGTGTGGTACAGTCTGTTACAATAATTACAATTTACAATTTAGGCATAAATCTTAAGGAGAGTAACAATATACAGAATTGAATCTGGCGTCCTAGCTAGGCAAATGCAAGATGCAACTGATGTAGGTAGGTATTGGTGGTCCAAAAACCACCATTAAGAGCTTAGAGATTGAACAACGCGCGATACTGAAGGTGAGCAATTTTAAACCGATATTGTTTCCGACAAAAACACTTTATCAATACTGCCAAGTCTCTACTGTTAGGCAATATTGTTCATTGAAAGAATTGTTTTGAAGAAACAGCGAACTCGTGTATGACCCAATACTGACCAACAAGCGCCGAAAGCATGATGTATGTATACGCTCCTATGAGCCGAAAACATCCTTCATAACGATACGATACGATGTGTAACCGCTTCTTCGAGGATCACTGACACTTCTCATGTTCTATTTTTTATTATTCGTTCCGAGTTCTTTTACTTCTTACTTTCTCTTACCAGTCTACTGTCTCTTGTTCTACCCTAATTTTGTCAGTGAAAACTTGTAATTGGCCTTCTTTCACTATTGTTCACATATGCATAACCTAGCTGTAAGTTTTCTTAAGATAATAAAATAAAATAAAATAAATAAAGAACTCAATATGTATCCGCTCAACAAATCTCTATGTAAGAGGAAGGTACATAATTACCTAATTGCCCGTTCCTATGAGGAAACAGAGACCCTCTTCATTATTAAAAATAGGTAATGCGTTTGTCAAATTGTATATTTTATTAATGATGAAATTGTTTCGGTAAGAAGTATTTACACTACCCAACACCCCAACATCTTTCGCTACTCTACACTTACACAAAATCACGCGCACACACCTACTCATTGTCACTACACTACGTGAGTTTTGTATGGTTTTGTTTTGTTTTTTTGTTTAAGATCTTGATGCATCTTTTTGCATGTCTTTTGGGCTAATAAGTATTATTGTCTATTTTTAGGGGTCTGGCGCTGTATGCCGAGATACAGGACTCGTCCTAGTTCGGCTGCAGATGCTCCCATGTTATATACTCCCAAATACTAGCCTATAAGAATTGTAATTCGTTGTATTATTTTTTGGTGAAATAAATAAATTATTAAATAAAAATAAAAAAAATGGTCTATTATTACTCGTTAATTTGTAGAGCCTATTTAGCTGTGATAGTTTTCCTTCCTAGTTGAAAAAATGTTGTCCCATACATCGATATACGTCACGGTCAATTCTCTAACTGCAAATGTAAGTTTGTAATCGCAAAAACATATTTTTTTATGTGATGAAACCACAAAATAACGTTTTTCGAATTTTGTCCTTTAATTTGCTTCTTGTCAAATTTCATTACCTATTCTAGGTCAACGTAGGTACCCTATAAGTTTTGATTTATTTGCGAGTGTCAAAATATTATGTAAGTATGTCGCATAAGTAATTTATTTGTTATTTTTATAGTTCTAATTTATAATTGTTTTTATTTGTCAATTTAATAGTTTTTTTTTTTAATTATAATGTTTTTTAATTTAACTACTTGACATTTTAGATTCAATGTAAACTTTGTAAATTTTAATTTTATTAGTATCATATTATATCTCCATTTCAATTTTTATTATTGATTATACAAGCGCTGTGCACACCTATAAGTGACGAATTCACCGCAAAGCTGTTGATTTAGAATATATTTAATGTAATGTTTTAGTGAATAAGTTGTTGGTGTGTCAATAAATAAATAAATAAATTGTTTTTTATTGCGTTGACTTTGAAGCTTGATTGTTTTCGAGCACCAAGTGACCGAAGACCTACGTATTTGATATTAATTTCAACTTGATACCTCCACGTGTTGCTGAGAAAAAGGGTCTTGACAAACAGACAGACAGACGACGAATGGACTGACTGACAATGAAGTGATCCTATAAGGTTTCCAATTTTTCCTTTTGACGTACGGAATCCTAAAAAGTACCTACTCGTGAGCCTCGTATTGAATCGTTTTGTTGCAGTCAGCAATCAGTTTATCTGCTCAATAGCGATATTTTACCCGCTACTTTTAAAATCTTCAAACTTCCTTCAAGCTTTAGGTATGCGATTAGCGCGGTAACTTAGTTAGCTCGGATTGTTCGAGTGTCGAGTTTATTTGCTCCTTTTCGAAGATACCTTGAGTAGCTTAGAAGGAGAAGAACTTGTTTTTGTACAGTCAACCCCAAAAAGGTTGTATACATCAACAAGAATTCATTTAATTGTTTACAAAGCACAAAACATGGTTATTACAAATGATACAATATTATGGAACAGAGATTGTAGACAATCAAATGAATTCTTGTCGATGTATGTATACATCTTTTTGAGGCTGACTATACTATGTCATTGATTTTTGTATAAGTGGGATTTGTAACTGGATGTACCATCGCGGGCACTGGCGGTGAACTACTTTTCAACCTTATTACCAAGGACATAAGGGTGGAAAGTGGTTTATCGCAAATGTCCGCAATTGTACCTAGACTGGTGCAATAGTTACCTAACTAAAACAAGGTAAGTAGGTATGGGCCGAGACATCTAGGTGCCTACTTCTTTAGCAGTTTGTAGAAATAAAAGCAATGGTCTTGCGGTCACGTAGCTGCTCTGCCTGAAGCGTCCTAAGTTTGACTCCTAGGCAAATTGTGGCGGTGTTGTTTAGTTCCAGATTCAGAGTAAGCGGTAAGACTAAGATCGAGAGATTATAAGGTTGTTGTTTGACAAAACAACGCAAGTTTAAAGTCAAAGGTTTAAGCGCAGGTCGCACTGGGCACGAAGCTAAGTTTAGCTAAGTAAGCGTTTAGCTTCGATCATGTAGCTTACCGTTCATACTTCGGTTTATAGTTCGCAGTGTGAATCGAAGTATGCAAACACACGGTAGCTATATGAGCCTAAGAAAACTTCACGGCAGAACAATTACCGGTGTCGCGTCGCGCTAGGTTGCACGGGCCTTTAAGCGTCCTAAGTTTGACTCCTAGGCAAATTGTGGCAGTGCTGTTTTGGTTCAGTTTCAGAGTATGTGGAAAGGCTAACCTATTATGTTGACGAACTTAGCTTCGTTCTCAGTGTGGCTTGCGCTTTATATGGGAAAACCACATAATTAAGTTCAAAGTCAAAAGTTTATAAGGAAAACGAAATAAGCTTACAATGCTTGAGCCAAAAACAGAGTGTTATTTCTTTTTATAGTAACTCTACTTACCTACCTACGTCACGTTTTTCCCCGAATTTTGTGTGTTTACTATTACTGGCAGCTATTTGCTAAAGGCTTCCGCAGACAGGCGTGACGTGACGATGTGATGTGATTCTGGTAGAACAATTTTTATGAAGTTTTAAAATAAATTGTTCCACTACAGTCCGGCCGAAGAGAAAGTGCGTTTTTGACACCTGTCCGTTTCATACAAACGAATATGTGTTTTGCGAATTAATTTGATCCTTATTACGACCAGAAATTTTTCAACTCACAGAGGTGTCAGGAATGCATTCTCTCTACGTCCGGAATGTAGAGTCGTCGCGTCGCTTTTGTCTGCGGGAGCCTTAAGTCTATAGAATTTAGATTTTAATTAACTTCACTAATAACATAGGTTGGAAAATAAGGTAGGGTACCTACCTTATTTTCTGATATTATTATAGGTTGGCTACATCAGCTCACCCAAAAAGTATGATTTAAAATTGGTCCATAATTAAGAACGGCGATGTTAAATCATGCCAATGATCTCTCTTAGATCATTGGCATGATTTCCACTGTTGAAAATAATAATAGGCCTGTCTGAGATAAAAGGGCAATAAAACACCTTACCGCCTAAAAAAACCTCTGCTTCGTTAAAAAAATCTAGAACCCTTTCCGTGAATTAACGTAAAGTCCATAAACGCCATAAAGTCCACAGGACGTTGCTTGAATGTTGTATATTCTACACTGTAGACTCTCTAGGTTTAGAAAAACCAGTCAGTCTCTTACTGACTAAAACCCACCCGTGTTCCTTCAGTTGCCTGTACGTTGCCAGGTGCCACCAGGTATCCCTTTCGGACTTTCCCGCCCATCGGCAGCCATCGCACCTTACGCGGTTTTTGATTCAAAAAAATTCAAAAAATGATGTAACTAACACTAAATTACTTGGCTAAGTTAGATCACAGTAATTAGGTATCTACTGAAAATTAAACGAAGTTGTTAAACAAATTCTGTTGCCGACCGTACAAAATTAATAGGTAGGTATCTAAATATGAAGTGATTATTTGATTGACAGCTACCTAATAGCCAAATGGTTGGACAAATTAGAGGATTATATCCAAGATAAAAATGCTTGGAAACATGCTGGTCCTGCTCCATAGGACAATAATTTAGAATCTAGACAAAATCTAACTGGTTGCTAATTTAATTGTATAATTTTTTTTTTTAAATTTTGATTTTACATTCTGTGATTACTTGAACTCGCACACTGACTTATTAGTACCTATTACTTGTAAAAATGTTAGAAATATCGTATAATTTTACAATGTTTGTAAATATGTGAGCACCATGCATCTATCACACGATTAATTTATCTGTCATTCCTTTATCTTTCATTATTTTTACCTAACGTGCTATAGTAATCTTATTCTAGGTGCATCGTCTTCACATATAATTATATAATTGATGTATACAAGATATTGTGAAAAGATTTTAAAAGAGTAACGGTGGAGTTTCTTGCCCATTCTTCTCCATACGAAAACTACCTTTTGGAAGGGGCGACTAGAATCAATTATTATTTTTCTGTAAATGTTGACGTTCAAAAGTGCCTTTTTTGTGCCTAATTGAAATAAATTATTTGACTTTGACTTTGTTGTTAATTGGGAAATCCTTATGACGAAAACAAGAAAACCAATTATTACAACTTGAAAAATGTTGGTATATTTGTCTATCAATTTAGGAGTTCTAAATCGGAAGTTTTGTTTCAGTTACACGTGTTGAAAGGCCGTAAAACACGTGTGTAGTCTACTCGTCAGTAGATTAAATACACGTGTCAAAAACTGTCCTTTGTGTGTGTGGCTATAAATCGTTTTTTTTTAAAGAATATAAATAAATAATAAATAATTCGTGTCTGCACTTTTTTACGCTTGTTTAAATAACTGGTTCAGTTTTGCTAAAGTCCAAAACGGTTCCAAATAAATCCAAAAATATAATATAATAATATATCTTTATTTCCCAAAAATACAGATAGAACATTAACATAAAACATTTGGATGTTGAGAAATCTGTACACAATTGATTAAACTCTGTCTCTTAAACTAGGGTATCCTGTATCTTAAGAGACAGTGATTCGCAGTTAGGTTCCAATTGATATTATGTATAGTGGACTGTGTCAATTTATCATCAGAAGGGAAAAAAAAATAAAAAATAAAATAAAGATAAGTTATGCTTTACATTACAGGTTTTAGGTTTAATTTTTTTTTTTTTTTTTTTTTTGTGAGATTGTGAGGGTGTGGGTGAATGAATGTGATTAAAGGTGTGTAAGTGTGTGTGTGAGTGGGGATAGGTAGGTGATGTGGTGTTGATGTGTGAGTGGGGGAGTTGTATGTGCGAGTGTGTACGAATGCGAGATAGAAGTAATTCGTGCGAGCATGAGGTTGAGTGTGTGCTTATTATTAGGCGATGTAGGTCAGTAAAGTCTCCGTTGCGGCATAGTCCTGTTTAAGCAGCCATTCTGTCACTTTTAATTTTAGGTTGTGTTTGTTCAGGTCTAAGATATGTAGTTTTATATGAACCTTTTTGTATATATAAGCGCTAATTACATAGTACTGATGCTTTGCGAACGCGGTCCTGTGTTGGGTGCCTGAGGGAAGGTTTGTGCGCTTTTTTGGGTTAGACGGGGGAAGGCTGCTGTGTTTCCTAAGAACAGATTGAAGCACAAAGAGCTGACGGACTGTAAGAACCTTGCAGTCTGCATACAGTTGTGTTGTTGGGTATCTATGGGGCTTCCTTATAAATTGTATTTTTAGATCTAAGTGGTAGGTCCTGTAGAGGCTTTACTCCATATGGTTTTAGTATGCAACCTCCGCGAGTTCAGATAGATGGCTTGAATACGAGACAAACATTTGATTTATATACTAACAATAGAAAAAAATGTAGACTGTGAGACCCCCCGGCTCTCAAGCGGCTTGAAGAAATATATATTAAGTTATAATTTAATTCTTAGAACCAATAACTATTCGAGTTATACCGCTAAGAAGTCTTTTATTTAATGTAATACCGAAACCGTAGGCTCCCAAAGAGTCTACAGTACCTACTAGGTACATAATACGATTATTTGTCTTAATGATTCTCATCATGGGTATTCTGGCGGCTACATCAAAATCGTTAACACTTCCGTATCAGTATACGTAATAAAATACAAATACTAAGAACGTATGCAGGTACAGTACCTGGTGAAGCGGCCTTGATGAAAACCCGAGAAATATGAATACTTATGTAATGGTCTGTCAGAGGTGATTAGTGCACGATGATTTTACAGAAATAATTGTGTGAATTACTTAGTTACACTTGTTGTCAGACGTCGACGAGGCGAGCGATATGCCCGACGCATATCGCTCGCCTCATCGACGTCTGCGGGTCAGTACGGGTGTCACTGTTTCAGAGATCAAATTTAAAGTAGCTTATGATATAGGTACGCAATAATCGCATAATCTACAGATCTAGTTATACGACTTCAAATACATTAAATTATTTACTTAACAAATAACCTGCCAGTAAAAATTTTGAGTGCAGGTATCTTATGATTCACAATAAATAAAAGAAAAAAAAACTTAAGCCCAATTGGAGAAAAACTTAATTGTAAATTATAATTTTGGCTAACTACTTAATTGTCATGTGGCGAAGATCTAGAAAACTTTCTGCATTAGCACAAACTGAAATCACACAATATTAAGTTTATAGTAGATTATTCACCTAGGGGATAAAGAAGTATCTTTCGTCACGGGCGCTATATTGAATCCCGAGCGCAACGAAGGATTCGAATCCAAGAGTGCAGCGAGGGATTCAAGCTCGCCCGAAGAAGAAGACACCTTTATCCCAGAGGAAACTACTTTTCGCACCTACTGCAAGGTAATAAAAAACAATTAGATTTTAAAATTTTATTTGTAGTTTATGTTAAAATACCTGTTGTATCTGAACTCGTGTAATTTCATCAGAAACACAATAAATAATTATCGTAAATACGATGCGACCGATCAGCTGTTGTGATGACATGGTGCCAGTTGGGCGAGTCTAATATCCACATTATTCATAATTTTGGACTTGACCATTAACGGAAAACAGTTGTTTTTATTGTTGTAATTATTTTTGTTTTCTCTATTTAATTAATATACATTATAGTTACTTATTATTTCACTCACACACTTCATTAAGTTGCGTAATTTAATTATTTTGTTCGTCGACGGCAACGAGACAATGAAGTATAAGAACTCTTTAGTCGAGCTGTACTTTAATAGAAAAGTTTTATTATTCGATAAAACTTTTTTTACGAACTTTTATGTTGAGGTTGCAAATTAAAATCACATTTTTTACCAGCGAATTCAGTAAAATATAGCCCAGTTAGAGCCTAGGCCCTGGGGTCTACCCAGGTTATGTTCACAAACTAAAGTGTATAATGGGCTATGTTGACTGAATGTGAGGAAGTCATAATAGCCCTAGGCCCTAGGGCTATTATGACTTACTTAGGTAAGATTTTTTATGAAATCATTTGGCATAGTCGAGCAGGTGGTGTGAAAAGTATATAAAATACCTACCTTCGATATTTGATTGCATCCGGAGGCGAGACTTCTAAGTGCACAATCACTTTTGACGACAATTTTCGGATGCATCGCCTTCACGTTTGAGTCATTGAGTTCAGAGACGTCACTTTTGAAATGTTAGGTAAACGCAACAAGAAAATTGTGTAATATAAAGTTTTATGGTTTTTGTTCGGAGCTGGTATATTGACCGCTTTTTTCCTTGATGATTGAAAGAAAAACTGGATAAAAGGATCATTCTGTCCATTCATTTAAATTCCTTACGAGGTAATACGCTCCATTTTATTTTAAATTCATTATTTAAAAGCATCTATACCTAAGTATCCATATCAAGAATGCAACTGAACTTTCGTTTTTAGGACTTAATGATGTAAATGCACCAGGGTTGCGTCAGGGTCACGAATGTGTAGCTCGCCGTCCGATAAGGACCAGGCCCGGGTCAACGGCGCGTTGTGTTCCACGCGCGCCTCAAAGAGATGTCAGCACAACGGAAGGGGTCCGATAGGACCGATGCCTGCCGGGGTTGCGGGAAAGTCCGAAAGGGATACCGTGGCCCCTGGCAACGTACAGGCAACTGAAGGAACACGGGTGGGTTTTAGTCAGTAAGAGTCTGACACGCCCTCCCGCTCCGCCCAGAGCAAGAGAAGTTATTTGATAATTATCAATCCAAAAAAAAAAGTGTCACGGATGTCACAATTAGGGTAGAGGTAGCCCGCGAAATACAAATTGAAATGTGCAACTTGACCTATAGAAAAACCATACCGATATTTCTAAAATGAGGTATCTACTGATTTATGTAGACAGTCCAAATAGTTCTAAAGCACTAAACTAACACTCTTTGAAATTCAATGAGGGAGACTCTTCTTATACCAACTTACGTAGATAGCCGACCAACTTTTCGTGACTGGTTTCCAGACTTTGTGCTCCGAAAACCGAACTTTTTCTTGGAATTGCAACTTTCAAGGATCCTTCTGCAGACACACCCTGTAACAAAACAGCTAAAGGTAGATAAATATACTAAATGTGTGAAGTCTAAGTAATAAAATAATACCATTCAAAAATAGATCCGATATCGAAAGAAAATGTTCGTAGAAATCTAATTTACAGTACAAAAGGTTTCGTTATTTGACCGCGAAACAAATGAATTGCAACACAATCACATTTCGATTGATAGTGCCTTACTGAATAGAGCCTCTGTCATAATAAATACCTAATTGACTTTGAAATAAATTGATTATTACTTCCTTATAGCGTTAAAGGTACCTACATATTTTATATCTTTAGATAATTATAGGTACATAATATAAACATGAACCTTTTTTTTTTAACTTCTCCCGCTCCCGCTGGGTGGAGCAGGAGGGCGTGTCAGACTCTTACTGACTAAAACCAACCCGTGTTCCTTCAGTTGCCAGTACGTTGCCAGGGGCCACGGTATCCCTTTCGGACTTTCCCGCAACCCCGGCAGGCATCGGTCCTATCGGACCCCTTCAATTGCTGACATCTCTTTGAGGCGCGCGTGGAACACAACGCGCCGTCGACCCGGGCCTGGTCCTTATCGGACGGCGAGCTACCCATTGCTCACCGTCCGCAAGCCCGCACCTACGGTGGCCGGGAATCGGCCTGCGATTCCCCAGGGCGTCTCCTGCGGCGGCTAGGGGCGTGAGGGCGCGAAGTTTGCCTCTCCCTCACGCGTTCTGCCTCCTCCTCCGCGAGCATTACTGCTTCGCAGAAGGAGGTGACGGCTTCCCATGCCCTCACGCTCCGTACCAGGGCCGGACGCGAGAGATCCCCGCGACCGATCGCCTCCACGAGAACACGGCGATGCTTTGCCCAAGCCGGGCAGACCTCGGGCGAATAAACATAGACCTAAAAGCAATTTAAATGGGAAATATTTACTTTCACAAAAATCGGCTATCAATGCTTTAACAACACAATCTCCGAACGGGACTCTCTATAGATACATCTACCTAATAACAAAGTTTTTCTTTATACTGCATACTTTGTTGAAAATTCAGAGGAGTTACCTTCTTCGGTGGTTAAATTTTGATGAGTGATCCACCACCACCATCCCATACATCTCATTCCATCCCTATTACATGAAACTAAAACATTACTGGCAAAGTGGGGATGTGATATAAACCTCTGCCTAACCGGGGAAAAATAAAAGTTATAAAAACTAAAACCCAACTACGACGAAAAACGCCAACTAAAAACGTAGAAACAAGACATCACAGAGAGACATTAAAAATTCGGAGTCACATGTCGTGTTAGGGCATAAATCGAACAGATTACGTGTGACTCCTAAAATTTAATTTTTCTGTCTACCAGCGGACGATTAAGACGCTTCCAACGATACCTCATTTGTCAAATTATGATAAGTAGTTTAGAAGTTATGAGAGAACAGATAAACACACATACACACATAGGTTCCGGTCAAAATCTTAACCTTCCTTTTTGCTTTGCCGTAGTCGGGTGCCGTACAGGCGTGATGTTATGTTATCACTAGTCCATCAACAATATTACAGCATTTATAAATAGACGTGTTTACTGTTTATGATGACGAGTGAGTCCACAAGGGATTTCCACAACTGAAAACTATCAGCAATATTGATAAATATAGCATCTATTCATTTCTAGCTACTGTATTGAATCAATAAGATCACGTAAAGTATTAATCCTAATTAGCACATTATTTCAGCACTTCATTTGGTGATCAATCTTTTTATGAAGCCTTAATTTTGTCACTTAGTTAAGTGGAGTCACAAACCGTAACAGGGAAATTAACTCATTGCGAGATTGTTGTCAGTCTGCCATCAGGCAGTTTGTATAACGTCGTTGTCGAATGCGCTGGTTGAAAAAGTTCGCGACGCATGCGCGGTTGCCGATAAAAAGGCGGGAGAATTTCGTTTATGTAGATTTATTTTTTATCTGTAGTGTAAAATTCGAATTAGGAATTTCATTGGAATATTTATTTGGAAAATATAGTGGAGATTGTAGTGGAGTTCTGTGGTATTATAATAATAATAGTAATGAAATATTGTTGTTGTTGCATTTAACATAAATTGTTTAAAGGTGAGTACAGAAGATTATGTAGTTCCGTTTCACCTTGTCCTTCCCGTTTCTCTGATAAGACATAATTACGAAAATTTACGGAAGTTTTAATTTGTTGGCGTCAAAGTTCAGAGTGGTCATTGTTTTCAAATAACATTAATATAATCTCGAATAAGAGAAAGCATCTACATAACGATGTACCTAGAAGCTTGATACATATAAAACTATTGTTTTACCATGTGATTAATCTACTTTTTAGTGAAAAGAAAAAAAGTAAAAAAAAAACTATTTTAATATTCGTGATTCTTTAATATTTCTGAAAAACTAAAATTTATTTTAATTGTAGTTAAAGCAAACTAACTTTAGATTTTATTGTGTAATAAAGTCACGTAGGACCTACCTACCGTAATGTACTTAGGTATTCCTCGAATACGTGAATTAGTAGCATTACAGCGTTTTTAAGCTGGAAGAATACATTGCATGTTTAGTAACACAACTGTATTCTGTAAGTAAAAATAACTTAGGCAAAGGTATTTTGTCGGGCTGTTCTACGAACTAACACACTACGCCGCTACGGACCTACGCACTACGCGGTTACGAACCTACGCACTACGCCGTTACGAACCTACGCACTACGCCGCTACGAAGCGTAGCAGCGTAGGTGGAGTACAAGGGGTTACGCGAAAATTTTATAAAACATGCATTGCAAATGTATGATGCATTAATTTTGATTTATTAAATGTTCAGCACGAGGCCTGTTATATAATTATTGTTACCAACATTAATGTAAATGTTAACTTTAACAGTTTTGTAGATAACTTAATTGATTATCTGATTGCTGCTGCTGTGCTTTTATGTTTTAAGTCGAAGGAACGTGCGTCAAAGGAAAACGCAAAGTACAGCGTGTTGCCACTTTTAATAATCCGTTAATTTCAGATGTACGGCTTAAGATATTTGTTAAAGACTCCTTTATTTTTTCACAATCTTGCTAAGTTCAAGCTAAGTAGGAGTTTCCAAAAAAGTCATCATGCACATCGTTGGCTGCGACTCTATTCGATGTCTTTAGCAATGAGATTAATTAATCGTGATTAGATACGACCCTTTGGTATTGTAATTAATTACTAATTTACTCATATTTAGATTTCAATGGACTAGAATATCAAACAGATTGTGTGTTCCGACGTAGACATAGTCCTTGTGTATATTCAGTTCCCAAATCCCTACTCAACTAATACCATAATATTACTGGGACTGTTACAAATACATGGTAAAATGGAAAAAAAATACACAACTTGATTCATTTTTGGGTTAACAGAATAATTGTCGCGATAAAATTGAATTTTCTAACATAAAATTTCGAATATTAAAGTTAGTCCAACAGAGAAATTCGTTACACATACACACAATCATTTGATAAAAGTCTGTGAAAAATGTCGATTATCTGAAATTGTTCAAGTATAGTCCATTACCTAGACACAATATCAGAACATCATGATACCAGATCTAGATCTGATCTGATTGCGATTAATTAGTATTCTTAATTTCCTCGCCTTTGTCAGTTATTGAAACTGATTGTGTTCGGCAAGTCGGTAGAGTTGAACGTTTGATCTTAGTGTAAATTTTGTGATTTACTTGTGGATATGAGAAGGCGGTTTAGACCTAGACGATGCTTGTAAGTTTTCTACATATTTTTTGACCAGTTCACCCTAAAAAATATTTTTTCTTTTTTTATCAAAATGTCAAATCAATCCACCATCAATCTGATTTGACAAAATGTCAAACATACTCAGAGAAATGTATGTTACAGTAATTATATTATTATATAATTACTGTAACATACATATATATTTATTAAATTAAATACTATGCACATGTTGTGTTCGTGCAGTGAGATGTTATCTTTGTTGCAGCTCAAGAATGAAGATATCGAATCCAAAGAGATTAATTTACGGTCTCTTCCCTATACTGCAATGGTCGAGGACGTACGACGCAGCAGCAGGGGTCGGGGACCTAATAGCCGGCATCACGATCGCACTGACATTGGTACCGCAGTCGATAGCGTACGCCTCACTTGCTGGACTTGAACCTCAGGTACTGTATCTATCTAGTACAGTTGACAAAATTTACGCTTGATTAGCAGTGGCATCAATCGTTCTACATGGATGGACACGTAGTACCTATCTACGTCAAAGGCCTTGACCAAGGTGATGGTCGGATTTATGGCGGGAAACCGTGTTTATGCCTTTGAATCGTCCCTATATATGTAGTTATGTAGTAGGTATATCGTGCGAACGAGGTAGTAAATGTGCAATAAAATTCAGGTGGACTTACAACATTTTACGTTAAATTCTTAGGGAAAATGAGTTGATGTTCATTTTTCCCTAACAAATTTCCTGTGGCTTTAATTATTAATGACCTATCCGGAAGATAGAGATCCGGCCTTTTCCAATGTCACGGTTTGTAAGGAAACATCGCGATAATAGTTCTTTTTGCAACGAATCTTGTGACGCGTAAAGTTTTTCGTTTGATATTAGTGCCAATTTGTATACAAACAAACATTGGATGGAATGTAACAGGAATTTCAGTACATTTTGATTTTAGTTAGTTAAACACGGTTGCTTTAAATATTGGCACAAATCTTGATGAATAAGTTGTAGCATTGTAACAATTTACTTATCAATACATTAAGAAGGTAACATTATTTCAATAGACCGCAGTTTGACCGCGAAAATGTTTCGGAGTTTAATTTATATAATAAAGTTACCGTGCACTCGTCATTCTAGCTGATGCTAGGGATTGATGGTTCCAGCTCACTTCACCTAAGTTTTTACTATTAGTTTTTTACGGAATAGATCGGCTGGTCACCATAGAACTGGCAGTGATAGCCTAGTAGTGTGACCGTCGGACTGCCAAGTCATAAGTCTCGAGTTCGAACCCGACCTCTGACTTTTCGGATTCTGGTGCATAATGTATAATTATCACTTGCTTGAAAAACGGTGAAGGAAAACATCGTGAGGAAACCGGCATGCCTGAGAGATATTTCTCGTCGGCAGGGGAAGCTAAGTCCCCCATGGGTGGCTTTAAAACTCTGACACCAGGTTATTCACTAACCAAGAAAAGAAGAACGCAGAACTTTTCCAATAACCTATTCAAATATTACACAACTGCATACTATGGCGGCCCTTCATTCATTGATAGCATCCGCTGTTTTATAATAAATTACAATTGGCCAACTTATTGTCACTTTCATATAGGCACACAATAGAGGCTACTATGTACCATCGAAGAACTTCATATCTATACATCGTAAGTACTATTTCTGCTTGCAGCTCTCGGCGGCTATAGAACCGGGGCGGTAACAGATATGGTCATCGTGTTCACGGGATTTTGTTTTCAAACTGCTTAGATATGAATTTCTTTGATAGTACATTAATCTGTTTTACAAAGGAAAACGTAAAAGTTATCGAGCAGCGAGAGGTTTACCGTGTAATTCACTTTATGGTCAATCTTTAATATTAAAAAAATAATAAATTGAAAAATGTGTCGCTCTATTTCGCTCCAAATCAAGAGCCATATACTAGCGACCCACCCCTGCTTCTCCCGGCTTCTTACGACTTGAAAAATCGAGTTTTCTTTTATTAAATGTTAGTTTTTAGTAGTAATGTATTATACTCATACTTACATATGTATATACCTTCCGGAATCCATTCTCTAAATGATAGTGAAAATTGCATCAGAATCCGTTGCGTAGTTTAGAAGAACAACGTGGTCACACAGACAGACACGAAAAGCGACTTCAATTTATAATAATATGTATAGATATTGCTATGTATAGATATGGCTGTTTGTGTTTGTGAGTATAAATGTTTGTAAACGCACCCACGATACAGAAGAAATTCGTAGTGTGGGGCAACGTTTAAAAAAAAAATATATATACATATATATATATAGGAAAACGTCTGCATAATCCCACTGCTGGGACACAGGCTTCCTCTCTATGATAGGGAGTGGGCCGTAATCCACCACGCGGGTCCAGTGCGGGTTGGTAGATGTCACATGTAGGTAATCGAATTTTTGGTTCTAGGACATGCAGGTTTCCTCATGATGTTTTCCTTCACCGATTGCGAGTAGTGCTGATGAAATAAATTACAAAAGGTAAAGCGCCTGTCAGTGTTCGAACCTAAGACTTAAAGATAAAGATAAATTTATTTGTTCAAACATGTGTAACATGATACATGAATATGCACATACACATGGAAACATAATTTTACCGGACCAACATGTTTTGCCTTACTCGGCGTACAAAATGTTTATAAAATGTTATTAATCAAATTGACAATTATAAATTAATTATTAATTTCAGTTTCATATATAAAATTAGAGTCAGTGCAAAAGTAGTCAATATTAATTACAGAAAAAATATGTCAATATATCCTACAAATCGTAAGTCGCCGTTATTACCACTGGGCCACGGAAAAGGTCTGCGTTTAATATTAATTCACTTACCCGATATTGAGTGATAAAACTAAGGAATTGTATTAGCTTACCTTCACCTAGACCTGTCCACTTCTCTATACGTTTGTAGACGTCTTCGCCCTTGGTAGCTCCCTCTCAAGGACTAGTACTTACTGCTAGCTCCAGCCATCGGTTGCGGTTCACTATCAATGAATATATGTATGTGGGTAGGAGTTATGCTGGGGATAGAACTGGTAACAGACCGGGATCGCCACTCAATGTGCTAATAGCCAGAATATACTTAAACATTTGTTTTTGACCGAGATTGTCGATTAAACTCTTTAAATTCATTCGAATAGTTTTGAATGCGGAGCACAAACAAACATGTAGTTCATTTAAGTTGGCTACAAATGTATACCTATTATTTCGTGTCTATGTGACTGCGCTGTTCTTCAAACTACGCAACGGATTTGGAGTTTTCACCATCGTTTAGACAATTTATTCCGGAAGGATTATGTTTATTATACATTCATATTAAATTTACATATGATAAAGAAACCTCGATGGTTTGTCAAGTCGTGAAAATCGTGCGAAGCAGGGACGTGTCGCTAGTACAATATAACATTTTCAAAATAAATTAATTAATAACAACAAACTGGATCTGTTGGGGCCTCTCTTCTTATGTTGAAAAGCACATCAACGTGTGTTTCATACTAGATTTCGGCAATTATTTATTCAAAGCTAAAGTTTACTGCATCCAACAACATAAAAACGAATTTGAAGGAACAATCTTGTTCCTAGTCTCAAGTCATGGATAATTTGATAATAATGACTTTGAACCGAAGTATTAAAAAAAAAGGAAAACAAAAGAAAATGGCAGTCATGGGGACTACCGACAGTAGTGAAAACTTAAAACTGGTATAAGCGCCATCTATATTCTATAGTAGAGGACTACGGCGCGAGCCTGTCGGTGACGCAAATCCATAAGTTAATCCCCTAAAGAAGTGTTCACTTCAAAAATCGAAAACTGTGGTTAATATTTCAAGATTATATAATTCCAATTTGTTATGCAGGTGGTGTCATCGTGAATCTTAATCTTAAAATTATACATGCAAGGGGCGCGTGCTGCTAGTGGATATTAATATTTAAATTCCAAGCTGTGGTTTCATAGTGAGCGAGTTTATGTCTACTTTAAGAGGGAACAGGGCCTGCGATTCTCCATACAAATATATTCCCCTTTTTTCTTCCTAAATACTTCCTCTAGAGCAATCTTTTTTTTTCATAAAATCAACGTTTGCTGAAGACACGTCCCTATTATTTCTTTTTTTTCAGCAACTTATTGGTAATGAAAATATGACCCTTCAAAAATTACAAAAATAGCCCCATTTTTACCGCCTTGATTATAGAACTACCAGACAAATTCGAAAAGTTTTTAACATAAAAGAAAATGATGGGAACCTAGACATACTGTTTTTTAAATTTTAATGGAAAAAATAATTGAATCGGCTCAGTTTTCGAGGAGAAAAAAGGGGAATACGAAACGTCAATCTCGTCTATTTTTTTGTGATATTATCGGTCTGAGCTGCAGCTGTCCCTATCTCAGTCTACGGAGGCAGACTTGAGGTAAGACGACGGCAATAGTTTCTTCAAATCCCTATTTTACAAATTCCTCGCAGGCCCTGTTTCCTCTTAAGTAATGTTTCAATGAAAGCGAATCTACTTGGACAGTTTTGCCTGTAAAGTTTGTGTAATGACGCAAACTTTTACCAATTCAGTACATGATTCTATCCCCAAGAGGGGTTGAAATTTTTCCTAACTATCCATATCCACTACTTCCATATTAATGTTATAAATTCGAAAGTAACTCTGCATGTCTGTATGTTACCTTTTCACAGCAAAACCACAAAATGGATTTCGATAAATTTTGGCAAGGAGGCAGATGGCATCCTAGGACATAGTGCACTTTTTGTCTCAAAACTAATCCTAAAGGGGGTGATATAGGAGATGAAAGTTTGTATGATAAAAGTTTGTTTGTTTGATGAATGTTTGTTTGTATGTTTGGTTCGATTCCCGCACGGAACAAATATTTGTATGACCTACAAATTGTTCCGGGTCTGGCTGTTTGTGTATGTGAGTTTAAATGTTTGTAAACGCACCCACAATACAGGAGAAATTCCTAGTGTGGGGCAATGTTTAATTTCTAAAGTTAAGGATATGAAAATTGGGCACGCCACTATTGCGGCGATAAGTCCCCTCTTTGAGGAGTGGCTAGAGAGGCGCCACGGCGTCCTCACCTTCCGCCTGACGCAGGTCCTCACCGGACATGGTTGTTTCGGGAGGTTCCTGTTTCGCATCAGGCGGGAGGAAACGCCCGGGTGTCATCACTGCGTGGATCGCCCGGAGGACACGGTTGAGCATACGGTGGAGGTCTGTCCGGCTTGGGCAGAGCGTCGCCGTGTCCTCGTGGAGGCGATCGGTGGCGGGGATCTCTCGCGTCCGGCCCTAGTCCAGGCCATGGTACGGAGCGAGAGGGCATGGGAGGCCGTCACCTCCTTCTGCGAAGCAGTAATGCTCGCGAAGGAGGAGGCAGAACGCGTGAGGGAGAGGCAAATTTCGCGCCCTCACGCCCCTAGCCGCCGCAGGAGACGCCCTGGGCGTCGGGAATCGCAGGCCGATTCCCGGCCACCGTAGGCGCGGGCTTGCGGACGGTGAGCAATGGGTAGCTCGCCGTCCGATAAGGACCAGGCCCGGGTCGACGGCGCATTGTGTTCCACGCGCGCCTCAAAGAGATGTCAGCACAACGGAAGGGGTCCGTTAGGACCGATGCCTGCCGGGGTTGCGGGAAAGTCCGAAAGGGATACCGTGGCCCCTGGCAACGTACAGGCAACGGAAGGAACACGGGTGGGTTTTAGTCAGTAAGAGTCTGACACGCCCTCCCGCTCCACCCAGAGTGGGAGAAGTTATTTGATAATTTCCCACGTAAAAAAAAAATAAAAAAAAAAAAGGATATGAAAATTCAAATTTATCCTTTTGGTAAGAAATTAAGAATTACTCGTTCCAGCGTTTTCCTAAAATCATCTCCCAAAGGGGTTAAATAGTGGATAATTTTAAAATTCACATCTATTATTGTTTTTTTTGGTCTCCTTTTCAAGATACTGCTGGAAGAGATTTCTTTAGAAATAAGCATCACCGTTGTACGTATTTTTCTGTTCCTTTTTCTTGTCTATTATATAGGTGTGTACAGACGCCAGCACATCAACCTACCCGAAACTATCAAATTTTCCCAATCAACTTTGAACCTTATACTTTAGAGATAAAGTTGATAATCTATTAAAGAAATTTGACAGACTGTGGTAGGTTGACGTGCTGGCTTTGGATATAAACTGTTAAATAAAAAATAATAAAACAAATTAAAAAAGATTTTTAAGGGATTGGAAATATAATCATAGTCGTTATAGTAAGTTTTTATTAAAATCGGCCTACTCTGTCAAAAGTTATTACAATTTAAAGTCATGCACTAACCTTTTTATGATGTAGGTATTACAAATTAATGGGGATAATAATACACTTGGGAGCAAATAAATCGAGCCACTTCCTTTTTCACGCATTATGGTAATTATTTTTGGTATTAAGGAACGCATCGATTCGAAACATATATCGCCTAAAAGGGTATTTAATAACCTTTACAATGAGGGTAGTTAGTTGTCAAAATTTCATTTTTATTAAAGTTTAAAGGGTAGAATAAAATTATCGCATTTAATTTGCTTATGCCATTTTTATTGTACTCTGTTAAGAAAAGATTAAATTTGAGGTTTTTGTTAATCATACCCATATTACTTGTTATTGTTGTCTTTATCTGTGTCTGTGTAATCAAAATAACCTGATAAAATGGATACTACACCGACGGAAGCTGCCCAAGTTGTAGCTTTACTTGAGGTTGGACACGGACAACGTGAAGTGGCACGCAGACTTCATTTGAGTCGTTCAAAGGTACAGCGGGTATACCGCAGGTATCTGGAGACTGGTGCTTTTGTTCGGCGACCTGGAACTGGCCGACCACGGGCAACAACAGAACGTGACGACCGCTTTATTGCAACCAATTCGTTGCGCGACCGTGGACTTAATGCTGTTCAGCTACAGCAAGCGTTACGTGACGTTCGAGGAGTCGCAATCAGTAGGTGGACAGTGAGACGAAGACTAAAAGAACGAAATTTAACATCACACAAACCAGCAACTGGCCCAAAATTGACTGTAGCTCATCGCCGATCTCGCTTGGAGTTTGCTCGAGAACACATTAATTGGACGTTAGAAGACTGGAGGTCAGTTTTGTTTTCTGACGAGTCAAGAATCTGTCTTTTTAGCAATGACGGGAGAAACCGAGTGTATAGACGTCCTGGTGAAAGATTTGCCCAATGTTGCATTCGAGAAACGGTGAGTTTTGGTGGTGGTTCTTGTATGGTGTGGGGAGGAATTTCTCTAGACGGAAAAACGGAACTTGTCTTCGTCGACCCCGCCAACGATGGCAGTGGTAGACGTGGATTAACAGCTGACCGATACATAACTGACATTCTTGAAAACCACGTAATGCCGTATGCTGGTTTTGTCGGAGAAAATTTCTTGTTTATGCATGACAATGCGAGACCTCATACCGCGCAGATCGTTACGGAATACTTGTCTGCGATCGGGATTCAACAAATGGTATGGCCAGCACGAAGTCCCGATTTGAACCCGATCGAACACGTATGGGACGAGCTAAAACGGAGAGTCCGAGCCAGGGTTCCCGCTGTTTCATCCATTCCCGAGCTTAAAGTCGCTGTGCTTGAAGAGTGGGAGAACATACCACAATATGTCATCGTAACGCTGATCAGATCGATGACTAATAGGCTACAAGAATGTATCAGGGCCCGGGGGGGTAATACCAGTTATTAAGAATATTTTTTTTGCAATAATTTTGTTTTTTATTGTTTTTATGGACTGTTTTAGCCCTACTAAATTTTCTATCAAAATTACCATTTTTCTTGCAGAGCCAATAATTTATCATTCAATAAGGTTATTATTCAATAATTTACCCTCATTGTAAAGGTTATTAACTAAACTTTTAGGCGATATATAGTTCGAATTGATACGTTCCATATTACCAAAAATATTTACCATTTTACGTGAAAAAAGGTAGTGGCTCGATTTATTTGCTCCCAAGTGTAGTAAAATGAATAATTTGTATTTTAAGTAAGGCATTTAGAATCATATAAACCTGTTCTAGTTATTAAAAAACCGGACAAGTGTGAGTAGGACTTGCGCCCTGAGGGTTCCGTCGTAAAGCTGTACTTTTGTGGCTGCCCGAATTTCCAAATCCGGATTGAAGGACAAACTTAACTTTTCAATTCAAAAATAACTTTTAATAGAGTAATGAAATACAGACTAAATGTTACTTCAGGCGGCCTATGAATTTTTGATGCCAGATTGAAGAACAAACTTAACTTTGCACTTCATATATAATTATAAATTACCAATTTTATAATTTTTCTCTTTACTTTACCTTGCTTCTCGCCAGACTTCATGCTGCTGGGCAACGGGAAGTACCAAAAAGGCTTTAGTTTATTTGCGAGTGTCAAAATATGCGGCATGCGGCAAATGGCGTATTTTTTTATTGCGTTGACTTGGTAGTTTGGTTTTCGTTACAGCTCTAAGGGATTGAAGATCTAACTTTTTGATACCATCTATTTCAACTTGATGCCTCGACGCGTTCTTGAGAAAAAAAGTCCTTTTCTTGCCGTAACGGCTGTAGGAATTAAGATCAAATGCATACCTACAGATAGGCCATGACCTGGGTTAAGACAAAGGTACTCTGAATCCCGGTAGTACGTTCCTGTGGGATATTATCCAACCTTTACGCGAGCAAAAGTTAGTAATATTATAAATGCGAAAGTAAGTTTGTTTGTTTGTTACTCTTTCACGCTAAAACAGCTGAACGGCTTTGGATGAAATGTAGCACATGGGTAGACCTGGAAATGGATATCGGATACCTTTTATCCCGATATTCTCACGGTATCGATACTTATGCGAGCAAAACGGAGGGGCGCAGCTAGTTTAAAATAATTGCATACATTTTGATTGTGTAAGTATTGCAGTTTTGCATGAAACAGTTATGTTTAAGGTTTCGTGGACAATTTGCAAAAACGGAACCCTAATTTTAAGCTCAGTTTGTGTCTTGATAACGTTTCCACTGTGTATGATTTTCTTTTTAATACATATACCTTGTTGTACGTTTATAAGGACACAACATAATACGTGTATGTGTAATCGCAGCTAATGTAAAAGTTTTGTTATTACGCCGTTAGGAAGCGGATACTTCGGCCTACCTACTCAATTCCCTGAAGTAATCTTCTGTACGTTTCAGAGATTAATTACCACTCGACGCGAAATAAGTAGGTAACTCGTAATTTATGATTCACAGAAACGTGTATATTATTGTACTTAGATATTTATAAAAAAGTTGTCGGTATGTAGTGCGGATTTCACCGATGAAATTGAACGCGTTCAGCACATCTAAGCGCGTTCAAGAGCTGTCAGGGTACAATATTCCATAACAATTTTGACACTGACAGCTCTTGAACGCGTTTTAGAAATGATGATCGCGTTCAGTTTCATTGGTGAAATCAGCGCTAGGTAGAATAGCGGATATGCTGTTGGGGAAAATCTTTAAAAAACCATTGGGTAGTTAAATTGAAAGTTTTTTCTTACAAATTGACGATTATTATATACTAGTAGACCTCGCGAACACAAACTTTTTTGCGACAATTAATATATCACTAAAGTTAATTAAAACGTGATACTCACAAAGTTTATTGTTTAAAAAACATGTTATTATCCCGTTTTAAATAACTTTAGTAGTGAAAATAACCATGTCAGTTTAAAATCCTATGTTAATATACGTATCAAACTTTTAAAAAAACCGACTTCGGCTGTAGGTTGCTAAAAACATAGTGGCAAGACGATAATTAAACATAAATAAACTCACTCACAACTAACTAACTACTATCTGTTAAACACGAGACTTTACTTTAGAAGCTACTTTACACCTAATAAAACTCAGTCACACAAAATTTTCGACGGGACTTCTAAAAGTGAGCAATTCACTGCATTTTGAGGAGCTACTATTGTGCTCATCACGCCGAAGATTCTCATCAGATCTCCACCAAATTTTTATGAGACCAATTTAAAGTTACTACCTGTCAAATAAAATAGAATCATTCAAATCGGATCTCATAAGGTGGAGATATCCACAGTAGCCCCCCTGTTTTCCTCTTTTTGGAGGCAGTACCCCTCCAATCAAAAATCCCCGACGACAATCTTTTATTATAAAGTTGTGAATCCCGTGTATCAAATTTTGTCCAGATCGCTAGTAAAAAATACGACCTGCAGAGGAGTATAAACAAACTGACACACGAAAGCAAATTAATTTTGCCAGACTTGAAGCAGAGACGCTTCGCTCGCTCGGTCAATTATTTACATAACACAATGTGTATTATTACCTAGTAGCTGACCTTGAGTATTTCACTTATTTATCAGGAAATAAATCCGTTAGTGATAGACGACATACTGTTGCATACACGTGTGGACAAATTGTCTCTTTATGAAACTTAAATTTGAAATTTCTTTTTGATTTTTTTTTTTGTCTTTTATAGATTTGACGTTACATTTTTCATAACTCAATCGCTGGCGTATGCTTATCGCTCTTAATGAATTACCTATCTGAGATAAAAGACCCATTTTTTATTTACTGTGAAGAACACAGTGACATCGCTTCTAGTAGTTTTTTTCATCAAACAATGAGCTTTTTTCGTGAGTCTATGTAGCTACACACAGCGTCACTATGTAGGAACCCTGTTCCGCAGCTATATCGAATTTGAACTGGTGTGTCTTTTGCTGGGGTAGGTACGAATTTGAAATGGTGTGTCTTTTGCTGGGGTAGGTACGAATTTGAAATGGTGTGTCTTTTGCTGGGGTAGGTACGAATTTGAAATGGTGTGTCTTTTGCTGGGGTAGGTACGAATTTGAAATGGTGTGTCTTTTGCTGGGGTAGGTACGAATTTGAAATGGTGTGTCTTTTGCTGGGGTAGGTACGAATTTGAAATGGTGTGTCTTTTGCTGGGGTAGGTACGAATTTGAAATGGTGTGTCTTTTGCTGGGGTAGGTACGAATTTGAACTGGTGTGTCTTTTGCTGGGGCAGGTACGAATTTGAAATGGTGTGTCTTTTGCTGGGGTAGGTACGAATTTGAAATGGTGTGTCTTTTGCTGGGGTAGGTACGAATTTGAACTGGTGTGTCTTTTGCTGGGGTAGGTACGAATTTGAACTGGTGTGTCTTTTGCTGGGGTACCTATTTGATGATACTGTGTGCATGTAGGTGCTTATAATTATTACACAATCGAATTGTCAATTAAATATTTGGTCAAACATGTCCTCTTGCTTGATGAAGTGCACAATGCTGTGTATAGTCTTGATGAAACAATAATAACTGAAAGATAATCTGTTTGCGGTATCTACAGAATTATAAACATATCCGTAGCAACGATTAATGCGATTTTGTATAAAACAATCTTATCACTGTACCTATAGTCGGAGATTTATATTTAAAGCTTCGCGTAATGTGAGTAGCACTAAGTACTTATCTACCACACACCGACCTATCTACCTACCTACCCTACCTACCTACCTATCTACACCTACCTACCTACCTACCTACCTACCTACATACCTACCTACCTAACCTACCTACACCTAAACCACCTACTTATCCTAAAAACCTTTTTCTAAGAATAACGAACACAACAAAAAAGAATGATCAAATTTGGTGCAGCCGTTCTCAAGTTATGGCCAAGGAACATAGGGTTTTTTTTATATATATAGATGTATAAATCAAGATTTTTGTGATGGTGCTCAGAATCTTGATAGCCTTATCACAAGTTATTGATCGAATATTCGATTTGATTTTAGTGTGATGTTCCGAGTTCTCTCAGCTTGCTTGTCTGTATTGAACTTTCTTGACTTGACTATAAGGGTGGATACACATCTGACGGAAAATACGTCGGGCGTAATTTCGATAGTATGTTCGACGCACCAACGCATCATCGGTTGAGTGTGTAAGGTTGAATGTTTTATTATCTACTTGTCCGTTCTGGCGTTACGCGACCGACGATACGCGACGCATCTTCCGTCAGATATGTACCGACCCTTATGGTACTGAAAACTATATTTTCGTCCTAAGCATCACTTTTACCATTTGTCAACTGCTTTATACCAAATTGTCCTTTAAAACCAATTATAATAAAAATAGATTATTAAATAACCAGTATGGAGGTAAAACAACCAGCACTAGATTAATAAAGTAACCATTGTTATGTTAGTAAACTGCTTTCAACAGATTAATTATATTTATTTTTCACCTCAGCACCTCAAACAAGCAAGTTTTGTTATATAAAGACAGTGAGCAAAATTCTATTTTGCTGCGAGAGTGAGACTAAGTAAACTTAATTTATTTTTTTTAAATTCGAAATATTTGAACTTCACTTTGTTCTGTCACTTTCACTCCGATACGAAAAAAGCGAGAGATAGCAACTTGATTTGGAGTTCGATTTTGAAATTCGATACCTATTAGACCAAAAAGAAACACAATAAAACGTTCGGATACAAATACAACCGTAAAATTGCAAACCACCTGTTAAGGTTTTAAATACAATTATTATTTATATTTTTTTAATAATCGAATTATATTTTCATATAATCGAATAAAGAGAATGTTAAAGAAAAAAATACGAAGTTTATCATGTATCTATTATTTATAGTTTTAACAATCTTTAATATTTTGGCAGAATACTGCAGCACGCATCTTTAAAAAATAGCGGGAGTCATTTTGTTTTTGTTTTTTTCTTCTGTTACGCTAGCTACAAAGTTCGATACAAGTTGGTCATTCCCGTGACGAAGTCTGCTATTTACCCCCAGAAGAATTGAAGCAGTAGTAAAACATGCAGAACTAAGTTTCCTGCCTGATAAGTCTCGCGAAAAATAATCTAAAAACTTATGTTATCATAGAATTATCACAAACGAGGCAACCATCTACCTACAATGTGGAGTATTTACTCAATGTTGAAAGCCACAATAAAGACAACACATGACGTGCACATTGAAACCTATCCCAATCTTATTGCATATGAAAAGAATATCAATGCAACAATTTTACTTTAAACTTTTTTATATTGTTTGTTTTACAAATGTTGTTTTTTTTTCTATTTTTTTTTAAATTATTTGCGTCTGGTGTCTTTGTATCCCTTGCTACGCACAGGATTCTAACCTAGAAACACTCGCTACGCTTGTGATTCAATTATAGAATCCTTCGCTTACTCGGGATTCAAAATCAACACTCGCAGCAAAAACCAACTTTGCTCTCTTGTTGCACAAATAACTATTATCGTTACAATATAGCTTTTAGCGATAAGTAAGACTTATTTATGTTTGTAATTTTTATGGTGTACATTAAAATGAGTATTGTATACTATTTTATTCTATTTTAATCTCATTAATAGTTTGTCATTTATTTTTCAGTATGGCCTGTACTCGTCTTTCATGGGCCCATTCATATATGCTATTATGGGTACAACTCCACAAGTGAACCTCGGGCCATCGGCGTTAATATCTCTCCTCACTTTTACGTACACAAATGGTACCAATCCTGACTTCGCCATACTTCTGTGTTTCATATCTGGTATCGTTCAAATTGTAGCCGGTATAGCACAACTTGGTAAGAACTCTTGTGTAGTTTATTTATTTACCTCTTTGCTTTGTTACTCAATATTAGATGTGTCCAGAGTTGAATGTCCATTACAAAGACAATATTATTTTTAGCTATCTAGAACGATATAAGGGTGAAATTATACGCATTTGTAAATTACTAAAAGTATTTTGTAATATTACGTTAATATTTTTGTTATCACGTCTCTAAATGAGCCGAAAAGTGGTAAGTTACATGGGTGAGTGCAAGTATTCAGACAATTTCAATAGTTTAAAATGCTTCCTTTGATTCCAGGTTTTCTGGTGGAATTTATATCTCTGTCAGTAGTATCAGGCTTCACATCGGCCGCGGCGTTAACGATAGCGTCATCACAAGTCAAAGGGTTGCTCGGTCTGCGGTACAGTGCAGATACGTTTGTGTCAACCTGGGCGAGCTTCTTCAAGCATGTGTCGGAGACGCGACTGGCAGATAGCATGCTTAGCCTGGGATGCTGCGTCTTGCTCACAGGAATGAAGGTAGATACTTACTGTTTATTTAAAACCACTAAATACAATAGCGCGCTTTTATTTGGATGTCGCCTTATTTAAATGAAAGCGGCCATAACACCCAGTCTCTTGAACGAAAATTAACGAACGTGTCAAAGTTAAACTATGTAATGTCAAGTGATCTGATTGGCTGTTGATTATTTAGTCAACCATCACAGCACTTGACAAACGTTTGACAGTTTGTTAGCAAATTTTTGAGTTGATTTTTGTATCAGAAACCGAGTGTTAGTTTTTTTTGCCGGCCTAACATGACACATGCGGCAATAACTCATTTTCACGTGAGTAATGGTCGTCTATTTCAGTCACTTTTCTCGTTTTCTGACGACGCTGCCACACAAAATACTCGACTCGTTCTGTCAAACTTGACGATGTTTTCTCGACAACCTTAGTTATCTCGAGTTTTGACAATTCAACACGAGATAATCTGTGATTTTTCTGTCATTTAGTCGTATATACTCCTCGATTTTGACGACGAGAAGAGTAGACACAATTTTGATACCTACATAAAAAAACTCCAAAATAACATAGCAGTTTCTTAATTGTAGGTACTTATTTTATTCATAATTTTATTTGACAATATATTAATAATGAAAATACTTAGTTTTAAACTACTATTTACATTGAAACGAAGTTCCTTTCGGCGGCCGCGAGAGAAACTGTGGCGAAAGGGAGCACTATCAAGTAGATGAGTATTACTCTCAGTAATAACCAGTCACTTCGCCAATTATGGTGATTACCGAAATCTAGGGATTATGGCTGTATGGCAATACCAAACCTTCACAACATAATTACTAAAATCGCCAGTTCATTTCTTAAGGGAAGTGATTAACAACGCTTAGTGTTTTATGGTTATATTATAATAAGGAAACTGTATGTAACCCAAACTGTACTAAAAAACATAAAACCGTACCATATAATGATAACAAATCTCTAAAAGGAGAAAAGATTTAGCTGTCCAAGTTCCCCAAACTAGATTAAAACTAGATTTGCATGCAAGAAATTCCATAAGGGCTCTACTCAGCTCTATAATAACATTAACAGACATATTTATGTATTATAATAAAAGTTACCACGACTGTAAAAAAAGTATAATAGACTGGATAAAACCGCTTATTTATGAGGAAACCGAGGTACTCCTGGAACACGTTGAGTAGCCAAAATATATCTCATATATATGTATATACCATAACTTAAAACACCACACAACCACACACCATACCACACCACACACCTCATCACTCACATCGCACACACCAAAACACACCACACATCACACCACACCACATCGCGCGCCTCATCACATACCACACATAACACCGCACTACTTACCACACCACACTATACACTACATCAGATGCACTAACCGGGAATAAGTTTTATTTTTACTGTTCATAATTTAAATTGCAACTTTACTTTTAGATTTTTTATTTTCTTAAGTAAATACAGAAAAATCTACTTGCATTGCATATTTACCTTTAAGATCACAGTACACTATATTCACTCTAGTTAGTACGACAAAAACAAAGAGCTGAGCCTTCTAATACAGGCATTGTTTGCTTAAAAGGAGTCTCACACGTTTAAATATAATGTAATTTTCTATTTGTCACAATAAACTATTTTGTATTTGTAATAGAAAAATCAACTCCAGCTGCATATTTATCAAAACTTTTGGTAAGTGTGGTGATTAACAATGCAATGTATGGGCTTTATGGTGATTGTTACAATATCAAACTTTGATTTGTCAAATTGCGATCGTTGGCCCATTTGTCATTTAGTGATTATCTAGTGAGTATATTATAGGGCAGTCATTTTCATTTCCGTCATTTTGTATTTTAATAACAGCATGCCAAAGAAAAACATTTAATTTTATTATAAAAAGTCGGTTAAGCTACGGTTTCCTAGAAAACCAGTGACCGCACTTGAAAAGGAGTAAATGTTATTATAAATACAGAACATCCTTTTTTCAGTCGGTTAAAAAGAAAAATAGTTTTACAGCTCTATATATTTCACACGGAAATCAAAATAAAACAACAATAAAGTACTTAGTTCTGAATTCAAATCATTATACACGATAAATCTAATAATTGATGGAAATGGCCATTAGCATTGGTTTGTATTCGGAAATGCAATGTTTCCCGAGGGACATTAAGAAAATGGTTGTACTGTACATGAATTTGTGTGATACCTACGTATCATAATTAAAAAATTAAAAACTTTATAACCGACTTCCCAAATTAAAGTTATTTGCACTTTTTTTCTTCTTAGTCTTCAAGGGCGCTGGTGCCGAAAATCAGTAAATCTAAATCCATTTTGGCGGCCATTACCAGAGGTGGATCTAAATAAATGGGTTGCTTTTCACACGGGCAACTGTATGTAGGAGCTTTTCTAGGGTCAAGCAACCTCTCTAACATCGTTTATAGAGAAGCATTTTCTTTACAACAAGTTTTTAAGATATTTATTTGGGATCTTCAACAAAGGATACGCAAATACAACAGAAATCACAATAATATTATATTTATAATTTCATCGTTTTTTTTGTTTCTATTTGATTTAAAAAATTAAAAAAAGTTACAAAATTCCAGTACTCGGCGCGTACCACAAATCTCATATTTGTACGAGGTACCTCGTACGGTTGGCAACCGTGATAGGTTGTTATATTTACCCGACATAATCATGCCATAATTGGTATCAAAAGAAAGGTCTCAACCAGTACGTTACCAATATGTATACAGGGTTACAGGGAAAGTCGTACTGAATATTAAAGGAGGTTATTATTCAGGTCATTTCTGATGATTTTGATTCTGAAATAAAATGTCCGAAACTTAACCGTTATGGAGATATTAAATTTTAAAGATTATTTTTAAAAATCCTTTATTTTTTGGCTTTTAGTCGTTTTCTTTGGGATTAGAGCTCCTAGAGTCGGTTTTTTTGATGTATCTAGTTAGAAGAGATGTCCATTAATAAAAATGATCAATAGAAACTGAATCTACTACTAACAGCTTAAAAAACTGCTCGACAACGGTTAGCATTATGAATTTTCTAATAGAGTGTTCTTAACTATGATGGGCTTTAAAAAAAAAAATGTATGGAACTTATTCTGCGAATAACTTTACAAAGTTCTACGTCTCTTTAGCTATTCAAAAAGGTATATCATCTACTAGGTTTGTTCATAAAATCTTAAAATAATGTTATTAGAATAGGCCCATCTGGTAGTACAACATAACAGAATTTCGATACAAAAGAATCCGGCTTACTACCTGGCACTTTTAAACAATGAAAAAAGGTTTGGGTAGACATTGTTTGTGCCCGGGAGACGTGCGGTGACAGGTATTTATGTCATTTTAAATGTCTGAATTGTCAAATCGTGGATCGTGGTGTTTGTTTAGTCTGCTCATGCGAATCTTCCATGGTAGATGTGTTATCCGTGCCCTCCGATTTTTTTTTGTAAAAACGCGACTTGGCTTGAATTTTTGGACTGTTTCATCTTCTAACTGTGTGACGTGGCTTGTAACTGGACTTTGATTTGTGTTGTGAACATGGCAACATTTACCAACGAGGAATATGCTGACATCCTAATGTGTTATGGATTTTGCGAAGGAGTGTCGTTGCGTGCACGCAATGAATACATGCTAAGGTATCCTACTCGCCGAGTACCTGATATTGGCGTATTTGACAGAGTTTTTCGAAGACTACGAGAAACTGGTTCTGTGCTAGTACGTCGGACTGACATGGGACGACCTCGTGTTCTTGATGACGACGACGAAGATAATGAAATACGACGTCTCTTTGAAGCCGACCCAACCACGTCAACAAACGTTGTCGCTCGACGGCTTGGTATTTCCCAGTGGAAAGTCTGGTTCGTAATGCACAGTTCTGGGCAATACCCTTACCATTACACGCCAGTGCAAGTAATTGAAGAAGGGGATCCATTGAGACGACTAGACTTCTGCAGATTTATGCTTAATGCCGATAATGAAGATCCGGATTTTTTAAAGAAAATCATGTGGACAGATGAGTCGAAATTTGACAAAGACGGCATCACAAACTATCATAACACCCATTATTGGGCTCCCAAAGCGCAAGGTAACCCCAAGAAAAAAAGACCAAAAGGGTCACAAAGGAGATTCAGTCTTAATGTGTGGATGGGTATAATATCAAATAACTTGATAGGGCCATACTTCCTGCCCGATAACTTGAATGGCGAGACATATGAAAACTTTTTGAAGGAGGAGTTACCCTCTTTAATGCAAGACTTGCCTATTGCATTGAGACGAGACATGTTCTTTCAACATGATGGCTGCCCAGCGCACTACAGAATAAGTGTTCGAGCATGGTTGGACGAGAATTACCCAAACCAATGGATTGGAAGAGGCGGACCCATAGCATGGCTGGCGAGGAGCCCCGATTTAACGCCGATGGATTTTTATGTGCGGAGGCGGAACCTACGAACTTCTGTCATGAAAAGTAATTTAAGAAAAATAATGAGACTTTGTGTAAGAAATAGCGGCAGCCATGTAGAACATGAATTATAAAAATATTGCTAAAATTTTTGTCTTTTTTTTACGTATTTTAGCTACTTTTACCTCAAACTAAAAATGTACCCTCTCCTAACTTAACTGTTATTTGGGCAATGATTTGCCTATTTAATAGCAAGTGTTATACCTTTTTGAATAGCTAAAGAGACGTAGAACTTTGTAAAGTTATTCGCAGAATAAGTTCCATACATTTTTTTTTACACTCTATTAGAAAATTCATAATGCTAACCGTTGTCGAGCAGTTTTTTAAGCTGTTAGTAGTAGGTTCAGTTTCTGTTGATCATTTTTATTAATGGACATGTCTTCTAACTAGATACATCAAAAAAACCGACTCTAGGAGCTCTAATCCCAAAGAAAACGACTAAAAGCCAAAAAATAAAGGATTTTTAAAAATAATCTTTAAAATTTAATATCTCCATAACGGTTAAGTTTCGGACATTTTATTTCAGAATCAAAATCATCAGAAATGACCTGAATAATAACCTCCTTTAATATTCAGTACGACTTTCCCTGTAACCCTGTATATCATATCGGCTAAGTAAATAAATATGTTTAAATTAAAAACAAGCAAAAGTGAGACTGCGCTACGTACAGCGCAGCTTTAAAATGAATACCTATTAATACAATAATAAAAGGCATGATTAAATGAACTAAAATTATACTAACGCGCAGTTAATCAAATCTTAAAAAGTAACGATTTATGACACTACCAAGGGAACCGAAGTAAAACCGAAACACTCTTCGGAACTTGACAACTAGACGAATTGCGACAGAGGTGCTATAATATGTGGCCTCTTTGTTTCGACTTACATTTATTTCTTTTTTCATCATGGCATGTCATACTGTTTGTCACTGTCATATTATAAAATCTATTGAATACAATATGAATATAATTATTTAGATATAACTTTATATGATACATAATACTCGGCAACACATTTTCAATTTTTTTTCATTTTAATGGAAAATGGAAACAACGAAACCAATACTAAAAAACGACTTTTCGTTTGGTAGTATTGGTTTCGTTGTTTAAAAGTAGGTAATAAAAATACGTTGGTCACCGAGCATTTAAATATATACCTTATCTCGATTAGATAAGTATTAAATTGAATTGATTTTAAAATCCTCTGCCATCCCGTCCGTCAGTCTGCGCAGGCCATTAGTGTCGTCAAGTCAAGAGTAAATAGGTTAGTTATCATTACTGACCTATTGTATTACTCATATTAACGTTGTCGTATCGTTTACCAAGCGTTAGAACGGAAAGCTATAAAATAAAAAATAAATGTTTAAAAAGCTGTAACTCGACTACGGAAAAGTAAAAGTGATCTTAAACGTTCGAAGCAAGAATATATCCGCATGCCTGTATACCATGTGGGTGCCAGGAACACCTACCAAATTATAATAAAGAATAAAATCATTTAATTCAGATAATTTAATCCATACAGTTCGATATAAAAATAAAAAATATATAATAATTCAGATCCTATCCGCTACACTCTTCAGAATTCGATTGCAGCTGCCACGCATTCTGCAGATAAGGGATACAGTTTCCTTGCAGATGACGGCATGAAAGCCATGAGTGCGATATAGCACAAACATCCCCGATGCACCACAGAAGCGAGGCAGCCGTAACATCACCCTGAAGATGTGATTATACTGGACGCGCAGGACATCCAGCGATCTAATAATGGATTTACCTTGACCATTTTTGGACCTCTTGATTTCTGTTTGAAATATTTTCTTGTTGATCTCTTTTACTTTTCCGTAGTCGGGTTACAGTTTTTTAAACTATTTTTTTTTATTCTAACGCCTGTTAGCTACCCTTTTTATTTACTATATTTGTTCTCTCACTCTAACTTATGGAAAAATTTGTTTGTTTTTCCAATGGTACAGGTACTGCGTCTGGTACCGATAGTAATAATACCGGTACTACGTCTGGTACCGGTATTACACCAAGGCTAATGGTACCGGTTCCCGAAAATACCGGTATGTCAAACCCAGCTTCAGTACCTACTCTCCGTCAGACGGACAGTCGATTTACTGAGTACGGCAGGTGCACAAATAATGAGCCTTGACAGACGCCTTGATTTTAATTTATTCTCAAAAATCAAAGTGATACTTCGTCGCATTGACGTTATAAACCCTGAAGACGCAGTGACTGCATTCGAAAGGGCTGTGGTAGAGAACCTCAGGTACCGCTTCCCACCAAGCAAGATCGGAGGATTCTTCCTTTTCAATGGAGGAGTGGCACCTACACTTTCGATAAGCGACACTTTATTGTTTTCCGACATACACGCGAAAAAGGTCGCGGGCACAGCTAGTTACAAAAAATAACAATAAATTGCTGAAACAATCTTTCCAGCCACCGACTTTTATAAATGTTAACCTTTTTTAGGCAGAAAACAAATATTTTATTACTTGTAACAGTTGTAACGCGAAAGCTAACATTTGTAGACGGTCGCCTAACTAAATGTATCCTCTTGTGTTACCCGACGATATGTTTACAAGGCTCTGTCGTGTCAGTTAGGAAAGTTTGCTGTGTTCTAGAGCTATTGATTGAATACATACCTTTTTATGGATGTTTCTTTTTTTTTCTGCGTACATTTACCAAAGAAGAGCGTTTATGCAGAAAGTGGGCAACGTCGCAAATAGCTGTCAAATATTTCGCTGTTTTGATTAATTTGGCGATATTACTGTATGGAAATAAGAAATATGGCTAACTAGTGAACTAAAATATCGATTATCCTACATACTTAGTCTTTATCCTCATATTGTTTAGTTATTATAAAACTTATTACCAAGAAAAACATTTTATCGAGTGACAGTTTCTAAACGTTTCAATTCATACCTTTGACAAAATGCATACCCTCCTATAAAATTACAACACCGCATTCACAAAAACAATGGGTAAATTCTAGTCAAGCAGGAAAACAATCTTGTTATTCTCATTAATGACCCTATTTTTTTTACTGCGATCAATTCGGCCGCCGCCGTGGCACCGCTCGCTTTGCTCGCTCGGCTCGCGAGTTGGTCACAGTTCTAACCTAACCTAACCTATTTGGTCGAAGTGCCCTAATAGTTATATTACTAGATCGTGCTCGTATCGTTAGAAGATTGAAGCCTGTTTTATTTGAATAATATTGCATTTGTTTGTTGTCCAATACAGATTAGCAGAGTTGATTGATTGAACTGTTTCGTTGAAATAAAATACCATGTAAAAATATACCGAACAAACAATATTCGTTAAAATAATATAATTGTACTGTTTGATAAGTCTGTTAAATAAAAAAAATGTGATTATAAAATTCATTGAATTGTGTTTCTGTGAAATATGTTTCATTCAAGTAAATAGTCGTTAAAACAATAATATTCGAAATAAAACTACAAGGACCAAATATTATATAATAATTATATTTGCTGCGAAACAAAATTCTATGAAATTTCTGTCTGCGAAACAAGATATTTTTTCTTTTTTCGTCAACGAACAGAAGGCCAATTCACGTACCTACTTAAAAAACGTCAATCTGACAAATTTGTCAAAAATGTTGGTAAATTAATTGTATTTTTGACAGATTGCGAATGAGATGCGAATGCGAACGTTCTTAAAAATTACGGGAATTGCCCCTCTGATGACATGTTTTGCCAGATTGCAACGTATAGTCAGCTATATATAGATACTGGATAATCTGGGGGCACTAGACGTACCTATTTAACTACTTACTTACCTATCAGCAAACGTAGAGGCTCTTTTAAATAAAACCCTCATTAATCAATGAGTCTATAGCAGTCTAGATAGAACTTTTGCCAATGCTAATTTTGAACTTTCTCAAAAAGCCGAATGCTTAAGGAGTAAGTAGGTAATCATTAGCACCTAATCCCTAAATCCCTGATAAAGCCTATAATTTAAGCATTATAAATTATCAACTAAGTCCCAAATGCCGACTAATTACCGTTTACCATAGTTTGGAACATCATATATTATGAGACATTACGTGAGCATACTCGCACTTACGACAAGATGGACTGTTTATTTGTTAATTTCGTCGATAATTCAATACGACACGTTCAGTTGCGGTGAGCGAGGAGCGACCGACGACCGAGCCGCAACTTGGCAAACTCCGTTACAAAGTAAATACTAAGTCTGATTGTCGTCTCGGCACATACACGGTTTACTAGAAACAGAATTGGGACAGCATCCCTTGTTACTGGTTATTTGATCTGTTGGATATTGCTACGGAATATTAATCGTCTTTGATGTAAAGGAGATCTTAAACTTCAGTGAAAATCAATGTGGACGTGTCATGGAAAGAATTACATAATATGGAACGGCTACGACCTATCACACGCAGCACTGAATGGAAATCTTTAGAGGAGACCTTTGATGGAAGACAAGCTGTATCAGAGAAACGACCGTTTGCCGATATTTATTTACTTTAAGTATCAGGCACACTCCATATTTTATAATGTAAATAAGAACAGCAATAAAGACTTTTTATTTTTATTATCTTAAACTCCAGTGAAAATCAATGTGAACGAGTCATGTCAAGAATTACGTGCTTGCAGCACTTACCCATAAAAACAATATTTTTATATTTATTTATTTATGATAGTATTCAAAACTGTTACTGACAGTAGCAATAATATATTTGTTTACTTATGTGTGGCTATTATTTACTCCTTTATGTCGATACAAAGATCTAGAAATAATTATATCTTGGTAACAGTAGCAACATCGCCGAGTATTTGCATGAGAATTAACAACATAACTTGTGTGACACAGTCACAATGAACAAAACTGCATGTGAATGTGTTGACGATTTCTCTTGTCTTGTTCTGTACCAGTCAGTTGTCCATAGTTAGACTAGACTCCTACTACAAGACTAGATTAATCTGTCAACTATGGACAGTAGACAGTAAATCTAAGCGCATAATACATCCGCAGCGGGCTGCAGCGCATCGCATTTCAATCCAAAAAGCGTGATGCGGCCCGCCTAAATATGTCAGCCTTATAATGCTGTCATCATAAGGCTGCCGCACATTTGCACTTGTTACTGTTAACAAGTCGATAGATGGAAATACGAATAGAATAAAAAATACTCGTACTTGTAATTGCACGGATAAATATTAATGTGTTGTAAATTATTTCATAAATTCTTAATCAACAACACTACCGAATTGGGATGCTGTAATGGTAGCGAATGTATGTAAAAAAAAAAAAAAAACTATTCAGGAACATGTATGTTATTTTGTTATTTTTTGAGTCTCACTTCGTTTTGTAAAGAGGCAAATACGTATTTGATTTTATCCTTTTGTAAAGATGATAAGCTCATAAGGCTAAGTAATAATAGCCTTATGGGTCGATCTATCAGGTTAAGCTACGCTTGCCGGGGTTGGTCCGTGTATGGGTGATCATCTTCATCCTCCATGCCTCGGAAAGCACGTTAAGATCCACGGGATTAAGATCAGACGGGACCCCATTGGTCCCATCTGTCATTCGTGGATCTTTGACAGTCGTTACGGGGTCGTCAGAAGCCCGAAAGTCTGACAACCATTCTTACCAAGTGGTATCGTATTACCCTGTTACTGGGTTGTGGAGATCAGATAAAAGTACAAGTACAACACTAGTCGCTTCACATAAAATACATATTCAACTGCATCCAGTTAGACTGGAAGCCGACCTCAACATAGTTTGGAAAAGGCTAGGCAGATTGATAGTTTTGTAAATATGATGTTTTCATTTTTACCTTTTCAGTGAATCTGTCTTAGCTACAAAAAATCATAGTACCGTATTTGAATAATATCGATAGTGAGTTCGCTTTCCCTGTTACTTGTCAAGGCCAGATAATGTTGCGATATATATTTATACAATGAGATAAAGTGACAATAGTTCGTTTATCTAATTGACCGCTGGAAGGACGGTACAAATTAAAATGGGCAGCTAGAAATTGTATGGCTTTGGTTGGTGTGAGATAAGAAATACTAAGATACTAACTAGAATCTGTTATAGGTTTATCTAATAGGTTGGGGAAAAAGTTTCTTCGTATTTTTTAAGAAAATTCAAAACATTTTTTAACATAGTATGTTTACATTTAACTTAAGTATGTAGGTACCATTTTGTTCGATAACTTTTTGCCATCTTGTAGGTAGGGACATGATCCCATTGCTATAGAAATTTTGGGACTTCTGATCAAAATACCGCGACAAGTGGTTTTGGCAGTCCTCCCGTGATGTTAACCTGACACTGCCTAAAGAATTCTGAAGAGACCGAAACAGGTGGAAATCTGAAGGTGCAAGGTCAGGACTATACGGCGGATGCATTAACACCTCCCAGCCAAACTCTCTTAATTTTTGCTGAGTGGCTAAAGATGTGTGAGGTCTAGCGTTATCATGATGAAAAACCACACCCCTTCTGTTGATTAATTCCGGCCGCTTTCTCTCAACTTCTTGCTTTAATCTCATCAGTTGTTCGCAGTAGAGTTCAGAATCGATGGTCCTGCCTGGTGGTAACAGCTCATAATGAATAATGCCCTTCCAATCCCACCACACACACAGCATCACCTTGTTGCGAGTTAACCCGGGTTTTGCCACAGTCTGTGAAGCCTGACCGGCCTTTGACCACGACCTTTTTCGCACGTTCTTGTCGTACGTGATCCACTTTTCATCACCAGTTATCAGCTTCTTCAAAAATGGTTCGGTTTCATTACGTCGTAATAAAGAATCACAAATGAGTACACGGTTCATTAGGTTTCTTTCAGTGAGCTCGTGAGGTACCCAAATATCGAGCTTTTTTGTGTACCCAGTTTTTTTCAAATGCGCCAAAACTGTTTTGTGGTCAATTCCCAGTTCTTCAGCTACGTCGTAACTACTAATATGCCGATCTTGCTCCACTTTTTCAAAAATGGCATCCATTTTATCCGTAATAGGGCGACCAGAGCGACGTGCATCTTTGACATCAAAATTTCCGGATTGAAAACGCTTAAACCAAATTTGTGCTACTCTCACAGACACTGCACTAGGTCCATAAACATCGCAATTTTTTTTCGCGGCTTGCGTTGCATTTTTACCTTTTTTGTAGTAAAATTTTAAAATGTATCGAATTTCTTCATTAGATTCACTCATCTTGACAGTACGAAAAACAAATAAAAATCACACATTTTCCTAATTTGAATTTGGAATTATGTTCTTTAAAATTTAAACTTTCAATGATACCAAAACCAGCCAGATACACATAGTATAGCCAAAGAGATTTTATTACAAGTTCATACATACTATAATGCGAAAAGACTTTTTCCCCAACCTAATATGTATGAAGTATTTATTTCTCTAAGTCATAGATAAATAAATCATCATAGATATACCTTAGAGTCTAAGGTAATATAATTGATAACCTGCCTCTTTTTATTTTCAACATTGGCAATGAGCCGATGCCAACTATTCTGCCAGCGTCATGTGGTGTTCTTGCTCCTTGAAATCGGTTCAGTTTGACGGGTCACTTTAGCGCAAAGTAAAGAAAAATACCTTACTATTTTCCAAATATCTGAGCTTTTAAAAGTATTGCTATAAATATATAAGAAGGATCCCTGCACATCACTTCGACGCTAAGCTTTTTTTATGTATTCCCAGTAGAAAAAGAACTCTTTTTTTTTGTACCCGCAATAATTCTGAGAGAATCGTCTGAAAGTCATAGTATTAGATAGCCTGGCAAATTCATTCGTGCAAATAAAACCGATAAACTTGTATCATAGTTAATCACGAAAAAGGCGGACTTTTATTTTATTATTTTGGGCTAAAGAGAAACTTCTCCGGAAGATGGACCGACGGCTGATTAAATCCCTTCTAACTTTGCACTAACTCACCTAAGTCGACCTATTAACAACGAGGGAACTATTAGATCCATGATACGACTACACAAGTTGTAGCATAATTCACTGTTGCGCATTTAAAGGAGTTCATAAATAAATCAATTATTCGTAGCTGTTCGAATCAAATTAAATTAAAGTCAAATGCAAACATGATTTATTCAAGCTTGGTTATAACTTACGTACAGAGCCGAAATCTTCTATCGACTGAGATTAATACATAATTTACTTTAGACATACTCCGACCGACGTACCTAAAGTTTCCTTTGGAACTAATTTTCACAGCTGCCAGAGATTACTCCATAGTAGGTAATCTTGTAACACAGTTTGGGATATAAAATAGAGCTTCAATATTAAAGGAGAGCCTTTAGGTAATCGATATCTTACTTAAATTATATGCCTACATCACGCGATCAGATTGAATTTGGGAATAATATTATCTTATGTTATCTACATACATAATACTATCCAAATTATATTATCAATCAGGTATGATCTTGTAAAGCCAAGGTACAAACTTATGTATATCCAATTACCTATAATTAATATAAATTCCTAGAGTTGAATGCGACTCTAGACAATTTCATTACCGTTCGTCTTAACATTCTTAATCAGTTCAAAAACATCTTTAAGACTGTAATAATTATGGAAATATATTCCGTTTCTTAAAACTTGTAAGTGCAGAAGAAACGTGAAGTTGGAACGATTTTAAATATGAAATGAATTTCTCTAAGGAACGGCGAGGTTATAGAATAATAATTTTGTTTTGATATTAGAGACAATATAGAAATATATAGAGCTGAGTATTGTGTCAGATGTTTAGAATCTTTTTGTTCTACAGGTCCAAGTTTTCAAACTTAATGTTCCGTTGAGGTTGAGGTTTCATTGTTCAGGTTGCAAAATGAAATTGATAACTTCAAAGTACTTTCCCGAGTTTTTACAGTTTGGGAAAGATCTTATTTCTGTAGAATTCAGAAGGCGCAAATGCGTAGTTATAAATATTTGTATATTTGTTAAATTGAGTTGTATTATTTTTTAGGTTTTTATAAGTTTTCCTTCTCATTTCAGGCTTTAAGAGATATCAAAATAAAGGATAAGGCAGCGGATGAGAAGGGATGCCGTAAAGCGAAAATAATTAAGAAAATGCTGTGGTTCACCGGCGTGGCTCGAAATGCCGTGGTCGTGTGTCTGGCGTCGGTGATAGCGTTCTTCTTGCATGAAGATAAAAACGACCCTTTCCTTCTCACTGGTAAAATTATTTTTCCTAGACTTAGACATTATGACACAGAGAACAAAAAGAACGCAAAGGTCATCACAAAGAACTAATCCAAATCACGACACGATATGTGTGGGCAGGACAGGACGAATTTCGTCATTGTAGTGTAAATTACTCTACACTCAAGAACCTTGACTCCAAACAGTTTTTTTTTTTTTTGCTGTCATGGCCTTCTAATTTTGCACGAAATTAAATGAACTGCTATGAAGTTTTGAGCGTAAATTTTCTTTGATATTCCTATGCATCCTATCCTAACTAATATTATAAATGCGAAAGTGAGTTTGTTTATTACGCTTTCACGTTAAAACGGCTGAAAGGATTTGGATGAAATTTGGCACATGGGTAGACCATGACCTGGGTTAGGTTACTTTTTATTGCGATATTCCCACGGGATCGAGACTTACGCGGGTGAAACCGCGGGGCACAGCTGGCACTAGATAACTGTACATTCAGGGAGTTTGATATTACTGGAAATAAACGTTAATTTAGTTTTTTCTTCTTCTTAGTTTGTTCTAAAGTGGCACATTCGTTCGGCCACTACCTTCGCGACCTTGGCCTTCAACAGCAAAATAAACGCAGCGATTGTCGTCAGGCCTAGTTTTGCAATTAATTGACATCCAGATAAAGGGCATTTTTATGTTTTTGTTTATTTTTGTACTTGTGATAAACTGGGCGCCCTCGAATTGAAGAAATATCGCGGGAATAAGTAGTTATATTAAGACGGTTTTTGTTATTTTTTCACCTCTTTTTACTGTGTCAGCCAGCGACTTGGTATTGTCAAGGAAACGTTAAATGTACTAATGGATTTTCCCGGAAGAGCTATAAACGGGTATGACGTCTAGAGTTATACAATTTTATCGGTACAGCAGGTGAAGGGTGGAAGCAAGTATTCTACTTAATTCATATTTTAGCACCTCCTTTGTCAGGCTGTCAGCTTGGACTGTAAATATGGAGTTTTAACCTACTGTTTAAACTGCTTCTTTTGGACGTATAAAATGAAGTGTAGAACATTGAGAATTTGACGACACGGTTGGCGCAGTGGTTAAGCGATTGACTGCTGCGCTGCGTGTCGCGGGTTCGATTTCCGCACGGAACAAATATTTGTATGACCTACAATTAGTTGTTCCGGGTCTGGCTGTTTGTGTATGTGAGTTTAAATGTTTGTAAACGCACCCACAACACAGGAGAAATTCCTAGTGTGGGGCAACGTTTTAAAAAAAAAAAAAGAAAAAAAAGAAAAGAAAAGAAAAAGAATAATGTTGTAGAAACCGTACTTAGCAATTCATTCTTCCAGGACAGTGTTATTAACACATAATTTAATGGAGTCGTAGCAGTTCCTCATAAAGTTCATTCTTTTAAAAGTCCATCCTTTTAATTTGTTCTTTATAAGTAACCACAATTACTTTTCTATATTTTCCAGGTAACATAACGGCAGGTTTGCCTGAAGTGCGTCCGCCTGCATTTAACACGACAGTAGGAGACACTCCGTATACGGTCGGCGATATGTTCTCGCATCTCAGCTCTGGATTGGCTGTTGTTCCTCTTGTGGCTATACTTGGCAACGTTGCTATTGCTAAGGCGTTTGGTAAGTCAGATTTCTTTAAAGGGTTTTATAATATAAATTGTAGAGCAATCAAGAACGCAGTAACCCCTTTTCCGAACGTAGAACCTACATTTCATTTTTCGAAAAATGTGAATCATTTTGCTCAAGTAGAGAAAATAAATTGACATTACGGTATATTTATGGTTTGATAATAAGTAATTAAATAATGCCGTACCTACTTACGAATCGACTGTAGTATTTCTTACGCCAAGATATTACGAATGGACATAATACAATGAATATAAGCACGTAGCTTCAATAGAAAATAACGGCTACAACCTACCAAACTATGTCTAATTAGTAAGTACGCACGTCATGCCTGTGTTTTGACGTCAGAAGCGTATTTTTATACTTCGTCAATGACAGGAAATTCAATGGAGTTTTCTGTAACGCCATAATACAAAATAGTAGCTATACCCTACCGGGTTCAACCGTCGTGATAATAGATACAATGACGGCAAACACGCCAGAGCGAAAGCAATAATGAATTTTCGTTCCCCGTCGTGTCTCTAAGGTGATAATTAAATAGCAATGTTCTCGTTTTGCGTTGTTCTGCTGTTATTTATGTTCTCAATCCGAGTACGTTTATTCGGTCTGTTGCGTTTTCATTGTCACCTGGACATTCCAATTTCCCACACCAATAAACCGCCAAATATTTACTTTTATTTCACGTCGTCTTAACTAGAAATTTATGTTTAATTAATTTAGTGATAAAAGTCCTGGCTAGGGTTTCAGAGAGAATTTTATCAATCTAGATGTTTTTTTAATAATCAAATATCACATGCAGACTAAGGAGTTGTCGCGGCATTTACATCGCCAGATGCGAACTACGCATCACACTGACGATTTCCTAAATCCTGTATCGCGCAAGCAGAGTTTTACAAGCGATCAGCATATATATAACTTCCCGACATCAATCGTCGGGCAGTTGCCTACCAGACACAACACCCGTCTGAGGATCCTCATTTTTTTATGGAGGATGAGTGAACTTTACTCCCTGTTCCTTATACCTCTATAGAGTAAAGGTGCTTAATGCACCTTCGGCTCAGTGTAAATTTTTCAATGCTCTTTTTATTTTTCTTAAAATATTTTAAATCTCTGACCCAATTCAATAGAATTTACTTCAAGCAAATACATTTTAGTAATTTGACAATACAAGCCATGAAGCGTTTAAATCTTTACAATAAACATAAACATGTTGCATACGTTTGCAGTACGGTTTAAAATAAAAGGGATGTCCGTCGATTCACGTCAGTTAAGCCAATGTGAAATTTATTCAAAAATCCATGCAATTTCAAAAGCCAAGCAAAAATGTATGCGAGCTTGTTTACTAAGTGACGTTTCGTTTTACTGCATATATGTACCGGCCGCGACCGAGCTGACAGATTTACCAACATTTCAATATGATTTAAGTCAATATTTGCAGATTTTTTACGTGATTCTAGAATTCTAGGAATGCGTGTTACTCGTTTATGGTATTTGTTTTGTTTGTGTACAGTGTTAAAAGCTGGACACTTACTTGGCTTGATTGTGATTTTAGATTTTGTTTTTCTTTAAACAATTTATTTTTTGGTTTTAAAATGAAATTACTTATAAATATCATTATAATCAATTAAGAGCCCGTATCTAAACGTCTTACAGGTGCTCTAGCATTGTGACTCAAGACACAAAGGTGCAGTGCATTTCGTGGACATTGCATTGATAAAAAAAAAACATTATAGATTATGTACTTAGGTACGTTTGTTTATTCTAAACGGTTTTTGAACAAAAATTCAGTGTTGCTTGCTAGAAAGTAGAAACAGCTTTCAAGCACGCTTTGAAACTTTAAAATAACCAACATCAATTTAACATGAGTTTGATAAGCTTCACTAGTTTTATTACTTTGAGTGTTTAAATTAGTTTAAAGATAGTAATAGATTGGTACCGTCAGACCGATAGCAAGTTAACAACCGTTGAAGTAAGTGGAGAATATTGTAAATCAACTTTAGTGAACTTGTTCCAGAACTAGTGCTCAAAATTGGATGAGCTAATCAAGTTTATAAACAAATTGCTACCTTAAATAACAAACTTGACTCTTGTTTATGATAACAAATACTGAATTTATGCTCGCACGATGAAAATTATAAGTACCGAGGTGTTATTGGATTAGCATTGTCGGCTTATAAGCACGAGTTCTTAGGTGAACCCTGATGTCGCGACATTGTGACTTGTTTACGACAGCTTACACAAACTTTTCCTAAGTTATTCTATCTCTTGGAAAACAATTCATTTTTGATATTATTACTGTTGAATATAAGAGATATGAAAGGAAAATGCTATTGTGAAATATTTTAACATCAGTAGGTAAACCAATGTTTCATGCTTCTTTAATTTCATGAAAAGCATTGTAAGCTTGTAAAAAATATTCAAATCAATACTTTAATCTATGTTTAGCCAATTTGTATACCTCTTTCCAACTGTGTACGATGATCCCAAACAATTCATCACAATAATAAACAGTGACACGTTGGTGGCGCCATTAAAACAAGTCCCGATGGTTTAACAAAGTTGATAACTCGATCGTATTTCAGCTAAAGGGAAAACTGTGGACGCGACACAAGAGATCGTAGCTTTGGGCGTGTGCAACATAGTCAGCGCTTTCTTCCAGTCCATACCAGTGAACGGCTCGTTTTCAAGAAGCGCTGTAAGCGATGCCTCTGGAGTCAGGACGCCCGGCTCTGGAATCTACACGGGTATGTACTTAGATCGTAGAAATTGGCTAAATGTGGTATGAAATTTGTTAGAATATCATAATATTCAAATAGAATTTTGTAAAAGATAATGGCTGTATGAAAGGATAAACGTGTTCAATGTATTTTAGTACATGTATTACATGGATCTGTTGTAGATTCTCATAGGATTATTGAGGATTCATGTAGTAATTAAGCTGGTTTATACGTCTGATTTATTGTGCCTAATAGAGATATGACAAAAGCCTACAAGTTTATACACATATTATAAAAATTAATGGTACCTCCCTTATTGACGTATGCTGAAATGTTAGTAACGACAATGATTCCCAAACTATTATGGAGGTACTTAATGTCAATCAAAGGAGACAGTTAAGTCCGCGATAGGCACGTTTTATTTAAGACCGCGATTTATAACCAGCTGAAAATCATCGTCATCATCATGATTCTTCTGTCCTTATCCCAGTTTATTTTGTGGTTGGCGCAACATGTCCTTGTCTTCCATACTTCTCTATTAGTCGTCATCTCGATCGTTACCCCCTTTCTAGTCAATCATCTTTCACACAGTCCATCCATCGATTCTCTTATAGCCATCGACATTCATACACAAAACTTTCCTCACGACATTTTCCTTATTCCTTATTTTCCGCATCTACCCGCTCGAAATCAATAGCTCTAAATAATGACATCTGCAGATTAATCTCTTGCTGTCAGAAATAACGAATGTTAAGTGTCGCTAGTTTTTTTCTTGTTCGATATGTAGTTTCGAGTAAAACAAATAAACAAGTAATAAACTCGGCATCAATCTTGTTTCCTCGATCTCTGTCTATTTACGACTTTCTTTGTTTCAATTTATTTTGTGACAATTTGTTAGCAGTTAACTTTGTTATGTTTTGTCGAGAGCTTCGGGCACTTATCCATCGTGACGGCTCCTCTCGTGTTTGGTGACCTCTTGACTATTTGCGACACAGTTTTAAGTGCAATAGTCAACTTTGACTTCCTGAAAACATCGTTTATATTGGTCCGTATTTAATTTCCCTCTGGTTTTACAGTAAAGTTGGAGTGGGAACGAAGTTTAGTCGTAATACTCTAGGTAGAATTGTAATTTCATGCATCGTGCGCGCGAATTTCCGCGTTCGTCAGTGATTGCATTAGGTCCTGATATGATAGAAGCGTGTCTGCCTTTATCGAGCAGTTCCGTCGAGTTATAATTGAACATTTTCTATCAGAAAATCTTAATTACCCTGTTCAACCTATCTACCGAAACCAGGACCGCAGGAATGGGGTTACGAAAGTAGTCCATTCTAGATCAATGAGGTGGTTTTATAACTTTGCTAGAAATGTTTTGGTCAAAATATAATGTTGTTATAATCTTGGGTTACTAACTTTCATTTTAAAGTTGCTTGGCTGTCTTCTTAGAATACTAAAAAGCTATGTTAAAGTGGACTAATAATAATAATCAGTGGACTAAGAGATATAAAGATGAGATTTTATTGGCAATTTTTCAGTTCCTTCTCGCTGCCGTCGTCTTCGCTTTAGAGCTAAGATAACACTTGGTTTATCGTTACCATTTTATATTATATCTCGATTTTTCTTCACGAATAATTTTTCAACATTGTTCGGCGTATGTTGTAACGACAGTCTTTGTTATGTTTTGATTATAGCATAGCATCAATACAATGATATTATGATTGTGATTGTAGTCCAATACTAGTGTAATGAATGCTTATAAATCTTTGTTTTGGAGATTTTTCTGCATGTTTGTAGGTACTCAGTGTCTCTGTTTCAACTGTCTACTGTTACTATTAAAGTTCATCCTAAATTCGACCTTGTTGGATTAAAAAGCATAAAACGACAAAACTAAAATCGTAGCTCAGAATATTGAGTCGTGTAAAGTAACGTTCACTGAACGTTAAAAAGCTTAGCACGTCCAAAGTTATAAAACACTATGTCATGGGTCAAACGTAAAAGGCTGTATTTTAGTACCTATACAAGTGGTGGTATCGTCCATTTAGTTTTTAAACGCTTTGACATAATTTTCAGTTTGCTGACTCTTTGAACGTATCTGTAACTGAAACTGATATGGATTCATTTGCATTGCTGCTTCACGAACATAAAATATGTTTTTTGGTACACACTAGATATGTAAATTGACTGCCCCGTTGGTCTCGTGGTCCCAAGTGCGACTGCTGAGCGTGGGCTCCTGGGTTCAATTCCTGGATCAGCCAAAGTGTTATTAGGTTTTTCTATTAGGATTTTTTTAGTAACAGCTTGGAGTTTGGAAGTTGGCGGTGTGATATCCCCGTGCCTCGGACTTTGAGAGTGAAGGAAGAGAGAGTGCTCTGTCTGCGCACTGCACTTGTGCACTATAACATCTCCCGTGCCGAAGGCTGGTTTGCGCTGAGATTGGTCGCCATGGCGTGAAATTCGGTCGTGGAGGACTATAATTATTATTAGATATGTAAATTAAAAACCAAACTTGACTAATAAAAATAGAGGAGGTTCAATGCTGAATGACTGAAAAAGGGGGAGGTTTTTTTTTATTTTTGTTACTCGATTACTCTACCAATTATGTATTGATTTTGTTATTGTTTGGCAGGTCATAACTTCAGAGGTGGTCCCATATCAATTTTTATTAACTTTATTTGGGTAGTTTTTGAGTTAGCTTCAATAATACGTATTATGTGGATGATGTTATAATAAGTCACTGTTATTTACATAGCAGGTAGTGGTATTTGAATTTGTGTGGGGTAGGTACCACAACTAAAAAGTGCAAAATTAATATCTTTATTTAAAAAAAAAGACTTCCTAAAAAACACTACAAAGTGAATATAACTTTAATTTCGGAAGTCGATGGCAAAAAGCGAAAAGTCAATACCAAAGCTTGCGGTGTTTTTTTTTTGGAAGTCGGTTGTTTTTTTTTGAAAAAAGTTTTTTTGTATTTTAAGTGTTTTTTGTGGTCAGTACATTTAAACTTAATTTGTTCTTTCGCTTTTCCAAGATTGAGTTATGAGACTATCCTTTCTTTGTTTTAAAACAGATAACTGCAACATAGTGATATCCTAAATCCAGCATGGGAGCATCCCCGCCTCGCCGAGGTCAAAGATCGTGTGTCGCATTATGTCAACCTGCAAACTTGCTCTGTTTCGACTTTACATTATTCAGGGCGTTCCCAATGAATATTTACTCGCCCCAATTGAATCTCAATAGAGTTTTGTTAGTCCGACATTAACATTGCGGCTTGACTTATTTGGGAAATCGGAGTAATCTCGACTTGGGTAAATATAGGTCTTTTTTCGGTGTTTTAACTAGGTTTGTGAGTTAAGAAAACATAGTTTTCTTTGCACAGTCATTTCTATCAAAAACATGACTATTTATGGTCTTGACCGGATTTTTTTCGGTAGGTACTAGAACGCTGTGTAAAATTTTGATACAACGATAGTTTATTATGTACTTATCCAACAAGATGTTATCGTTAGCAGAACGCAAAATAGAATATTAACAACAAAACTAAAGCCATGAATTTGCTTATTTAAGTACAAACAAAGAGCAAAGTTACTCACAAAATGTAAATATTTCTCTAATCGATTGAATGATTAAGAGATTACTAGAGAGATCCAATAAATGATGTACATTATCGTTAACTATGGCTCTAAAATCGCTTCAGAGAAATCCCTCGAGTCTTTGTCGAATCTGGAACAAGTCCGCGTGATTTGTGGCTTGTCTCATGTTTGCGAAATCTCGGCTTTTACTCTTAAGATTAGTTTTAACAGAAATGGGGTGTTTGAAGTAAGACAAATGTAAATCCAGGGACATAAATCATTTTTACCATGTGCGACAACAGCGTGGAGTTATGTAGTGGGTACTTCATAAATCTAAAAGTTTGCATCGTAGTTTACTGTCACAGCCAAGTTTCCGTGGTTTTACAATTTCAAATATACGTCTGAAATATCAGGAGGCTCCCTTTATATGTCTGTCAGGTGGATTTGTGGCTCCATTGTGTTGAATGCACTCACCTTTTTGGCGATTTAAGCCGATACTTATATGATTTCGATGTGACACTGGTGTACTTTGGTTTATGTCATGATTGGTTGACTTGTATTATCAAGCTATTATATGTCATATTGTAGCATTATATGAAACTTGTTTACTTTTTGCATTGTCAACCAATTTTTACTTATTCGCCATTATTTTATGTACAAAGTGTTGTCCATTTGTTTGTTCTGAGTAATTGCCGTTTTGCTACTAATGCACTTTTTCAGTAACATTAAGTCCAGACAAATTACATACTAGAAACTATTATCATCAATGGCCTATTCATCTTTCTAGACCACTTTCAGAACTATTTGTATGTAGAAGTATGTAGTTGTCTTTGGAAAACCAAACCAACACGTCATTGCTCATACAGTGTCGCATCTCTTGATTGTAATCGTAATAATAGTTCTGCAATTAACGTTCGTGTTAATCTCTCAATAGATCCTGTATTAATTGGCGGACTATACAGGTGTGTCGAAATAGGGACGCTAGTACCTACTTAGTTGCCGTGAATTATTGATATTAATTGTTACAACCATTTGTGGTCTTGTTTAATAGGACCGGGCTTAGGTACCTACGTTTTAGCCTTGAAGACCAATTCCCGTAATTAAAAATGTTCAAATCTCACTCAGGGACAATCAATGTCAAAAACTTTACAAAAATATAAGGAAATTAGAGATATTTTTGATGGATTGAGACAGATCAGACTGTGTACGTTCATTAAGGGAATTGCCCCTCCCTCTGATATCCTTGACATAATAATTTACAGTTTCCAGTAATAGAGACCATACCAAAAGACGCACGCAGAATACTTTGCAGAACTGTATCTGTGTGTGTAACTGTACTGTATGTGTGCAATTTTGTTCACTTTGAGCAAGATTTCCTTTGATGCGTGACTAGTTACCCCGAAAGTTTGATGATACGAGATTCCAGGTAATGCACGTGCTTTTACTCCCAGATATCTCGTGCAGAAGTTATCGTTATGGTTAAAATATGTAATAACTCACGTCGACTTTTGGCTCGCGAAACTGCTGGAAATATGTCATTGCTTTCACGGGATTTATTTAGACGTTACGAGTTTACTTAATATAATGTCGATCAAAGGATTATACCTGTTTTTTAAAAGGAAATTGACTGTCCTTCGGATTTTTTTTAAGGGTCCTTCCAATCATTGCTAGATAAATTTTTAAGGCTTTCAGATCTCTATTATTTTCATATAATATTTCTAGCGTCTAAGAAGAAAGAAAGGACGAAACAAAGAAAGAATGGAAGTAAGAAAGAAAGAAAGGAAGAAAGAAAGAAAGAAAGATAGAAAGGAAGAAAGAAAGAAAAAGAAAGAAAGAAATAAATTATTTTATTTGGGACACGCACAGGAAATACAAACTGTAATAAAAAACTGAAAAGGAGGATCTAAAACTAACAAAAAAAAACAATTTAAATAAACGAAAAGAAAAAAAATCACACTAATAACAACCTGTACGAGGCCAAAAAGTCTCTTATCTCATATATCGCATATGCTGCGATATTTAAAAAATAAATACCGCAGCGCTGGTATTCTGATTAGGCCCGCTGTGTCTACGTAGATCTTTTTGATTTGGAAAATTGAGATATATTGTTCAGAGCCCATAATGCATCTACCAACTCAATTATGTATAAATACTAAAATATTTATTTCAATATACAGGTATAATAGTGATACTGACGCTAGTATTACTGACGCCATATTTCTTCTTCATCCCCCGCGCCGCCCTCGCATCGGTCATCATATGCGCTGTCTTGCAAATGGTCGATTATGGCATCGTCAAGAAACTCTGGAAAACTAGCAGTGAGTATAAAATATTAATTTATTTCGCAAACTAGAAAGATTTTTTACCTCGTCTTTCACGCCTTTTCGCTAAAAGAGGAATTCTACCTAATATATAAGTTGACAATACAAAAATAACGCTCGTAAGTGATGATGAAAACCATATCTAAATCCATTGTGTAGTTAAGAAAATCTAAGCGGTCACACTGAAACATATGAAAAGCGGCTTTGTTAAATAGGTACTAGGTATGTTTAGATTTGACTTTGGCGTTTAAAATATCTCGTAAAACGTTAAAACAAGGGATAAGGCCGTGAAAAGATAATTTCACAGCAACTCCTTTCAACGTCCAACACTTAAGAAACGTTTGAAATAATTTGAATGGGAGGAATATCAAATATTTACCTACTATCGTATTCCATTAAATTCCATTTTCGTATTCAGTCAGGTACTTGGGAGACCCCTTGTAATCCCACTAAAGATTATAATGTTATTCCACTTGGTGGTAGACAAAGTTCAAGAGTTGCCAAGTTTCAGTCATTGTCGCTCCTGTTATTTCGTGTCTCATTCTGGAAGTGCTAGAAAAATACTTGCGAAGTTAGTAAACTTTACTAAGTGTGATGGTGGATGGGTTCCGATAAGATAGGAAGGCTTAGGACTGATGATTGTGTTTGTGATTTTTTGCTAAAGGACCATAAATATGAATATATTTATATATATATATAGTTTACAAATAAAACGTGCAGTGTAATTTCAAAACGGCCTGTGTTAGTTCAATTATCGTAGCACTACAGGTATTTGTTATTCTTCAAAATGATAAAATAAACGAGACAATATGTGCATTAAAAACATAAAGCGCTTTTCCGCCAGTATCATTTTAAAGGGTCGGATATAGAATTAAAAAAATACGAGTATGCTAATTTCGAAAATCGAATGATGGATTTGTATTGCTCTAATAAGTAATAAAAATAATAAAAAGAAGAGACTCGCCAGTTATTATTTTTTTTAAGTCCGTTTCTATACATTGAAAACAGTTAATGTAAAATATCATGCAAAACCGAAGCCAAATCGAAAAATGCTTCAAACATTTCTTATTTTATATATTTAGAGCAACACGAATCCGAATACGAATCCATCATTCGATTTTCGAAATGAGCAAATTCGTATTTTTGTAATTCTATGTCTGACCGTTTGTTCCATACAAATCGATTCACTGTGCCGCGACGTCAGATTAGCTTACACAGCTTTCCTGACACGTTTCTCCTAAATAACTCAATTTTCTTTTATGATAACGAAGACAAAGAAGTAGCAGTTTAATGAATGCTTTGAGGGTATTGTTACTAATGCTTAAACTGAGCCTACGTCACCGCGAATTTGTACACGCCACACGTATTTAACCTAGGAAGCTGCTTACAAAATTATGAACTGATGGAATTACGTTCATTAAGGTGCCGTCGGCGGTACTGAAAGAAGTTTTTAATATAGGAGTATGCGTAAATTCGTTGTCACACCTACAGGCTTAAGCTGTTTTAATTAAAATGTGAGCTCAAATGAATAAGCTCATGTATGTTGTTAATGATATTTTTGCATAATGTTTAATACTTTGTGTTGCAAAGGGTAGGATATTATTTTGTGCAAGCTTTCCGGTTCTAAATCCGTTTTCCAGCTACAACATTGTGGGGTTATGCTGGAAGTCTGGATCTCATTTTCTAGTACTCATCAGGGTTATAAACGTCATGATATTTCTAGTTTTATTAACAGGGCTGGGTTGCATTGTAGGCACTTGTCACGTTGTTTTGCTCTAAATTGAGATTTATTTAATTACAACCTTTTGTAGCACAAAAAAGAGTACTACCTTAGTATAAACGTTTCGTTTAAATTGAGCACGTAATAGGCAAGTAGTACAATATTAGCTGGGCCTTTCTTGGAAATATTTTTACAGCTTTTCTTATTAAATATCTCCTAATTTTCGCTAAGTTGAAATATTTTTAAATGAAACCTTTTGTGACGCAAAGAAAGAATATAGAATACCGTTTACAATGAGCATAAAATAAGCAAGTGGATACTACAATTTCAGCTAGGTTTTCTTGGAACAATTACCACTATTAAATCATTTTATTTTGTACAGAATATTTTTTATTAGGTACTTTTGACAAGTTTTGGCAAGACATGAAAAATGGTTTATAAGAATGGTTCTTTCGTTCTAGGTTACTTCTCTCTTTATATTTACTTTCTGTGTGTTGTATAAGAGTAAAAATGTCTCATGAATACTCATAATGCTTCACGTCGTGGTGAAGACCAATACATAGTCCCTCTCAGAGGAGGACTGTGTTTCAGCAGTGAGTGGCTGTAGGCTGATTATGCGCCCATGGAATCCATTTAAATGCTATATTTTATCTTTACTTAAAAGCCAAAATGAGTATATGAGTATAAACCGGACATTTCAACATGCTCTCAGGAATGGACATCATCCCTTTGTTGGGCACATTCCTGTGCTGTCTGTTCCTGGGCATCGAGATCGGTCTGTGCTGTGGCGTGGGCATCGACGCGCTGCTACTGCTGTACTACCACTCGCGGCCTCCGCTAGACGTGCAGTATGTTGATGTAAGTATACAATAATCTGGCTGAACAATTACCAATGACTTAGAGCCAAAGGGACTACTGCTTACGCCTGTGAGCAGAGCCATTGGCATTACCAAGTAATTGGATGATGAAAGTGCGCCCTAGTTGGAACTGGAGGTGTCGCCAGCTTAGTGGAGAAGCTTATATTAGCTCTTTAGGTGATCACACAAAATTCTGTCTTAATGCTATCTTCATGACAAGATGACGTGTTGCTTGGTCATGATCTTTGGCCAATAACCACAAAGGGAATTTGCTTCAAAAGGCAACTACACAGCTAAAATAACATTCTCAACCAACCCTGAAAGTTTATAATTAAGACTGGTGGAGATAGGTTACAAAGTCACACCATATGTCACATAAGTGGACACGTTTTGCTGCGTATCAAGATGGTACTAATTTGCGGCAAACCACAAACCAATTTTTATTCATCAGCAAGTGATAAATTCATTGCGTTAATTACTAAATTACAAGTTTGTCACTTAACTTCATACAATATTAGACTAATTCTTCAGTTAAATCTTCTATTTTCTTCCTCAAAAAGTTGTACCACTAAATAACCCTGAATGAAGCTAAAGCGTTTGAAGTTAGTTTTGGTGTGAAAAGGCATCTCCGTACATAACGTGCAACTTTGTAGTAAGTTTGGATAAAATTCTATCAAATGTAAGTCAAGCATGCATACTGAAAGTTCTCTCTGCTTCCTATATTTTGTGTGTAAATTTTAAGCTAGTCAATAGAATTTTAAAGCAGGTAATTTCGAAACGTATGTAATTACGTTGTGTGTTTAATGAAACAAGTTTTAATGCGTTCTGCTTTGATGAGAATACTTTGTCCGTTTTACAGTATAAGTAAAAATTTTATATAAGACGAATTTCTCTAATAATTACGAAGCTCAATTGCGCATTACGTTTTTCCCATATTTTTGACCACGTCGAAAGTGTTCACAACTACGTATACATTATTACAGTTTGCAACTTTTCTTTTTTTGAAAAAATATTTTTATTATCACAAAAAGCTTCTAAGGTACAGATTGCTTTTCGAGAATTCACAGGCACAATTTGTCCGCCACCCTTTTCAACCGACTTCCAAAAAAAGAGCAGGTTATATTTTAAAAAAAAATTTTCGTCAATTGTGAACTGTTTTTGAAAATATTTTGTTCAATTGGTAGAGGAAGCTTGCGCGGTGGTAAATATTACTAACTTTGCTTGGTTACTTTTTGAGTTAGCTTCGATAATATAATATTTAATCGACTTTGTGTATCTTGAAGATGTTATATCATCATACTTCCTGTCACTGTTGTTTACATAGCAAGTAGTGGTATACGAATTGGTGTGCGGTAGGTACCATAACTTAAAAGTGAAAAAAAAACATACAGACGAACATAATAATAACCTCCTGCTTTTTTGAAGTCGGTTAAAGATAGAAAACTTTTTTACAAAAAAAACTAACCAAAAAACTAAAATACAGATCCAAAGACACCGATTTCCGAAATTAAAATTATTTTTCACTTAATGTGTAATGTTTTTTTTTGGAAGTCGTTAGTTTTTTTTTGTTAAAATGTTTTTTATTATAAGTTCTTTATGGAGGTTGTTAAAGCCTTCTAAAATGTTAGCGCTTGGTAGAAAGGATAATTTTAAATAAATCAGTATGTACAATAGAAAAAAATGTAATTCTATCCATCTGTCTTGTATTTACTGTTAGTACCGACATAAATTAAAGCGGCGAGACGTGAGACTTCGCAACACAAAACTTGGGGCATTTTCTTAAGAGACTTTTCGTGTGACGTCACAGATTTTTGCGATGTGACTGACGTCTCTACGTTTATAGGTATGTGTGCCTTAATACGACATCCAAATTTTTTATTTACGCTACTTATTTATTTATTTTCAACAGAACGGTTCCCTACCGCCACACTACGCAATTCATCCCGTAGGGCTTCTTCACTTCTCGGGCGCCGAGCGCGTTCGGAACAAACTCTTCATGCTAAAACAAAAAGCCAAACCCACGGTTACCTCCGTCACAACAATACATACCATAAGCAATGTCCCAGAGACTGAAACTCCTAGAAGTGGTCAATGGAACGTGCCCAGTACGAACGGAGCGGCCACGTCTGTTCCTCATAGCGACAGGAGAAAAAACGACGTCGAATCTAGTGGCGTTAAGTCTGCGGACTTGCTTGTGGTCTACTGTGACGCGTTATACAGATTGGACTACACTTTTCTACAGGTACGTCTTTTAAATTTTATTTGAAACTTTAAAAATAATACTGTTACCTTTATGTTTTACCAGCACTGGAACGAAATAAACTTCCTCCCCACGAGAAGTACGTACATACAGTCTGTTCCAGAACTATCTGGTGAATGTGTAAACAAACCCTGTTTGGGTTAAATTCTTACACTCACTTATGGGATTTAGTAACACATTTTCTGTATTAAGAAGGTTTCAACTTTATATTTCACCACTTTTTCCAACAATTATTGTTTGAATAACATTATTAAATTGCAATAAATTGAAAAATCGTCAAGGAATAAATCATTTGTCGAATGAAAAACATCTTTACAAACAATGCATAAAATCACACCTGTTTCTCATGGGGGTAGGCAGAAACTACAGAACGCCACCTGCTACAACTCTTACATACTCCTTTTGCCTTGCTTACGTTCAAAACATCTTTATGGTGATGTAAAATTAGAATTCCGGGTTTCTTAAATTCAAATAATCGAATCAAAACAGTCAATTTGTGGCACTACAAATTGGCATTCACATGTAAATTTTCTGATCCATTTGTTTACATTTTCATCCGATAATTTTGGAACAGACCTTACCTATTTCTGCAGCAAAGCTTTCAGAAAATTCACCTAAAATATGTAGTTTAATATATAAACTCATAAAAAACTGTTGAATACCATCACACCGTTACGTATGTCGACTCAATGATTACAGAATACACGTTCCGCATGTTGGTAACTACGTGTGGTAAATCAAGATTTTCATATTAAGAATACTTATTTATAATATTATAATCGATTTCTCGATATATTTAGTTCACTCCATAATAGGGTAGAGCGGAAGAAATTGATTTGCGTTGGCGTGAATCTACATACCTTTTATTAATAGTTATTTCGCTGTTAAAGAAACATCAGCCAACGTCAGGCAATCTTTTGATCCTTCCAATTGTGTAACGTAACAATTAATTCGAGAATATTCTTACTGAATGTTAAGTATCATCATTCTCTAAGGCTTTACAGCTGCGGGTGGGCCTTAGCCTGGTCAAGTATATTTCTCCACCGTGACCTATTTCCGGCTTTTTCTCTCCCATTCCTTACTGAACTGAACTGTTGAAGTTCTTAAATCTTGGTCTACGCCCTCCAACGATCTAAGCTTGGGTCGCTCTCGATTTCTCCGGCCATCCGGATTTACTATAACGTAAACGTTTGGGTGCTCTGGTCTCGTCCATTCTTGTGACATGTCCTGCTCATCGAAGACGTCCTATTTTAATGGTTTTAATTACATAGGCTCATCGTACATTAAATGTTTTTTTTTTAAACCTGCCTAGCCTTTTCCCAACTATGTTGGGGTCGGCTTCCAGTCTAGCCGGATGCAGCTGAATATCAGTATTTTACATGGAGCGACTGCCTATCTGACCTCCACAACCCAGTAACTGGGTAATACTTGTCAAAATTTCGGGCTTCTGTCGACCCGTAACGACTGTCAAAGATCCACGATTGACAGCCGGAACCAACGGCTTAACGTGGCACAGAGGAGTCTCGGTATGTAAAGTTGGTCACCCATCCACGTACCAACCCTGGCAAGCGTAGCTTAACCTGATGGATCGATCCGTGCGGCCGTTATTACTTGGCCACGAGCAGCATACGATGTTAATTATGATACATTAATATAAATAAATTAAATCATTAGTCCACTTATGCCAGAAATGTGCCCTTTTAGCCTATGTTAGCAAAACGTTAGTAGTAACGATCACAATGTTCAATGTCGGGTGACTGGCTAGGATAGGCATCATTTAACCATTCATTAGGGGCAAATGGCTAGCTCATGTTTTACTGCTAATGGTCATCTATTTCACTAACATTACATTTTTTTTCTATTAAACCTGTTTAATGTAACAACATTTTTCGTCATCATTGTGATCAGTTTTATGCGCGACATCATTAAACATCCCCCAAAGTCTTCCTACAAATTAACTTATAAACTAACTGTTGCTCGCAACTTCGTCTGCAATCCAGGATCAATAGTAGCCTATGTCCTTCTCCAGGTCATGGTCTATCCATGTGCCAAATTTCATCCAAATCCGTTCAGCCGTTTTAGTGTAAAAGCGTAATGCTGGGGCCGCATGTGCGTCTTTCGTTACGAAGCTTCGCACAGTGATACGATAGCGATTCACGCAGATGTGACCGACCATTATAGGTTATCGTCGCGATAGTTCGGGCCGCGTAGCACTTATCGCCCTGATGGCGGTAGATAACAAGCGTGGCGCGTGGTTGGACTAGCGTTGGTCATTTCGACTGTTGTTTCCGGAATACGTAAATGCTCTGTCGAAATAATGGAGAGACATCTTGGATTATTGCACAATAAATCGTTAAAATTATGAAGCTGCTAATGTGATAACCGCATTAGTGCGATAAATTTTAAGCGAGCAAAACTTACGAAACTTCGGCACGAAATACTCTGTCATGATAGACGTAGATGCGGGGCATGTCAAACAAACCAACAAACTCATTTTCACATTTATAATATTAGTTAGGATGTGAAAGTTTAGATTCTTGTTACTCAATAACGCAGACATTGCTGAACGGATTAAGATGGAATTTGGCGCACAGATAGTTTATAACTTGGATTAACACATAGTGAACTTGTATCTCGGTAGTGCAGACGCCAGCACATCAACCTACTACAATCTGGCAAATTTCTTTAATAGATTTTCAACTTCATCACTAAAGCATAAGGTTCAAAGTTGATTGGGAAAATTTGACAGTTTCGGGTAGGTTGACCTGCTGGCGTCTGTACGTTTCTCTTGGATGATTTCCGACCTGTTCGCGAGCAAAGCTGCGGGAAAAAGTTAGTGTACACATAAATGTGATGAGGTTCGCAAAGATAGTACACATAATGTGAAGACGTTTTCAATACAATAAGTAGGTAAAGATTATTATATGGATTAAGTTTTGTATCAGGTCGAGTCACATGTCTACTCAAAACAAAGACAAAGATTATGCCTTATTCTTAGTAAAAAGTATTACTTTTGTAGATTCGATAATATCTTAACGTCATCTTCATGTTTGGCTAGCATCAGAAGCTTTTTTTGAACAGTTATTTTGTCTTAAAAGGACATTATAATATTACTTAGGAGCAAACAACTTCTGTATTGCGTAATAAGGGCGGAAAAGCAAAATATGATTGTTCATATTAATTGTGTTTACTTTTAATTAATCTACAGGCCTGCGGCTGTTGCTTGTCGAATGAATTAAGAATAACATTGCATTAAGTGTGATTTATTTTAGGCATGGAACGAGAGTTGATTATTTTGAAAATCTAATTTAGGTAAAAGTCTGGTATGGACACTTTGAAAGTAAACGCCCGTTTAACTGTGAAAGTGGGTCTTTGTTTTAGACAGTTTAAAGGTCAACGTACAGAATCGATTTAGGTAAAAGGTTGGGGTACCTACATAGGTAATTCAATAAGTTTTCATCATGGAAAACTATTGCAATTGAAGCAATTGAACGGAACACGGTGCACTACACACTTGTAAAAAAGCTAACTAATAATAATAATTAATTAATAATATAAATGGAAACGTCCGGATGTTTCTTAGTCGAATCATGCCGAAACGGATTACTTAACACAAAGGTATTTAGAACTAATGTAAGTAGTAGATTCTCTGGGGATTCCAAAGATCACGTGTTTGAAGCCGTGCGCAAAATTAAGCAAAAGAATATAAATAACTTCTATACAGACGCCAGCAGGTCAACCTACCCGAAACTGTCAAATTTTACCAATCAACTTTGAACCTTATGCATTAGTGATAATGTTGAAAATCTAATAGGTTGGGGAAAAAGTTTCTTCGCATTTTTTAAGAAAATTCAAAACATTTTTTAACATAGTATGTTTACATTTAACTAAAGTATGTAGGTACCATTTTGTTCGATAACTTTTTGCCATCTTGTAAGTAGGGACATGATCCCATTGCTATAGAAATTTTGGGACTTCTGATCAAAATACCGCGACAAGTGGTTTTGGCAGTCCTCCCGTGATGTTAACCTGACACTGCCTAAAGAATTCTGAAGAGACCGAAACAGGTGGAAATCTGAAGGTGCAAGGTCAGGACTATACGGCGGATGCATTAACACCTCCCAGCCAAACTCTCTTAATTTTTGCTGAGTGGCTAAAGATGTGTGAGGTCTAGCGTTATCATGATGAAAAACCACACCCCTTCTGTTGATTAATTCCGGCCGCTTTCTCTCAACTTCTTGCTTTAATCTCATCAGTTGTTCGCAGTAGAGTTCAGAATCGATGGTCCTGCCTGGTGGTAACAGCTCATAATGAATAATGCCCTTCCAATCCCACCACACACACAGCATCACCTTGTTGCGAGTTAACCCGGGTTTTGCCACAGTCTGTGAAGCCTGACCGGCCTTTGACCACGACCTTTTTCGCACGTTCTTGTCGTACGTGATCCACTTTTCATCACCAGTTATCAGCTTCTTCAAAAATGGTTCGGTTTCATTACGTCGTAATAAAGAATCACAAATGAGTACACGGTTCATTAGGTTTCTTTCAGTGAGCTCGTGAGGTACCCAAATATCGAGCTTTTTTGTGTACCCAGTTTTTTTCAAATGCGCCAAAACTGTTTTGTGGTCAATTCCCAGTTCTTCAGCTACGTCGTAACTACTAATATGCCGATCTTGCTCCACTTTTTCAAAAATGGCATCCATTTTATCCGTAATAGGGCGACCAGAGCGACGTGCATCTTTGACATCAAAATTTCCGGATTGAAAACGCTTAAACCAAATTTGTGCTACTCTCACAGACACTGCACTAGGTCCATAAACATCGCAAATTTTTTTCGCGGCTTGCGTTGCATTTTTACCTTTTTTGTAGTAAAATTTTAAAATGTATCGAATTTCTTCATTAGATTCACTCATCTTGACAGTACGAAAAACAAATAAAAATCACACATTTTCCTAATTTGAATTTGGAATTATGTTCTTTAAAATTTAAACTTTCAATGATACCAAAACCAGCCAGATACACATAGTATAGCCAAAGAGATTTTATTACAAGTTCATACATACTATAATGCGAAAAGACTTTTTCCCCAACCTAATATTAAAGAAATTTGACAGATTGTAGTAGGTTGATGTGCTGGCGTCTGTATAACTATGAGATATCCAAACTCTTTAGGGTACATGTTTGTGAGACCCGTTCCGATCCACGCCATATAAAAATTGTTTGGGAAAGGATGTGAACCCTGCAAGGCTCGCTGACGATATTACATGTCTATCGTGTGTGGTGAAGCGGATGCTCCATTTTCTATTTTCTGGATTGTTATCACGAAATTATCGTTTCCGGCACATACTTCAGTCGAACGAAACCTTTGCGAAATCACGAAACTTCTATTATTTTCGTTAAAACCGAGCTAAGATAAAACAAGTCTTAGTAATCATTAATATGAAATTATAATATAAATAATCAAAAAGACTTCACAAAAAATAAAATGTTGTTTGTAAACACGACACCAATTTTAAAAGGATATTGTGTCGTGCCAAGTTGCTAAAATTAACTCCGAAGACACAGAAAATAATACTTTAAAAAAATGTTAGAAAACAAAAATAAGCACTATTTTTCTTCATTTTAACCAGAAAAACCACTGACGACTTCGTAATCCTTTTCCAGTAAATCAAAAGCAACTTATCAGAAAATGAATCAGAAATACGAACATCAGTAGTAGGAAAACAAAAAATGTTTTTCGTGTACCTAAATTGGAATTATCAGTACCCTTTGTGAAAGAAAATAGGGAATCAAAAGGGTCGGTATCACGTACTTACGTAAACAGGTAATACGGACTTTTTCATGTTATAAAGTTGGTCCACAAAGTAGTATTCTGAGAAATGTGAGGTCATATTTGCGTATAAACTATTTATTTGCAAAATTATGCTTCAAGAGTTAGGTAGATTATGTTCGCATCACTGTGTAACCAAACTGATATTTTATTAATTAAGAGGTTGACAAAAGCTAAAGCGCGGTCACTGTCGGACTGCATTAAAAGAAAGAGAAGTGCGATGACACATCGCTGGTAGTTTATTGCGAAATTTGAAGCATTTATCAATTTACAAAAAATCAATTCAAAAGACAAAAATAACTATTACATTAATATGTTGCTTGTTTCTACAAGCATGTATGCATGTATATAATTGCATATATAAGCTTTTTAATCGTTAAAATAAATTTATGGAGGCATCTTCGTGATTTTTTTCTATCGTATTAAATTAGTGGTATTAGGTTTTCAACACATTATCTAACTAGTATATGATTGATTGATTTTATTTACTGTAGTGGTTCATATACTTTTAGACATTATAAAACTTGCATTTAGCTCCTGTAGTCCCCTTATTCTGTTTTCATACAGCAGCTTCTGAGCACGTATACCGAAGTAGCAGGCACTTACAGCTTTTATCTACTTGTTAAATTATGACTATTAAGAAGATCAATAAAACATATAATCTACATTAATATGACCTATTTCAACATCAGGGTGAATTATAAACCATTGATGGTCCTTATTTACGTAGGTACTTATGCAAAAAGTCCCTGAAGAACTTGGTCATAAAAATTCACAAAACACACATCACGCCTTGTTTCCCCGAAGGGTTGGGCAGAGGTGTACCTATAGTACAACCACATTTCGCCAGTTATGTTTAAGTCCCATGTATTGGAGGGTGAGCCTATTGCCATCAACCGGTCACAAATCCAGACTACAGATTGCTACTGAGAAAATCCAGATAGAAAAAGACCCAATAACACACTTTGCTCGACCTGGGAATCGAGTCCAAAACTCCATGCTCAGTAGTAGCGCTTGCAACCACTAGACCAACGATGCAGTCACAAAAGATACCTATAATTTAACTAAACTATATAGGGTGTATAAAATTAGCATCAATTTAATATTCCACTGACCGCAAACCGCAACGTCAAATCACATGCAATGTTGATGTCGTGACCGCAGCGCGAGTTAAAACGAGCAATAGGCGCGCAACTTGCAAATATAATTAATATTAATTGAACTATTCGTATGTAATAGTTTATCTTTTGGATATTAAACCAGTTGTTCACGTGAACGCTTCGCAATGCTTGTTTTCATTCAATTTTACCTCTGGCTGAAGTCGATTTTATCCAAAAGTTCGTGGCGTTGTTGTATCCGTTGTGTATGTGCATAATTTAATTTCATAATTTTATGTACAAAGTTGTAACAACTTTTATGGATGTTACTTGTTGGTCTGTGGTGTGTTTTATAGGGTAATTATGCCTGTTCCGCTGGTTTGCGCTGGATCGATTAAAAGTATTGGAATCTGCTCGAAACGAGGAGTGTTATTTACTGGTATTAAGAGGTTGATAAGAATAGTTCTACTTTTGGAAGTATACGAGGAAAATGTGGTGAGCAAAGTGTGAATGAGTCTGAATGTCTGAAGTGTAAATGGGCTATAAGAACAGTTGAAGACCAAAGAAACGATGGATGAACTGCGTGAAAGATATGGCTAAAAAAAGGGGGTGATAAATAATAGAGAAGTATGGAACAAGAAGACATGGTGCGCCAAACCCAAATAAATTGGGATTTGGGCAAGAGAATAATGATGAAAGTACTATAAAGAAAGGGATAAGTAGGTACCTACCGTACCGTATGTTACCTACTATTCATTTTAAAGAATCTTTAAACCTACAGAAGTGCTTACTAAAGACACAGTATGATAAAGTAACAGTATGTCGGCAGTGACCTTGAAATGATTACCTACGGCCGTTCGGTCGATAAACCTTCCGTTTTCGTGCGTATCTAACTGACGCGTACTCGACACTGTTGCGTACTGATATACACTGAGATTTCGAAGTGCATCGTTTCGGCCGTTTTCTATGAAGATATATATAGATATAGTCTTTAGACAATTGAGCTATGAAATTGAAAGCTCTATCATATTAATCATAATCATCTTCATTATCTTCCTGCCCTTTTCTTATTTTATCGTCGTATGTATCAATATATTTCCTACTACAAAAAGTACTATTTTTTTTCTTACAATCCTTTAAGTTATACGTAAAATATTCCATTTAAAGAAGGGTGCATTGAATATTCATCATAATAAGCGGGTCTAGGGAAAATCTCATTATTGTATTTTATATGTTAATATTTTCTTAGCGTTAGTTTACATAGGTATTTTATTCAGAAAGGCATTAGCTTGGATTATGAACATAGAATACAAGGTGACCTGCATTAACTATTTATAGATTAAACGAAAATTTTGCGAGCATGTTTAAATAATATTTGAGATTTTGTATGAATTTTTGAAAGAAAGATAAATATATTCGTAGGTAGTGCACGCTAAAATTATAAGACTTTTATAGTATTTTTGGTCTTGGGTCTTTATCAGACGTTTTTTTTAAACCCACGGTTACACGTAGGTCACCCATCAATCACCTCATTGAAAGGATGAATGATCGCGATGGTATACGGAATGACAGGGACCTGAGCATACTTATCTATGTATGTATATATATATATAAGTCAAATGTCTTGTGTTAGCCTCGCAAAAACTCGAAAATGGTTCGACCGATTTTGATGAAACTTTGGAAAGTTGTTGTATGCACGCCGGAGAAGACATTGCAATGTATTAGTTAGTTATTTGTTAAACTTTCTAGCAGTTCCTACAGTTATTCTTCGAAGTTGAAAATAAAGTCTTCTGCGAACTTTACTTGTTTAGATAGCTGCAAACAAATTCGGAAATTTTTAATATTAAATCAATCTGCCAAGCCTTTTCCCAACCATATTGGGGTCGGCTTCCAGTCTAACCGGATGGAGCTGAATACCAGTATTTTACATGGAGCGACTGGCTATCTGACGTCCGCAACGCAGTAACTGGGTAATACGATACCCCTTGGTAAGACTGGTTGTCAGACTTCGGGCTTCTGACGACTCCTAACGACTGTCAAAGATCCACGAATGACAGCCGGGACCAACAGCTTAACGTGCTCTCGGTATATAAAGATGGTCACCTATCCACAGACCAACCCCGGCAAGCGTAGCTTAACGTGATAGATCGACCCGTGCGGCAGTGATTACTTAGCCACGAATTTTGTTATATTATGTTTACAAAATATTTTTATGAGCACTTTCAACTTGACAAAGCTTTAGAATAATTCAATCGATTTAAATATTCTAAAGCTTTTTTATAAATCGACGATATCATGGACAATGCTGAACATACATGCCCTGTTATGGTTAAGCGTCTGCATGTTTTGCCATAACACATAATTGTTTTTGTTACAAGTCTATACTATACTATATAATCTATAGATATTATAAATTAAAGTCGCTTTTCGCGTTTGTCTGTATGTCCGCGTTGTTCTTCTAAACCACGCAACAGATTTTGATGAGGTTTTTACCATCGTTTAGAGAATTGATTCTGGAAGGTTTATGTATATAATACGTTGATATTAAAGTGCGAAGCAGGAGCGGGTCGCTACTAATATTATAAAGGGTAAAATGTATTTGTTTGTAAGTAGCCCCTTACTTACAAACTAACAAACAAACAAATACATTTTCAAACTCCGGAACTACCAGTCGGATTTGAAAAATTCTTTTTGTATTAAATAGCCCCATTCTTGAGGAAGGTTATAAGCTGGCGGACGAAGTCGCGGGTAGAAGCTATAGTGTGGCCATTAGTGCTGTGCACTCCCTGAGGTATGCGCGGCGAGACGGGGGGGAGAATCGGCTGCTGCGCTCTGTCAGTGCGCCGTCAACGCTCGTACTTCGTCTTCGTCTCCCACCTCGCCGCGCATACCTCAGGGAGTGCACAGCACTAAGGTCTCTGCCTCGAATTTTGCGGGCAGCGGGGCGGCAGCGGCGGCGGCGCGGGAGCGGAGCGGGCAACGCATACCTGTTCTCCAAACCAGCGGGCAAATCGCGCGGCACTATAGCGGTGTAGTGTTGTGTTCGTGGTTGTGTTGTCGAGATATTTGTTTTTATTCGCGAACGAAATGTCTGAAAAACGGCGACAACATCTTTTTGATTCAAATTTATTCCTAACGCTCGATTTATTAAATGTACAACACTATACTACAATGCAAACGCGCAATGCGGGCGGTCACCGCTTGACTGAAGTGCACCGCTCGTTGCCCGCCCCCGCGCCGCTGCCACGCCGCTGTTTTCGAGAACCGGTCCATTTGATTTTACGCATAAGATCCTGCCGCTCCCGCGCCGCCGCCGCTGCCGCCCCGCTGCCCGCAAAATTCGAGGCAGAGGCCTGATGGCCACACTATAGTAATAGATATAACGGGTGTAAAAATAAACTTAACGAAGCCGAGAGTCACTTTGTTCTTCCCGTTATTATGTGTTTTTTTTTACTTGTCCATATCTGGGAACCTTCTTGTTACAGAAATATTGAAAGTCTATAGTTTCAACATTTTTGAACGTTCTGTTACGGAAACCGGTTTATAATGTAAAGTGTTAAAGTTACGTTATAACGTAACTTTAAATACTCCCACGATCCCTTTATCAAATGGATGCACCCATAAGTACAATGTTCTTCGTGCGTTACGTTGAGCACTACCGTAATTAGCGAAATTTCACACCAAAAATAAAAGTTTTTGCAGAAAGTTACTTAGATTGATGTACAGAATGCGTAGATGACGGCTTCGTGATGAGTCATTCGACTCAATTCATTGTACGTTTTGTTCCAGAGTATGAAAATGTTAGTGCTGGACTGGTCTCAGACGGGTCGTGTGATATGGTGCAATGCGCGGCAGTCGGTCAAAGATCAACTCAGCGGCGTCTTAACTGAGCCCATCTTCTGTGACAGCACTCAGCTAAAATCCTTCCTCAGAGGTAAGTGATACTAGTTATAACTATTTCTACTAGTTGCTAGTAAAATTTGTTATAACGTAAACTAGTTTCTTAACGTTATAATTATTTTCACTAAGATACTAATTAAAAATATTTTCCCACTACTTAGGTAAGTACATCTATTATACATTGTAACAGCGAATCAATTTTCACGCCTCCTCCTTAAGACCTTGGCCAGATATTTTTTGATACTGGTTCGGATAGTTTATGACCTAAACAGGTGCCATAAAGAATATGAATTCAAAGCCCAAAAGAAATATATAAATCCGCGAAATTTTGCGGGTATTCTGGTAACATAACATCACGCCTTGTTTCTCCTATGGGTTGGGCAGGGGTGAAGGTCGATAAACACACACGTCGTAGTACACCCTCATTTCGCCAGTTATATTTAAGTCCCATGTAACGGGGGTCCTATTGCCATCAACCGGACACAAATCCAGACTCCGGGCTGCTACTGAGAAATTCCAGGTAGAAAAAGATCCAATAACACTTTGCCCGGCCTTTTTTTTTTTTTTTTTGGGTGGGAAATTATCAAATAACTTCTCCCGCTCTGGGTGGAGCGGGAGGGCGTGTCAGACTCTTACTGACTAAAACCCACCCGTGTTCCTTCCGTTGCCTGTACATTGCCAGGGGCCACGGTATCCCTTTCGGACTTTCCCGCAACCCCGGCAGGCATTGGTCCTATCGGACCCCTTCACTTGCTGACATCTCTTTGAGGCGCGCGTGGAACACAACGCGCCGTCGACCCGGGCCTGATCCTTATCGGACGGCGAGCTACCCATTGCTCACCGTCCGCACACTTTGCCCGGCCTGGGAATCGAATCCAGGACCTCATGCTCAGCAGTAGCGCTTGCGACCACTGGACCAACGAGGCAGTTTGTTATAACTATTTAAGTACTTTTTCTCAAACAGCATGTCTGTATGACTGATTATGCGACGTGGGAGGAGCTCGTGGCTAAATAATCCCAACCTCACGGCTCAATCCGTCAGGTTAAGTACGCTTTCCGGGGTTGGTCCGTGGATGGGTGACCATATTTACATACCGAGACTCTTCCGTGTCTCGGAAAGCACGTTAAGCCGTTGATCCCGGCTGTCATTCTTGGATCTTTGACAGTCGTACAACCAGTCTTACCAAGGGATATTACCCAGTAACTGGGGTGTGGAGGTCTAATAGCATATTTAGCTGCATCCGGTTAGACTGGAAGCCGACCCCAACATAGGTGGGGAACGGCTAGGCAGATTGATTGACTGATTATGCGACGTCGATAATTTAATGTATCATCTTCTCCATATGAATCCTATAATATGATTTAAATATTTATGTAACTTTTAATGTTTCTACTTCACAGCATTTTCCCTTTTCCAACAGAACAGTTTTGCGGTAACTTTAAGAACTTAGTAACTTTTGGGCTTTTAGATAATCATCTTTAAATGTTGACTGCCTCGTTGGTCTTGTGGTCGCAAGCGCTGCAGCCGAGTATGAGGCCTTGGGTTCGAGTCTCGGGTCGGGCAAACCGTTTCTGGGTTTCTCTGGAATTACTCAGTAGCAGCCCGGAGTCTGGATTTGTGCCCGGTTGATGGCACTAGGCTCGCCTATTACATGGACCTAAACCTAACTGGCGAAATGTGGGTGTACTATAGGTACACCTCTGCCTAACCCTTTGGGAAAAGAAGCGTGATGTTATCTTCAAATGTAAGAATTTCTCTTTTGTACACACCTAAATGTTTTATAGAAACACAAACGTAATTTAGATTCGAAATCCTAGATTTATCCAATGAACCGTTTAAAATACTAAAATAGTTTAGCATTTCAATAGAACTTCCACTATTAATCAGTAACGCATGAGTTTCATCAAACAAATGAAACGTAGCGTTTCGAAATATTAATGTGCGGAACATAAAATGAAAGCGCTATGTTATGGAATTGCTTTGATTAAGACTGTGTCAAATGTTAACTAACTATGTTATAGGAATGACAAATCATTGTGCTTGTTAACTTAAATCGAGTTTTCATCGTTAAAATTCTCTGACAGTATTCCCATTCCGAGAAAAACTATATTTTTCTCGGAACGGGAATACTGTCAGGGAAATTTCATTGTTTAACAAATTGAGACGCTAAGTCAATGAGGGTTTTCTGAAATGACTTTCACCAGGTGGCAGCACTGAGACGTCAGATTCGGGCAGCTGTCAAAAGTGTCAAAGCGCCTAAATTTTCTTTAGTCGTCACTGAATTATGAACGAATGATGAATATTTTATGTTTATTGCTTGAAATGGAAGATCTCTTGTCATAGTGGCGCCAAATGGTGGCGTGAATTTTCATAAAAAAAACCTCATTGAAACGCTACATCAATTGGCCATGTATGTGTTGTTAATGGTCCCGTAGAAAAACTTTGTGGGAAAACTTACTGCATCAGTGTTATATAGAGTTATGACAAGCTTTTAGGGTCACTTCTGTGTACCGATAAACATGTATCGGAAGATCATGATCCTCTAGTATTTCTTGTTATTCGTATTTATTACCTATAAATACGAATAACAAGAAATACTAGACTTCATTGGTGCTATCTCGGTGTGTAAAACCAATGATAAATTTTCTTGGCCCAAGATCATCCTTCATGAAATCCTTATCATCTTTGCTTTAAATGATATTGAAATAATAGAGATATTCTATTCGCACCGAGCATTTCCGAACAAGTATCTTTTTTTTTCAACCTGTTGGGCTAAAGTCTACCTTTCTTAGCTTTCCACTCTTCGCTGTGTTTTGCTTTTTCGGTCAATCTACCATAAACGCCACTAAGTTGTCATACTAGCGTTTCCTAGGCCTCCCTCGATGACGACGCCCGTCTTCTGGCTCCCACTGCGTGACAAGTATCACAAGTTTTAATAATTGCATAAAAATGTCACAAATAGTGACACTAGCATGCCGTAACATAAAACTTTTTAAAACCCAATAAATATTCCTCATTACTTGGCAGTTGAACGTGACATATTGATGGTAAAGTATGGTTTATTAAGCATTATTGGAATCACGCCAATCGGTGGTTTAATATGCAATCACAATAATTCGTTTGGTGGACAAATTATTTCGATTGCATCCCGCAATATAGTGCGACATTCAATTTTCAATTTGCCATTATTGTTGCAGATACGGAGGAAGCGCAGGCTACTAGTAATGATACGGCTTTTTAGTTTTTAATGTTTATTACTAAGGAATTTTCCATATTGTACATCGATCTAAATTAAAAAAAAGAATGGCATTCAACGCGGTCATGAACACATGATACAGCGGTCGACGGGAGTGAAATATTAAGAAAAACGGTGATATTTCATGTTTCAAAAACAATTGCCATTGTTTATAGATGTTCTGATGCGTATGATTCGCTGCATTCTCGCTATGATAAATATTAAGTTGTGCTCAGAAAACTAAGAAACTTCTTTAGGATATAATGAAAACTAGACTTTTCCAACTAGTCACAGTTTATTATTTTCAGAGAATTTTAATACATTATTTATTTATTACATCTTGAATTAATTTAGGAAATCTGTTGGTATATTATTTTATCTTTAAATGCGTCATCGATCTAAGTATGATCTATTAAAAAAAACCTCCAAGCGATCGCCTACTATGAGCAGTCTTCTTGTAAGCGCTCAACGGTTTTAGTAATTTTATTTGTTGCCTTTTCGAGTGCAATTTTCATAAGTACCTATAATCGCGCCAGTCCATACTTACTACTTACTACCATACTACTATTTGTTTTGTTTCATTTTTAAGTATCGAACTTAACCCGTTCGATAATTAGAAATGAAAGTCAAAATATCGCTTCGTTAAAACTCTCTAAAGATATCTGATTGTGATATTTTTATGAACTGTTCATAATTTTGTTATATTATCTGGTAAAAACTTAAGATATTGATGTTCCCGAGAATAGCTAATGTATATATTTAGGTACCTATTCTTTTGATTAATTTATCGTATTTAGTATTAAAAATGTTGAATACAAACTGTGATTGAATTTACAATTCAGATGTAGCAATTTAATTAAATGTATGTTCATAAAAGTTAATAGAATAAGGCAATTTTTTATTAGAACCTAGCTTTTAAAAAACAGTACATAATTCTGTACATATTATTTGGTGTTTCATTTACCTTGGATATAAGTGCCTACCTACGAAATACTGGGTACACGAATACGTTTATCTAATTCATCAAAGGCCTTTAAACCTACGATCCAAAGTCCTTTCTTTTTTTTGTAAAGTCTGAGTCGTAAATAGTCGAATATACATAATACCCACCATTTTTAGAGGCCATGGCACCAACCCACCAGCCAAAATCATATGTTTTCCGATTCAAGAGAAGAAGAATTAATTAATCTCTCACCAAAAAAGCGGTAAGTGTAATATGTCCATCATGCTCAAAAATGCCAAAGATGTGAACAGAAATGACCACTCGGAATTGTTTATGGTTTAGTGATGCGGTAAAATGAATCGATTTTACAATTAAAATTATGTAGGTACATAATTTCCGCGCATAGACTAGATTTAGCCCAGGTTCGCACGGAAGTGTTTTTATCGCGGCGATTTTTTTTCGTACACTGGATTTTAACTCTCGGTGTTGAGCCGAGCGTTGAGAATCCAACGCGTTGGGAAGCATTCTCGTCCAAGGGCGTTGATAAAACACACTGTTGGATTTTCAATTCTCGGCGCGAAGCAATATGTGTTCTAAATGTTTTATTGTAAAAAGATTGAACAAGTCAATAAAAACATGCCAATTCTTTAATACATAGAAAATAATGAGGTACCGACAAAATCAATTTCATTTCAACATGGTACACAACACTATAAATATAAAAAAAAAAATAGATGGAAGATAGTGTTCCTGAAGAACTATAACCATGAAAGCCGGTGTTATATATTTTGGTATTTTACTTGCTTTCTTAGCCTGCGTGAACGGTGAAGAAAAGATATTTTACGATGTAAAGGACGCACCCAAATTATATGTGCAGTATAAGAAAGATTACAATAAAATTTATACAGATGATTTGAATCTGCTTGTCCATTATGAAGCTTTTAAAAAGACGTTGGACCTCATAAACAAATCGAATCATGATAGCACGTCTGCGACATTCGGCCTTAACCAATTTACTGACTATACGACTGAAGAAATAAAAAATATGTTTGGACTCATTTCGTAAGTATCTTTTTATAAGAAGATTGATTCTCAATTTTGATTATGTAGCAATGTACAGACGTCAGCACATCAACCTACTACAATGTGTCAAATTTCTTTAATATATTTTCAACTTTATCACTAAAGCATAAGGTTCAAAGTTGATTGGGAAAATTTGACAGTTTCGGGTAGGTAGACCTGCTGGCGTCTGTACGTTGAAAAATTTATTAACAAAAAAAAAAACACTATAAAGTGAAAAATAACTTTAAAGTCGGTGGCAGAAAACGAAAATACAAAACCAAACACAAAGACTTCCGAAATAAAGTTATTTTTCCATTGGTGTTTATTTGTTAAAATGTTTTTATTTTTCACTTTTTATTTGTGGTACCTACCCTACACAAACTCGTATACCACTACTTGTTATGTAAATTACAGTGACTTAGAAGCTATTAAAATATCATCAACATAAAAAAATACATATATGAGTTAACTCAAAGACGAAGTTAACTCAAATATTACCCAAGCAAAGTTAATAAAATTTATATGGGACCACCGCGCAAGTTTTTTCTACCAAATAAAAATAATTTTCAAAATAGGTCCACAATTGACTAAAATATCAGAGAACATACATAAAAAAAAATTACCTACCGACAAATTGAGAACCTCCTTTTTTAAGAAGACGTTTAAAAATACTATTTATATTTATACTAGGTATATTTTCTATATTTAACAGGTATATTGTGTTTTTAATAGCTACAGTGGTAGTATAGGACCTATAGGTACCACACTAGCAGGAGGAATTCAATTAAACAATTATTTAAAAAAATATTCTCTTTCAGTACTGGCAAGGTTGGCGTTAATTAACCTTCTACGATCATCAACAACTTTGTCCGTGACGCCTGTAACCAAATTTTAACCACAGTCAAAGTACGATTTCTATTCTTCATATTGCGGAGTAAAAAAAATGTTTTAAACGATAAAATAAATTTTGCTTGCATATACTATTTTTTTTTTGTTTTCACACACCTACGTGCCCCAATACAGCGGTGACACCCACATATCTACCATATACTTATAAATTGGTTTTATGAATAATATTTTCTAACACGAAATATTTCAACAACCTTATCAAATTATTGTATAATCGATTTGTTTATTCAATCATTTACCTAAGAAAATCAATTCCTTGTGGTTTACCTAGTTTAAATACTTCGACTTGACATTTGTGACTTCTTTTGTTGTATACGCTAAATAAAAGGAATAATTTTAATATGGAAGTTGGAATATTATTCAACTTTTTATTGTTAGTTGGGTGTCTATATGGCTTGGGACCAGTGTATGATGTGGACCGTGCGCCTGGACTATTTGTGAAATATATCAAGAATTTTAACAAAACTTATAAAGATCTCCAAGACCTGCTTACCCATTATGAATCGTTTAAACAACAGTTAATTAAAATAAATACATACAACAGCGTGACTTCTTCATCTACTGATATTAACGAATATACTGATTACACTGATGAGGAAAAGATACAGCTTATTACAACGAAAACAGTAAGTAAAGCAATAAAGTATTACAAAAAGAAGACAAGGCAAAAAGGTCTACTATATAAAAAGAAGTATGTAAGGATTGTAGGCGTTCATGTATGTTAGGTTACGGTTAGGCATAGGTGTACCTAAGTACACCAAGCGAGCCTATTGCCATCGATTGCAGAAAAAAACATTTATCTTTAGAAAAAAACTTTCCTAAACAGTCTGTTTTTGGTGATTTTCTTTGCATGTCATCTTATCAATCACCCTGCCTAGCCTTTTCTCAATTATGTTGGGGTCGGCTTCCAGTCTAACCGGATGCAGCTGAATACCGTATTTTACATGGAGCGACTGCCTATCTGACCTCCACAGCCCAGTAACTGGGTAATACGATACCCTTTGGTAAGACTGGTTGACAGACTTTCGGGCTTCTGACGGCACGTAGGTAACGACGGCCAAAGGTCCACGAATGACAGCCAGGACCAACGGCTTAACGTGCTTTCCGAGGCACGGAGGGGTTTCAATATGTTAAGATGGTCACCATCCACAGACCAACCCTGGCAAGCGTAGCTAAACCTGATCGATCGAATCGTGCGGCTGTTATTACTTAGCCACGAGCTCGTCCTTTGCATGACATCTTATACAATCTGATTATTTTACTTCAAGTAAACTTTGTTTTCAGCGGGAGTTTAAGGAAAAGTCTTCAAGAAAATATTTTCCAGATAAGGGAATCATTGACTTGATTGTATAAGTCACAAACCATAATGTATCTGTTCGTAACATAAATTAATATTATTAGTTTCGGATGTAAGTAAATTAACGAGGAAGATAAAAATGCAGCGCCTACATTCTCAGTTTTAAAATACACTGGTGCAGTAGTTTTACATTCCAATTTTAGAAAAAGTATGGGTAAATAACATTAAAACCTTTCGTTTATAAAACAAACAGTTTTATTGAAACGCTGGTCCTGTGGCCTCTTCTTTATAAAGCCAACCATTTATGTCGCGATTTTTAAACTGAATTTTGTCATTCCTCAGTGCTTCAGCGTCAGATAGAAACTATTTGCTATCAAATGACAACAGGGGTTCATAACAACTGCAATTCGGATGTTGTGGTGACAAGTTAGGGAGGTTTTGAAAAGCCAAGGACTGAAATATGCTGAGTTGTTGATGCACATATGCATAATAAACAGAAAGTCAGATGCAGGAAGGTGACCAAGCAATCGTATAGGTAGTCTTTTACTCCTAGGGATCGTTTGGAAAATAATATCTACAAGAGTTATAAAGGTGATAGTTATATATCTAAGCAATACGTTAAAAGTTAAGATATAGTAATGCCACATGATTTTGCCTTGGCATCCTTGGCTTCAAAGCAGGGAAAATAAAGAGATGCTTTTTTGCAGTATCAAGCAGCAAGAATAAGAACTTTATTTTATTGAGATTTGTTGAAAGCTTTTGACACGTTTTGTTCTAGTATTTATAATGATATCTATATGTATTCATTAAAGTAAGAAAATCTCAGTTAAGGCCACTAACGTATAAAAATCATGCACCGTATTACGTGAACATCACAATAAATAGGATCCTATAAAATCGTATTGCATCTCCAGCCATAAATTTTGGGGTGTCGCAAGGCAGCTCGGGTCCTTTTTATAACCATGACTCACGAGTAACCATAAACCGTATTTAGAAAAAGTTGCTGCATTGTCGTGTCACCAACTCCAGTTACATGAACCCAGCTTTGAAAGATTCTCCAGTCAGACGTTATGCTGTGCAACAGGATGCAACTGCCAAGCTTCCTGGTATAATGCTAAAGCGTTTCTTACAATATTTATGGAATGGAACGTTGAATACAACAGACGAACCAAGCGTAAAGACGAACTACGTACTCACAAAAACTAACTTAATCCGTCTTATTAATAAGTTTAAAAAGAAGATCGGAAAGATCCAAACAACGAGGCTCACATTGCTAAAGAAAGAAGAATTCTTAAGAAATAATATGTACAAATTTTGTCGTTTCGTTCATCGTTAAATACTAACTAATATTATAAATGCGAAAGTGAGTTTGTTTGTTGGATTGTTTGTTACACTTTCACGCTAAACCGACTGAACCGAATTGGATGAAATTTCACATGACCTGGATTAGGACATAGAATGCTTTTTATCCCGATATTCCCGCGGGATCGAGACTTATGCAGGTGAAAACGCGGGGCGCAGCTAGTAAACGATAAATGTTAGTTTACTCCCGTCAAACTGCGAGACTAGGTTGTAAGTTTGTACGTGCGTACATACAATTTATACGTTATACCTTGTTATGCCAAATTAGCATTCACAAACAAGCCTATTACACAAGCAGTAAATCATGTTTATACGTATACACTTTATAAATGCATTCGACTTTAGAAAACTTCTTTATTTATTTAGTTAAGTTACTGTAAACGAGTTTACAAAACATGAAAATACTTACAATTCAACTGATTTTTTCACTCAGTATAGTCATAAGTATATGGGGACTTGATACTGAATATTATGATTTGAATAAAGCACCAGAGATGTTCAGTATGTTTGTGATGGACTACAATAAAGTTTATACAGATATCACCGATTTGTTGATGCACTATGAAGTCTTCAAGAGCAATTTGGAATCCATAAACGAATACAATAGGCTAAATAAAGGTGTCTCGAAGATTTATATAGATGAATACGCTGACATGACATCAGGAGATCTGCAGGCAATACAAGATGATCAAACGTAAGTAGGTAGTTGTAGTTTCAGAATTGAAATTGCTTTGAGTTTGGTGTAAGAATATATATATAGTGCAGATTGTGTAAAGAGGCATCTCTTAGATTCCATTCGATATTTATTGATATTTATGTATTAATGATAGACTGTACCCAACGAATGATTTGTAACATCCAATTGCTAATAAAATTGACAACACTGACTTAGGGTTAGTTCACACCGAGACGTGACGCGAAGCGACGCTGCGCGCACTTTTTAAAATAGTGATACAAAATATAACTTTATTTTCTACTTAAAAAAAATACTCATTTAATTGAGATAATTCTAAAATGGCTCGCGGCGTCGCGCTGCGCCTCGCTGCGCCGCACTGCGCCTCGAGATGCCTCGCGACGTCATGCTGCGTCTCGCGGCACCGCGCGCGTAGCGTGACACCACTGGCCTCTTCAAGCATCACCTGTTGGTGATGCTTGAAGAGGCCAGTGGTGTCACGTCTCGGTGTGAACTGAGGCCCTAGTGTGAGTTTCTTTTAAACATCTCGACTTTACGCATCGACCGCGTTCGGTGCTCCGATTGGCAGCCGGCCGCTCTTCAACAGTGAAGGGCCAATCGGAGCGCCGAACGCCATCGATACGTAAATTCGACATAGTTAAAAGAAACTCACACTAGTGCCTCTGACCCTTACGATGCGAGAAAATCGTCAAGGAAAGACATGAGGGTCAAGACTCAATGCGCAAATGTCGTGAATATCGTTACTTCTTTGTGTGAGAAGTCAATTACCCTAAAGCAGGACGATTTGTAACTCTTTTTTCACGTTTCTATCTTTGTGATATGCATTAGTTTAATTTCAGCTCCGAATATCAAGATAATTACAGGGCCGGAAACAGTGTCTAATGAAAAATTCAAATACAATAAGAGTTTCCATAACACGAGTAAAACACATGAAATTATGCAGTGACGTAACAACAATTATTCGAATAATAGCTTTAATAATTGGGATGGAAAACAATATAAATGTAAACATAAGCCAAGAAGAGGCTGTCTGTTGAAGTAGTTGTTACCTTTGAGTTAATTTTATATTGGAGATGTTGTATTGCATCTCCCTCAAGGAAAAAAATGTGAAATTGGTTAAGTATGAATATTAAACGATTCACTATTTTATATAATTTGTTATTTACTACCGCGAATTATAATAATGAATTATAATGGAGTTACTGAAAGTATTGCCAGTAAGTCTCGAACTGGTTAAAGTGCATCGCACAATAATAATTATTGTTGATGTAACAGTTCCGCATGACGTGAACCTTGTGAAAGCCGAGAAAGATAATAAACCCTGAGGACGTCGACGGTTGGGATGTAGGCTCAGCGATTATTTGATAGTAGCTACATACATTGTAACGCTTAAAGTAGGTAAATAAAATTTTAGACACGGGCAACTACGCGCACCGCTCGCCGTTAGATTCTTCACACCCATAAATATTATTATTATAATACGATCATACCTCACTGCTCAGATTTGTTGTGGTCATAAACATTACCTTAGATAACTATTCAGTCATAGCACAGTATAAATAAGTAAAAGTATTATAATTATCTTGATAGAAAACGGTCGAAACGACGCGCTTCAAAATCAGTTACGCACAGACGCAGAAGGTTTATCTATCGAGCAGCCGTAGGTCATTATTTCAAGGTCACTACCGACATATAATACGGTTACTTTATTATACTGTGGTCAAAGTGGTACTGGTCATAATGAGCGAGAAGCCCGGACGCTTTATAAGCGGAATTTTAATCAAGTGTCAACAAATAGTAGCTGTTCTTTAAGAAACTGGTTTCTTATCCAAGATGCGTTCCACCAGTGTAGTGTTCATACTTGTGGTCGCGGTCGCAATGGCCACAGCATCTTCTAATGACGGAAAAGTTTATTATAACTTGAAAGATGCCCCAGCCTTGTTCGAGCAGTTCATAAAGGACTATAACAAGCATTACAAGGATATCGCGGACAAATACGTACATTTCCAGGCCTTTGTCGTGACTTTGGCAGAGATCAACAGGCTGAATTACGAGAACCCCCTTACTACTTTCGGTATCAACAAATTCACTGATTACACCGAAGAAGAAAAGAAAAACATGATGGGATTGGCAACGTTATACTAAAACAGTAAGTGACAGTTTTTTACAAGTTCATATAAAAATGGAGTCTTTGCCTCATTTAGTCTAGAGTTCGCAAGCGCTCGGTTCACGGAAATAGGCTGGCCAGCCCGTATTACATGGGACTTAAACATAACAGGCGAATTTTGGGTGTACTGTAGGTACACTTTTGCCAAATCCTTCAGTGAAATAGGCGTGATGGTATGTGTTTTGCGGGAAAGTCCGAAAGGGATGCCGTGGCCCCTGGCAACGTACAGGCAACGGAAGGAACACGGGTGGGTTTTAGTCAGTAAGAGTCTGACACGCCCGAAGTTATTTGATAATTTCCCAACCAAAAAAAAAAAAAAAAATGGTATTTGTTAATGTGCTATATGTATAAAGGCAGTTTTAATCAAAAAAATGGACAACAACGGATTGTCAAGGACGATTACGAAATATTGTGTCAAATAGTAACTTCTATAATGCTTTCCCTGTTTTTCAGATCAGTAACAACATTTTGCTGGGAGTGTGTATAGGAAGATATATTTGGGCAAAACCTGCCGAAATTCATGCAAATGGCACAAAAAAATAAATAAAGCTACTTTCTTTATTTATTTTTTTGTGCCATTTGCATGAATTTAAAAGTTGTCATGTTTATGTAATTGTCATAGTACTTAGTATGTATATCATTCTTTGGAAAGCTTACAGGTCATTCTATATTTTTTTTGTAAAAATGTGTAGACATTGTGACTTATAGCATCGCCTTGGAAATCTGTAATGGTGTTATAATTATGATTTAAATAAATAAAAATTTCCAATAAAATGTAATATTCCTAAGTATTGTTTATGTACTATCAAAGAACTTCATATCTAAGCAGTTTGAAAACAAAATCCCGTGAACACAATGACCACATCTGTTACCGCCCCCGTTCTATAGCGGCCGAGCGCAGCAAGCAGAAATAGTCCTTACGGTGTATAGATATGAACTTCTTAGATGGTACCTACTGTTATAAATTGATAATAAATGTAGACTGAATGTATTTATTTTTTATATTTGCCTTTCTTGATTTACCCACTTTATTGATTTATTCACTTTCTGCAGATATAACGTCTAATGTATAAATTACACAGCCGTATTTTTGATAACTATCGCTAGGAAGGCTGATTCAGTATTTGGTGGGTGTGTGTAGAGCCCTCCTCTGGTGAGAATGGTGACGGTCTGCCCGCATGCGGCTGGCCAAGTGACTATCTCATGAAATATAATCGGGTCCATTAGTTAGACGATAGTTTTTATTAAAACTATTCGTTTATAATACAAACCAAGTTTTATTGAAAGCTGGTCCTGTGCCCTCTTCTTTAGATAGCCAGCCAATTATGTCATGATTTTAAAACTGAATTTTGAACCCCTCAGTGCTTCAGTGTCAGATAGCAACTATTTGCTATCAAATGGCAACAGGGGTTCAAAATTCGAAATTCAGAAATATACTGGGTTGATGATGCACAGATGCATAATAAACAGAAAGTGAGGTGCAGGAAGGTGACCAAGCAGTCGTATAGGTAGTCTTTTTCTCCTAGGGATCGTTTGGAAAATAATACCTAAAAGTGTTATAAAGGTGATAGTAATATATCCAGGCAATGCGTTAAGGGTTAAGATATAGCAGTGCCACATTATTTTTTCGTTTCATTCATCGGTAAATACTCAAAAGACCATTTCAGACACTAATCTACATGGTCCTCATATGGCCTGACCAAGATTATGTCTGGACTTTAAAAGAGACTGTTACCTCTGAGTTTGTTTCGGTCTTTCTTCTCAGAGTAGTCAGATAGGAAACGCCGAACTCATCTAGCATTTTCTTATTATTTTTTTTTTTTTTTTTTAATATGACGTGTAAAAGTGATTGCAATAGGTATCCTATTTACAGAATAAACAATTTCATTTCATTTCATTTTGAATTTATTATTTAGTGAAATGAAATGAAATGCATTTCATTTCACTAAATAATAAATTCCAAATTAGCATTCACAAAAAAGCCTATTACACAATACAGCGTAATTAAACACATATTTCACTGTATAAAACGTATATTAATTTAGGCATATAAAAAGTACATTCGAAATGGTATAGAATATGATATATAATTTCACATCTAAAAGAAAACGAGGGTAACAAACGTGTATAAGAAGAGGTAGGTAAAAAAAGTTTGTCGCTTTCGAGTATTATGAATAATATTGGTGTGTAATAGTGGCACGATCCGCATTACGCCGTGGTGGTGATAATGACGATGAGCGACGTATCGATCACCATTCAGCTCAACCATTTTGAGGGGAATCTAATGATCCAACTCACACGGCACCATCAGCGAGATATTTGAGGAAGTATGACATACTCTCACCTGCCAGGGTACATTCAAGTCATTGAAAGACGTGACCAATAAATGATAGCTTATTACATAGAAGGCTACTCTGCTAAACCTATTCCTCACACATGTGAAATTTGATTTTCTACATGACCGCCATCCAAGAAAACGGAAGGTGTATTGGAATTGATGTAGTGTGCGTCAAACGGAATAACGTAGGTTCAGCCAATGCTAAGTTGTTTTGCACAAGGTGTACAGGGCACAGTTAACAGTGATAATAAAAGTGTCTGAGTATTTATGTTGTTTTCCGACTTCCACGCGGACATACTCCCAGGCTAGATCTACATAGAATTAAATTAACCTATTTAACCTCTCTGCTCGACAAAATTTTTACACGTGACACATTAGCTGACTCGACGGGATGTTGCGAGTTACGTCATGAAATTCAGGAATAAGTATACATGAACTTTCAGCATTCGAATTTATTTATAAAAACATATTATCGTAGCTATTTTATGCAATAAGTTTATGGCAAATATCATTAATTATATGTCGAGGTCGGTCAAACTGCGTCAGCCTACTGCGAAAGTTGTACAAAATAGGTATTACTACACCTATCTAATAGATAGAAAACTTAGATTCGTTGAAAATATGTACTTATACAATCTTCTCTTTTGCTGAAAATATGCAAAGGACAAAATAAAGATATTATCATTCTATCTGGATTCTTACTTTTACCATTGTTCATACATAAACTACATAAAAACCACGATCAAATCTAGACAAAAATAACTGAAAATTGTTTTGCGACGTGACACTTCATAGTGCTGATCGTCCACGCAATTTTTTTATTTCGATTCAAAAGTTGCATTCAGCCTAATCCATACTCTCAATAAAATTGAGCATAAAAAAGGTCTAAAGTCTCTTTGGTATTTCCCATGAATTATTTTAATTTTGATATTAATAATTTTATTAGTAAGTACCTACATACACACACATACAGTGTGGGTAGGGGATTCACTTTTTAGGGTTCCGTATGTACGAATGAAAAAACGGAACCCATAAAGGATCACTTGTGTGTCGGTCTGTCACAGCCAATTTACTCCGAATCTACTGGACCGATTAAGTTGAAATTTGGTACACATATGAATTTCTGTGACCCAAACACGGAAGTGTAACGTAAATAAATGAACTTTGATTAGGGCGTCACTTTTGGGGGCAAATTAGAAAATTGAAAAAAACTTTTTGCAAACTATAGGTACCGTGCGACATATCAAATGAAAGGGCTTGTTGTGAGGGTCTCAAATATTTATTTTTAATTATTCTATATTATTTTTAGAACGAAGTTCTTTAACTCGGCTTGCGGTAGGAGTAAACTGGTGGAAATCGTCACGCGAAAAAGTTCATACTTGCGACTGTCTTCTTCTAATTTGATAGATACAGAGAGAGAGAAAAAAAGTGTGAATTCGGTCAAAATGTAAATCCAATATGGCGGCTGCGAAAAATGACAAATTTCTCGTCGTGGGTGTCGTTTTCATAGTTTTCGACGCTGCTAAGGCCGATGGTGAAGTTAAATGTAAATCCAAAATGGCAGCTGCAAAAATTTTGTTTTTGTTAAATCATACCTACGTGCAAAAAGAACTTCATTCCTGACGGGGATCCCCCGACCGTACACGTTTTATTTTTTTTGTTTATTAAAGAAAATATACCATTCTCCCCACTTATCTACAGAAAATTGTTAGTTGATTATAGATTTCTGGAAAACCTATATGAAGTCTATGGTCTTAAAATAACATGGTAAATCTCTCAATATAGTGCATACAAACTTACTGTTGCAGTTGGAATACGGAATAAAATGTTTTTCAACTAAAATGTTAAGTTTGTTCTTAGGATACATTATTGGTATAAAACATGGTATTTATCATATTCATCGTACGGAACCCTCTCCACGTGAGTTCAAGTCGCACTTGTCCGATTTTTTTAATAAGTTCATAGTGGAATTATTTCGTTATTTTTAACCAACTTCAAAGGATGAGGTTCATAATTCATTGAATACATGTGCATCTCTGCCAAATATGAACCGATCGTAAAGGATTCCTTATAATTTCGTCATGCCCGTCTGTATATGTGCCTGTCGGTCTGTATCTCTGTCCGTCTGTCACAACCTGGTAAAATCTAGATTTTAACTCATCTGCACAGGCCAGTCTTCCTTACAGTGCAGTGGGTCAACGCGGGCGTTTTCGCACGTTACAAAACCCTTCACTGTGCGTAGTACGAAATACAAAAAAAAAAAAAAATTGGAGCGAGTCGGGCTCGCGCACCGAGGGTTCCGTACATCATATATAAATATTTTGGATGTGTTACTATACGTACAGTCCTTCAAAAGTAGGATAGATGGACAGGCGGACAGGTGGATGGGTGGACAGGCGGACAGGTAGAAAGGCGAACAGGCGGACAGTACTTTACTATTATATTTTTATTGTTAATTTACAAATCTTGGCCACAACTGCTTATGGTGACTGAAAAACGTTTCTCCACATTGCAAACTGTTTATATTAGTAAATAAATAACCGGGAGCCTATTAGAACCTTTATTCGTATAGGTACCTAAATAGTTCTGTGCCCAGAAAAAACTACAACTGTGCTTCACCCAAACCAAACTGCGACTTGGTAGGAAGGAGGACATTTTGGTTGTGAACCGTGAAATTTTTTAAAATTTTCATCGCAGAGTCCTATATTCGTCAGAGAATTTTAATACTGCGGTGGAGAATATAACAGTTTTAAGTCAGCGCCATCTCTTGACCGATATTGAAACTAATGTATTTTTTGTTGACGACTTCTGATTTAGAGACATCGTTTATTTTTCCTGTAATCTTTACATAAACTTCTATCACATAGAATAATTTTAGATTTTTCTCTATGCAAACTTTGGAGATAAGGGGGGTATTTTTTTCACATTTTTCGTCAAAAGTCGAAAACAAAAAATGTTTGAGAAGAGAAGAGTGCAAATAGCGCTCTTTCACATGATATCCCACATGCCCTAATAGCCCCACTTCGAATTTTTAAGACCACGGCTCAATTCGTTGCAAAAAAGTCTTTCTTATTGGAAAAATAGCTGGGCAAAACTATTCCAAATTTCAAGTTAATAGCATTAGTAATTCTTGAGATATCCAGCTGTGACAGACAGACGGACAGACAGACTGAGTCGCACCATAAGGGTTCCTTTTTACAATTTTGGTACGGAACCCTAACAATTTCTATTACTTAAGTAAGAGTAACCTAATAGAAACAAAACCTACCAAACTCATACAACTAAAAAAAAATAGGACGTCATTTAAACGTGTTTGCGGAATACCTAGGTACCCATTATCATCATTCCCAAATAATTTTTTGTTAAGCCTACCGACAAAATGTATACTGGGCGTTCTGTAGCAAACTATCAGATAGTATCAAAAATAAAATCAACAGTAAATAATTGTCCAATAAATTAAAATAATTTTGAACAGTGAGCGCATTCCGAATTTAAATTCAAATATAGAAAAAAGTCGGCGCGTAATTCAATAAATGAGGTACCTATCCCGGTCATATAGATAAGTCCTGCCTGTTGACTTGTTTCATATAATGTCGGAAAACGATTAAAATTACATTAGAAAAGTATAAATTATTATTACTTATAAACAACTCTTAATGTATTTAGTACTTAAACAATTTTATTTCAATTTCCAGTATCGATTTCTGACGTTTGACATATTAATTAATCGAGCCGACCAAAATTAAAAAAAAAAAATCTTTTGGCATAATCGTTTTCGCACATCATTACAATAAAAAAAAACAATAATGGTCGGCGATTTATAACACAAATTGGGTAACTGGGCATTGTCTAGTTGTTTATAATATTTTAAATAATATTTGTAACATTTTAAATCGTATATACATGTGTATGTGTGATATTTATTAGTGAAAAGTAAAAATGTAAACACGCACGATTGGTGCGAAACTTCGACTTGGATATCAAAAAACATCATTACGTCTACTTATTTAACTTTAATATAATAATGAATTAATTCGTCAAATAATTTAATTATGTGTTAGACACTGTCCCTGTGGTAGAGTTTGGATATTCGAAATCCTCTATCTTTATGTGATTTATAGCCACTGTCATCAAAATGGTAATTATCGCTTTTAGAAAAAGCACGTTTTTTTCAATATATAAAGGTAAATAATAAACTTGCGCGCTAAATATGAACATTTTGATGGCGTTAACATAATATGAGTTTTTTAACCATTTCTCTTAATTAACGGACATTCATAAGATTTGGTGGGTAGTATAATAAATATTTACATAATCAATTTAGAGTGTAGTATGTCGTCATTCTGGGGTCTTATGCGACGTACTACCGAGCCGGCGGAGGTTCTTGTGTACGGGGGCGCTTCCGAGCTATATGGTTAACATTAAAAAAACGGACAAGTGCGAGTAGGGCTCGCAGCCTGAGGGTTCCGTCTTATCTGCGACAGGGTCTTAGGGCCGATTTTACCAATCCCCAGATAAAGAATCGAATATTGTTTATTCCATAGATAGCATGATTCTGGATTTTTCAATAGTCAGATAGTCAGTATCGGACGGTTAAAGCCCATAACTGAGGAATAAAGTTAACTGTCCCTTCAAGCCTCAGTTAGTACGTTATTTTAGGGAATAAAATTAAATAATATTTTGACATTTGTTTCGTTTGGGGTTATAATGTGCTTTGCCTCGGCGTGTTTTCGTGCTCTTGTGTTGATGAAAAAACCGGCAAAGTGCGTGTCGGACCACGCACAATGTAGGGTTCCGTAGTTGGGATGAATTAATTTTATCCCAAGAACAAACTTAACATTGACTGCAAAATTAAGTTGGTCGATTATTACTCGTTAACCTGTAAAGCCTACTTAGCTGTGATAGTTTTCCTTTTAATTTCGGTATATATACTACTGCTGTGAATTTTTTCACAAATCCAAGTATAACCACATTGATGTTTTTGATTCAATTGACGATAGTTTTTTTTAAATACTTCAAATATCACTTTTCTTACGTTTTCGAGACGCCATTATTTTAACAATTTAAAACCACTAGGCTTAACTTTTAGTACGAAGTTGAAAACACCGTTATCACACATAAAATTTGTTTATAACTGATCCTTTTTAGCTAAATACATGTCCACTTCCATCAACTTAGCTACAAAAAACAACAAAAAAAAAGGTCGCCACAATTTCTGACCATCTGTGGATATTACAAAAGATAAGAAGTCTCGTCAATTCAACTAACACGTTAAATACTATTCTTGTCTAACACGTTTAATACCGTATCTGTGCATCTCGCTTGCACATGATAGTGTGAAGTTGGTTACTTCACACTATCATGTGCAAGCGAGATGCACAAAGACCACAGATAGTTATTCTTCAGTTATTATACGATTGAAAAATTTAAATATTTATTCGCCTGATAAATAGCCAGATAATTATATACTCTAGATAAATAGGTAATACATGGTAATAATAAATGGCTTCCGCAACTCCACGTTAAAGCGCGTATTTTGCGGCTAGATAACTATTCAACGATTTAACTGAGGATTGAAAAATCGGCCCTTAAATAAATAGATGAAAATTGACCATTTATACAAGGATTTAATTTTGAAAAAAAGTACTGAAAATACACTGACGTGCAATATAAGCCACTTACTTATCATGAAATATTTCTGAAACCACGCAAGATAGCTTCTTGAAGTAAAAAGCAACATTCAAGTGTATTTAATAGCGCATAAAAAATACCTAAAACTGTTTTCAAGATTTTTTTTATTTTTGTAGCTAACTTATTGGCACTTTTTAGTGGCTTTTTCATATTGCTCGTCAGTCTAGTTTTATAATAATTATACATTACAGGAAAAAATATTATTATATGAAGTCTATGGTCTTAAAATATCATGGTAAATCTTCCAATAGTGTGCGTAGAAACTTACATTTGCAGTTGGAATGTATAGGATAACATGTTTTTCAAATGTTAAGTTTGTTCTTGGGATAAATAATTCATCCCAACTACAGAACCCTTCACTGTGCGTGGTCCGACACGCAGATGGCAGTTTTTTAGTTAACTTTGCCGTAGAAAAAATGTTCTCCAATACAATGTTCTACATCACGGCTGGTGCTCTAAATGCAAATTTAAGTTTAAGCAAAATATACATTATATAAAATCAGTATTTTACGTTAGTTACTTAGTTGGTATTGTTTTTTTTAATGCTTAGCGAAAATAAAATTTATAACACGGGCAACACCGCCCGCGACGGCGGCGGAAGAAACAATCATCCGAATCATCCCACCCATACTATAAATAGGCATAATATATTCATTCCGTACTGCTCACACTTGTTGTGGTCATAAAGGTCAGCCAGCATAGATAATAATTATTATTATTAAGTCATACTGGACCTATATAAAGCGAAATTCTAATCAAGTGTCAACAAATAGCAGCTGTGCTAACAAAGAAACAGGTTTCATATCGCGTTAGAGATGCGTTCCGTCAGTGTAGTGTTGATACTTGCAGTGGTCGCAATGGCGAGCGCGGCTCCTACTTCAGAAAAACCACATTACGACGTGAGCAATGCGAAAGCATTGTTCGAGGACTTCATAAAGGAGCACAACCGGAATTACAAAGATGCCGAGGATAAAGACGCACACTACCATGCCTTTGTCGCGAGTTTGGAAAAGATCAATAAGTTGAATGCCGAGAGCACTAGTGCTACTTTCGGCATTAACAAATTCGCTGATTACACCGAACATGAGAGGAAGAACATGTTTGGATTGAGAAGTGAGTAATATTTTGGAAATTCGTATAAAAATAAACGCAGTTTCGACATAAATATTGACGTAATCTGACACAATATTCAATGTTGTCGGTGACGTCACTTTTATGATTATTTATTATGCACCGTATCACAGGAACTTAGAGTTGTTATTGATCTGTAGGTACTTCTACAATAACAAAGACTGAATTGATAACATAATCATTAGGAAACCATTCGTTTAGCAACTCGTTATAAGGTTGTTAAAGTACCATTAAAAGCCTGAGTGTAAAACCTCTATAATCGATTGCTTGACATTTTGTACAAAGAGGTCAACTCTTACATTTTAATCGGGCGGCGGCCTTGGAATCTTGTCTTTTAATCCAATAAAGAATATTGATTCAAAGTATTCAAATGACATCGTAATATGGTGTGGATTTTGAAAATCATGGTTAGGTAGGTACTTATAAGGTTTCTTTTCTGGATTTATAATTATTGTGTGAAAATAGGTGTTATTTTAAATATCTTGCTATTTTTATACCTGTAGCAATATTTATCAATAATGAGCACATATAATTTGTAATTTTATGTTTGAATTACAATAATAGTAATAATAATGTTGTAATTGTAATGCCGACGGGTTACATTTTTTTTTATATTAAAAAAAAATGTTAGCAATCATAATACAAAAATGAAATAAAGGTTTAAATGTATAAAAAAACGCTTTCTTTCTTTTCAGAACCGGAGAATTAAACTCGCTGAAAGTGTGATTTGATAAGCGTATAAAAATGTATAACTTTGAAATAAATTAATACGTATATTATTAAGTCACTATAATTTTGTACTCTTTTAAATTGGTATTAAATGTAATCTTTTATACTTTCATTTGTTTATTTGTATACCCAAAGAAAGAGTAATAATAATTAAATCTGAAGTAATATTAAAAGCTGCAAAAGGCGAGTCCGATTTGCACTACGAAGGGTCCCGTATCACCGTACAATATTTAGCAAATATTTATGTAATTTTACCCCACAAGTTCTACATTAAGTTTAACTGATCATCGAAGATTTTTATTATTATACTATTTTATTTTTATTTATTTTTGCAATACTGCTTTTCCAATTCACTTAGAAATTTGTAGAATGGTCGAAATCGGCTTTGCTTGCCATAACAAAAAAATTGAATAGAATAGAGATACAACCCGCTGACAGACAGATGGACAGCGGAGGCTTAGTAATAGGGTTCCCTATGGCACCCTTGGGTACGGAACCTTAAAAATCGGAAGTCATTACCATTTTAATTTATTTTATATTCTATTTTTGCCCCACACTAGGAATTTCTCCTGTATCGTGGGTGCGTTTACATGTGGTGTGATGTCACGTATATTGTACATCAGCATGTCACGTACTATCCAAGGTTTAAGTTAAGGTAATTAAGCTGTTTTCATAGTCTTAGTATTAGCACGTAGTCACGTATTATCTATGTATATTATGCTATCAATTAAAGGAGAGAGTTCAGTTGGAGTTCAGTTGGGGATGAGTTAGACTTCAGTTCTACAGTTGACTCTCAGAGTAGTACACATCATGTTGTTTACTTACCCCTCCTCACCCCCACATCGCATACAAACATTTAAACTCACATACACAAACAGCCAGACCCGGAACAACTAATTGTAGGTTTCAAAAATATCTATGATTCTAGAATGTCCATTGCGTCACACCGCAAAAATATGGGGTATGATGTAGGTAACCAACATTATTTTAGACAGTTATTATGGGAAAGAAGATATACCTACACTGCTACAGACACATTATATATTATACGGTAGGTACCTATGTTACACGGTTTTGGTACAGGGACACCTTTTTTACTTGGAGTATTCCTCATGACCACCCTCCTGCTTAGGTTTTTTCTTCAGAGGCTCTCTGTCTTTAGTATGGACCTGATTGTGAACAGTCGGCTTACACAGACAAACAGTAAGTAAATTTAAGTTTTTTATCGAAGCCAGAGAGTGATGCTACAACAGAATTGTCAGTGGCAGCAACCTTATTGTAGCAATAATAAAGATCACTGTAATTTTGACAGTGATGCAATATCAGAGGTGAAATGACTGTAGGATGCTACTCAACGTCAAGTCGTTACTAAACCCAGTGGAAGAGATGTGGTGGTCTAACCGCCTGCTACACGGTCGGCAACCGCGTCCCGACAGAAGTGATCTTGGTGGTTTACAACCGTGTAGATGTTAGTTTACGACCAAATTTCGTTTGAACTTCCAACGACGTTGGTTTAAAGAGCTGCGCTAACGACCAAGGGCGAGTAGAGAAGGTTGAGTCGGCGGCCGACCGTGTAGACGGCGGTTGCCAACCGCGAGTACGTCAGTCGCTCGCTGTCAATCGTCGCGCGGGGCACACGTGTTACAAGCGCAAGTTTTACAAGTTGATCGAGCTGTACAGAGACATACCCTTTTCTATCTTTTTGACCGTTCGTAAAGAAATAGAAGTAATTTTATCGACGAATGGAGACAATTTAGAGAATCTAGGATGCAAATGCGGATTCGAAAATTTTAGCACCCCGCCTGGGATAGGTTAGACTCTCTCAAACAGTGCTGAAGTTGCAGTTACAGTTGTTGTTGTTCATTCAATACGGTTGAACATACGAAAATGGCGGATCCGTGGGGCCGTCTGCTGATATTATTGATCTTCTAAACTTCAATTCATTTAAAAATGTGGGACAAAAACGGGCAATTTTTTATTTTTTTTCATCTAGAATAATCGTATTATCTAAAATGTATAATCAAATTTAGCTTGTAAGTTCACTTTTCGCTAATTAATTTCACTTTTCGCAAATGTAGTTTGTAAAAGGACCCAGGCAATTAAAATTGGCGAATTATTCTGGTAGTTTAAAAAAAAATGTGCGTATTGCATACCGTTAGTACGGGCATGAACCAAAGATGTTTTCCTAGAATTAGAACTGCTCTATCACCAATAGTTTTTTTTAACGCAGTTCAAAGTCAGGCTTTCGGTATTTATTTTTAATTTGTTTGTAGTTTAAGAGCTCGTATTTAACTTTCTAGCAATCATCTGCGTCAAATACGAATTTAATAAGATTCTACAGTTACAGTTTTGTTATTATTAAAGGAAATTATTGACGTTTGATGTTTGAGCAACGTCGAATTACGAATAAAATTAAATAAAAATCATTTATTTATTTAATACTTCAAGCACACAAATGTACAGAGACGGACTTAATGCCATAGGCATTTTCTACCAGTCAACCTTTGGGTGATGCAGAGACAAACAGTGGTAGGTGCAATAGCGAGAATAGAAGAAAAAATATTTATTTCAATATAAAGATATACATATATATCTATTAAAAACTATAAATATAATAAATACACCTAATTATATATAGATATAAGCACAAATAAGATAAACAGTGGGATTTAAAAAAACTGTGTTGCCTGGGTATTGTTATTGGACCTAAACACGTAGCAGACACCCCACTGATCCGTCATTTTCGTATGTTCAACCGTCTGTCTAACGCCCTGTTTAATATTTTAATATAGAGGGTTGGAAAAAAAAAGTTTTTTTATCGGTGGGCCGAGTATAACTTTGGCCGATTAGCCGATCATTGCTTTCGATTGAGTTCGGATGACATCGGCAATGTTCGTGACAAGCTTTCGGGTCGTAGGTCCCGCAGCGCGCGGGGTGCCCTGCGTTTGCGACCAGGGGCCTTATTATGAAGTATTATATTATAGAAAAAAGGATGGTGCTAGCGGCCTTGTATAGCTCCGTCTCTCACTCACACTGGAATAATGGTGGCATTAATACGTCATAATACGGCCCCAGGTAGATTTGTTGGTACATGTTTTTGTTTACATTGCATTTTTTCTATCATTGTTTACGTGCGAGCTGGGTTTCTTGGTGTTTTAATTTAAAACAAAGTTCAATTACGTAGCCAACCCAGTGCTTATTATTTTATTATTAGTGGAACTACCTTATTGAAATGGTTTGCGTCATGTCGAAGAAGAAATCACGCATTTGGACTTTCTTTGACGAATTGGAGTAAGAAGGAGATAGTAAAGTGAAGTGCAATCAGTGCCAAGCAGCATTTCTCGTGGTGGTCAGGGAAAAAAGGCAAATACTACTAGCATGACCAATCATATTAAATACAAACATCCAGCCACAACGGCCACAACTGATGCCTCAACTAGGTTCTGCGATTAAAAGTGGTTCTTCAAAAGAAGATAATATGTGTAAAACTAATTCAATTATAAAAAATAATAACAGTAAAGATTTCAATTTCATTTCAATCAACGTCTTTTAAATTTTTAAGCAAACTAATACGAGTAAAAATGGGCCGAAATTTTATAAAACACACAGTTCAAAATGTTTTAAACAAGAGTTGTTTTTGTTTTCTTTTGAGCGATTTATCAAATTTTTATCAACACAAATCGATCAGGCCTAATTTAATTCTTAAAGAAAATGCTTATTTAAAAAAAGAATTATCAGAATAACATACTTGTTATAGTTAGTACTATCTATTATACTATCTAATCTGTGAACATAGGTACTGATTTTTTTTTTTAAATCCCTTTATGTATGTATGTACTTAACACAGATATTGAACCAACATAATATACCTACCCTGTACGATCCGAATTGCAAATTCCGATGTTCGCTCTTAGACGGGGTATTACCTTATCTTAAAGTTTATTTAAATAAGAGAAGTCCCCAAAATAATTACCTCTTTTTGACAAACGCAAAAAGAAAAATAACCGATTAATATTACTTTTTGAACAGCCAAGTACATAGGTAGGACGGATTATGTATATTCAAATAAAGCCAATCCCCAAAATAGTTGCGCGGAATTACTTCTTAAGACCAATAGATATAATAATCTAATCTACTATCTAACCTTTTCGATTTGTTTCGAGCTATTTAAAGTCCTAAACATTTATAACTTTTCGTTTATTTCAATTCATTCGCTATTAAAATTTTATTTAACCACGTTAGACGAGAAATTACAATGGGGACCTCACATAACATCTCTTGCGGGGCAGCTAAGCTCGGCCACTTATGCTGTTAGAAAGATAAGACAGTTAACAGACGTAGAAACCGCCCGATTGGTCTATTTTAGCTACTTCCACAGCATTATGTCGTATGGCATTTTACTGTGGGGTCGGGCTGCTGACATTGAATCCACCTTTATTTTGCAAAAGAGAGCTGTCAGAGCCATTTATAATCTACGTCACCGCGAATCTCTCAGGGAACTATTTAAAATGGATTAATATTATGACGGTACCTTGCCAATTCATTTATGAAAATATTATGTATGTAAGAAAAATCGACATCTTTTTAATAAAATAAACTATATAATAGACATAATTTTAATACTAGAAATAAAGATAAAATAGATCAACCATTTTTCAGATTATCTAAAGTACATACATCTTTTATGGGGTACTGTGTTAAATGTCACAACAAAATTGCAAAATTGCAATTGCTTGTGATATATTGCAATTAAATGAAAGAAAATTTAAAACTCATGATAAAAGTACAATTTGTAAACAAGCATATCGACGGTGTAGTATCAATATCCAATAACTACAAAACCATGATTTTACAGAAAGCGATAAAAACCTTTAATTTCTATTGTTTTTAACATTTGAATCAAAAAGTAACTGATATTTAAAAAATTTTAGGAAACGCTTGAGATGGTGATAATGATTTCAATAAAATCTTTCAGGTTAGGGATATAAACGTAGATAGAAGTTATTGTTTATAATTTAACTGAGAACCTGGTATTTATCGCTTAGATACAAGGCATTGCATTTATAAATAAAAACAGTCTGGATTAAATTTACACATCGTATGTATTAAATTTGACAAAAATATCACAATTCTTCTTTTTAGGCGTATTTGTTATATTAACAAGTTTGACAAAACTTACACTATTACAAAATTAAGACAGTTTAATGTTAGTGAAATTTACAATAGTGGAAAGACAACCTTTCTTTTGGTTATAACTTAATTTGGCACAAATACTTATGGCTTTATTAATCAACTAAAAATAACGTATAGAGATGAGATCAAAAAAGCTATGTAGATATTCGGTATTGCAAGCAAAAATCAAGCACGACGACTTATTAGGTATTTCATTAAGTGAATATCTCATAAATAAGTACAATTCAAGACCTTATATCTTTGCAGATACGAGCTCTTTCACATTTTACCTAAATAAAGTGAAAATCGCTAAAATGTTAGTTATTAGATATTGATACTTCACCGTCGATATTACAAATTAGAGGATTATATCCAAGGTAAGAATGCTTGGAAACATGCTGGTCCTGCTCCATAGGATAATCTAGAATCTAGACAAAATCAAACTGGTTGCTAATTCAATTGTATAATTATTTTTTTAAATATTACATTGATTGTACATTCTGTGATTACTTCCTCACACACTGACTTATTAATTGTAAAATTTTATCATAAGCAATCTCAGTCCACTACCTACCTTTAGCGCGCCAATCAATCAATCTGCCTAGCCTTTCCCAACTATATTGGGATCGACTTCCAGTCTAACCGGATACAGCTGAATACCAGTATTTTACATGGAGCCACTGCCTATCTGACTTCCACAACCCAGTAACTGGGTAATACGTTACCCCTTGGTAAGACTGGTTGTCAGACTTTCGGGCTTCTGACGATCGGTCAAAGATCCACGAATGACAGCCGGGACTAACGGGTTAACGTGCTTTCCGAGGCACGGAGGAGTCTCGGTATGTAAAGATGGATACACCCATCCACAGACCAACCCCGGCAAACGTAGCTTAACCTGATGGACCGTTTTTTTTTTTTTTTTTTTTGACCTAGGGCATCTTGCAGGTGACCACTAAGGTCGTGGCTGCTTAACCGGACTTTCCTGTGGCTGCCAATAGCTTCTACACTAAGGGCCTCCAGCCAGGGGCATAAATGCAAACTATTCTAAGTTACAAGCTAAACGAACGCTCGCTAAGGGCACCCCCTGTGGGGTACGAACCTCGGCTTAGGGCGTTCGCTGAGGGGAGGACAGCAAGTTCAGGGACAGGCTGGATCAAGGAGTGATCATTATTATTAATAGGGGAAATTTAAAACTACACGCTCAGCTGCGGCACGGGCTGGCGTTTCATCGGACAAGGGTCGGGGGGGAGTATTATTATTTACTCGGGGCGGTCGCGCACGCGGTGGACCTCTGCGGCGAGGTCAGAACGACGGGTGTCGGGTGTTTTTGTGTACTGTACTGGTGGCCCTATTAGACTCCTGGAGGAGTGTGACTGGATCATCGGGATCGGATAGACCTGATGGATCGACCCGTGCGGCTGTTATTACTTAGCCACGAGCTCTCAGCTCTCTACCTATAGCGCGCCACGCTTATCTTAATTGTTACTAATTGCAACAACCTAGGGAAACCGGGCATAAATACGTAACATCGATCACAGGGACATAATCAATTATTTCTTGAACAAATAGTCAATTAATTTCTGATTAACCTAAAATATAGTCAGGTGTATCGTGCGGCGTGCACAAAGTGCCAAATTAGCAAAGGCTGGCTAAGCTTGAAATTAGATTCGACGAACGCTGGTGAACATTCTGTGACAGAGTCAAAGAGAAGAGTCATGGCATGGCTCATCGTAATTACGTCATAATGATATACGGAATCCTCAACCAAGAGGAACTGGCTATCTTACCGCTAACTGCCTCAACACAAAAATGCTGTTTACATTGTTGTTATGGCGACAGACTTAGATAAGATGGTGATACCTATCCAAGCGGACTTAGAACAAGTGCTACCACCAACCAAACCGAACAGATTTTTTTTCCGTTACTAGAAGTCAAACCCCCGACCTCTGGGTCTGAGACTGATGGTCTAACCACAGAGGCGGTTTTGTTTTTCAGTACAATTTCACGAAATGTTTACCAACGGGCGCGCCCTGTCAACGTCATTCAAGCTCGAAAAGGTTTTGTAACACTGTATCTTAAAATCACAAATGAAACCACAGCCAAAGCTAGTTATTCTATATACCTAGTGCTAGTTATTGTATAACTTATGAATAAAATATCATTACAAGTGTTGAAATGAAGTCAGAAACTAAACGATTGTCAGCATTCCTGATACCGCTCCTTGGATACGCATCTATCGATAGCCAATTTGTAGTTACGAGCTTGCAGAGGCCCGCGGGAATACTGTTCAAGAACTCGTCTTCATTCTCATAAAAAAAGTATAGGTACTTTATATCTTATTTCTCATAAACTATGTTTTTCCTTTATATTTTACATGTTACAAATTGTATGAAGTTATAGAAAAAACACTTCGCTTTGAACGACTCCTAGCTACAATGATATTATGAATAGGTAAGCAGACTCACCATAGGAGCAAAAAAATTTTTGGACATATTATTTGAAGCAAATTCGTACCTATATTACGTATTTATTTATTATATATTATTATAGATTTTTTAACATACTTACTTCATAATTATGACGGGAAATACTGTACTTTTGTTTTTAAAATCGTTGTAGAGTCGTCGTATTAGTAGATATATAGTATATTTTTTTAACCTTTAACAATGTTTTTAATATGAAAGACAACAGATGTATGTACATTTTTTCATTAATCAATGGTTACTGTTTTTGGTTTTTTTATGCTCGAAAATAAAAAAAAATGTGACTACAATAATATTTGTTGATAAATTATGTATTTTCCTTGAAAAATTAAAACGAATTCTAGGTATTAAAAATGTCTATCTCTTAAATATACTTAAAAGTAGATATATCAGGATGAGTCTCATCACTACTATTTTATACTTATATAAAATAAGCATTCATTCATTTTTCGTACCTACTCCATATTTTTTTTTTCTTTAAACGTTATAAGTTTTCAAGCCAAATTACTTCATGTAACATATTTGACACAGAACCCACTTTAAGCCTATGGCCGCATTTTCACTAAACGTTCGTCGAGCGCCGAGCGCCGTTCTATCGGCCGCCGAGTAGTTCGGCGCGACCGCTAGAACTTGGCCCGAGATTGTGACTAGTAGAGTTCAAAGTTGCTATATGGCAATCACTTGCTTAATGCTAAATGCTGTATATTTTAAGCAAGCTATTTTATATGCTTTACTATAGCATACTTTTTTATATGCGCAGGTACTTATTACGGCCAAACGGGCGGGCGCGACTAAAGCAAGCGCAGTTACTGTTATCTGACAGCATGCATTATAAGAATATTACATCGTTGAATTTATTACGATAAAACGGGACAGTAAAAAAAACAATGAACTTTCCTTCATACTTTCCAGGCTTAGGACTGTCTGTAATTGATTAAGTGTTATTATGGAATAAAGTATGTTAGTATTTAAAGCAATAGTGTCCTATCACTGTTTATTTATACTAAAAAAGCACGAAGTAAAATAGCATTTATGTATATTACGCCCGATATCGCGAATTATCGCGCACGCGGTGCGTAAAACAATTATGCACGCGACCGATAATAGCAATCACTGCATGCGTTACAGGCCGCCCCGCTGCGCTGCGTTGCTTGCTACTTTGCTACTCGCGCTTGCGATTTTGCGATGCGCGACTGACAGAGACAGAGAGTGCGATATAAAGCAATAAAGCAAATAGCAACAAGTGAGAGCTACGATAGCATTTGCTATATGATATGTATGATAAGCACGGTGCTTTATTTTCCTATACGATATATTAACCACCACTAATTGTGACGGGCCTATGTACCGGCAATACAAAATACGTTTGATCTTGTCCACACACTGCCAGAGCACCGGGCAGCGCCGTTCGCACGGCTTTTGTTTTAAATAACATACTCGTTTCTCGTTGTTTTGTCTAGTTGTCTAGTTTACTCGCTTTTGAACAGCTGAACTAGCAACCGAATCATTTATAACACAGGTGTAGGTTGAGGTATATCATTGGGGTAGCAGCTCTCCAACTGGCTCCTGTTCATTATTTATCAATACCTCAGCAATCTATTCTTGTCTAACCTCATAGCTGGGCTCCTTCTTCATTCTGTTCGTTATTTTCTTGGTATCGATAGTGTCTTCAGTTATAAAATCCTCTTCAATTTCCTGCTGACTGCTGATTACTCGGTCAACCTCATGTTCTTGTGAAATAATGGCTTGGTGATCCTCCATTTCAGATTGTTCTGAGTCTGATTGAGTGATCGCTATCCAACATAAAGCCAGGACCTTCCACATCATCGTCGAAAACACTGCAATCATTATCACTGCCTTTTTTTTTTTGGGTGGGAAATTGTCAAATAACTTCTCCCACGGAGGAGTTCTCCTGGTGGAGCGGGAGGGCGTGTCAGACTCTTACTGACTAAAACCCACCCGTGTTCCTTCAGTTGCCTGTACGTTGCCAGGGGCCACGGTATCCCTTTCGGACTTTCCCGAAACCCCGGTAGGCATCGGTCCTATCGGACCCCTTCAGTTGCTGAAATCTCTTTGAGGCGCGCGTGGAACACAACGCGTCGTCGACCCGGGCCTGGTCCTTATCGGACGGCGAGCTACCCATTGCTCACCGTTCGCAAGCCCGCGCCTACGGTGGCCGGGAATCGGCCTGCGATTCCCGACACCCAGGGCGTCTCCTGCGGTGGCTAGGGGCGTGAGGGCGCGAAATTTCCCTCTCCCTCACGCGTTCTGCCTCCTCCTTCGCGAGCATTACTGCTTCGCAGAAGGAGGTGACGGCCTCCCATGCCCTCTCACTCCGTACCATGGCCTGGACTAGGGCCGGACGCGAGAGATCCCCGCCACCGATCGCCTCCACGAGGACACGGCGATGCTCTGCTCAAGCCGGACAGACCTCCACCGTATGCTCAACCGTGTCCTCCGGGCGATCCAAGCAGTGATGACATCCGGGCGTTTCCTCCCACGTGATACGAAACAGGAACCTCCCGAAACAACCATATCCGGTGAGGACCTGTGTCAGGCGTCAGGCGGAAGGTGGGGACGCCGTGGCGCCCCTCTAGCCACTCCTCAAAGAGGGGACCTGGTGCAACCTCCCCTGCGCCAGGACGAATGTGTCGTCAGCGTAACAAACGACGCTGACGCCGCTAGGGAGGTAGGCGCGCAGCACCCAGTCGTATCCGATGTCCCACAGATGCGGTCCCAGGACCGATCCCTGTGGGACACCGCATGACATCTCTCGCCTGTTCCACTCTCCCGGGTGACAGGGGTAGATGACGGCCCTGTCCGTCAAATAGGCCTCGACCACACGACAGAGATAGGTCGGCATCCGGTGATACTGGAGTGCCTCCCTGATGCAACTCCAGGGCAGGGTATTGAAGGGTGGCGGTGTCTCTAGACATCGCCAAGACGACCCCACCCCGGGCCACAGCGTCCCCCATCGTGAGGGCTCGCACGCGCATGATGGCGTCCACCGTAGAGCGCCCCCTGCGGAAACCAAATTGGCTCTCCGCCAAATCCGGCCCCACCCGCACCAGCCGCCCGACGAGGTGGTCTGCAATGACTCTTTCAAAGAGCTTGCCCACCTCATCGAGCAGCACGATGGGCCGGTAAGCGGACGGAGAGACCGCAGGGCGCCCCGGCTTCTTGATGAGGACCAGTTTCCTCGTCTTCCAGCGAAGTGGGAACTGGCCCCTCTCCAAGCATGCGTGTAGGACACGACGCTAACAGACAAGAACGACAGACAAAAAAACTCCATGGACACTTTTTTAGATTATATTGTTACTATTTATAAATTACATAATACATTTTGAATTTATATATGTGTGAAAGATGTAAAAAAGACGTACACATTAAAAGCGTCCAGAGAGAAACAAAAAAAAAACAAAGTCGTAGCAGCTAAGAGATGACCTCTCCTAACTGCCGGCGCCCGTTCACGAACATGACGCATGGATCAGCACCATTCAGTTCAACCATCAGCGAGATATTTGAGTGAACATGACATCCTCTCCGCCAGGGCACATTCAAGTCAATGAAAGACATATTACCCAGCCCAGTAAATGGTATTATTAGCTCTATAGTACATAGTACTCACACCTGTGCTATGTAATTATTTCATACAAAGAATATTGAGTTTATACCTAAAATGCAAAGCTTCCTCTCTCCTACAATTTTGCTGTGCCCGACGGGGTCCATAATGATCACATTAAATTTTTACTTACTACCTAAGTACACATTGTGAAATGCAAATAAAGTATTTAGTATTGACTATTGATAGTCTTACATCTTCAGCAGCTCCAACAGTATTTTCGTATGTTAATCCAATTAGCAGGGTCAACATTGAGCCAAGCATTTTTATCAGCGATGTAATCCCCCAATTTATAATATGATGACCTTGATATCTTTTTTGGTAGAGTTTTAGAATAAACCACCACATCTCTTCGATTGGGTTTAGTGACGAATTGACGTTTCCTACAGTCATTTCACCTCTGATATTGCATTACTGTCAAAATCACAGTGATCTTTATTATTGCTACAGTAAGGTTGCTGTTGCGTTGCTGCCACTGACAATTCTACTGTAGCATCACTCTCTGGCTTCGATGATAACTTATTTTCTGTCTGTCTAAACTGTCTGTTCACAATCAGGTCCATGCTAAGACAGAGGGCCTCCGAAAATAAAACTGGGCAAAAGGTTGATCATGACGAATATCCCAAGTAAAAAAGGTGTCCTGTACCAAAACAATATAATATCTATGTAAATCTTATTTCCCATGTACCTATAGCTGTCTTAAATAATTTTGGTTACCTACCTACCATACCCCACATTATGTGCGATGTGACGCAATGAAGATTCTAGAATTCCAGATGTTTTTGAAACAAATAGGTAAATATTAAAATGTTAATGACTTACGATGTTTTCTTAACTGTTTTAAATTTTTAATATTACTTCAAATATAATTATTATTACTCTTTCTTTGTGTAGGCAAATAAATAAATGCAAGTATGAAAGTTTACATTTAATACCAATTAAAAGAATACAAAAACAATAGGTACTTAATTTCTTTTTCGTGTGGTTTGTGACAAAACTGGTGTCAGAATTTTAAAGCCGCCCATGGGCCTCTGACTTGACTTCACGTGCCGTCGAGAAATACCTCTCAGGCATGCCGGTTTCCTCACGATGTTTTCCTTCACCTTTTTTGAAGCAAGTGATAATTATACAATACGGACATGAATGCGAAAAATCAGAGGTGCCTTGAGGTACTTAATAATAATACATTAGTTTTATTCGAATATATACATTTTTATACGCGTTACATATCCAGTTATCACACTTTCAGCAAATTTAGTTCTCCGATACTGAAAAGAAAGAAACATTATTACTGTTATCGTAATTGAAATATAAAACTACATATCAAATGTGTTCATTATTGATAGATATTGCTGCAGGTATAAAAATGGCCAGTTATTAGAATAATACCTATTTTCACACAATAATTGTAATTCCAGAAAAGAAACATTATACCAAACCCTGATTTTCAAAATACATCCATTTTATAATGTCATTTGATTAATTTGAAAATCAATATTCTTTATTGGATTTAAAGACCCCTCGATTAAAATGTAAGAGTTGACTCTATGTACAAAAAGTCGAGTAATCGAATATCGAGGTTAGTTTTTAAGTCAGGCTAATAATTTTACTTAACAAGCCTTATAACGAGATGCTAATGTTATAATTCCGTCATTGTTATATTAAACGCACAGGCAAAAAAAAATTCTAAGTTCCTGTGATAAGGTGCGTAACATTGAGGTACCATGTACTTAATAGTACATCGTACCTCAATTGTGCATAATAAAGAATCCTAAAAGTGACGTCAGAATACATATTTATATCAAACTGCTATTATTTTTATATAAATTTCCAAAATTTTACTCACTTTTTAATCCAAACATTTTCTTTCTCTCCTCTTCAGTGTAATCAGCGTATTCGTTAATGTCGAAAGTAGCACTAGGGCTCAAGTCATTCGACTTATTGATCCGTTCCAAACTCGCAACGAAGGCACGGTAGTGTGCGTCTTTATCCGCGGCATCTTTGTAATTCTTGTTGTACTTCTTTATGAAGTCCTCGAACAAGGCTTTCGCATTGCTCACGTCGTAATGTGGTTTTTCTGAAGGAGGAGCCACGCTCGCCATTGCGACCACTGCAAGTATCAACAATACACTGACGGAACGCATCTCTAACGCGATAGAAAACTTGTTTCTTTGTTAGCACAGCTGCTATTTGTTGTCGCTTATATAGGTCCAGTATGACTTAATAACAATTATTATTATCTATGATGACGTTTATAACCACATCAAGTGTGAGCTCTACGGAATGAATATATTGTACCGACTAGTTGCTGCCTGCGGCTTCGCCGGCGTGAAACGTAATTCTTTTTCTTTTTCAAAAATAAAAGTAGGCTTAGTTACTCCTTATAGCATCAGCTATCTGCCAGTGAAAGTCTTGCCAAATTCGGTCCTGTCATTTTGGAGATTAGCCGGTACAAACAGACAGATAGACAGACAAAAATGTTTTAAATAGTTTTTTTTGTTATCATTACCGTATTTACAGTCATACGCATTTAGTAAAATGCTGTTATTTTGACATTACAAACAGACACTTCTATTTAATTTATTTGTATGTATGTATATTTTAATAGTATGGGTTGTGATTCAGATAATTGATTTTTCCGCCGTGTTTTGTTGCCCATGTTGTAAATTTTATTTACGCTAAGTTATATGTGAAACGTCTAACTTGAGCCCGCGACTTCGTTCGCGTTAAAGTCGATAGATTTATGCTGTCCAAATTGTTCATGATGTAAAACAAGTATAAAAGAATCTGCAAACAATTTTGCAAATAAATACCGATTATTATAAGCACAACGTACTTGGAACAGCATAGTGGTATATCAAAATGTAAAAAAAAATCATATAAAATATCAATAGTTGGTAATCGAACTTTCAACCACAGCTATGTAATTACGTAACAAATTTTCGTAAACGATTACGGAAAATCTGTTTCATTTTGAACTTATACAGCAATGGATTAGCAATCTGTTTCAAAATGATTCAGATTCTGATTTATCGTGTATTACGCAATTAGGGAACAGGTTTGCGAAGCAGTCGTCAAACCGTTAAGCTTTGTTGAAAGAAGACTAAACAGCCGTTCTTATACATATATGTATGTCATCATGATGGACTGCTTAGTTCTATAAAGGTATAGCGTGAACATAATCATTTAAAAGGTTAACTATCTACTATATTCTAACGTTTGGCTCGTCTTTTTTAAATTTTGTGGTAAACTGTAAGAATACGAACATAATGCAATCTTGCTTACAAAATCCCCCATAGCAAAAAGCGAGATAAATTATAGCCTACAGACACCAGACTTACAGGGAATACCTATGCAATTTGAACAGAATCTATCCTGTAGTATTTGCGTGATGCTATCAACAAAGAAGTTGAAACATTAATAATATGTGAAACAAAAGTAAAATAAACAAAAAAAGGTTTAAACTTTACAGTAGGTACCTAATCCAGTTACCAAATGTAGTGTCCAATGACCAAATATATGAACTTTTAGAGTTTGTAGCCATCCTTACTCAATAAACAATATGCAAACAATTTTTATATCACTAGAACACTGAATGAATAGACTTCTTGCGGTACACACAGTTTATTCTAATGAACACACGGCTACTTATTGATGTGTAACATCTTTCCTCTCGCTTTCCTGCAATTTGTGCACAGAACATAATATATACCTACCCTAAAAATCTGTGGGATTTATTTCGTGAAAAAGGACGGAAGTGTGTAACAGGAACCCGGGGTAGCGCGAGCTATTTGATTTGACTAATGAGCGCGCACGGTGCTAGAGTTGGCCGTAAGAAACGACCTTGACGTTAAATGTTGCTTATTACCATGTCAGATATTACACATCATATGCGACTACACTATAAGGTTCGCTCGTTTTTTTAGGTCTTGGTTCCAATAGTCTCGTTTCTCCATGAGACGTCCCGATGACGGCTGCGGTTTAAAAACGCCCTCATTGTTGTTGTTTACTAATTAATTATAACTTGTATACTGATTCTTACAATTATTCAATCAACGTGTGTAGCACTTCTGTATATTGCATTGTTAACGAGCATCGTTTTTAATCTTGAGGACTTCTTTACCGATTTCATATTTTCAATTATTGTTATACTTAATGTAATACGCGTATTTTTTATTATCAAGTTACCCATAGAGGCGTTGTAGTTGAGGTGTGTTTGAGGACATAGGTGGAAGGTATTCTACCTGTCTCCTCTAAAGCGTATATTATTATGATATATTCATTCCGTACTGATCACACTTGTTTTGGTTATAAATGTCATCATAGATAATAATTATTATTATTAAGTCATACTGGACCTATATAAGTGACAACAAATAGCAGCTGTGCTAACAAAGAAACAAGTTTCCTATCGCGTTAGACATGCGTTCCGTCAGTGTAGTGTTGATACTTGCAGTGGTCGCAATGGCGAGCGCGGCTTCTAAACCACAGGATGCCTTGAGCAATGAACACGTGATTAACACAAATGATGCGGAACTAGTCGCTCTTGCCATAGTTATGGATGCAATCGATAAGGCCTTGAGCCATAATGCTAATTCGACATTATTAAATTCGCTGATTGCTGATAAGATGAGAGGAAAAAAACGTTTGGATTGAAAAGTTAGTAAAATTTTATTTGTCTGTGCGAGCTGTGCGGCTACAATAACTAAGACGGAATTGGTTACATTATCAGGAAACCATTGGTTTTGCAAGTACATAGTTATAATATAAAGTTTGTTAACAAAACGAAGGTCGTTTAGCTTTCTTCCACGTATTTTCGTGCTCCGGTTCACATCGCGTACTATGAACGGAATTATGAAGACGTGGAGGAAAGCTAATAAACGAACTTAGCTTCGTTTCGTTTCATCCTACTGAGGCCTGTGCTTTAAATTATAAGCCTGAGTTAAAAACTAACTTCGATATTCGATTGGTTGACATTTTGTTATTGTGTGAAAATAGGTATTATTTTGATGACTTGGGTTTTTTATATCTGCAACAATATCTTTCAGTTACAATAACAGTAAAAATGTAAAAAAAGCTTTCTTTTTTTTCAGAATCGGAGAACTGAATTCGTTGGATAACGTGATAACTAACGCGTATAAATATGTTTAATTTCGAATAAAATTAATATATCTATTTATTTTTAATTGTTATTAAATGTGAAGACTTATACTTGCATTTGTTTATTTGCCTACCCAAAGAAAGAGTCATCATCAGCGTACGACAGTCCACTGCTGGACATAGGCCTCTCCAATTGCACGCCATTCATCTCGATTCTAGGCAACTCTCATCCAGCTACTGCTAGCCACCCTACGAAGATCGTCGCTCAACCTAGCCTGAGGGCGTCCTACCTTTTTTTTTTTTTTTTTTGGGTGGGAAATTATCAAATAACTTCTCCCGCTCTGGGTGGAGCGGGAGGGCGTGTCAGACTCTTACTGACTAAAACCCACCCGTGTTCCTTCCGTTGCCTGTACGTTGCCAGGGGCCACGGTATCCCTTTCGGACTTTCCCGCAACCCCGGCAGGCATCGGTCCTAACGGACCCCTTCACTTCTGCTGACATCTCTTTGAGGCGCGCGTGGAACACAACGCGCCGTCGACCCGGGCCTGGTCCTTATCGGACGGCGAGCTACCCATTGCTCACCGTCCGCAAGCCCGCACCTACGGTGGCAGGGCGTCCTACCTTACGTTTGTCGATTCGCGGTCTCCACTCAAGAACACGTCCACCCCAACCGTCATCGGTGCTACGGCTAATATAGCCGGCCCATTGCTACTTCAGCTTGCTTATTCTGTGAGCTATGTCGACAACTTTGGTTCTCTGCCGAATTACCTCATTCCGGATTCTATCACTCAGAGATATTCCAAGCATAGCTCGTTTCATTTCTCGCCGAGCGACTTTGACTTTATGGACCAGCCGTACCGTGAGTGTCGTACGTTTCGGCTTCGTAAGTTATAAAAGGTAGGACGCCGATTGAAAACTTTAGTCTTTAGGCTCTGCTGAATACGCGACGAGAAGACTCGACAGAGCTTCCCAAACCGTGCCCAGCCCAGCTGATTTCTTCTGCTAGCCTCCTTCTCAAAGTAGTTGATCCGTTCCAAACTCGCAACGAAGGCACGGTAGTGTGTGTCTTTATCCGCGGCATCTTTGTAATTCCTGTTGTACTTCTTTATGAAGTCCTCGAACAAGGCTTTCGCATTGCTCACGTCGTAATGTGGTTTTTCTGAAGTAGGAGCCGCGCTCGCCATTGCGACCACTGCAAGTATCAACAATACACTGACGGAATGCATCTCTAACGCGATAGAAAACTTGTTTCTTTGTTAGCACTGCTGCTATTTGTTGTCGCTTATATAGGTCCAGTATGACTTAATAACAATTATTATTATCTATGATGACGTTTATGACCACATCAAGTGTGAGCTCTACGGAATGAATATATTGTACCTACTAGTTGCTGCCTGCGGCTTCGCCGGCGTGGACCGTAATAGTTTTTCTTTTTCAAAAATAAAAGTAGCCTTAGTTACTCCTTATAACATCAGCTATCTGCCAGTCAAAGTCTTGCCAAATTCGGTCCTGTCATTTTGGAGATTAGCCGGAACTAACAGACAGATAGACAGATAAAAATGTTTTAAATAGTTTTTTTTGTTATCATTACCGTATTTACACTCATATGCATTTAGTAAAATGCTGTTATTTTGGCATTACAAACAGACACTTCTGTTTAATTTATTTGTATGTATGTATGTTTTAATAGTATGGGTTGTGATTCAGATAATTGATTTTTCCGCCGTGTGTTGTTGCCAATGTTGTAAATTTTATTTACGCTAAGTTATATGTGAAACGTCTAACTTGAGCCCGCGACTTCGTTCGCGTTAAAGTCGATAGATTTATACTGTCCAAATTGTTCATGATGTAAAACAAGTATAAAAGAATCTGCAAACAATTTTGCAAATAAATACCGATTATTATAAGCACAACGTACTTGGAACAGCATAATGGTATACCAAATTAAAAAATAATACATGTTGTATTTAACAGTAGAAGAATACACACATAATGCATTCTTGCTTATCCCCCATAGCAAAAAGCGTGATAATTTATCGCCTACAGGCACCAGACTTCCAGGGAATACCTATGCAATTTGAACAGAATCTATCCGGATATCGGATTATTTGCGTGAAGCTATCAACAAGTAAGTTGAAACATTAATAATATGTGAAAAAAAAGTCCAATAAAAAAAAAGTTTAAAATTTACAGTAGGTACCTAATCCAGCTACGGTATAAAATGGCAAAAAGAGTGTCCAATGACCAAATAAATGAACTTTTAGAGTTTCTAGCCGTCCTTAGCCAATAAACAATATGCAAACAATTTTTTTTATATCACTAGAACACCCTGAATGAATAGACTTTTTGCGGTACACACAGTTTATTCTATTTCCTCTCGCTTTCCTGCAATCTGTGCACAGAACATAATATATTATATCGTGAAAAAGGACGGAAGTGTGTAACAGGAACCCGGGGTAGCGCGCGCTATTTGATTTGACTAATGAGCACGCACGGTGCTGGAGTTGGCCGTTAGAAACGACCTTGACGTTTAATATTGCTTATTACCTTAATATTACTTATTACCATGTCAGATGTTACACATCATATGCGACTACACTGTAAGGTTCGCTCGTTTTTTTAGGTTTTGGTTCCAATAGTCTCGTTTCTCCATGAGACGTCCCGATGACGGCTGCGGTGGATAAACTGCCCTCATTGTTGTTGTTTACTAATTAATTATAACTTTTGTACTGATTCTTACAATTATTCAATCAACATGTGTAGCACTTCTGTATATTGCATTGTTAACGAGCATCATTTTTAATCTTGAGGACTTCTTTACCGATTTCATATTTTCAATTATTTTTATACTTAATGTAATACGCGTATTTTTTATTATCAAGTTACCTATAGAGGCATTGTAGTTGAGGTGTGTTTGAGGACATAGGTGGAAGGTATTCTACCTGTCTCCTCTAAAGCGTATATGATATATTCATTCCGTACTGATCACACTTGTTTTGGTTATAAACGTCATCATAGATAATAATAATTATTATTAAGTCATACTGGACCTATATAAGCGACAACAAATAGCAGCTGTGCTAACAAAGAAACAAGTTTCCTATCGCGTTAGAGATGCGTTCCGTCAGTTTAGTGTTGATACTTGCAGTGGTCGCAATGGCGAGCGCGGCTTCTAAACCACAGGATGCCTTGAGCAAGGAACAAGTGATTAACACAAAAGATGCGGAACTAGTCGCCTTTGCCATAGTTATGGATGCAATCGGTAAGGCCTTGAGCCATAATGCTAATTCGACATTATTAAATTCGCTGATTGCTGATAAGATGAGAGAAAAAAAACGTTTAGATTGAAAAGTTAGTAAAATTTTATTTGTCTGTGCGAGCTGTGCGGCTACAATAACTAAGACGGAATTGGTTACATTATCAGGAAACCATTGGTTTTGCAAGTACATAGTTATAATGTAAAGTTTGTTAACAAAACGAAGGTCGTTTAGCTTTCTTCCACGTATTTTCATGCTCCGGTTCACATGGCGTAACTATGAACGGAATTATGAAGACGTGGAGGAAAGCTAATAAACGAACTTAGCTTCGTTTCGTTTCATCCTAGTGAGACCTGTGCTTTGCATTATAAGCCTGAATTAAAAACTAACTTCGATATTCGATTGGTTGACATTTTGTTATTGTGTGAAAATAGGTATTATTTTGATGACTTGGGTTTTTTATATCTGCAACAATATCTTTCAGTTACAATAACAGTAAAAATGTAAAAAAAGCTTTCTTTTTTTTCAGAATCGGAGAACTGAATTCGTTGGATAACGTGATAACTTGATAACTAACGCGTATAAATATGTTTAATTTCGAATACAATTAATATATCTATTTCTTTTTAATTGTTATTAAATGTGAAGACTTATACTTGCATTTGTTTATTTGCCTACCCAAAGAAAAAGTCATCATCAACGTACGACAGTCCACTGCTGGATATAGGCCTCTCCAATTACACGCCATTCATCTCGATTCTCGGCAACTCTCATCCAGCTGCTGCTAGCCACCCTGCGAAGATCGTCGCTCAACCTAGTCTGAGGGCGACTTACCTTACGTTTGCCGATTCGCGTTCTCCACTCAAGAACACGTCCACCCCAACCGTCATCGGTGCTACGGCTAATATAGCCGGCCCATTGCTACTTCAGCTTGCTTATTCTGTGAGCTATGTCGACAACTTTGGTTCTCTGCCGAATTACCTCATTCCGGATTCTATCACTCAGAGATATTCCAAGCATAGCTCGTTTCATTTCCCGCCGAGCGACTTTGACTTTATGGACCAGCCGTACCGTGAGTGTCGTACGTTTCGGCTTCGTAAGTCATAAAAGGTAGGACGCCGATTGAAAACTTTAGTCTTTAGGCTCCGCTGAATACGCGACGAGAAGACTCGACAGAGCTTCCCAAACCGTGCCCAGCCCAGCTGAATTCTTCTGCTAGCCTCCTTCTCAAAGTAGTTCTTACCAAACTGCAGTGTTTTCCCGAGGTAAACGTATTCTCGAACAACCTCGAGAGCACTGCCATTGACAGCAATCGGTCCCGGAGTGGCAAGTTCGTTATTCATGACTTGGTTCTGCCCAAGTTCATCCGGAGACCAATGCGTACAGAAGAATCAACTAAGCCGTCCAGCATCTGCTGCAAGTCATGCCATATGTCATATGACGATGTCATCTGCAAATCTCAAGTGTGAGATGTACTCGCCGTTAATGTCAATGCCACGTCTTTCTCAGTGCAGCGTCTTAAACACATTCTCCAATGCGTTAATAACAAATTTTAATTTTGAAATTACGTCCCCTTGTCTCACCTCTCAACGCAGGGGGATATATTCAGTTCGCTGGTCATGAAATTGGACGGTCATTGTAGCGTTTTCCAGTCGACTTGGCATCGCTGCAGAGACTCCAAAACAGACCAGGTATCGATAAAATCAAAAGTCTTCTCATATTGCACAAACCACGTTCCTTCGCTACGCTTCTGGCATTCTCCCAAAGAACAAGACAGAGTTGAAGAGCTTCCGAAGGTCTTTCAGTACAGGACTTCCTCCCGCTTTCAGGAGGTCGGTTGTAATCCCGTGCTCACCTGGGGCTTTTCCATTTTTAAGCTGTGTAAGAACCGCCTCGATTTCATCTTGGCTGACTTCTGGCAGGTCTTCCGTGAAATGGCGGGTTAAGGTGGCTTTGGAATCCTCATTTTTGGGATCAGGTTGAGAGGAATGCGATGCTATAATTGGTCGTAGACAATGTCGACTTCCGAAAGGATCTCTTGCGTCGAAACGACGGTATCCCCACTAAATTTGGTCTAGTTCGCTAGGTGGCTCCTCCTAAGTGATTGGACGAACACTTTCAACCCCCGATTTTGCTGAATCGCTTTCTGTATAGAGCATGTTATAAACGTTGTGGCTTCACTTAGTCGACTAACAACATGTTACTCAGTGGTTAAGCACATCACTAAAGTGCTAGTCCAACACTAGTTGACTGACATTACTCTGTCTGGTGTATATTATCTATGACTCTGTCATTTCATCACATTAAGAGTCTGTCATTTCGTCACATCTATGCATCACATACTCTGTGATTTCATCTGTGGCCAGGTATACACGTAGTATCTCTATGTAGTCTGTGAGGTATACTAGCGGTTCATCCTCTGTTTTACACTATGTGCCCCGAATCTAGGGTGAGCTAGGTGTTGGTAGCTAGGGTTATTAGCTATTATACTATGTACACTGTGCTCTAAGCTATTTAGTGTGCCGTCTGCAGTGATTACTGTTCTTTATGTTCTATATGCCTCGTGTCACATACTTAACCTCTTATTTTACCTGCCTGTTCTGCTATCTTTGCAACTTTTCTGCCGGTAAACCGCTGCGATGTGTTAAGCTACCGCCTACTCTGCTTCTCATACCGTTCATGGTCACTCAAAAAGGGGAGAAACAGGCACACGCATGCGGCCTACTGGTATTCGCACCGCATCTAACATGTGCTCTCAAACGCGCCTTCCAGTGCTCTTCGTACGGGTTGAGGGCAGGATCCCTTGACAAAATCTGAAGCTGCCTACGCAGGATGCCGAGGTCTTATGAGGGCCTGCCCTACCTATGGCCTACCGCCGCAATCTACCTGCGGAGCCAAAACTGGCAGGCCTCCACGTGCTACCGACTGAGGTCTTACGAAGGCCGTCCGGCCTATTGCTGAGCCTATGCCAACAGGCCCCCACGTCTGCCACGTGCTACAAAGGACGGTACCCTTCCTAAACTAAGTGTGCTCGTGCACAGTATTCCGTGACCTTACCTACGACCCAGTCTAGCATATTTCTAAAATGTATGTATGAACCTATCGTACTATTTCAATTATCGGCTATTTCAATTACGGATGGCAAACATGTCAACGATAGTCTGGCAGTTCTTTCGAAATGGTTCGCAGCTAATAATGTTATACTTAAAGCGAACAAAACTAAATGTCTTAAGTTCTCATTACCAAATGTACCTCAAGTAGGTGTAAATTTAAAACTTGGTGGAAAGAAACTAGATGCTATTACGGAAATATTTCTAGGAATTACTTTAGATTCGAGATTGCAATGGAGCGCCCACATTAGAGCTCTTTTAGGTAGATTAAGTTCAGCTGCATATGTAGTAAGAAAAATAAGGCATTTGACTGATGTAGCCTGTAGGCTAAATCAGTCAAATGACTGATTTAGCCACAGCTAGGTTAGTATACTTTGCTTATTTTGACGACTTGACGTTGAGTAGCATCCTATAGTCATTTCACCTCTGATATTGGATCACTGTCAAAATCACAGTGATCTTTATTACTGCTACAATAAGGTTGCTGTTGCGTTGCTGCCACTGACAATTCTGTCATAGCATCACTCTCTGGCTTCGATAATAACTTATTGTCACAATCAGGTCCATGCTAAAGACAGAGGGCCTCCGAAAAGAAACCCAGGCAAAAGGGTGATCATGACGAATATCCCAAGCAAAAAAGGTGTCCATGTTACATAGGTACCGCATATATGTATAATATCTAAGTATATCTTATTTCCCATGTACCTATAAGTGTCTAAAATAATTTTGGTTACCTACATGTGATGTGATGTGATGTGATGTGACGTAATGGAGATTCTAGAATTCCAGATGTTTTTGAAACAAATAGGTAAATATTAAAATGATAATGACTTCCGATGTTTTCTTAACTGTTTTCAATTTTTAATATTACTTCAGATATAATTATTATAACTCTTTCTTTGGGTAAGCAAATAAACAAATGCAAGTATGAAAGTTGACATTTAATACCAATTAAAAGAATACAAAAACAATACGTACTTAATCTTTATTTCTTTTTCGTGTGGTTAGTGACAAAACTGGTGTCAGAGTTTTAAAGCCGCTCATGGGCCTCTGACTTGGCTTCACGTGCCGTCGAGAAATATCTCTCAGGCATGCCGGTTTCTTCACGATGTTTTCCTTCACCGTTTTTGAAGCAAGTGATAATTATACAATACGGACGGATGAATGCGAAAAGTCAGGGGCGCGAGCCTTGAGGTACTTCATAATAAAATACTAATTTTATTCGAAATTATACATTTTTATACGCGTTACATATCCAGTTCACACTTTCAGCAAATTTAGTTCTCCGATACTGAAAAGAAAGAAACATTATTACTGTTATCGTAATTGAAATATAAAACTACAAATCAAATGTGCTCATTATTGATAGATATTGCTGCAGGTATAAAAATGGCCAGTTATTAGAATAATACCTATTTTCACACAATAATTATAATTCCAGAAAAGAAACATTATACCAAACCCGGATTTTCAAAATACATCCATTTTATAATGTCATTTGATTAATTTGAAAATCATAATCTTTATGGGATTTAAAGACCCCTCAATTTAATTGAGGAGTCTTTAAATAGATTTGTAAAAGCTGACTCTATGTACAAAAAGTCAAGCAATCGAATATCAAGGTTAGTTTTTAACTCAGTCTAATAATTTTAGTTAACAAGCCTTATAACGAGTTATAAAACCAATGGTTTCCTGATAATAATGTTATCAATTCCGTCATTGTTATATTAGACGCACAGGCAAATAACAATTCAAAATTCCTGGATAAGGTGCGTAACATTAAGGTACTATGTACTTAATAGTACATCGTACCTCACTTGTGCATAATAAAGAATTATAAAAGTGACGTCATCGACAATATTGAATATTCTGTCAAAATACATATTTCTATCAAACTGCTATTATTTTTATATAAATTTCTAAAATTTTACTCACTTTTTAATCCAAACATGTTCTTCCTCTCCTCTTCGGTGTAATCAGAGAATTTGTTAATGTCGAAAGTAGCACTAGGGCTCAAGTCATTCGACTTATTGATCCGTTCCAAACTCGCAACGATTTATTCCCTTTATGTCGAGTCCCGTTATGTCGAGCCTGGAAGTCTATTGTTCTCCAAAGTATTGATATTTTACGCTTTCTATTACCTTTATGTCGAGTTTGGTGAACAGGTACAGTCAGGGATGTAAATTAAAAGCCAATGGCATAAAAACATTGTTTTATTATTTGTTCTATTACTTATTTTCATATATATATATCTAATCTTTCTTAATCTAAACATATACAGTATAATCATCACGTATATAAATATTTTTTCTAAAAAAATAACTTTCTTAATCTAAATAAATCTAATCATCACTATTGTTGCAAATGTTAAACAGCATAGTTTTACAGTAAAAAATAATTCTTCTTATAAAAGTAACTTTCTTAATCTAAATAAATCACAGTATAATCACCACTATTAGTGAAAATGTAAAAAAAGATATAGCTTTATAATAAGTAAATAATTCTTTTAAATTAGCGTTATTGATTGACGCTATATCGTTGTATCAACCTAGGTAACATGTATATTTTAAATAATTAAAAGATAATCACTTATCAAATCTTACAGTTGATAAGCGTTTAAGACAAATCATTAAATCAATTTTGTTAGTTGTAAAATCTTCAACTATTTTATTTATACGTATATCAATAGCCAAGCATTTTTTTTTTCTTAGGTTCTGATTGTTGTCGTTGTAGACATTTGCCTGCTCTATCTTAAACCTAGCTTCTTTAGCCTCATCTCTAAGTGTGCTAATGAGAGTATATAGCGGAGGTCTTTTACTAAGCTTTTTATTTAGCCTGTTATGCCATCCCTCTACTGGGTTTGTGGTCCTGTGGCGTTCGTTGTAACAACAAAACAAATCAATACTTTTGTTAATCCACTGCGATGTTACGTATTCATTAAATGATTTAGCTTCATTGCCTTCAGGTGCACTTTCTAATAATAACACCCATGCTTCTGGGATGACATTTTTGGGAAGATGTGCTGTGGCTGCACACATGGTAATATATTTTTTTCCACCGGGAACATTTACTATTCCGGTCTGTTTTCCTTTTTTCCACAACGCCTTATGGAAGTGGAAAAAACATCCGCTTATATCAACTAATGGAAAAACTTCTTTTATAGCGTTTATTGCTGCAATCTCAAAATCGATTTTAATTTTTTTTGGTTGAAATTCTGGAATGTTATCTTTTATCATTTCAAACATATGCACATAGGTCGATTGGCATTTATCAGGTAACAGCACAAAAATGATCGGCACTATTACGGTTTTGTCTGCGGTACTACCAATGTCGGCATGTATGGTATATAATTGATAGAATGGTCGGGCAATTGAAAAGAATGTTCCATCAACAAAGAACAGATTCATGGACTGCAATGCATTTTTGCAATCATTTAACATAAATATCAAAATTTTATTTACCCCACCACTTTCTACAACCAGAAAATCTTTTGCGATCACTGGTGAAATTTTGACATCCTCTAATTTCTGGAATGTAGTCTTACTAACATTCAAAAAATTATTTCTTGAACGGTAGAGTGCATTTTTCACACTTTGGAAGCTACGAACTTGGTCAACGTAATCATTATTATTATCTTTTAAACTCACCATGGACATTGCATACATAGTGGGTATGGGTTTCAAGTCTGTCCGTACGTCTTTTTACATTGATTAAACTTTTTTTCAAATTCTTCTTTTTTGTAATCTGGCAAACAAACATGATCTGTTGCTCCAGTCTTTAGAATGTTTGCTTCCTTTTCATCTAAAGTTAAGGAAGCTTTACAATTTTTTTTTGTGCAGTACCAAATTGAGGAGCCACATTTATTTTTTCTATTAATGCGGTACCAGTAGCCATCTTTCAATAAAATTTTACCACCTTTTTGACTTTCGACGAAAATTAAATTATTATCAGTATTCCTCAAATGAACCCTCAATGAACCTGAATGAATTTTCCTCAATGAACTGCATCCAAGTTCTTGATTCTCTTGGCTACTGCCGTCTTGAGGTCTTTCTTCTGTGTTAAAATTACCCCATGTGCTGCAGCCGGGTTCTTGATTATCTTCATTTTGAGGGGTTGATGTGCTACATTCGGGTTTTTTAATTATATCTACACTAGCGGTATTTTGTTGATCGAGGTTTAATAATTCGTAAGATTCGCTAGAATCATCTTTTTCTAAGTTTTCGTGTTGGATAGGTTCTGGTGGTGGTGCATGTATACTCCCATCGTTTAGTTCAGCATTAATGTCACCTATTTCGTTGCCTTCCAAAATATTTATTATGGTAATTAAATCCATCATTGATATTGTGATTATACTTCATACATCTTCAGTAGGTAATCCTAAAGAGAAATAAAATCCATTAGAAAAGTCAAGTACGACAATCGAAAAATCTTACCTAAAATATTTGTTATAATAAGTAAATAATAAATAAATAAATAAATAAGTCGGCGTATCACATGAAGACTTAAAAAATACCCAAGTAACTAAGTACTTCTAAATAGAATTAAAAATTAAGAATAATTCTTCTAAATTGATTTAGAATTGCGGGCTGGCCGTGAAAACGTATCAGACAGTTAAGATACATATCATAAATTCCAGTCATATGATATATATTCAAAATACATATGACTGGAATTCATGAAGTAAAAATACATAAATTCAAAATACATAATGTATATCTTCAATTCAAATAAGTTCTCAATTCATAGGTTTGGAATAAGTACATAGTGTTCTAAATAAGAATTTCTAATGCTTTTAATTACTAAGCTTGAAACGCACAGGTAACGGTCATAAACAATAATTGGCTAGTTGACAAAATTTGGAAATCTGTTTAAAACTATAGCTTAGTATCTATTTTACCCAGGCCCCTTATTGCATAAATATATATTACACAAAGTAGATGTCTAGAAAGATCATTAAAATTTTATGTTTTTATTTGTAAGTAAAAAAATATTCAAATAAAATAACGAAAATGTTTTATATTAAATACAACAGAAAAATGTAATATGAATGAAAATGTTATATAACTTTTACTAGAAACTAGCCACAACATGTTTATTTTAAGCGTTACATTCAAAAATTTCCCATTCATGTCAGAACGTGCACGCCAACTGTCACAAAATGGCCGATATTTTTGACGCTAGTTATCAGTAGAAAAAAACACTTGAACGTGGGATCTTTTCGGCTTTGGATTTCGATTAATTACTATACTTTATATCTAACGATTATATTATTCGAAATTTATTAGGTACTACTTATATTGAACCATAAATTGAAAACATGTACATTGTATCATTATTCATTACGTATTTATGTATTCATACTGTGTTTTATGTATTTTGATTATTTATATTTTGATATGTAGTTATGTACTAACGCAATAGTTACATTTACATTTATAAAACAAATAAATATAGATTACATAATATATAGAAAAACAATGGTACTTACGTGTTTCATGCTATCAAACGTTTTTTAACCACTACAGAACTTGCACTTACACAGTAGTTACCTACGTACGTAGTGCACTCTTTCAAGGTTAAAAGGGCACTGGTAAGTTTTGCCCTTCATATACTTGGAACGCGCAACGCTGATAACTATAAATGTGTAAGAGGGACAAGTATATATGTGCGAAAGAGAGGTGACATCTAAGTAAGTCTTAGATGTCACCTCTTTCGCACATTCCTGTTATTCGAACTTGAGTTGCGCTTATGTACATATCTACATTACGTATTATTTTAGGTACACCGACAACACGTCTTAATATTGTTGTACTTAATTTATGTAAAATCACCAATGCGTCATTGAATTTCGGTTAGTCAATTATAATCTAGTCCGTATAATAAATGAACTTAATATTTTAAAAGATAGGTACTTTTTCATCATGCACATAATTTCGAATATTAATTATATACTGATATTATGACATACTTTGATGGTTATTAAAAAATATAATAGTAGGTACATAGCTGTACTGTATGGTTAAAGTTATTAGTTGTTTTTAAATTCTTTTTTGTGTATAATTGATTCTAAATTATGTGCATGTGCATCTCATTGGACGTGACTGTACTTCTAAAATATGATATTATTAAACTCGACATAAAGGTAATAAAAGCGTGGTAAATAAACTCGACATAAAGGGAATAGAAACGGGACAGAAAACTAAGCTCGACATAAGGGTAATAGAAGCGAGACAAGGTTTTCGGCTCGACATAACGGGACTCGACATAAAGGGAATAAATCCTCGCAACGAAGGCACGGTAGTGTGCGTCTTTATCCGCGGCATCTTTGTAATTCCGGTTGTACTCCTTTATGAAGTCCTCGAACAAGGCTTTCGCATTGCTCACGTCGTAATGTGGTTTTTCTGAAGTAGGAGCCGCGCTCGCCATTGCGACCACTGCAAGTATCAACAATACACTGACGGAATGCATCTCTAACGCGATAGAAAACTTGTTTCTTTGTTAGCACTGCTGCTATTTGTTGTCGCTTATATAGGTCCAGTATGACTTAATAACAATTATTATTATCTATGATGACGTTTATGACCACATCAAGTGTGAGCTCTACGGAATGAATATATTGTACCTACTAGTTGCTGCCTGCGGCTTCGCCGGCGTGAAACGTAATTCTTTTTCTTTTTCAAAAATAAAAGTAGCCTTAGTTACTCCTTATAGCATCAGCTATCTGCCAGTCAAAGTCTTGCCAAATTCGGTCCTGTCATTTTGGAGAATAGCCGGAACAAACAGACAGATAGACAGACAAAATAGTTTTAAATAGTTTTTTTTGTTATCATTACCGTATTTACACTCATAAGCATTTAGTAAAATGCTGTTATTTTGGCATTACAAACAAACACTTCTATTTAATTTATTTGTATGTATGTATATTTTAATAGTATGGGTTATGATTCGGATAATTGATTTTTCCGCCGTGTGTTGGTGCCCATGTTGTAAATTTTATTAACGCTAAGCTAATTATATGAAACGTCTAACTTCAGCCCGCGACTTCGTTCGCGTTAAAGTCGATAGATTCATACTGTCCAAATTGTTCAAGATGTAAAACAAGTTTAATAGAATCTGCAAACAATTTTGCAAATAAATACCGATTATTATAAGCACAACGTACTTGGAACAGCATAATGGTATACCAAATTAAAAAAGAAAACATGTTGTGGTTAACTGTAGAAGAATACACACATAATGCATTCTTGCTTATCCCCCATAGCAAAAAGCGTGATAATTTATCGCCTACAGGCACCAGACTTACAGGGAATACCTATGCAATTTGAACAGAATCTATCCGGATATCGGATTATTTGCGTGAAGCTATCAACAAGTAAGTTGAAACATTAATAATATGTGAAAAAAAAGTCCAATAAAAAAAAAGTTTAAAATTTACAGTAGGTACCTAATCCAGCTACGGTATAAAATGGCAAAAAGAGTGTCCGATGACCAAATAGATGAACTTTTAGAGTTTCTAGCCGTCCTTAGCCAATAAACAATATGCAAACAATTTTTTTTATATCACTAGAACACCCTGAATGAATAGACTTTTTGCGATACACACAGTTTATTCTATTTCCTCTCGCTTTCCTGCAATCTGTGCACAGAACATAATATATTATATCGTGAAAAAGGACGGAAGTGTGTAACAGGAACCCGGGGAAGCGCGCGCTATTTGATTTGACTAATGAGCGCGCACGGTGCTAGAGTTGGCCGTAAGAAACGACCTTGACGTTAAATGTTGCTTATTACCTTGTCCGATGTTAATCATCATATGCGACTACACTATAAGGTTCGCTCGTTTTTTTAGGTTTTGGTTCCAATAGTCTCGTTTCTCCATGACACGTCCCGATGACGGCTGCGGTTTAAAAACGCCCTCATTGTTGTTGTTTACTAATAATTAATTATAACTTGTGTACTGATTCTTACTATTATTCAATCAACGTGTGTAGCACTTCTGTATATTGCATTGTTAAAGAGCATCGTTTTTAATCTTGAGGACTTCTTTACCGATTTCATATTTTCAATTATTTTTATACTTAATGTAATACGCGTATTTTTTATTATCAAGTTACCCATAGAGCTACAGACTACTTGTATAACCAGTTAAACAGAGTGCTAAAGATTTATAGTTTAAGTTATAATAGGTGTAACATACTGGTACAGGAATATTTAGCAAAACTCAATTATGATGACACGGAAAAACTACTAGAAATTTTAAAATAAAATTTTCTATCTATCTACTCTAATATAATTAATAATAGTGTCCACTTTATATACTTTAATATTATTCGTTAATTTATTTAAATATAATATATCTTACATAATCTAGTTTTAAAATAATATACCCAAATAGTTACTCTATAAGTCATTGAAAATATTATATCTTCTTCTTAATTTAGCTTCTAATAAACTTATTGTTGTCTTCTTTTTAAATGTTTGATTTAAATTGATGGCCAGAAACACAGGTTTTCACAAACCTATATCAGGCAGGTCTTAATTACAGTTAGAATTAAATATTACTCGAATGTAATTAATCTAAATCATAATTTTACTTTATACTTGAATAAATTTTTTTTTTTTTTTTTTAGAGGCATTGTAGTTTAAGTTTGTTTGAGGACATAGGTGGAAGGTATTCTACCTGTCTCCTCTAAAGCGTATATGATATATTCATTCCGTACTGATCACACTTGTTTTGGTTATAAACGTCATCATAGATAATAATAATTGTTATTAAGTCATACTGGACCTATATAAGCGACAACAAATAGCAGCAGTGCTAACAAAGAAACAAGTTTCCTATCGCGTTAGACATGCGTTCCGTCAGTTTAGTGTTGATACTTGCAGTGGTCGCAATGGCGAGCGCGGCTTCTAAACCACAGGATGCCTTGAGCAATGAACACGTGATTAACACAAATGATGCGGAACTAGTCGCTTTTGCCATAGTTATGGATGCAATCGATAAGGCCTTGAGCCATAATGCTAATTCGACATTATTAAATTCGCTGATTGCTGATAAGATGAGAGGAAAAAAACGTTTGGATTGAAAAGTTTGTAAAATTTTATTTGTCTGTGCGAGCTGTGCGGCTACAATAACTAAGACGGAATTGGTTACATTATCAGGAAACCATTGGTTTTGCAAGTACATAGTTATAATATAAAGTTTGTTAACGAAACGAAGGTCGTTTAGCTTTCTTCCACGTATTTTCATGCTCCGGTTCACATCGCGTACTATGAACGGAATTATGAAGACGTGGAGGAAAGCTAATAAACGAACTTAGCTTCGTTTCGTTTCGTCCTACTGAGGCCTGTGCTTTAAATTATAAGCCTGAATTAAAAACTAACTTCGATATTCGATTGGTTGACATTTTGTTATTGTGTGAAAATAGGTATTATTTTGATGACTTGGGATTTTTATATCTGCAACAATATCTTTCAGTTACAATAACAGTAAAAATGTAAAAAAAGCTTTCTTTCTTTTCAGAATCGGAGAACTGAATTCGTTGGATAACGTGATAACTTGATAACTAACGCGTATAAATATGTTTAATTTCGAATAAAATTAATATATCTATTTCTTTTTAATTGTTATTAAATGTGAAGACTTATACTTGCATTTGTTTATTTGCCTACCCAAAGAAAGAGTCATCATCAACGTACGGCAGTCCACTGCTGGACATAGGCCTCTCCATTTACACGCCATTCATCTCGATTCTCGGCAACTCTCATCCAGCTACTGCTAGCCACCCTACGAAGATCGTCGCTCAACCTAGCCTGAGGGCGTCCTACCTTACGTTTGTCGATTCGCGGTCTCCACTCAAGAACACGTATACCCCAACCGTCATCGGTGCTACGGCTAACATAGCCGGCCCATTGCTACTTCAGCTTGCTTATTCTGTGAGCTATGTCGACAACTTTGGTTCTCTGCCGAATTACCTCATTCCGGATTCTATCACTCAGAGATATTCCAAGCATAGCTCGTTTCATTTCTCGCCGAGTGACTTTGACTTTATGGACCAGCCGTACCGTGAGTGTCGTACGTTTCGGCTTCGTAAGTTATAAAAGGTAGGACGCCGATTGAAAACTTTAGTCTTTAGGCTCTGCTGAATACGCGACAAGAAGACTCGACAGAGCTTCCCAAACCGTGCCCAGCCCAGCTGAATTCTTCTGCTAGCCTCCTTCTCAAAGTAGTTCTTACCAAACTGCAGTGTTTTCCCAAGGTAAACATATTCTCGAACAACCTCGAGAGAACTGCCATTGACAGCAATCGGTCCCGGAGTGGCGAGTTCGTTACTCATAACTTGGGTTTTGCCCAAATTCATCCGGAGACCAATGCAAACTCAAACTCAAAGTATTTATTTCAAATAAACCAATTACAGGCACTTTTGAATTGTCAAGGGGTCGGTCAGTCAGAAATATGAAGCTAGTTGCCCATTCCAAAGCGCAGTTCTTCTCCATAGGTACCCCTATGGACAAGAACGGGCAAGAAACTTCACGGACACTCTTTTAAAACAAAATATGTTTACAAAATATTGGTTACATTATTCATGGTGAAGTATACATGAGCGAACGATGCAAAATATTAAAAGCTTCCGTTATAGAAAAAAAAACACAATTAAAAAATTTAATTAAATTAAAATCGCCGTGGCAGCTAAGTGCGTACAGAAGGATCAACTAGGCCGTCCAGCATCTGCTGCAAGTCATGTTGCGACGCAGCTAGTATGACGATGTCATCTGCAAATCTCAAGTGTGAGATTTACTCGCCGTTGATGTTAATTAAAAACTATTTTTTTAATGGAAATTACGTCCCCTTGTCTCACCCTTCGACTCAGGGGGATATATTCAAATCATTGGTCATGAGTTTAGACGGTCATTGTAGCGTTTTCCAGTCGACGTGGCATCGCTGCAGACTCTCCAAAATAGACTAGGTATCGATAGAGTCAAAACCCTTCTCATAGTCCACAAACCACGTTCCTTCGCTACACTTCTGCTCTCCCAAAGAACAGGACAGAGTTGAAGAGCTTCCGAAGGTCTTCCGAAGGTCTTTCAGTACAGTACGTCCTTCCGCTTTCAGGAGGTCGGTCGTAATCCCGTGCTCACCAGGGGCTTTTCCATTTTTAAGCTTTTTAAGAGCCGCCTCGATTTCGTCTTGGTTAAGGTGGCTCTGGAATCCTCATTTTTGGGATCAGGTTGAGATGCATGCGATGCTATAATTGGCCGTAGAAAATGTCGACTTCCGAAAGGGTCTCTTGCGTCGAAACGACGGTATCCCCATTCGATTTGGTCTACTTCACTAGGTGACTCTTCCTAAGTGATTGGATGAACACTTTCAACCCCCGATTTTGCTCAATCGATTTCTCTATAGAGCGTGTTATAAACGTTGTGGCTTCACTTAGTCGACTAACAACATGTTACTCAGTGGTTAAGTACATCACTAAAGTGCTAGTCCAACACTAGTTGACTGACATTACTCTGTCTGGTGTATATTATCTATGACTCTGTCATTTCATCACATTAAGTGTATTATCTATGCATCACATACTCTGTGATTTCATTTGTGGCCAGGTATACACGTAGTATCTCTATGTAGTCTGTGAGGTATACTAGCGGTTCATCCTCTGTTTAACACTGCCCCGAATCTAGGGTGAGTTAGGTGTTGGTAGCTAGGGTTATTAGCTATTATACTATTTACACTGTGCTCTAAGCTATTTAGTGTGCCGTCTGCAGTGATTACTCTTCTTTATGTTCTATATGCCTCGTGTCACATACTTAACCTCTTATTTTACCTGTCATTCTGCCATGCTATCTTTGCAACTTTTCTGCCGGTAAACCGCTGCGATGTGTTAAGCTACCGCCTACTCTGCTACCCATACCGTTCATGGTCATTCAAAAAGGGAAGAAGCAGGTACATCGCATGCGGCCTACTGGTATTCGCACCACATCTAACATGCGCTCTCAAACGCGCCTTCCAGTGCTCTTCGTACGGGTTGAGGGCAGGACCCCTTTGCCTAAATCTGCAGCTGCCTACGCAGGTTGCCGAGGTCTTATGAGGGCCTGCCCTACCTACGGCCTACTACCGCAATCTTCCTGCGGAGCCAAAACTGGCAGGCCTCCACGTGCTACCGACGCTCACTACCTGAGGTCTTACGAAGACCGTTCAGCCTATTGCTGAGCCTATGCCAACGGGCCCCCACGTCTGCCACGTGCTACAAAGGACGGTACCTTTCCTAAACTAAGTGTGCGCGTGCACAGTATTCCGTGACCTTACCCACGACCTAGCCTAGCATATTTCTAAAATGTATGTATGAACCTATCGTGCTATTTCAATTATCGGCTATTTCAATTACGGATGTCAAACATGTCAACGATAGTCTGGCAGGTCTTTCGAAATGGTTCGCAGCTAATAATCTTATACTTAATGCGAACAAAACTAAATGTCTTAAGTTCTCATTACCAAATGTACCTCAAGTAGGTGTAAATTTAAAACTTGGTGGAAAGAAACTAGATATATTACGGAAATATTTCTAGGAATTACTTTAGATTCGAGATTGCAATGGAGCGCCCACACTCTTTTAGGTAGATTAAGTTCAGCTGCATATGTAGCAAGAAAAATAATGCATTTGACTGATGTAGCCACAGCTAGGATAGTATACTTTGCTTATTTCGACGACTTGACGTTGAGTAGCATCCTAATTGCAAAGCATTAAAATGATCAGATGTTTTCTTAACTGTTTGCAGTCTTTAATATTACTTCAGATATAATTATTATAACTCTTTCTTTGGGTAGGCAAATAAACAAATGCAAGTATGAAAGTTTACATTTAATACCAATTAAAAGAATACAAAAACAATAGGTACTTAATCTTTATTTCTTTTTCGTGTGGTTAGTGACAAAACTGGTGTCAGAGTTTTAAAGCCGCTCATGGGCCTCTGACTTGGCTTCACGTGCCGTCGAGAAATATCTCTCAGGCATGCCGGTTTCCTCACGATGTTTTCCTTCACCTTTTTTGAAGCAAGTGATAACTATACAATACGGACGGATGAATGCGAAAAGTCAGGGGTGCGGGCCTTGTACTTCATAATAAAATACTAATTTTATTCGAAATTATACATTTTTATACGCGTTACATATCCAGTTATCACACTTTCAGCAAATTTAGTTCTCCGATACTGAAAAGAAAGAAACATTATTACTGTTATCGTAATTGAAATATAAAACTACAAATCAAATGTGCTCATTATTGATAGATATTACTGCAGGTATAAAAATGGCCAGTTATTAGAATAATACCTATTTTCACACAATAATTATAATTCCAGAAAAGAAACATTATACCAAACCCTGATTTTCAAAATCCATCCATTTTATAATGTCATTTGATTAATTTTAAAATCATTATTCTTTATGGGATTTAAAGACCCCTCAATTTAATTGAGGAGTCTTTAAATCGAGTTGTAAGAGCTGACTCTGTGTACAAAAAGTCAAGCAATCGAATATCAAGGTTAGTTTTTAACTCAGTCTAATAGTTTTAGTTAACAAGCCTTATAACGAGTTGCAAATGGTATCAGAGTTTCTCTGAGAGATTTTTTCAAAGATATAGGTATCCTCACAGTGGCATTACAATTCATTTTCGCCAACATATTATGTATTAGGCAAAATATACACTTATATACTAAAAACTGTGATATTCACAATGTTAACACTAGAAATAAGGACAAACTACGTACTCCCTTTCACCGGCTTCATAAAGTTCATAACTCATTTGTTGGGCTTGGTATAACCTTTTATAACAAGCTACCTTCTTCTTCTTTGCTAGATTTGCCTTTTAATGCGTTCAAAACTAAAGTAAAATCCAACCTCTGTTCAAAGGCATACTATTCTATCAACGACTACTTAAATGATAAGATTAGTTGGTCGCTGTGATTAACTCAAGACAATGTTTAAATGTTCTTTCTCCAGAATTAGCTTACTTACTGACAGGTTATATGAGTTTAAATAATTGTTTATAATTTTACTTTATTTATTGTTGACACAATGTTTTTTTTATGAGTTGTATTGCAATATGTGGTTAGCTAGCGACCTCGATAATTTTTTAATTTACCTCAATGGTCCTAGTTTATCAATTATAACTTCTAGTTACAGCTATATGTAAGCGGGCACGCCCTTTATGTCTGGAGGCTTTTATTTAGATATTGTTTTCGTTAAGTTATTTTTATTTCTGCTTGAGTATATTTCTCGATGTTTTTGGTTGGTATATTGGCGTGTGCTAGCTGTCATTTGGCTATTAATTTTATAATTTAAATTATGTTTTGTGTTGCGTAATGTAAATATCATTTTGCATACTATTATATAGAATCTTTTTTTTTTCTAACTGAACAGACAGCTGTGCTGCTGGGGAGTTTGTTGCGCCACTTCTTCTTCCCAGCTAAAGCACTAGGAAGTGGTGAAGGGTGGACGTTTTGGGGGACTGGCTTATGTAATTTTGACGTTCGAAAAGTGCTGATTCTCAGCCTAGTTTGAATAAATGACTTTTGAATTTTGAATTTTAATTTCAAAACCAATGGTTGCCTGATAATAATGTTATCAATTCCGTCATTGTTATATGCATATAGACGCACAGGCAAATAACAATTCTAAGTTCCTGTGATAAGGTGCGTAACATTAAGGTACTATGTAGTATGTACTAATGTATTTAATAGTACATAGTACCTCAATTGTGCATAATAAAGAATTATAAAAGTGACGTCATCGAAAATATTGAATATTCTGTCAGAATACATATTTCTATCAAACTGCTATTATTTTTATATAAATTTCCAAAATTTTACTCACTTTTTAATCCAAACATGTTCTTCCTCTCCTCTTCGGTGTAATCAGCGAATTTGTTAATGTCGAAAGTAGCACTAGGGCTCAAGTCATTCGACTTATTGATCCGTTCCAAACTCGCAACGAAGGCACGGTAGTGTGCTTCTTTATCCGCGGCATCTTTGTAATTCCTGTTGTACTCCTTTATGAAGTCCTCGAACAAGGCTTTCGCATTGCTCACGTCGTAATGTGGTTTTTCTGAAGTAGGAGCCGCGCTCGCCATTGCGACCACTGCAAGTATCAACAATACACTGACGGAATGCATCTCTAACGCGATAGAAAACTTGTTTCTTTGTTAGCACTGCTGCTATTTGTTGTCGCTTATATAGGTCCAGTATGACTTAATAACAATTATTATTATCTATGATGACTTTTATGACCACATCAAGTGTGAGCTCTACGGAATGAATATATTGTACCGACTAGTTGCTGCCTGCGGCTTCGCCGGCTTGGACCGTAATAGTTTTTCTTTTTCAAAAATAAAAGTAGCCTTAGTTACTCCTTATAGCATCAGCTATCTGCCAGTCAAAGTCTTGCCAAATTCGAACCTGGCATTTTGGAGAATAGCCGGAACTAACAGACAGATAGACAGACAAAAATGTTTAATATCGTTTTTTTTGTTATCAGTACCGTATTTACACTCATATGCATTTAGTAAAATGCTGTTATTTTGACATTATAAACAGACACTTCAATTTCATTTATTTGTATGTATGTATGTTCTAATAGTATAGGTTATGATTCGGATAATTGATTTTTCCGCCGTATGTTGGTGCCCATGTTGTAAATTTTATTTACGCTGAGCTAATTATATGAAACGTCTAACTTCAGCCCGCGACTTCGTTCGCGGTAAAGTTGATAGATTTATACTGTCCAAATTGTTCTTGATGTAAAACAAGTTTAAAAGAATCTGCAAACAATGTTGCAAATAAATACCGATTATTATAAGCACAAAGTACTTGGAACAGCATAATGGTATACCAAATTAAAAAAAGAAAACATATAAAATATCAATAGTTGGTAATCGAACTTTCAACCACAGCTATGTAATTAACAAATTTTCGTAAACGATTACGGAAAATCTGTTTCATTTTGACAGTTCAACAACATTCATTGCGTTATTTACGTTTTTGAGCAGAATTTATTTGAACTTATGCAGCAATGGATTAGCAATCTGTTTCAAAACGATTCAGATTCTGATTGATTTATTTTTATTTATTTTATTTATTTTATTTATTTTATTTATTTTATTTATTTTATTTATTTTATTTATTTTATTTATTTTATTTATTTTATTTATTTTATTTATTTTATTTATTTTATTTATCTTATTTATTTATTTCACCAAAAAAATAATACAACGAATTACAACTCTTATAGGCTAGTATTTGGAATTATATAACATGGGAGCATCTGCAGCCGAACTAGGACGAGTCCTGTATCTCGGCATACAGCGCCAGACCCCTCAAAATAGACAATAATACTTATTAGCCCAAAAGACATGAAAAAAGATGCATCAAGATCTTAAACAAATAAAAACTGAAACCATACAAAACTTACGTAGTGTAGTGACGATGTCTAGGTGTGTGCGCGTGATTTTGTGTAAGTGTAGAGTAGCGAAAGATGTTGGGGTGTTGGGTAGTGTAAATACTTCTTACCGAAACAATTTCATCAAATAAAATATATAATTTGACAAAAGCATTACCTATTTCTAATAATGAAGAGGTTCTCTGTTTCCTCATAGGAAAGGGCAGTTAGGTAATTATGTACCTTCCTTTTACATACAGATTTGTTGAGCGGATACATATTGAGTTCTTTATTTATTTTATTGTATACAAAAGGAGCAACAACAGTGTAAAATCTTCTTATGAAGGATGTTTTCGGCTCATAGGAGCGTATACATACATCATGCTTTCGGCGCTTGTTGGTCAGTATTGGGTTATACACGAGTTCGCTGTGTTTCTTCAAAACAATTCTTTCAATGAACAATATTGCCTAACAGTAGAGACTTGGCAGTACTGATAAAGTGTTTTTGTCGGAAACCATATCGGTTTAAAATTGCTCACTTTCAGTATCGCGCGTTGAGCAATCTCTAAGCTCTTAATGGTTGTTTTTGGAGCTCCACCCCAGGATAATATGCAGTATGAAATGATGGACTGGCACAAAGCAAGGTATATCTTCTTTAATAGATTCGCATCTGTGACGTGCCTAAGACTTTTAAAGACGTAAATAAGTTTGCAAACTTAATATGATCTTTAAAGCTGAAGTGGCAGTCAACTGTAATACCCAGGTATTTTATTTTATCAACGCACTCTAGCGGTTTACAACTGCAGACACATCTGTGGGGAATAATGAGGTGCTCTTTATTAATTCCAGTTTTTTGGCGGATAGAAAATGGTATTTTGTTTTTCAAGGTTAAGGGTTAAGATATTGCTATGTAACCACTCTTGAATCACATCGAAACCGACCTGTGCAGCATCGAAAACCTCATTCCAATTATCGGCAGAGAAGAGAAGAGCAGTATCATCCGCATATGAGATTATTTTGCCTCTTGGTATACACAGGTTTGTAAGATCGTTGATATATTATATGAGAAATAAAGTGGGACCCAGGATACTGCCCTGTGGAACTCCGTATGATACAGGAAGCTCCTCACTGAAATGATTACCCACCCGTACACGCTGATAACGTCCAGTTAGGTAACTCTTAAAAAGCTGAAGCTGAATTCTCCTTATACCAATTTTTTCTAATTTTTGTATAAGTATCGGGACAGAAATTGTATCGAAGGCCTTTGCGAGATCTAGAAAGATCGAAAGATACTTTTTACCTTTATACAACTTGGTTGTGATATAGCTAGTCAGTTTAAGTACTGCTTCATCAGTGGATTTTCCTGCACGGAAGCCAAATTGGTTTTCAGAAAGAAGTTTGTTTTGTTCAAGATATTTGACAAGTCTGGTATTAATATTTTTTTCAAGAATCTTGGACAAAGAGGGTAGAATTGAGATTGGCCTGTATTTATTAAAACGGTCTTGATCTCCTCCTTTATGTATGGGACGCACTACTGATTTTTTAAAGGCTTAGGGGAAGGTGCCTGTCTCAAGATATAGGTTAAAAATTACTGTTAGGGGCGGGACGAGGAATTGTTTATATTGTTTTAACAGTTTGTTAGAAATACTGTCCCAGCCTACCGAACACCCAGTTTTCAGTCCATCTATGTGACGAGCAACCTCCTCTTCATTGGTATCTTTGAGAAAGAAGGAGTAAGAAGTAAAATCACTTACAGGGTAAGCCGATGAAAAATTACCTGTACACGTATTCTGCGTCTGCATTATATTTTCAACTAAAGACTTTTAGACTCTTTTTGCCTACATTTATGAAATAGTTGTTCAAAATTTCTTTCACTGTTTCCTGAGGAGAGGAACATATTTCCAATAATTTAGAAGGACAATGATTGTCCTTTTTTGTGTTAGTGATGCTTTTAATGGCATTCCACATTTTTTTTGGGTCATTACCAGCCATTTCAACTTGATTTTTATCGTAGGAACTTGATTTTTGTCCTACCTTCTTTAAAATTAAGTTACAGAAATTTCTGTAGCGGATATATGTAGCTTTTAGAATTTCATTTTTAGGTGACTTATTATGGTTTGCATGTAATTGGTCTCGGTTTCTCATGCATCGTAACAATTGATTGATTGTGTATTACGCAATTAGGGTACAGGTTTGCAAAGCAGTCGTCGAACCGTTAAGCTTTATTGAAAGAAGACTAAATCAATATAAACCAAATACAATATTCTAAATTTATTACGATCTACAATATTCTAACATCTGGCTCGTCTTTTTTAAATGTTGTGGTAAACTGTAGAAGATTACGAACATAATGCAATCTTGCTTATCCCCCATAGCAAAAAGCGTCATAATTTATAGCCTACAGACACCAGACTTACAGGGAATACCTATGCAATTTGAACAGAATCTATCCTGTAGTATTTGCGTGATGCTATCAACAAGGAAGTTGAAACATTAATAATATGTGAAACAAAAGTCCCATAAAAAAAGGTTAAAATTTACGGTAGGTACCTAATCCAGTTACAGTAGAAAATGGCAAATAGAGTGTCCAATGACCAAATACATGAACTTTTAGAGTTTCTAGCCATCCTTACCCAATAACCAATATGCAAACAATTTTTTTTACATCACTAGAACACCCTGAATGAATAGACTTTTTGCGGTACACACAGTTTATTCTAATGAACACACGGCTACTTATTGATGTGTAACATCTTTTCTCTCTCGCTTTCCTGCAATTTGTGCACAGAACATAATATATACCTACCCTAAAATCTGTGGGATTGATTTCGTGAAAATGGACGGAAGTGTGTAACAGGGACCCGGGGAAGAGCGCGCTATTTGATTTGACTAATGAGCACGCACGGTGCTAGAGTTGGCTGTTAGAAACGACATTGTCAACTAGAGACCCCGATGACGTCACCCTGTTAACATAAGAAAGAACAAGATCAAAAGCTTGTCCACGAATTCCGTTGTGGTGTAATTTACAGATTAGTGTGTTGTTTTCAACGCAGTCAAACGCTTTTGAGAGGTCACAGAAGATAACAATTGCATCCTGGGGCTTCTTCCAGGATTCCAAAATGTGACTCATACGAGTTTTACTCCCGCGTCAGTCGTCGACCGACCTTCGTGAAACCAAACTGGCGTTTAGTTAAAATCCCATCTGAGTTGGACAGGAGTGATAGGGCAACGTCTGTATGGTCAGCTAGTAAGTAATAATAATTAAATGAATTCACACGGGCCGCATTTTGTAAAATTACATTGTTGTTGTTGTTTTAATAATATAATTGTCAGTCTAATATTTGTAAGCTATTATAACTATAACTAGACTTTTGTATTAGGTAAGCCTGTGATGATAGTTGTATGTGTTTTTTAAATAATATAATAGAAATCTGAATTACTATTTTAACCTCTTCCTTGTTTCAAAAATATCTGTAATTCTGGAATCTCCATTGCGTCATATCGGACAAATATAGGCTATGATGTAGGTAACCAAAATTATTTTAGACAGATACATGGGTCACGAGGAAAACAACCCTGTGAATACCATACCTACGTATGGACACCTTTTTTACTTGGGATAATTCTCATGATTACCCTGCTGCATAATAGGTTTTTTTCTCGGAGGCCCGGTTCTTAGCTTGGACTTGATTTGGCTTAGACAGACGCACAGTTAGTTGTTATTGAAGCCTAACAGTGATGCTATAACAGACCAGCAACAACAACTGAACACCAACTTACTCAACGTACGCAATGTTACTAAATGATTACTTTGCGCGACCGCCGACTGGTACAAGATCTCATGTTCTTTTTCAAATTGGTTAGCAATAGATTAGACTGCGATAATTTAACTGAAGAAATTGAACTAAAAGTCCCCTATAAATTTACTCAGATATCCCATTACCCATTTATTCTGCACTAAAGCATCCAAAACAAATATAGGAGTAAACTGACCTCTCAATAGGCTCAGCCGAGAGATTAATTCTTATGTTAAATCCACTCCACATGTTGACATATATCATGACTCCCTAAAAAACTTTAAAACCCAAATTTTCGTTGTATGTATTTCTTGCAACCTTTGTAACTTTTAACTTATATCATTTTATATTTCTATTTACATAGTTTGTTAACACTTAATTAAAAAAAAAAAACATTTTGTTTTTACATTAGGTTATCACTGTATTTGAGAATGTTGGTTCACCTGTTATTGGCAACTGTATAAGCACATAACTGTTATTTTATATACAGAAGCTGTTGATGTACCTTTATAAATAAAATAAAACTTATTGAAGTAAAAATAAAGTTCACTCTGATTTTGACAGTGATGCAATATCAGAGGTGAAATGACTGTATGATCAAATTGTTACTAAATTTAGTAGAACATGATGCGGTGGTTTATTCTAAAACTCTACCAAAAAGATACCTAGGTATTTTAATAAATAATAAAGTTTTATACTCGTTACTCGCAAAGTAAGACTAACTTGTCTAGATTAACGTCGTGAAGACAGGAGAGTTATTTTTGAGGTAATCAGAAAATATAAAATATTTTAGGGAAAACCGTAGGTATATTTTGCGAAAAAGCAAGCTTGAAAGGCCTAAATAAAAAAGGTAACATCCCTATTACGAATTTGTTGTAAGAAATAGGAAACGACGTGAGGTGTTTTGGTTCTGGAACAAGCAATGACCGCGACTTCGCTCTCGTGAAAAGCGGTTAGTTTTATGTTGAAGAAACCAAAAGTAAATCTCATTAGATTTTTTGGTTGTCCTAATTTTATTGAAGACGAACAAGCTGCTCGCTTTTATATTTCTAACGACATACTCATTATATTTTTTCAATCATAATCCATTTCAGTCCACTACCTCCTTATAGCACGCTTATCTAAATCATTGGATACCAATTAACTTAGAGAAACCGGTCATGAATTCGTAACATATATATTACTAGCTTCTGTCCGCGACTTCGCCCACTTGCGCTGTTACTTCGTTTTTACTAAGCGTTCTTTCAAGCTTTTGTACGTTCGGCTCCTAAGGGTCATAGCGTGATGATAATCAACCTTGATTATAAACTATTTCGTCGGATAAGGATTAATATCTTGAAACGAATATCATCATCTTTCGATTCTACTCGTGTTTTCATTGATAAATTTGAACAAAAAACTTTTATTGTGACTTAACATATAATCTACTGGACTTTTTTTGGGTAATGATGAGTAAAATAAACATGAAGTACGTTATTTTATGTATCATCAATAGTTTTTGCAGCGCACGCTAAATAATGACTTTTATTCGCAAATTTTTGATACCTTTTTTTTTGGTTGTAAATTATCAAATAACTTCTCTCGCTCTGGGCGGAGCGGGAAGGCGTGTCAGAATTTTACCGACTAAAACCTACCCGTGGTACGTAACAGCTAACTAACAGAAAAGTCGTCATTCAGGTAGGTACAAAATGGGCATTCCCGAATCAAACTTGTTGACTACCTACCTTTTATTTTGCCACGGTATCCCTTTCGGACTTTCCCGCGATCCTAGAATCGGTCCTAGCGGACCCCGCCAGTTGTGCTAACATCTCTTTGAGGCGCGCGTGGAACACAACGCGCCGTCGAACCGGGCCTGGGGCCTTATTATGAAGTATTAATGCCATCAATATACCACTGCGAAAAATGGATGGAGCTAGCGGCCTTGTATAGCTCCGTCTCTCACTCACACTGGAATAATGGTGGCATTAATACGTCATAATACGGCCCCTGGTCCTTATCGGACGGCGAGCTACCCATTGCTCATCGTCCGAAATTTTTGATACTTTGGGTTACAAAATTGCAATTTTCGCAGGGATCTCTGTCTTTTTTGAAAAATAAAATACACCCATGCTTCATCATACTTGCTGATAATTTATCTTTCTACAGGTGAAATAAATTTTCAAATCGGTTAAGTATGTTTTGAGTTTATCCATTACAAACAAACAAATATACAAAAAATCAAATCTTTTCACTTTATAATATTAGTTTAGACATATATTATATTATAACTTACGAATAAAATAACATTAGTTGAAATGAAGTAAACGTTTGTCAGAATTCCTGATACCGCTCCTTGGATTGGAAACGCATCTATCGATAGCCAATTTGTAGTTACGAGCATGCAGGGGTCCGCGGGAATACTGCTCATGAACTCGTCTTCATTCTCATAAAAACAAGTATACTACCTTATTTCTCAAACTATGTTGCTCCCTTATATTTCAACTTCCATAAGGAGGAGATTATCAATTCGTACAAATTGTATGAAGTTATAAAAAAACTGTTTGAACGACTGCTAGATATTATGATATGAATAGGTAAGTAGACTCACAAATAGGAGCAAAACGATATTTTGACATATTTTTGAAGCAAATTCGTACTTTTATCGAGTGTCTTGGTCGATGCTCTCTATCACAAAAGATGCTAGTTTTTAAACAAGTTAATAAAAAAAAGACAAGTTGATAAAATAAAAACCTTTACACATTCTTTACCACGGTTCGAAGATTGAGAGTCACTGGCACGGCTGTTATGCCATATAGTTGCTTGTGAAATGCCCGATTTATTTCTTCTGATAAGTTGTCCCATGGTTACCCATCATTCATACTCATCAGTCAGTTCAGTTCAGCAGTGCTATTCTGTAACCATCTCACCGTGAGAACGAAAAAGAGGTGAAGTGAGCTCAGAGTGAGCTGTCAGTCCCCAGCAGCGTGGAATGACAGCTCACTTCACGATCACTTCACCTAAGTTTTCACCGAATATTAGGTACATTATTACAGAATTATTACATTATTTTTCATTATTACAGAATAGATTGGCAGTTCTGTTTATCATCATTTATGCATTTCGAAGGCCTTTTTACGTTATTTTATACTTATTAGTTTTGTACTTATTAGTTTGGCATTTTTTTACTTCTAGAACTGTATCGATAAAAAATTGTAATGAATAATATGAAATATATAGCAAGCATGTGGTTTTATGGACTATGAATCATTTGTTATTACAAGTTTGTAATTTTGCTTATCTGTGTATGAGTACGGTTAGGTACCTATCTCTATGTGGTTGATGACTCGTTTTTGTTGTATGTACCTAATTGTTGTTGTTATAACTTGTGTACTGATTCTTACTATAATTTAGAATCCACAAGTGTATACTTCTGTATATTGCATTGTTAACGAGCATGGCTTCTAATCTAGAGGACTTCTTTATCGATTTGAAGCGAAGTGTAGGTAATCAAGCATGTTACATTACATATTTTTGCCGGTTATTTTTTATTATCAAGTGACATAAAGAGGCATAGGAGTTGGGGTATGTAATTAAGTAGACATCTAACATATATCTAAAATATATTATGTCCCGGTAAATATAAACTGTCTAGTTTTAACCCCAAGAAACATTAAAACTTTCGATTTATTTCTTATATTACACCAAAAAGTAATGTTCCCGTCGAGAATACAACGTAAGCCATAAAAATAACAACCAAGGACATAGTTGATTGTTGAAAAACAAAATGCTACGTTTTATTTGAGCCGACAACTGTACGCGGGGTAAATTGAAACGCGGGTTGGGGGACAGGAATTGGCAAGTTTGAGCACCACGCTGAACCATTCCGGGGATTTGTCGGACCCTCGTAAAATGCTCTTCGGAAACGAGTGGAGTTCCCGGAGGTTTATCTTATTTTGAAAAGCCTCCGCACGGAAAGATGACGCGGCGGTTACGAGAGCGCCCGGCGATCGTTCGAAATGCGTTATGGAAAATTCTCGTGATGTTGAGCACTCTATTAAGTTTTGGTAAGTCAATAATGGTTTCTGTCTGACGTGGTTATTGACGGAGCCTATATTCTATTTAAAAAGTTGTGTTATGAACTGTTTCAAAGAAAAGGATTAGGTTCATTTCCTCGGTGGAGAGTCTTGATCTCAAGAGAGATGAAAAAAAAATCTGTTTCTCATTATCAGATATAATATGTAAATAAGTGTATCTAGGAAATAAACGGGCTTCAAAATACTGAACATCTCTTATTTATTTTTTTTACCTAATTGTTATGGAGGTAAACTTGTCAAGGTCATATGATACCTATGGTCACCAATGGTACCTATGGTCTATCCTGGGCACCTAAAACAGCAATCTGTGACTGAAAATGTGTATTGAAAATTTTACTAGCGTTGTAGTTTCGAAAATTTTATTTTTCGTGTATCTACTGCTTCGAAATACATTTGGGAAATGGGATTTGGCAGTGCGTCTCGACGTAATGACGGCTTGCCACGTGACATTGCTTCAAATACAACGTCTTTCCTTTGTTTCTATCTCTATTGTTAAACGTTGAAAACCTGACAATACTCAGCTGTTATTAAATAACATTACAGTATGGTTCGGTGCTTACACAAATTAGCTTCCCTCTGTGTATTTCATTTAGATATAAATTGCTGAGTAATTATCATTATATTTTAATGTTGTCAGGAGATTCAAGAAATGTAAGAAATATTGAGAGAAAGCCTTTTAAACGTAGGTAAGCAATATTAGGTGATCTCAAAAGTGTAAGCAAAAGTGGGGCATGTTTTCTAGCTTTACCCCAAAGATATGAATAATAAACATGTCTAGTTAGACAGTCAAAGATGTGAAATCGTTGAAAAAAATAGCGCCCAACTGTTGGTCGCTAAAGCTGGAGGAGCTCGTGGCTAAGTAATAACAGCCGCACGGTTTGATCCATCAGGTTAAGCTACTTAACATACCGAGACTTCTCCGTGCCTCGGAAAGCACGTTAACCCGTTGGTCCCGGCTGTCATTCGTGGATCTTTGACAGTCGTTACGGGTCGTCAGAAGCCCGAAAGTCGGACAACCAGTCTTACAAAGTGTTTTCGTATTACACAGTTACTGGGTTGTAGAGGTCAGATAGGCAGCCGCTCCATGTTAAATGTATTCAGCTGCATCCGGCTAGACTGGAAGCCGACTCCAACATAGATGGGAAAGGCTAGGCAGATTTTTTGTTGGCCGATAAATGTACGCACACTAAAAAAACACAATGACAGTACACGTGCCACGAGTGTAAGACGTAGCTGTCACGAACACCAGCATAACAAAGTTGCCTCTATGATGAAGAAAACTAACTCGCCTAAATGTGTGGAGTGTGGAGGACTTACATCACTTTTTAATGGAATGTGTTCGATATGAGGCTCAAAGAACGGATCTGTTTGGGGTCTTGAAGTTGAACCAACTTGATATGGGTACATTCCTTAACATTCTGTCTCAACCAAATGGTGATGATGCGAAGAGTCTGTTCGGGTTCATGGCCCAAATGTGATCCGTAGTAGTATGTGTTTAGGGTACGTTGGGACTGTCTCACGCATTGCAGTCATAAAAGTCCCTAATTGAAAAAGGAATATAAAAATAAATTTTAAAAAAGTCGCCTTTTTTGTTTTAGTTCTTTTGCAGCGCGAAACTATCTAGACATATAAATAATCAAAGCTTTACTTAACCTTAGTCTTCCAGTGACAATATAAAGTTGTTCTTTACATGGAAGACTTCTTACAGATCAAGGCAACATTATTAGAAGATTCTTTTTCAAATTAAACTACAATTAGATACTGTCTTTTTCAACAAAGGTTATAAGAAACATCGGACTTTCGTTGCCCGCATGCGGCAGCAATTGCAGCTACAGGTGCTGCGGGTGATATCAGAGTTCACATGCGGGAGAAATCATAGCTACTGGAACTTTGGATCCAGAGTCCCAAAATACAACGTTGTACAAACAGAAAAAAATATTGTTAAGCAAATTAACAACGTACTTAAATGTTCCGTATATTTAAATCACAACTGTCATTTATTGCCAGTTGTATGAAATGGTTATAACACGGAAAATTTACGAAGGGTGGCAATTTGCTTAACATTAAATTTGGACTGCCTCGTTAGTCTAGTGGCTGCAGTCCTGTGTTAAATTCCCGGTTTGGAAAAATTGTCATTGGGTTTTTTCGTCTGAAATTTCTGAGTAGCAGCCCGGACTCTTGATTTGTGCCCGGTTGATGGGAATAGGCTCACCTCCTATTACAATGGGACTAAAACATAATTGACGAAATGTGGGTGTAGGTAAACTTCTGCCTAACCCTTCAAGGAATACAGGCGTGATGTTATGTTAAATTTTCTTGACTGGTACATTCAGAGTTCCTATTACTAAGCTTCACGCATCATTGTCACGCCAGCGGGGACGTGTTCTCCTAACGAGGATAACAGCGATCCAAGTCTTCCAGAGAAGTACATACACCCGCAGGCTTAGCGTGTTCAAGTGCGATCCAAGTTACTGAGTAGCCTTTGTTATACCGTCAAATGTAGCACATGTAATTTATATGTATGTTGATGTGCTTGGAATTTAAATACAAAGGATCAAGGAAAAAATTTTGTAAAATACCTATTTAAATAAGGAATCAAATGAGGTAATGTACGGCACGTGGAAGAGTTGGATCGTAATCAATAACGATTCTCAGTGAAATAAGACTCTTTTATTATAGCGTACCACATTTTAGAACTCAAACACAATAAATATTATGTAAGTCTATGCTAAGACTTGCACATACAGGTCGACATAAAAGAGTCTGACGTGGTGAAATTAGGAACTACTCGTAAATATTTTACTTAAATAATGCAGACCTATGATGATGGCACTACTTTGCCGACAAGTGGTAGTAGGTTTTGAGTCACCCACAAGCAATGTTTTTGCCAATTTGTACTCATTTCCCATTCGAAGTGACTTGAGTGCGATGGTGGCGCCCTCATTTTAATTTCACTCTTTTTTGCCAAGCTGTACCTACTTGTTTTAAACAACGTAAAATCTAAACTAATACAGGGTGAAATTGAAGTCATGAAACACCTCTTAAAGGGTCATTCTACTGGGATCTCTCGCGTCCGGCCCTGGTCCAGGCCATGGTACGGAGCGAGGAGGAGGAGGATAGGAGGCCATCACCTCCTGCGAAGCAGTAATGCTTGTGAAGTAGGAGGCGGAACGCGTGAGGGAGAGGCAAACTTCGCGCCCTCACGCCCCCAGCCGCCGCAGGAGACACCCTGGGCGTCGGGAATCACAAGCCAATTCCCGGCCACGGCGGCCACCGTAGGTGCGGGCTTGCGATGGGTAGCTCGCCGCCGTCGACCCGGGCCTGGTCCTTACCAGGCCCGGGTCGACGGCGCGTTGTGTTCCATGCGCGCTTCAAAGAGATGTCAGCACATTTGAAGGGGTCCGATAGGACCGATACCTGCCGGAGTTGCGGGAAAGTCCGAAAAGGATATCGTGGCCCTTAGCAACGTACAGGTAGCTGAAGGAACATGGGTGGATTTTAGTCAGTAAGAGTCAGACACGCCCTCCCGCTCCGCCCAGAGCGGGAGAAGTTATTTGATATTTGGGTACTCATCATTATGCACAACTTTCACAATGGGACCAACACTGAAAACGCGTTAAAAAAACACCTGTTCCCTACATTTACGTTCGCATAGCTCGTCAAAATGTAGGGAACAGCTGTTTTTTTTTCGCGAATGAGAACGAGAAGATGAAAAGAAAGTGAGTTTGTTTAATTGTCACGCAATCACGATAAAACGGCTGAACGGATTTGGATGAAATTTGGCACATGGATAGACCATGACCTGGGTTAGGACATAGGATACTTTTTATCTAGGAAGTACGTTCCCGTTGGATAATTTCCGACATCCACGCGGGTGAAGCCGCGGACAAAAGCTAGTAAAATAATAAAATGTGTTTTAATGTTTGTAAAAACGATATTTATGGCCTAGGTAACAAATAAATCACGATTTGGTTGTGTATTGTATTTGGGTATGTTGAAATTGTTGGTACTCCCCGTCACTTGTCCATAAGGGTTCATTAGAAAACCAGCGTCAGACAGCATTTGTCGGGCATTAATGCTGAAATGAACCTTTTTGGCGCAGCCGTGAGGCACACACTATTATCGCTTTATGATTATTTTCACTTTTTATTTTTGTATTATGTGTTTCACGAACTGTGTCCAAATAAATATTATTCTTTCTTTCTTTTTATTTGTTTACAAATATAATAAGGTCGTTTGTAAACAGCATTGTTACAACGAACGTAATATAAAAATCTTGAAATATCAAATCAGTCAAATCTCCTTTGGCATTAATTTGCTTCTCAGTTACCTACAGAACAGTTTTGATATTGAGGTTCAAATTGTAACTTTTAAGGTAGCATGTTTTCTGAAATACTGAACTGAGACCCAATTATAAACTATATGAAGCAAAGTCAATTCACAACTATCGTACTTTAACAAAACTTATAAAGTTCTACGAAATTAGAAAACTACCATACATACAGCACACGAGTAAGTAGTAAGTACGTCACAATTCGCAGGTTGGCAACGTTTGTCGAGACGCGACGTGAAGACGTGCAGTCTGACTATAATGAAGACGCCGTTTAATTAACTTCAGAGATGCTGCGGCCCTCGAACTTGGGCGTTTGCTGAAGAAATAATAATGAGCCGACAGCCGCCACGCTTCACTGCACGACTAGTGTGTAAACTGTGAACTACTCTTATTTTCTTAGGAAATTAATGGACTTTTTGGCGCTCGAAGAATTTTTATTTTTGCCTACGCCAAGAAATTGCTCGTTTGCTTTGGAAATGAGTGACAATTTCTCTTGGTCGTTTTCAAAATTAATGTACATTTTTTTGTGTTTATTTTGTGTTATCGTGATACAAAAGTAACACAAATGAAGAGTAAGGGCGGAGTCAAAACGAAATCGACGAATCTAATCAAATTCTTTTCTTGTACTTCCTTCCATTTTGTTAATTTGATTTTAAAGGCTCTAGGTAATGTCTTTGCCGTTCAGCGGGCGTTAATCTTAATCTTACCTAAAAACGTTAATCTTACCTAACATGGAAATTGAGCTGCTATTCACGTTTAAGTGAATATACTGTAACAAGACCTAAGTGTAACGTGACATAAAAATTATAACACAATTATAACAAACCTTTATTTTCTGACCACAGAGATCCATACAGTGTTAGTAAAGAAAAACTAAATCTAATGTTAATATCCTAATCCTAATCTTAAGTCTAGAGTCGGACCTCACACTATCCACGTAATAGTAGCACGTAGTAGTTCGCACCATTAGACATATGAAGTCCGATCCAGTGACGCAGCATCGGACAATCCCACCTGCCGCACAACGTGCTCAGGATGCTGTGGGAGCTGGCCCGCATTCTACGAAGGATCGAGACACACCTTTTTCGGGTGATGGCAAGAAAGCCATCAATCCTTGCCTCAGCAAAGATCCCCGACACAATGGTCACACAAATGAACAAAATGAACATGTCCCTTACCTACAAAAATAAGTTTCTTTAAATTTCACTCTCGAGTAACTCGTGAAACATTCATTTGACTATAATTTACCATCAACTACACTGACATGCTGCACTGTAAAGTACTTACTGAATTCACGTAATTTGGCACTTTAAAACAAATTCTTATTTTTACGATGCGCATGAAGTGAAACCATCAGTTACAAAACAAAATGGCTCCGCCGAAAGAAACTAGCGCCCTCTCGTTGTAACCATTTTGACGCATACAGGTGCTATACTAAATTTGGAATTTACTTCTATTATTATAAAATATCAAAGTAACAAGAAAGAATAACACAAAGGAATGGAATATGAGACACGTGTTTGAGAGCAAATAAATAAACGATTTATTATAATAATATAGTTTTATAGTACATTATGTATAACTTACCTGTTCACCTGACAAAACATTGTTTAATCAGGTTACTTATTGCGTGCATTATTTATTATTTGCTGTATTTTTTAAACACGCGCGACTGTGGACATTGCGCTTTTGTATGGGAAACAAATTAAGACAAGAAATAAATGTAGTTTTTTAAAGCAATAGAATCAACTTCCATATATAAAAAAAAATATGTTTGCTATTATATTACTAATTGATTCATTGATTTTTATGTTTACATTTCGAACTGTATTTTATTTTATTTTACTAATAAGTTTCATGGACACATAATTACAACTAAATGTACATTACTTTTGAAAACGACCGTTCTAGTTTATGTTCAGTTAATTTTCAGGTTAATGTTATACAGGGTGTAAGGGACATCGGCACGTCATCCTCATCATCATTTCACCCGCAAGACGTCCACTGCTGGACATAGGCGTCTCCCAAGCACCTCCACTTCGACCGGTTCTGTGCTTCTCGCATCCAGCCGATTCCTGGGACCTTCACCAGGCCATCGCTCCACCTTGTGGAAGGCCTTCCAACGCAACGTCATCCGGTACGCGGTCGCCACTCCAGAACCTTTCGGCCCCATCGGCCATCTGTTCTGCGAGCAATGTGTCCTGCCCACTGCCAATTAAGTTTGGCAGTGGGCAGGATTCTTCGGGCTATGTCGGTAATCTTGATTTTCCTACGGATCTCTTCATTTCTGATTCGATCACGTAGGGAAACTCCAAGCATAGCACTCTCCGTTGCCCTTTGGGTGACTTTCAGCCTTTAATGAGACGCCCTAACGACCACGTTTCAGTGCCATATGTCATCACATCGAAGGGTAAACTGTTACTATGAATTCAGTACATGATTGAACTATTTCATAAATTATTTTAAAAAAATTAAACAAAATGTTGTATTGTTAGAGCACGCTATATGTTTGTGGTAGGCACAGATGCCAGCACATCAATCTACTACAATCTGTCAAATTTCTTTAATAGATTTTCAACTTTATCACTGAAGCATAAGTTTCAAAGTTGATTGGGAAAACTTGACAGTTTTGGGTAGGTTGACCTGCTGGCGTCTGTACTTCGAGATTTGTTTATAACATTATTGGCCCGATGTCTACACATGAACCATGATGAATTCGCGTAGGGAGATATGTTGGTATATTTATTTATTTAACTAAAAACATTGGACAGAATCTGCTTAAAATCTAAAAGTAATATATATTTTTTTAACAAAGCTCCAACAAATAAAATAGGTAAGACTAAATACAAATTAATTAAGGGGATGAACACAATGATGTTGTTTTCATAATTGTATCAGCCTGCTATAAATACCTTCTGATTCTAAAATAATTACTTATAGGTACTTACCTATAAGTACCTTATCTACCTATTAATAAACATAGAGTGGGAGTTATGTAACAAACATCATCAAAAGAGGCGTTTGTTCTCTTTGTTAATGCTTCATTATAACATAAAGAGTTCGTAACGCGTTGTTGCTTCGAAACATATTTACAAGTAAGATTTTAAGCTTCATTAGACCGTGTTATCAGTTATGGGATATGTATATAATAATATGTTAATAAATAGAAGGTAGGAGTTTGGATACTTGTTAAACAAATAAACACCTAGGCTTCGGTGTCCAATGTGGCTATCATAGTCCTGAAAAATGTGTGTTTGTAGGTCAACTTGGACACCACATTATTACTTTGAAAGAAGATAGGGGTTCGTGGTCAGTAGACACGAACCCCTATTGAACAAAAACGGTGATGGATTCTCAAGTCTACCTACTCCGAACTGAAAGTGGCCTTTACACTGCAGTTAAGATATTTCATTTTGTAAAATATGAATTAAGTACTTATAATTACAACAATTATTAATAGTTACTCGAGTAAATAAAAGTACAATAAACTATTTTGTAAAATGTTTACCAATTATGTAAATCGGGGAAACCGACAGTGACTCAGTATGAATAATACTTGTATTCATTAACTCCGATAAGCACGAACGACAACAATACATTGTGTGAATAACTACCTAAATACCCGTTGAATAAATATGTACAACTGTTGCGATAAACTAAATAGCCGAAATATTTAAACAATGTAACAACTGTTCAGCGACACACATGTTACATGAGTATGATTCATACTATGTTCTGTAATAAAATTAACATAAAGAGTGTCTTTCGGTCTTCTTTATGACACAATGAGGGTTTTTTGAAATGACGTTCACTAGGTAGCAGCACTGAGACGTCAGGTCCGAGCACCTGTCAAAAGTGTCAAAGTGCCTATTTTATTATGTATTTTCTTTAGTCGTGGCTAAATGATGAATTAAACGTACATATATTTTATATTTATTGTCGAAATGGAAGAACTCTTGTTAACGTGGCGCTAAATGGTGGCGTGGATTTTCATGAAAACCCTCATTACTACCCACTTTTCTTTCTTTCTTTAGTTTTCTTAATAGTTTTCTCGAACACTAGTCAGACAAAAAGAAATAAGAAAAAACCAGCTTAGTGCGTGCGCAACACGCTCAGTGAAGAGTTCCGTAGTCGACATTTACAGTGATTTTACCAGTATTTCTCTAAAAACTATGAAAATGAAAGTTATTTCTGCGGTTGTTACCGATTTTTTTTTTCATTTCTACGTTTCATGTAGGATGTGCCAACCCTTTTTTTTATAGTTTGCGCTTTGTACCAAAATACACCTTTTCAAGTTTCATCGATATCGGGTCGATGTAGCTTCCGAGTAAAATGGCTGTGTCACATCCGGACAAACCGAATAAACAGACGGACTGACTGACTGACAGACATGACGAAATTATAAGGGTTCCATCCGTTTTTGCTATTTAGCTGCGGAACCCTAAAAACGTAGGTTCAATTTCACAATTTCCATCATTCTGAATACTAAAACTACATTAGTGACTAAATAATTTAATTTCAAACATTTCTTTGGATATGTATGTGGGTACAGTGAGCGTCAAAAGTGAATTAATATTTTGGAATGCCCATAGTTATGTTTTCTTACGGCATGGACAAAACAGTTGCATTCCTGCAATTTCTCTACTACCTATTATGTTATAAGATTTATTTCAAAACTTTGTACAATGATTACTGAATACTAACTTGCGAAGCTGACGGTACTTTTTATGTTTATAGTATAAGTGCCCTGTTTTATTTTTCTCTAACATCTTTGAACTTTTTAAAGTGTAATGAGAGATGTCTACGTTTATTTAATTATTAAACCTTTGCAAATGTTTTCCTTTGATGTACTTACAAAGAAAAGTCAAGTAGTACTCTTGACATGGCAAAGTAAGTATGTACCTACATATCTACTTAATAAATATTGTGTTTATGTACATACATATATACATAAACTTACACCTTCCTATGGGGGTAGGCAGAAGCTACACAACGCCACCTACTACAATTCTGTTGCTTGGTTTACGTTTATACATTTTTATTTTTCTTTATTGTAAACATTAATTTACATAAAGAGGCAACAATTTGTTTTTGTAACACCGTTTTCTTGTTATGTTAAGTCACACGCCAGTAGCACACCTCCGCCACAAAACCGTAGCAACGAAACCGCAGTAGTTAAATTCAACTGGCTCGCGTTATGTTCCGCTACTAGAATCTCGAGTAGCGGAACATGTCGCGAGCCAGTTGAATTGAACTACTGCGGTTTCGCTGCTATGGATTTGCGGCGGAGGTGTGTTACCAACCGGGGTAATCGTCGTAGAATTGCTAAAAATTAATAATTAACATAGGTACTGTATTTATTATTCATTTCTAGTAATTTTACAGGGAAACCTCCGATTAATGACTACCTAAACAGTAAAAGAGTAATTTGTGTAAACATATTTTTAGGGTAGGTGTTTGGTTACAGAAATCTGATAATTCTTTGCAAAGTGAATTCTTTATACCTACTTTTATGCTTTTACACGTATTTTTTTTTCTCTTTTCTTTTATTTGATTTTTTAATAAAACCGAGTGAAGTAGTCTCAAGTAGGTATTTTTTTCATTCGTAACTGATATCGTATCCAAAATCACAACTCTCTACTTTAATTAAGGACAAGAACTTTAATGAGGATTATCTGAGCCAAAAAAACCTTTGCTAAATATTCAAACATTTCAAGAAATTCTGCTGAGAAGCTGATAGTGTTGCCAAGAGTTCGTCGCTGTTAAAACTTTATGATAATTAGTGAGTCGCTGGAGCTAATTCAAAGATCAAGCCGCAGATAGGAGTTTGTCGCCAGATGTAATACTGTAGCTCGTGTAACACTTGAGAATCTCCACGATTGTAACTGAACAAATAAGTTTCAAACTTGATTGTAGATTCTCTGGAACCGCGTTTAGTTTTAGTCAATATAATCGTGATATATACAGGGTTAGTTGACACTAAACATTCTTATTAAACTGAGAAACTTTTCTAATTTGAGGTTTCGTTGACACTACATTTAACAGAGATAGTTTGTTATTATGTTGCTGTGTTACATACATACATTGCCAACATTATGAGAATAATTTCGAAAAGCGTAATTTTTCCACGATTACGCTGCCACTAAATCTTCGGAACTCGTTAATCGAAGTTTCTGCAAGTACTTGGTGGCTGACGCCAACTGCCTTTGGCACAGCCCCGCCTCTGCGCGACGCCAATTTAAATGATAAAACTCAGATCCCTCAAAGGATAAAATTCAGATTATTCCGCCCTAAACTAAATTAAAAATCTTTTTTTCTAAAAAGTGAGGCCAACCATCCCACTAGATACACTCGGCCTTTATGAGCCAAACATTTTTAATTACGAAGAGGTATTTGCTTCAATAAACATCGTTTTAGATTTGATTTGAGTGAGTTTGTTTCAAAGCATGACGTATAAAATAATTTAACTGTACTGAAATGTCCGATATTACCGCTTCATCTACTTCAGTCGTATGAGTAATTAGTTAGATAAAACATGAATACTAATTAATATTGTGAATCTGGTTTCATTCTGATATTAATTTTGTTATCTCTCTTTCTCGTATTACTGTAGTGATAGTACATTTGTTAGGAATGGTCTCGTAGCTTAGTACATGCCGCTTTGTCTTTTTCAGCCGTTTTGTTAATAAAGGTGAGCCACCAGTGTAAAATGTTAAAGCGAATATTATAAAAGTTACAGCAAATGGATTTCAATGGAGGGGTTGGTTTTAAATGTATTGGCCTCGTTGCAACAGTGGATATAACTTTAATGTTAGGTTTTTACTTGAATGAATAAAGAAAATCCTTTTCGTTTTCATTATTTGTTTTGAAAAAAAATACAGAGATAACTAAGCTATAAGAAGTCTTTGGTCTTAATAAACCAGGTAAATAACTCAATATTGTGCGTCCAAACATACATTTGCAGTTGGAATGTATGGGGGAACATGTTTTTCAACTACAATTTAAGTTTGTTCTTGGGATAAATTCATCCCAACTACGGAACCCTTTATTGTGCGAGGCACTTGGCCGGTTTTTTAATCTGTACAGTACCTACTATGATATCTGATAAATATATCAATCTTATTCAAATCTATACAAACTGTTTACTTTCACAATTTACCTATTTAAATGTATTAATTCTACTATCTTATTCAAATGCTTACAAAAACGAGCTCAAACTTCAAAATCTACATTTGTTCTTGGCACCTTCATCTCAATAGTTATTTTTACGCCACCATACCGTCTGTAAAAATCTTGAATTCAAATGTTACTGTTTTCAGAATAAGTTCACGTAGAATTTTAAAATTCATACAGACAGACGAGTGCTGGAGTATATAAAGTAGGTATTGATCTAGGTACATATGTACTCTACGCGCATGGAGTTTTAAAACCTCGTTTTGCCGCAGAGGTAGTTAAGGAACCCCTCTATAAAAAAGATGGATCCGACACGCTTCAACCAGATAAACGCAGAAACTTAGAAGTACTTACTAAGGTTTTTCTGGATGTAACTCGAAAACTTGAAATGCCTAATTGAAAAAAGGAGTAATCGTGTTTTATCGTAGCTTTATTTTTAAAAAGCGATATTATTTTAGTAGAACAAGTGATGGATAGCTCTTTCGATTCAATATCGTACATAATTGACTCAGGTGTCACAAGAGGATGGTCATCATCTCCAAACACACGTGGTGATGTTTATAGCCTTTTTACCGTGGTCTCTATGGAAGGCCATTTTCAGTACTTCATGACTAAGTCATAAGTCATTTGTTTAACATAGGTACTATAATAATAATCCTGATTAAACTATCCTATTATTAACCTGACCAATATTTTATATGTAATACCTATTGGTCAGGCAGGGGCCATAGTCTTTCCATAGTTCATAACCAGTTCACTTAGCCACCCAAACCCATAATCCAATATCTTTGTTTCCATATCTTGCAATAGTCCTGCACCAACCGGGGGATGTCCTTGGGTGCACTAGCATACAGGGATAATCGTTGACGTCTAACGGGCCGTCTAATTAATATTATAAATGCGAAAGTGAGTTTGTTTGTTACGCTTTCAGGCTATAACGGCTGAACGGATTTGGATAAAATTTGGCACAGGAGTAGACCTGGTTCTGGAAAAAGACATAGGCTACTTTTCATCCTGGATCGCAGAAGAAGTCGCGGGCAATAGCTAGTGGTATATAAATATAATAAAGAGGGCGTACAAATGTTTGTGATTAAATTGCTTTAATATGATATTACCTTTCTAGCTTTTTAAATCTCTGCTCTTCTAAATAGTTATCTACTTTAGGACCTTCTTTACAGCCCCTTTTTTTTTTGTTAGAAATTATCAAATAACTTCTCCCGCTCTGGGCGGAGGGTGTGTCAGACTGTTACTGACTAAAACCCACCCGTGTTCCTTCAGTTGCCTGTACGTTGCCGGGGGCCACGGTATCCCTTTCGGACTTTCCTGCAACACCGGCAGGCACTTTACAGCCCCTAGAACAGCAGTCGGCACCGCTTCCTGCATAGCTAAAGGGTAAAAATTGACACTTGTATAGTTTGTGATGACACAAGAGTTGATACGGAATTTTATCAATACTTCGCGCACACGTAGGTACTTTGTAAACAAAGTGTATATTATTTTGAACAAATTGATCAGCAATACAATTAACATAATCAAAAATTTTATGTAAATTGTGTAGTAGATATTGTGCAATGAATTAACTGTCAAATAGCCATAATTGGTGTATAATTAATTGGTCATCAATTGTACATAGTAGCTCTCCGCCAATATAACACAATCATAGATCTGGTATCTATGATTGTGTTATATTGGCGGAGAGCTGCAAAACCACACAATGCAATGTGTGGTTTAGGAGTAGCACTTGCATAGCCTCATCCACTAAGGGGGTTCCCGGATATGTGAGTGGTACTCTACGTGAAGCTAACAAAAATAAATATCGATATTTACGAGTTTGATTGATTCCCTTAATCATAAACAATTAATCATCACGTTCCCAGTGGCCTTCTCTCTGTGAGAGGGTGGCCGTAATTCACCACGCAGGCCGAGCGGGTTCGATTCTATCGATTTAGTATCGAGTATCAATCGATATCATCAAAGACTTCTTACTAGTACCTACATATCAAACGTTGCTTAACTTTGCAAATCTAAGCCTAGAGAAGCCTATTTTTGTAATTCAATAAAATAATTAAAGGTTCTTATTTCAAGACCTGCAATGCAGATGTCACTGATGTCAGTGAGTGAACGATTCCCGCATCGGGAATGGCTTTGGGAGCATTAAAAGCGAATGAATTACATATTGTTCTTCCGTTACATATATTTAATTTGTCACATTTGTTACCTTTAGTTTTTTGGAGGATTTATGCAATTGTTAAATGGAAAACTAGTTATGGTGTAATGTGAGATAGGTACTTACTAGGCGTTATTTAAACCTAGTTATCATCAGTTTGTAGCAATCTACCTACTGATAGATATATTAGTTGGTCTCGTCCGTCGCAGACTAAGAAAGCAAGCGCCACTGCTGAATGCGGAGCCTGGCTGAGACCTCCAGGATTGGAAACGTGGTATTGATGTGTTCCCATTTCCTAAATCAGATTGCAAAAAGGAATTACCACACTGCGGGGTAACACACTTTACAATGGGATTGTCTTTCATTTTGACCGTTCAACAATATTCATTGCGTTCTTTACGGTGTTTAGCAGACGAATTTTTCAAACATAAAAGCAATCGATTTGGAATTTCCTTCAAAATTCTTCGGATTGTGATTGAAACTGGGGAACACAATTGGGGTGTTGATTTCATTGTGCAACTAGAATGCACGTCACTTTTCTTCAAAGCAAAGACCCATTAGGGACTTACATATTCTCATTCGCTATTTTACAACACGGTCAGTATGTATCCATGTTTCACTGAACCATTTCAAAACCAACACTGGAACCGCCATGCAAATAAGTAACACGTTCGGCTAAAAGATCTAAATAATGTACGAACTGTAACAGGTTGCCGGTCCATCGGAGTACATCGAAACAATCTGTTTCGAACTGACGCTCACTACTTCCGCAGCTTTGTAAAGTAATTGATACATCTGTGTTTATCTTTTCCTGGATCGGTAGAAGAATCAATATGTTAGAATGTTTCAAGGAATTAATGATGCAAGAATCTTTCGAGCTAAATAAATGACTACAGACTATATATTTGGTGCTGTAAAGTTCCTTCACGTCACGGTTTAAAAAAACGTAGGTACCCATAAAATATGTTCAGCTCAGCAGAATACCTACATTACTTAAAGTAGGTACAAAAATAATACAGAAACCAGTTTATTTGAACAAGTCAAACCAAACAAATACGAAGAATCAGTAGCCCGAAGCAATTTCATAATTATTCCGCGAATAGTTTAATTAATAGATGATGTTGATGTTGTTAAAATTAAAAAGAGTATGCCTAGATGGTTTGGTCATGTTGAGAGGATGAATGAAAAGCGACTAACAAAAAGCAGATGTGAATGGAAACGCCAGCAGGGGACGCCCTAGGTGGATATATAGTGACCTTATTGGTGATAAGGCTAGGTGCGTAGTACTCGCAATCGGCGGCGTGCATGTATGACCAGATGTTAGAACGTAAACGAGGCAGAAGGAGTATGTAAAAATCGTAGCAGGTGGCGTTCTATAGTTTCTGCCTACCCCTATTGGAAGAAGGCGTGAGTTTATGTATGTATGTTATTAAATCTTATTAACCAAACAATTATTCCCTTCAAATACCCAACTAAATTCTATGTTCGAGAGCAAATTCGAATATAAATTCTATTTGCTAAAACTCTTTACACATAATGATGACGCGTTTGTGCCAACAAAGGAGGCATTCAAATAGGTTTGGATTCAATCATAATTCGGATCAGTGTCAGACCTTACAAATAGAAGGCGGGTAGTATTTGAACAGCGTTCACACATCATAAGAAGATGTAGAAGGCACAATTTATGGGATTTCAGAATAACAAAGAATAAAATTCGAGGGACCGAAAGAACTGCCCGTGCGGCTGTTATTATTAAGTTAAGCCACGCTTGCCGCGGCTGGTTAGTGGATGGGTGACCAACTTTACATACCACGACCCCTCCGTGCCTCGGAAAGCACGTTGCTTTTGGTCCCGGCTGTCATTCGAGAATCTTTGACAGTCGTTACGGGTCGTCAGAAGCCCGAAAGTCTGACAACCAGTCTTACCAAGGTGTATCGTATTACCCAGTTACTGGTTTGTTGAGGTCAGATAGGCAGTCGATTCATGAAAAATATTCAATATTCAGCTGCATCCGGTTAGACTGGAAGTCGACCCCAACATAGTTGGGAAACGGCTAGGCAGGTGATGAGAGTAACAAAAGAATATAGCATGACATCACACATGTAATCCTTGAAGGGTTAGGCCAAGATGTACCTTTAGTATACCCACATTTCGCCAGTTATGTTTAAGTCCCATGTCATAGGAGGCGAGCCTATTGCCATCAACCGGGCACAGATTCAGACTCTGGGCTGCTACTGAGAAATTCCTGATAGAAAAACCCAATGACACTTTGTTCGACCTGGAAATTGAATCCAAGGCCTCAGGCCTCAACGAGGCAGTTACAAAAGAAAAACGATGTAAAAGGTGAGAATATTATTTAGTCTCGGTCTACAATCACGAATTGATTTGCACACACGTGCAAATCGATTCGTGATTGCTGTTAACGTCATTTTATGTTTTAACCATTTTTACTTTATTTTTATGTTTTTATTCCAATACGCAAGTTTTTTCTCGGACTAATAAGTCATTTTCTAAGCAATTATTTTTTCTAGAAGAAATACCTTTGATATGGCATGTTGAAGACGTCTGTGGACATCTGTTGACGACAGTCTTCGGTCGTTTTTGCATGCACGTCCATCTTTCTAATGTATGAGAAGTAGGTACTTAATTTAATCAATAAATAAGTCGCCACCAATAGATTTGTCTTTTCTTGACTGAGTATTTAGCAATGCAGCATAATCAGCCTAATAACGTTACCATTACTGGGACACAAGTCTGTGCTGTGACATAGAACGGGCAATCCACTACGCGGGCCCAATGCGGCTTGGTGCTACAGAGGTAGGAGTAACAGGGTGTAAAGTTCATTAATCTACTATATAAAAATAAGTCGGGTTTTCCTTCCTGACGCTATAACTCCAGAACGCACGAACCGATTTCCACGGTTTTGCATTCGTTGGAAAGGTCTCGGGCTCCGTGAGGTTTACAGTAGGTAGGGTAGGTAGGGTAGGTAGGGTAGGTAGGGTAGGTAGGGTAGGTAGGGTAGGTAGGGTAGGTAGGGTAGGTAGGGTAGGTAGGGTAGGTAGGGTAGGTAGGGTAGGTAGGGTAGGTAGGGTAGGTAGGGTAGGTAGGGTAGGTAGGGTAGGTAGGGTAGGTAGGGTAGGTAGGGTAGGTAGGGTAGGTAGGGTAGGTAGGGTAGGTAGGGTAGGTAGGGTAGGTAGGGTAGGTAGGGTAGGTAGGGTAGGTAGGGTAGGTAGGGTAGGTAGGGTAGGTAGGGTAGGTAGGGTAGGTAGGGTAGGTAGGGTAGGTAGCGTAGGTAGGGTAGGTAGGGTAGGTAGGGTAGGTAGGGTAGGTAGGGTAGGTTGGGTAGGTAGGGTAGGTAGGGTAGGTAGGGTAGGTAGGGTAGGTAGGGTAGGTAGGGTAGGTAGGGTAGGTAGGGTAGGGTAGGTACGGTAGGTAGGGTAAAGGTAGGGTAGAGTAGGTAGAGTAGTTTGGTAGGGTAGGTATAAGTACTTAGTGCTACCCGTGCGAAGCCGGGCCGGGTAAAGCTAGTCCTCTATAGAAAAGGGGAAAATCCTCCGACCAGATGAGCGTTGCGTCTGGTGGACAACTGCCCGACGATTGATGTCGGGATGTCCTATATATGCTAGTCACGCGGTAAACTCTGCTTGCGCTATGCAGGGTTTTGCGTGACGTCTGCGCAATGTAGATGCCGCCAAATCACTCCCCTCCGGAGACCGATAGTGGGCTGAGTCAAAGTCAAAGTCAAATAATTTATTTCAATTAGGCACAAAAAAGGCAATTTTGAACGTCAACATTAACAGAAAAATAATAATTGATTCTAGTCGCCCCTTCCAAAAGGTAGTTTTCGTATGGAGAAGAATGGGCAAGAAACTCCACCGTTACTCTTTTAAAATGTTTTCACAATATCTTGTATACATCAATTATATAATTATATGTGAAGACGATGCACCTAGAATAAGATTACTATACCACGTTAGGTAAAAATAATGAAAGATTAAGGAATGACAGATAAATTAATCATGTGAGTTGTGTATCATGCGATGCTTGCCAGGGCCAGTTGAAATTTCAGTGAGTCGGAACCGGTTAGCAGCCAGTTAGCATCTTGCTTACCTACAATTTCCAGATTTTTCTATCTTGATTGTAAATGGTACACCACTGACTACCTACAGTATTGTCTCTCCTGTTACCTTTAATCCATCCAAAGGTTGTCTGTAAAAGATCACTTTAAGCGATAAGACCGCCCATTGTGCCACACTATGTAAAATTTGTAATTTTTATGGTGTAGAATAAAGAATACTCTATCTATCTATTGTTGGAGTAAACCTTCTTTTAGATAATTTCGTGGTCTCCGCCACGCCAACACCTACGAAAGGCTGGATCTTTGCCAGTGGGGACCGCGCTGTTTGAAGTACCGACGTGCATTTACTAGATTTATTAGATAAGATTTATATTGAAAAGTGTACGTATCTCCTTCTTTCTTGCATTCCCAGGCATATTGCCAGCGTTTAGTCTGCTTTGAAGAAATTGAGAAGCTAGTTAGATATTGTAACCTTCGAATCCTATCCCGTTTCCAGTCTAGCGTGAAAGGCAGTAGGAGGGATAAAAAAAACGGCTCTTCATCGTCATGATGTAAAAAACCTCAATTTCTCAATAAGTCGATATTAATTATTTTATTACTCACTAGTGTGCCCACGGCATCGCTCTCGGAACAATGTTTTGTATTGACATAATGACATTATTATATAACTGTTTATAATTTTACTTTATAAGTCAATTTATTTTATTTTCATTTATTATTGTCATAATCTACTCATTACAATGTTTTTTTTATGAGTTGTTTTGCAATATGTGGTTAGCTAGCGACCTCGATAATTTTTTAATTTACCTCGATGGTCCTAGTTTATCAATTATAACTTCTAGTTACAGCTATATGTGAGCGGGCACGCCCTTTATGCCTGGAGGCTTTTATTTAGGTATTGTTTTAGTTAAGTTATTTTTATTTCTGCTTGAGTATAGTTCTCGATGTTTTTGATTGGTATATTGGCGTGTGCTAGCTGTCATATGGCTATTAATTGTATAATTTAAATTACGTTTTGTGTTGCGTAATGTAAATAAATTTGCATACTATTATATAGAATCTTTTTTTTTCTAACTGAACAGACAGCTGTGCTGCTGGGGAGTTTATTGCGCCACTTCTTCATCCCAGCTAAAGCACTAGGAAGTGGTGAAAAAAGTGAAAGGGCGTTTTGGGGGACTGTCTTATGTAATTTTGACGTTTGAAAAGTGCTGATTCTCAGCCTAGTTTGAATAAATGACTTTTGAATTTTGAATTAGGTGGAAGGTAATGGCAACTTGAAGTCATAGTATATTCGTAATATCCTCTGCGACATGAGATGATTTTGTTAATTTTTTATACTATTTAAGTATACCACTGGCGGGAATTTGCGTGGCGCTGTCAAGATTAAAACCCAAAAAAGATTTAAGTCAAAGGATTGCCGCGGCGTAAGCTCACGTGATGGATTCATTAATATTATCACCAGTGAAATGTCGCCTTGTGTGTACCAAGTCTTTGTTTTTAAAAAGGACCTCCAGTACCTCCAATGATTAATGACAGTTGGTACTTTTGAAGACCGGAGTGCCGCGGCCAATAAACATACCTAGATCACTTTAAAAAAATCTGCCGGTATAATCTGGTTTCTTTTTGCCATTTTCAGATAACATGAAAATTCCATCCAGGTAAGTAGGTATTGTTGTTGTATTCACAACTTTTATTCAGAAAAAAAATATTAACGTACGTAATCGCTTCCTTTACTGTGGAATTATGTGGTTAGGGGAGACTCAAATCTTACTTTATATGGCATGTTATGACTACCGTTGTTTTTTCATTCCCCGATTCATTCCATTATTTTGGTAACTTTGTTTTTTTCAATTCTAGGTATTTGATTTAGCATGAGTGGTTGGCAACGAGTATTATCAGCGGTAATTTGAGATATTCTGTGTACCTAAACTTTTTTAGTATCTGAAATGGAATGCGAGGTTTTGGTTTTTTTGTATTTACTTAGTCACGAGATTAGTATAAAGTTTTTGTCGTATTCAATTTTTTTGGTAACATACAATATTCAAGCAGCCTCAGTTGAATTTAGAATTGTTTTACCCGTGTGATAATTTCCCAAAATAACGGCTTGAATGCACAACAAGAGTAGCCACGTAGGTACAGACGCCAGCACGTCAACCTACTACAATCTGTCAAATTTCTTTAATAGATTTTCAACTTTATCACTAAAGCTTAAGGTTCAAAGTTGATTGGGAAAATTTTACAGTTTCGCGTAGGTTGATGTGCTGGCGTCTGTATATAAGTAAATACAAACAAGAATACCTATTAATTTAGGGCGGAATCGGGAGAAGGTTAATTAAAACACTTTCCCGCAACTCCAAAGGGATTGTCTTCTAAGTATTTTGAGAACACAAAGCTTTAATAGATTCGATTATAAATTTAAATTTCATAGCTTAAAAGAAAAAGTCGTGAATGGAGAAGAAACAGCCTTGGAATTATAATTATTCATTCAACCCCATCCTGATACCCTGTTTATTGCAGACTGAAGCCTGTTTCTAGGAATTTCATTTGTCTACGCTTTTAGTTTTTTTATTGAAAGCTTTACATGAAAGTGAAGAAATGCCACGAAAATTAGGAATTCGGGATTGGAACTGTGCCCAATAATGAGATGGATTACTCGCCCATTATGTCTTACTGAGAATTATAATAATATTAGTAAATAAATAAGACAACTGGCTTCCATCCTGGGAATACTAAATGCGGCAGGGACAGTAAATTAGCCCTGCTTCTGTTGCTTTTGGTGATCTTTATCAGCCGTTTGTGTCACTGTAGTCTGGGCCACTAAATGCTTGATTTAAAAACGGCAAAGGACAGTTCCATAATTATCTACAAACTAATTTGGAAGCCAACGAAACTACCGCCGGTTAAAGAGCACAATGAACATGCAAAAACTTTAATTACCGCTTTGCAAGCATGCCGTAAAAATTTCAAAAATAATTTGTTCACGGATAATGTAAACAGAAGCAGCAGAGATACACCACGTCGCACTTTATGCATTCATACGCGAATGTAACAGAAAAATCTCGGTTTAATATACATAATGTAGTCATATTTACATAAATACGTATATAGGAGTCCCGTCTTATCGCGGGGCATCGGACTCTCGAAACGCGCGCGACACGCGGCTTCGCTATGAAATCTGCATAAATTTGCAGTTTTCTTGTTGTTATACACGATTTATTATGTGGAAAATTGTTTATTTATTGCTATTTTTCTTTACAGCGTGTATATTTCATCGTTATAAAAATTTACTTCTCTGTCTGCGGCATTATTTGAGTCCACTGTGGACACCGGAGTTGAGTCTGCTAATTTTTATGTTCAGCAGAAAAATAGGGAATATATGAATAGTGTATGTTATTGAACCGATTTTGAGAAATAAGGTGTTATTGAATATGGTGACACATTTTGTTCTCCACTCTACATGGAAATATTTTTCCGTCTGTTATTGAAATTGCCTTTTAAAAGCAAACTAGCTTTATAGTTTATCTTTTAGTTCAAGTTGAAAACTGAAATACCGACCCAGGGACCCAGTATAACTTTGAGTTCCACAATTCCTCTTTCACGTAGCTTCCATAATAATCCAGAGATCCTCATCTACGTGACAAATAATTGAATTATACAGGTCTGCACAAAGGTTCTGCGACAAAAGCTACTTTCATTTGTTCATAACGTGACACGTACATTTTCTTAAACCTTCATAATGTTACCAGCGTTTGTGTAATAAAAGAATAATAAGGAACAGAGATGGGAGGTATGGTGGTATAATGTCAGAGCTTTGGCGTTTAATCTACACACTTAGGAGCTTGATTGTGGGCACGGCACTTTACTTCTACACGCCAGGTAGTTGGGTCGTCCTGTAGGAATGGTTTGGTGAATAAATGTTCACAATTCCAAGCCTGGATAGAATCATAATGGTCGGTAGTGGCCGACGTAATTTTATTATAGGAGGGTATGTGTGAGCAATGAATGTAGTACATAATATACTGAGCTCGTGAGAAAATTGTGTTGTATTTGGATATTGTAGCGAATGTTAATTTTATAACGAATTTATGAAGTGTTATAACTAGTTATCAGATGATTTTCAGGTCAAATGTTGAGCAGAATCTTTAGAACGATTTAACTCGTAAAAAAAAACACGCAAAAGGTTTTTCAATGTGTCTGAAAACAAAATCAAATAAATGTTTCTCTTAGAATATTATAATAATATTCAAAGATTCAATACATAACAAAGTTTCTAGGTCATGGCTCTTCAATTGAACAAAACCGTAATAGCATAACAATAGAGACTATTATTGTCCGTATTTTCACGTAAAATGAACGCTGAAGCAAACAATAGGTAATAATTTTGATGTAACAGAGACGTTACGAGTTGGGCTTATCTTAACAATAGAATTTACGATTTAATTGTCTTATGTAGAGGCAGATAACAATGACATTATGAGAAGCGACCAAAGGTGAATGCTAAATTGAACGTCTTCCATTTTTTAATTTTTTATTTATTTACCAATCAATTTCACATATTAATACAAGTATTTTCAATAATACAGTCTTAAATAATAGGATAACTTAATCAGAATAAACTAATGTTTAACTAAAATATTGATTGTTACCAATGTATTTATTTTTATTTTCGACATCATATTTAGAACACTGTAACTTGGACAAATTGTTGATTTGATCAACGATATCGATGACAATGATGAGAATTGACCAACAAATTCATCATGAAATTGGCATAATAAATGTTTTCTATATACCGATACAATGAGTGTGCAATTTAATTGTGTTGGGCTTATTCTATTAATTTTCTAATAAGCATACTTAAGTTAAGGGGCCACCGCCAGTGCTTTTGGTGTAAGTAAATGTCGATGCGTTATGAACCGAGCTTAACTACATTGTAAAACATCTTATCTGCCAAACCATATGCTCTTATTGCTTCATCGAGAGTCGATCTACTTTTAAAATCAGAACGTGGAAATGCTCGGCTGCTTTAATAAATAGGTATAATATGGTTATAGTATTTCCCAGGAAATACTCTTTCACTTAGAACTTTATAAGCTACTGTCGTCGTCTTTTAAAACTTGAAGTACGTACACTTTTAGCAACTTACGAGTACGTAGTACGTATCCAATTTCAAGCGAGACTTTTATGTTTATTCAATTACAGATGAGTATTATATGTTCTTCAATGAGTATTTTTCTTTCAAGTGTTCGGTCCGTTTATTCGTATAGAAATAAAAGTTTCGACGACTTCATTTAACTTGAATAATAGGGTTGGATATAAAAAGAACTTTTGATAGTTTTACAGAGTTTTAATGTAATTAGTTATTTGCTGAAGCTATTGCAGAACATTTATTAAAGGTTGGTTTTTAAATAAAATGGTGGCTTATTGACTTGAGCTGTGATTTTAGTTTTTAAATGATTTTGCTCTTTAGTTTTATGAAGAAAGATACCTTCAAATCAAATTGCTTTGGACTAATAATTTGTTAAATTGAAACAGAGGTAAGGCGACTAATGACTGTACTCATCTTGTTTTCAGTTTATTATTCTTGAAATGGTCTTTTGAAATTATAATTAAAATTAAAATGTAAATGGTTATTAATTATTATTAACATTTTGATAAAATAAATTTATTGCTTTTCTTATTTAAATTGACATGCTTGTATTGTATCCATAGACATAGTAAATATTGTAGCCAGTCACATTTGATGTAATATTATGACATCTTATATTTATTATGATTTGACATTAATCTGTAAAATGTGATTATAATGATATTTCTAATATCGACGGCAGAACATGGTGAACTAACTGTATGATAACATCTATGTACAAATTTACCCATGTTTGCAAAGAAATAAATGATTTAATGATTTTGATTTTAATATATTAATATATACCTTTGTACTCATAATTTTGATTATGTCTTATCCGTATCTATTTTTCTGTGTGGACATAAATAAATAAATATTATTAGCCAAAAAGGCTGCTACTCTGAGTATGCCACGTGGAGAGGCGAAACACGTGTCGAGTATCTGTTTAGATTGCATTGTACATAATAGTAATCGTTGTAATGTTCTTCTGCAATTTGTGTGTCTAAGAAGCTTCTGCTTATTGCATCTAAGCTTAGTAAAGCAATACTGTAATTGTAATTGTGTACGCAAGAATGAATATATTGAAGTTATTAATTGGAATTTCGAGTCCTTACCGTAGAGAATTTTCTCTTTTTCAATAAGCTTAAGAACTTCATGAAACAATTTGCATCATTTATTCCCCAATGGGAGTCGAAGCCAATAAATTATCATAATTGTTTTTATAAGCAGCTAGAAGGAATGCTATATATTTTGTTTATTATTTACAACCATTTTCAATGGGCTGAAGCAACGAGTGTAAATCAGAAGGACGGAGGTACAACGGAGATTTATTACTTTTCTTTAGAGTCCCCCAGGAGGAATACAAGATACCTTTCTATTACGTACTTTGTGATTGTGTATTTGTTTTATCATTTATTACAATTACAAAAGCTAGCAAGAAACGGGATAGAGTTGTTGTGAAATTTTGTACACTGAAACTTTGTTTGAATTTGGGGTGTAGTTAAACGCTACTTTTGGAAACTGTAGATTTGAATTTTAAAAGGCAAGTATGCAATAGAAAATGCATTAGAGTAAGCAAGTTCAACTTGCAAGCTATGCCTATTCCGTGTACTAAAATCTTAGTGTGCAACTCCTGCTTTGAAAACAGCGATCGCGTGATTCACAACTTTACACAACCATTTGACTAAAATCAAATCAAAAAAGAACACTGAGCTTAAGAACCAGTTGGCCGAACTACATATTCAGCATATGGACATACTTGACCAGCACCGTCACCTCCGTCAACTTGTGTCAAATTTCCAGCAATGTAGTGACACCCACGAACTGGCTTTGAGACGGATTTCTGAATTGGAACTGGAATTAAGCAGGGCCCACAACACAATAACCTGTTTGGAATCTCTCAAAGCCAGTGAAGACGCTGCGATCACCTGCAGTCTTTATGATGAGTTGGTTGGTAGCGGGTCTGGACCCACAAGTGTTGAGCCAATTGTAACAATAGACTTAACTAATGATACTATCACTAAATGCAATTTGTTTACTAGCCATAATAAATAAAAAAAATATATTAAAATTAATAGATTAATTAGAAAGATTCAAAAATCACTAAAGCGCCAAAAAGTTAATAAATTAAATATAAAACTAAGGCAAAAAAATCTAAATTTAATTAAAGAAGTGTAATAGTGAATTACAATTATGTAATACTATGTATGATACAGACACTCAGCACCTACAGGATGAATTGTTCGGTAGGGAATATGCTCTAAAGGATATCTTTAGTAAATATGAGGCTTCTGAACAAGATCTGAGTAAGCGCTTGCAGGAGGCCAATGAACTGGCAGACCTGGTCAAGTACAACGCCGAGAGGTATGAGTCTCTGACAAATAACTTCTCTTTTAGCTGTGCCTGCTCCCATGAGCCCGAATCTCAACTGGTTACACCTTCACCCTCAGTGGCTCAGCCAGTAGGTAGCTGTTTGGATGGCATAAAAAATAATAATAAGAATAACACAACTTATGTATTTACTGACAAATTTGGTCAAGGTTTTGGAAGTATATTTAATCAGTGTTCGCAACAATATGTAATTAATAATTGTTTACCCGGTGCCAGTATTAGCCTATTAATTAATAATATTAAAATGACAAAAATAAACCCCAGTTCCACTGTTATATTACTATATGGGGACAGTTTAACTGTAAGAAAGAAGGACATAATTGAATGTGTCCATTTGATGTTACATCTCAATGAAACCAATAATTGTAATTTTATTTTCTGTGCCTTGCCTTATTCTCGATATTTGTCTAATGAGACAAATAGGCACATTTATAAATTAAACATGTTAATTTATAATAGGACTTGTCGTCACAGTGACGCTATTTTATATTTTGATTGTAATCAATTTATTACTGATTACAAACTGACAAATTATACAATGTATTTGCCACCTAGTTGTAGAAGACAAATTGCTAATCTTTTAGCATACAATATACACAGTGACACTGGTACCTGTACTGTACCATCGATTACTGTTAGTAGTGGTACTAACACCACTTTTGATACGCCTTGTAGTTTAAACTATTAGGAGCGACAACGGATGAGCCGCATATATTGAATGTTGTTCATCAAAATATGCAGGGTCTGTCCGGCAAAGAGCTAGAGTTAAGTTTATTTTTTATGGAGAACTATGATGTTCAGGTGTTATGTTTGACTGAACACTGGTTGAAAGAACATGAAGTAGTATTTATCAATGATGATAATTTTACTGTACAAAGTGCGTTTGTAAGAAAAAGCGCCATTCGTGGTGGATCTTTAGTTCTTGTTTCAAACAAGTTGAAATGTAAACAACGTTTAGATTTAGTTAATCTTTCCATCGAGCGCACTATTGAGTTGTCTTGTGTTGAACTCGAGCGATACGTTATAATTTGCGTTTATCGACCCCCCTCTGGCGATTTTATTCGTTTTGAATCGGTTATGGAGGATTCACTCAATAGGTTAAAATCAAGTAATAAAAGTATAATTTTATGTGGAGATTTTAATATTAATATTCTAGATGTTACTCCATTAAGTACTAGACTTCTTAATCTCTTTAGGTCTTATAATTTAATTAATTTGTTTTTTGAACCTACTAGGATCACAGCAACCTCGTCAACTTGTCTTGATAATATATTTAGTGATTGTGATGCCAAAAATAAATTAGTGTCAAGTGACTTAACGTCAGACCACTGTGGTTTATTAGCTAGTTTCCCCATGCCATTACATAAAAAGCCGCATAAAATAGAATGTAGGCCTTATACAGCTAGTCGTTGTAATAAGTTTAAAAATAATATATCTCATAGAATTACACCATCTATAGTAGAACACGAGAATCCAAATGAAATCTATGGAGCCCTTTTTGATGTTGTGCAAAAAGAGTACCAATCTACTTTCAAGACTAAAACTATTAATATAAATGGCACCTCCGTTGGCTTTAACCAATGGGCCACTCCAGGTATTTATAAAAGTAGAGCAAGACTATACGAGTTAGTTTGGTATGAAAAAATATAGGTTTGATACTCCTTTCGTAGAGTATGTCAAAAATTATTCAAAATTATTTAAAAAGGTTAGTGTTTTTGCTAAATCTAAATTTTTAAGCGATACAATTAAAAATTCCAATAATAAAGTAAAAGCCACTTGGAACATTATTAACAATGAAATGGGTAAATCGGTTAAGCAAGATAAACAACTTGAGATTATGGTCGACAATAAATTAGTTACTAAAGCAGCTGACGTAACTGAGGCGTTTAATGAGTTTTTTGCAAACATACCTATAACTACGACTCGCTCCTTAAATTCGTCCCAGTCTAAAGCTGAAAACCTTTTGCTTAGTAGTGTGTCTAAAAGTAGTCGCTTATTTAGCTTCGAACATGTAACGCCGCGTGATGTAGTTAATGTTTTTAACACACTCAAGTCTAAAAACACTGGTGATTACTGGGGCATCTCCATTAAACTTTTAAGCAATATAATAGACATCGTAGCCCCTATCTAGCTGTTACTTTTAATAAATGTGTTGATTTAGGAACTTTTCCCGACCTCATGAAGCGTAGTAAAGTCATACCATTATTTAAATCAGGTAATAAAAATGACGTTGGCAATTTCAGGCCTATTTCTATATTACCAGCATTTAGCAAAATATTTGAAAAGTTAATACTCAAGCAGTTGCTAAGACATTTTAATTTAAATAGCCTCCTTCATAATGAACAATATGGCTTTACAAAGGGTCGTTCGACTACAGATGCGGGTGTTGCTCTGCTGAAACACATATAGGTAACGCATGGGAGAACTCGCAAAATGCTATTGGGGTTTTCTGTGATTTCTCCAAAGCCTTTGATTGCGTGCACCATGACACGCTTTTGCGTAAACTGCGTTATTACGGTGTGCAAAATGAAGCTCTCAACCTTATAAATTCTTATTTACATAATAGGTCCCAATGTGTAGATGTTAATGGTACGAAATGTTCCAGGCTACCAGTTCAGTTAGGTGTACCTCAAGGCTCAATACTGGGTCCATTCTTGTTCTTAGTCTATATCAATGACTTACCATTCTATTTAAAGGGTATCTGTGAAGTTGTACTGTTTGCAGATGATACTTCACTTATTTTTAAAGTAGTCAGGAATAGACAAGACTTTGACGATGTAAACAGTGCACTCTCAATGGTTACGGATTGGTTTTCGACAAATAACCTAGTTCTCAATAGCAAGAAAACGAAATGTGTAAAGTTCGCCCTTCCAAATGTTAGAAATCTAGGACCCAACATCGTCTTAGATAAAGAGTTGCTTGAAACTGTAAACTCGGCAGTTTTTCTGGGCATAACAGTAGATGCCAAACTTCAGTGGGGCCAACATATATCGAGCCTAGCGGGAAGGCTCAGTTCGGCCGCCTACGCCGTCAGGAAAGTAAGACAATACACTGACGTTGATACAGCTCGGTTAGTCTATTTTAGTTATTTTCATAGCGTTATGTCCTACGGTATTCTGCTGTGGGGCAAAGCTGCTGATATTCAAAATATATTTGTTTTTCAAAAACGAGCTGTTCGAGCAATTTACCAGCTAGGTGCCAGAGTTTCTCTGAGAGATCTTTTCAAAGATATCGGTTTCCTCACAGTGGCATCACAATTCATTTTCGCCAACATATTATATATTAGGCATAATATACACTTATATACTAAAAACAGTGATATTCACAATGTTAATACTAGAAATAAGGACAAACTACGTACTCCCTTTCACCGGCTTCATAAGGTTCATAGCTCATTTGTTGGGCTTGGTATAACCTTTTATAACAAGCTACCTTCTTCTTTGCTAGATTTGCCTTTTAATGCGTTCAAAACTAAAATAAAATCCAACCTCTGTTCAAAGGCATACTATTCTATCAACGACTACTTAAATGATAAGAATAGTTGGTCGCTGTGATTAACTCAAGACAATGTTTAAATGTTCTTTCTCCAGAATTAGCTTACTTACTGACAGGTTACATGAGTTTATATAATTGTTTATAATTTTACTTTATAAGTCCATTTATTTTATTTTAATTTATTGTTGACATAATCTCCTCATTACTATGTTTTTTTTTATGAGTTGTATTGCAATATGTGGGTTAGCTAGCGACCTCGATAATTTTTTAATTTACCTCGATCTTAGTTTATCAATTATAACTTCTAGTTACAGCTATTTGTAAGCGGGCACGCCCTTTATGCCTGGAGGCTTTTATTTAGATATTGTTTTCGTTAAGTTATTTTTATTTCTGCTTGAGTATAGTTCTCGATGTTTTTGGTTGGTATATTGGCGTGTGCTAGCTTTCATATGGCTATTAATTTTATAATTTAAATTATGTTTTGTGTTGCGTAATTTAATGTGAATATCATTTTGCATACTATTATATAGATTGTTTTTTTTCTAACTGAACAGACAGCTGTGCTGCTGGGGAGTTTGTTGCGCCACTTCTTCTTCCCAGCTAAAGCACTAGGAAGTGGTGAAGGGTGGGCGTTTTGGGGGACTGTCTAATGTAATTTTGACGTTCAAAAAGTGCTGATTCTCAGCCTAGTTTGAATAAATGACTTTTGAATTTTGAAAAAAAACATACATTAAGCTTTCCTTTCAACAATTGCAAACAAAGAAAATCGACGCAATAACAGACCAAAAGTATCAAAACACCTTGCTCCCAACGATCGCTTACAACGTCTATTTACAAATCCATTTAGTCCAATATTCGCGTGAACAATATTTTCCGTTGTCAATTGTCACCATACCGCGCCATATTATTGAATTATGACTATCTAAACACGGTTCTATTGGAGAGCAAGACCATAAATTCGGGGGAGACGTGTTCTCGATAATTTATGTACTGAGAAACTTGGAAACGTCCCTACACAGACTTATTCGTGTTCTCCCTAAGTTAATCACTTGACACAGCGGGGAATTCATAAACACGCTTAACGGAAATTGCCTATATAATAAGGAATCAATGGACGGAAGCTCGCGGGGTTCGCTGTTTGATCTGCGCCTGATTTTCAAATATGTCATAGGTATAAATGGTAGTTAAGAAGCGGTTAAAGTATTTGAAGTTTGTAGCGATCGCTTGTTATGTCATGCCTTTTGATGAAAGGAACTGGGGCTTATGGTGGAGGCGGTTGAGATATATAGGCTTTCTTCGAAACCAGTGACTTATTATTAATAATTTGGTGGATTATTTAACATCAATCAGATTATTTTGGGTAGCTTAACATGGATGTAATGATAAAGTTAATTGGGAAAAACACGATGCATGTCATGTTTTGAAGCTTGTAAGCGGACAAGAGTTCCGTTTGCCATTTTGTTGAGTTCCGTTTTGTTTGAGAGTTTAGTTTGCCTCAGAAGACAATTCAATCGAAACATGTTCAATTGCAGAAATTGCTTGAGCCAACACTATAAATAAAGCACACAGCAGCAAAGCAATAAAATCTACTGCAACCAATGACAATTCAGACTATTCTTAGATAGTTGTTTCAAGCAACCATCGAAGCAGAAAATAATCCGCATCAACTCTTTGTGTTCCGAGACCACTTAAATACAATTAAGTCAAGACGGATCCAACATTGCCACAATAAACTTAATAGCCCTGTCTTCCCGGAAAATAAATAAACGACGTTATGAAAAAGAGTGTTAAAACCTCTGTGTAAAAATGAGCTGCCGGACGCCGTGAAATGATGCAAAAACAGGCAAAATGTATAATAAAAATGTAAAAGCGTGCCTTATTACAAAGATTTTTGCCTAATAGCTTCCTCCTACGTGGCTGTTCTGTATTAAAAATAGCCGCTGCACAAAGTAACTAGTAATGAGGGTTTTAAATAACAACATTTCAGCGGGTTACCAGCTTGGTAAATGGAATTTCAAATCATGTTAATACTATGTGCATTTTGTACTTGGAGACGATTTTCTGTTACTGATTTAGAGCCGAAGGGGATCATAAAACGAGGGTTTTCTGAAATGACGTTCACTAGATGGCAGCACTGAGACGACGGGTCCGAGCACCTGTCAAAAGTGTCAAAGCGCCTATATTTTCTTTAGTCGTGACTGAATGATGAACGAATGATTAACGCCATCATATGTTTTATATTCATGCTGTAATGGAAGACCTCTTGTTAAAGTGGCGTCAACTGGTGGCGTGAATTTTCATGGAATAAAACCCTCATTGGGCATTTTCAGTATTTTTCGTCATTAGATTAGTATAGTAGGTTCAGCCAATCGCAGTAATGACTAAAGGCTTTATCAAACGAAGATAAAAGATTGACCATTAAAAACCCTGTATACAAAGATTTTCCGAGTGTCATTATTTTTAATTAAACAAATCGATTTCGCGTCTGTACTCGGACGTTATCCGTCGGCTGGTCGTCATTAATCACCACATAATATATTGTTAGGCTCCTGAAGAGCCTCATCGGTTTTACGAACGGGGACATCAATTATTTTCCCTTTTCAAATTGAGTCGCTAAGTACGCTTGGAACATCTCTATTTATTACATTTAGGTTACAACACTATTAGATGTGTGTTACGAGTGCAAATAGGAAAAAAGCAGCAACAAAAAATGTCTTCCGATTTTTTCACTGACTGGTAAAACTCATGAGCTAGCCAAACGTTTTTTTTTCGTGTCTAATACTTTATGTTGTGTATATTAACTTATCCAAACCCGTAACACGATTTCCAGTAACCAACCCTCAATGTGGCCACCTACTGGGACCAACTAATCTAGAAAGTACCACCATCATCTGCCCAGCCTTGTCCCAACTATGTCGGGGTCGGCTTCCAGTCTAACCAGATGCAGCTGAATACCAGTATTTTACATGGAGCGACTGCCTATCTCACCTTCACAACTCAGTTACTGGGTAATACGATACCCCTTAGTAAGACTGGTTGTCAGACTTTCGGGCTTCTGACTACTCGTAACGACTGTCGAAGATCTACGAATGACAGCTGGGACCAACGGCTTGCTTTCCGAGGCACGGAGGGGTCTCGGTATGTAAAGATGGTCACAGATCCACGGACCAACCGCGGCAAGCGTTGCTTAACCTGAACGATCGGCCCGTGCGGCTGTTATTGCTTAGCCACAAGCCCCCTGTCAAAAAAGTAGCATAACCTCGAAAAGAAGAAGAAAAGATCGCAATTCGTGATCAAAATCAATGATTACTATTCAGATTTATAATACAGGGTGGCAGGGACATGATTCTGAACCCCCCAGAATCCCCTACGTTTAAATTTTGCGTTGGTTATTAAAAAAAAATCTGCTCTTCCATACATTTTGAACGCGTAGGTATTACAGTTTTCTATGAAACAGCAGATTTAAAAAAAATAACCAACGCAAAATTTAAACGCACGGGGTTCAGAATCATGTACTGAATCCATGGTAACAGTCTTTGCGTCGATGCTCCTGCCACCCTGTATTATATAGGTAGGAAGGACATAATTGGTATCGCGATCATAATATAGGTACCTATAGTACTTAATTATGACCGCGATCCCGATTATTTGATGCCGAAAACGGTTATTTAAACTGTTTGATGAAATAAATCCAATTTTTATTTACAGAGCTTTCCTAAATCTGAGTAATTAATTAGTCTGTATCAGCGAGCAAAGGAATGATTAACTCAACTGTTTTTGTTCGTCATTCGACCGTTATAAGCTTATTTAAGTACTCGTTTTACATCATTTACCTTTAAAGGTCATTATAATTGAGGTATCGCTTTTAGATATTATTTTGAGGTGGAATTAGAGTACAAAGTTATTAAGAAATTAAATGATTTTATTTGATATTTCACTTCAATTTTCGGTTGGGAAAATCTTATGGGTTCGCGTCACCGACATGATAATGATAACAGTAAGTACCTAGTAAATATCTATTATAGAAATGAGTATGACGTATTGCGCTTTTGTTTGGAGTGCCGATAGATGTGAAAAACAGACTAATTTTAATTAACAAATTATGAAATAAATATTTTTGATAGGTGCTACAATTAATAAAAAAAAAGTAATCAATGTTATCTCATAGTTTTAAGTTTTAACTTCTGTCCTCAGTACCCATGACAATAAAGCAAAAAAAATCTTTGTTTACATAATGTTGAAAATATATCATTATTATTCTATTTGTTTTTACAAACAACAATTTTCCTGTTCCTGTTTTGTGTTTCCTGTTATTAGACAAACAGACAGTGAAAAAGCATTGGAAAAAACATGAATATCAATTATAATTTAAGTAATAATTCTTTAGCATGCACCATTCATATTTTACCATTTGCTAAAAGGAAAACTGCAGGCAGCGTTCAGTAAATTCTGGAAAATAAAACATCCTATTCAAAAAGTCTTTGTTGCGATTTTCCTTCATAATTTGAAATGAGGTAGGTTGCACGAGAAACTTTTTTCAAAGTCGGTAAACATTAAGCCCCGGTACACACGGCCGGTTTTGTCTCGCGGCATTTTTTTTCGCGCACTTGATTGTCAACGCACTTCTTAGCGCCAAGAGTTGAAACCCAACAGTGTGTTTTTTCGACGCGCTGGGATGGATTCTCAATGCTCGGCTAAACACCTAGGGTTGAAAATCCAGTCCGCGATATTTTTATGTCCGTGTGACGTGGACTAACCATGGTCCAACCAATTTTACAGCAGCAGAAAAAACTACATTAAAATTAATCAAAAACGACATAATATCATTGTTGTTGGTGAGCAAGAAAATTGTCTCCACAACTGAAAATAACATATCTAGCGCACCCTAAACAGTGTCGTTAACGATATCGATAAATGCTAAATAATGTGGAGATCTCCGACAAAAAGTCTGTTGTCTGCAGCCTACCTCACCCACATTCATAAATCAAGTTGAACGTATAGGTAGCCCTGATGTAAGATATCCATTTACAATAGCATTGTCATAGCCCATTAAGTATAAGTATTATTTAGAAAATGTATTGCTGCCAGCCATCTCTTCACAAGATACGCGTTTGTTTGAGAATTAAAGATATAAAATGGGACGTAGCTGTACCGGCCTGTAATCTTTGTTAAGTGAATGATTTATACCCTTGCCTGTATTGTTAACTTTTCTTTCTCTGTTTTGCCTTTCAATGCAGTTTTTTATTTCAAAAGAAAAAAGGATCTTTCTGAGTGATTACATTTTCATTAAATGTAGTATTTTGTGTTTGGTGATTACAATTTTTTTTATGGTTGAACAAGAAAAACTATGTACTGATATAATTATTTATTTTAATTCAGCTACTGGAAAGATAAACGTGATTTTGAAGTGTAAGACCGTAAAAATAAACTTCAAAAATAAGATTTTTACTTATTACCTACATTACTGAAAACAATAGCATTTTGCAACAAAAAAAAACATTGAAATTGTCAATCCAGCGGAGTAATGCGTAACGCACTAATAATAGAACTGGCTTTTATTTTGACAGTTCAACAGCATTCATTGCGTTATTTACGTTTTTGAGCAGACACATTTTTCGAACATATGAAGCAATGGACTAGCAATATCCTTCAAAATCGTTTAGATTGTGATTGAAAGTGTGTTGTGCAATTAGGGTGCTGAAAGATGCACATCAAAATTCGTAGACAAACACCAACCCTAGCCTTATCTCATACAAATAAACTAGACATAACTCGTTACATTTAAGACCTCTTGGACAAAATATACTCTATTTTGTTAATTTGTTCAGGGCTTACAGACGTCACGGCTAATCATGGCGGCGCCGTATCGACGTCACCCGACTAGTGACGGGATAAGCCGTCCGGTTCATGGTCAACAAGGTTAATGAAAGTATGCGGTGGACGTGTATGGGCGGCAAAGTATTAGTGTCTGGACGTTATATAACGTAAACTTAGGTAGAATGTGTGTTTGTAGAGGCTTCGGATGCCGAGGTAGGTCAAATTGATCCTACGCTTTGCGATTGCTGGGGGCCAGCTCTATCTCTTTCCCAGATTGAAGTATAAACAAAAACACTGAAGAATTAAAATAATACTGCAGTATATTCTGGTTTTGTTTTGTTTAACAGAATTGTATTAGGTACTGATAAAATACCTATATGGCGGATTTACAGGTTGCTCTAAGGGCCCGAATGCACGTACCACAACCACACCACGACCACAACCACACCACAATGACACTACGTGGACGGGCGATAATTTGTATGAAAATGAATAGTTTATTTACACGGATCACAGACGTCAAATCAACCGTGTGGGCGATCAAAGCGATATCTTAGCCACAACGCAACCACAACGTTGCCTCGACGCAACGAAACTGTCTCAGACGGAGTCGATCTGTCTGCAAACACTAGACACAACGAAACCAAATCGCAACTCTTAGCGACAACGCAACCACAACGCAACAGCAAGAAATTGCAGCGACACTATTCACACGTAACCACTGTTTGCCCACATTTTGTCGCCGCGATGTGGTGTGGTTGTGGTACGTGTGATCGGGCCCTAAGGGTGCTGTTACGATCAATTGCTTTGCAATTTTAATACATTTGAGGTTTGCCTTACATCAGGGGGCATTTTCTTGGGGTCACATAAAACCCTCCGAGTGATCCCCAAGGCACATGTCATGTTTGAAACGACTGATTCTGCTACTTCCGACTAGTGAATAAAATATGAATGGCGTTGATTGACATATATTTTGGAGCACGCAAAGCTTTTTAAAGGTAAATTTACGCTGCGTGTCGCGGGTTCGATTCCCGCACGGAAAAACATATTTGTATGACCTACAAGTAGTTGTCCCGGAACAACTACTTGTAGGTCTTGTGCATTTCAGTTTAAATGTTTGTAAACGCATCCACAATACAGGAGAAATTCTCAGTGTGAGGCAACGTTTTTAATAAAAAAAAACTAATATTATAAATGCGAAAGTGAGTTTGCTTGTTTATTTGTTACGCTTTCACGCTAAAACGGTTGAACGGATTTGGATTAAATTTGGCACATGGGTAGACTAGGACCTGGGGTAGGACATAGGTTACTTTTCAACCTGGATGACAGCCGAAGTAGCGAGCAATAGCTAGTAATATTATATATAGTTAGGTTGAATATTAAAAATGATGAATTGTAAATTACATGTCATATCTCATAGATAGTAATAAAACATTTAGAATGGCTATCGGCATCGTAGAAAAACCAATGACGCTTTGACGATGAGAAGTGGCGAGTTATATGTTATATTATTGCTATTTCTTTACAACATGTAATAAAAATTGGACGATAGTAGTATTGTATTTTCGTTTATGTCAGTAATAACGTTTTTATGTTAGCAAACTAGTGTTTATCGCTGTATTATTGTCTCTAAAATAATATATTTGGCCCAATTATTTAAGTACAAACATTATTTATTTAGTTTGGATTGGTTTTAATGTATTATGTATTTTCTGTTTAGTTATTCTCGTGCACTAGATAGATGGCTACGATGGTAAACTATAGAAACGGCAACGGCCAACTGACCGACCAACTGTGCGATTCGTGTCGATTTCTATAGTTTACCTGCTCATGGCCAGAGTGCGCGAGATCCCTTAGTTGTGAATCATGTTTAGTAATGATTGAGCCACTCTAATTAATTAAATTTAATACACTTGTATAGTAGGCCTTCAACCAAAAAAGTTTAAAATCAAACAATTTTTAAATTATCCAGATAATGAAATATTTAAGTAAAATAATAATAACTTCAACCTTATCAACGAATTCCGTATGTACAGTTGAGTATAGATTGAAAAGACTAATTGGGAGTGCTGAACTGTACATCAGAAGTTAATTAACTGACTACGATATGTTCAGGTCTTGGTTATCATGCTTTTAGCTTTAATTTATTTATTAGAAGCGGGTTGTATTGTCGGTAATTTATTGTCATAGAAAAATATGACAGAATAGGAGTTCAGTAGAAAAAATCACATAGAAAAACATCAGCCTCTGTCTCTACTAAAGTAATAAATTTGATGTAATCGGTATGCACTGCCGAAGGCCACATAAATCATAACCAGAATTGCATTTGCCTTCAAGAAGACACTTTAAAGCTAAAGGTATACATACACAAAAACAATTGAACGCAAAAACAAATTCGAACTCGTTTCGTTCGGATTTTGAACTTGATTTATACAACTTGCAGTTTGCACAAACTTTATGAACCTGAAACGGTCTGTCTTTTTAGCTCCATATTTTCACTTTCGCCTGACTGTTTACTTTGATGTCAACTTTTGTAAAAAATACATGACTCAATGTACTCAAAAGAATTTATAAAATAAAATGAAAATATTTTGGGCAGAACAAAAGCAAATTATTTCAAGCAACGCTTTATCTAAAGAACCCTTTCTGGAAAAAGTAAGGTTATTGTTCATTGTACCAGATTTATATTTTCCCTTTTATAAGAGCCGTTAACTCCGCTAGAGAAATTAAAAAATAACAATAACGATAGATACTTTCTGCCGGGTTGGAACACAAAGGTTCCCTGTAAATGCGTCCCATTTTGCAGTGGGAATTTTAATTAAAATTAAACGAGTTTGAGGTTTCGGGTTTGTGTCACCCGCTTTGGAGTTAAGTAGCGTTTGACGGGTTGGGTACTTTTTCCACATAAATCCTTTAAATTTATGAGCAATCTTTTTATTTTTAACCCTATCGTAATTTACGTTCGTCATTTGCAGTTTTTAAGAACTATAACTTACTGGTTTTTTTTCTAAGTTGCTGCATTATGGTCATGTGTCTGAATGCATTATGTAAATATGAGTAGATAAATAGAAAATGTTAAATGCACACGTAATTAGGATTTTCCAGATTACAGTAATTAGGAAGATACAACTCATAACAATCCTTTGTTCCATTTAATGTACCACCCATACTTAAACCTAAACATAATTCAATAGAACTTATTATAACATCTTCATTTATGTCTGAATATAAAGGACATTTTCCTCATCGGTTCTGTACACAACAAACGTCTTAGACTAAGAGTTAGTCATTAGTACAAGGTTGTTATTACGATTCATACAACGTACCTACATCGCAGTAGGTTTGATGAATATACTAGAACATAGGTAATTGTAATTCTGGAATATACATATTAGGTAATTGTTATTCTGGAATATACTAGAATCTAGTATATTCCAGAATAATATGTTCTAGTAACTAGAACATAGGTCATTGTAATTCTGGAATATACTAGAACATAGTTCATTATAATTCTGGAATATATTAGAACATAGTTCTTTATAATTCAAACAAATTCGTGAAAGAGATTTTTAGAGCAAATGTGTTATTTTTATTTATTTATTTTATTATTTATGTACACACAGAAAAATAGATACAGATAAGACATAATCATGATTGTGAGTACAAAGGTACTGCTTATTTCTTAAGAAATTTCTTCCAGCAGACCTGCACAGGAGAAATGAGAAAGAAATGTAGACAATAGTGTGTGAAAACAAGAAGAGAAACATATAAATATGCGAAGTCTTAAACTAAAATATTGAAATAAACCTATACGTATAACGTAATAAATTAACATATACTTAAATATATACATAGAGCTTAAATATACATAATATATAAATACTCACAGTTGAGAGGAAAGGTCTTTTACTCGATATTTGAATTGTGAAACAGTTTTTAAATAACGAATGCTAGGCGGAAGTGAGTTCCACAACCTTATTCATGGACAGAGAAGGAATAGGAATAGTACCTTGTTTTATGAGCATGAGATTTAAGGAGGTGTGATCTACACGGTGCGTCGCTAGGGCGAGCGTAAGAAAAACGCTCACGCAGGTAGGAAGGATAAGACAGGTTGTGTAAGACGTTGAACAGGAGACATAAGATCCGAGTGTTCCTGCGAAGGCGGACTATGAGCCACTTGAGTTCCTTGCTAAGATGAGAAACATGCTCATACTTTCTAAGTCCGAAAACAACGCGAACGCACAAGTTTTGCAAGCACTCAAGCTTGTTTAATAGCTCCTCAGTAGCAGCCATTCAGTAGATAAGACGTAGGATATACAGCGTGTCTCAGAAATGTGTGGTCATATTTACCCAAACTTCCGACCATCAAACAACCATTCAAACAACTTTCTCTATGGGACAAAATAATCAGCTGTCTCACACATTTGGGTCGAGTAGGTATCGAAGTTTAATATGGGGCAGCTGATAATTTTTTCACGATTACGATGTTGGTCCCATGGAAGATGTTGCTGATACATTCTGGATATTTTCGTGGGTGTGTATTAGACTTTAGGTAGGTTATAAACAATATTCGCTTTTATAACTAGTTGCCAAAGTCGGTTACAGAACTTAGCGATGGAAACTTCAAAACCCACATCAAACGTGTCCTTATCAAAAAAACATATTATAAGATTAAAGACTACGTTGAAGACAAGGAAGTTTGGCAATAATTCCTTCTGCACATGTGGCTTCCCTGGTACCTCATTAACGCCATAATTATGTAAGTGTCTATTATCTGCTCCCAAATTAAGATAATCATTTTATTTTACCTTTTTTTTCTTTTAAATACTTCCTTGACATAATCTTTTCATTATTTGACATTATATACTTACCTACAATATACTATATTGTTTATTAAATTAGATTTATTACAGCTGTAGTGGCAATCATGTCATTTGGTTTAAATAGGTCTTTATTTTTATTATTTTATTTTGCTTTTATATAGATTCTTTTCTATTAGATTTTGTGAATGTGAGAACGTTGTAGGCTTAACAGACTGTAGATCTGTCGACCGTTTTCTATCTTGCTAAGTACCTGGTACTTGTTGATAGGCCTACACTGCCTTCTCATACCTATTAACACTGTAATTTGAAAACATTGTAAATACCATTTACTTTTAAAAGAGTAACTGTGGAGTTTCTTGCCGGCTCTTCTCCATAGGAAACGACCAATTGGAACCGTGCACCTAGCTTCTGATTTTTCATAAGTGCCCTTGTAGGTTTATGTGAAATAAAATATTTTGAATTTCGATTTTTTTTTTTTTTTTTTTGGAGTTTGATTCGAGAATGCCCATTTTGTACCTACCTACCTAAATGACGACTTTCCACTTAGCTATTAGGTACCTAAGCATCGTCTGAAACAAGCATGTCTGCCTAACCTTTTCCCAACTATGTTGGGGTCGGCTTCCAGTCTACCCGGTAGCAGCTGAATACCAGTATTTTACATGGAGCGACTGCCTATCTGACCTCCACAATCCAGTAACTGGGTAATACGATACCCCTTGGTAAAACTGGTCGTCAGACTTTCGGGCTTTTGACGACCTGTAACGACTGTCAAAGATTCACGAATGACAACCGGGACCAAAGGCTTAAGGTGCTTTCCGAGGCACGGCGGAGTCTCGGCATGTCACCCATTCACGGACCAACTTCGGCAAGCGTAGATTAACCTGATGGATCGACCCGTGTGGCTGTTATTACTTAACCAGGGTACTCCGCAACATGAAAGTCGAAATAAAACTTGATATATGTATTCACAAATCAAATCAGTACCTATTTATGAATAATTAGAACCCAGAATCAGCCTTGTTGGTGTAGTGGTGTAGTGGTGCTCAAGCGCTACTTCTGAGCATGAGTTGCTGGGTCCGATTCCCGGGTCGGGAAAAGTGTTATTGGGTTTTGGAATTTGGAACTGGAATTTTTGAGACTGGATTTGTGATGTGCGTGAACTTGGCAGATCATTTCCCAGCAGAGCCTAAAAAAATGTGAGTTCTATTGGCATGCGGGCGAGTTCTAGAGTTCCTTATACTTAAAAAAAATAGTTCTGGCTTTTTTACCTAAAAAAAGTCAAATGAAAATATGCTCTGCTAACTTCCGCTAGCAGATCATTTTTTCCAAAATTTAAATTTTAAAACTGATTTAGGTGCGCAGTGGTGAGCTTCCTTATACTTTTCCGAAAGAGTTCTGCTCTCCTCAACCTAAAAAAAAAAAGTAAAATAATGACCTATTACTAGAAAAAGACAATCATTTCGGTAAAATAGTCGTAAATGACGTAATTTGTGAATTTTCGTAGATTTTTCGGGCTATCATTAGTAAGCAAGATCTCAGTAACAGAAAAAAAAACTAAATAACAGCAGAATTCCCACAACATTATCAGCAGAACCTTGTGAAAAAGATAGGTTAGGAAGAATCGAGATTTCATTCAGTGTTTAAGTTAGTAGGATCAAAAAAGAATTTGAAGTTCACGCACATGGATTTGTGCCCGGTTGATGGCAATAGGCTCGCTCTTTATTAGAGGGGACTTAAACATAACTGGCAAAATGTGGGTGTACTATAGGTACTCCTCTGTTTAACCTTTCGGGTAATACTGGCGTGATGTTATATGTATAACCCAGGATCTCACACTTAAGAGAATAACGAGATAATCTTTTTAATCCAACTTCCCGTACCGGGGGAGTACAATTCACTTCAAACTGGACTATAACTAACAAGCTTTTAATGAAAATGTAAAAGTAATTATAGCTGCATAGAAACTTACGAGCAATTAATTCACGCCTGGCCCGCACTTGCCTAATGGAAATGCATTCAAATTGAAGTTTTCTGAGCTATTCAAATACACGGTATTTCTATAACTCAGCTGAGTTTTTGTTAGCAAACTGATCCGTGGACTCTGTGGGGGATTTTAATGAAATTCGAGACCGTGTCGGGTCCTGTTCAGTGCCGTTTCGAAATTATTAAACTAAGTTAAAGTTTAAGTTGAAACTTGTGCGATGTTACATTTGAAAAAGTTGTATGAAAAATGATTCTGTTGTACGGATAGATTTAAAGTTGAAATATTTTGCTCTATGTTTATTTGATGTTCTGTTCTGAAACTTTTGTGTTACAAGTTACTTTGTTTATACCTGTATCTTAATTATTTAGAGCACCTACGCGTGCTGAAATGATGTAAGTATATAATGTACTTATTACACAGAATACAAAATCTACTAGACTTGACAGGGATATACAGGGTTTTTTTAAATGTGGAATAATTAACATCAATCTTTAGTTGAGTTGAAACGGGTTAAGTTTAGTTAACTTATTATTTTCTAAATAGTAATACATACATATAAGTCAGGCTAAGTAAGGTAGTGTCTTTGTGTCTCTGTGTGTAGTTTCTTCGTCGCTTTTGTATTTGAGACCTGATTTTATCTTAACTATATAATATTATAAATGCGAAAGTGAGTTTGTTTGTTACGCTTTCAAGCAAAAACGGCTGTACAGATTTGGATGAAATTTTGCACATGGGTAAACCATGACCTGGTTTAGGACATACACAGAATACTTTTTATCCCGATATTCCCACGGGATCGATACGCGGGTGAAACCGCGCGGCGCAGCTAGTAAGGAATAAATAAATCGTTAAACTCAGCATCATACCAGAGAAGCCAAGCTATTACGCGGATATCAGTATTCTTAATCAGGCACATATTCTCACTTTTACGATTCATATGAAGGGACACTCAGTTCACACCGAGACGTAACGCGAAGCGACGCTGCGCGCACTTTTTTAGATAGTGACATAAAATATAACTTTATTTACTACTCAAAAAAATAGACATTTAATTGAGATAATTCGAAAATGCCCCGCGCCGTCGCGCTGCGCCTCGAGATGCATCGCGGCGTAGCGCGACGCATCACGAAGCAGCGAGGCGTGGGGGGGCTGCCAGTGACTTCACGATGCGCCACGCAACGTCGCGCTGCGTCTCGCGAAACCACTGGCCTCTTCAAGCATCGTCGCGTCGCGTCAAGTCTCGGTGTGAACTGACCCTTAACTGGCAGATTGATTCACTCTCGTAAGTGTTACCATTCCGTTTTATTCTCGTCAAATTACCCGAAAGTTCGTCTCTATTCTTGATTCTATAAATATAGGTATTAGTATTAAACTATCTACCTATTTCTAAGTACCTAACCTATCATATGAATTATACCTAGTGTATTTTCCACAAAATGATCGTCAGACGAGTTTGCTTTTAAATATGAAATTTCACCTCCTTTTGCCAGTTCTAAATTCAGTGTCACACCACTTTATTAATTCCAAGTATTATTTATTATCTACCTTAACAACGAAGTACCAATGATTACATTTTGATGTGTAGGCGAAAAGACGGCAATCTTATAAATTAAGTACATCGAGTTGAATGTACTAACTCAATGATTAAGTACTAGTATCTGCTAACAACTTTGTTCGTGTGAAATTTCTTGTTTTAACATAAAATATATCTTATAACACTCACCAGTAATGTAGCTTCCCATTAGTGAAGAATTTCCGGAATTGGATCAATAGCTCCCGAGATTACCCCCCTTTTTTTTGTGTGGGATATTAGCAAATAACTTCTCCCGCTCTGGGTGGAGCGGAAGGGCGTGTCAGACTCTTACTGACTAAAACCCACCCGTGTTTCTTCCGTTGCCAGGGGCCACGGTATCCCTTTCGGACTTTCCCGCAAAGATTACCCCACCTTACATACAAGGTTGCAAATTGTACCCCTTTTTTATACCTAATAGTATAGATTGTTTGACATATTTTTACCATGTGCTATCAAACGCTAATAACAACATTTTCTGGTATTACACATCTGCTTATTGCTTTAAACTCGTACGTAGAATTTCGTAATGATACATCCTACCAAGAATACCAATCACAAACCTAACAAATCCTAGCGTTTACGGATGGCAATAAAGCGAACTGTTCTAAAGATTGCACACGATTTAGACTTGATTTAGATTGAGCACTATTGAGTGAAATGCGAGTCCCAGTTAAATGTGAGGTAGGTATGAGAAGGCCATTGTAAGCTCGGTAACGGAGGCATCCGACCAAATTGTGCCGAATGTGGAGATAAGTGAAATTTATGTGTAATGATATCGACTCCTGGCCTTTATATCAGTATGTTTGCTTCGATGGCGCGACTAGATACGCCCTAATTTATCGAGGTTGACAATTTGTATTAAATTGACCAGATAATGTGGGAGTATATCATGTCAGTATTCCTATATTGTACACTAGTTATTGGCTATGGGTTAATTAGAATTTCAGATAGCTCTATTGTATGAATTTTATCGGCTATTGCTGGTTGTCATAAATATCATGTTTTAATAGTGCATAATGTATCGCGGTACTGTTGTTGTGTTTTATGTACAATTTTGCTAAATAGGTCAGTGTGATTTTACACGATTACATTTATTACGTTACCTATGTACTCAGCGGATAGTTAGGTAATACGTAATACCGTTTCATGGCTGAAACGGTATTACACAACACTGCCTAATCTGTATTATCGCTAAACACAATTTAGAACTTTTCAGAAATAAATTGTTTTGCCAAATCTCATCCTAAACTAATTTATTTGAACACCAAAACAGCACAAGATATTAAAAACGTAAATTGAAGAATATAATAATATCTCGGGAGTCAATGAGTTTGGCGTGCAGCCAGCAATTACGACAGCTACCCTACAGAACGAACTTACGCAATACTATGTTTGTGCGAAACACAAATAATTGAACCTCACCCTATATAGGAGGAGCTATTTCTGTCTCCCTTGTGTGAATTAAAAGGTCGTTATTCCGTGTTCCAGCCACCTGCTACACTTTGTAAATCTCGCTAATTATTATTGCAAGACTTGTTACATAAACAGTGTATTAATAAATACAATTACGTTTATTATTAACCTAAATATACGTAGTTTTGAGAATTTCTTCGTGTAAGAACACGCTATGTTAATCTAAAATTATAACTAATTATTGTTTAAAACTTAGTTAGTCTGCAAGGAAAATTAATTTCACATCTATTTCGGCTTTAGCCCTGTTTTGGAATTGTGCCCAAAAAGGGGCGATATACTCCACACCTATTATCTCATGAAGTTTAATACTGTCATCAGCGAACGACTGGAGTAAGATAATACATGTCTACATACTCTTTAGGTGGCAAATTGGTGTATTAACATAATACTGATGCGTTATAACTTGTGTCTTTAACGTGTGGCGCCATCTACAACGCCACAAGCGACGTGATGCATATCTTGCATGTCGCAAGCAGAGTTATCAGCGACCGACATTACACAACAACCGTTGGGCAGTAGCCCACCAGACACAACACCCATCTTGTCGGAGAATCCTCCCTTATCAATGGAGTATGAGTAATTTTCCGCCCTGTTCCCCATAAGGCTATATATTGTATTTTGAAGCATGCATTAAGTGTATGGTACAGACACACACACCACAGATCATAAAAGCAACTGAAGAAGACTAGATTTGAATTGATAAAACAAGACACTTGCGAGGAGAGAAGGAGAATAAACGTGTTACATGTATATGTGACACGAACATATAGCCAGATAACTTTAAAATTCTCATGTAAATTAGAGGACGAGCCTACTGCCATCAACTGGTCACAAATCCAGACTCCGGGCGGACACTTATAAATTTCTGAACAAAAAATGTTCTCACAAATACTTGGCATGTCATATTTTTAGTATGTGGCTCAATTTAAAAGTAGCCTTTTTTTTTCTTGGAGGGAAATTATCAAATAGCTTCTCCCGCTCTGGGTGGAGCAGGAGGGCGTGTCAGACTCTTACTGACTAAAACCCACCCGTGTTCCTTCCGTTGCCTGTACGTTGCCAGGGGCCACGGTATCCCTTTCGGACTTTCCCGCAACCCCGGCAGGCATTGGTCCTATCGGACCCCTTCACTTGCTGACATCTCTTTGAGGCATTTATTTATTTATTTATATTTAAAAATAGCCTTCTATTTCATTTTTAAGATAAATTCAATTTATAATGTATTTATACAAACGTAATTGTACACATTATAATATTGTTGACACAGGTTGGTTGTAGCCCATTCGTCGGGTAACACCGTCGTTATGCGGTGTCTCGGTTAAGCCACTTGTTTTCATTTATGGCCAAATGGGCCTCATTACAGCATAGAGCGAAGTGCTGTACCCCATTACACCTTGAAACGAACATTACTCTTGGTTTCGTCTTCGCTCCAAACTTTTACTTTGGTACAGCGTGGTAATTTGAATTTATTTTTTAATTTTTGAATCCTCTTGAGTTATTTATATTTTTGGGGGGGTTAATCCGTAAGGCATCTTCTTGCAGTAGCTAAAAATCAGTAATTTAATAGTAATCGAAAAGTAAAATGTATTTTATTGGACACAAGTTAGTTAAATTATTTGAGGTTTTTGTATTAATAACCAGCGATAATTAAAAGAATTGTTCTTCGGACAACTTAAACGAAGCTAGCTTAAATTTAACAATGAGCTTCAATTTACTACGTTTATTTAGTCATTAGATGATTGCGGGGATCATCTACTGACTAAATAAACGTAGTAGTAACTATGATAATTCCATTCAGGAAAATCCTATATGACTAGCAGTGGACCTCGTGTAAGTAGACTCAATGGAGATCAACATTTGTACTGGCATCATATGGCAGAAGCTCCATTATGTGCAATATAAAGGCAAAATTCGCGAAAGCATAGACAAGGATCATAATATCGTATGCGCTTCCTAACGATCGCCACCGGACAGTGCCGCAAGAAAAAAGGGGGTATCTCGTTCGATCCATATCAGAATAACAATGTTCCCAAAACTTCTCGTACAACTCAATAACAACGTTAAGAAAACTTCACATTTCTTCATCTGAAACTTTAATGGTTATTTCCTTCGAACGTTTCAGTTTGAAGTTGGTGCCCGTTGTGCCCAATGAAAAGAAACCCATTAAGGCACATTTTAAATTCTCATTTGAATGTTTTGGTGTAGCTAAAAGGTGTAGCCGCCTCACTGATCATGCTAACGATAATGTGATGCTAGTGAATTAAGCTGTCGCGGTCCGCAAGTGTTATGGGGGAATAAATAAGGTATATTGTCTTTAAGGTTGTCTCTTCTAAAGTTATGCGGATAATAAGCTGGATTTTGTAACGTTGAATGTGAAAAGGTGGTTAATTTGCAAAGAGCAGTGCTTGGATTTTATTGATACTTTTATGATTCTCTTATGAAGTAAGATATCATTACTCATCACGTCTGTGAATTTCCGCCAATTAATCATAAGATTTATCAAAACATTAAAACAACCTACAAATTATTTCATAAAAAAAATGGTAAGCTAGAAGTACGTATTTCGATATTCATCGTCGGGGTCAAAACGTCTTAAATCATAAAGTTACCTATTAGTTAAGTACCTACCTTAAAGTAGCCGTAGAAATTATCAGATTATTTGTAATAGTAGTTCAATATCCCATTATAATTCTAGTAACGATAAATCATAAACACTCTAGCAAGTTATAAAAGAAACAGTTATACAACTACTGTACTGGTGTGTAGACAAATTTTATGCAGATATGAAGTGAGATTAAAATGGAATAAACCTTTAAAACAGTGGGTCGTTTGCTTAAGCGTTATGTGCATTACCTGCACGCGCGGGCGTTTTCAACTAAATATTCAGCATAATCCTCTAATGTTCTACTGAAACATGAACCAAACATAATAAAAATGGATTGTTGTGAAGCCTTTATCGTATATCTACTACACTTAGTAAGTACAAACACTTTGTGTTAGTTCCTAGCTAAGTAAGCAATTAGTAAGTTATCAGAAAAGAAAAAGATAAAAAAAGCCGTTCGATCCAATGACGGAAAGTTTAAAAAAAGACCAACGAGATTGAAAACTGCAGAGAATATTTTCTGCAGCAGTAAATCTAAAAGTTTATTTGCTAGTTTGTTACTCAGTCATGCAGAAACGGCTGCAGCGATTTCGATGAAACTTGGCAAAAAGTGAATCAGAAACTATATCATATCTACTGGTATTCTTAACCGTAATATCTGCAGTAATGACAAAATTATATTGCCTATGAAGCAAATACGGAGCAATAAGAAAATAGGTACTTACGCTTATATTTTAAAAGCATGTTGCTACTACTGATCTTATTTATTTATTTATTTTATTATTTATGTACACACAGAAAAATAGATACAGATAAGACATAATCATAATTATGAGTACAAAGGTACTGCTTATTTCTTAAGAAATTTGTTCCAGCAGACCTGCGATAGGAGAAATGAGAAAGAAATGTAGACAATAGTGTGTGAAAACAAGAAGAGAAAAATATAAATATGCGAAGTCTTAAACTAAAATATTGAAATAAACACGTGTACACGTATAACGTAATAAATTAATATATACTTAAATAAATACATAGAGCTTAAATATATAATCATACATACTATAGGTATATAAATACTCACAGTTGAGAGGAAAGGTAATGCTCTTTTACTCGATATTTGAATTGTGAAACAGTTTTTAAATCACGAATGCTAGGCGGAAGTGAGTTCCACAACCTTACTGCATGGACAGAGAAGGAATAGGAATAGTAGCTTGTTTTATGAGGATGGGATTTAAGGAGGGATCTAAGGTGTGATCTACATGGTGCGTCGCTAGGGCTTATTATTAAACATCACATAACATCACGCCTGTGTTTCCCAAAGAGTAAGTCAGAAGTGAAGCCAAATTTTGCCAGGTATGTTTAGGTCCCATGTAATAGGGGGCGAGCTTATTGCCATAAACCGGGCACAAATCCAGACTCCGGGCTGCTAGTGAGAAATTCCAGATGGAAAAACCCAATATCACTTTGCCCGACACGGGACTCGAACCTAGGACCTCACGCTCAGCAGTGGCACTAGCGCCTATAAGTCAACGAGGTAGTCAATAATTATTATGGTTATAGTTATAACCATTAAGCAAATGAAGCTTTATTTTCATAATAACGCTCTACAAAATCTAATTTGTGCAGATATTATTATTCAAAATGACAGAGCCTACGCTTTTAATACTTTATTAAAAGCTAAAACAGCTCTCTAGCACCTCGTTTTTATTTAAATGCGGGTAAATTAAGTTCATTTATATTTATTAGTGGAACAGAGATGATGAAAGGGTCAGCTGCTGACATTTCCAGTAAGTTTTAGGGACTTGTCACACTGGATGGGTTCTGCGCCCCCGGACTGTAGGACGTAGAACGCATCCAGTGTGACAAGTCCCTTAGGAGTCATAAAACGTTAATAGTATTTGTTGGGTTTATAAAATAAGCTAGATATTTTTTAGCCACGAAGTGTTGGAGTTAGTGATAAATGTGATGTTGGTGATAATGCCATCTCTGCTTTTTGGCTTCAAACAGATTCCTCATGATCAGTAACTACATACTTTGGTTATTGATGAAATTATTTTTTCTTGGGGCGATTCGCACGAAGTTAATTTATTTGTAGGCGAATCGATTGCTGGAGTTATCAATTCGCCTCCTAATAAGTTTACTAAATTCGTGTAAATCGCCATAAAAAAAAATATTTACGTAAAAGTGTCGATTCGCCCGTTTCGGGCGAGTAAATTCGTGCGAATCACCAATAAGCCACATCAACTCTCATTAATGGCTGTTGTGGAAGAGACACCACAATTTTACCAATATCACGTAGCTACTAATAGGGCATCAAAAGCTGGATATTGATAAGAGAATTTTACAAACCAAAATATATTTTTTTTCTCTTTCCCGGTCATTCCAGTGGTTCCAGGTCGTTTACTAACTGGTGAATGACGGTTGACATTTCCACTAGGTTTGACATCAACGTTTTTCACGCGATGTGTGACAGCTTTTAGTTCACTGTCCGCACAACAGATGGCACTGCTTGCACTAGCTTTGCTTTAATTAATTAATGACTGTGTGGGACTGTGGGCGAAGAGATTTTTATTTTTTAATTAGATGTGCAAATTTTGAAAAAATATTTTTTCTTTGCCTCGTTGGTCTAGAGGTCACATGCGCTACTGCTGAGTTTCTGGGTTCGATTCCCAGTTCGGGAAAAGTGTCATTGGGTTTTTCCAACATAAATTTCTCAGTAGCAGCCCGGTTTCTGGATTTGTGCCCGGTTGATGGTAATAGGCTTGCCCCTTACTTATTACATAGGACTTAAACATCACTGGCGAAATGTGAGGGTACTACAGGTACACGTCTGCCAAACCCTTCAGGAAAAACAAGCCTGATATTATGTATGTGTAAAGGTTTTTTTTATTTCTGTTACCACCTATTTTGAGACTGAACTGGAACATATTTAAGTACTTTTGCTGAGTTTATATGAAAAGAGGAAACACTATAATTTAACCACTGACATTAGTAACTCGGGAGCGGGCACCGTATGCCCAGAATCGCAGAACATTAATCCTGAAAAAGATTGAAAACTACTGGCAAAAATTGCACAATTCCAGGGTGCGAAGCTCCGATTGAGAGATCCCAGTAATCTTTACATGTTCAAATAGAATTGACGCCTGGAGCGGGTCCAACGTGGTCCAGTTTATTGTCACCTAAATCTTTATTAGAGCTTTTTGCTCTTAGTTCTAGAAGGCTCTATCACGGTAGATTAGAAGACATTACATGCTCGTTGGATTATGAACGGTTTTTTATTACCTATCGGATAGGGGTATTTATGTTTTAATCGACTTGGCAGGTTTGTATCGATATCGGTATCGGTACCGGCAACTGAAGTAACACGGGAGGGTTTTAGAGAGAAAAAAAATGACGCAATGGTGTGGCCTCGCAGGTTTTGAACCAGCAAACTTCTTAAAAGATTCGGGGCAGGGATCATGACCTTTTCTAACAAACTATTTTCCTTACGCACAAGATTAAAACAGCGACAATTCCATTCCGCCCAATACCTCTGACCGCAAGCCCATCAGTGCTTACTCTAAGTGCATTTTAAAATAAAATTGGGCATGCGGATATCCTTCCCTTTCATGTTTCCCTTCTTTCTCTTAAAAGAAAAGGTTCGTTATACATTAACTGAATCGGGTCGAACCCTTTTCGGGTCTACAATAATGCAAAAAAAGAACTAATGAAAGCGCATTGTATTGAGGGTCTCTTTGGTTTTATTCAAATAGTGTCCCATCATTTTGTACATGTTTTATAAAAGATCTTTGCATCGCGTGACATAAGAGTGAGTTCCCTTAAAAATCATACTGAAGCTTTACATTGTCATCTAAGTTATTCAAACAGCCAAGAATTAGATTCGGAGCTAAATACAATATTATTAAGGCGCTGAGAGGAGGCCAATGTTCTAACTACATTTGTCTTTAAAAAAAAAACTAACCTAACCTAGCCAGTCATGTGTACTGCCGACAGAAGTGAAAACTTAAAACTGGTATTAGTGCCATCTATATTTGAGGTTACAGCACCACGGCGCGCGGTGACGTAAATCCATAAGTGTACGCTCTAATAAAAATCACTCAACGCGCCTAAAGAAGTTTTCACTTCAAAAATTGCTAAATCTATACAGTTTGTGGTAGAGGAAAACATTTGTGTTAATCGTAAACAAAAACACGTTATGAAAAAAAAAACTATTGCATATTAGCGGTAAACTAACCTTTTACCTTGAGTTCCAATCCAAAATATTTGTATTAAATATCAACCTACGTTGGTATTTAATTAAAAAAGTCTTATTTGAATGCAGAACCTGGTTGTTTTTTTATTTTCGATTAATCAACTCATTTTTGAGGAAATAGATGATAATTTCTTCTTATTTTGCAAAATATTACAAGCGTTGTCCTACAGTGACAGCGCTTTAGCTCTTGTCAGCGTCTTAAATAAGACTCAATACAGAACTCAAGTTATTTAAATTACTTTTTACTACATTATGAAAATGAAGGTTCATTTGGAGTGTTTTAAATAAGGGAATTTGTTTTAAAATATTTAAGTAGGTACTTTAATTTAATACCTCGTTATTTCGGTAAGTCTTACTTAGCTTGTTATCCTTTTTAATAGAAACAATCAAAATCAAAATATTTTATTTCACTTAAACATGGTTCTTATGAAACGTTGGAAGCTAGGTGCACGGTACCAATTGATCGTTTCCTATGGAAATGAGCCGGCAAGAAACCCCACGGTTATTCTTTTAAAGTAAATGGCTTTAACAATGTTTTCAAATTACGGTGTTAATAGGTATGAGAGGACAGTGTAGGCCTGTCTACAAGTACCTACCAGGTACTTAAAAAAATAGAAAATGGTCTACAAATCATTTTTTTATGAACAACAGCATAAGAACCATTACATTATTATACCTAGGTTATACACTGTTTCTTCACGAAAAGATGAAGCTACATACAATTTCGATAGAAATGGGCGCCTACTTAGTTTGTTTGTTTGTTAATCAATCGAGCTTGACTAACGAAGGGAAACTGACTAACCTAATTAGTACACATTCTTTGTGTATAGTTTGACTTGACAGTATTCCAAATACCTATTAGTAAATTAAGCGTTTGTCTGTATGTTCGTTTCTTAAATACATAAAGAAAAATCACATTTTCAGAAAACTTCAAGCTTTTAAAAATCGTGGTTTGTCATCATATTGTGTTTCGGAAAATTCAATTTTATTAGGCTTATTTCACCAAATGCAAATAATGCTCAGGCATCTTTAGGGCGCTGTGAATCGATCAAAAGACTCCATATATCTGTGATAACAGAGTTTGGAAAGGTCAAAGATTGTGTAAATTTATTTGGTCGGAGCTGGGAGAAGAAAAAAACAAGCGGCAAGGGTAAAACAATTAAACAGTGCTATATTACGGATTGATGTTACATAAGGCTCTGTTATTCTAACATAACAATATACTCGCTTCCAGGAACATCACAAGAGGTGACTAATGAACTGTGACGATACCTGTAATAGTATGGCAATGTTGAACTATCTTCAGTAGTTCATTGTTCAGCCATAGAGATACTTAGGTACCTACATACATGAGTTCGTTTGTGCGTATCTATATTAGAGATGATTCACGCGACTTAACTTAAGAGGGAACAGGGCGTGCGATACTCCATACAAATGTATTCTCCTTTTTTCTTCCTGAATAATGCCTCCAGAGCAATCTTTTTTCATAAAATCAAAGTATTATGTAGTCACGTCCATGTTATTTCCTTTTTTTCAGCAACTTATCGGTAAAGAAAACATGACCCTCCAAAAATTACAAAAATATGCCCCATTTTTACCGCCGTGATTAGAAGAGTACCAGACAAATTTGAAAAGTTTTTAACATAAGTGAAAATGATAGGAACCTAGACGTACTCTTTCTTAAAATTTTAATGTAAAAAATAACTGAATCGGTTCAGTTTTCGAGGAGAAAAAAGGGGAATACGAAACGTCGATTTCGTCAATTTTTATGTGATATAATTGGTCTGAGCTGTAGCTATCCCTATTGCACTCTACGGGGGCAGACTTGAGGTAAGAAAACGGCAATAGTTTCTTCAAATACATATTTTTCAAATTCCTCGCAGCCCCTGTTCCCTCTTAAGTAATTCTCTAGTATTTTTTATTTTACCTCTGTATACTTGTACGTAATTTATATATATTAGTGTTAGATGTATATTATATTGAAGTAATTCTCCTACTTTAATTCAATGTAGGTAGAATTTATGTGAAAATTGTTAAATAATTAACATTTGTTTCACATTTAAATGAATTTAATGCAAGGAACTGGCATATGTATATATATCAAATACAAAATTGCTTGAAAACCTTACTTTATCTATGCAAGGACCCATGAACGGTTGGTTTAAATATATTTCTCATTAAATTAAGGCTAAAGTGTGGCATAAATATAAAATATATCTATTTTATGGAGGCGTGGAAGTGAGCATTAACGGAATATAATTATGAGGTCCAATAAAATCGGCGTTTGGCACACTTTACGACTGTCTCATAAACGGATTTAATTATCTTACTTGCGTGCTGACGTAACATAACGAAATTTATTACAGTCCCTGCTTACATATTTATTATTCGTACATATTTGATGTGCATAGATCTGTTTACAGTGCTCAAATAAGCCTTTGATTGTTTCCACTGCCTTTCGTGAACTTTGCCTCCTACAAGTACTGTAATATAAATAACCTACCTACCTACCTGTAGGTAATTTGGAGTCATGCTTAAGTATTTTTCTTGCATTACATAACACCTAATCTGTGAGTATGTAGATTTTCTATAATTAGATACTTGCACCCAGAACATGTAACATGGACAAAATCAAACTGGTTGCTAATTTAATTGTATAATATTATTTTTTATACATTGATTTTACGTTCTGTGATTACTTGAACTCACACACTGACTTATTAGTATTACTTACACATATATTATATAATTAATGTATACAAGATATTGTGAAAACATTTTAAAAGAGTAACGGTGGAGTTTCTTGCCCATTCTTCTCCATACGAAAACTACCTTTTGGAAGGGGCAACTAGAAACAATTCTTTTTTTGTAAATTTTGACGTTCAAAAGTGCTTTTATGTGCCTAATTGAAATAACTAAACTAATTACTTTGACATGCTCGTCTACTTCAAAATATATTTTGTTCTGCTGTACAAAAATAGTTTTTTTAAAAATTTGCTAACTGTGTTTTGGCAGAAAATAAGTGTAATTAATAACAAGCCACTTAAAACTGTACATTCACGACTAACCCACAGCAAGTACCCACCAAATAATTACGTAAGTAATAGCAAGTAATTAAGTAAACATGACATTTCATACACACGACATATAGAGTAAATTAATAAAGCTAATATTCAGAAACAGTGCGTCGCTCAGTGCCTGTGGTTTTAATTCAGGGGTTAATTAAACATGCCCTCTATAGAGCGCTTTCAAGGAGAATCCCGAATATGTAATAAACATCCTGTTATCATTCGATTAATTTTCATGTCGAACTGTTTTTCACATGATGACAGAATATATTCCGGAATGTAATCAGTTTGAACGAAATTTGTCCATCACACTGCATACTTTTGAAATAAATCGGCTTATATACAAATTCTGTTTGAGTCTTTATGGAAAATTCTAACAATATAGTAGGTAAGGGTTTGTTTTCAGTTTAGCCGTATTTACATAATAAAGTTATGGGGACCTCATAAAGTAGGATTGGGTGACCATTCATAAACCCGACACCTATCCTTCATGAAAGGTCCTCCAATTTGTTACAACACACCAAACTAATCCCTTCTATATTTAATATTACGGTTCACTCCGGCCTACTTCGAATATCTCTTGCAAGTATTCAAACAATAAGTACATATTTACAGAAATATTCTACTTGACAAATGTAACAACTCCACTTTGCGTACTAAAACAAGTGAAGCGTGTATAATAAAGAATAAACAATATGGAGCCAAGTTCTCGAGATGTCGAGCGACACACGCGACATTAGCTTCACTCTGCAAATAAAAAAGAGAAAAAAACACTGTCGGAATTCGAGCAGTCAAGCATTATACTAGGTAACATGACATATAAGAGTTGGGGAGTTAGAGTGAACTTCGCATTACACTTACTGAGGGGGCTAAGTTCGCAGCATTTGACCTCTTAGTCGGCTCTCTCCGCCAAATAACACGATGTGTTGGAAAGCCTAGCTCCCCGCCCCTCACCCCGCGGGGAACCCATGAGGAAGTTTCTACCTAGCTTTAAAGTTAATTAAGTGTCGCTTCCCCACCCCTCTATGTTTTGTAAGATGTGTGGCACCCCGGATGGACTAGATTGGCAGTTTAGCTGCCTTAAACTTCTGCATAATTGTGTAAGCAGTACGTCTAAACTGTCACACTTAGTGCGCCATTTAACAAAGTAATTTTATAAACATTTTGAAACAATTATTACTGTCATCTAATTCAAATAGCTTATCTAATTCTCTTATAACAAAGTTTATAATTGTTACAAATCACTTTGACATTCTCTAAATTGCCTCATTAGCAGCGAGAGCAGTATTTACACAAATATCAGTAGCTAGGTTAATAAATTTACAAAAGATTTTCTTTTATTAAATCTAGTTACGGCGTAGACGAAACCTATTGTACTACTGGGAATGAAAAAGGTAAAGCCTTTTTCGAGTATGACAGCTGACGAATAAATCATCCAAATTGTGGCAACAATGAGCTCGGCCATAACCGGTTATTGTCTAGCCTGTAAAAAATGAGACGTACAAACGCTAAAGGTGAAAAAGCGAGTAAATAAAGTATACTGGTCGGGCTAGAGGTGAAAAATCACTGACAAACCATACAAAAATCATTCAAGTTAACGGCATACAACGATCCGCACTTCGGTCGCTCGTGACCTGTGACTCCCCATTTTTCCTCCCCGGAGCGACAGCTAGGCCTCTGTGAAAACAAGCAAAAATGGAAGTGAAAAAGAAAAGCCAACCGCGCTCCACTGATATTGAAAACGAGAACAAGCACTCTGTGATTCTTTCCAACACACAATAGTCTGTGTTAACTGAGCTTCAAGTAGACTTACGATACTCCATACCAGGTTACACACTAGAGCTCTTTGTTGTGTGAGTATCTTTTTATTTTATCGATGGTGTGAACAGTGCTCAGGCACATTATTTATGGTTAAAATTCTCATTTGTAAACGCTTTTCTTAGTATTTTCTTTAATTGATTTTGATCGAATGACTAAAGTTAAATTCAAAGCTTTTTCAAACATACCTACTAGGATGAAATTGAACTATAAAAAAGGAATCCAAAGTGAGTAATTAAACCAAAACAGCCAAAAACATGTATTCTTTATTCGCACCCTTTTCCTCTTCGTGATGGAACACATTAAGACAATCGGGCTGAACATTTTTTCCGAGGGCACAGCGTAGTAAGTACGCGTATTAGTGATACGGGGTACGTAGGGTTATCTCGGGAAATCCGACATCTCCGGCGGATGCTGCCTCTGTCTGTACCCTGATAAGTACCCCTACCGCGGGCTGCGATACAAGTGAATAGATACGATTTTGGGTATTTCTGCGTTTGTTGGAATTAGCCGGTATTATGGCTCGGCACTTATAACAAAGCTGTTGAAATTGGCTTTAATTTGCTCGTTTTTATTTTGCGATTTAATATCTAATAGCAAAAATGACAAATACAAAATAGAGAAAATAATCTTTTCAACCGACTGACCCAGAAGGAGGGTATCATTTTTTGAGAGTATGTATGTATGTCTATTTCTTTTGCGCGCTCTGTAGCCTAATGGATTTAAACATTTTTTTATTTATTTTTTAAAAACGTTGCCCCGCACTAGGAATTTTCTCTTGTATCGTGGGTGCGTTTACAAACATTTAAACTCACATACACAAACAGCCAGACCCGGAACAACTACTTGCAGGTCATACAAATATTTGTTCCGTGCGGGAATCGAACCCGCGACACGCAGTGCAGCAGTCAATCGCTTAACCACTGCGCCAACCGTGCAATCAACTGTCAATTATGAGGTGTTGTTAGATTCGTCTTAATTCTATATGATATTTATATATTGCATCTGCAAATACAAAAAAAGGGGGCAGGTTTTTTTAAATAATTTACAACAATATTGGTGCCAAATAAAAGCTAGTAATGAGTATATATTTACTTATAAAACTAGAGCTTGAAATAAACCAAATTATTAAAAAAAAAACTAAAAACCCGACTGCTAAACTACATAACTGAAAAGAAAAAAAAAAGCATTGTAATCTATAGAATTCTGGTATTGCAGGTGGAAACAAAATTAAAAAAAAATAAGAATCAGCACATTTCGAACGTCAAAATTACATAAGACAGTCCCTAAAAAACGCCCGCCCTTCACCACTTCCTAATGCTTTAGGTGGGAAGAAGAACTGGCGCAAACTCCCCAGCAGCACTGTGGTCCATACAGATATAGAAAACAAAAAAAAACTTAAATATGATGTAACTTTTGTTTGTGTCTGCGATACCAAAATTCTATAGATTGTTTTTCTCTTTCCAATTTTGTGTTTTTGCAGTCGGGTTTTTTGTTTTTATTAATTTTCCAATGAGCTTGCCAAGAATTGAGCTGAGAACAAAGGTTATTTTACAATTAAAACTAGAACTAAAATAGATAACGAAAACAATATTAAGATTGAAAGTAATCAAACATCCTATTCATTACTTCGAAAACATTACAAAATTAAGTATTTGTTTTTCAATGTTGTTGTACTTGTAACAAATTAATTTCCATAACAAACAACTTGAAAAAGCGGCTACAAAAGTTATATTCAAAGGGCTTCATGAAACAAAAGTTTGATTATTTAGTCGTAAGTTCGTGACAAAATTCAATGAAAATGTAGAACATGAATTATAATAGTTTCATGGCGGCGTTAACGAGTCTGCGTCGGAAAATACTCTGTTAAATAAATTGTCTCAGATCTTAATTAAGTAGTAAAATTGAGTACCTACAAATATAAATAATACTTTAAATAATAATATGAACATTTATGTTTTGAAATTGTATTTTGAAATTGTAGAAGACAATGTTTTTTCGTATGATTTTTTATTGTAGAGGAATTTAAAAGCCAATGAGCACGGGGTCTAACAAATAATTAAGTCATAATACTTATTGTAAAAAATGCCGAATGAAGTTAATGTTGTAAAGAAAATGAAGTTAGTCAAATCTTTTGTCAATAAAGTCATAATTTACAGACTCCTTAAAATGATCAAATTAAGTATCGATAGAACACCATTTGATTATCAACAGCATCCGCGTCTTCAAGAATATCAATTACATAATTAAAATAAATTCTTCTTCCTTTATATTTTATCTGGAAATACTCCACAGGACATCAGACAAGAGCTTAACCCTACGAATTCAGCGAACTCTAAATTGGTATCAAAGATTCATCAAGGGGCTTTTTGTTTTTGAAGGGTTTCAAAGAAAAGCCTGAGTCTGATGTTTACCAAGTCTATTGAATGTCAACCCTACGCAGCCTGGCTACAAGAATCTACCTCTCCGTTTTGTTTCAGACACTTGATTATCGTAACTTCGGTTCTCCATAAATTTTTAGTGACCAACTTTGCGGGACTGAATTGATTTTCTGTTTCATTTAATAAGTCAAATAACGCTGGTTAACGAAGCAGTTTGACTGCGAGTAAATTACCAACGTAATCAGAGATTACTAATTTAAATTTTCTAGTTAGTGACCTAGCTACTGTAATATTATAAACTGCCCGATATTCGAAATTCTTGATGGAGTTAGAAAATGTATATTTTAAACCTGATATTTCTGTCTCTATTTCTAATAATTATTAGTAATAGGGGAATCATAACGTTGTGGATGACGATAAGGATAAACAACAATATGTACAGTATGTACTATGTACACTGTGTACATCTAATAAGGATAAGGTTGCCTCATGTAGTGAAATGTATTATGTTTTCAATCATGGAATTGAAATTGAGCAGAATACATGAATTTCAATTTGCTTTCACGCATATGAAGACTTAATCCATTTATACAGACATTGTGAGGCCTGCCTTTTGTCTTGACGGGGCGATGTCGACGACAGGTCTAGAAGCACGCGTCAGCTGACGTAGAATGGCATCATAGACAAAGCGGCGATTTGTTCAGTCCACACACACTGGCTTCGCGCCAGACACCCATTCTTTGAGCTTTACACCACTATTCCATTATCCTAATAGACGCTGGTATGGAGAGCGGATGCATGGCGCAGTTACAGGGTTAATTAATGTGCACCCGCGGTATTATTTTACACTGAAACTAGGCTCTCGTTGCAATGCCTACTGTCGTTTCACTCCCAAGTGATTTTCACGCCACATTCCGCTTTGTAACGAAGTTTTTGGAAGTGTCCCCAAACATGTGAATCGACTTAGCGCGGACTGTTTCTGTTTTTTTTTTCTTTTGTTTTAACACAGATTTGCTTTTGTTTTGAAATAGTTTTTGGGGTAGTATTACGCAATACTGTTAATAAGTAGAGATCGCAGTTGTGTGCAAGTAGTGACAAGACTCTTGGGTCCCGAGCACCATAATAATCCATTATCCTCTGGTTGACTCGTACGACGTGCACGGCATGAGAAACTAAAATCTTTGCTTTCCTTGATATACCAAATATTGGCATAAGCTTGGTATTAAATGAATAGAAGATAGATGCGTGTAGGTAGGGGAAACTTTCGTAGGTATTATCGTTAACTAAAATCCACAAAATCGGCCTTGATATAATTTCAAGGGAATGTGTGATACATGCCTTTGAAATTAAATGACGACAGTGAGAAATCTATCAACAAATTTTTGTAATTTTAAAATTTATCGGTACTAATATTACGGCTTTTATATTGAATATTTCATGGTTATTAATGAAATATTTAATCCTGGTGTTCACTCATGAATGCTGTTAAACGGTTTGTTTGATTTAATCATTTAATGCAATTTGTATCGATTAAATAATCACCTATCTATTATTAAGTTAGTAAGTAAAAATCTCACAGTGAAAACCTTGGTGAAGTGAGCTTGACTTGAAATGAGCTGTCAATATAGGGTCAATCCCTAGCATCAGATGGAATGCAACTCGTCCAATGCTGGACACAGGCCTCCCCCAAGCACCGCCATATCGACCGGTTCCGTGCTTCTAGCATCCATCAGATTCCTGCGGCCTTCACCGGGTCATCGGTCCACCTTGTGGGGGGGCCTTCCAACGCTACGTCTTCCAGTACGCGGTCTCTAACCAAGAACCTTTCGGCCCCATCGGCCATTGTTTCTGCGAGCAATGGCCCACTGCCACTTAAGTTTGGCAAATCTTCGTGCTATGTCGGTTATCTTGGTTCTTCTACGGATCTCTTCATTTTTACAGAATATACCGACTAGGAACTGGTTTATAATATGTTTTTTACCGTGATAGAGGCAGTAAACAAGGTGGAATATAAGTAGAAGTATAGATAAAAAATAACAATTGAGAGACAACTGTCCCTAATACAATTTCCATAGTGTGATCTTTTCATGTAAAAACTACACAGTAATCATATTATTTTCATACTCATATTCAATACAGACAGCGACACGGTATCATTCCCCTATGGTGTCGTAATACAAATTGTACCTTTCTAAATATATATAGCTAGGTATAAAGACCGGTGGAGTTAAGCTTACGAAAATTTAAATGCCCTAGACTACTCTAGAGAATGACGGATTGGAACATATAACACAATTATATGTGCTCCTGAAGTGTAACTATGTAACACATTATAATTTGCCTTTGTAGAAGAGTAGTTTAGAAGTAAAGTTACTACGTATTGAACATTTTTTGATTCTATTGTTATTACTTGCTTGTTACTCGTTGCGAGCGATAAGACCGAACAAGAGGCGAGAAATAATGAGCAATTTTACGCTAGTTAATTGTGGCACCATTATGCCTAATAGGTTGATGATAAACCATAAGCAGAGTCCGAAATAGGTAGTATTATACCTAAACTTTGAGGAAGTGGATAATACCTCCTCTAACCTACAATAATAATGGTATATAAAGATAATAAAGAGTGCGCTATGTAATGCCAGAGGGCGTACTAATAATGAGAACCAGTATCTAATCGGAATTCACGTAGGAGAGCGTCTTAAGTCGGGAAGAATAGGTAGGTATGTTAAGTTTTTTGTCAAAAGCAGCATAATTACTTTTTATAAAAGCGAAATGAAAAACCTTTTACCTAATAAACATTAAACACGCTTCTTGACTCAAAGTAATTACCATTTACCAAAAACATTTCCACTGATTTTAAATTTTTAAACGTAAATTTTCTTACGTTTGAGTTCGCGTCTGGCCGTGTCTTTCCGGCGTAATGACGAAATGATTAAAGTATGAGCGTTCCCGTGGCTCCTCAGTTTGTCTACCCTCAGTCCCCTCACAGAAATAAGCGCTGTGGCATCAAGAAAATTTATTGACGGAAAGGGCTGTCGTCACGACAAACGCACCAAAAGAAAATTTTATTATAAACCGCGTTTTTTCCTGTTCTCAGAATTTCACGTTATTCATAGCAAGAGTTATTATCTCATACGATATTGAATAAACAACTCCTTCATGCCTGTTGAGTTATTTGAGAAGGAAATTATTTTTTTATCTGGCAATGTGTTTGAATGTATTGTATTAAGTGCGTACTAACGATGTTAATGCCTTTCACGACAGAATACACGAGGGCCTTTTTGAAGACTAATGAGAGTGCTCGCGAATGAAAAAGAAAAAGGAATTTACTGAAAGATGGAAGTGGAATGCCGATTTTTTTATTCATATAAGAAGAAATAGATCAGAACAGTAGTTTATTTTATTAATTCCGTCAATCACTCGCAATTATACTACGCTGACAACCTTTACTATGTGATATAATGGGGGGTCTGGAGTTCTAAAATACAGGCTTAGGTTTTAAACTCCAGATCTCCCACAAATACCAAAATTTGGCAAAATACCTGTCAACTTAATAAGAACGTAGTTTGTGGAGATAAACATAATTTGATTTAAATATTTATATAATTATGACATGTGAATTAACTGTTTAAAGCAAGTCCAAATGTTTGTTTCGATGTGCAGAAATCTAAGTAGCAAGCGGAGTACAAAACTATACATAATTTAAAAATGAACATTTATATCTCAAAATACAAACAGCACTGGAACAGTCCTGTAATTGCTAGAGACTCGGAAAATGATTCCGCGTCCAACGTCACTCGGAAAGTGCAAAATGGAGCGAAACAATTAGTGAGACCGCACAATACATTGTCATATCTGACTAACAAGCGCTTAACTCAGCGAAAACAGCGCATCACACCAAGTAATAAAGTCTTAAACATAAATCCAGCGTTATCTCCAGTGGCAAACGTATACGCACAGCACAGCTATGAAACGAACCCAATCTGCATAAATTTGCAGTTGACCCTGTTATAATACTACACACAATTTATGTACACGACAAATTTGATGCCATTTTGCTTCGCGAACGGTTTGAAATGATTCTGTACGTGAACTTCGTGCTCGTTGCCAAACTTGTTTACGCTGGATGAATTTTTATTGAAATCAACTGGCGTTTTTACATAAATTGAGGACAGGCTTATTGAGTTAGCTTTTCGACTTTGTCGATAATAAATTGGTGTAACGATCGCCTTTCAATTGAAAAAAGAACTCCGCATTGTGCTCATACTTGCATACTCGGCAGATTTGACGTTCCATTTTCAAATAACATTCTCTGTTTTTTATCGTTGGATGACGCCATCTTTAATTCTACCGTTTAAAAAAAAAGATTAACGCTATTCAAATTTCAGGCTAACAGATTCATTTTCCATTTAAATATTTCCCAATTTAGAGCTTTTGTACCGTCAAACGGACAGGGCGAAGGAAAGAGAGCGAAAAAGAACAGTTATTGTCAAGTTCAATGTGTCTAATATTACCAGTATTATAAAGAATTTCGTTCAAGGTTAACGTTTTTTTACTTTTAATATTACGGGGGAAGAAAGCAGCTGAGTCACGTTTACCTTGTATGCCCGGGAAAATGAACAAAAAGGGGAAAAGATTTTAAATTTACAAATGCAGCCAGACTATTTATTTACATTTTCAATCTTAGTTCATTTGTTTTAACTACGAGTATAAAATTAAGAACAATGTTTTGTTCAAATGTGTTCCTTGCAAACGGTAATATGGCAAATAAACGTATTTTATTTTTTAAATGTGATTTGTTTTTTATATGATAGTCCTTTCGAATTTCCGCCATGGCAACCAATCTTAGCGGAGACCAGCCAGCGGGAGATATTATAGTGCACAAGTGTGTGTGAAAGACAGGTGCACTCTCTCTTCATTCCTCACTCTTATAGTCCGATGGAACGACAGTCCGACACGACCAGAGAGAGATCAGGCGCAGGACCAACGGCTTAACTTGCTTTCCGAGGCACGGGGGTATCACCCGCCAACTTCCAAACTCCGGGCTGGTACTAAGAAAATCCTAATGGAAAAATCCAATAACCGTCAGCAGTCGCGTTTGCGACAAAAGGGGCAGTAATTTTTTTTTTAAATTATAATCTTTATTTATTTAAGGGATTTTTGTACATACGCGACGATGTCAATCCCATCGTGCTTATACAAATAACGACTAACTCCTCAACTAAATTAACTAATCTTAGTCACACAAAACTTAACTTAATCTAATTTCTTATCTAAAAAAGTAGACGTAGGCTTAGCTAAAATACCATGAAACATTCCAATGTCCATTACCGACAATTTCATCGAGTTGAGAAGTGAGTTTCTTTTGCTTGTATATCGGACACATTCCACCAACACATGCTGTGCATCCTCTGTTTTACCACACACCTCACAGTTAGGAGAGTCTGATTTTCTCATGAGATAAGCAAAATTGTTTAGTGGAATATAAATTATAATACTTAGTAGACTAAAATTATTAATGGACATACGAAGCACACCTAAGCAAAGCTAAGTGGAAAAAGAACGGATGATCACCTGTAAAAAATGCTGAGCAGTTTCTTTCAAGTAAGTAATGTTAAAAGAATAAATTATACTATCATGAATAGTGCAATAAATATTTTTCTTATACAATTTGTATGATTTCAGTTTTATGCGCTAAGGGCATTAACTGCTTCACTAGATGCAGTCGTTTGACTGACTGTGATACTAATTTGAATACTCGGAATTTATTTATCAAATTGAATGTTTGCAGCGCAATAATTTAGTTTTCAGCGTCAGCTGCCACCATCAACATCGGTTTATGTACTGTGATGCATTTTCACGTTGTTATGACAGAACATAAAAACTCTACAGATACTAAAATGTTCGTCCTATTTTTGTATGCACGGCGGTAATATTATTTCACTACTTGTCCGTCGATATTTTATTCAATTCGCATTTTATAAGTAAAATGGAAGAGTTACAAAAATATTGATGATTACCACTTTTTTCCGTAGGTTCAATTATTTTAATAATTCATGTAAATAAATATGTTTTTTTTTAAATTATTATAAAAAAAATGTTCTAATAAATAAGCCACTGTAACGTCCCTGCTAGGGCAGGTACATTAAATAAAACTAAATAAAAGGTACAGGTTGTATATTAAATAACAAGGTGATTAAGTAAACTCCAGCAGTAAGCTAGCGTGTGTTCGCGATATCGAGCGCGTGTAAATTTCTAGCCCGCCTAAAGAAAACCACTATCCTGGTAGTTCCAAGCACGAAGGTGACTGGTGGCAGCCATGTAGGTAGTTCCGTCCTCCAACGGCAGATAGGGCAGCTCGAAGGGTTGTCCAGCCACAGCCCTCGCAGCGGCGGTGATATAATAAATTCCGCTACGGAAGATTTTTTTTTTCTTTATTACAGAATTAATTGATTATTATAAATAAATTAACCAATTTACCGACATAGCTTGCAGAGTAAGCTAATTGAAGTGGCTGGCCATGTTTGTGGAAGGACCGATAGTAGGTGGAGTAGACGAGTCCTGGAGTGGAGAACGCGTATCGGCAAGCGTAGCATGGGACGCCTTCCAGCTAGATGGACCGACGACCTTAAGGTGGCTGTGTCAGACTGGATGCGGAAGGCAGAAGACAGGGTGTGGTGGCGCAGCCTAAGAGAGGTCTATGTCTAGCTGTGGCCTGCGACAGGCTGAGTTGATTGATTGAATCTTGAAATGAAAATCGTGATGAGTCCATTCATTAAAACAACAGCCTCTTTTCACAAAAGTCTCAGAAAACAGTGAATATGTTAAAAATCGTAGTTAAATTATTTACCTGCACGTAAAGCTACATGGCATTAACTTTAAAGTTTTTTAGTTTTTCTATCATAAACAATCTTTCATCTTTAATAAACACGCCGCTTGTAAAAATTCTAAGGAAACAAGTTTAAGTAAAAGTGGAATTAAAACCTCATCTCAAAGAAAATTAAACCGCGAATAGTTAATGGGTCTTAACTCGATTTCGAAACGCTAACTTTGTCGAGAGCGAGTCGTTGGCTTCAATAAGATTCAAGCAAGTTTGGTAAAATTTGCTTCCTTTTAAAACGGTCCGCCATTTAACCATCGCGGAGAAAGCACTCAAAACAAAACTGGGGCGCTTTTATTTTTCACGAGATCCCTTCTGGATGGTTTGCTTGTAAAAAAAATAATTGTATTGTTATTGTTCGAGTTGGAGGACATTACACCTTTAGGTATTTAAAATAAATTCGTAGAGAAAGGCAATTTGTTTAGTTAAAATGTTACGATAGCTTTTGTTCTTTATGTAACAGCTATTTGTTTTGTTTATGTTGATAATGCTAATTATCGTTATCATGCTAACTACAAATTGTCCATAGACAACTGCTATCAATACACCTTTACTTTTGTTCTTTATGTATTAACAGGTTTTTGTTTTCTACTGCCATCAATACGTCTGTTAGTTTTGTATGCCACAGTCAATAATAAAGTTCTCTGCTCCCTACTAAATAATAGTTGAGCAATAACTTTAAAAAAGAAACCGAACTCCTAACAATCTGCACAAAGAGAACATCTCTGGATGATGCCAAAGTTACAAGATGGCGTCGACATGCAAGTTGTTGTTCATTAGCATTGAGCGCACATTTAAATTAACATCTCTAATATTTTAATTAACTACTGAAACTTCAGTTTTATTATTCAAAAGTTTTGCATTCGCTTGTCGCTTTATATCAAGCTTGTTCATTCAAAACGTCTTATATTAATATAAAAGTCACCCTATTAACATGCATTCAAAAAGCAAAACCATTTAGAAATGGGAACCAAGAGGAATATATTACTAGCGTGGATTTGCAAGTGGCTTGTAAGTACGTAAGGAAAAGCATTTGTGGCTAAAGGGCCATTTAATTAACGACGAATCGTCAAAGAAAACCTTATGCGGTCTTAAAAGGATACACTTTATAAAATGTTGAAGAATCGACTGTAAGAAGTAAGAATTAAAAGAAAATATATTAACATAACAACACGCCTGTATCCCCCGAACGGTTAGGCAGAGGTGTACCTATAGTACACCCACATTTCGCCAGTTATGTTTAAGTCCCATGTAATAGGGGGCGACCCTATTGTCACCAAATGGGCACAGACTCCAGGCCGCTACTGAGAGATCCCAGATGGAAAAACCCAATAACACTTTGCCCGACCGGGGAATCGATCCCAGGACCTCATGCTCTGCAGTAGCGCTTGCGACTACTAGACTAACGAGGCCAATTAAAAACACATTACTGTTGTGTAATTAATCTTTTGTCCATTCTTTTAAATAATTAGGCGTGTTAATGTCAATGTTTGAATTCTTTTAGCTGAAGAATGACAAAGCAATTAATATTATTGTTGGCTTCCTTAATAAGTGGCTTATAAGGATTTCTTGGAAAAACTTCAGTTACGTTTCAGTTAATCTTGAGCTTAAGGAAAATATTGTAATTCTTGGTGTATCTGATCTTTGCTGAGCGGTTTAATGTTACAGTGAACTTTTATTTCGTTGTTTACAGTAATATATTACAGCTCGTTTTCTAAGGTAAGTTGCGTAAAAAATTAGACAGCAAAATACTCTCTCCCGACGACGGTATGAGTAGAGGTGTAGGAGTGGGTACACTCACCTTCTACCAGTTACACAGGTTAAGTCTCATATTATAAAGAGTGAGCCTGATATCTATAAGATAAAATGTGTTATCACTATGTCCAATGGTGTCGTATGGTTCGATTCCCAGGTTGGGCAAAGTGTTATATGGAATTTTTCGGTAGCAGCCCGAAGTCTGGATTCGTGCTCGGTTGATGACAATAAGCTCGCCCCCTATTACATAGGACATAAACATAATTGGCGAAATGTGGGTGTACTATAGGTACACCTCTGCCCAACTATGCGGGGAAACAAGGCGTGATGTTGTATTACCTGTGCCCGAAACTTTTTACTTAAGTTGACGCAAATGCTTAGACCAGTTTCCATCTAAGCTAACGTGTGACTCCACAGACCACATCGCGATAAGCGTAATGACGTCATCCGCCATTCGGCTTAACTGTTATCTACAGGTAGGGAATGCAGTGATATCACTTCCCGTTTTATAAATAGTTATAGTTCAGTCTCTCGTCCAACGGGCATCGAAAGGTCATCGCAATGAATATTTATGATAACTGAAAGCGAGATGAAACCAAACGCCATTAGGTTCCATAATTAGGTAAGGTTAAGTTAAATAATTCAGCGAGAAGTGGTGGCCCAGTGGTAATGGCCGCCACTTACTAAATATAAGTCATAGGTTCAAACCCAGACAGGCGCTTTACTTTGTGTTAATTATTTCATCACCACTGCCCTCAAAACGGTTAAGAAAAACATCGTGAGGAAACCATGTCCTAGAACCAAAAATTCGAAAACATGTGACATGATCTACCAATCCTCAATGGGCCCACGTGGTGGATTACGGCCCACTCCCTGTCACCGAGAGGAGGCCTCTGTCTCAGAAGTGGTAACATTATAGGCTGATTATGCTAAACGCCATTAATGTGTGGCGGGTTTCCGCTTATCGATTAGGATAATTATATTTTTCTTCACAAAACGCATAGAGAACAAAGAGAATCAATAATCGATTATTCTACAAAATGTCTGACTCTTCTTTGATGCAGTGGCGTTATTGTAAGACAAGTAATTTAATAACGTTTACGGAATAATTTTCTGGGGCAACTCCACTGACAGAGACATTGCTTTTAAAGCTCAGAAAAAATGCTTGCGATCGTTTAAACAATTACAATTGATTGATAGTTGTAAACCATTATTTAAGGAACTTAGTTTGCTCACTCTACCGTCTATGTATATATATGAAATGGGAGTGTTTGTCCGCTGTAACCTGCATTTATTTGAAAAACTGCGCTCTCGCCGTTATCAGAATACCATTCATGTTACCTCTCATAGAACCGCATTTTTCGGCAAAAGTGTGCTAGGTATGGCCCCAAAAATATAACAAAGAGTGTATGGGATCCTTTAAGAGGTCCTTGTTTAGATTCCTTTTAGATAGATGTCACTACTCCATCACTGAGTTTACTACTGATAAACAGAGGTATGACGATTCCGACTTGCTCATTAAACACTTATAATTTATTTATTGGTTAAGTATGAATGTGTTTATTTATCTAAAATTGAAATGACCTGTTTACCTGACATATTTTAAATTGTATTTTTTTATCGTAATTGCTTGTTTATGTTAATTTTGTACGCCATATATTGGCAAAACATAGTACACATATTTTAGACTATATACTATCTGTAACCATACCTATGGGTAATTCACTGGGTCTAAAAGTAAAAATGGGTGTTCCACAAGGCTCGATTTTGGGTCCTTTCCTCTTTTTAGTTTATATTAATGATCAACCCCATTTATTAAAAAACCAACCACAAATGGTGTTATTTGCTGACGATACTTCAGTAATTTTTAAGATAAATAGACGTGCATCAAATCTTGACGACGTAAATAACGCCCTACTGCAGGTCCAAAATTGGTTTACTGCAAATAATTTAGTATTAAATGGGAAAAAAACGAAATGCATAAGATTTGCTTTACCGAATGTTAAAAGTAGTGATTGTGATATAGTATTGAATAGGGAGAAACTAGAATTCGTTGATAAAACTGTTTTCCTGGGGATCACGCTCGACTCAAGGCTGCAATGGGGTCCGCATTTAACATCTCTTGCAGGACGGCTAAGTTCAGCAGCATATGCTGTAAGAAAAATCCGTCAATTTACTGATATAGATACCGCAAGGCTAGTCTATTTCAGTTACTTTCATAGTATCATGTCTTACGGTATTTTACTATGAGGACGGGCTGCAGATATCGACTCTATTTTTATTCTGCAGAAAAGAGCCATTAGAGCAATATATTGCCTCCGCAGGCGCGATTCTCTAAGGGAACTGTTTAAAAACATTAACATCATGACGGTACCTACCTTGTCAATATATATATATGAAAACATCATGTACGTCAGGAAAAATCTTAATCTTTTCAGTAAAAGAGGTGAAAGACACAATTATAGTACTAGAAATAGGGATCAATTAGTTCAACCGGGTTTCAGACTGGCGAAAGTAGACTCATCTTTCATGGGGTACTGTTTAAAATGTTACAATAAAATACCTCCCCACATACTACAACTAAATGAAACTAAATTTAAATCTTGTATAAAACGCACACTATGCTACCAAGCATATTATAAGCTGGGGGATTATATAGGTGACAAAAATGCTTGGCTCAACGCTGGTCCAGCTCCACAAGGGCGCATAAACTAATTTAATTTTAGCATTCGAAAATATTGTCGGAGCTGCTGAAGATTGCATAAATTATCTTTGAATTGTATAACTTCAATCTCGTAGTATTATATAATTGCATAGCACATGTGTGAGCACTGTGACCATGTACCTTCTATGAAGCTACCATTTAGTGAGTACGTCTTTCATTGACTTGAATTTGCCCTGGTGGCTGAGAGTATGTCATGCTCACTCAAATGTCTCGCTGGTGGTGGCGTGTGTGTTGGATCGTTGAGTTCCCTTCAAAATGGTTGAGCTAAACGGTGCTGATCCATGCGTCATGTTCGTGAACGGGCGCCGTCAGTAGGGACTGGTCATCTCTTATCTGCCACGGCTTATTTTAATTTTTGAATTGTTTTTATCTTTTTATAACGGACGCTTTTTACGTGCACGTCTTTCTACATTGGTCTCACATGTATAATTTCAACATGAATGATGTAACCAATATTTTGTAACAACATTATGATTTAAAAGAGTGTCCGTGGAGTTTCTTGCCCGTTCTTCTCCATAGGAACCTACGCTTTGGAATGGGCAACTAGCTTCATATTTCTGACTGACTGACCCCTTGACAATTCAAAAGTTGCCAATTCAAATTTAAAGCCTGTAAATGGTTTAATTGAAATAAATGCTTTGAGTTTGAGTTTGAGTTTATGTTTAACAAAATAAATGATTGATTGATTTCATAATAATTAAAAGTGTAATTCGGTTTTTCGTCAGGAATTTCTCGGTAGCAGCCCGGAGTCTAGATCTGTGCCCGGTTGATGGCAATAGGCTCGCCCCCTATTAAATGGGACTAAAAAATAACTGATGAAATTTAGGTACACCTCTGCCCAACGCTTCGGGGTAAACAGGCGTGATGTTATGTGTTAAATAAAATAAGCATTTGGAATCATTGTTGATAGTGCTATCAGTAAAGCTATACACAACCCAACCTACACAAGGATTACATATACTGAGTAATGTTTAAAATTTTCAACAAAACAAATATTGTAAGCTTACTGATTTTTTAAACCACAAAGACAGATGGCATTCGGGGTGACCTCAACATTTGGTAAGCATAGGTATTCACCCTGGTCGAATGTAAATAGCGGTTCAGAAATTAAATTTGAAAAAATAAAAAGCGAAATGAAACGTGTGATATCATTGCAGGCTAAGGGAATGTGTGTGAAGTCGAAAATGAGTATGCAACTTTGATATTCGATTTGCATTTTTACATTTTCGACTGAGAACATTCTTCCCATGAGCGTTATTAGAGGTGATAAAAGTAAAGGACAATGCAACTTTTCCCTTGTGTTCTGGGCTCATTTGTATTACATGCTGCCCACACATAAAACCTATACCAACTACTAGATATAATTGGCGCTAGTAAGTTTCGATATGGCAACACAAAAATCGCACCACGGGAAGTTTTTTTTTTGAGGTGTACATTATTGTTCAAAAATCTAACTGAGACAATATAATTAATAAGCAAATTCCGTTGTGATTGGGACAATACAATACATTCCAGGTAGCGCAAATGCACAGTATAAAAAGCCATGTTTTTAGCAGTATGTATCTTTTTTCCTCTGCTTTAGATTTTTATGTCACCTTAGTAAAAAGTGATCGTATGAATGAGATATATAACTTGGTGTATGTTTCATGTTTGGGCAATAGCTTTTCATTATTGAGCCCAGTAAGTTGCATTATCCTTTAAGGGAATTGGCAGCACTGAAAGTTATTCTGTCTCTCGTTCTGAATGTGAAGGGTTTGAGGAAAATTCACATAATTATCAAATTTGTTTTCAAAACAATTTCATAATCAATGAGGCGTACAAACTGACGGCTGCACCATGGAACTAACTATTAGCACAGTATAATAAAGTAACAGTATTATATCTCGTCAGTGACCTTGACATAATTACCTACGGCCGTTCGGTAGATAAACGAAACGAGACTGTTGCGTACTGATATACACTGAGATTTCGAAGCGCGCTGTTTCGGCCGTTTTCTATAAAGATAACACTGTTACTTACTTAAACTGTGCTACTAGTCGGCTAGCTTTTCAGTCTCGCTATCTTATCAACCTCAGAACATAAGTTCCTATAATACTTATTAATGTCTTATAGGTATTTTTATTTTTTCATAAGCAGCAAAGTTTCTGCCAGCAACGGTACGCTACTCGTACTATGTAACCATGAAACAAAAAGTAGTACAGAAGCCAACCAAGAAAAAATACTTAATGATAAGCTAATAAAAAGCAACGAACAAAAGTTAAAGTATTAATTCGACAAAGATGGAAGTTGTTTCAGTTGTTTTTTTCCGGTGTAGCAACAGTAATTTTATTTCCCTAACTATTTAGGGAGAACTGTTTAATGAGTTCTTCACGCTAAAAAGGAGCGTCCGTTACGAGTCGCCCTCTTTCGCAATTTAAAACATTTAGCAGAAATTGTATTACTTTTACACCCATTTTGTAAATAGGTACGGCATAATAAAACCTTAATAAATCGAACACATTTTATTGTTTTAAAATATTCCATTTGTGTTAAAAACAAAGGAAATACGCGAAATTCAAAATAGAAGAAGCGAGCAATCGGCTCCATCTATTGACGCTTTGGGAAAAAAGAGGAGTTTTAATTGAACGCCCAGTTCCTGTGTAAAAGCTTTTAGAGAAAATAAAAATGAGAAAAATTAAATGCAAGCCGGTCTTTGCCGGGCGGTTTACACGCGGTACGCTCACAAAGCGGCACTTAGCTCGGCGCTTAGTGACCACCCTACAGGCCCTTTAAAAAAACTACGGTCAATAGCGAAAAGAAATTAGAGTTAACGACGACACTAAATGAGTACGTATGTTCTACGCTCAGAAGTTTCTGGAACATTCGGTAATTGAAATTTTTGTACAATTGTATCTTTTTTACAGGGTCGGCTTACAGCGTCTATTTTTTAATATTTCTCCTTAAGATTTTGTTGGTTATAAGCACTTTCATCCTAAAGTCAGTTTGATAAACTTGTAAAATAAATGTTAAAATCTTTATAGCTTCTCAGCACCTCCGAAAAAAGTACCAAACGATAAAATAAGTTCTATATTTTTTGCGCAAACTTTTTAAGATAAAGTAGACGCCACCACGTTGGTTTCGCAAAAAAAAAAAAAAACTAAACTCTTCTTTAATAATTTGGTTAGCTAATAGCGTTCACTTAGTAATGTCTTAAAATCTATTTTTGCTCTATAGCTTATTTATTAAGTGGCGTGCTGTAGAGTAGTACATTTGTTTTCTGGCCTAAATCATAACATCCAAGTACTTTAACTGGTAGTTGCAAGTCTAGTACTTGCGCTTATACGTGTTAACTTACTATACGTATTATAAGGCATATTCTCAGTACAACACAATTGGCTTTTCATTCCATAGAGATAGAATTTTTCAGTATTAATACAACCCATGGAATGTTCAACTTCCTATTCTATTCATAACTCTTCTGTTTACCTGAATCTATGTACGTGTTGGATAGAGGTACCTTTACTGGAATTTGTATACCCGCATCTTTCGTCAATATCTCTCTGTGATTGATAGCCTTCCGCATTCCATTCATTTTGTGTAATATATTACCGACTTGTATCGTAGCAACTGGAATCAGAGGTCTGGGTAACTCGTTCCCTATTAATAGATACTGAAAGATACGTGAATTATTAAATCTCAAATAGCCTTTATTAGCAATCTCAGTACTAGTTTTACAATTTATTTAAATTAAAGGTTTAGTCATCAGAAATCTCCTGATTGCTCTGTTCTTTTGCATAGGCCTCTGCCAGCCTTTTCCATAGCTAACGGTCGTGAGTTTTTCTCCTCTAGTCCGCAGTATTTTTCAAGTCGTCTTCCCATCTTTGAAATGGTATACCGTTCTGTTACGTTTTTGGCCCGTCTTCCGTTTTTACTCCTGGTGATATGACCTGCCCACTTCCATTTTAGTTGCGTCGTGAATTTTCATTAGGTACTAAAAAAAAACTCTCGGCAAAGGCCTCTCTGTCCAGTTCTCTCTATCTAGGGCTACTAAGGACCAACCTCGACTCCAGCTCTTCCGGTGTGGCGATGTATGAAAGAAGTGAATGTTGGATTAACTATACGCACTCACAATCAAACCCAATTTATTTGTCTATTCTGTCTATTCATTTTCTTCTTCCTTAACGTAATTCAAAATTCCGGACTGTCAGATTACCAAAGCGAGAGTGATAGTTACCACTATTTTGAAAATCACAAATATTCACAAGACGTCTACGAAAAAGCTATTACTCAACGACATTGTGACGTCTTAAGCTCGGTACAAGTATTAGTTTATGTATGTCACTCGTTTAGCCGCTTAGCGGAGTAGAAACATACAATAAATTAATATTAGTAAACATTAACGTAAGACATAATTATAAGTCACAGGTGACGTAGCATGAAGACGTTGTCACAAAATGGCGGCTGTTAGGATGTAATGTATACTGTAAAAGTGTATGTACATTACTTGCTCACGTATATTTATGTTAACAACTTTAATAACGTAAAATGCAGTAGTGAAAAAGTTTATTTTTACCCGACTACAGCGAAGCAAAAAGGAGGGTTCCGGTACATACCGGAACCCTCCTTTTTGCTTCGCTGTATGTTAATCTGTTCCCTCATAACTTCTAAACTATTGACAAATGAGGTATAGTTGGAAGCATCTTGATCGTAAAATTAAAATTAATATAGCGCCCTCTGGAGGGTGATTTCACCGTTTTATGCCCTAAAAGCTCGTGCAGACTGGCGCGACTTTAAGCGCGACATGACACCGGTAATTCTTCTACCGCGAAGTTTTCTTAGAAATTGTTTTATTACTGTCGCGTCGCGCCTGTTTGCAGGAGCCTTAAAACGACGTGTGACGCCGGATTTTTAATTTATATGTCTGTGATGTCTTGTTATACCTTTTTAGTTGACATTTTTGTCGTGGTTGGGTTTTAGTTTTTATAAATTTATTTTTATTTTACACTACACATATATCATTTTTGATATGTTTTGATAAGCTCGCGTTACAAATGATGAATCCCCATTTTACACTGTGCTATAATGAGGTCGACAATGGTGCACGCTTGCCTAGAAGTAACATAAGTAGGTACTCACTCGAGACTTCAAAGCTCACTAATTAAATAATATTCTCTTATTAAATAATGGGTAAAACATAACAAAACATCTCGCCTGTATTCTCCAGAGGGTTAGGCAGAGGCGTACCCATAGTAAACCCACATTTCGCCAGTTATGTTTAATTCCTATGTAATAGGGGGCGAGCCTATTGCCATCAACCGGGCACAGATATAAACTCCGGGGTGCTACTGAGAAATTCTAGATGGAAAAACCCAATAACACTTTGCCCGATCCGGGAATCGAACCCAGTAGCTCATGCTTGGCTGTAGCGATTGCAACCACTGGACCAACGAGGCAGACGACAAATATACCTACTATTAATTAAACGCATTTAGGTAATACTAATTGAGTGCGAGTAATTAACACTGAACTGATAGCGTTTAATTTGAGTGTTAGGCTACGCATTACATGAAATTTAACGATATACCTACTAAATGAATCCTAATCCTAACTTCCTAACTAATAATATTATTATCAAGTACTTATCTTTTAAGTAAAAATTATACTCATTTTATGTTGACGGCACGGTTGGCGCAGTGGTTAAGCGATTGACTGCAGCACTGCGTGTCGCGGGTTCGATTCCCGTACGGAACAAATATTTGTATGACCTACAAGTAGTTGTTCCGGGTCTGGCTGTTTGGGTATGTGAGTTAAATGTTTGTAAACGCACCCACAATACAGGTGAAATTCCTAATGTGGGCAATGATTTATAAAAAAAATAAAAAAATAGCTTTAATGATATGACAGTGACATAAAGGAAGACATGACATAATGAAAAAGAAATAAATGTAAGTTGATACAAAGAAGGCCACATATACATCAATTATAAATGCGAAAGTGAGTTTGTTTGTTGGTTTGTTTGTTTGTTTGTCACGCTCTCACGCTAAAATGCCCGAACGGATTTGGATGAAATTTGGCACATGGGTAGACCATGACCTGGAGAAGGATATAGGATATTCCTCTATCCCAATATTCCCTCGGGATCGCGCCGCCAAAATTCGTGGCCAGGCTCTTATGCGGGTGAAACCGCGGGGCGCTGTTAGTAATATCATATTTTTATTTTTGGCAGTAAATTTTATTTTTAAAAATCATTTTGTAGGTAATTTTAATAAAATACAATTGAGATACAATTGAATAAAATTTTCTATGTTTTATTTTTTTCTTATACATTCTCATCCACAACTAACTATTTACACTTGGAACCAAATTTAAAGACAAACAGTAACTAACTTACTATACAAATAAAAACAAACACAAAATGAAGTTTAGGCGTCGAAGTACTCGTCCACGTCGCTGTCATCCGCAAACGTGTCCAGAAGACTGCGTTGCCACGTTGAGTGGGAATGCTAATTCTTTGGGTAAAGAACGAGGCAGCACTCTGGTCAGCCGAAGTGTCGACGAGTCGGCGAGAAATTTCTTTAAAAAGGAGACGCTCACTACACGTCCCATGACCCGAGCGTTTCGACCCCAAACAGCTCAAAACTGTAGTTACTAACTTAGTTCACTGTAGTATCTGAGCCGCTTGAGGGTTTCAGCAGCCGCAGCCGCGGCGCCAGCACAGCCAACCGAACTTGAAACATGAGATGGTGCAAGGGTGTCGGCACATGTTGCGTCCCACACCAGAAGCCTGCCCACCTTCCAAGGCAACAACGGCATGCCATCTGGTCTCTTCCCATCGTCACGTACCAATCTGTTTGGTCCTTTGGTACGCCGGCGGTGACAAGGGTCGACGAATAATAACGTTTAAGCTGTCGTGCCGTCGAATAATATCGTTTAAGCTGTCGTGCCGTCGAATAATATCGTTTAAACTGTCGTGTCATCGAATAATCTCGGTTCTCAGTGACGTCCCGGTGACGCCTATGGTTACACAATCGAAAATCCTTATAAACATTAAAAAATAATGCAATTATAACGAAATTGAAAACCTTAATATATTGTTATTTCATTAAAACTAAATATGTCGGACTGTCAACGGAAGGAATTTCATAATTACAGCGCGTTGCACGAGCTTTTTTATGAGATTCGTCAGTAATTCTGTTGTCTCTGTAATTTTGTTTATATAAAGTTATTATTTTTCATTTATTATTCTTCGGGTATTGTAATAATTCTCTTCCATTTTAATAAACGTTATTTATGATTTGCATTTTCTTGAAAATATGTTGTAGCCCGATCCCACTACAGAATCAGGAATAGTTTCCAAGTTACATAGAGGTGTGGCTCATGGGCCCAGATAGTGAGAAATGTACTAACTGTACGAGTGTCAAAGGGTACCCGAACCAATTCCAACCAAACCTAAATAGAGCCCCATATTTTAACAACTTATTTTCTTTTTTCAGTTGGTAAATAAAGAGCAACGCAATTTCCACAAACAAATACCTCGAAACCCCGACTAAGTAACATTATAAAGCAGAATACATAAGATCGATTGGAGACGCTCATTTCGTACTTCGAGAATTCCAAATCGTTCGGTAAGCAAATAATTTATCAAAGTCATGTCAACTAAGAGCAGGCTTCCATCGAAAGGAGAGAGAAACACCTTTTTAAGAAAGTTTTCTGGATCGATCCGTTCGTATACATGTATAGGCATATACATAGTATATCTACTTACATATACATGTGATTGATGTGAGTGGTACATAAGCATCGGTTGATTGATGAAAGTCGGTTAGTCAATCCGCAGCGGTGACCGTTTCTTGTATTTTCCTAATTTTGCTAACACATGCGTAAGTAAGGGGTCGTCGATGATGTATTTCTTACGCTTCTTAGTACTTTTGAGTGTACTGGAGCGCGACGAAAAGTCGGTCACAAAGAAATAAAGATTGAATATCCTTATGTGGTATTCGACATTGATGTTTGCGCTGAAAGCAAACACAATGCAAGCGAGGGTTGCAAAGATCTGCCTCATTCGTAGTAAATTATTACTCATGTTCATTTGCATGTGTTTATTGGGTACGCCTATGACTAGTCCTGGGCATCTTTTCATACGAAAGCGATATTAATCCGAATATATTTGCGAGGGTTTTAAAGAATGACGGAATAACAAAGACTGTTAAGATAGAAAATGAATTGAACCGTGCCTGCTGCTCATCAAGTGAAATAAAATTAAAATGTCAAGTTGAAAATAAAAATACGTTCGAAAACTCCATGAAAATTAACAACGCAAAAAATAGAAACGGAATATAAAACTTCCTTAACGAGGTAACGTAACACGCTGTTGAGGTATCTAAGCCTCGTTTTTATGGTTAACTAACTGTGCCCGTGGTTTTGTCTGAATAAAACAGCACACTTTAATGGGACATATCAAAAAACCGCTGTATTTTCGGAAAAAAAATCGGTATGTATTTTTTTTTGTAATGAATAATATCAGCCCATTGCAGTCTGCCAGAGATACATATTACTCCTTCCAAGTTTCAATACAGCAACCAGTTCACCACCTTTTGGATCTTGTCTCCCCGACTCTTTCCTCAGATGATCTCCACTTACACACATCGAGCGTGTGTATGCTGTCCATTTAACTGAAGAAGTCATAAAGGTTCAAGTCAAACTCAACAGTGAGCGGAGAGAGTACGAGATAAGTACCTTTCCAGAAAAAACATCCAATATATTTTTCTCAATTATCCTGAAAAAAAACGCGCAAAATCTCTCTCGTAACTTTCTCAACACGCAAAAGAAACTCTCAATAAGTTTCCTCTTGTACAGATAAACTCTTCTAACGATTTTATTATTATTAAGTAAGTTTTCTCAACCAGTAAAAGTTAATTAACTCGAAATTCATGGCATGACCTGAAGTTGGGAGTAGGCGCTACACCGTAGCTTTTTCAAAGGATCTCGCCCGAAACTTTGTATCACGAAATATCCCGGATGAGTCATTTAAAGTGAATTTTGAAAACCGTAATGTTAGAGATATTTGGAGTGGCTGTCTCTCAAGTTAGTTTATTGTGTTAAGGGTTTGGTTTATTATTTTAGTAGTTTATGGGTGTTCAAGGGTTCGTAAATTCTTTGTTCCATGGCAATGGAGTAAGATTTTTCTGATTTTCTCATTTGAACGCATTCTCAGTACTAAGAATTAGAACATCGATGATTGAATTTGGTAGCTGATTATACGGATTTCAGATTTGTTAAAAAGCTTGTTATATTTGTTAAACTATGATACCTACATATTTTGGACCGTGTAACGTCGCCGTTTTCTGATTTGGCGACATTAATTTAACTCAAGGGTAGGGCTAAAAATAATTAAAAATAATTCGATAATTGAAAAATATAATGTTCAAAGGCTCGCCGATAGAGGGCTCTCCTTTTCCTTCAATTCTTCTTCTCTTTGCACGTTATTCGTTTTATTTTCATGGATGCGATGTTATGATCCGTGACCCCAGCAAATGACCTCTGCACTACAGTTGTTAAGTACAGGGGCCGTATTATGACCTATTAATGCCAGCATTGTTCCAGTGTGAGTGAGGGACGGAGCTATACAAGGCCGCTAGCACCATTCTTTTTTCGCAGTGGAATAATGATGGCATTAATACTTCATAATAAGGCCCCAGGTTGCTCCAAGATGATATTTTATAATAACGTTTAATAAAATAAAAACATCTTCATAAAAAGAAAAGGCTGATCCGTATACGTGTGTAAAATTAATGTCACCATTAAAGCGCCACGCTGTAGGTATATGAATAGTCAGTAGATAAATGAAAAATAAAAATAACTAAGGGTGACGGAAACCGCTGTAGAAAATACAACACTACCTAAAGAAGAAAAAGGAAAAATATCTGGAGGAAAAGGAAATCGCCCGCACCGAAAGATAAAACTCAGGTAAAAAGGTATACAAAAGATCCCGCATTGTATTAAAATGAAAGATATCAATAGTACCCTGAGTTTTCAAAGGCAATGTAGGCACAATCTTTCTCAAAGTAGCTCAGCGTTTACCTATAATAATTAGTAGAGGGTAGATACCCACCCCGCATGTGTTTAAAATTAAGAATATTATCTGTGATAAAAAATCTGAAATTGAGAGCCTATACTGGGATTTTCCGTCCGTGGAGTTTCTTGCCCGTTCTTCTCCATAGGTACCTACTACGCTTTGGAATGGGCAACTAGCTTCATATTTCTGACTGACCGACTTCTTGACAATTCAAAAGTGCCTGTAAATGGTTTAATTGAAATAAATGCTTTGAGTTTTGAGTTTTTGAGTTTTTTTCCATATGAACAATTTTTTTATGGAAAAGTGTTTATGGAACAAATCTAATTTAGAGAGATGTATTGATTATAATTCTGTATATACATATTTGTTATGTTCGCGAATCATATATTGATCAAGATACAACCTGACGCTAACCTGCGAATTACAAAAAATGTAAAAAAAATAAAAAAAATTGTGGGCTACCACTGCGGATCCTTCTTAACTTCGTAACTAATGACGTCACTATTCTAAAAAAATATATCCCATTAGTCACATTAGCTGGTCGGCTGATAGGTAAAAAACAGTCGGCCCATCAATACTATTTAGATTGATTGAAAAATCGGATTTAGTTATTTGATGGTTTCAAAATACTCCTATTGCCAGTGCTTTCATTTATTGATGTATTTTCGTCCCTACATGGTATATGAGTTTATGTGAAAAAACTTTGCTTACAATTTATTGGTTATGAGCTTCTGCCCGCGACATTGTCCGTGAGCCTAGAACCTTCCTCAAGAATTGGATTATCCAATGCAAAAATATTTTTTCAAATAATCGACTTGTAGTTCGGGAGATTACCCCTATAAACAAACTTACAAACTAACAAATTTTACCTCTTCATAATATTAGTATAGACTAGTGGACTGTTGTAAGAACAGTGGTGGCCCAGTGGTAATAGCCCCAACTTAAGAGTTATGTAGGTCGTAGATTCGAAACCAGGCAGGCGCTTTACTTTGTGTAAATAATTTAATCCTACCAAAAACATTTTCATGTAAAATGTTGCCAAGACGAGACCATATGGCTCGCACTGTCAAAAAGTTATCAGGTAGCATCTAGAGCCAAGCTTCTAACTCTACACTCTCTAACTCTACAAGCCCTAACTTCAAAAAAGCTACACCTTAGTCAAAATATGTGGCTTGGCCGTTTCCGGCCCGATCACCGTCGATTTATTGGTGTGGCGTGTAGAGTTAGAAGCTTGGCTCTACATGAGAAATAATTAACGAAATGAATGAATAATTAACAGAAAAGTAATGAACAGTGAATACATTTTTCACCTTATGCCCATGTGACGGTAGCGAGACGGCCAAGCTACATAACATACGCTATATACATATATTTTGACTAAAGTGTAGAGTTTATGAAGTTAGGGCTTGTAGAGTTAGGGCGTGTAGAGTTAGAAGCTTGGCACTCCAGTTCGAAGAGAGGAGGACACAGGCCTAGCAGTGGTAACATTATAGGTAGATTATGTATGTGGCCTGTTATGCAAAATAACTGATGCACATTCGCCCTGAAATACAGTCTAAATTACTTGAATTGTGAATTGCAACAGTATGAATTGTACCTACAGTATGCAAATTACGTTGAATATACGGATGAATTTAGGTTATGTATTCTTAACAGAGAACACAGTGTGATAATATGAACCCGTGGTATTTTGGGAAATCTGAAATCATCACAAACTCTTGTACAAACTGAAGCCAGTTTTAAGTCAGGACGACAGCACAGCACTGCAGCTTCTAAAAATGAAGAAAATCGTACGAAGAAGCGAAAGATTCCATGTTTAGCAATTTCAAACTTTTTATTTTTCCCACTAAAGTTCTCATGCTTGGAAATTGATATTAGAATGGTGGACTGGACTGGATGGTGGTTGGACTCTAAATAAGGGTTTTAGTGAAATTAAGAAAGTTTCTCGTAGACTGCAGTCCGTCGGGGTCCGATTGAAAATTCACTATTATGAGGGGCGACGGACGTGCACTTCATCATCATCATCATCATTTCAGCCGAAAGACGTCCACTGCTGGACATAGGCCTCCCTAGACAAGATGGACTGATGACCTTGCAAAGGCCGCAGGAATCCGCTGGATGCGGGAGGCACAGAATCGGTCGAAGTGGCGGTGCTTGGGGGAGGCCTATGTCCAGCAGTGGACGTGCACTTAGCACGACTAAATCATTCCTCATGAACAAGTACTCTATGTAACGTACCTATCTTCATCAATATCACAGAGTAGTACCTACATACCTATATTCCTTTAAAAATCTTAAAAATTGACTTTTAATAGAAAGTAAAAAACAAAAGCAAGAGGGTAAAAGTCAGATTGTTGAAGTCATATTGTGTCATTAACAGTGATCGGAGTAGGTAGATTGATTTTTGGTACTTCCATCATAAATGCACACAGAAAGAATAACATGGATAAGCCATTTTTCCGGAAAGTAATTCCGGTATTACCGGATTCAATTAAATATTGTTAATGTTGGTAGTGATATTATTACTACTCAATTCAAAGTTGGTGATGGTATGTTCAACAGCTTAGGCAAACAAACACAATACTAAACATATTCTTATAGTACATCCAAACGTGCTTTAAACTCCTTGTAACAAGTAAAATATTACTTACCAAAGCTTGGAATCATGACAGTGTGCCGTTAAAAAAATTATGAAGAATATAATATTGCTCATTTGAATACAATTCCTATCTAAGTTCCGGTTTTTTTCTTAATAATTAACCAATTCCGGAGGAATGTCCATATTAATATATACGTTTCAGATCAATGACCCCAATTCAATCTACCTACTCCGATCACTGGTCATTAATGCAATAAGAAAATGTTTTATTTAACACCATGAAAGTAAAGAATTATCCACTGATTTATTATTTTTAACATTTCTATACAAGATAACTGTGCCACTAACCTACATCATATTGAGTAATTAATCAACCCCTATTCTAATTATACCTCAGTCCATTACACTTTTCGGAAATCCACTTTAAACCCCCATAGAGTTTTCGTTTCCCCTTTCATAGAGCCTTTGGTGTTCGAACACAGGAGTAAATACTCGCCAGAGACTAAGCTTCAAACTACCGACCACCGGTTTATGTGAGTACACATGACATGCACAATTGCACGCCTGTATTCCACGAAACGGTTCCTGCCAATACCAAGAGGAAATCCAAAGTTATGTGCTACCTACTAATGAGAATTGGCTATTCGATTAAACCAATAACGCATTGTGCGATTTGACACAGGCCAGTCTACATCAATAGTCAAGTGATTAAAGAAAATATTTCTATTACTCGAACTTGCATATTACTAGTTTTTCTGCTAAATAAGTATGCATTAAGGAACAAGTTCGCTTTAATAGTGCAATAGGGTTAAAAATTACAGGACTTTTTTCCGAAACTTCTGACCACGGCAGCTTGTAAGATTGAAAACATCATCTACTTGAAAGAATAGAAAAGAAAGACAAAATGTTTTATTGTTACAGAAACTAAAAATAATAAGCTACTTTTGAATATGAACTCGAAATGTGTTCAGCGTCATACAGCAATGAAGGAGAGAATCGTTGGTCTCTGATGGGTATCTACTCAAGTGAATAGGTACCCTTGGAACTGAACACCACTCGTCAATCCTCGGCTGTTTCCGTGAGATACGAAGGTAATGTGTTTACGAAGCATTACCGATGTAAATATCATATTGTATACATTTTAAAGGTTTAGAAACAGAGATATTTGTTTGTAATGTTGTTACTTGTTCTAAGTAAGTAAAGTGATGACGTTTATTTGTTCTTGTGTAGGCTACTTTATTTCTTGTGGGGGTTGACAAAGTGTAAGTATTTTCCGTGGGAGTAATTTTCGGGTCTTTCCGGCAGAAATGAAATGCTTTAAAAAAAAATACTTAAAAAGTTAAGAAGGTAGCCAAAAACACACACACATTTCCAGGCATATTATTACACTCAGTGGAATATTACAAGTTGCGTGAGAAGATGAAACGCCGAACTTGTACTAACACGCAGAAGTACACGTTGGTTAAAGTTTAGCTCCGGCGGTTGGAGTGCTCGCCTCATGCTCTGTTTACTTTCAGGAGGATTAAGGGGCACGATACATATGTATGTCCATGAGTTGTGTTGAAACTGATAAGTTTGGAGACTTACTATCTCCAAAGGACTCGAATTTTGAATAGTTCTGTTCTGTCTTTTACAGAATTTGTTTCAATAATTGAAATCAAAACTGAGGCTGCAATAATAAAACCCTTAAAGGTTTAGGTAAGTCTGCCTTTTTTTTTTTGGGTGTGGAATTATCACCTAACTTCTCCCGCTCTGGGCGGAGCGAGAAGGCGTGTTAGACTCTTACTTACTAAAACCCACCTGTGTTCCTTCAGTTGCCTGTATGTTGCCTACGGTATTTCTTTCGGACTTTCCCGAGACCCCGGCAGGCATTGGCTCTAGCGGACCCCGTCAGTTGTGCTGACATTTCTTTGAGGCATGCGTGGAATACAACGCGCCGTCGACCCAGGCCTAGTCCTTATCGGGCGGCGAGCTACCCATTGCTCAACGTCCGCAAGCCCGCAATTACAGTAGCCGGGAATTGGCCTGGGATTCCCGACACCAAGTCGTCTCCTGCGGCGGTTAGGGGCGTGAGGGCGCGAAATTTTCCGCGAGCTCGAGCTTTGAACGAGAGGGCATGGGGAGCCGTCACCTCTTTCCGCGAAGCAATAATGCTCGCAAAGGAGGAGGTGGAACGAGGCCTGGACCAGGGCAGGAGACGAGAGATCACCGCCGCCAATCGCCTCCACAAGGACAAGGCGGTGCTCCGCCCAAGCCGTTCAGACCTCCACCGTATGCTAGGTAAGTATCCCTTTTTTTTTTTTTTTTTTTTTTTTTTTTTTTTTTTTTTTTTTTTTTTTTTTGGGTGGGAAATTATCAAATAACTTCTCCCGCTCTGGGTGGAGCGGGAGGGCGTGTCAGACTCTTACTGACTAAAACCCACCCGTGTTCCTTCCGTTGCCTTTACGTTGCCAGGGGCCACGGTATCCCTTTCGGACTTTCCCGCAACCCCGGCAGGCATTGGTCCTATCGGACCCCTTCACTTGCTGACATCTCTTTGAGGCGCGCGTGGAACACAACGCGCCGTCGACCCGGGCCTGGTCCTTATCGGACGGCGAGCTACCCATTGCTCACCGTCCGCAAGCCCGCGCCTACGGTGGCCGGGAATCGGCCTGCGATTCCCGACGCCCAGGGCGGGCGTCTCCTGCGGCGGCTAGGGGCGTGAGGGCGCGAAATTTGCCTCTCCCTCACGCGTTCTGCCTCCTCCTTCGCGAGCATTACTGCTTCGCAGAAGGAGGTGACGGCCTCCCATGCCCTCTCGCTCCGTACCATGGCCTGGACTAGGGCCGGACGCGAGAGATCCCCGCCGCCGATCGCCTCCACGAGGACACGGCGATGCTCTGCCCAAGCCGGACAGACCTCCACCGTATGCTCAACCGTGTCCTCCGGGCGATCCACGCAGTGATGACACCCGGGCGTTTCCTCCCGCCTGATACGGAACAGGAACCTCCCGAAACAACCGTGTCCGGTGAGGACCTGCGTTAGGCGGAAGGTGAGGACGCCGTGGCGCCTCTCTAGCCACTCCTCAAAGAGGGGACTTATCGCCGCAATAGTGGCGTGCCCAGCACTGGGTTGCGACAATCGCACTCTCCATGACGCCATGAGATCCCGCCGGAGCTCTGTCCGCTGTGCCGCGATTTCTCGCGGCAGCGGAGTAACGCCCCGGCGTTTCGCCTCCTCGCGCCACTCCCAAATGTGCGCGAGGACTTTTGCCTCCAGATCCCATGGCGGTAATCCGGCAAGGAGGCTCGCCGCCTCACCGGAGACCGTACGGTATCCCCGGACCAGCCGGGTGGCTATGACCCTCTGGGACGCGTTCAACCGGCGGGCTGGCCGCCGCCTCAATGAACGCGCCCAAACCGGTGCCCCGTAAAGGGCCATGGACCGCACGACCCCCGCGTATAGCCTCCGGCAGGAGGCGTTTGGACCCCCTAGATTGGGCAGGAGCCGCTTCAAAGCAGCCCCGGCCCGCTCCAGTCTGGGAGCCAAACGTCGGAAGTGCTCCACGAAGTTCCACCGGCTGTCGAGGACGAGTCCTAGGTACTTCATCGTCGACTCGACGCCGATGTGAACTCCTCCTACCGTTATTTGGGAACCCGACGGTGGCGCGTTCCGAGGACCATGAAAACACATGGCCTCGGACTTGTGCAGGGCCACCTCGAGTCCCAATTGCCGGATTCTGCCCACGATTGTCGCAACCCCGTGTGTCGCTAGTTCGGCCGCCGCCTGGTGCGACCTCCCCTGCGCCAGGACCAACGTGTCGTCAGCGTAGCAAACGACGCTGACGCCGCTAGGGAGGTCAGCGCGCAGCACCCAGTCGTATCCGATGTCCCACAGATGCGGCCCCAGGACCGATCCCTGTGGGACACCGCACGACATCTCTCGCCGGTTCCATTCTCCCCGGTGACCGGGGTAGATGACGGCCCTGTCCGTCAAATAGGCCTCGACCACACGACAGAGGTAGGTCGGCATCCGGTGATACCGGAGTGCCTCCCTGATGCAACTCCAGGGCAGGGTATTGAAGGCATTGGCGATGTCTAGAGACACCGCCAAGACGACCCCACCCCGGGACACAGCGTCCCCCGTCGTGAGGGCTCGCACGCGCATGATGGCGTCAACCGTGGAGCGCCCCCTGCGGAAACCAAACTGACTCTCCGCCAAATCCGGCCCCACCCGCACCAGCCGCCCGACGAGGCGGTCTGCAATGACTCTTTCAAAGAGCTTGCCCACCTCATCGAGCAGCACGATGGGCCGGTAAGCGGACGGAGAGTCCGCAGGGCGCCCCGGCTTCTTAATGAGGACCAGTTTCCCCGTTTTCCAGCGAAGTGGGAACTGGCCCCTCTCCAAGCATGCGCTTAGCAGCCCCCTTAGTCGAGGCCCGAGAGCCTCCAAGGCCAGGACCCAGGCTTTCCCAGGTAAGCCGTCGGGTCCTGGGGCGGTATTTTTGGCATTCAGCCTACGTACCGCCACTCTCATCTCTACCTCGATCACCTCCGGAGCATCGTCGTCGTCGTCGGCGGTGTGATCCGCATCGGGCACCGCAGTAGGCGGAGCCATGGGCGGGGAGGCATGTTCCCCTCTCGAAGGGAACAGAGCGCTCACCACGTCCCCCACAAGCTGCGGCCGGAGACTCTGCGTCAGCGGGGGAGCCCATGGGCGGAGTTTCTCCCGCACCATCTTGTATGGGCGTCCCCACGGGTCCCTGTTCAGAGTCTCCAGCGACTCCTCGCGGGCCACTCCCCTGGCCCGCAGGATCTCCGCTTGGAGGGCGGTCTTCGCCGCTCTGTACCCCTCGTACAGCTCCGCCTGAATGGCTTCCGTATCCGGAGGACGAATACGGAGCCTGCGGTGCCTGGTGTACCGGCGTCGCGCAGCAACGCACGCATTGCGCAGTGTCGTCAGCTGTTGCGACCACCAGTACACCTGGCGCGAAGCACGTCCGGGCTGGACCCGGGGCATTGCCACGTCACATATTTCGGACATGGCCTCCCGGAACCACTCCGCCTCGTCGTTGATGTCGGCAGGCCTGTCCGGTGGTGAAACCCAGGCCTGCACGATCGAGGCTTCCAGGAGGAGCTCCCGGTCCAGCTGCTTCAGCGCCCACCGCGGACCACTCGGGGCCTGTCGGACCGGCGCGCTCGAGGTCTGGGCGGAGACGTCAAACCGGATGTACCGGTGATCGGAATAGGTCTCCACCCCCTCCATGACGCGCCAGTCAATTACACGCGGCGACAGAGCGGGGCTGGCGAACGAAATGTCCACCACTGATTCACCCCGCATCCGCACACACGTGGGGACAGAACCCCGGTTCAGGACGACCAGGCCTGTCTCCAGAGCCCAGTCCTCCACCATCCTGCCCCGTGTGTCCGTATATCGGGAACCCCAAGCCACATTTTTGGCATTGAAGTCCCCGAGGACGAACACGGGAAGGGAACAGAACCCGACGACGACGACTCTCAACTCCGCAAGGGAGTTGTGGAACTCGGCAAGAGTTCGGCTCGGGGAGAAGTATACCCCTACCACAACGATCTCCCCGAACCGTGCTGCAACGCAACCCCGTCCTCTCTTAACAGCCTCGAGGGACGGAGTACCGGCGGCGGCCGACGAAATTAGGGTCACTGAGCCGCTCAGGTCCTCCACCCAGTCGTCCCTGGGCGGGACAAAGTACGGCTCAGCGACCACGGCGATGTTAATCGACCACTGCGCCATGCTCTGGAGCAACAGATCCTGAGCTGCGGCGCAGTGGTTGATGTTCGCCTGGAGGAGGCGTAATGGGGCCATTATTGGCACTCCATGTCAGCCCCCTCCCGTGCCCCCTGTGAGGGCCCTGCCGCGGCGGCTGCGGCGGCGACGACGGTAGTGGAGGCGGCAACAGCGGCGGTGGTGGCGGTTGCGGCCGTGACGGCGGTGGCAGAGGGCTTGCCTTTGGCTTTGGCGGGTGGGGCGCAGGCCTTACTCCCAATCCGGTGATTGGCCGGCTTGCCAGCTGCCGCACATACAGCGCAGTGCGGCGTGGCGTCACACGAGCCGGCCTTGTGACCGGCCTGACCACAGCGGTAGCAGTGTCCGCTGCGGTCCACCTCCGAGGTGCATTTAGCTCCCACGTGGTTGCCCACGTGGCAGCGGAAACACCTCAGAGGTCTGGGTTCCAGCAGTTTGACCTGCGCGGAAACCCAGCCCACCAATAGCCTTTGGCCCTCCCCGGCTATTTTCTTGGCCGCTGACACGGGGCAGCTCACCGTAACGGCACGCATCCCCGTGTAGTCAGGACGGATGGTGCCTTTTTTTTTTTTTTTTTGTTCGGGGTGGAAAATCCTCATGGATGTCCTCCGCCCTGGGGCGGGCGAAGGGGTCTGTCAGACTCTTACTGACTAAAAACCACCCCGGTGTTCCATCTCACACCTACGCCGGGGTCGCGGGAACGTTCAAATCTTCCGCGACCCCGACTGGTGCCAGCCCGCCTCTGCGGGCTCCGTCTCGTCGAGCGGGGGGAGTGAGGTGTTTGACTCCCCCCGCGACGTCTAAGAGGGGCGCGCGTGGAACACTACGCGCCGCCACCTCGGGTCCAGATGTATGGGGGGCGACGGACTTCCCCGGGTCCGTCGCCCCTGGACCCATTTAGGGGGGCTGGAAGAGGGCGTTGTCCGCCCTCCGCCGACGCCCGGTGCGCCTGCTGCGGGCCGGGTGAGAGGATGAAATCTCTCTCTCCCGTTCCGCAGCCTCCTTCTGCGAGATTACTACTTCGCAGAAGGATACCACCGCGTCCCAGGACTCCTCGCTGCCGACCATTGCATTCACAACGGCCGACAGCGACAGGTCACTGCCTACTCCTGAGACGAGGGCACGGCGCGGCTCCTCCCAAGCGGCACACTCTGCCAGCGTATGCCGCGCCGTGTCCTCCCGGCAGTCGACGCAGTGGTGACACCGGGCGTCCGGCTCCCTGTTTATGCGACACAGGTACTTCCCGAAGCAACCATGCCCCGAGAGCACCTGTGTCACCCGAAATGACAGGGAGCCGTGCCTCCTCCCGAGCCAGAGGTCGAGCACTGGCCGGACCGCCTCGATGGTGACGAGGCCGGCGGTAGGGCGTGAAAGCCTGTCCCGCCATTCCGCCACCAGGACCTCGCGAAGCTGCGACCGACGCTGCTCCAAATGCTGCATCGGTCGCTGCATCGGTCGCTCGCCCCGCGCCCGCGCTTCCTCGCGCCACCGATACAGTGACGCGAGTACCTTCGCCTCCAGGTCCCAGGGCGGGGATCCGGCCAGTGCACAAGCCGCCTCGTGGGAGATCGTGCGGTACCCCCTGATGACTCTGACGGCCATAGCTCTCTGCGGCTTTCGCAGCACAGAGATGCTACCGGCCGTCAGGTCAGCCGCCCAGATCGGGGCCCCGTAAAGGGCCATCGATCGCACGATCCCCACGTAGAGCCGCCTACAAGCGGCGCTCGGGCCCCCCAGATTGGGAAGCAGCGTTGACAGCAGGACGGATGGTGCCTGCCCTAACCTGCTCGGCAGAGCACCCCCCAGTCCTAACGACAGCGGCCACCACCTGTCCCTCCGTCACTGAGTCGTCCAAGCCCAGAATACGCATATCAGCGCATTTGGTGGGCCTGGACACTCGGGCCTCGTCCGCATTTAGGGACGCCCTAAGCCTTGCGGCCAGAGCGTCAGCGGCCGGACCGCTTGCCGCACCGGGGACCTCCAGCATCCGGGCCCCAGTCGCCGTGACCCTTACCCGGATGCCATCGGCGACGCCTATCTCCTTAAGGTCCACCGCCGCTCCCACCTTGGCGAGCACGTCGCGGTAGGACACGCCCTTCTTTTCCGCCTCTGGCTGTAGTGTTATCACTACAGCTGCGGACTTCGGGGCGCGGAGCCTAGCCGCGACGCTTCGCTCCTTGCGCCGCTGCCGCCTCTCCTTCCTTTTGGCCGCCCTCTTTGCCCTACCCGCCGTCCTCTTTTCCCCGGCTATTTGCCATTCAGCATCAGCCGGAGTAGCTTTAGGAGGCGGGGGCGGCTGTTTCGCCGCTAGGTCAGGGGCGCTCGCCGCCACGGCCGGGGCCCTCGCCGCCTGACTAGCCGGCCCGCCCTTGGTCTTGGTCTGCCCCGACGAACCTGGTTTGGCCGGCGCAGCTGCGGTGGCGGCATACGATGTCGCCTTCCGCTGGCCAGAGGCCGGCATGCTCGCCGCTAAGGGGGGGCGCAGAACGATGGCTTCGAGGGCGGAAAACCGAGACCGCAGGGAGGCCATCTCCTGCCGCACCAGGGTCAGGACCCGGTCCTCAGCAGGCATGGGCTGTACCTGCCCATGCTGCTCCTTCCCCTGCGGCACCTCACGGGGGCCAGCTCCTCGGAGCCCTGCCAGGTCCGCTCGGAGCTCCTCGTTCTCCTTTCGGAGAAGCTCCATGGCGGCTGTCAAGCGGGCGACCTCCGCCCGCATCTCGGACATACCGTCCGACGGAGGACTGAGGTGTAAGGCCTCCGCTGCCGCCAAAATAGAGGCTGTGGCCGCGGGTATGGCCTTGTCTTTAGAGGACTGGATCCTCTTCAAGGCCACACCCTTAATTGCGGCTGCCACTACCTCCGCAAACCTGGCCGCTCGCTCCGAATTGGAGCCACCAGCGGCGTCCGGCTCTCCACCTGCAGGCTCTGTAAGGGCCACCCCGGTGCTGGTCTCTACAGGGTGGTGCTCGCCCGTGGCCAGCTTCTCCAGCTCAGCTGGGCTGGCCTGGCTCGGCTCGCCGGCCTTCTTGGTCGTGAGCCCTCTACCCACACCTTTTCCCCGGGCCGCACCCCGCCGACTGGAGTGGATCTTTGCCCGATGGGCTGAGCCCGAGACCCACTCGTCAGCGGACGACCCCTCTCCCGGTTTGGAGCGCTTCCGGAGGAACTTCCGGTTCCTCCCAGCAGCTCCCACCACTTCGCGCTCCGAGCTCTGACTCGAGCTCCTTGCGCCCGATGCAGCGTCGGACTCCGACCCCACATCACTCCCCTCCTTCTGGTTTTTGGTTGTGTGTTTATTTTTTCCCATATTTGTTCCCACGAGTAATATACTTTTTATCGTCTCAAAAATAGTGGTTCGCACTAGCGACTAATTACATAGCTACCCATTAATCAAGCTTACAACCTCCCTCACGGTGCGCCGCCGCTTGGAGGTTTGGGGTAATTTTTTATAGAGGATTTCTTCCTCGCGGCCCGGGCGGTTAAGCCAAGACCCTCGACCCCCGTCAAGTGCCAGAGACATGACCTTGACACTCTTCGGGGCTACGAGACCAACGGTGGCAGAAGAAAAGACTTCCTCCTGCCTGCCCGACGGCAGTGTTAGTGCACGCCGAGCCCGCACTCCAACGCTGCTTAACGTGTGCTCTCTCCGAGTACACGTTATAGCGTTCCTCCGACAGGATATTGGCATACGGGCAACGAGACCCCTTAGGCATAAAGTACCTAATGGGGAGTCATTGCCCGTACCCCAGGGTGCACCGTCCCGGAGACTGGCCTTCCCCCCGGACGCATCCATAAGGGAACTCCAGCCCACAGGCACACGGGGAGGTTTCCTGTCCAAGCACCCCAGGTAAGTATGCCTTACTTTTGTATTTATTTCAAACCAGCAACCGACTGGTGTTTTATCTGATAAACTCATAACTTTTTGCTATTATTTCATTGTTAACAAAATTAAAGTTTTATGTGAATGTACCAGTACTTAGTTGCAACTAACTGAAAGAAACGGAAAATTTATTTCGATATTATTACGCGGTTGAATGAATGGACATTGAACATAATAATTTAAAAATCCTACTCTATTCCAGAAAAAATCGTACTTCCACGAAAATGAATTTATGATTAAGCAAAAAACATGGCAAGTTCCGGAAACCGCCAGCTAGTTACAAGAACACAATTTCGTACATAACAATAACAAAGTTGGAAAGTTTAGTTTTTCAGTAACAACCGAACGAAGTAAAGCAATCACAGTAACACAAAACAAACTTACATTTTTAAAAATGCCATCCATATTATATTTGACGCTAGTTGCGAACTTTGGGAAATACAGTTTGTTAAAATTTACGAAATATATTTTTCATGTTAATGTGTGTATGATGTACCTATATTTAAAGCTATGGGTTAGCTAGATATTTAACTTTAAATGACCATCATATATTATTGGTTTGAAATTTACTAGTACATATTATACATACATAACATCACGCGCATAACATCAAGGAGCTCGTAATAACAGCCGCACGGTTCGATCCATCAGGTTAAGCTACGCTTGCCGGGGTTGGTCTGTGGATGGGTGACCATCTTAACGTACCGAGACTCCTCCATATCTCGGAAAGCAAGTTAAGCCGTTGGTCTCGGCTGTCATTCATGGATCTTTGACAGTCGTTACGGGTCGTCAGAAGCCCGAAAGTCTGTCAACCAGTCTTACCAAGGGGTGTCGTATTACCCAGTTACTGGGTTGTGGAGGTCAGATAGGCAGTCACTCCATGTAAAATACGGTATTCAGCTGCATCCGATTAGACTGGAAGCCGACCCCAACATAGTTGGGAAAAGGGTAGGCAGACTGATTGGCATACATAACATCACGCCTGTATTCCACCAAGGGTTAGGCAGAGGTGTACCTACAGTACATCCACATTTCGCCAGTTATGTTTAAGGCCCATGTAATAGGACGCGAGCCTAGCCTAGCCTAAAGTGTTTTCCATTTGGAATCGAAAACCCAAAAACACTTTGTCCGACCCGGGGATAGAACCCAAGACCAGCAGTAGCACTTGCGACTAATAGACCAACGAGGCAGTCAAAAAAGTAAAACTTTTAAAGTATAAATTGTAATTTTCTATTATTTTACTTTGTAGTGAGAGTGGCACTATGACCAATAAACAATAGTACCTAGGCGACCAAGCTTTTGCTCTGGTGAAAATAGAGAATGCTCATTCAATAGTATAGGAAATTTCATACAAATAGGGATGACGCCTGGGTAAATAACAAGAAATCTTATTTAGTCCGTCAGTCAGTTAATAAAAAAATATTAGACACGTATTTTTGCTTTATAATATTTAAAAAAAATACTTAGATAAAACGCATTAAAGTTGGGGAGTGGGGGTTGCTACGTCACAAGTAAGTATAAAATCTACATACTCGTGACGTCATGGCAAATTTTAAGTCAATGAATCGACGTAATCTTTTGATTACGTAAAAAAAAAATCTATCTCGATATAGTCTATATCTTTTAATAATCTACCAGGGACAACGTATTAATGCCACGATTATTCCAGTGCGAGTGAGAGACGGAGCAGTACACGGCCGCTAGCACCATCCTTTTTTCGCAGTGGAATAATGATGGCATTAATACTTCATAATAAGGCCCCTGATAGACAAAAAAGAGATTTTTAGTCATCATCCCTATTCCATGTATGGCTCAGTATAATGTATACAATATTTCTGTTCAATAACTTACTTACCCAAAATGTCAGGGTGTTATACTTTTTCTTAATTAAATCATGGTTCATTAATCAACGCCTAGGCCGAACCGCTGAGGCCCGAAACGTGATATTGTGGTACATACCCTCGTCTTATTTGGTCTAGGGATAAGTAAGGTTAAGGTACTTGCGTATCTTGAAATACTAGATGGCCAGGGCTTTGAGGTTTTATTAAGATGCACCTTGACCTAGGAACAAAAACTAATTACTGACGTGAGGTAAAGGAGAACAATATATCTGCCTAGCTTTTTCCCAACTATGTTAGAGGCGGCTTCCAGTCTAACCGGATACAGGATTAGCACCATTCAGCTCAACCATTTTGAAGGGAGCTAAATGATCCAACGCAAGCGCCACCATCAGCGAGACATCTGAGTGAGCATGACATACTCACAGCCGCCAGGGCACATTCAAGTCAATGAAAGACATATTACCCGGTAAATGGTAGCTCTTTAGTACATAGTACTCACACCTGTGCTATGCAATTATATAATACCAGTATTTTACATGGAACGACTGCCTATCTGACTTCGACAACCTAGTTACTGGGTATAAAGAAAGAAAATACGTTTATTTGCGGTAAACATGACGCAAAAAAAAATAGAACACAAAATCAAAAGAAACAAGTTTAGGGAAAATATGCGTCACATCCACGCAAAACGGCCATCGCTCAGCATAATGCTGTGACCCTATGCAGGACAGAGACCCAGCGCTGGTTTTCGGTGGACGATACCCCTTTCTAAGACTGGTTGTCAGACTTGTGGGTTTCTGACTGCTCGTAACGACTGTCAAAGATCTACGAATGACGGCCGAGACCAACGGCTTAACGTGCTTTCCGAGTCACGGAGAGCTTTTATATGTAATGATTGGTGACCCATCCATGAACCAACCGCGGCAAGCGTAGCTTAACCTTCGATTGACCCGTGCGGCTGTATGCCATTTACCCACGAGCCCCTCCACCGAGGCCGAAGTGAAGATAAGGCCCCGAGGAAATTTGGATTTTTGAATACATTTATAAGTAAGCCTGAAATCGTTGAGCTAGCGTGACCAATGCTGGAGAATTCAGTTCTGAACATATCATAACCCACCACAGCAGAAGCCCTAGTTTTCGGAAATCGAAAAATACCAACCAAAATGCATTACCGTAGGCTGGTTTCACAACTGTCCGAGAGATCCGTACGGGCCGTTCATACACGGGAGACCCGTACGGGTAGCGCCCGCAGTGCTCTGAAACGAGGGAGTAGTACGATACGTTGTACGGGATCTACCTGGAGTGGGTCACGTACGGACCAATCCGCGTCACTGTGAAACAATGTTCTAGCGCTTCACGTGTGTCTCCGTTCCGGGAGCCCGTACGGGTCTCCTGGACAGCTGTGAAACCAGCATAAGTAAACCCATTTTGCCCCTACTAAACAGAGGTCGAACGTGTTACGTAAACGTAACGGAAATTCAAACGATTTTAGAATCGATAATACAACTATCTCATAGCATTTTTTTTTTTTTTTGCGACAAACACATTTAGTATCATCCATAGATATGAATGAATTCTTAAAGCTAATTAAATATTATTTGCGAAACGAGTATTTCCAAATTTTAAAAAAGTACGATTTTTTTTACATTTACTCCGTGCGTTCGTCCAGGGCCCACAGGACTACAAAGTTTTATTGCAACTTTAGTGTTTAAAAAGTTGGACATTATCTAAAAGACAATACATCCCAACCTGGATTAAAAAGCTGGTTCGTCCCGGGAGACGAAAAGTAGTTCGGAATAAAACCGGACATAAATTCCGGGTGACTTTGATTAATAAAATAAGCGGGTATGGGATGGCGCAGTACCTAAGCTTTAAGGAATTTATAACTGGATGCAACGCGTTTGAGAATTCCGAAATTCGTATGACGAAATGTTTGTTCAAGAAAATTAGGTGCTTGGTAAGTATAAATGTTGATTCAATAGGTACGTTTACATAACATCCTTCTTATTTTTTGCCTTACATAACATAACATCACGCCTGTATCCCCCAAAGGGTAAGGCAGAGACAGATATTATCCTTGTTCTACAGAAAAGGGCTGTTCGAGCCATTTACAACCTACGTGCAAGAGATTACCTTTAAAAAAAAACAGAGAAATAAACATTCTGACTATAGCCTCACAATATGTTTTTGAAAACCTATTGTATGTACACAAAAAGATATCAAATTTTAAGAAAATGACCGATATTAATAACCAGCGCTGGGGCTCTGTCTTGCATAAGGTCGCAGCATTATGCTGAGCGATGGCCGTTTTGCGTGGATGTGACGCATATTTTCCCTAAACTTGTTTCTTTTTTAATTTTGTGTTCTTTTTTTTGCGTCAAGTTACCGCAAATAAACGTATTTTCCTTCTTTCTTTTCTTTTCTTTTATATTCATAGTTTAAATACCAGGAATAAACACAACCTTACTGTACATCGCACACGTCTCCACAGAGTAGGCAACTCGTTCATGGGTCAATGTATACGCTTTTACAACAGACTTCCCATTGACATTCGAAACTTACCCATTAAACGATTTAAAATCTGTATTAAAACAAAACTTTGTAAAAAAGGGTACTATAAAATTTCTGATTATTTAGATTCTTCTCAGAGTAGTCAGATAGGAAACGACGATTTTTTTTTAAATATCACGTGTAAAAGTGATTGCAATATCCTATTAACAACAACTAACAATTTCATTTCATTTTATTTCATTTCAGAGGTGTACCAGTATAGTACGCCCACATTTCGCCAGTTAAACTCAAACTCAAAGCATTTATTTCAATTAAACCATTTACAGGCACTTTTGAACTGTCAAAGAGTCGGTCAAATAGTCAGAAAGTTGAAGTTGCTCATTCCAAAATGTAGATATCTATGGAGAAGAACGGGCAAGAAACTCCAAGGACACTCTTTTAAATATAGAAATTACAAAATTCTGGGTACATTATTCTTGTTGCTTCTATATGTGAGAACAATGTAAAAAAAAAAAAACGATTAAAAATAAGCCCTGGCATATAAGAGATGACCAGTCTCAACTGTCGGCGCCCGTTCACGAACATGACGCGTGGATCACCACCATCCAGCTCAACCATTTTGTAGGGAACCGAACCGTTCTGTTTGAGTCCCATGCATGTATTTTTGCTTTAGTGTTTCCTAATTTCTGTACAGTCAATTTGACAAGGAAGGTAATTTACTTATGTGACTGTATATCTTCTGAGAATCATTGAAACAATGTTCAATGATCTTAATTATTTCAGTGGGTTAACCGAAAGGGCATCCGTGCGATGGCAACACTGTTGTAATGCTACACATTTCACTGAGCTGGCAATATTGTGTTTCTGTTGTAGTTTAGTTAAAATCAAAAATTCAAATAAAATGATTAAAATGTGTGCGACTTGCAGAGTGACCCATTAAAATAAGAATAGGGAATAGTCTAACATTGGTAAAAGATCAGATTTTTTCGAAACCCAATTTTCTCCTTGCAGAGCTTTCTCACAAAGTTTTCTTCTATTATAGAGCTTCTTCAACTCCTATTACGTCATGTACAATTAATAGTATTTCATTTGACGTGGTTTTTCAAATATAAGTTTTGAGTTCGAATTTCTCCAATGAAACTGAACGCAATAAGCACATCTAAACCGCGTTCAAGAACTTTCAGTGTCAATATACCACAGAAAATAATGACACTGAAAGCCCTTAAACGTGGTTAATGTGCTGATCGCTTCCAATATCATTGGTGTAATTAGCCCTGAAATTATAATAGTATGTATTCTGAAAATTTCATTTCCACGTATGTGCACTTTATATTTTTCCACTAGCAATCCGTTTTTTCCTTCCGCATCTCTACATGAATTTAACATGATATTTTCTTGGAAATCCGTACAGACAAATGAAAGTACTCTGTTGGGAGTCCTCAATATCAATAAATAAATGGAAACACAAACAGACTGAATTATTTGCAATGCACTGATTTAATGACCATCGCAGCTATTTTCTTTATGAAAAGAAGAGGAGTATCAAGAAAAAGTTATACAGAAATTTAATAATTGGGGCATCAAAAGCTAGTTGTAAATTAATAGAGCTAACTAGTGTACGTCTAGATATATTGTTTACTAGCTGCTTCCCGGCTTCGCCCGCGTCGACCCTAATTATTTTACTAAAATACAAGTAGGTTATGTTACTCCTTATAACATCAGCTATCTGCTAGTGCAAGACCCGTCATAATCTAGCCGTTTTGGAGATTAGCCGGAACAAACTTACAGACAAACACTTCAATTTTATTTATTTGTATGTATGTATAGATTGGTATTAGTATCACTCTCACTACACAGTAAAATTATAGAAAACTACAATTTATACTTTTTTGACTGTCTCGTTGGTCTTGTGGTCTCAAGCGTTACAGCTGAGCATGAGGTCTTGGGTTCGATTCCCAGGTCTGGCAAAATGTTATTGGATTTTTTCATCAGGGTTTCTCAGTAACAGCCTGGGGTCCGGATTGGTGGCATATGGCAATAGGCTAGCCCTCTACTACATGGGACTTAAACATAATTGGCGAAATGTTGGTGTACTTATAGGTACATCTCTGCCTAACCCTTCTAGGATTACAGTTATGATATGTTAAAATTTATTAAACGTTGAAGTTTTACAAATTGTATTTTACTATTATTTTACTTTATTATTCTCTACCAGTTTCCACACCACTCTTTGACATTTCTCGGGACTAGGGTCCCGGACCTTTGAAAGGCGTACGACGGGCCAAAGCCAACTCGTAGAGGCCCGTTAGACGTGTTTAATGAAACGAGGCACCAACCGACGATTAGACCTGTACGCACTATGCTAGTGCCCCCAAGGACAACCCCCGGTTGGAGTGCACCCAAGGACAACCCCCGGTTGGAGTGCACCCAAGGACAACCCCCGGTTGGTCCACACCACTCTTATTATTAGGAGACGCACGATTGTTACGGAGATCTACCGCGACGCTTCCGACCATCCAATGAAATCCAAGTGCTGTATTTTCTCACCCCTTGCGATGATGCTGAACGCATGTGTTTATTTGCTGGGTTGTGGAGGTCAAATAAGCGGTATCTCCTTGTAAATAGGTTGGTCTGTGGATGGGTGACCATCTTAACGTACCGAGACTCCTCCGTGTCTCGGAAAGCACGTTAAGCCGTTGGCCCCGGCTGTCATTCATGGATCTTTGACAGTCGTTACGGGTCGTCAGAAGCCCGAAAGTCTGTCAACCAGTCTTACCAAGGGGTGTCGTATTACCCAGTTACTGGGTTGTGGAGGTCAGATAGGCAGTCACTCCATGTAAAATACGGTATTCAGCTGCATCCGGTTAGACTGAAAGCCGAGCCCAACATAGTTGAAAGGCTAGGCTGCAGGTTGACTGATTTCTGGATAAAATGATTAAATTATTTGTTTATTGCTGATCATAGCCCTATTGTAACGTCCAAAAATCTTAGCAAAAAAGCTATGTGACATTCCCAATATACCTAGTAGACGTATGTGTCTGAAACAGTTTAACATTCTACGGTATCCAAGTAAAAGCTACCGTTATAACCGGTTTGTGCGATATGTAAACGGAGCAACAATCTAATTGTTCCCGAGACCAAACACCGACACAAATTTACGATATATTGTTCCTGGAGACGCAAAGATACAAGTTTGTTGCAAGCATTTACAAAACAACCAACAAAGCCATTCCGACCAAACCGTTTGCGTTGTTTGAATTTTTTATAGTTTATTGGTAGCCCTTATTCAATGTACATTTTTGCCTTTTGCTTTGAATTTTGTTTCCTCTTCTTGGTCTCTAAAAGTAAGGGATTTAGAGTTCTCAAAAGACTTCAACAGTTCAAACTCAAATCAATTCAAAAAACGAAAAATAATTACAAAAGCATTCACACTTACATAACAATATAAAAAATGTATGCGACAGTTGAATTGCTTAGACTCTAATTTAAATAACATTCACAACATGAAATACTTATCATGACGCATTACAATAGGATACACATTGTAAGAATCGATAGAAACTTGCAAGTAGAACAGCGGCCAAAAACTAGTCTTTAATAAAACCATACGTTCTCCAATATGCTTTTAAAATACGCAATATTTCAAATCGTATGGCTCTCTTGGAAATATATATGGACGAAACATGTTTTAGGTTACCGATTTTGTAACTGTACTCTAAGGCTATCTGAATTCTTCATACAACGGGGCAGAGACTTGTGTCATTAAAAATAGAAGTCTGCCTGTGATGTTTCTATTTATATATAATTCAGGGTACCGCAGAATGGCTGATTGACAGTGCGAAGCGTATAACGCTAACAATGCTGGTAGTTCAAACGCTAGTGGCAGGAACATTTCCGTATCAAACTATTGACGTAAATCGAACAAAACTGAGTCTTTTTTTACTTGCTTCGATCTACCTTGATCGCAAGATCGAATCATAGGTATCATAGTAGGTTTTATCACGTAAAAATATTTCTTCATTTGGATCAATAAGTAAGACGTAAAAATACAAAAATACTCAGATTGTATAAATGCAAATGATGAATGCATTACATTTGAGCTTATCGAAATTAAGGTTTAACCAATTGATTTCCCATGAGCGCCAATGCATCGGTATGGAGTATGGAGCGAGTTAAAAAACGTCAGGATTGCGCCACGTACTCGTATAGTTATTAAATTTCAATTTTAAGCTTTATGCTTCTGGCCGATAAGAGGATTTTGATTCCCGCGTCCCGTTTTTGCGAATAAATGCAGGGCTGTTACTGTTTGGTGGTTATAGATTATACGTACCTACACTTAAATAATAAAATGAAACTTTTAATGAGTACCAGGTACTGCCGAAAGCAAAATAAGCCTGTCTACTAGTAAACGAGTTCTTGGAAATTAACGGAGCCATATTGCATTGGTTGCTTAAAATGTAAGTAATACAATCATACCTACCTTCTTATACCTATCCTTATAATATCTTTGTAAGAAATATATTTTACAAATATCCTACCTACTTGTTACTCCAACTAGCAACTAGTTTATTACTCTGACATTCAAACATTAGGAATGAAAACTCATGAAAACTCTTGTAACTTGTTGTTGGTAGTCATCAAACCAAGAGCTAAATCTAAAAGCAACGGCCGGACATTCAAATAAGATAAGCACCTGTACTCTCCCGATCTACGGAAAGCATTTGCAAGCTTAGCTTAACGTTTAGGGAAATCAGATTTTCAAACATGATATTATAACTATACCGGCTGGAACCCATTCAGTTGATTTAATGCCTAAGCCTGAGAGGAAAAATAATTGATTTTAAATCAACAACGGTAACAATCAACGGTAATCATGCATTTGGAGAGACCTAGAATATAATAATAAAATTCTCTTAATAATGCACACCATATGAATAACTAATATAAATACCTATAGAAAACTAAATAATTATGGTGGCACAGTAGCCGGTCTTAGGCTTACAATAATTCAAGTTGTAACACAGAACAGGGCAAAAAAGACTACCAAAAAGTCACAGTCCGGACCAAAAACATAAATCCAAAACCAAAAACATTACCAACCAGCCAGACCTTTACAAAAAAAGTGTTAAACACATAACATATAATTTAGCACGCTGCCCGTATTTGTAAACTCCGGAACTTAGTGAGCCACATGTCGTCAGTAAGGTCGTAATATTATAAATTGGCGCCATAATTTTGAGGCAGCCCTGTGCCACATCTGCTCGGCAAAGCGTAAAAACGGTCGTCCTACACCCGGTACGGATTACTGTGTCAATGTAAACAAGATCAGTGGAAATATTTTTCATACGAGCGACGTAAATGGCAGTCGTTCCATCATTTCGCTTCATCTCATACGGGATCCTAACATTTATTTCATCTCATTGTTTTGCCGTTGTTTGGTAGAAAACGCTTTATTCCACCCATTTTGTTCTTAGTGCTTTCCAGAAGGTTCTTTGCATGAATGTTTAATAATTGGTCAATAAAAGTTGCAGTCCATTCGTCGGTTCGTTGTGTCCACGGTTTTCTGTTTATTGCTCCAGTGATGTTTCAATTGGTAAATACTTTTTTCATTCCTGTTAATACAGTGAACACTATAGTCCGTTGCACTCAATTAAGTTTAACAGCATGTATCGAAAGAGTTATGCAACGCGATTTTTCTGTTTCTCTTTTAGCTTAACACGTTTTTACTTTTGTTCTGAAAGGATTCAGCACGTTATTGGCTTCTTTAGTACCTGGTTTGCTTCTAAGTGTAATTGAACTTCTGTTTTCTATTGAGTATAATGTCGAAAAAAGGCTAAAGTCAAGGTGACTTCTACATCACTTGAACGAAAACGGAATGCTAAATTTATAATCCATTTTCAATTTTAATAATTTATTGTTTCTATCATGGGGTACCATGTTTTCAGTTTGTTATTAGTTTTAGTTAAGTTAGGATATTATATTTTTATTTTATCAATGAATTAAGTCATCATCATCATCAGCCTACAGCATTCCACTGCTGGACATAGGCCTCTCTAACTGCACGCTATTCAGTTCGATTCTCGGCAACTCTTATCCACCTGCTACCAGCCACCCTGAGAAGATCCTCGCTCCGCATAGCCTGAGGGCATTCTACCTTACGTTTGCTTCTCCACTCAAGATCACGTCTACTCCAACGGTTCTACGGCTAATATGGCGGGCTCATTGCCACTTCAGCTTGCTTATTCTGTGAGCTATATCGATAACTTTGGTTCTCTGCCGGATAATCTCCATCCGAATTTATTTTATCTCTTAGAGAGATTCCAAGCATAAATCGTTCCATAGCTCTTTGTGCGACCTTTTTTCAGTGTCAGACTCTTACTGACTAAAACCCACCCGTTTTCCTTCCGTTGCCTGTACGTTGCCAGGGGCCACGGTATCCCTTTCGGACTTTCCCGCTCTTTGTGCGACCATGAATTTTGAACCAGTCGTACCGTGAGTGTCCACGTTTCGGTTCAGTAAGTCATAACAGGCAGGTCGCACTGATTGAAGACGGTACTGCGGAATACGCGACGAGGAGAAGACTCGACAAAGCTGTTCAGCCCAGCTGAATTCTTCTGTTATCCTGGGATCTCATAGCTGTTCTTACCAAACTGCAGGGTTTGCCCGAGGTAAACGTATTCTCAAACAACCTCAAGAGCACCGCGATTGATAGCAATCGGTCCCGACGTGTTCGTTGAACATAACCTGGGTTTTGTCCAAGTTCATCCGGAGACCAAAACGTACAGAAGAATCAACTAGGCCGTCCAGCATTTGCTGCGAGTCATGCAGCGATTTAGCCAGTATGGTGATGACATCTGCAAATCTCATGTGTGAGAAGGTACTTACCCTTGATGTTAATGCCGCGTCCTTTGCAGTTGCGTTAACCAATGCGTTAGAGAACAATTTCGGGGAAATTACGTCCTCTTGTCTTAGCCCTCGACGTAGGGGGACATGTGCAGTTCGCTAGTCCTGAATTTGAAAGGTCATTGTCGTGTTTTTATAAAGACATCTCAGCACTTGAATGTGTCGCCAGTTAACTTGGCATGGCTGCAGATACTCCAAAACAGAACAGGGCTCGATTGAGCCAAAAGCCTTCTCATAGTCCACAAACGCAAGACATAGGGGCTGATTATACTTTTTGGACTGTATAATTTGCCGCACTGTGTGGATGAAGTCAGGACAGAGTTGAAGAGCTTCCGAAACTCTTCGAAGACCGGACTTCCGCGCTTTCAGGATCCTGGTCGTAATCCTGTCGGGGGGAGGGTTTCCACCATTTGGTCGACCGCCTGGTCAACGTCAATGAATTAGGTATAAGTTGTTATTTATGTAGATTTCATTGAAAATAAATGATTAAACTTATTAAGGCGTTTGAATCAGATTTCAAAAAAAAAAACAGGAGATCTAAATAAAAAAGTACCTACATGCCCCAATTAGGTATTTCGAACGAAAGATCGCAAAAAGCATTTTAAACAGTCGCCAACGAAAACGTTTGTGCGAACATTGTAAAAAGGTAATTACCTACTGTTGCCAATTACTGAGCTAATTTTAATTGTGCTAAAGAGGCACTTAATTGATTATTACGAAGCGCCGTTAATTAACATGTCGTCTCCACGTTTAGATTGCCTTGTTTTAATTACGTCAGCTTTTTTCGAGGTTTTGCGAGCGTGGCAAAAAATTATGCCCTAAAGGTCTATTTATCTGTACGTCGATCAAATACAGGCTGGTCAGAATTCTCGGTGAAGTACCTACTGCGGCCAATTTGTATTTTTCGTATTTTTTGGGCTCAGTACGTCCGTATGAAAAAATTATCACTCGTCTCTTTGTCTGTCTGTTCGTCTGTCACAGCCATTTTGTTTCGAATCTAATGGATCGATTTAGTTGAAATTTGGTTCACATATGAATTTTTGAGACCCTAATACGAACGTGGAACGTAAATAAATGAATTTTGAAAACAGGGGTAGCTTTTGTGAGGCAAATAAGCAAAAAAAAGTTTTGCATTTTACCTTACCTTGTAACATATCAAATGAAAGGACTTACTGTGAGGGTCTGAAATATTTTTCTTTTATCATTTTAAAATAAAAAGATTTGAAACGATTTAAGAAAATAGATGAAAATTTACCATTTCTTCCCTTGATCCGAAACTACTGAACCTAAAATCACGAATTTTAAAAAAATACACAAAATGGTACATATTGATTACTGATAAACCAATAAGAAGTCTATGGTATTAAAATAACATGGTAAATCTATCAATATTGTGCGTTCAAACTTACATTTGCATTTGGAATGTATGGGAGACCATGTTTTTCAACTATAACGTTAAGTTTGTTCTTGGGATAAATTCATCCCAACTACGAAACCCTTCATTGTGTGTGGTCCGACCCGCACTTGGCCGGTTTTTTTTTCGTTTACCATCTACTTTAATCAGACAAACCCCTAATCCCCCAATCCCCTCCTGAAGGTCAATTCCCGTAATTAATAACCTTAAAATCTAGTCGCTATCTCATCTCAGGGACAATCAATGTCAAGAACTTGTCAAAAATGCTTGAAACGCTCAGAGGTGTTTTTGACAGATCGAGACTGACATTAAAACGGGAATGTTTTTAAAAATACAGGTATTTCCACCCCTGCTTAAAGTTTGATTGCCAGTGGTTGACGAGAATTTACGTTGCCGGAATTAAAATTATTACAGATTTAAAATTAAACATGGAAATAAAATTCAAAATAATTGATAGTAAATACGCGTTTTCACATCAGTATTTTAAATAAAAAATAAGCTATCGAATAACAGCTTCAGCATCAGTACTCAGAAGGTATACCTATTGACGATCCTTACTTCGAAATACAAATTCAATAATAAATATTCGCACATTTCTGTTTCGTTACGATTTATATATCCCTAACGCAAATTCCAACAAAATTCATGCATTTTTTACTCAGATAGATTTATGAAATAAAAATAAACGTAAGCAATTTATTTCCGGAAATAAAATAAAATAATTTATTGTGCAATTATTATATTTAATCCACACGTTGGTTTTTTACAAACACTCGTCGTGTAGACATCTCATATCTCAACTCTGAGAAGAGATACTGAAAACTCAGGCTATATCTAAGCTGTCAAATAATAGTAGAACCGGTACTATGAGCAATAAGGCAACTGGGACCGCGGTCGGTCCCAGTTTGACAGCGGTCCCAGTTGCCTGACTACTCCTATGTCCATATGGGCTGTTGTAGATGTGATTACCAAGCGTCATATCTCTGAACTGATAAGACTAATCAAAACCACACGGATCGCATGACCTATATGTATAAGCTGATCAATGCGGTCAAGATGTGGGCTTTAATGTATGTAGGTACTTAGTTACAAAGTTGTGGCGGCATCTTCATTGCCACATGCGAACTACGCATCAACGACCTGACATCACCCAAAAATCCTGTCGCCACACATATCCTGCATCACCACCATATATATATCTTCCCCGACATCAATCGATGGGCAGTTGCCCGCCAAACACGACACCCGTCTGGTCGGAGTATCCTCTTTTTTCTATAGAGGATGAGTGAACTTTACACTCTGTTCCTCATAGTACTCAAAAGTTATGCAAAATGAAACTTAGTTAAAGTAGATGGACATGATAGTATTCATTATCCTTGGTATCTGAAAATTATAGGTACCTTATGTAGGTATATTACTGTAACATAATAAATGGTTTCAAAATTTCAAATACGGTACATAAGGGACAAATTATATTACTGACAAAGGACCTAGTCAGCAAGGTGGTACTGCGGCTAAATGTCCAGGCTGCGCTGGAATTAGAGATACATTTCTGTATTGCCATTCTTGGGTTCATAATCTATAATATTAAAATGACATTGCATCAGTATATGTTTTAACGAACAAGAAAAGAAAAACTTCACTCTGAAATAATAACATTCCATAATCTTATCATTCCTCAAAATCATAACGAAATAAATGTTCGTGTCAAACAATTCCTTAATAAATTAAACCTTTGGTCAGACTTTGCCCTAACTTTACGGACATCGACAAATTAGATCAACAGTCAGACGGTCTCGGGGGTTCAAAAACACACCGTGTTCTATCAACCCGGTTGCGAGTATTTTCTTTTTTTTTGCAAGCTGTACTGATTCCACAATTTTCCTATGAATACCGCTAGCATTATCTGGGATACCGATGTACATATTCATAGCCCAGATATTTTTTCGATCATTTTGTTTTTGCAGAGAAAAATGGGAGGTAATTCAGTGTCGTTTCATTTTTGTTACATCTGTTTGTTATCTGGATTTATATTTAGGTAGCATAACATAACATCACGCCTGTAATCCCCGAAGGGTGTACTTATAGTTCACTCACATTTTGCCGAGCCTATTGCCATCAACCGGGAACAAAACAGACTCCGAGTTGCTATTGAGAAATAGGTTTCTCAGACTTATAGATTTCTGGGAATTATTAGGAAGTCTGAGTCTATAAGATTGTCAGTTAAGTTCTACTCCTGTTCCATCAACGGTATTATTATGGCGAGTCTTTGATTATCCGCGGACCATCCTACCTCTGACCCTTAGGGAAACCAATTACCACTTTTGTTAGAGCAGAAAGTAGACGTTGTTTAACTTTGTAACGTAATAACATAATACCGTTATTTTTCTTCACTATTTTCCCTGTTCCTATTATATCATAAGAAGTTATCCTCTTCACTTTTGAGTGAGCCAATTTATTATTTAGTTTTACCTAAAAATATTTAAGGTAGACCGTCCAATTACGTTGAAGATTATTAGTATTTAACAGCAAGCGCGTGTAAGAGTTTTTAAATAAATTAGATCGTCCCGCATTTTTACTGATTTCCTGCGGGAGCCTTAAAGTTTTTCTAGGATAATAATGTAATTTAATCCTGTCCTGAGTAAGTTTATTCTGCCACTTAACATTCTTCTATTAGCTCCATAATTTTGTTTTGTGGGGTTTTATTATTGTACTCTTCTTCTTCTTTTCTGTGCTTTTCTTCTTTTTGGAAAAACAAGAAAAAGTAGGTATGCTAAAGTGGATTCCGCTATATAGCTAATTGATGTATACCTACATATCATACTTGTAGATGTTCTAAAGTATGTATGTAGCTGACTACTTACATTTTACAACATCTACATGTTTTATATGTAAAACTTAAATGTTCATAACATAACATCATCATCGTATACGAAAAAGCATCCTGAGAAATTTAATATGTAACACAACCTTGTATTCTGGCCAGTAACTTAGTAATGCTACTGTGGAAACTCCCTCATGTACCAAACAAATTATGTTGCTCTAGACAAAGATACTTTTAAAGAATATATGAGAAAACTCCACCACGGTCCGTTTATCATGTTGTCTACTCAGAGTTTAAGGTGAAGCAAATGAAGAAGTAGCAAACGTACGTGGCTCAAACAATCTTACCTATTTTAAAATGCTTATTCAGCGGCAAGACGTAGGTCCCTACCGTTGGTAACACGAGGAGAAAAATAACATCGTTAAAAATGCTACATATTACCATTTTTATTAGAAAATATACTTACGGGGTATATACGAGATAGGATACCGCGAATAAATTGCGTGACTTTCACGACGGCATTTGTCAACCTTAGACCCTTGGCACTTGTGAAATTGTGCTCATATTGTAAGGGCTAATCCTCGACGAGAATTCATCAGCTTCTAATGTCGCCCCTTATCGGGCCGACCCTCGCTTTCAACATCCATCCACATTATTTTTTGTCACACTATAAGTTTATAACTAAGTTAACATGTATCTGGCAAACTGTGTAATAAAATTTCCCTCCTTTGACTATAACTTTTCCTTAAAATACAGGCGCGTCCATGCTTTGTGTGCCTTGTTTGTGAATAAACTCTATGGTATCTTTTTGTTGTGTTGTGAAAAGAAAAATGAAAATACTTACGGTTGAATATAAACTACCTTACATTGGGTACATTGTGCTGATTTGTTCTTGTGTTTTGTATAAACAACCCTAAAATAGTGACGCGATAAAATACGATTAATTTAATTATTTGTTCAATTATAAACGGGTTCATACTTGTGAATTATTAAATAATGTTTTGTTGATAATTAATAACAAACCGCCGTAGAATAACAAAATAGCAGTCTTTAATTTAATTTGATATACGATATTTACTGTTCAAATATTGTGTTAGAGTGAAAGCAATTATTAGTTATGTTTAACCAAAATATTACTAACAAATAACGAGTTGTAGTTCGTGGGTTTGTACCCTGCCTGGCACTTTACTTTGTGTACTTTCACCACTGCTTTCAAAACGGTGAAGGAAACATCGTGAGGAAACCGGCACGTCTAGAACCAAAAAATCGGTAGACATGTGACGTCTACCAACCCGCACTGGGCCCGCGTGGTGGATTACGGGTGCTATGCTTCTCATAGAGAGGAGGACTGTGTTCCAGCAATGAAAACATTATACGCTGATTATGTATCATTACAGTCATAACAATTCATTCTGAAAAGCTGTCATTTCTAAAAAAGAGTCTTGATATTATTGTTTTAATAACAGGGGCTTAGACCTATTTTTTTTTTGGTTGGGAATTTATCAAATAACTTCTCCCGCTGTGGGCGGAGCGGGAGGGCGTGTCAGACTCTTACTGACTAAAACCCACCCGTGTTCCTTCCGTTGCCTGTACGTTGTCAGGGGCCACGGTATCCCTTTCGGACTTTAGGGGCTTGGACCCTTACTTAGGTATCGTAAATATAAGTACCTAATTAAGTTCAGTTCAGTCGATACAATTGTATCACTTCTTATTCTTAAAAATAATATTAAATTGCTAGCGGAGAAAAATAAATTGCTAATCGTTAACGGAGTTATACTCATCGATGGTTGCTGTTCCATCACAGCTAATTAGAGGTTTAAATGGACTAGTTAGTTGTAGTAATTAAGTATAAAGTGGTATCTATACATATTATAAATGAAGTCACTTTTACGGTCTGATTGACCGAGTTGTTCTTCTAAAAAAATTGATGCGGTATTCACCGTCATCTAGAGAATTTATTTCAGAAGTTTTATGTTAGTAATACTTAATACATTTACAAATAATAAAGAAACTTCGATGTTTTGTCAAGTCGTAAAAACCGTACAAAGCAGGGGCGGGTCGCTAATATATACATACATTATTACGAATTAAAGTCGCTTTTCGTGTCCATGTGACCGCGTTGTTCTTGTTAACTACGCAATAGATTTTGATTCGTTTTCGTCATCATTTAGATAATTTATTCCGGAAGGTCTATAATACATGAATTTCAAACTTTCATGTAATAAAGAAACTTTGATGTTTTATAAAGTCGTAAAAAACTAGCGAAGCAGGGGCGGGTCGCTATTATTTAAATAATACGAAATGACAACTAGTGAGTCCTGGCATACTTATTCATCAGAGGAGCCCAGAAATCATACTGAATAATCAATCATCTTAAGTGAATTATTTCATAAAACGATACTTATGTGAAATAAAGTACGACTATAATAGCCTAATCAATTATACAGTCCACTGCCCTTTTCGTACCGCCAACATTATCAACCGCCCATTTCACGTTTTTAATCAACACCAAGAATCCGAATTCAAGTTTCTAAATCCTCGTTAATATGCTATCCATTACTGGGTAGCGACTAAAGTTTGCATTAGCATTATCGCGGCAGTGGACTCGTAAAAAGCAAAGTTATCAAAGGCGAATGCTCTCACTCGGAAGTTAATGAGTCGACAGTGCGGTAATGTTGGAACGTAGGCATTTATTTTCATATAATGTTTTGTACTAGTTTTTTCTGGTTTCGCTTCTTTTTTGGTGGTATGTTTTGTTAGTAACCTACTTTTTGGCAATACCTATCAGTATTCAGTTTTATTATATTTTTTAATTGCATACAAATAACTCCTGATTAAATCGATTCCAAAATGTCATCAGTCTGATTGACACTTTTCCCAAAAACTTCTGCACTAGGAATTCAGTGCAGTAATGGCTAATATTTATTAAGAAATATCCTTCAATACAACACTCCGCAAACGCGTGCCGACTTGTTATATTTTTATGTAAAACAGATCGCACCCCTTCCCCACAAAATTCCAAAGAACACAGACTGACAATACATTCTATTCCCATAGAATATAGGTATATTTATGATGCACTTACCACCCCCGTAAAAACATTCTCTCAATTTCTCCCGCCATTTTTAACGTACAAGGATTTCCTTTATGTAAATAAGAAAGGCTGGTAACCCAAGAACGTGTGTAATGTCGTTGTGGTGCTTTATATTATTATTTCTAAGATGGCGGACATAAAAATGGGCGCGAATAAAGATAAGCTCCGTTAACTGTGTACATTACACGTCTATTAAAATTTAAGTGGATGTACCACTGGAATAAAATGATGTTGGTTGAGGAAATGATTACGCAATTTTGTTTGTGCGAAAATAGAGACGATGCATTAGGTTTTTGTAACACAAAAGTTCACGGTGCGCCGGAGTTACTTAAGTATCAAGCTTATTGCTATACGGAATGGTGCTTCGAGTACGTACTACCCTACCTAGTGCAATTTAGCAAAAAGAAAATATCATCGACTTGCTGCGCCCCGCGGTTTTGTCCCACATAAGTCTCGATCCCGTGGGAATGTCGGGATAAAAAGTATACTTTGTTCTCATGGTCTACCGATGTGCAATTCATTAAAATCCCGTTCAGCCTTTTAAGCGAAAGCGTAACAAAAAAATAAACAAACAAACTCACTTTCGCGCTTACAATATTAGTTAGGATACTAAATAGCTGTAAAAATGAATATAAATTCGGAAATTATAGTTATAACCCATCCATGGATATCCCACACCGACAAAAAGTTTAGAGGTCAACCTGTTATAAAAGTTTATAACAGGTTGACCGACGAAGAGTGACATTCAAGAACAATCTGTGCTGAGGGTAGACATGCGTTGATTGATGATTCGCACTGACATGTGACTAAAGCCTTCTATACACCAAAAGCTTTGCGCCGTCGTGTTTCATAATGTCCCCTTGTACATAATTCGCCTGGACCTGCCGACGACACATTTCGCTCACGACCCGAGTTTGGTGTAGCCGAGGCTTTGTATGGGAGGTGTATTTATAGCTCGAGCCACTGCAAAATTAAGCAGTCATTTGTTTTATTCATGCGCTGCTTTTTTCGAAAATGTACTCGAGAATTTTTGAACACGTCATTTTAGTCATGCGATGAATATGAAGTCATTATGTCTGTCTACTGTGACTTTAAGTTGTAAGGCAGAAAAGTTTTGATGAGAATTTATTTAATTTTTTTTAAATCATTCGCCTTGAAAACCAATATTATTATCAAACATATCACATGTATTTTCTTTAAGCTGTAATAGCAATCACGTCATTTCGTTTAAAATACGTTTTTATTTTTATTAATTTATTTATCTTTATATAGATTCTTCTCAATTTTGTGAATGTGAGAACGCTGTAGACCTAGTGGACTGTAGATTTGTTGACCATCATTATTCTGTTAAGTACCTGGTACTTGTTGAAAGACCTACACTGTCCTCCCATACCTAATAACACTGTTATTTGAAAATATTGTAAAAGCCCATTATTTTTAAAAGAGTAACCGTGAAGTTTCTTGCCGGCTCTTCTCCATAGGAAACAACCAATTGGAACCGTGCACCTAGCTTCTGACGTTTCATAAGTGCCCATGTAGGTTTATATAAAATAAAAATATTTTTTTTAATTTTGAATTTTATTGTTATTGTTTATTAACTAAGGAAAAATCAAAATATAAACAAATACATCACAAAAACCTCAATAGGTTTGTCCGGATTTAATCAGTTAACCTATTACTAAACTGACGCATAAAAGCAACAACATTAATTTTTGCGAGCATATTCTAAAAGCTAAAGCCGTTATACGTAGGAACTAATAACAACTTTTAAACTGACGTGCTGAACAAAAACATGCACCTTTCGCACCTAGTTTGGTAGAAAACTATGCACTGCCTGCAAACCTAACGAGATACGACGTTGCTTTTAGAGATAGCTCCGAAGGTTGTAGCGGACTTAAGAAAAGACGTCATTATTTACGTAGATTGCCTGGTTGTAAAGCGCATTGTCTACAGAGGAAAGCGAAATAAGGTGCAAGTGACTAAAAATGTACCGAAATATCTTTCCGTGTTGCAGTTTTAAATGGCTGTTATGAGGCTTTACTTTATTTACAGCACAAACACGTCTTTTCATTAATATACAGGGTCAAATTGAAATAGCGAGCTAAACTCAGTGATGGATGTGATATTTAAAAACGATAAAAAACCAACAAAAAAATGTTTTTTTTTGGGATCAATGAAAAATTAAGTTTTATTTATTTATCGTGTTTAGATATCGATAAAAATTACGTCTGTGAAATTTCCACAAAAAAAAGGATTTTAACCGATATTTCAAGTCATTCTCAATCTAATCAAATAATTTTGTTTTTGTTTTATCATGTTTAGATATCGATACCATCACGTCTGCGTAGTTTCACTAGTTAATTCAATTTGACCCTATATAATTGTCACCGCGAGAACTCTTCGTCCATTTCAGACCAATAACCCAAACACAGTTAGAGTTTACCGCGGGAACATCATATATATAACTTCCCCGACATCAATTGTTTGGCAGTTGCCTGCCAAACACGACAACCTTCTGGTCGGAGGATCCTCCCTTTTCTAGAGAGTATGAGTGATCTTTACACCCTGTTCCTCATATAAACAAACATACCTCTAAAATCGACCTTTGATGCCACCTGGCGCAAAAAGACAGCCTCACTGCTAAGCAGATTGCGTAGGAGCAGTAACAGCATCCTAGATATAATAGGTAATAAGTTAGACAGCCCACTGGTGTGGAGCCTCACCCAGAGGACTAAGTCTCTCTTAGTTATTAGGTACTTACATAGTTTTTAAGTTCATACTAACAATATAAATGTAAATGTAATGGATCAATTGTTGTCTAAATAAATAAATAAATAATAATAATAATAAAATGTTTTAATTTACCGCCAGTGCATAAGAACTGGATAAGCCGGATATACACACCACAATTTCATCATTACCAATATTCCGTCGACCACTTCTAAGACCTAAATACTTCGTGTATTAATCTGGCTTTGTCAGAGACCATTTTAATTAAAATCATAGTTCCTTTTATTAATTATCTTGCTTATTAAACTCTCCGGTACAAAGAAATATTTTGTTGAGATTCCAGTTAATACTTGTTAAATAATTCCTTAATACCGCTGTATCTGGCTGCAAATTAACGTAGCAGAAGTCGAGATAGTACCCAGAAATTTCCATACGTATACCTTCAATTTCTTGGTAAACCTTAGATACTACACCCCTTAATACTATGTCTCGACGATGTACGAGTATGTTCGCCTTGAATAGAATGTTCCGTTCTGAATTCGTAGTTGTTTCTACAACGCAACGTACCTTGCTACAGTTTATATTGTTTGTAATAGTCTTTTTTATTCTAGAGTGTAGCCATTTCATTTGCTATTATTTTATTTAATATGGAGCAAGTTTTATCCTTATTAATAAAAATTAAAATAAACATAACGTTAATACGTTCTAAATTATGTAAACAATAATGAATATTGCAATGTTGCTACTGTGTATAGGCACCGATAGTGTGCAAAGTCCGCTACAGTCTGCTATGGCAGATTCTATGCTTCTAGTTTTGATGCTCTTGTGACTTTGTTGTCTGTCATGCTTTCCTTCATGAAAGTTTAGAATTAGATAGCCCGTTAGAGGCCTCAGCATAGTTTAAAAAAGGCAACAGGAAAAAAGTAGCTTATTATTTTCACCCATAATAATAACCCTATAATTAATTCTCAGCTCTCAAAAACTCCTATTCACCTCACAATTCCCTAATAACAAGAAACATTTCCAATATAATACGTATCAAAAGGTAGATAAGAATCCAATACAAAGTTTCCGAGGCAGTTTCACCCCGCATCTTTCATGTCCTCGACTGGAAGATAGCGGTCATCGACAAAACGATAGATTGCGTTTTCCCGTCTATTGATTTTCGAAAGGTAAGGTAGTCTCTTATATTTGACCATCTTTGTTCGGACTCCGAGCTGTATAAGGATTGACTACGAAATGGAAGATTCGGCCTTGACTTTTTTTGAGTTTGGAATTTCTGGTTTCGGTTGGTAGTATTTTGTTTTGGTCCTAATTATTATTTTGTTAGTGATAAACCTTGAAAGTTTTCGACATTTTCAGTTTTACTTTAAAGAATTATTTTGATGAAGCTTATCTATTCTCGACCTAATGTTCTGAAGTAGCTTACACTCAGTGATCGATCTTTCTCTGGCCAAAAACAGGAAAATAGTCTTTATTCTTGACTCTTCCTTGTATCCTGAAAATCTTTATTTTATATTCTTGTATCTTGAATACTACTAGTTTACCTATCATAATTTTTAAATACTTATTAAATCTTTTCAAACATTTTATTACGACCTAATTAAACCTTTATAACTCGAGTTTTCCAAGAATAATGGTATCGGTTTCCGTCTCGGCCTCTGATTTTAATCTCGGCCAAGACCGATCCCCTTGAACCTTAGGTAAGACATGTAAGTCGGTTCTCGGGATACTCTTTAGATAACGAGCGAAGTTCCACCTAAAGATCTTGTAAATGTTCCTTCGCCGCAGCCAGAATTCGTAATTCAACTTCTATTTTGCAAGGACCCATAAAAATAATGTTTTATACAAGACGGCGATAAGCTTCGACCTCCGCTAAGTTGTTTATTGCTATCAGCTCGTAGGTTTATTATGATGTTCTTGAGTGTGTCATTGGAAACTATAATGTTAGAAAGATGCTGGTTCTAGGAATAGGGAAAACCTTATAATTATTTTGTCAATGCTCGTTTTATAAAATGGTAAATTACCACTAAAAAAAAAACAACAAAAAATTCAAACAAATTATTAATTCCCAAAGTAGACAATTAAAACCGTTTACGATGAATAAAATGCAGATGTAAAGTTAGTTTTAAATTAAAATTATTTTGTGAATGCTCGTTTTATAAAATGGCATATTATGGTATTCCCGAAGAAGATAATTAAAACCATTTACGATAAATAAAATGCTGATGCAAAAACAGTTCACAGTAAAGTTATTTAAAACTAGCAAACATTTCAAGCGAAGCGAAATGCAGCACCTTCATTAGAATTCAAACAATCTTCCACCTTAACATTCAACTTACATACATTTAAACACGTAGAAGCACAGTCTCCGTATATTTAGTAAAGTCAACAGTTCCTAGCGCTCTGTTAAAAGAGAAGACGTGAGGCAACGTAACGAGGAGTCGAACCGAACAGAGAGGTAGATGTCCTCCCAGGTACAAGAAAAGGGAGGTACTCACAGACCATTAACTGGTCACTAGTCACACTGACCCGCCAAAACTGCACTTACAGAGCTTTTCAGCGTCCCGTAAAACGTAATGTCTTTCAAAAGGTATTTGGCTCCGCATTTTTGGCGATATGCGAATTTGATTGGAACTTTGTTCAGAGGACTTTTGCTGTGAGGATCGTTATTGAGACGATTCTTTTAACATTGGAGCGATAGCATGTAGGTAAAACGCTTTATGTATTTGAGATTAGGAGGATTTATGTATAATGAAAAAGTTATATTGCGAAGACAGACAATGTAACCGACAACTTTATAGTAGTCCAAAGATGTTTAGATTTTTAAACATCAGTAATTGTTTTCATTTTTATTGGAAAGCCAAAAATCAATATCAATGTTATAAATCGTGCGGTTTGAATTTCATATTACACTATTTTCAAAGGCGTATTCCGGTCACAGTCGAGTAACTTCAGTCTTTTTACGACGATACATTTATATCCATTTATTTGGCGAATATCCCTCGTTGTGAGCCACCAACGACGGAACAAACGGATGGGTACGTTTCTATTGCCTTTGAGATATTTCATTGACTTTTACAAATGCGAATGCCTGAGTGTCATTGGGATCGAATCTTGGTGTGGAATAAATTGCGTCCATAACATTGAATTCGCCCTTTTGTTGAGATATGTTATAGCGAATGGGAGCGATGTTCCTGACCGTCCACGAGTTTTAGTGTTCAGTTTATTTTTGTTTAGGATTATTAAACTAAGAAAAAAATAGATTAAATACTACAATTTTTTTATAGTTTCCAAATCACAGTGTTTTCAAGCAAACAAAAAGACAGATGGGCGTGCCATTTTCACAATAATAAACTAATATCACATCTAATGGTTGTCTTGAATCTCGATAAATATATTAAAATGCCAAGTAATCCTGGGGTTTTGTGGGCGTGTGCAGGTCGCCCGCAGCCGACCCGCGGGTCCACGACAAGGAAAGGGTCGACCTACGGAACCGTAGGCGTATTATCATGGTAATTATGACATCCCAAAAGAAACTGCCCACATTCAGCTGTAGTTTTTTACGACTGCCCCAACTCTTCATGATGACATTTGCAGATAAGGATTGGAGATTGTGTTTTTATTGAAATTTCACGCATACCCTATAATCTATCTGAGGATAGGCGACACAATCTCGTTGCAGCAGTCACACAATCACAACAGATAGTTTTTTTTTACTGAATATGATTAAATTCTGTGTAATGGAGAAGTCTTTCGTTATGGCGGTAATTCTATTATATCCTACGTTACCTGTCAGTTCAGAATCAGAGAGTAGCTTTGTGTTCCAACTAAAAGATGCGCCCGAAATATATAAAGACTTCGCAAAAAGATATCATAGAACATTTAAAAGTGAGTTCGATTACAATGCGAGATATGCCAATTTTGTACAGACTTTGAGGTACATAAATAGTATAAATTCTCAATCAGATACGGAGCAAAAGGTTTTACCGAATCAGTATGCTGATTATTCTGACGACGAGAGAATAGCGTATTTAAGACAAAATCATAAGCACATAGATCCTGAACTGAAAACTTTACTGCGAATGAGCGACAAACATGAGTAAGAACTTGTTTTTAAAACTACTTTCGGTGTTTTTTTTATTCATAGTGTTTCGGAAACCAACATTCTTAGTGAATCTAAAAGAATAAAAATAAGTCATGTTTATTTATCAGCTACCAAGTAGTTTTTTTTTAGGTTCGGAAGTGTAGGTATTATAATATTCTATTAATGAGAATGTCTATAATATTATTTCAGGCGAAATGATAGAAATGAGTTGCGGTCAAAACCTCCCCGGCCAGAAGAAAACAGAAATGGATATGGTAAACCTACATACGGAAAAACCATTGTTTGGTAGTGGTCATAAAATAAAGAAAAAACTTTTCAAAGCTAAAATGATTCTGGTGCAGTAAATGATTTCCTAAACACGTTACTGCATGCTGAGCAAGGCTTGAAGAGGCCAAATAATTGACTGGAGCATTGGGACTAAAACAGAACTGTTCAATTCCTACCAAATTGTTCGGATTTCCGGCTAGATGAGAGTTCCCCCAAAGGGTTAAGCTAGTTTTGAACTTTATGTTTGTATTCAAGCGGGGGAGTTGTCATAAATATTGGAGCCTCTCCTTGTCTAACTGCGCCGAACTACATCAAACTGCTTTGTTGACGCAAAAGTTGGGCAGCTCAATATCCTGTTCCTCGTAAAGTGAACGATTATGAGCCCCCAAGTAATTGTTTACGTTATTTCTTTCTCGCTCCAACGAACTCATAATCCTCAATTATTTAATTAAGGTGAAAGGGTCAACCCTACCTTAGAACGGAATGAATTTAATCCAGTTTTAAAATCGAATTCATGAACGCAATCCACCACTCCGGAAAAGCAGACACATAAAACGATAAAAGTTTCTGTTATCATTGTATGCATCATTCATTCGTCATATCATTTTTAAACTTCTGTTAAATCATAAAGGTAATATTTTGGAATGTGGAACACAAGAATTTAATAAAAATATCATCGACACTTTAATAAATGCTCGAATCCTAACTAATGTTATAAATGCGAAAGTGAGTTTGTTTGTTTATATGTTTATTACTGCTTTGGATGAAATTTGGCACATGGGAAGACCATAACGTGGATTAGGACATATGATATATATTTTATACCGATATTCCCCGGAAAAAGTATCCTATGGCCCGCGGTTTCACCCGCATAAGTCTCAATCCCCGAATCGAGACTTATGCGCGTGAAACCACGGGCCGCAACTAGTATTATATAATATTGGAAATATCCGAAAACCGTGGCATCAAAAACTTCTAAAGCATTCTTTAGTTCTATTGGAAATGGAGAAACATGATCCGCGTAGAATGGGTTGTCTACGGAATGTCTTTGTGGATGGTCACGCCACAGATTTAGCAGACTTAAAGCCGTCCTTCCAAAGACAAACAAACATTTTCAATACACTCAAAATTAACACTACACTCAAAGTTAAATTAAGTGTGTATTATTTCGTTCAATTGCTTTAATTTAACAGTCAAAGGGATTGTTGGAAAGCCTGAAAGCAACGCGCCAATATTTGTGAAAAGCAAACTCATAAAGTCATTTCAAAAAACAAATGCTTTTGCATTTTCGTGTGTCATGACATGACATATTTGCATGCATATTTTGATGCAGAAGCTCATGAACACAGACTTCATCATCATGTGAATGTCGAGGCGATCCAACTCCTTGAGATCACTGAATTAGTACGAGGACTAAAAAGGGTAAAACCTTTTGAGTTAGTTTTTTGCAGTGTGAGTGAACTTAAACTGCAGTGCAAGTGTTGACTATTTTATAGAACACGAGCATGAAGTGTCTTTCCCTTAACATAAAGTGAAAATTAAGATGTATATGGACGATTTTTTAATTTTATAGTTACTTAGTAGTTTAAGTTATATTTAATTTACTTATTAGCTAACTTGGCTAGATTGTAATGTGAATAAAGTATCATCAGCTATGATACTTTATAAAAGAAAAAGAAAAAAGAGATATTTCATGATTCAGTGAGTTCAGCTGTAAAGCCGCGTACGCACTTACGAATTGAGATCTTGCAAGATAAGTAATAGCGTTCGCATGTGATACTATCAAGGAACTTTGCAAGGAAAAGGATTTTCGCACATTTACCTACATACCTTTGACGAACATTGAATATTGTATTCTTTGATTGCTATCTTCATTTGTATACAAGTCGTTAACAGCTTACAGTCGCACTCGCACGTGCGTACAATTTAAGAATCAGAGACATTGTGTGGAAAAGGCTTAACAAAACTACCAGACCTTTATTTATCACAGTTCTTTTTTGTTTTTTCATGCTGAGTGCTGACTTTTTCGCCAAAAAAGTTTCAAAACTACATACGTCATGTTACTACTTCAACTTTTAACCAAAATTACTCATTGGCTTTAAATGTTCGGCTCAAACTTTAACCACACGGTAACTTTAAAGCAGCTATAATAGGTAATAGGTGGGATTAAGTATTCAAATTTTATGCTTAAACGTTCCAGTTTCCTACCATCTACGTGCACCAGCTACTCGATAGCCGTTCGGTAACCATCACTGTCTATAGAACGTGACTTTTTCCGTGGGAAGACTAAAGCAGCCCTCGATGCATTTTTCACAGGAATAGATTTTCCGCGAGGAAAAATTGCAAATTTCTACAGCGCACCGACACGCGCTGTGGTACCGTGACTTGCGGAATATTCGATAGTTGATTGCTTCGCTCATTTTATAGCATGTGAGATTGCGATCGCTTATTGCGACTAAAGATTTATATGTTCGTATTAGTGTTTTTCCAGATTGAAAGTATTTAAAAAAAATGTGGCGGATTTTGTCGTGAAAGATTCAGTCTTTGTTCTTAGTGGGCACGTCACTTTTTATAGTCTAATCCAACGAATATTAAAAGACATAGTTTTTGTACATAACCAATATTGAAATTACCTACGTAAATTGTTAAAACAGCTTTGGTACCTAATCTTATTATACCAACGATGGCCAAACTAATCTCAGATTTCTAGAATAATCTTATTTGTTGATAGAATCCCAGGTATTTTTATATTGCCAAAAAAAAGATTATCTCCAACAGTCGAAAACAGATTGCTATTCTGCCTAATCCAATGTAAACCTCGCCTAAAAAAACCTTGACCTATATCGAAGATAAGCGTTGTACGAAATGGGCTTAGGTTTCTAGAATTATCAGTTACCACAGAGTAAGTAGGTACCTACAGAGGTTCAGCTTTAAAAAACGAGAGAATACGCACGCACAAACAGTCATGCGTCTTCGAATAGCGAGTGCAAGCACACTTGTGACTGGCATTTGTTTGAGTCCGTTTGGGATCACCGCCATACGTAACTACGCGTCTACGAGTACATGCACCTTTTTTCGCTCTTTCTATGGAGTCGGCCTTCTGTTCCTATTCATTTTGAGGTAAAACGCCGTTGGTTTCCTTCGAGACATGCCTGCGGAACCTAGGAATCACCAGTAAGTTTTTCACTGGGGAACCCAGAACTCCTCTCACATTTCCTGCGTTAGAGCAGTCGATGCGTCGATTTGGTAGGCGGACCTTCCGCCTACCAAATCGACGCATCGACTGATCCATGACAATTTCCACAAGAAAAAAGGTATAAAAACGCGTGCGATTCATTCAAACATGTGCCTATTCTAGAAATCCCAAGCTGTGTATAGTTTTTCAAGTTTACCTGATTCTATTATTAAATTACCATTATAAATATACAGCGTGTTCTGCAATATTATTTTCAATATTTTCTTTATTTAGTCATTTTCGAAGCCGCGTTGAGTCAGTTATTTGTACGTACCAGTCTGTATTTGCTCAGAGCCATGTCGATATGAAAGCGGTTTACCGCAGTTAATCAACGTCCATCAGAGAATATTGAATGTAAGTATAAAAGTTACGAGTGTACACGACTATGACTGTTAGCTTTTGAGATTAATTCCGAAAATAATTTTTCATGTGTGAATTGATCGTCCAGAATTATTTTATTCGTGGTGAAGTCCTCCGTGATTTCTTTAATCTTTTTTTTAACGTATTGCAAAGAAAACACCTTAGCTTTACGCTAAATAAAGCAGCATTTTGACTTTCATTCAACAGTTTTTCGACGGAAATAATTATTGATATAATAATATATTATAGATAAGAATAATATGTAATGTTATACATAAAAGTTAGATAGATATTGATCCAGTAATATAGAAAGAACAAACATATTTCATAATTGGTTGAATTCATATTACAGATCTCTGTGGCAGCTCAACAAAGCATTTAAAACAATCAATTACCACGCCATAACACTGCGCACACCACAACGACAGCATATCGTTCACGCGATAATTATAATTGAAATTAAATTAATTCCACGGAAACATTTTCCGATAATCTCGCGTTGAACCATAAAACGATTTTAAAGCGCAATTTCGACTCAATTCATTTGCGACGAGTGTTCAGTAAAGTTCAATGTTGTATGAATGAATATGTCGACAACTCGACATGGTGTATAAAGAGGTATGGTGGTTCACAAAGAGGAATTTCTCTCGGTCCACATTAGCAACGGTTTCCTGGAGCATCGAATAAATGTGGGCAATTTGTGAGAGCGTTTATCACCTAAAGAAAAGTTCTGGCGACGTCTGTAACTGCCGTAATTCTGCGCCAAATTCGAGGGTTAATCACGCTGGCCATACATCAACGCTTTATTTAATACGTGCAACTTTGTTTGGAACTTAGTTCACACCCGTTCGCAGCCTATTGTGTGATGTTTTTGTAGCCGCTAGATATTATTTTGAGATCGCCATTGTTTGGAATAAATTATGGCCACTAGGCACACATAAATTTGAAATTTGGGGCGGTCTGTTAAAATATTTTGTATTGGATATCGTTTCATCATGCATGTTTTGATGTATGGTCCTCAATTATGGTTTGAACCCTCGAACATTTATGTAGCGCTACTGTCATCATACGTCACTATTGAACGGACATACGAGCAAACTGGAATCGGAGCGAAATATCACAGAGATATTAAAATGGGGACATGAAGCAGTGAGGTCAGCAATATCGTAATTTAGGAAAAACGGTTTTGTTTGACACACTTTACCTAAACCGCATTTAAAATATTAACTAGGTAGCAAGTCCGGTTTTAAGTCCAACACTAACTTGACGAACTCTAAATTCAGCTTTAAATTCAAGAAACAGAGCACTTAAGTTGCTTAGTCCCCAGTACTATGTTGTGGCTGGTTGGGTTAAGTGTTCCAGGGTTAACTTGGGTTACAAGTTTGAAAGGTGATTAAACAAGAAGCATCAACATGTTTGTTGGTAAACTGTAAACATCAGTCGTTTTTATTACGTACCGAGTGGACGTCGAGTGGTTAAAGTGCTGCTATCTACAGCGTGGGGCTGTGTCCTAGTTTATGTTCGGGTCTGTCTCTCAGTATAGATAGTTTAAGTAGCATGAAGCAGACGTTTTTTAAGGTAACAGGGGGTAATTCATAAAAGGGCAGAATTTCATAAAATTGCTGTTTCTGTACTCGTATTCCAGCTCAGCTAAGACCATGTGTAATTAAATAATTCAATCAAACAGCGTTATTAAATAAAAGTATATTATGTATGGCTCCACGCATATATAACCATTTACCAAAGTTACTTCTTGGAGATAAGTGATACAAATATATTTAAAAAAATATAAAAGCACTGTTACTAAAAAAAGCATATTACTCTGTCACTGAATATTCACAGAATAGACTTATTATGTTATTCCATACGATATTTTAAATAATGTCTTCTATTGTTAAATTGTACTTTCATAAATACCTATGTATTTGTAATTTTGCATGCCTTATGGTAGGATATGGCTAATGGACACTATTGTTTGTATAAGACCTTTCTTTTGTACCCATATTCGCAATTTAATAAATGATTATGATTATGATTATGATTAATGATTATGATTATGAAAACCGATCTGTTTGCTGACACTAGTTAAAAAAGCACTGGCTCTCTATAAGCTTCTACAGGATACCATATTAAGATGTGAGTTTTCTCTAGAGAAGATAACAGCGACTTTAAAAAAAAAAAAACCTACTTTCGCCAGTAGGTGAATGGTATATGTATCTTGTTGAAATGCGGGATTACTGATATAATCATCGCGACGGATAGTTGGTGATTTCAGTATAACATATAGATTCTACTTTTAATATTCCTGTCCTAAATTTCTTTAAAAGGAAAGACATTATAAATTATTTTCACCCTCAAAATAAATACTATAACACCCTAAAGGTACCATTCCATAGCCGACCGCAGGCGGCAACTGTAGGCGACGTGTCACCGCGATACGACTGGTTTATATAAATTTCTATGAAATACCTTCCGTAGCTAGCAACACGTCGCTTTCATAGAAATACATAGAATCCTGTCGTGTCGTGGCTTTACGTCGCCTGCAGTTGCCGCCTACGATCGGCTACGGAATTGTACCTTGGCTTGGCCGAAACATAAGTTGTACCCACTGTTCGTATGGAAATAAGAAGTCCGTTTCCGTTACCAGCCGCTCTATCAACCATAAATGTCAATTCCTAGCATGAAGTGGACTAACAGCTTACTTCACCAAATTTTTCACGGTCAGATTTTTACAGAATATATCGTCTGAATGCTCAAATACTGTTAAGTCATACAATAGAGTATACATGCAGCCATTATTTATGTAGGATACTGTACACAGCAACAAGATTCTATAAAATTTCTCATTACCCTCTTATCTTAATAAAACCGGTTATAAATTAATTTAAAGCAACTATAATAGATGTTTATTACGTATTAATAATGTTAGAGAAATTCCTTTGTGCTTAATTACAGTGGAGTAAACACTCATCTCCCATAATGAATTTGTAGAGAAACGATATTGTAATATGAACTGTTAACTATACCTTAATATTTCAAGATGGCTGTAATCTATATAATCTGTGGAATGAGGATTTATGGAATGTTTTTGTGGTTGATGTTTCAAATCAATTATATTTTTTTCGGAGATAAATCCTGATGAAATCGTTTTTTAGGGTTCCGTTCGCCAAGATAAAAATGCTTGGAAACATGCTGGTCCTGCTCCATAGGACAATTTAGAATCTAGACAAAATCTGGTTGCTAATTTAAATGTATAATTTTTATTTTTATTTTAAATATTGATTTTACATTCTATGATTACTTAAACTCACACACTGACTTATTAGTACCTATTACTTGTTCAAATGTTAGGAATATCGTATAATTTTACAATGTTTGTAAATATGTGAGCACCGTGCATCTAACACATAATTAATTTATCTGTCATTCCTTAATCTTTCATTATTTTTACCTATCGTGGTATAGTAATCTTATTCTAGGTGCATCGTCTTCACATATAATTATATAATTGATGTATACAAAATATTGTGAAAACATTTTAAAAGAGTAACGGTGGAGTTTCTTGCCCATTCTTCTATATACGAAAACTACCTTTTGGAAGGGGCGACTAGAATCAATAATATTTTTTTTGTAAATATTGACGTTCAAAAGTGCCTTTTTGTGCCTAATTGAAATAAATTATTTGACTTTGGGACCCTATTACTAAGGCTCTGCTGTCCTTAAGAAATAAAAATAAAATAAAGTTAAAAACTAAAGGGAGTCCCCATCCAATAAACGTGTTTTTTTATACTAAGGTATTCATTTAAAATATACACCGTGAAATCTTAATGGTTGTTTTCCCGCAGCGAAATGGTTTTGTCTGTTAATACAATCGTTATGTAAACAATTTTGAAAAAAAAAATGTGTTGTTGATTGCAAACTAGTTTATCCCGTATCACTACGTGGGAGAGTTTATTTTCCTTTGAACATTTATGCATCTTTGTTCCTTTGTCGACGGCGCGTGCGATTCGAGTAGAACCTAAAACTTACCTGTTACTATTGATTCTCACGTTTTCGAATAGATGAATATTCTTTTAATTATTTTAAAACAAATACATCTTTATTTTTTTACTTTACTCTATGCTTCGAAAGTTCTCCTTATGGCAAGTTGTTCTGCCGCGGGAAAACAACCATTAAGATTTCACGGTGTTACTGTTAAATATTGTACCGTGGTATGGAGCCCTTTTTTTTTTTTTTTTTGGTGGGGAATTATCAAATATCTTCTCTCTCGCTCTGGGCGGAGCAGGAGGGCGTGTCAGACTCTTACTGACTAAAACCCACCCGTGTTCCTTCCGTTGCCTGTACGTTGCCAGGGGCCACGGTATCCCTTTCGGACTTTCCCGCAACCCCGGTAGGCATTGGTCCTATCGGACCCCTTCACTTGCTGACATCACTTTGAGGCGCGCGTGGAACACAACGCGCCGTCGACCCGGGCCGGTCCTTATCGGACGGCGAGCTACCCATTGCTCACCGTCCGCAAGCCCGCGCCTACGGTGGCCGGGAATCGGCCTGCGATTCCCGACGCCCAGGGCGTCTCCTGCGGCGGCTAAGGGCGTGAGGGCGCGAATTTTGCTTTTCCCTCACGCGTTCTGCCTCCTCCTTCGCGAGCATTACTGCTTCGCAGAAGGAGGTGACGGCCTCCCATGCCCTCTCGCTCCGTACCATGGCCTGGACTAGGGCCGGACGCGAGAGATCCCCGCCACCGATCGCCACCACGAGGACACGGCGATGCTCTGCCCAAGCCGGACAGACCTCCACCGTATGCTCAACCGTGTCCTCCGGGCGATCCACGCAGTGATGACACCCGGGCGTTTCCTCCCGCCTGATACGAAACAGGAACCTCCCGAAACAACCATGTCCGGTGAGGACCTGCGTCAGGCGAAAGGTGAGGACGCCGTGGCGCCTCTCTAGCCACTCCTCAAAGAGGGGACTTATCGCCGCAATAGTGGCGTGCCCAGTATGGAGCCCTTCGTGGCAGCTTTTTTTTTTCAAACGTTAATGACATTAATCAAGACCTGGAAATGACATATCTAATTAAGATTAGGTTTCTTTCACAGCGTGTTGGCAGTATAAAAGATTCTAGATTTTCCTTCCAACATAAATCAACGGTGTCTTAGATATACTTGGGTGCTATATTATGATATTGAGAAAGTCACATTGGTACGCGAAATGAATCCACAAAGAAGATGCCGTCTGCCTGGTAGCCCGAAGGTCCTTCGGGCTACCAGCCTTCATCAAAGAAATCAAAAAGCATGAACTGTGAACTCTTTCCAAAGTAATCCAATTACTTTTTACCTGTAATCATAACTCTTCAAAGGCGAGACAAAACGTGGAAAGGAAGCTGTCAATACTGTATAGATTGCTGACGCTTGGGAAAAATCCAATAAAGCTTTGACTGCGAAAATAGCGATAATGATTCTACAGGAAAGAAATGGTTCTTCAGGAAAGATGAATATCCCAATTGTAGACTGATAATGCTGAGTGCTAACTCAATACCTAATCATAACCATGCGAATCAAGGAAGAAAATACCAGGAATACAAGTGCTTTTTATATGGAGTAAAATAACCGTAAAATATCAGTCACAAAACTGTTTCCAATTATCATATGAGAAAAAGTGTTTGGAACCTACCTACACTTTGTTTACTACTGTGAGACTGATTCAAGCTACCGATATGAAGCTTAAATCGACAGTGGAAGTATTTATGACCGAGCAACAAAGTACACCCTGACGTTTTGCTGACACTGCGTTCATCTTGGCGCAGCTAGAAAATTTACAATATTTCCGCTGGAAAATCAATTTTCGCCGATAGAGTGTTACCCGTGAGCTCTTGTCTTCTCATCACTGAAAAAAGTCACGTATTATGTACGTTGAACGGCTTCTAAAAGAATAATAGCCTCATATGAAAGTTGATCGTGATCACACAACGTAACGTACGCCAAAAACGTAAACAAGCCGTGTTAACGACAGGTAAAAAAAACACACCTGTCCAATCGTTATTCCAATCCTTTTCTACTTCGTGTTAATTTGCAGAGATCAAAATTTTTTGATTACCAAAGGGATTTTGATTACGGTTGGACATTCGCAATTATAGGCCCAGCTCTGCAAAACTCAATAATTATGATGACGTCACGCGTTGCGCGATCCCTTTACGAGCTGATTCGATAGCGGTTTCTCATTTGCGTTATAAAATACTGAGATTTATGTGGTCCTATTATTTGGCAATACATTTTTAGGCGTCGAATCGTTTTGCGGCGGATACCGTTCACCGATATTTCAACAATAAATCATCCGTGGTTTGAGTTTGATGGTATTTGAAAAGGGACGTGAACATATAAAATCAGTCTTATACAAGTTCGTTCAGATGAAAAAATGGAAGTCAATACGGGCGTCGACATTACGTTGAGCGAAAATATTGATACAAAGTTTGGTTTGCGAGAGGCGACTACAAGTTTTGTTATCTGATTAGTTGACTATTAGTTGTGACATCGGCTACCTTGTCGTGTTTGTCGGACAAGTTTCGTTAGTTTTATTGACACTTATATGTTGTAATTCAGCTTTTATTGCTAGTGTGAGAGAGTAAATTCGTTTTGTTGTTAATCTTGACCTACATCAGTAATGTTGATTGTATCGGGATAATTAAATTAGTTAGGTTGAAAGCACTTTTGTCATCCAATGTACGGTGTACATTCTGTGCCTAAAACTTTGTTTATTTTGATGCTCAAATGTTGCGTTTATAAGTTTTAATCACACTCTCTGAACCTATATCTATTTCGCTACAATTAAAGAAGAACAAAAGTAGGCACCAAATTCACAAAATATAGCAGAAAGTAAAAATTACACAGTTTGTAAAGTATATATAATCTTTGATCTAGTTCTGCCTGATATAAATAGAATTTGGCTGCAGTTTTGTTTTAGAATTTAGAATCACTGCCCTACATCGTAAAAACCTAAAAATACATACATTTTTATAGCTTTTACTGGCAACATTAATTATCAAATTCCGTCCACTACGTAGTCCTAACGATGGGAAAATTTTAATCGCAAGGACACGACGAGATTACCGCTGGGTCTAACGCATTTAAAGTTCGACCCCTGAATATTATATTAGATCAAAGGGCTCAAATTAAATTCGTGCCCTCACTATTGATAGCATAGGGTCTTCCTTATGAATATTATGTATGCATAGTTTCGATTATACCGGCTTTGATGGACTTATGCACAATTTTGTAATGTATACTCGGTTTGGAATCCTGAAGTTTGATTTTGTTATGTATCTGCTTTTGTAACTTTGGCTTGTGTAAGTAAATGCATGAAAGGTATTAGTTCAATTTTAGTAAAATGCTTAGACTAAAGTTACTACTGTAGGTATTTCTATATATGTCGTGTTATATCAATCGGGAGACTGTTATTATTACTAGTTTGTATATTTTTATAAAATTTCACCGCACCGTAACATTCCTAGGTATATACTTCCTGTACTAGCGTGACTTTCTCTTTTACCTTTGAGCTTGCTAAGTTAATTTAGGCGCTGACTTACTTCATCATCATCATCATTTCAGCCGAAAGACGTCCACTGCTGGACATAGGCCTCCCCCAAGCACCGCCACTTCGACCGATTCTGTGCTTCCTGCATCCAGCGGTTTCCTGCGGCCTTACTGGGTTACAAGGACCATTATTAGTGAGCAAGCGTGAACAATGCTCGTTTCTTCTATATCTTATAATTTACAAGTTTAATTCATTAGATATTAGTTCGTGCACTAGTCTAAATTCTTTCCAATCTAGTCTTTTTGTTTATTTAATTAGTTTCATATTTTTATCCAAGCACAAGCATGTCGGTATGCAAATATTTGGATTCGGTCCAGACATTGTTTACAATAGTAATATTTAGGTTTAGCAGTCGTGAAAATCTCTTGTTACCGAGATATCTGTTCGTTATTATACACACATCAAAAAAGTATAAGCAACACGCATCATTTACAGAAAAGGCATGTTTTATTAATTGAAACTTTATTTTTTTATTAACAAAGTAGATTGTTATACAATCTTTTTGCTCTCGGACACATAATATGTTTGTGTTTTGTTTTCATTAAAATGAAAGCTAATTATTTTTCTTTTTTTTTTTTTGTGCTTGATAAATTTGTTATTTATCTCACTTTTATCATTTTGAGATATACAATTTTTGAAAAAAAAGTGTGGTGATTTCTTATGTCATGGAGCGACGCCATTTGACTGCAGACTTGGATGAAATCAGTCCCAGGTATCTCGGCATTTTGGTGTCAATAGGAGTGTGATTTATCGTCTTTGGCAGCGTTATGTTACTACTGAGCAGCACCCAGGACGTGGAAGGAGTACAATAGCTCGACAGGACCGACACATACAACTGACTGCAAGACATCAGCCGATGTTAACCGCCCGGGAGATAGATTTAAAGATACAATTCTCAAGCGGTGCTGTTGTTGGCCACCAAACCGTGAGAAATAGGCTGCATGAATACGGCCTACGAGTACGAAGCCCAATTAGGTGCCCACCTATACGCCATGCGAATGGCGCCCGTCGAAACGAATGGTGTAGGGAACACTTGACATGGACACAGGAGCAATGGGATAAAAAATTATTTTGCGATGTGTCCCGGTTTGGATTTAGGTCTGATACGAGAAGGGTAAGAGTGTATCGTCGTCTCAGAAATGCTGAGATGCGTCCAGGAAGTGCAAAATCGTGGGCGACAAGTTTTAAACAACAGAGGCGGTCACACTTTGTATTGCATTACCAAATAATAGTAGAAAATGTCGTTATTTATTTTGTAAAACATGAAATTTTTAATTTATTTTTAACATTATTTTATCCTACGTATGTTACGGTACACATATTGTGATTAAATGAACAATTGAATGAAAGATTTTGTTGCCTTAGTCACTAATACTTCAAAAAATGCTTGGTTATTATTTATGAAAGTAATATAAATATATTACAATAGTAAAAATCGTTCAAAAGTTCTCATGTTGCTTAGACTTTCTTGATGTGTGTAGTTTACAATGATATGTTCTTTCCAAGAGGGTCGGTGGTGAATCTGTGAAGTCAGTGATAAATAAAGCCTCGTTCCAATGCTCAATAGGCCCTCTAAGGCCATATTATTTTGCGCCAGCTTTACTGAACCATGATACGATCCCAACGGTTGTAATTTCACGTCTGGGATGTTCCTTTTCTCTTTTTGTTTGTAATGTAAATTTTCCTCATTCTGTTGAGAACTCTCGGAATCTCTCCTATTGTATCGATACAATGTCAGATAACAAGAGATTTAATGAAGACGACTGTTTGCCACTTATAACCGTGGAGAGTTTCAATTCGTCTTTTTCATGCTGAATTAGATAACACACATTGGTATGATAATATTTGTTTTTGTGATTAACGTTTCTTTTTTGATTCGACTTTTATACTTTCCATCAACGTTTGGTAGATCAAGTGTATCTGTGAGACCAAATCGATTAGGTATGAAACAGGTCGGAAAATTGATCGGATATTGCTTACCTGCCTGTGCATAATGCCTATTGTATAGTTACATGAATATCTGATAAAAATACAATACAGCAAAAATATACTTTTAAAATGGTACGACTATTCTTTATGATCACAGCGTTTATTAATATTATTCTTTTATTTAATTTTGTAGGATCAGAAGTAAAAAATATTACAGCGTTGCCAGCATCATTCAATCAGCAGATGATATTATTTGAACGGTTCAAAGAAACCTATGGCAGAGTGTATCCCGATCAGGAAAGTGAACAAAACGGGTTTAATAATTTTGTTATAAATTTAGCTAAAGTTAATAAGCTAAATAAGGAACATCCAGGCCAAGTCATTGCTTACCAGCTGAACCGATATGCAGATCTGAATCCTGAAGAAATAAATGAACATTTTGGAATACAAATGGAACCATGTAAGTAGCTTTTTATTTGTGTTTATATCATTATAATTATCTGGTTTGGAGCCATTAAAGAAACGCATCAACTGATGAACTGGTTCCAATAACTTGGAAATTTAATAGATTTCTTGTTACGGAACCGTTAATGCGTGTATTTCACTTGCACCTCACGGGTTTATTTTGGTTTTGCTACAATAAATTGTTCTATTACTCAATCATGGCTTTCATATTTCTCTAGACACAAACGTAAAACTTGAACTATTCCTAATCAAACATAATCTATTCTAAACTGTAGATGATAACATGGAGCATACAAACAAAGGAGTAATGCAGAAGGAAAAACATCATAAATTTCTAGAAGACATGCAGCTATATGATCTCAACGAAGTTGATGATTTGTATGAAGACTGGATTAAAAAATGGGGAAAAGCTAATTTCACCAAAAAATTTGAAAAGATGTCCCATTATTATAGGTTTGTTAAAACAGTAATCGAAACGAATAATAAGAAATTTGCGGGCCAAGATGTATCACTTGATAAAGACGCTGATGTAGTTCGAGAACCCAATCAGTATTTCTATGGATAATAATTTAAAAAAAATGTTTTATTTTAAATCAAAAGTTTTATGGGAACCTGATTATATTTGAGATACAATCACAAATTGCTTTATCATTGACCACGTCGGTGGTTCTGTGATATACATAGTTCAAGCAATGTTATAACGAACGTTTCATTCAATATTTAATGAACACAGACTTGATTTGGTCTAGCAAGAAATCGTAGCAATATGAAGTTACTAAGATTTTGAAAATCACGGAAAGCGTTATTAAATTATTTATAACGGCCCACTAGTACCACAAAGGAATATCATCTTCATTAAATTGACAGAAACCGAACGAAGTTTTAATACGTTTAAAGGCTTGTGCAGACCAGCGCGACGCGACGGCGGGACGCGACTCGAACAATACAATTTCTAAGAAAACTTCACGGTTTAACAATAACCGATGTCGCGTCACGCTGTCGCGTCGCTCTAGTCTGCACGAAGCTTAACGCTAAACGCATTTAATGATTTATGATGCAAATGGGCCTAAGTATTAGAGATACACTAAAAAAACTTTTGAGTATTTTTTTTTTAATTGTAATTATTTATTTACACAAACGTATTTACATGATTTAAAAACAGACTTAAAATAATAATAATAATATGTACAAGTATATAAAAAGGGGGAGGGGGGGGATAATTATAGGGCATCAAAAAATTCGTCCGCATCGCTGTCAACAAGAAAAGTGCCCAAAAGGCTGGCAGCATTGCCACGTTGAATAATTTAATAATTTTGAGTAATTTATAACAAAATTTAAGACTACTAGTTACCTCAAAGTAACAACATAACTATTGCTATGTGTAGTCAAACCCAGTTATGTTACAGTATAACAAAACTATTTTATTAAATATTAACTTACCACATTATGTACGAGTAGCATTCAAAAAACCATGTTTTAACATTTAAGTTTATGGAATGTTGTTAACAGCAAATATTTTGTCCTTCATCTTTTGTTATTAACTGTAAAACACTTTAGTTGATTTTACTGAATGGTTTTGTTGCTATCAGGCATTATTCATAACCCAATTATTATTAGCCCAACTTCTTCAGTAATTAGGTACTAACCAATTATTTGTTTAAACGCAACCTCACTGAGATGTTATTTATAACGTGATTTATTTTGTTATTTGCAACCTTACTGCTGTTATGTTATTATCCCATCAAAAATATAAATGTGAAAATGGGAGCCAAGTTCAATAAAGTTATTCGTGGTTGTCGACTTGCCGACAAAAGAATTGAGATCTAAATGGGTGCCAAGTTATTTATAAGAACATACAACATTCTAAAATAAATTTAAAACACAAATTGTTGTTTTTTTTCTGCTATAACAATGTTTGCTACTTATTTAAAAATATAACTTCTTAAATTTGAACAGTATAATTATTTATTCAAAGCACTTAGGATAAATTGAAGCTCAAAATTTGACTTGGCTAGTTTTAACATAGAAATTATCTTATACTTGGCTAATCAACTTGTCTTCTTTATCTTATTTATATGTCTACAGAGTGTCGAGCTGCAAAAGAACTAAAACAAACAGGGCTACTTATTATGCTAGTGTGCGTGACAATTACTTCTTACACTCATGCCCCGTCGCTGTACTGTAATTGTGCTTTTCTAGTGTGCGTGCATTTAACGGCTAACAGTTGGACGCAATTTTTTTCGACGAGATCACAGCTTTAGTCAACGCTGTGAACTAGTCACAGTCACTCGTCAGTCATAGTGACAGTCGTCTATCTTGGCATATTTATATCTGTGTTCTTTATGTTATGCGCAAGTTACTGTTTCTATATTGTAACTGTAAGGTCAACATATCTTACTCCTCTAAATGTTAGCTTGCTGGTAAAAACTAGCCAAGTCAAACCTTAAGCTTTAATTTATCCTAAGTGCTTTGTGTAAATAATTAAATATATTTATATTTTTAAATAGCAAACAAATTATAACAGAAAAAGAACAACTTTTTGTATGTTTTAAATTTATTTTAGAATGTTGTGTGTTCTTATAAATAAATTTCAGGATTATCTACAGAACTTGGCACCCATTTAGATCTCAATTCTTTTGTCGAAGTCGACAACCACGCGTATTCTTAATATTGAACTTGGCTCCCATTTTCACATTTATGTTTTTGATGGGATATCATAACTTTTTGTAAAGAAATTATTATTATTCGTCAATCAAAAGTGATCTGTAAAATCTGGTTGTCTATTGTTTGCCCGAAGATTATATGCCATAATCATCATTTTCCCGAATTTCATTTACCCGAATTTCATTTGCCCGAATGTTTCATTTGCCCTAAAAGACATATGACATACTTTTAATTACCCGAATTTTAGATACCATAAGATACGAATGCCATAAGTATTGTTTGCCTTATTTTTATGTGCCATAATAATTATTAGACATAATATTTAAATGGCATAACAAGTATTAGACAGGTTTTTTTTTCTGTGCATGGTTGATGGTGGGCTAGGTTGACGGAGCCCCGCTTCGCGGGGCTCCTACTTCTGTGTGGTTTATAAAAAAATAACCACGAAGGGGATGGCGGGGTCTATTCGCTCGCTTCGCTCGCTCACACGACCCCGCCATCCCCTTCTAACCTAACCTGTCCGAGTCGGGGTGCCCTAAAGTCCCAATTGCATCCAATTTCTCTTGATATAAACAACCGTTACACACCCGATGTCGATGGCAAATTATGTTATGGCATATCATAATTATGGCATGTGATAATTAGGGCATGTGATAATTAGGGCTTACAATGATTATGACAAATGATGTTATGGTAAGTGACTTTATGGGAAACAATGATTCTGGCACGTGAGTAATATGGTAAATGAGAGTAGGGCAAATGAGTATTATGTCGTATGATATTATGGCTGTTGACTATTATGGCAAATGATATTAGGGCAAATAAAATTCGGGTAAACGGCGGTATACCGTAAAATCTATTTTCAAATATAAGTACCCAGCAAGATTGTGTAAGAATGTATTTCTATCATAAAACAATTTTTACAATTGTCCGCAATGATGTCAGATCGCTGAGCCGGCTAACACAGTTGCAGTTTGTGTTATTATCGGTTGTTTAAATTTTATTAAAAAAAACTTGTGCAGTCGGGAACGAAGTTCCTTCTCACGTATGATTTAATAAATTAACACATCTTGGATGGATCATTTGACCTCATTATCGACACGACAACGCCATAGTCGCACCGGCGGCGCCGGACCGCATGTTTTTATATACGTATGAATGTCGCCCATGCGTCGCACCAACACCGCAGCGGCACCGCACCGGCGCGGCGCGGCGTCGCGGGTTTACATTTTCATTCTGAGATGTTCTGATTTTTGTTCATCTTGTGTGATTCGCTGGTGCGGCTCCGGCATCATGTATAGGAAGCCTAAATGTCACCTAAATGACTCTGACTATATTTCCTCGCGGGGATCCGCACTCCTGTGGCCCACCCCGCGCACCCCGCACCGTGCGAAGCGCGGATAGTCCTAGCCCGTCGGGACGAATTCAGCCTGCATAATTATTTATTATACGCAACTCTTAAGAAAATATTGCGCAACACGTAAGTAGGTATTTCTCCCGGCACCTGCTTACTTATACAAACCATCGCCTCTTCATGTCTGTAGGCAAGTACAATAAGTTAAGCTAATAGGGTAAGTAAGGTGTAAGAATATATTTCTTTTGTAACACAATTGTTACAATTGTCCGCAATTATGTCAGATTGCTGAGCCGGCGCTGTCAGTTGCAGTTTGTCTAAGTTTTATAAATAATCTGGTACCTATACAAAACGATAAAAGCGACCTTTCATGATGGAACGATTCTCCTGCGAAAGGAAAAGTTTTTGCTATAATTTCGAAAGTCGCTAGGTGTTAGTAAAAATCGATTGCTTGGAAAATATTTCAAATCGTAAAAATTTACTGTTTTCTGATGTTTTACAATTACCCAGCTGGACGCCAAATTTCAACTTTTTAGGTCATCTGGAAGTGGGTTAGGTATTTGATGGTATATACCTATCTATCTATCTATGTCAGTCAGTGATAAAAATGGCGATTTTTAGACGTTAATATCTCAATAACCGTATTTATGAAATTTGGGATTATAATTAATCAATGGGGTTTTAATAAATAAACCAAATTTCATGTGTTTATGTTTAATGGTTTTTGAGTTATTAAGGAGTCAAAAGTGGCTCCAAATGGTTCGTGTAATATAACATGCGGCTGCTGCGTCGCCAGTTCTTGGCTTGACACGCTACCGCGTGTCTAGATAGGGTGGCAGGGACATCGAAGCGAAAACTATTAACATTTAAAAAGTACATGATCATCATTTCAGCCGAAAGATGTCCACTGCTGGACATAAGCCTCCCCCCAAGCACCGCCACTTCGACCGATTCTGTGCCTCCCGCCTCCAGCGGATTCCTGCGGCCTTTGCAAGGTCATCGGTCCATCTTGTGGGAGGCCTTCCAACGCTACATGATTCTGAAAATGATTTTCATCGGTTATTTAAAAAAAAAAAACTGGTGTTTCATAAAAAAGTACAATACCTACGCGGTCATTATAATTTATTTATTTATTTAAGTTTATGTACACACATATAAAGAGACAAGAAAAAGGAACAGAAAAATACGTAAAAAGGTGATGCTTATTTCTAAAGAAATCTCTTCCAGCATACCTGCGATAGGAAAGTGGATAAAAAGAGATGTAGACAACGTGTGCAAGTAAGAGTAGAAGAGAAAATAAAAGACATAAAATAAAAACATTTAACTATTCACTAATTTAAAAAATAAACATACAATATGAGAATATACTGTATGGAATGGCTGTTTTTTTTTTATATAACCGTCGAAAAATTCTTCAGAAATTTAAAGAATACTTCAGAATCATGTAATGAATCCATAGTAACAGTTTTCTCGTCGATGTCCTTGCCACCCTGTATGGGGCGTTCAGGTGTAACTAGTTAGTAACCACAATGACTAAATATAAACTGTTTTGTTTATTTAATGGTGGCACCTTTAAATCAACAAAACAGTTCAAATAGTATACGTATCGACCCAAAAGATTGGTGACACGAATAAATTCTGATAAAATTGTCTATACAATTAATTATGGTGACAAACTAGAAGAGTAAAGAGTTTGACAACCAATAAGATAAAGTTTTGTATAAAATAGCATGACTCAAATGACAAAACTCGTTTTATACAATGTAACTGAAGCAGTTGGCTTACATTAAAACCAAATTTGGTTGTGAGTAATCAAAGTTTAGCTATTTTCACAATAGCTCAACTGTTTTTGTTAATTCGTTTTTTCGGTTTAAGTATTCTGTTACATTTACTGAGTATTCATGCGTTGATCTAGCTTTTGTGCTATATTAAAGCATGTATTTAATCGAGCCTCCAATAATTTCCAATTTGCGTCCCTAAAAATATTATTGAATATAACGATTGCGGCTCTTTTTGTAACCCTTAAAGAATTTCTATTTTGGGGTCCTGAAAAGCGACCAACTTGGATTTTGCTCACCACCCGCTGCCGCGGCACCGCTCGATTCGCTCGCTCGGCTCGTGCGCGGTTACAGTTCTAACCTAACCTAACCCATTTTGTCGGGGTCTTCTAGCTTAGTTACTGTGACCTAGGTCAGAAGTCAAAAATAGACATTATTATTTAAAAAAAGTGTGCTTTAGTAGATGCGCAAAAAGTTTTTACAGGTTCATTAATTATAAAAAATGTCCATTATTAGAAGGTGAATAAGTTTATAGAGGTTCAGTTAAATATTTCCCTGTATTAAACTCCGCTCATCCCAACAATAATAAACAAGATTGTTTGAAACTTTATAGTGTAGTATAAAGCATAACAGCACGTTTCACTTTAAGCTGTCTGAAATGGAAACAAGGAAGTAACATACGATATGTCTCCCCCTATTTCTCAGTCCGCGGATTTAAAGGAGTATGCGACTGAACACGGGTACCGCTCTGCGGACTTTTTAAAGAAACGACGCCGCGTAGACAAAGATTATATTGTTCTGTGTTTTTCTTGCAATTTGTTACTTTAAGTGTTAGTGGGAAGACTAATGTTTTAATTTTAGAGTCAACGTTGCTGCTACGTAAACAAAACATCACGCCTGTATTCCCTGAGGCGTTAGGCAGAGGCGTACCTATGGTACACCCACATTTCTCCAGTTAGGTATGTTTTAGCTCCATGTAATAAGGGGCGACCCATTGCCATTAACCGGGCACAAAATCATATTCCAGATCGGTTGGCGCAGTGGTTAAGCGATTGACTGCTGCGCTGCGTGTCGCGGGTTCGATTCCCGCACGGGACAAATATTTGTATGACCTACAAGTAGTTGCTCCGGGTCTGGCTGTTTGTGTATGTGAGTATAAATGTTTGTAAACGCACCCACGATACAGGAGAAATTCCTAGTGTGGAGCAACGTTTTAAAAAAAAATATATATTTATATATATCTGTTGTTGCTTCATTTTTAATCCTTAATTCTTTTTACCTATTGTGGTATAGTAATTTTATTCTAGGTGCATCGTTCTCACATATAATTATATAACTAATGTACCTATACAAAATATTGTAAAACATTTTAAAAGAGTAACGGTGGATTATCTTGCACATTCTTCTCCATTCGAAAACTACCTTTTGGAAGGGGCCACTAGAATCAAATTTTTTTTTTTGTAAATTTTGACGTTCAAAAGTGCCTTATAAGGGCCTATTTGAAATAAATGATTTGACTTTGAATTTTGACTTTGGAAAATGATGAGATAAGGTTTTAGATGACGCTTAGTTATTTAATCCAATGGCGGTATTGCACTGTTTTATTGTGCAAATTTTCGTTTCGTTACTAAATTCTAAACGACTGGATAGTTAGCATAGTGTGATCCAGGCTCCATTGACTCTAGGATAAGCAGCTAGCATAATATTATCACTAACATCAAATACGAAGGCTAATGAAATTAACGAGAACGAAATGGTTAAAACCAGCCAATAATAAAATAATTAGTTGGCAATAATATAATAAATTAATTTGGTGGTTTGCACACCACCGCTTATCGTCCGATATGCAACTTTTTACCAATACTGTTGGGTACTTACATTACCAATAGATAGCAATTCCTTTATCGCTATGTAAGCACATTCCGCAACCACAGTATAATAGAGTAACAGTATTACGTCTCGACAGTGACCTTGAAATAATTACCTACGGCCGCTTGGTAGATAAACCTTCTGCATTCGTGCGTAATTGCCGCGCCCTCGAGACTGTTGTGTAATACACTGAGTTTCGAAGCGCGTCGTTTCGGCCGTTTTCTATGAACACGTAAACTGTTACTTATTTATACTGTACCACAACAGTGGTGAGCAAACGACGTTAAAACGCTTTTCTAGGTATTGAAGCTAGGGCCAAAGCATTAAGGGATTTAGCGATGTTCAAATCGCATAAAAGTGACATAAAATTTTTAAGTGTCGGGATGCTGTAAAACCCGCTCTAGGTCAACGTCTGGTTGGTGAAATCTGTAACGTAAAACCATCCAATAAAAACGACGAGTAACATCAGTTAACTATCACATTATAGGTGCATAGACTCTACATAATCTACATAAGTGCCTCTTGTATAAAAAGGATATTTTGGCGCCTGAATGTCACTGACAGGGGGGCGTTGTTCATTTGTGAATTTGTCACAAAAATTGTAATGAAAAAAAAAATTGCATTGTCTTCGAAACAGAAGCAACATGCAAATTTTCAACTCCGTAGGATAAGAGGAAATGGTTTTAATTCAGCTTGCAAGATTTGACCCATACATACTAACTAAGGCAAGGCGAGTTAAATAAAAGCTTGTAAAAACAACACAGTGGCGTTATTTCCATGTAGGTATGTACTGTTGTACCCTATCTTTTTCAAAATACCTAATATTTTTGATCACATAATGATGTCATTAATAGCTGTGACAAAGCCAAGATACGTTTTATATCATAACATCACGCCTGTAATCTTCGAGGGGTTCGTCAGAGGTGTAGCTATAGCACTTACACCCACATTTCGCCAGTTATGTTTAAGTCCCATGTAATAGACGAGTCTATTGCCATCAACCGGGCACAAATCCAGACTCCGGGCTAAGAAATTCCTCATGGAAAAACCCAATAACACTGCCCGACCTGGGAATCGAACCCAGGACCTAACCCAGCAGTAGCCAGCACGGGTTTAGAGTTTAGAGGGTCTCCTAAGCCCTCCACAACAATTTTACTGCCAGGGATGTTTTCTTTTTTTAATAAAAAGTGTTATTTATAGGTAAGATAAAAAAAAACTACTTATTTACGTCTGCAAGAGCGAGCGAAGTGAGCTCGGGACTCGGGGGATCCCGACTCGGACAGGTTAGGTTTGAAGGGGATGGCGGGGTCAAAGACCCCGCTATCCCCTTCGTGGATATTTTGTTTAAACCACACAGAATTAGGAGCCCCCCAAATAACCTCACATTCTTTCTAGCGAGGCGGCACGTTTCTAAACTTTGACCGCGCTTGCAACTAGACCAACGTGGCAGTCCACAGATAAATTTCATTTAGTTGATAAATAACATTCAAAACACGGAGTAAGTTAAAATCGTAGGCATGCTATTAACGTATTAGTATTGAAGCATCATCTTCCAAGAAAAACTCAAGAACAGACTGTACAAAAGTTAAAGTGGTCACGCCTCTTGTGGAAATTTAGAATTCTGCTGTCCCAGTAAATAAACAATAGGAACGTGAAGCAAAGTTTAGATTTCAAAGCAAAAAATATGAAACAGCTGTTACAGTAAGGGATGCGTAGTCAATGCACGATAGAACCATACCAAAAAAATGTGACAAATTGACAACTTACGTCAATTTGCCGTGTTATTGCTATTTCATACAACTGTCAAAGAATAAGGCCTTTTGTACACACACGGTCTTCTTGCCGTGAAAAACTACGGTTTATTCGCCGTGTGAAGGCGCGGTCGTCAGTGTTGTATTGAATACTATGAAAGATTGTTGATATAACTAATTACACGTTTTTTCTACGGTGCGGTTTATACGCCGTACCGTAAAGAAACCGTGCCGAGTAAAATCAATTTGCCTAGCCTTTTCCCAACTATGTTAGGGTCGGCTTCCAGTCTAACCAGATGCAGCGGAATACCAGTATTTTACATTGAGTGGCTGCCTATCTGACGTGGAGGTCAGATAGGCAGCCACTCAAGTCACTCAAGCACCCAGTTACTTGGTAACACGATACCCTTGGTAAGACTGGTTGTCAGAGTTTCGAGCTTCTGACGACCCGTAATGACTGTCAAAGATCCAAGAATGACAGCCGGACTAACGGCTTAACATGTTTTTCGAGGCACGGAGGGGTGTCGATATCTCAAGATGGTCACCCGTCCACGGACTGACCGCGGCAAGTGTAGCTTAACCTGATCGATCGACCCGTGCGGCTGTTATTACCACGGACCCCCTTAACCCGTGCCAAGTACAAAGTACCTACCAAATTTTTTGTGATTTGAATATACGGACGATTTAAGGGTACTCAATTTACCTTTTTTTTAATTTTCCTTTATTTTCAAAGAACAGCAGAAACCACCAAAATGAGAGTTCACGGAATTTAAAATTACCGTCTTTTGTAGGACTTCACAGTATTATTATCGTAAATAAGAACGACAATAAGCCATTTTCATCTCTATAATTACATTTTTCACTGTAGTGTGAAAAAAATAAAAATAATTAACTCTGCAATTGAATCTCGTGCGTTCATAGGTATCACTTTTATTTTAACTCAACAATAAATGGTTACTCGCAAAAAATGTCACGGTAGCCAAATTATGAACAGAAATTGAATGATATAGACAAACTAGCGACCTGCCCCTGCTTCGCAAGGGTGCAAGTGTGACATGTCAAAATATCGAAATATCTGTGCTATACAGGCCGTAGCTAATAAGTAATACGGGCTGGTATCCGCAACTCCACGTCAAAGCGCGTATTTTGCGTATGAGTGGGAAAATCGGTCAACCGATCCACCCCAGCTCCTCAAAGAAGGCCAACAACACCTTGGTGTTACTGACAATCTCACGTAGGGTACCTGGGTTACCGAAGTACTTTGCCCTGTATGCGACCACCGGCAGTTTATGATGAGCTGCTGTCTCGTCGTCCTCCATGCAGGCTCTGCAGAGCAGACTGTCTGTGACTCCAATGACAAAGAGGTATTTAAATGACCCATGGCCAGGTACAGCTGCTGTAACTGTAAGCAGCTGTTGTTTCGTTAGTCGGAGAACCTGTTTCGTGAGGCGGCCATCGAGGCCGTGCAATCGATGGGATTTCTCATGGGCAACTGACGAAATTCCATACAAACTTTTGTCTCCTATTCAAGGGGTGAATTTTCTAAAATCCTTCCTTAGTTATACCTTCGTTATATAATCTTGTGCTAAAGTTCATGCTTCTTGACCAAGCGGTTAAGAAAGTGTGTTGTCTTGTCATTGAATGAATGAATGTAAGATTTTTAGTTATAAATATTATAAGTGAGATAGATCTTGCCATCCAACGTGGCGATGCTGCGAGCCTTTTGGGCCCTTTTTCCATTGACGGACGAATTTTTTAATGTCCAATGAGCTCTACCCTTTATTTTTATTTTTTCTTTTAAATACTTTTACTTAATATATATTTTAGTGTTAGAAATTGTAAAGGACATGCCCATTATAAGTTAAATATTAATGTAGGTATTAGTTAAATATAAATGCTCTCAATGATGGGAAAACCCGCATCAAAATCCTTTATTTATTTGGTTCACCAACAATTGTTTACACTAACATCTTGATAAAAGTAATGTCTTATGCCTTTGCACAGATAAGAAGAACAACGGGGACATAATGTACTAGCTACTGCCCGTAGCTTCGCCCGGGTTGACCTTAACTCTAAAATACGCCTGACTCCTTATAACATCAGCTGTCTGCCAATGAAAGTCCCGTCAAAATCGGTCCAGCTGTTCCGGAGTTTAGCCTAAACAAAAGGTAGAAAAAAAAAATAACATTATTTTGTTGTTATAAGTACCGTATATACGTTTATATGCATTTAGTAAAAAGCAATTTTTTTGACATTACAAACATACTTCAATTTTATTTATTTGTATAGATGGATATAAATAGATAAACATGACTGACCTAGTGGTTCTACTTTAATCCAGAACTCCAAAAAGCACAGAGCTAGCAGTAATGTTTGATCCTATTCAAGTGAGTGCTGGATTGAAAGCTTACACTGAGCGTTATTCTGCCACTACAGAATTTCTCTTGGGATGAATCTATGTCGAAATAGATGGCTTGAACAACGTACAAACGTCGTTAGGTTTGCTAGTGTTTTGTTCAGTTCAGGCGAAATATCTAACGTTCGTGCTTCGGATTCTTATGCCTGCTGAATACTGTATATAAACGTTGGCTTTCGACTGTGATGCAAAATAAAATGGTAGTTTGTCATTGATTTAAACGTCATTTTGGTCACCATGTTTAAAAGTGTGGTACCTTAAGTATGGTCAAAGTGTTAAGGAAACATCGCAACCCACTGGTTGTCGAGGCGGCCAATTACACCCCCTCAACCCTTAGTCGTTTTCGCCGCTCTAGGCAAATTCTTTCTGATCCAGATGACCCCACCACACTCCTGCAGGAGAGCAATAGGGCCACCAGTACAGTGCACAAAAACACTCGACACCTGTCATATAGACCTCGCCGACGAGGTCCTCCGCGATCGCGACCCTCTCGAGTAAATAATACTCCCCCCCGACCCTTGCTCGACGAAGCGCCAGCCCGCGTCGATGCTGAGCGAGTAGCTTTAAATTCCCCGCCTAATAATAATTATCTATCCTTGGTCCAGCCTGTCCTGCCAGCCTAAGCCGAGGTTCGTATCCCACAGGGGGTACCCTTAGCGAGCGCTCACCTAGTTTTCATTCGAATAGTTTATGCCCCTGGCTGGAGGCTTTAAGTGTAGAAGCTTAAGGCAACCACAGGAAAGTCCGGTTAAGCAGCGACGACCTTAGTGGTCACCTGCGAGATGAACTAGTTCAAGAAAAAAAAAGGTAAGCGGGAAAACAACATCACAAACACACATAGATATTGTCTAGTCCGTTACGACTTCTGTATATACCATTGTATATCTGTAACCCTTGAGTTGCTATTATTATAGTCTACATTAATTTTCTTTTCTTTAAATTAAGCATGCACAAGTTCTAGAACAAGTTCTAAGCTGAATACGACAGGGATGAAGTGGATCGAACATCCAAAAGGCGAAACAGGGATTCGTGGAAGAAAATCTATATAGCCCTTAATATCCTAAGACAACAGCAATGACATCGTAATGTTATGTTAACCATTTAGGAACCATCAATTATTATTTTGCACGACTAAATAGACTTTATCACAGTGCTCGTTTTTTTTTCTAAATAAGACAAAAAAAAAGTGTCTGCCTTAATGGAATGTATATATTCTACTTTGAAATTGAAGAAGTGGACGCAATTCACGAAACAAAATTAGATCCATAATTTAATAAACATAGGTACATTATTTTCATGACCCTAGGGGTACTAACTTTCTAAAAGCAATTTAAATTTTGAAAATGTAACAGATAATGTTTTAATATTTCTAGGCAACTACTTCGATACTTTAAATATAAACTTTTAGTCAAAACGAAGTCAGAGTAAGATTTTATTAGAATATGATTATTTTCGTAGTATGAAGCCTAAACTATTTACTGCCATAAAAGTCACAGAAACAAAAAATCGTAAGGATCAATAATACAGAAATTGATGGCGTCATCTCTCCGTAGAAAAGCACTAAAACAGCCTCAAGTGGCACTGTTATCATATACGAGTTTTTCCAACTGAAGTGTGTCGAATAATTTGGTCGTATGTGTACGCACAGTGGGGGGCAATAAAACAACACAGTGCAAAGGGAAGCCCGATTTCGATACGTCTAGTTAGGTACGGTTTAACCCTGGATTTTGGGCTTTACCCGCTCGAATATATACACCAATGAGTTTTTTTTCGCTCTCCATTTCAAAACAGCGAAGAGCGCTCTTCCGATAGTGTTTCCAAGAGGAATTTGGTAGATCCAGGATTTGCAAAGCGTTACGTTTCTTTTAGTTGAAATTCACTCTTTTTGGGCTCGGAGTGCAAACATGGATGTGATAATTGATTCCAATTTTTCACGTACAGTCAAGATCAAAGATCAATGTAGAAAGATCTACAGGCATATATATTATGTATTTAACTCACATAATTAGTATAGAAAAGAATATAATATGTGTTCAGAATTTCGAACGATCTGATATGTGTTTCAGAATTTCCTACACATTTTCGGAACTATGAAATATATTTTCGCAGAAGTTAATTATTATTTCGCAAAATGTATGTACCGATGTCAGAACATGAATCGAACCCAATAAATGCCAAAAGCTTCCTCGAACTGTCTCACGCATCCTTTGTCGGTATAGGATATAATTATGACAGTGGGTGCACTTCAACCCCCACCCTTCGGAAACCACTTGATAATATCATTAATTTGCGGAGTCTATGATGCACTCGAGTAGCTCGAGTATCTAGCAAAATAGTCTAGTCATCGTTATCGTGTCGCTACCGACAAATTTTACCGTCTTTGTCATGATACTATCGACAAATTTTGGAATTTCTTTGTATTAGTGCATTATAGTGAAGTAAACTTACCTTTTTAACGGACTTCAAAAGGGAAGAAGTTATCCATTCGACAGTTTTTTTTTGTTAGTATTTTTCTGCGATATCTTCGCCAATTGTTTCCTGATATAGATGATATGAAATAAATATAAATATAAACGGGTCACCTCTAGAGAATACACTTCCAAACAATATTTTTTTTGTTACTAACTATTCTCTAGAGAAGAATCTGATGAAGACTTAGGATATAAACAATAGAACTCCTCAATAATGAACAGCGTACGTATTGTGATAATTGTACTGAAGATCATAGAAAATTCTTGTTTAGTTACCTATTCATGGTCAACTGATCATAAACTTCAAAGATACTCCATGGAAGGGATCATGAAGGGACTTTGGAACTGACGAAAAATAAAACAAAACCAAAAACACCGACTAACGAAACTAAAGTTATTTTGCACTTTGTAGTGTTTTCTTTATGGAATTCAGTTGTATTTTTTGGTATACATATAAGATCGAGTTTTACGAACATTGACTTTCAAAAACGAGTCCTGTAACGTCTTTCAAATCCAGTTGTTTACTGAAAGAAAAGAAAGAAAAATGCGTTTATTGGCATTACAAAAAATACACCTTAAAACTATAAAAACAGAAAACAAATTATTATAATGCCAAATGGGCCTCAGCTCAGCATAATGTCAGATGAAAACACAAAGTTTACCACCCGACGCTGATTTTCAGCTGCAACCCACGAGTGCCATACTGTCACTATAGATACTGATAACAAGACAGTGTCAAATATAATGAAATACTGTAAACTGTGTGTAATAGCTCGAGTAACTCTTTCCCCATAAAACTTAATTTAAAAACATTATGGGTGAGCATTTTCCTTTTATAGCGCATCAGTGAGTGCCTCTATAATATTTTATGTACGCCCCAACGCTAACGCTATATCTTTTGATGGCATCGAGACTATTCAGTTTGATCCGCAGGAAGGCAATAAGATGTGGCTTTTAGATGGAATATGAAGGCGATTTTAGGATTAAACTTCAGTAATATTTTGGTCGGCTAGCACCTCTCTTCATGTAGTTGTCATTAAGGGTCCGCTAGTCAGACATTATTCCATACAAACGTAGTATGGTGATTACTCGTCTATCTGACGGTTTACGTTCAAAACAATGTTTTTTATCAATTTGGCTTGTCATTATCTAGCCCTGTATCGAGGTAGAATTGGAAAAAAAAATTGGTTTGGAAGTTATGAGCTTAAAAAAGTTAAAAAGTTATAAACTTTCATAGTTCAACACTAATTTTGACTCGCCTTTGGGCGTAAATAAATAACTTATGTAGTAAGAAAGTGGCAAAATATAATAATAGGTCTGTTCGTGAAATTTTATGCGCCCATTTTCGTTTTAAATCATCGTCTATTTCACTAAATAAATATGTAAATAAAAACTAGATAAATAAATACTAAATAAGTAATACTAAATAAATAAAACTAAGTAAATTAAAATTTAGATTAAATAGCATGCATATTAGTCACGCCCACCAACGAGTTCGAGCCGTTGACTAGTGTACCCTTAATAATGAATTGATGACTAACAGGATCACGATCAGATGTAGGTTAGTTAGTTGTAATCGCCATTCCAGAATTCCTGAATTGTGCAGTTAAGGAAAAATACGTAATCAGACTTTTGGTACCTACTAAACGACTACCACTTTGTACCATCGAAGAAGTTCATATCTATACACCGTAAGGACTATTTCTGCTTGCAGCGCTCGGCCGCTATAGAACCGGGGCGGTAACAGATGTGGTCATCGTGTTCACGGGATTTTGTTTTCAAACTGCTTAGATAAGGAGTTCTTCAATAGTACATGTGCATATAGCATCTTTTACTAAGCATGGCTAAGCTATAAATACCCTTATTCATTCATACCTAACAATAATTCTGTAAAACTATTCCCTTCTCCCCAGCTCTTTTTAGTGTTATTGAAGTAACAGAGCAATTCAACAGACTATAACAATATTTTAATTACAAGACTGTGGCGGCATCAACATCGCCACATGCAAACTATGCATCAAAAAGACCTGATGTCACACAACATACTGACGTCACACAAATCCTGCATCGCGCAATTAGAGTTTACCGCGCGATCGACATATATACAAGCTCCCGACTTCAACCATTGGGCAGTTGCCCGCCAGAAACGACACCAGTCTGGTCGGAGGATCCTCCCTTTTCCTTAGAGGCCTCCTTCCTGTTCCTCATACCTTAAAAGACAATTAAAAAGGGAGTTCGAAAATATTTAATCAAATGTAAAGTATTTGATTAAATATTTTCGAGCCCCCTACTTTAAATAAACTTAATTTTTAAAGGTCCACATCCACAGACAATTCGTATCCAATCTGCCCATGCACATGAGTTTACGACGTATAAAAAGCAGTCGGACAGGTGTAATACTCCATGTATCGCCTTCATTTAGAGGCCAGGGCACTTGACGTTTTACGGGCACTAACATTCGTATAAAGTGTACTCATATAACCGGACCGTTCCCTGTGAACGCCGTATCCGGCACGGCTAAATCGGGTTGGATTTAGCCGTGCCGTGCCTTTACGTGGAGTTAAAAGCAACTTTTTATGATTTGAAGTCATTGTTTAAAAAATGTCTGTGTTTTGGTATGTTATTCATATTTTGAAACGCCTATGGTCTTATAAATATTAATATGTCTGAATAAATATCATAATGTAGTTATTTACATGTGATTTTCATCTCATTTTTGTCCATCGAAAGGGACGAAATGACGAGCTGTAACATCCTGTAGCAAAAAAAACAAATGGTTATACGTACACACGGCTACATATCAAGCTATAAATTTCCAGTTTATGCTGATCTCGCATTGTATAGGATTTCCGTACAAAGCGAGGTCAGCTTATACTATACTGGAAATGTATAGCTTGATGTGTAGTCGTGTGTACATGCTTGTTAAGGAACATTACTTGATTTTATATCTAAACAGTAACACTGTGTGTCCTTCAAGTCAGTGCGATGGACGAGAATAGTTCAACCCGTGGTGAAAAGATAAGCCTGTCAGTAAGGGGTAAAGGCTCCCTCAGACAGGCTCGACGTGACAGCGCGACACGACTCTTTTAGAACAATTTATATAATAATAATAATAATATTTATTCAAAAAATTACAAGGCATCATTTTTTACAGTTTTGCTTAAATGTAAATTATATTCCTAAGACTTACGTGCCTGAACTAGGTAATCCTGTGTTTCAGGCGGGAAGAGCTTAAATATACTTATAAAATAAATAAATAATCAAAAGGTGGACAATAGATCACTAATTATATGTTGAGTAGCTTAACTCTTAGTTTCTAAAATTGATAAATACCTAACGTAGGTGAAATTTGTACATGTATATTCACTGTAGCACAGTTAGTAAATTCTCTGTATCTTCGTAAGACATACTTTGGAGAGCATCCTTGAGAATTCTCTTACAATTTGTGTAGTTCAGGGAATAAATGTTTGCTTTCGAGTTTAGTCTATTATAGAGAAGAGGACCGAGGTATAGATAAAATTTGGATACAAAAGCATGTTTTGTTGTATTTTGTGGACAAACCATATCTCTACGTCTTTTATTAGTATATGCAGTGCTGTATGGTAGCGCTGTGTGTTGTTTTAATACAATACCCATTATAAATAGCTGACGAACTGTTAATACTTCACAAGATTTGTACAGGAGGTTAGTAGGAAAAAGAAAAGGGCGGAAAGTAGAGACTTTGAGAATCGCTCTCTCGATGGTTAGTAACATTGTTTTACCCACTCCACCCCATGTGGTAATACAATAAGTTAATATTGATTGACACAGTGCAAAGTAAACTTGTCTAACTAGTTTTGGGTCAGCAATATATCTTAATTTTTTAAAAACAAATATTAATTTGCGAATTCTATTATTTAAAGCTTGAATATGTTGTTTAAACGAAAGTGTTTCATCTATTATAACACCAAGGTATTTTGTTGTATTTGCCATATTAATTTTGGGACAAACACATTGGTTATCCGTAGGAATTGTGCAATGATGAGCATATAATGTCGAGACAGTGCTTGTTGACGTTTGCTTGCGCATTGAAAACTTAATATAATTTGTCTTGTCTGCATTAAGTGTTAGTAAATTATGTTGAAGCCATTTATTAACAATATCGAAGCCATGTTGCGCAAACTCGTAGACATTTTTTTCTGAGTCAGCCGAAAATAGAAGGGCAGTGTCGTCAGCATAAGAAACAATTTGGCCGTGATCTAGATTTAGGTTACAGAGATCGTTTATGTATATTAAAAATAGTGTAGGCCCTAAAATACTTCCTTGGGGAACTCCGAAGGACGTGTTTTTTTTACAATCGCTGAGAACATTATCAATCCGTACACATTGGGTGCGGTCTTCTAAATAGCTCTTAAATAGTTTCAGCTGGGCGCCTCTGATACCTATGGCTTCAAGCTTGCGCAACAGAATCTGAACAGAAACCGTATCAAAAGCTTTGGCGAGGTCCAGGAAGATTCCTACTGTGTGGTTACCATTATCGAGTTCTTGTGCTAGATAGTCAGTCAGATGGTGCACGGCATCGTCTGTTGACATTTTAGGCCTAAATCCAAACTGCCGTTTAGATAAAATTGATTTATCCTCTAAGTATTTGTAGAGCCTTTTATTCATAATTTTTTCTAATATTTTAGAAATAGTAGGCAGTAATGAAATAGGTCTATAATTTGTCACTTGATCTTTACTGCCTGATTTGTAAACGGGGACAACAACAGCTTTTTTTAGGCACTCAGGAAAAATACCTGTAGATAAACATTTTTGGAAAATATAAGTTAGTGGCGGTCCCAAAATGTGCCTGAACTGTTTAATAATTTTATTTGATATGTTATCCCAGCCAACTGCACAGTCGTCCTTCAAACTCATAATTATCGTTTTCACCTCAGTCTCGTCAGTGTCATGCAACACAAAGGATGATGGAATAGTGTTACATGTAAATGGTGTGCTTGTTAGTAGATATTGTGATTGGCCCTGAACATTTTCAGCCAGACATTTACCAACATTGACAAAGAAACTATTCGCACTGTTGGCAGATGCTAACTTTGATGAGTGTGCTTGTAATAAACCTGAAGATGACTGATTTTCTTTAGAGGTATAGGTTACATTTTTAATAAAATTCCATATTTTTTTACTATTTGTACCAGCTTTTTCTAGTGCAATTTTATCGTAGTTGCTTTTTACTTTTTTTAGAAGATTATTACAGAAGTTACGATATCGTTTATACGACAGTTGCAAAATTAAATTATCTGGATTAGATTTAGCTTTTATATGCAGTTTATCTCTATTTTTCATACAGCGAATGAGTCCTGGCGTGATCCATGGTTTTATGTTGTAGTTTTTGTTATTTCGCCGAGATATGACCGTGTTTTTCTGAATTGCATGTTGTACATTTTTGATTAGGTACAACATACAAAACTGCGGATCAGCGGAATCGTAGACTGGGTCAAAGTCGATATTGCGTAAGTCATCTTCAAGTTTACTTACAATTAACCTAGAAATTGTGCGATTGACTACTTTAGGTATTTTACAATTTAAAATGAGTAGGGTAGCATTGTGATCGGTTATTGTAGAATTAATTACAAGGGTAAGTGCAGGGAAGTTTGACTTGAGCATAATATGGTCCAAACAGGAGCCACTTTGATGAAACGTGTGAGCAGGAAGCAAACCATGGAAGGCGCATACGTTAAGGTATTCCTCAGCGAATGCGTCAGCGCTTTCTGGTAGAATATTGATATTAATATCTCCAATCAAAACAGTATTTTTGAAAGACGACAGGTTCTGCAAGGTGTTGTTTAGGGAGTCAGTGAAATTGTTTATATTTCTAAAAGAGGGGGGTCGATATAAGGCAAGTATCGCTAATTCTGACCCAATTGTAATTAACAATCTGTTACAGTCGTGCATATTTGGTTCCTCGACAGACACATTGAGATGATTTTTTGCATAAACTATCACCCCATCGTTCTGATTGTAGTTTATGTTACTTTTATACATATTATATCCCGGTATTAGTGGTATGTTATATTGTTTGGAAAGCCAACATTCGGTTAATACAATAAGGTCACAGTTTATGTCTAGACGTTGTAGAAAAATGCTAAAATTGTCGAAATTTTTGAAAATACTGCGAATATTTTGGTTTAGTATGGTTAGTGGACTAGTGTGGGAGGAGAGATATTGTTTACAGTGTTCAACGTCACAAATGTGGGATTCAGATACAGAGAAATTATCGATGTCATTAATTAAATTATTAATCATAATTATAAAAACAATAACAAGGGCTGAAAAAATACGTAATTAACGGCGCTCTTAGGCGCCTCCATAATCAACAGAATTGATGTACCTTTTTTCAGCCATTATTTTCGCAGGGCAGTCAGAAGCATTTGTCTTGTGATTGCTCGGTTTTTTGAAGTGCAAGCAAGTAGCACATTTTGGTTCCTCGGCCTTCTTTGTGCATTCTTTAATGGAGTGACCCAGATCACCACAGTGGCCACAGGTAATGGTGGTTTCACGACATGACTTGGCCGCATGTCCGTACTGCTGGCACTTATAACAGCGTGTGACTAGGGTAAAGTCTCTCACAGGGCATGACGACCAATTTACAAACACTCTGGCTTTTGATATCAGGGCTTTACGTATGTCTGCAGATACTTCTATTATATAATTACAGGTTTCAGCGTCCTTCTTACCTGACTTATGGCTTAACTTAATGGAGGATAAAAAGGTCTCGAGGCTGCAATCCTGAAGGGTCTCTGCTAGATTCTGGTGGAATAAACAAGTAAAAACTTCCTTCTCTTGCATGGATGAGGGCACTCCGATAACTACTATTCTAGGCTTCCTTTTTGGAGGTTCGTCTACTGTTAGGCCTGAATTTGATAACTGCATCGATTTTTTCACCTTCTCAATATCTTCCTTTGTTTCAGTGCTGATAATGACACCGCCATTTTTCGTTTTACGTAGTCCTCTTACCTGAAGTTTCATTTGCTCGGGGCATATAATTTTTTGGACAAGTGTTTTTGTCTCCTCACTCGACTTCAGTTTGTCGTTAGGGTATATGGCCACTGAGCTTAAATTTATCGGCTGTATAAAATTGTTGGTACCTTTTTTAACCATCTCAGCAAAAGAAGTTCCCGTTACTGGTTTCATTGAAGCTCCGATTGACAGCTTAAGGTCTTGCAGTTGCTGCGACAAATCAATTTGGTCTTCGAGTGTTTGGACGGTGGAGTGGGCCCGGACGGCTCTCATCTTAAGGGACTGATACTGAACGGCCATCTGCGATGTGCCGTGACTAACTTTTCGGCATAGGGCACTTATACGCAGTTTTTGCTCCATGTTTAATTTGCCCTCTGTTACAATAGAGCACACTTCACTTAGGCACTGCTCAATGGACGACATCCAGTTCTGGATTTCCGGCGTAGGTATCACTTCCATCATGACATCTTCTCTTTGGCTGGGTGGTTGAGGGTGAGGTGCGGGCTCGGGTACAGGTGCAGGTGCAGGTGCTGGTGCAGGCACAGGTGTAGGAGGTGGGCTCCGAGCACATCTGCCACCCCTGCTAAAGGGACTGGTTGCCATTGTGATACAAGTTATTTACTTGTTAATCACATAAACACATTTTTACAGAAACGATATATGAAAACTTCATGGAAATTGTTCTGCCAAAATTGCATCGCACCATCGCGCCGCGCCTGTTTGCGGGAGCCTTTAACCGAACGTTTTCCTGACAGCGCTCCAATGAAGAACTATTCACATTTTCTAGTGATTGACAATCGACGAGCAGCGGCCGGCCAGTAGCCGCTGACCCACAGCAAATACCGGATAAAACCGGAATGCAATCGATAGAATGGGATTACTGGCATTCGATACAGTTGTTTGGCCGCTATTTACTGTAACAACAACCCAGTATTTTGTTTTCAATCTCTCTTGTGTTAAAACTGAATTGAAAGGAAAAACATACCTATACAAACATATTGTTATATTGTATACATATTGTTTTCATACCTGCTATGAACTAATTAAATGACGATGATTTTATTTTGAGTTGATGTTTATTTTTCGTATTTTTATTAATTACAACAAACATAAGTACCTACATGTAGCCTGTTACTTTGTGGATACATCAACAAAGAATTTCTATAGATTACCTATAGACTTGGTCTGGCACGATGTGAATTCCAAGTTTTCTCTTTTACTCCATCAGCTGTTTCAAGAACAACCAAATAGACACGTAAAATAAAACATATCCAAAATTTAAGTCAACCAATGTTTTGTCACGTAGGAAATGCCACTATTACGCCGACGCGTAATGTACGCAAACTTTACGAGGGCTGCGGGGCGAAAAATATGACGTAGGACGAATAAATTACTTTTTTCTCTTGTCGAATGTTTGTTCCAAGTTTTCGAACATTTTTTTTATCCTTTTCCGAATTGTTTACTTTAGGCGGTGCAGGGAACATATTGTAGTTTAATAGCTTGCCACTCGCATGTATTGGTCTTTTTATAGACGATTGATATTTACGATTTGTAGTTTTAGAATCATGTTGTTAAAGAATTGTTTTCCATGTCATAATAATACGCGTACGTATTTTGTTTTATGTCTTATTTGCTTGCAATCTTTGTTAGTCGTTTACATTACACGAGTTTAGAATATGCGCATAAGCAAGTTGATCCAACCAGCTAAGCCCAAAAGTTCGTCCTCCTTTACCAATCTCATACTTTTCTTTGACAGAAATTTATGCATATTAACATGTAATTTAAGCAGTCAGTCAAATATTTGAATTCTTTACAAACCCTATATTTACAAAACCCCACAAGGATGTAATAACGTTATAACGTTAAGTTACGTTATAACACAACGTTGTTAACGTTCTATGAAAAATCCAAGTGAAAAGGGTTTGACAGTCAAATTTCTATCAGATAATGGTATGAAAAAGTGACATGGCCAGACGTAGGAAGTAATTATGGAATGTCATTTTTTTTAAATATTGTGATAGCTTTTTAATAAAAAGTTGTAATTTTATTCTTTGATTTTGCTTGTGTTGTTATATTTTGAGCTCATCATAGCTATTATATAGCGGTTGAAATAATGATGATTATGAGAATCATCATTATTTCAACCGAAAGACGTCCACAGCTGGACATAGGCTTCCCCCAAGCATTGTCACTTCGATCGGTTCTGTGCTTCTCGCATCCAGTGAATTCCTGCAGTCTTCACAAGGTTATCGGTTCAGATTGTGGGATGCCTTCCAACGCTACGTCTTCCCGTACGTGGTCACCACTCCAGAACCTTTCGGCCCCATCAGCCACTTGTTCTACGAGCAATGTGCCCTGCCCAGTGTCACTTCACTTTGGCAATTCTTCGGGCATAGCTTTGTATGGTGAGATAATTTATTCTACCTTTCAATCAGCCTATAATTGTCCCATTGCTGGAACACAGGCCGCCTCTCGGTGAAAGGCAGTGGGCTGTAATCCACCACGCGGGCACAGCGCGGGTCGGTAGATGTCACATGTCTTCGAATTTTTGGTTCTAGGACATGCCGGTTTCCTTACGATGTTTCCCTTCACCGATTCTACTTGACTTCCTATATTTACGTAATTTAAAAGCTAAAAAATCAATTTGCCTAGCCTTTTCCTAACTATATTGGGGTTGGCTTCCTGTCTAACCGGATGCAGCTGAATACCAGTATTTTACATAAAGCAAATGCCTATCTGACCTCCACAACCCAGTAACTGGGTAATACGATACCCCTTGGTAAGACTGGTTGTCAGACTTTCGGGTTTCTGACGAACCGTAACGACTTCCAAAGATCCACGAATGACAGCCGTGACCAACGGCTTAACGTGCTTTCCGAGGCACGGAGGAGTCTCGGTATGTAAAGATGGTCACCCATCCACAGACCAACCCCGACAAGCCTACGCTTGTCGGGGTTGGTCTGTGGATGGGTTAAGCTACCTTAACCGGACGGATTGACCCATGCGGCAGTTATTACTTAGCCACGAGCTCCTCAACAAATTTAAAAGCTAACAGTCTTAAAATAATAATATGTACTAGTGGTTATAGATCGATTAGAGCGTCGCACAATGATTCTTGATATAGCGGGCCCGCATGACGAGAACCTCGTGAAAGATGAAAAAGATAAGCAGATTAAGTATCTTGACCTGGCTCACGAGGTTGTCGACATGTGGAATGTTGATACATTAGTCATTGTGCCGATAGTCGTGACGGCCAATGGCATAATAGCCAAGAGCCTCGACCAACACCTGAGGAGGCTCTCGTTAGGCATCTGGATCAAGGGCTTGATCCAGAAAGCGGTACTTCTGAACACGGCGCGTATCGTTAGAAGATTCCTCTCTCAGGAGCCCTGACCACCGGTAGCTTGGACCTTGTTCCCGATACCGGTGGGTTACTATTTTTTATATTTTTTTTTTTGTTTTTATAAAAATATTGAAAAATGTGAATTATATGTATATATATTAAATAAAGGAAATAATACAAGTATATAAAAAAGGGAGGGGAAAGAATCATAAGGCATTAAATTGACATGACTTCCTTACTTTGACACACCTATCGTAGGTGTGTCAAAGTAAGGAAGTCATGTCAATTTTACTATAAATGTCTGTCTTGATAAGAGCCGGTAAACGATATTTATTTTGTAAATTGGTTAAGAAACACATTTAAACCCAATTTTTGAACTTAAAGTAAATGAGATAATAGACGTTTCCTAGCCCACGACTCTGAGAAGAACACCGAAACATATTCGGCCTCTGATACAATTACATTGTAATGATCAGATCATAAATGAGGACCATGTAGGTTAATGTCTGAGGTGGTCTCTTGAGGAAAGCACCACACTGGTTTGAGTGGACCTGTCCAGAGAGTGCTCAGGTGTAGCTCAGCTCGGAACTTAAGGAGCTCAACAATCCGACGGACAATACCAAAGTAAGGATGTCTGGGTAGGCCGCATGAAGTATTCAAACTGCCAGACAATCATGAAATCTATCCATAATATTTATGACCTACATAGTCCTGTTAATTGACAGTAAGCTTTTCCATTATGTTAACCTTACTTACCTACACCAGCGGTAGTATCTGAATCCAGAGCGGCTTTAACAGCAAAAAGATTGAGGGTTCTGACATCGACCGTTGGCACAAATTGCTTTCCTAACTAATAACTGTCTTTCAGCACCGCATGTACGATGGATTCCAATCCTTTCGTTAGTGCGATGACAGGTTATAGATAGGTAGTTATTAAATTTGACAGATTTTAGGTTATACACGAAAACTGCCACCGTTATTCATCATCATCATTTCAGCCGAAAGACGACCACTGCACATGGGCCTCTCCCAAGCACCGCCACTTGGACCGGTTCTGCGCTTCTCGGATCCAGCGAACTCTTGCGGCCTTCACTAGGTTATCGGTCTACTGTTATTGCGCATTGAGAATTATAAATTATAAATTTACGATTTCAATATAATTTTTATCATCATCATATTATTTCAGTCCGTAAACATACTACTGAACATGAATTTCACGAGCCTGATATAAACGGTCGCAAGGGAATACTGACAGATTGGCGATTTCAGTTTAATTGAAGGATGATACTACAAAGCGACAAATAAAAACCATTTTAACCTAACAAAGTATATATCTGGAAAACGATTTGAATGAAAATGCGATTAAAAAGGAACTAACAGTGGTCAAAGTTGCAAGTTAAACCAATCTGTTATGAGCTCTCTAAAATGTTAAAATACCTCATTAATTTTTGAAATTTTGAAAGCCAAGCAATCTATCATAACGAGTTAACAACTTACTAATAAAATATTCCAGGCAGCCTTTACAATCTTCCGGTATGCATTAATTTATCAAATAGAGACCTGGATTACAACTTTTCACTTAACGATTTCATCAAAACAGACTGGATCTCATTTTATCAATTGTCAAAGTTTTAAAACTTAATCCACTTAAGAGCCCTTAAAGGGGAGTGCACAGTGCGCATGACTCTGCCCTAGCGGGAAACACCAAGGACATTAGGCGGACAGCCTTCGAACCGGGAGCACGCCTGAGTTCCCCGCGCCATTCAAATATGGAATACGCGCGCGAACGGTGGTGTAAGCCAAATGTAAACTTACAAAACTAACTCGAAAAATTCGAACATCTTTAAGAATTGTGTCTAAAATATTGACCTGGAAAATCTAGGAAAATGGAAAATGTGCAACTGTGTGTTTGTTGTATTTAAAGATACGCTAAACAGTGTGAATTTATATGGTATGATGTGACTGAGTTTTGTTTTATTTTACTGTGAATTTAGACCATTAAATTATGTAATTATGAGATATTCTGATTACGTAAAAATGAAGTTTTTGGCGGTTATTGCGTTGTGTGGTGAGTAAAAAAGTGAATATTTTCTAAAATACTTTTATTGTTATTTTTTATATTAGTGTTCAAATGATGAAAATTGTCACAAATTCAGATAATTTTACAAAATATTAAATTTAATCAAAATACAACTCAGAGAAAAAAAAACTAGGGTTGAAAAAATAAACTACATTTTATAAAATATGACACAAAACCCAACCATGACCCAAGATAATGTTGGCTACACATTTTTTCTGGCCGCCACTATAAACTACCCCTAAGTTATCATAATTATCCACCCACCTAACCCCTCGCCCATTGCCAATAACGTGGCGTGAGATTTATGATTATACCCACAATAAACGACCCAAAGTTTTAGTAGGGGTCCCGATGCCCGCTGCTAACCCGCCGTCAATACTACCCATATTTACTATTATAAAATATTTCTAAAATACACCCCTTTTGGACGTAAATCAACCAACGGAATAGTCCACACTACGGGAACATGAAAGGTTAAAGGTTGGTCTCGTTAGTAAGTGTACTGTAAAGGGTTCTGAACAGATTTGGGCTTTGAATTCCTCGTTTTCGGACGGAGTTTGGAATCAGTGGTCGGATCAAAAGGACTTTTAAAATTAAAAGTCGGGAATGGAGGAAACGTATTTGTGATTGAGGTGGAGTTTCAATTATAATTGCGTAGTCATTGTCGATGTTTTGGTTTCTCTGTTTATTTTAGCTTATTACTTTTAATAAACCTGAAAAAAAGAACTTTAATCCATAGCGTTATCCTGATAATTAATGTTTCGTTTGATATTTCATCGTGTATGTAGTCGTTATTATTGACACTCGTCGTTTAATTCCATGAGCTCTTCTGCAACTGGGTATCACTGATTTATTATCCAACTTCCACATCAATGCACTGTAAAGCCGCGCGCACTTTGTATGAGTTTTCGCACGTACATTTCACTCGTGCGTACACGTACAACCATGGTCGTACAAATTAAGTGCGTACACTGGATACGTATTTCTCCGTCAGATAGATAGTATTCCAGTGATATCGCATTGAACGCACGAAAAATCCCAACAAGTTCGGATTGTTTTCAGACGTCGGAACTATACTTACGTACGACTAAGTCGCACCCAGTCTGCGCGCTCCCTTTGTACTTGGAAGGTCGGGATCATTCGTGCGTGTGAAATTCGTACGAAAAAGCATACAAAGTGCGCGCGGCCTTATACTTAAGCTACAGTAATAATTGTGATTATATTCACCTATTGGTCAATATTATATATTTGTTTTATAATCCTGTCGATGATTATCATAATTCTAAAATAAAAATGCAATTTGATGTAAACAAAGCTCCAAGAAAATGCCATGTTCCATTATCTAATTATGACATAATACTTATTTATCACAGCCAAAAAGTAAGAAGCGCAATTCAGTTGATAATTATATATAGGATGATAAGAATTCACTTTGTCATCGTCCGAGGACAAAGTTATGAGATTATTATATCAAAGTTATATAATTATAATCATTATCCCTAGAGAGCTTCCTATTGGCTGTCTTTAGGAATTTGGAAATAGATGAATCAATTTAATACTGTTGAAAAGATACACGTGTCCGTTGTACAGTTACGGACTTTAATTAATGAGCCACTTTAAAAATTTCAAATTTTTACATTCTCAAGATTACACGATTAAACACGAACTCAAACCGCATGCTCGTAAACAAGATGACAAATACTAATAATCGAAAATAGTCTTATCCATAGAGGTTGAAGGTTGAATAATAAGTGGTCAAAGATATACGTTTATCTATTTGATATTGACCTCCTGAGAATTACAGCTCTATAAATACTCGTCATTTCTGATAAACTATGCGAATATAGTGACAGTTGAAAACTTGAAATGTCGATGTCAGAGACGATAATTTCGAATTTTGGTGAATCGCAGCCGAAGTTATTTACACGACATTGCCAGTTGCAATTTCCAAAGAATTTTGACATAGAATTGTAACAATGCATCAGCAGGGTCTGTGGGCAACAATTATCATTATTGTCATGAACATCATCCTGGACGCTATGCGTTCGGATAAAATCGTGGGTCCGAGTTTTTCCGATGTCGAAATAACCAATCATAATTTCTCCGTGCGCTACGTTACTATCACTACTATAAAACAATTGTAGCTAGGTTACGGTTGCTAGACCTGTAATTGGTTGTCAAGTTTGTAGTTCTGGCTCTCAGGTTAGCCAACCGTTAATATTTCATGAAATTTTCTTCTTCTAACATATGAAGACTTATACGACTCTCCGTGTCTGGATGTACGAGTATAAGCGACTAAACCCGATTTGCATTAGTCGGCTAAAATACGAACAGTGGCAAGTGGCTGATCAATTAAAGTCCGTGACTGTACCGTTGCTTAGAAAAACTCAGACCTTTATATTTTCTCTATTTATGTGTAGGTAATATACACATTATATACGTTATATTTATTTATTCTCCTTAGAGCCGTTTGCTATTTATAGCAGTTTTGTCTTATAAGAAGGCACAAAAGCGTAACTTTTACAGAGATTGTTTTGTTTTTTACCCGACTGTTCGCAATAAATTTTTAATATATGCGTTAAAGAAATCGAAACTTATTTCTTCGAAATGGGCTATAAATCAGCAATGAACGTTAAAATTTGGAATAGACATAGTCCCTTAAAAGGGCTCCATTTACTGATCTATTAGAGAAACATGTTTTTTGCATTAGGAATTTATTTGATGGCAATAGGCTCGCCCCTATTACATGGGACTTAAATAATATCTGTCGAAATGTGGGTGTAGTACTATCGGAACACCTCTGCTTAACCCTTCGGGGAGTACAGTCGTGATGTTATGTTATGGTTATGTTACAACACTATAGAGTGATTTATTGCTATTAGATTTAGACACATATTTTCAACCTTCAGTGCTAGTAAAACTCCCAGAGCAATTTCTTCTACAATTAGATTAATGGAGCACAATTGTGGAGACGTCAGATTTTATTCAACTCAACGTGATGCAATATGTAACATTGCATTGTTGTTCTTTAACGTTTGCTTCCTTGCAATTTGTTATTTTGTAAGCTTTTGTGTTTCTTTTTCAAAAATATAAATTAGTTTATTTTATATACAATCTAATACTATCTAAACTATGTGTACAACAAAGTATTATATATATTATTAACAAGTATTTGATTTTCAGATTGTTTTTTTATTTTTATAATTAGTCTGGTATCTAAACGAAGACGTACAAATCTAAGATCACGTGGAAATAATTTGTTGTGTTTGCCAGTCGATCAGAACAACGTAAAAATGATGAGATTATGAGAGTCAAATTTACGATCTTAATGCGATCAAGTGTCCTATTAGGTCCTATACAGTCAATATGACAAAGTCAGTACAAAGTTCAGGATATAATGAATGAAAACCGGATATTTTTAATAATAACAGAATAGTAGTTCGTTTTTTTCTTGATGATTATTTTAAGTAATTGTATTAGAATGGAACAACGAACAGCAAATACCAAACTATTTTATCCGTATTTTCATTAAATTTATTAGCTATAAGTTATGTACCTAGTCTTTTATGCTTAAAATTGCATAGAACTGTTCTGTAGTATCAAATACATTCTGTAAGGAAGTTTTTAGTATAAAACACTTTCAGAATGAATATTCTTTAGCATTATTGCGTAAGACTTAAGACTCGTAGACTGTTTTTCTCTCGACATTTTCTAGTTCAGCATGAAAATATGCAATGAAGAATGTGACAGAGCGTGTAATAAGGAAAGCTGTATTTTTATGAAGACTCTAACCTCTGCTTTCAGAATGAAGTTTCATTTTTCGGTAAATTTTTAAAGCTCCTTTTTTAAAGCTCGCTTTTACGAGCGATGGTTTTAGCACCGACTGTGTTTTACTATTTCTTTGTGTAACTACCGGCTTGATTTACATATAACTTTCTCTTTGTTTTTTTTGTGCTGTTATTATTGAAGAGAAAACTTCTTTAGGAGCGTTGAGCGATTTTTGGTCGGGAAAAATCTTATGGGATCGCGTCACCGACATGCTAATGATAACAATATATCTATAGCTATAGTATGACATGTTGCGATTACCCAGCAGTGAAAGCATATTTATTTTAATTAATAATTTATTATTAATACTGCTACTACAATGATTATCCTTTATTAAATTTTCATACATATTAATTACATTTTTTAATATTTTTATTTAAAAAAAATATTTATAAGTATAAAAAATAATGGCCCATCGGCATCAGGAACAGGGTCCGAGGTGTTGATGGTCAGGGCTCTAGAGAAAGGAACCTTCTCACTATGCGTGTTGTGTCCAGGAGTACTGCTTTCTAAATCAAACCCTTGAAACTACAATTATTATTATGAAAAAACCTCTCATATTTTTAAGGTTTTACTATCGGCAGTCCCCATGACTGTCATGTCATGGCTAACGCGATGGGTTAGGCAGTAGTGGAATGATGTTTATTCAAGGCTTTTAAGCTTTTGAAACAAATTCAAATTGGGAAATTATTTTTAAGATAGTAGGTATTTACCTACTATCTGAATTCAATAATCAATTTGAATTTGTTTTGATGTGGAACGCGTGTGAAAACATCGCCCGTCAATATTATCAAATAAGTTTATTTCATTTTAATTAAGGGAGTGTTTCCAATTAATTTATTTTGTTTCTGGACGTAAAGTTTGGAGTGATAGGGTTTTTGTGAGTTTTGAAACGTTTGTTTGTTGAATTGTTTAATCAAGCTCATAGAGATTAAAACGCGTAAAAATCTCCCCAGATCTTCTTGATTTCATAACGTGTAATTATTTATTAGAGATTAAAGCTGTTCTAAGAGAAGTAACTAAAATACATGTAGGTAGGTAAAAGTCATTTACTTATCTGCTTATTCTGGTGTGACTTGAGTTAAGGCTTCCGCAGAAAGGCGCGACGCGTGGGTGCGACCCGACTCTGGTGGAACAATTTCTAAGAAAACTTCATGGAGATATTTCTGTCGGAGTCGCGTCGCGCCTGTCTGCGGGAACCTTTAGATCAGTGGTTGAAATAAATCCACAAACGATATTACTGCGGATAATTAGTTTATTTCACTTCAACTACAGTACAATTAGACTTCTGCTTATCTCAATCAAAACAATATAAAGGGATATTTCAACCTTTCAACATGAAGAGCAGACGAATTTTGCAAATATAAAGAAAGAAAGACATAGTATTTATTGGGACAAGCACAGGAGATCTTAATTAAACTAAACACACACTCATTAAAAATTAAAATAGAAAATACAAACAAAGTAAAAATTAAAATAAAGCGGAAAGTCCTGTGCGAGGCCAAAAGGCTTCTATCTCAGCATGATGCTGCTGATGCATGAAGCTATGCGCTAGCGCTATTAGCAATTTCCTTCAAAATCTTTCGGATTCTGATTGACAGCGTGTTCAATTCCTCATTTATTGTTTCGTATTCTTTGACAGAAGCGTTTTGACACTTGTAAGAATCCCTTGCCAGTTAATGACCATAACGATAACTATGACTACAACAACTCGTAAGTCAACTCGCCAGTAGTACTGACCCCTTTTTAATTTTTGCTGGTTTTTAAACAAGGGGTGTTGCCGTGTTCTGATGGTTACCATGTGTCACTTCCCTTATTCCATCAATGCTGTTGACCCTCTTTTATGAATACCGGCTAATATTTACGGTTAGAATTGTCAATGTCATCGCTTTTTTGTCGTTACTAGTGGTGTAAACAATGTAATTCAATCTGTTAACACACGTAATTTATATTTTAGTTTTCGTAACTAATTGAATCTGTGAGGGGCTCGTAGCTAAATAATAACAGCTGCACGGAGTGATCGAAGGTTAAGCTACGCTTCCCGAGGTTGGTCCGTGGATGGGTGACCATCCATTACATATCCCTCCGTGCCTCGGAAAGCACGTTAAGGCGTTGGTCCCGGCTGTCAATTGTTCAATTTTGACAGTCGTTACAGGTAGTCAGAAGTCCGAAAGTCTGACAACCAGTCCTACTAAGGAGTATCGTATTACCTAGAAACTGTGTTGTAGTCAGAAATGTAGTCGTTCCATATAAAATATTGGCATATAGGCAGCTGAATACATATTGTTGGAAAAAGGCTAGGCAGTCTATGATGAAGTAATTTTTATTTTATTTTTCGTAACTAATTGAATCTTTTTGCGACGGATTTTCAACATCAAGTATTTTTTCGACGCCATAAATTTTAGTTTGATATTAGTTTTAGTTAGGTTAGGATATTATATTTTTATTTTTGGAAGAAGACTTTGTACAATTAGAGATTAAAATATATAAGTAAGTCGGTAAATTAAAAAAAATATTTTTATATTTTATCTGTGATGATCTATAGTCTATGGCAAGCTAGTTGATTGATAGTACACAGTTCAATCAAGAAAGATTTGATATATCTATCCCACCTGGTAGCGAGCCAACACCATTGCTCTTGGATTTAAGTTGTGTACCTACGTGTTTGATTGATTGCATCAAGCTAATGGACACAGGTCTTTTTCTGTTTTTTGAATAATGTAAATACATAAAAAATAATGTTTTGGATTATCTTATGTTGTGATAGGGTAAAAAAAACTCTTAAGGGGATGCATCGCGAGAGTTATTATTTTAATCATTATTAGGTATTTCTACTACATTCTATTATTTATCAACAGAGCTACAATATATTTACAGCCTCTTTGGTATTTGTTGCCGAAAAATCCAAATAATAACTATAATATTATAAATGCGAAAGTGAGTTTGTTTGTTACGCTTTCACGCTACAACGGCTGAACGGGTGTGGATAAAATTTGGCACATGAGTAAACCATGACCTCAAAAGGGACATAGGCTACTTTTTATCCTGATCCGCAGACAAAATCGTGGGCTGGTACTAAAATATATGACAAAAATTAGGCAGTGTTATTGGGTATTGCTATCAAGAATTTCTCAGTAGTAGCCCGTAGTTACAATTTATGTGCGGTTGATGGCAGTAGGCTCGCCTCCAATTTACATGGGACTTAAATATTACTGGCAAAATCTTCACCTCTGCCTAACCCTTCGAGGAGAAAAGTCGTGATGCTATTTTATAATCAAAATATCAACACGATACACAAGTTATCACTACTGATTACTTGTGGGTAGGCAGTTGTATATCAATCTCAAAGAAATTACTTGTGGGAAGAATTTTTTTTAAGAGATCTTTTTTTTAATGATGTTTTGTGATCGAACGTCACAGGTTAAAGGTTAAATATTGGTTATTTTAAGAGTATCAATATCGCCATGTTTGCAATAATCATAACTATTAAGCTGCATATTCATTGGCAAACAAAGTTGCGCAACAATGTATTTGTGTGTGTGGAAACATGTTGCTGGCAAAATTGAATGTAACAGTGTTGCTGGAAACATGCTATGTTCCATATTCATGATAAACAAAGAAACATCTCGCAACGTCATTAGTATTTATTTTAGGAGTGTCCTTATCGCCATGTTTAGCAATGGTCACAAATACTAAAGTTGTTCAAAAATGTTTCAGCAAAATGTTTTGTGTTTTGGGAAAAAAGTTGTTGGTGACATGGAATGTTGCAGTATTGCTTGCAACGTAAAATGTAGCAGTGTAGTTGGCAACGTGCTATCGTATTCATGGTAAACAAAAGAACATCCCGCGACGTCAAATGTAGCTCTCAACAATGTTGCACGATTTTTGCTCAACATTCTTTCCAATGAATACGAGCTGGTAGATATACATTTATGAGATAGGTAACATAGCCTCACAAACGGATAGCTATAGTCAACAATTTATTCTGAAGTAAAAGTTTGTGAGTTTTGTGAGAAAACCTGGACTAATAGTTAATATAAGTTTGAAATCGCCAATCTGTCTTAAGCAAGCGTGGTGATCAATGCTCGTGCCTTCTCTGTATGAGAACAAGCCTTTGCCCGACAGTGGTACAATAATAGGCAGGTATTATTATTAGTTATAAAAGTATGTGTAAACATCACGGAATGGTACGCAAAATGTACGAGTACCTACCTATTAATATACCTAACTTGTGTTTATATTTCAACACTACACTATGAGATGTTATAGAGAGTTACAAGTTACAACTAAGTTAATTATTTAAGGCAGCGATTCCAAAAGTTGTCCAGGTGGACCCCTAAGGGTCCACTGGAGACTCGACGGGGGTCTACGTTGGCGTGAAATAAAAATGGGGGTTCACAAGTTGTAAAGAAGAAAAATGTTGGCTTGGCTTTACCTATCAATGTAGGCAGATAATAAACTACTCATAAAATTAAGGGAGCAAAAAAAGACTAAAAAAAGCATTTTGAAGCTTTAGGAATAAAATTTTCAGTTTTTTCCTCATGCAATCCACATAGCATAACAGATAGAGTAAAAAAATAATATTGCATATTTTTTGTTTTTCGTTTTGGTCCGCAGGTTTAGAAAATTGTTTTTTTCAGTTGGGATCAGATAGCCTGTTTATTTAGCATTGATTTCCTTTTTTTTAAACCTCGTTTAATTTTTTGAGTACCTAGTGTATTTTAAGAAGGTCAGCGACTGTTACTTGTTAAAACTTGCATATTATTCGATATTCCGTACAACGCGTGTCGAGTCTTGCAAAGCGCCGCCAGCTCGCCCGCAACGCTTGTTCGTGCAAAAGGATGAAATACGACACTGTGCTGTGATAATCAGACTAGTTCATGCAAGATTGCAATCTTGTATGAACTAGTTTGTTTCTTCACCAATATAAATACAAATACCAATCTTTTTATTTTTACATCTGCGAATTTAGGGTTAGAACTCAGCCGCGACGCAAATTGATCATCGTTAGATCATCGTTACATCATCGTTAGATCTAAGCTTCACATTTTTGACGAGTTTTGGGAATATGGTAGAAATGTAGCAGTGGGGGTCCACCGAAACCAGGAAATTTTTGAAAGTGGTCTACGAGAAAAAAGTTTGGGAACCTCCAATTTAAGGGCTGATACATATAAGTTTGGCTAATATAGTGTATGTGTACGGGCAGACTCCTGTTTTGAGGTTTATTAAATTATATGTTTATGTCCTTCTTTTCCCTTAAGTGTGATTTAGGGGTGATATTAATATGTTAGCGGCTGAAGACCATGAAAGTACACGTGTTTGACTGTGTCGGTCAGATCAGTTTTTGCTAGGCCTGGATTTTTTTTACACCCTGTGTACAGTAATCTTGTAATAATATATTTTGACGAGAGAATAGCTTCCTACTTATTAATGAATATAAACTTGGAGGCACTTACCAATTCTCTTACAAAGAGCATTTTGTTTGGTAATTACTGTACCTACCTACCTTTCACGAAATATCAAGTACCATCGTTACAGAAGCATAACTAAGCCTTAACAGAAATATATTTGGAAACCTTCTCCGAAAATAGAATTCTCAAAGAGCAAAGCAAACGTAACTCTGAGAAGCATAAAAAGGTTTTGCCTTAAAGCGAGGCAGGGCAGCTCTCCGTCCGATATTTGGAGCAACGTAAAGCCATCGGAAAACTACCGCGGCATACTTACAATGTGTGTGTATAGTGTGTGCTCCAACGTATCAAATTGTGCGGACAAAATGTGCCCAGTCAAGTGAATAACAACAACCAAATATTACAAAAAGAAAACAGTCCGTATCGGTAAAATTGGGCATAATTCATCACGGCTTCAAAGTCTTTGAGGTTTCCGGACGGATTAGATGTAAGAGGGTTATTGTGGACGTAATTACAAAGGCGTGGTATTTTAATCCCGTCAAAGACTGGAACTTGAAACAACATCCGCTGACAAGTTCGTTAACGTCTTAAATTAATTTTCGTTTAAAATTTGTCAATTGGCGACGAAATTAAACGAAGTTTGTCGTTTCTTGACAACCGGGATGGCTGGCTCGCGGCCAGACGTTATTTTATACGGAACTTTATTCTTTGTCTACTTGGACGCGGCAACATGCTTGTGAATGCGACTGCAATAAAAATATAATATATTTGAAGTTACTGACACACGACCGAAGCTTCGAATTCAGGGAAATCCAATTAAATTTTAGATAGAACCCTTATCTTCTAGCAAGAATTAATTAGGAGGCATGATTTATCGCTATTATCACTGTATTACATTAAACATACATACTTACAATATTCTATTTTAAATGGAGCAGGAAAAGAATTAAAAACATACAGCCTGCCAGTGCCGTGCAGTGTGCCTTGTATGTTCCGTCTTTATTAGATGATTAAAATCAAGGGATAGTAGTCACAGGCAGCCGTTTAATGAAACAGTGGTTAGTGAATAAACTGGTGTCAGAGTTTGTATGACGCCCATGCATGGCCTTTTTTTTTTTGGGTGCGTTAATTATCAAATATCTTCTCCCGCTCTGGGCGGAGAGCGTGTCAGACTCTTACTGACTAAAACCCACCCGTGTTCCTTCAGTTGACTGTACGTTGCCAGGGGCCACGGTATCCCTTTCGGACTTTCCCGCAACCCCGGCAGGCATCGGTCCTATCGGACCTCTTCAGTTGCTGACATCTCTTTGAGGCGCGCGTGGAACACAACGCGCCGTCGACCCGGGCCTGGTCCTTATCGGATGGCGAGCTTCCCATTGCTCACCGTCCGCGAGCCCGCGCCTACGGTGACTGGGAATCGGCTCTTGTTTCCCGACGCCCAGGGCGTCGCCTCCCCATGCAGGGCCTCTGAGTTGGCTTCACATGCCGTCAAGAAATATCTCTCCGGCATGCCGGAGAGATCTTTCTTGCCGTTTCCTCACGATGTTTTCCTTCACCATTTTGAAGCAAGTGATAATTATTATACAATACGCACATGAATCCGAAAAGTCAGAGGTGCGTGCCTTGGGTTCGAACTCGAGATCTATGACTTGGCACTCCGACGGTCACACCATTAGGCTATCACTGCTTTGGTATTTCATTATGCGCGGTTTTCACGAGTGAGTAGGCAAATTAAGTAAAAAAAAAAAAACATGGTTTCTTTTTATAAATAACCGGATACTCATTGACAGTGGGTGGCCGGTACCCGGCGACTGCATGGGAAATTGTTAATTCTATTGAAGCGAAACACATAGGAAGCGTAACACCGCGCACGCTGCGACTTGGCACCCTTCCAGCCAACGATTGTGCTTTACTATGGCGATTATTTTCACTGGTGCACTATTCAAACTGCTTCGGAATACGACTGAATAGTCATGAAAGAATTTTTGTGTGCAACGACCGACTGTAATGACCGTTTATTCTTTGAAACACGCTCGCTGAAAATCCATAAATAGATATAAAGTACCGGTGCGACGTTCAAGTTCCCCTTTTGAAATGTTTACAATTGTTATTTTACGAGCGGCTGGGCAAAAAAATATATTAGAAATTCATGGTCTTCAAAGATTTATTTTCGGGGAAACCTTTGAATTTCCGTTATTGAATAATATTTGTATTGATATTTTAATTTGTTTATAATTATTCGTTGATATAAACTAGGTTATACTGAGGTCTTTATGTTTTTCATCGTAAAATATAAGTAAATGGAAAACTACTTGACCTAGTTAACTAATAAATAGCATTAGGTAGGTTTCATTTATATGAAAAGGCTCCATTACCTTCTAAAGTTCCAGACAGTATATTATTATGCCCGTTTTTTCGTTGCCTTCTAGGTAACAAACGTAGCGATTGAGTTTTCCAAACAAACTTCAATAACCCGTTCCGCCCCATTTTTAGGGTAGTTTAAAAACTTTTATAACACGTGTTTCATTGTTTAGAAAAGTATTCTGACCAACTTTCAAATTGAAACTCAAGGAACCGATTTTCCATACAAATTCTGATTTTATTACCCGGTTCCTAAATTGAGAATTTGGAGTTAAGAACACGTCAAGTTAACTTTAGCATTGCTTTAGACGAAATCCTTTTTTTTTTTGCAAAAAACGTCAAAAATATTGATTTTCGTGGGCTATATTGAAGAAATTGCCTTAAATCAGAACCGCGCGTAATTGATTTGTTCTGAACTTACATGAAGTAATAGCCCAATCATGTAGGCTATAATACAGCCACTACCAGGATAGTTCAGCCAAATAGCAGCTTGACGCATTAGCCTGGATGGAACAACGTGCCAAGCGGCTCATTGAAGATAAATCCTTGCTAGGAGCCAAATTAGATAGCCTCAAATGCTAGCATAAAGTTGGTGGCCGTTAGTGTCTCTCGTAGAACAAATTTTTGAGAGCTTATGTGACGTTCATTATGTTCATTATCCCTTTTCCAACGTCCATGCTCAAAAACGGATTTTGATTTAATTGTAAGGTAACATATCAAAAACATTTTTAAAGATTTAAATCGTTAGATTCGCCCGACCGACGTTGGACGGCTATGTTTCGTTGACAATGAAATTTAAATTGTATTTTCGCGCTCATTCGTGTACTTAAAATCGTATCTATTGTTCCATGCGCGATGTGTGAGCTCACTTCTCTCAGTATGGACATTTTTTCGCGCAACTTATATTCAATTTGAAATAAGATTAGACATTTAATCAAGACTTGTTTATAGTCCGTTCAACCAATTCTGACTTATATACCGTAGGCACAAGGATGGCATTAAATGCAAAAAAGTGGTTACAATACCAACTTTTTACTGTAGCTGCCATTTGTCATGCCACCAACGCAATAGAAGTCAAAATCGGTTGAACGGACTGCAGAAAAGGTTTAGTTAAATGTCTTATCTTATTTCAAATGGATTAAAAGTATTGTGATAGCAAATCAATCTTTATTTAAAGGCATATGAACTACTTACCTTTGTCGGCCGCTTCGTTCGCGTGGAGGTTGGAAATTATCTCACGGGAACGCAATACCTACATCTACCAGAAAAGTTTCCTATGCCTAAGTTAGGGCCCAGGTAACCATCTACCTGTTTCCCAAATGTCAAAATTGTTAATATGGATGCATGATGCCATTTGGCTTTACAGAATTCACATTCTAATATTAATATTTCCCTTTCTACTTTTGCACAAACTTTTAAACATACCTACCTGGTCCGTCTATCTGTCAAGACCCTTTTTCTCAGGAATGCGTGGAGGTATCAAGTTGAAATTAATATCAAATATGTAGGTCTACGGTATATTGGATCCCTAAAAAAATCAAGCTTCTAAGTCAGAGAAATAAAAAAATACGGCCATTTATGCGACACATTTTAATACTACTTACTGGGTACATCCCGTTGACCTAGAATCAAAAACTTTGGCAGGAAGCAATCACAGCACAAGTAAAGGAAAAAGTCATAAAATCGTTAATTTGTAGCATTATCACATATTTTTTCTGCTCTTAGAACCTTAGATTTGCAGTAAAATTTACCATGACGTGTATCGATGTATAGTAGAAAATTTTTTCAACCACAAAGTTGAGTTTGTTCATGGTATAAATTCATCCCAACTACGGAACCCTTCATTGTGCGTGGACCGACACGCTCTTGGCTCATTTGCTCTGAAGGGTATGATTGAACAAGGTTTATTACCGTGTTTCCGGATTTTTTCACAAAATTTTAGGCCCGAAACTCGGGTTTCAAAGGACTTTGATTTGATCACGTGGCAAGGTCGTCTGCCAAATTCAAAGTATAAAAGACTCAAATGTTGTTATTATTAATAATTAATAATATCATATAATAATCAGCATATCATGTTCCCACTACTCTTCGAGAGGGAGTGGGCTGTAATCTACTACCCGGGACCAGTGCGGGTTGGTAGACGTCACACATCTTCGAATTTTTGGTTCTAGGACATGCCGGTATCCTCACGATGTTTTCCTTCACCGTTTTGAGAGCAGTGGTGATGAAATTATTTACACAAAGTAAAGCGCTTATGCCTGGGTTCGAACCCACAACCTACAACTCGTTAGTCGGGGCCGATATCACTGGGCCACCACTGCTCTCAATGTTATCAATTGACCAGTTCTTTTCGTCATTTCAATTATTTTTACTTTAGAATAAAAAAACACCTTACTTTAAAACATTACCATAAATTCATTCTGCTTTCAAATCTGACCAAAACATTACAACAAGAATCAGCGTGTACACGAAACATTTAACAATATGCCAGAACACATTATGAATGAACAGATTTTTCCAAAATAATATTTTTATTCTCAACGGGGTTACATAAAGCAGAATAAGAGAATACTGTACAAATGAAGTACCCATAGAAAGCAATTACGACTCAGCGGGCAGGGACAGATGATTATGTAAAATAATTTATAAAAATTATATTTTGTGTTACGAAAGGGTTCTATTGCGTAGATATGGGAAAACGATTATATGAATATCCTATGCGAATTTGAAAACATTCTACGTTCGACTTAATATAGGGGGTGAATCTTTGTAAAGATTTTAAGCAGTAGGTATTTAGTAAGTCCACGTAAAGGCTCCGCAGACAGGCGTGACGCGACTCTAGAAGAACAATTTGTAAGAAGTTTTTTATCTCCACCGAACCTTAAAACATAACACAGAGGAAATAAAATAAACAAGTATTTATGAACGAAGAAAATATTGTGTTAAATGAACAGGAAAATATTGAATATAAGTAAATAGTTTTAAGAATTTTTAGTTTTAGTTGTTGCTTGCATTAAACATAATTTTCAGAAACCTCGCGGTATAAAAAAAATTACTCCGTTGGTTAAGAGGACGTGGTTTTAATTCGGCTTGCAAGATTTGACCCATACATACTTACTAACAAGACAAGTTAAATAAAAGCTTGTAAAATAATACTTCCTTTTACCTTTTCCACATAGGTACCTAATTATGAGAACATTAGAACGTAGATTTTACAAACAATAGTCAATGTTAACGCCAAAATAAAAAGAAAAAATATACCTACAAGCCTATCGAAAAACTCGTAGCCTCGTTCTTTTGTTTTGTCCCATACATGGTTGGCACGTACTTAGCTCTGGATCGTTACGTCATCACAACAAAGACTGGGATGGCAACAGAGTACAGTCAAACTAGCTATTTGGTATACAGACAGCTAAGATGCAAATAGTTTGCGAGAAAAAAAAATGCGTTCAATGTCGCGAGTGTGCTAAGGTTTTACATCAAAATTCAAAAGTCATTTATTCAAACTAGGCTTAGAATCAGCACTTTTCGAACGTCAAAATTACATAAGACAGTCCCTAAAAAACGCCCGCCCTTGACCACTTCCTAGTGCTTTAGCTGGGAAGAAGAAGTGTCGCAACAAACTCCCCAGCAGCACTGCTGTCTGATAAGAAAAAAAACTTGATTCTGTACAATAGTATGCAAAATAATTTACATTACTCAACATAAAACATTAAATAAAATTATTTGCCATAATGACAGTTAGCACGCGAAAATATACCAACAAAACCATCGAAATCTATACTCAAGCGAAAATAAAAACTAAATCGTAAACAGAACTTAATTCCCGAATAAAAGTCAGGCATAAAGGGCGTGCCCGCTTACGTATAGCTAATAAAGCTGTAACTCGAAGTCACATATAATAAACTAGGACCATCGAAGTAAAAATAAATAAACAATAATATATGATCAATCGTCGAGGTCGCTAGCTAACCACATATTGAAATACAACTCATTCAAAACTCAAAACCATTGTAATGAGTAGATTATGTCAATAATCAATTAAAATAAATTGACTTAAACAGACGAATAATCTGAAAAAATAATATAAACATTGTCTTGAGTTAATCACAGCGACCAACTATTCTTATCGTTTAAGTAGTCGTTGAATAATAATGAATAGTATGCCTTCGAACAAAGGTTGGATTTTACTTTAGCTTTAAACGCATTAAAAGCCAAATCTAGCAAAGAAGAGGTTAGCTTGTTATAAAAGGTTATACCAAGCCCAACAAATGAGTTAAGAACCTTATGAAGCCGGTGAAATGGAGCTCGTAATTTGTCCTTATTTCTGGTGTTAATATTGTGAATACCACTGTTTTTGACTGCTAGGCTATGTGGACCCCACGAAAGTTTGGCATCCACTGTTATGCCCAGAAAAACTGCCGTGTCTTTTGTTTCAAGCACTTCTTTATCTAAGACGATGTTGGGTCTTAGATTTCTAACATTCAGTAAGGCGAACTTTATACATTTCGTTTTCTTGGAATTGAGAACAAAGTTATTTGATGTAAACCAATCAGTAACCGTTGAGAGTGCACTGTTTACGTCGTCAAAATCTTGTCTATTCCGATTATCCCTTCATCATTCTCTTAAGTATGCCTTAAGCTTAAAAACTCTACAAAAGTTATTACGTACACAATATGTCTTACCGCCGACGAGAAAGTGACTGCTGTCAACGATTTCGAATTTCTCGATCAAGAGACGTACAATATATTAAGTAAGTAATGTAAGTAAAAGAGATACATAATTATATTAATAGTTGATCGCATGCTATTCACACTGCCAGCGAGTACCTTTTCGTTATTCGCAGTGACAAGAGCTATTAAAGAGTGTACTTGCTCAGCTACGCTCACTTGACGAGCAAAACACTCGCTGAGAGACTCACGCTTGGTACATATGCATACCAGCGAGTAATCGCTCGCCCGCGACATCGCGCACTCGCTGCTGGTTGCTCGCCAACTCGTTTTTAGTTTTGCTAGCTCGCTTCTTGTAAATCGCCGGTGGTAGGACAGGTGCTTAACAATGAAAGTGGCCAGTGCACTGGAAACAAGAATATTTTTGTCTGAACACAAAATAACTTGTTCGAGTGTACAGCTTTGTGGACAAAAACCAACAATGATGGATCGTGTTTGCGACACAATAATCTTATGTATACATACTTACTTTTGCTAGAAAACTATCGTTATTATGCTATGTCTTCGCACAGCCTTCAAGACGGGATAAGCTCCTGAGAAAGAGAAACAATTTGTTTTCTTCAGATAAATGAGCGTTGCTGTTTCCTTGCTTGTCGATGTGACAGAGTTATATCCCTATTCATAGGTGGTACTTGGTTTTTATAAAAACTCTATAAATACAGTAAGTATGACCTTGTCATTTTCATATCAATGAAATGAGACTACTGATAGAGCTAAATAAGTAGCAGTATTAAGCCTAGTGATAAAACAATTTCTAAGAAAACTTCACGGTAGAATAATGACCGGTGTCGCGCCAGTCTGCACGAGGCAGTCATATGTCTCGGCAGTAACCTTGAAATAGTAACCTACGACCGCTCGTTGGATAAACCTTCCGCGTCCATGTGTAACTCCGCGCTCTCGATACTGTTGCGTACTGATATACACTGAGATTTCGAATCGCGTCGTTTCGGCCGTTTTCTATAAACATAGAATACTGTACTTATTTATACTGTGCTACTGCCCAGTAGACATAGGCAAAATAACATCCTTTAGACCAGTATTAGATTCTTTTATTTGTTTTATTGTTAAGTGGGAAAATGATTATGAGAAGTAACTGTGAGATACGTAAGATGGTCCCTAATTACTTTTCAAAATCATTTCAGTTAGGAACATAACTTATTATAATTGGATGCACAACTTCTATACATATTATAGAACAAAGTCGCTTTTCATGTTTGTCTGTATGTCCGCGTTGTTCTTCTAAACCACGCAACAGATTTTGATGAGGTTTTCACCATCGTTTAGAGAATTTATTCCGGAAGGTTTATGTGTATAAAACGATATTATTAAAGTAACGTTTACTTAAGAAATCACGATGTTTTGTCAAGTTGTAAAAAACCGTGCGAGTCTAAATAGCTAGTAATATATAAAGGCCACAAAATGCCTCTATATTGTATCTCATATAAATATTTCTCTCGACGTCAACATAAGACGGAAATTGTGTTACTGCAGGCTGTCGTACATTGTTGTTGTGGAAAGGTTTCATCATATAGGTACCCATAGAAAGATAGGAAATATGGTATTCACGTGAAGAGACTTAAAATAAAAACATTTTGTTACATTGTAAACTAGGTAATATTAAATGCGAAAGTAAGTTTGTTTACGCTTTCACGCTAAAACGGTTAAACGGATTCGGATGAAATTTGGCACAGCGGTAGACCATGATCTGGGCTCGGACATAAGATCCTTTTATCCCGATATTCCTACGGGATTGAGACTTATGCGGGTGACGCCGCGGGGCGCAGCTAGTTGTAAATAATTTTCATTTTCATCTATATCCTCACTTTCAAACAAAATTAATCACAGCGGAAAGATAAAACATAAATACTAAAGTAACAAATTGTTAACGATAAAATTCAGAAGACAGATGTTTCCGAGATGTAATCTTAAAACTACGGTTAGTCCCACGGGTCGAGAGAGGAATGAAACTTCGGGTCTAAAATTAAATTAATTAGTTCCTTACATATCCCGTTTCCTCTCTTGTGTTCACATACCAAAAATATTCAGAATTATGTTCTCTGTATATACAATATATCCTTCACATTAATAATATAAAAATATAGTAGGAATTATCTCTTTTTATTATGCATCTAATAAAATAAACAACACAAACAAATAACTCCGATTCTGTAGAAAAGCCTTACGTTATGCGCTTGATGCCGGTTTTTATCGGAAATCTTTGTGCTCCACAGATGTCAGTCAGACATCGAATTGTAATTTCAATATTTTATTTATAATACACTAGATGGATAATACACATAAACTCACGCCTTCGTCCCATGGGAGTAGGCAGACACTACTAAACACCTACTACGATCCTTACATACTCCTTTTGCCTCGTTTACGTTCATTTATTCTTAATTTGCTGTCACCCGCGGCTTCGCCCGCATGGAGACGTCGGAAATTATCCCACGGGAACGTACTACTGAGATAAAAAGTATCCTATATATTAATCCAGGTTATAAACTATCTATATGCCAAATTTCATTCAAATCTATTCAGCCATTTTCACGTGATTGACTAACAAACATCCAAGCACACAAACATACAAAATTGTAAAAAGGTGGTTAGTAACTTCTCCCGCTCTGGGTGGAGCGGGAGGGCGTGTCAGACTCTTACTAACTAAAACCCACCCGTGTTCCTTCAGTTGCATGTACGTTGAGTAATTAAAAATACGCAATTATCCCCTGAACAGCCAGGTTGTAGTAGAACTGCCCTGTACGCTGGATGTAGGTATATTTAAGTACCGCCACTCAATCTACCTAGCCTTTTCCCAACTATGTTGGGGTCGGCTTCCAGTCTAACCCGATGCACCTGTATGCCAGTATTTTACATGGATCGACTGCCTATCTGACCTCCACAGCCCAGTAACTGGGTAATACAATACCCCTTGGTAAGACTGGTAGTCAGACTTTCGGGCTTCTGACGACCCGTAACTGTCAAAGATCCACGAATGACAGGGACAACGGCTTAACGTGCTTTCCGAGACACGGAGGAGTCTTGGTATGTAAAGATGGTCACCCATCCACGGACTAACCCCAGTTATCAATGCTTAACCTGATGAATCGACCCGTGCGGCTGTTATTACTTAGGCACGAGCTCCTCCGCAGTGCTCCTTCTAAGTATCGCCACTCGTGGAAGCTATTTTAGACAGGGTTTATTAAAGTCTCGACGAGAGGTTCCACAATGTCTCCTAACAAATTAATCCTCCCCTCCACTTAATATCATTATAATTGTCATGCTGACATGAAAATTAAGGCAAAACATGCACATTGTATTGGCTGTACCCCAAGAACATTTTTTATGGTAACTATTTGGCACCCCAGCGGGTCATAATGACCAGTTGATGCTTTACTTGTGTTTGGGAGAGGCAGCCTCACTGATAGCTAATATGCTTATAGGGAATACAATCTGTATTGAAAGTGCTGATATGACGTCGATAATGGAAGTAGTGACTGGGGTATCTTGATCATGTGCTTTGCGAGCTGAGATCCACTTAAGTTTGGCAATCCTTCGGGCTATGTCGGTTATCTTGGTTCTCCTACGAATCTCTTTATTTCTGATTCGATCACGTAGGGAAACTCCAAGCATAGCCCTCTCCATTGCCCTTTGGGTGACTTTCAGCCTAATGAGCCTTCTAATGAGCCTAGAGCCTATCACATATTATTAGTAACACGATAGTAAAGGCCGCGGTGCTGGACCGTAGCATACCCACACACATCGTGCGCACATCCAGCGTGCAGTACGTCCGCTCAAAGCCGCGGTTAATGTTGCCAGATTGGGTTAGCTAGCGACCTCGACAATTGATCGTATATTATTCTTGCCTAGTAACCAGCAGCAAGTTCTCATGCTCCCTTAGATGTGACTGCTTGCGGTAGCGTCGGGGATCGGGTTGCCTCCTTCCCTCAATGATCTTTTCGTTATTCTCGTGAACGGGTGCTGCTTGTGGTGACTGGTTGTCTTGCTGATCATGGTTTTGTATTAGTCATTAACTGTAATTAGTTAATTACAGTTAATGATATATAGCTATATGTAAGCGGGCACGCCCTTTATGCCTGGAGGCTTTTATTTGGGAATTAAGTTCTGGTTACGTTTTTGTAGTTTTTATTTTCGCTTGCCACAAAATTGGGTCGTAAAATCCAGCAAGCAATTAATAATAATAATTGATGTACATACGTCGAGACTATTCACTGTCGTTTTTCGTCGTGCATCGTGCATGGCCTTGGCGGGCTGTACAGCAAGATGGATGGTGAATAAGGCCTCTACAAGTGCTACGACATTCTGGCTACTCGCTTGTGACTTGAGTTTGTAATACATTATTTTTGAGTTGCGTCGTGGACGATGGGACTTATTTAGAAGAATCAAGTTATTTTGCAAACGAAATACGCTGAAATTATTATGGCGTATGCCAAAAAATTTGTTCGGCAAATCATAGTGACATAGAATTTTTTGTCCAAATTGTGGTTAGAAATTACTAGTCTTTGCAGATTAATTATGATATTTCTGATGAGATACTTTCTTGATTGCCTGGCAAATCAAGAAATTTTATGCTGAGCTCCAATTGCATTTTATTTTATTAACCAATCGGTACACTGCATATATTATATTAAATTTTCTGAAAATTCTAAAGCCATAGCCTGCATTTATTTCTCCCGTTTTAGAAAATATGTGTATATAATTCAGGAGATCGGGTTGCGGGTCGGTATTCAATACACTATTAAATTTTATAGTGCTGTTCCGTTATTTGGAATTTAACAGCGTCATATACTGGACATGGCTATGCGAGGTTTCATAGGAGAGCTTCCGATATCGATATTCGCGCTTTGGCGAGTTTCATTTGTGCCCTGAAAACCGCACGTACAATACGTTTTTGCAGCAGATACGTGCTTCGTTGACCAGTGTTACAAATGCCAGAAACTTGTAACACTATCTATGTACATGCTGTGGTTATTTCGAGAGAGTGGGAGTCGTATCTTCTTGTTTATTAGTAGTAATTTTATCAACATCTAGCGGAATTTTCCACCCTTGTACTGAAAGCGTTTAGGAAGAAGAGTGAGGCGCGTCTTCGTGGATGGTACAATCTGTACTAGGTGTCAAAACGTGTCTACGTGCCAAATATTGTGGAACAATTACGTACATAGAAACCCAATTGAGAATAAAGATTTCTTTATTCATGTCATTAAATAGATATCATTTTATTCACAAATGTTTCTTCTTTTACCAATATATTTGCTTTGTTGAGTACCCATACCCTATGCCATAATCCAATAAATCTCCTCCACATCGTCGTTGGTTGCAAAATAGATCGTTTTCTCATCAGATATTTTAGTATAGACATACATAGAGGGATGTCTTTGGCTGGATACAATAACATGATCCGGAACGTGTCACGAATATGCCCACACAGAGTGAGAACGATGCGAAGAAACAAGGGACCATACTTGATACATTAATGTACGGATCACTGAATGTTATTTTGAGGTTGTTTTGATTTTCAGACACGTGAATAATGAAAGGATTTTTCTCTTTTGTCTGTTTTATTACATTAAAGTAATGTCTGTTCGTGATTGAAATTATTTCACTATACTCCATTGGTTTAGGTAATTAAATAAAGGTAAACAAATCGTAAAAAGGGTTTTTATAGATAACACTTTCTTGTTTAAAAATCAATAAACCAATTTAAATTAATTTTCGATTTTTGCGATAGTTTCCTGTTTTATTAATTAATGTATGTTAATGGCAATGCTGCCAGACTTTTGGGCACTTTTCCTGTTGACAGCGATGCGGATGAATTTTTTGATGCCCTATATTTATCCTCCCCCCCCTTTTATATACTTGTACATATTATTATTATTTTAAGTCTGTTAGTTTTAAAATCATGTAAATACATTTGTGTAAATAAAAGAAAATAAATATATATGTATGTTATACTTTATCATTTATTCTTAAACTACTCTCCGTAGATGTAACTCCTTAAACACAATTGTTTAGTTAGATTTATTATTATAATATAATATTTTGTAATCTGTCTATTGTAAAGAGCCCAAAAAGACAGGTTCTCTAAAGTCTAAACCTCAACGAATTATGACGTTGTTAAGAGTACAACTGTGACGTATAATGACAACTGAAGTGACAGGTATTACGTTTAATCGGTTAACCTGACAGCTCTCTCCTCACGTGGTTTATTTTTGTTTATCTTTATTTAAGTACCTAAACCAACGGCGTATAGGTTACTAATTTTTCTAAAACATTTTCTGGGTACAGAATTTATTTTCTTCTTATTTCATTGGAAGCTCGTTTTGAATCAAGACACTTGCAGTTAATGCTATTATGCTTCATTACATGTTACTATGGGCTAGAATCGTATGAAATTAAAAAGCACCAACCTCGATCCTTATCCGCAGGAGACCGATTAGACTGAAATAATGCCGCGCCCATGATATGCAAAGGCTCCCACAGCCAGGCACGTCGCGATACTGCGATATACAATATCCGTAGAACAATTTTATTTCTATGAAAACAAAGTCGTTATGCGATACGTCGTGCGACAAGTCGTGCCTGTCTGCGAGAATCTTAAGAGGGAACAGGGCGTGCGATTCTCCATACAAATGTATTCTCCTTGAATAATGTCTAGAGCAATCATTTTTTTTTTCATAAAATGTCTCATCGGTAAAGAAAATATGACCCTCCAAAAATTACAAAAATGCCCCATTTTTACCGCCGTGATTAGAGGAGTACCAGACAAATTTGAAAAGTTTTTAACATAAATGAAAATGACAGGAATCTAGACGTACTCTTTTAAAAAAAAAAAATTAATCGTTTCAGTTTTCGAGGGGAAAAAAGGGGAATACGAAACGTCGATTTCGTCAATTATTTTTGGAATATACCTAATTGGTCTGAGCTGTAGCTATCCCTATCGTACTCTACGGAGGCAGACTTGAGGTAAGAAGACGGCAATAGTTTCTTCAAATACCTATTTTTCAAATTCCTCGAGGCCCTGCAGTGCTATTCTGTAACCATCTCACCGTGAGAACTTAGGTGAAGTGAGCACGGAGTGAGCTGTCATTCCACTTGCTGCTAGGGACTGACAGCTCACTCCGTGCTCACTTCACCTAAGTTTTCACGGTGAGATGGTTACAGAATAGCACTACTGTTCACTCTTAGTGAGTTTATATTCGAGTTCAAGTGGTCTCGTTTTTAGGTAAAGTAACAATTCAAAATAAGAATGATTTTATAAGTGGTAGACGTAGGTAACATCTACCTATGAAATCATTCTTATTTATGAATTCATTAAAGTAACACAATATTTGTTTCAACAAGTAAATAGGTATTATTTTGTTTTTGTATTTTTTTGGCTGTAAACTGCGGTCGAGGCTCATATTTCAAACTAAGAGAATACCATGCCAAATACCGAGATATATGTTTCACTAACTGTAGATAGATCGCGTTGAATTTCCATTATTTGCATTCCGTATGGAGGCGGCAATGCAAAGTCGATATGCGTCTTCAAACGATGTGGTTTATGTAGAAATGGTTTGAAGAGTTCGTAGTTGTAATGCATTGAACAATATTGGTTTGTACCATGCTCTGTATTGTTTTAGAACGGAAATAATAGGCAACTTAACTACGAGAAGTAGGGACTCGCGATTTTCGGTGACCGTAACTTTTTAATTATGATCAAATCTTATCAAAAGTTAGTCTATTGAAAGTCAGATTAAGCTAAAAGATTTAATTTTTTATAATAATGAAAACGGAAATTTTTGTCCAAAACATTGGTTTTCCTAGAAACCAGAAATCCTAAATTCCGATAGGTTGGAAATTTTCACCAATAATTACGTATATTTATGCAAAAACAAGAAGATTACGCTTCGTGCAACGGTAAAGTTATCAGGAACAAAAGATAATGAGTAGGGTACGGACCTAGCGTAGTAAAAACCTATTAATATTAATGGGCTATCTGCGCGAAGGTCTGACTAAAGTTATCAGCTCGGGACGCTTCTAGTGACGTAATCACCATTCTGGTTCAATGCTCTGGTGATCACACACACGAGGTTTTGCGGTGAACTGTACTGTAATGTGGTGAGATTATAAAGTTTATAATGATAAGTTGTGTAGTAAAGTGGGTGTAATTTATTTTTTTACCACGTTATATATGAAAACTTAAATTTTATAATCCCAGTATAAACTTACTGTTTTCGTCATTTTCATACCCATAAAAATGAGTGAATTATTTTGTTAAACACATTTATAAAATAAATGTTTACCTATTATTATTTTAGCGCTTATAAATAAAAGGAAGCTACATAGGTAAATTTTCCATAATGTCTCTCTATATGCAGTTGAACGGCACATTTTTGGAACAATCGTTATTAATAAAATATGAATCATGTGCCGGGTCTGAGCCGAGAGTCGGGACACGGACGAGGCACGATTGCATAAAGATACTTAAATATAAATACTAGTAAGTTTACGCTTTACCTAACTTGGTCAGATATTTTGGACGAGCGCTGGTCGTGGCCATTTTTGATTGTATACTTAAGGTTAAAATGTGGTTACAATAATGGTTCACTCTTGTGTTGGACACGAATCAACGTATGGTCGAGACGAGTCAAGTATGAGCATTTTAATTAATTAAATTAAACACATTTGTTCTACAATGATTTCTATTTGAGTCAAGCATAACTTGTGCTTCTATTGTTTTGTTTCTGCTCCTATTTTTGTAAAATTATACGAGCAAGAACAAACTGAAGGAATAAATGTTATACAACCAACGAAACCCGTGTCAGTATTTCTGTCTGCCAAAATTATCCGGTAATTTTCTTGAACATCCAGGATACGTAGAAACATTATACCTAATAATTCAGTCCAACGTCTTGTCATACCGAGTGTGCTATTAGGAGGAAAAAACATGGCGACAGTCGACAGCCAGATATTCAAGTAATTTCATAAGTGTTTCTATTCCATTTTTGGGAAAATAAACAAAAATAGGACACTGTCGGGCAGAGAAACAATAGTAAACCAGTTTTATATTTTTAAAACAAAAGGCAATCCGACTAACAAGTTGACATAGTTTTTTAGTTCTATTGTTTTGTAGATGCTCTCAATTTTAGGTAGCGGTCTAAAGCTACAGTTTTTTAGGAAAGCGGTTACGTCATATTATAACGGCCGTGATTAAAATCTGTCATTTTTACCACGGTGTCAAAAAATGCTCTGTATTTTGACAGCCGTTATTGTGGCAGGGGGGGCAACTGACTGCCCCTGGCCCCTCCTGGATTTTGAATGCCTAAGTACCTACTGTTATCGATAAAAGTTATGTTAGAGTCACGTTAAGACTTATTTTGCAATTACAATATATTATGCATTAATTTTAGAAAAAACCGCGCTGTGCGGCCCTCGTAAATATTAATTAGCAATGCTTTATTTTACGGCTACAATTGAATTGTCATTCAGTACACTCAGACGCGTAAAAACATGGCTGAGTGAGATCTACAATGGTCAAATACAGGTTGAATGAGCTTTGCTCTGTCAATCTTTGGTCAGTGTTATGTTATATCTTGATCAACATAATAATATGATTCTCGATCATAACAAATATTTCATAACAGAATTATAATCATTATTTGTTCCATTGAATTACTTTTTTATGATTAATGATTCTAAAGATTATAATCTCTAAAAACTGAATCTCTAAAAATTTCTGATTTGCCGCCAAGGGGGCCAAAAGCTAGGTACGCCCATGTAAGCAGTTGAACCATAAGGAACTACGACATATATCCATAATGTATTTTTAATTTTCTTAAATTGTATCTGTTTATAAAACCTTAAGCCTTAAGCCTTAAAAGCTTAATATCAGTCTATTGAATCTGAGTGAACTAATAAATATAAGATCATTCAGTTAACAGAATCAGGTCGATCTTAAGTGTTCGATAGAATTCAGAAATAACGATACTGTTTCAAAGTCAACATCGTCATAACTCCCCATACACCCATACATTATCCCTAGCATTAAGGTCAGGGGATCGCTACTACAAACGATATAGGCCCAGAAACAGCCCTTAACTCCTCACCCTTACCTATACAGCTTGTATAGAAGATTAATTAAACTATTAATCCCGGAAAGTGTAGCTTACGCCTTAATCGGTAGCCAATGAAACCGCTGCATTCTTTAGCCCAGTACTTTGGATACGCCGATCTATTACTGGAAGGTTCCCGATCTTTCCGTCCATTACGTCGCAGTAATTACTTGGGACCGTGTAAAATACAGCTTTTGCTACCTTTGACGAGTCCGGTCACACATGAACGTAGGAATTGGCAATTCTCGCTAATGGAACGATATGCGCGTATATAGATGGCTGTTAAGTAATTCGTTTTGTTTACATTTCAATGGGTTCTGTGTAGGTAAATGTACTTAAAGTTTTGGTATATGAATATTGGATTGTAAATAAATTCTGATATCACTGAATGAGCAAGTCCGATGTGTTTCTTTTTTAAACTGAGCAATTAAGAATACTATAGCCTTTTAAAGGCCTCTTCTTAGAGAAGAGCGTTGATTACCATGCTTGCTCAAGGCGGATTGGCGATTTCAAACTTATAAATAGCAATTTCCAGCCAATTTAGTGCAAAAAGCAAAGCACAGCTCAAAGGGAATCCATTGCAAAAATCGTGTCGATAGTATTGTTTCGATTCGATACCCATCTCTTTCAAATTCATTTTGGACCCATAAATAAACGTATACTTTTCGGCAGCACTCTCCAGTTTACCGTTGAATTTACTTTATCAAAGCGTGTACAAATTTGTTATGTACTCACTTTGATAACCATTTTCATCGGATCACGATTATTTCAGATAGTTTTATAATATACTAGCGGCCCACTCCTGCTTCGTACGGTTTTTATGACTTGATACAAACATCGAGATTTCTTAGTTTTACGTAACCTTAATATTAACGTGTTATACATATACATAAACCTTCTGGAATAAATTCTCTAAACGATGGTGAAAACCTTATTAAAATCTGTTGCGTGGTTTAGAAGAACAACGCGGACATACAAACAATTAATGTGTTCTATACAATAAGTGAGTTCTTAAATTATAACCAAAGTTCGAAACATGATCTCACTAGTAAGTAGTAATATAATTAAATAACGTAATTTTAAGGATCAAAACTTTTTATTTCTTACTTTTTACCTAATGATCTTAATATTAGTAACAATTGAAGTGGTTTTGTATATATTTTTATTATAAGGTATTTTTTGCATGCTGAATTATGTAAGTAAGCAAAATATGTGGAACTTCTTATATTTAAGACATATTTATGTACCATATTTTATGCAAAATAAAGAAATTCAAACACGAAAAGTTATAATATATATATAAGTCCATCGTTGAACTGCAAGATGGCACCATCATTTTCTTCTCGGCTTCATAACAAAACTTTAATTCGGAAGTCGGTGGCAAAAAACGAAAATTCAAAACACCGTCACTTCCGAAATGAAGTTATTTTTCACTTTGTAGCGTTGTTTTTGGAAGTCGGTTGTTTTTTATTGTAAAAAAGTTTTTATTTTTCACTTTTTAGTTGCTGTACCTACCCCACACAAATTTGAATACCTGCTATGTAAATAACATCATCCATATAGACTAAGTGGGAAAATACGTATTATTGAAGGTAACTCAAAAAGTACCCAAGCAAAGTTAATACAATTTATATGGGAGCACCTCGAGAGTATACCCTTTCAAACAAAAAAAGAGTTTTGCAAATCCGTCGTATATATATGACGGAGTTAAGCCCGAAAATACATAGGAAAAAAAAAGTCATCCAAATTGAGAACCTCCTCCTTTATCTGAAGTCGGTTAAAAAAAATATCCATCTTCTCTATATCAACAAAGTTACACTGGCTTCACTGTATTTCTATTACAGAGCATGCATCAAAAGAAACTCGTAATTGGAATCCAAAAGGTAGCTCGACATTTAAAGGTGCCTACAGACGTCTCAATTTCACACCCAACCTGCGGGATTAATTGTGTAACGGACGCAGCATCTCGATATATGGACCCAAAGGACGCGGGCGTCCCGCCTTAAATCGATTCGAGCAGCCTCACGGACTCGATGTGAAATCGAGACGTTTGAAAGCACTCTTAGTCGTAGATGCTGCATTATTTATTTCTCTAGCTAAAATTTACTAGGTATATAGAGAATTTCTTGGTTTATTTTTCCGAATATATATCTTCCGCTCCTTTGAACATGGAAAAAATAAGTCTGTATATAATATTTCCGAGAAGTAATTAGCGAGATCACAACATCTTAACACATATCATCAATTGTTTGTGTCTCTTGGCCTTGGTTCGTCGAAGGGAGACACAAAAGGACAATATGAACATAATGATGTGACAGTTAGACGCTGGCTGAAAGCCAGGACTGGCGACAATACTCCTATATTTCCCCTGTCGATAACACTAGATGTAACCGTTATTTTTTTTCATGAAACGTTACCGTTTGGCATAGAATCTGGTTGCGGAGTGACGGTGATACGATTTCTCGTTTTTGTTTTGCGCTGCGTTTCATATTGTTTTGTAGAACACAATTTTATGTAGTTTTACAAAAAGACTCTTGTGTTTTGCATTTTAAAGCCTAGTTTATTTAATGCTAGGAGTATGGAAAGTAAGAATATGTGTTAGCTCTCTCATCAGTTTTAAGTCTCGGCTATCCAAACACATAATTGAAAACTGCCTTGACTAGCGTCCTCCAATGTACTTTAATGGTTGAGAATTGAACTGTTTAATGAGTATAGAATAATTTTATATAATACTATACATATACTTTGGTGACGGTTACCTAAAATAAGTTTACTTAATGTTTCTTGTCTGTTCCCATGTAAGTGGCTTTTTGTCTTTTATGAGAATAAATGATTTAAGCCTAACAATATAGCTTGGTCACTATGAAATATTTCTACTTGAACTTTCGTATTGCCCTTTATTACCTATGTAATGGCAACAGATTCCAAATTAATGGTAATAACTTACCCCATTCATTTATGTGAAAAACAACATGTCGTTAATCAAGAGGTATTTCCTAAGTAATGTTAATGACCATGTTTTCCATCCATTCATTTACTCGTATATTACTACCGTTATTTTTACCCGACTGCCCCAGACGGAGTAATGTTTTTCGAGAGTATGTATGTATGTATGTCTATTTCTTTGAAACGCTCTGTAGCCAAAACGGCTTGATGGATTTTAACATATGAGGTGCAAACCAATAATCTGAAATTCGGTTATATTTTGTTTTTTTTTTAATAATTTACGGGTGACTCGAGGTAGTTTGATATCATTTTATTATGGAAGCAAGAATCGCTCTTTGGTATATTTTGATATTTTATCCCACGTTTACACCCCTATACAAGTTGTGATATCTATTTGTTTTGATATGTGATACTTGTTTTCAACAAGTTTTGTAAAAGCCTACTATTATCAAAAACGTAATATTGTGTCGTATCTAAAATAAAACATGAATTTTTGTTGCTTTGTAACGTTGTTTTGACATGTTTTTTAACTATTTTGTTCACTTTTCCACAAATTTTATATACAACTAGTCTTTACAACTTGTTTTAGGTGTAAACTATAAACGAAAACAGCAGACACGACATGTTGAATACATGTTTTAAAACTCGGTGTTAACACGAGGTTAGTAGACCCTGAACATTTTATAATGTATCTAAAACACGGACTTTTCTGATTATTTTACCTAACTGACACCAAATTGAAGATTTTTTCCAATGTTCTATAAATATATATACAAATATTATAAGTCATGTCCAGTTTAGCTGCGTCATGCAAATCATTTCTTGAAAAGAAAACACATGTTTTTATAACAAGATTAGCATGTAGAAACCAGATTCTTAATAGCATTATCCTGTATTGGCATCACTAGAAGCGGCACGAGGGAAGCAATAGTAGTGCATTAGCCTGCTTTATGCTTATCTTATCGGACGTAAGTGGCATAAGGAAGTGGGTCACTGGCTGCACTACCCGTTCCAGGGTTAGTGCTGCGTAGCAATGGGCTATCGATACTGTTATGACATCTTGTAGAGAACGATTATATCGATGGTTACTGTCATGTTATATTATGGCCGATTTGTCAATACATACACGGATGGTTAGCGATGTGGTGCATAGTTTTTTGAACCATTATGAATTCGTAGTAAAATAATTATTGACAAAGTTATAGTTAAAGAATATGAACTTGTGTAACCATGCTTTTATATGTAACTAGCTTTTGACGTGGGTTCGCCCGCGTGGACGTCAGAAATTATCCCACGGGAACTCCAAGTCCAAACCCAGGTCATGGTCTATCCATGTCAAAAAACTCACTTTCATATTTATAATATTAGTTATGATTAGGATAGTGCAGTACTTAGCTTAGGGTACGGGGGTCGGCACTGACCTGTCGCTGCCGGCCGTTGTCGACTCGATGATCGGCAGCGAGGAGTCCCGGGACGCGGTGGTGTCCTTCTGCGAAACAGTCATTTCGCAGAAGGAGGCTGCGGAAAGGAAGCGGGAGATTGCTTCCGCTAACCCGATCCGCAGCAGACGTACTGGGCGTCGGCGGAGGGCGGATAACGCCCTCTTCCAGCCCCCTAAATGGGTCCAGGGGCGACGGATCTGGGGAAATCCGTCGCCCCCTACTCCTTAGGACCCGAGATGGTGGCGCGTAGTGTTCCACGCGCGCCTCTCAATGACGTAAAGGGGGAGTTTAACACCTCACTCCCCCCTAACTCGAGGTGGCCCGCCTCTGCGGGCCGGCACTAGTCGGGGATCGCGGAAGTCGCATTAGATCCCGTGATCCCCGGTGCAAGTGTGAGGCGGAGCACCGGGGTGGTTTTAGTCAGTAAGAGTCTGACAGACCCCTCCGCTCTCCCCAGGGCGGAGGACATCCATGAGGATTTACCCCGTAAAAAAAAAGAAGGGGTGGGGTTGAGTTTTTACATCTGGATTTTTTCAGTACCCCTAGTAACCCGGAGTCTGGATTGCCCAGTTGATGGCAATAGGCTCGCCCCTTATTATATTGGTCTCGTGGTCACAAGCGCGACTGCTGAGCGTGGGGTCCGTGGTTCGATTCCCGGGTCGGGCAAAGTGTTATTGGGTTTTTCATTTGGAATTTCTTAGTAACAGCCCGGAGTTTGAAAGTTAGTGGTGTGATACCCCCGCGCCTCGAAAAGTACGTTAAGCCGTGGGTCCTACGCCTGATCTCTCTCCGGTCGTGTCGGATTGCCGTCCCATCGGACTATGAGAGTGAGGAAAGAGAGAATGCACCTGTGTCTGCGCACACACTTGTGCACTATAATATCTCCCGCGCCGAAGGCTAGGCTACTTTGAGATTGGCCGCAGTGGCCGAAATACGGTCTGGAGGACTATATATATTGGACTTAAAACATAACTAGCGAAATGTGGGTGTACTATAGGTACACCTCTGCCTAACCATTTGGGGAACACAGGCGCGATGTTATGTTATGTTAGCGTATGGTTTTTATTTTTCACGGTAACTGTAACATAATTATTATGTAACAGTACTGTGACGTTATTATAATAGATCATTCTAACATTTCCAAAAGTTAGAATTGGTTAGAGAAACAGGATATTCTAGACTTTCGAACACTCCGCAAAACCGTTTAAACTTTTGAATAGTTGGGTTTCGACCTATTTGAGTTCTAGGTAGTTTTTAGGGTGTACCCTAAACCCTGACCAGGGGCCTTATTATGAAGTATTAATGCCATCATTATTCCATTGCGTAAAAAGGATGGTTCTAGCGGCCTTATATAGCCCCGTCTCTCACTCACACTGGAATAATGGTGGCATTAATACGTCATAATACGGCCACTATAGGACAGTTTAGTGGTGAATTCAGAAACCTAAATAAATAGTTTATACGAGAACTTTTACTATTGTTTGAGTACTTAGTTTGAAAGAAAAACATAGCACAAGTTTTTCGATACAAGGAATAAGGTCAAAAAGGTTTTAGATATTTTTCCCACTACATCATTTTAGATCTGAAGGTAGGTACTCAGTCCATTAAAACTTGGAGCTGTACGTAGACAGAGGTCTTAGGCAACTTTAATATGATATTCTTACTTTGAAAACACGTCAATAGTTAAAGGTTTGCTACCAAAGGTCAAACAAACAAATAAATAGAATTATTGTGAAATGTAACAGAAGTACAAACAATTAATTGGTTTATGTAAATTAACATTATATCGATTTACAAAGGTGTTGATAATTATGTAGATATATTTAATTTATTCCGGGCACTACAATGGGCGGTAAATAATTGATTGTAATATAAATTACAGTAGTTAATTGATGGGTGGTGTTTTGCAAGCTCATACTAATAATCACTTTGATAAGATATTTTGAAGCTTCCCTTTTCCTCGAATAACTTCGTAGACACGTCACGTTATATAAGTAGTAAGTATATTATATTATTCTCAAAATACCATTTCAGACACTAATCTGCATGGTTCTCATATGGCTTGACCAAGATTATGTCTAGACTTTAAAATAAAAGAGACTGTGACCTCTGAGTTTGTTTCAGCCTTTCTTCTCAAAGTAGTCAGATAGGAAATGCCAAACTCATCGAGCAATTTTTTTATTTTTTTATATGACGTGTAAAGGTGATTCCAATATCCTATATAAACAATTTCATTTAATTTCACATTAATAAAATATAAATGTGACTATATCTATATTATAAAAATAATTAAGATGGGACCAACTTACTGAACCCAGTAAATCTGTTTATCCATCTGTATGTTACTGTTAACAGATTTTGTACAAAATCAATGTGTTTGAATATTTTCTTTTGGTTTAAAAAAAGGTCTTACAGGTTCTTCGCCCAGTTCAGAAATAAGTCTTGATAGCAGTGTAATGGCGATTTAACTATTTTTTAAGCCAAGGTTACCTCTCGCCCTTACGTTCGAGAAAGTGAAGAAAAAAAACTACCAACATGAGGTCGTTATTCAGGTGGTTAAAATTCAGGTTTTCACTAGTTTTAGCTACTGCTTAAAATGCGAAAACTGTACCTGAATGTCACAGATGCCATTTAAAAGTAAAAAGGTGTGTAACTATTCAGTTGCAAAAAAAGCCACCAGCATCAAACGCGATAGGTATCATTTCAACATGGCTATTAATTTTCCACGTACTGCCAAAATATTGAGCGTTGGATTCGTGAAATATGACATGCGAGAATTTTTAACGATTTACATAGGTAGTTCGTTTGTGCTAGGTCGCACCGTTTTAATTTTTATCGAGGAAAACGTAAAGTTAGTTTGGAAGCTGGTTAAATTTTTTATCAACCAATTTTATTTATTAGCATTGTTTCATGGGATGTAGGTAGGTTTATGTCCTGGCAATTCAGTTTATTGAGGGAATTTTGGTAGGGAAATATCTTATGGAGTCGCGTCACCGACATGCTAACAGTATATCTGTATGCATTGTTTTAAGTTTTCACTTTTGTCGACTGTCAATATTTTTTCATAATTTAAGCCGAGTAGCTTGCGAGCGAGTATTTTGATTAATTTTAATTTAGATTTGCCGAATTCAAGATTAGTTAAAGGAGCGATTTTTACCCACACGTAGCAACTACCTATATTTCAGAATGCAAGACCTACTCGAGGATTAGTTTTCTACAAAAACATAATAAAGTTAGTTAAATATTATGTATTAATAAACTTGCAAAGCTACTCGATGCTTACGCTTAGTCGAATCGTCTTCAGATTTTTACACCGAAGAATTTGAGTCTTACTTATTTCTGAACTGAACTGTTTAACTGTGTTGAACTGTTTTAGGTTTTACCAACAACCAAAGATTTAGATTTAAAACTAAATTTAAAACTCAGTTCAGTGTCTACAAAGCACCCGCATTTCATATATTTGTTTGAGCGCCTCGCTGGTTCAGAGGTCACACGCACTAGTGCTGGCCATGCGGTTCTGGGTTCGATTCCTAGGTTGGGTAAAGTGTTATAAGGTTTTTCAATCAGGAATTTCTGAGTAGCAGACCGGAGTCTGGATTTGTGCCCGGTTCATTGCAATAGTCTCACCCCCTAGTACATAAGACTTAAACATAAGTGGCAAAATGTGGGTGTACTATTATGTAGGTAAACTTCTGTGTAACGCTTCGGGAATTATAAGCGTGGTGTTATTTTAGAAAAACTCAACTCAATTTAGTGTCTACAGAGCACCCGCGTTTCTTAATAGGTATCCTATAAGTGCTAGCCTTTCTGATCCATTGGTTCAGTCTGCTTGAAACGTTTTTAAAAGCCACACACGTAACTGCTATCATGACAAGCATGCATGAACAAGCATATTGTGCAAGCGTGCACAACTTCCCTATAGGATACACACTGTACAAGCGAGCTGGAGCAGCATCAGTTTTTACTTGAGTGATGGACAACGACGACCCTGCTAATGCTGCATTAATTGCGTGCAACTAACGTGCGTATGATCCCGCAACGTTCAATCATGATTGCACAAGCGTGGCTTGTTCAAGCCGCATAATGAAAATTCTACCAATCTTCATGCCGCTTGCACAAAATCATCACACAGACGCTCAAGCACGCTTGCATAAAATTATTGTTCATGCATGTTTGTCATGCTTGCAGTTACGTGTGTAACTTGACACTTGATAGCGACACGATAATGGTGACAACACAAAATGAATCTAAAGTTAAAAACCCATGTTTGCAAACATGTTTTCCCATACGGAATGAAAACATGTTTTTTCAACTGCAAATGTAAGTTGGTTGATTATTACTCGTTAAACTTGTATACCCTACTAAGCTGTGATAGTTTTCCTTTTAATTTCGTTATATATACTACTGCTATAAATTAATATATCCAGAACCAACCATTTAGCTGGCAGGGGGCACACACTTGACTTTAACAAAAATTTGCACTTTAAAGCTGATTTTTTTTCGCAAACGGAATACTGCAGCAGCTAACAAATGACAAATCGACGGATTACTCCCTTTGGAAAGCGACAAGAAATCTAAAAAGGCCGATTAAACAAATACCGCCCATCAGAGATAGCGACGGAAAATGGGCCGTAAGCAATGACCAAAAAGCGTTAAGGTTTGCTCAGCACTTAGAAGAAACTTTTCAACCCAACGAAAGCCCGATAGAAATACTTGAGAGTGAAAATCTAACACAAAACCAGAGAATTAAGCTTGTGACTCCTAAAGAAGTAATGAGAGAAATTCAAAATAACATCAGCTCGAAAAAATCTCCGGGTTACGACCTCATTCCAGGTGAAATTCTAAAACGCCTCCCGCGCAAAGCCATAGTAAAGCTGACCAAACTCATCAATGCTGCATTTATTTTAAAACATGTACCAGCGCCATGGAAGGTTGCTGAAGTCATTATGATTGCGAAGCCTGGGAAACCACCACATGAAGTATCTTCATATAGACCTATTTCTCTGTTGCCCGTGTTATCAAAACTATTTGAGAAACTGTTATTGAAACGGTTAAAACCAATAATAGAAGATAAAGGCCTTATTCCAAATCATCAATTTGGCTTCAGGGAGAAACACTCAACAATAGACCAGGTACATAGAATAACAAACATCATTGAAAAAACGCTAGAAAATAAGAAAGTCTGCGCCACCGTGTTTCTAGATGTCGCGCAAGCTTTTGATAAGGTTTGGCATAAGGGTCTAATATTCAAGCTCAGACGCATGCTACCAGAATTTGCAGATATAATAGAGTCGTATATAACTAATAGAATGTTCAGAATACGGCAAGAGGACGCATATTCCGAACTAAAAGCTATAAAAGCTGGGGTACCTCAAGGAAGTGTACTAGGCCCAATTTTGTACTTGTTATACACATGTGACATCCCAGAACTGGAAAATAACACCATTGCGACCTTTGCAGATGATACTGCAATTATGGCTACTGGTTCAAGCCACAGAGAAGCAGTAGAAAAAGTTCAACTTGCTGTGAACAAAGTTTATGACTGGACACAAAAATGGAAGATCAAACTGAATGAGTCAAAATCAATTCACATTGACTTCACAAACAAACACTTGGACTATCACCCAGTCTACATAAATGGCATGCAAGTGCCGTATGCTAATACAGCCAAATATCTTGGCATAACCCTCGACGCCAAGTTGCGTTGGAAAGCTCATGTCAAAAAGAAAAGACAGGAACTCGACATACGTTATAAAAGTATGTATTGGTTACTTGGAAGGAAATCCTGTCTATCAATACATAATAAAATAACCATTTACAAGCACATACTGATGCCAATTTGGACGTATGGTATCCAACTTTGGGGCTGTACTAAACAAAGCAACGTCAAAATAATCCAACAATTCCAAAATAAAGTACTCAGGGATGCTGTAAATGCACCCTGGTACATAAGAAATGACGACCTTCACCGTGACCTTAAAATGGAGTTCGTCACCACTATTATCCAAAGATTTGCTGAAGCCCACGAACACAGACTCCACCGACACGTGAATGTTGAGGCTATCCAGCTGCTAGACAACACAGACTTAGTGCGTAGGCTAAAAAGAACTAAACCATTTGAATTAGTGTAGTGTACAAAGTGAATAAATAATAGTAACAATGTTGTGCTATTGAAATAACACATGAACATAGTGTTTATATAAATTATATCAGACTCTAAGAAAGTGCTACGGACTTGTGTAAAAGTGCAAATGGACACTATTCTTAGTTTAACATTATCACGTAACATATTAAGTTAGAGTTAAATTGCTTATTAGTCTTTTAATTATGTAGGCTAGATCGTAATTAATTATTAAGAATTCTGTTCTTACTAACAGGGAAAAAAAAAAAAAAAAAAAAAAAACGGAATACTGTATCTTAAAATGGTTTTCACAAACTTACAATATTTTGAACGACCTACGACGAAAAAAAACACCCCCACTTTACGTGCAGGCGAGGTATCCTAAAAAATAATTTATTTCATGATTTTATTTTATCACTTTCATTTTCGGCGTAATTAATATGCACCCATGCCAAATTACAACTTTCTAGTACTAACAGTTTCTGAGCTAAGCCGTGGACAGACAGACTGACAGATGGACATGACGAAAGTATAACGGTTCCTTGTTGATCACGGAACCTTAAAAATTAATTCATCCGTAAAGATCCGATTCCAATCCAACGATCGATGTTGGATTTCAGCACTCGATTTTACACTCGCCTACGTAATTATCGAAAAATTAAATGAAAGAAGTAGATGAACGATCGTTCCTATGTAATTTTGTCGGTATCGTGTGATCGTGGAATGAAACAAAAATTAAACTTTACTCGAATGAACCATTGACTCGAATGAAGCATCAGATATCAGATTACATGTACGTGATCCCAACTCCACCGTGTTTTTAGAAAAGGCAGTGATCGAACCTTTAAAAAAATAGCAACTTTCAACCACACCTACACCCAATTACAATTTCACACACACGAGACCCCAATACTTATTAATCAACTGCAAAACAATGCTAATAAATGGCTAATATAAAAACCAATTAGGTTAATACCAGCGCGTATAATATTGGTACTAATGTATTATATGTATGTGTTGTCGCGAAATTAGTTTATCAGCTAAGTCCCAAAGGAGCCGGCTATACGGAAGTTAACACGCGAACAGGACAGTAACTTTTCTAGGAAACTTGATCGCACCTTTGTATTACGTCACTCAAAGGCGTTGTTCCATGCAATTATAATATTGGAAAGGATAAAAGATATAATAATATTCATTCAGGTAAGTACATCATTTCGGTACATAATCACAGATTAGTACAGATGGGACACTCTGCAAAATCATTTAAATTAAAAGTGACTCTTGCTACGACAAAATAAAGTGCAATTCTGGTCGCACAGCGCTAATTACTTACAGTTATATTCACCTAGAAGTTGCCTCTCTTTCTATCGCGTAACTCTTATATCTTCTGACTACGTTATGTCTACTAAATTCGACAAGTCGAGCCCGCCGCGTACTACTAGTTGCTTCATACCTGAAATGCGGAGTGTCCTATCTGTATTCATCTCTGACATTATTCACAAAGCGAGCTTGACCAAAAGTTCAGTTTTCTAACAGCAAACGTAAAACGTTCAACCTTTATTATAATTTATATCTATACATATAATAAAATCGTAGCGAAGCCAAAACTGTACAGTAGCGTTCATAAGTCCATTAGCAATCTCACAAAGCAATAGACTGACGCTTCGGTTTGACTTACGACCTTCTTCTATAAGTTGTAGTTCTATACTATAGAAACGCACACACCCACACACACACTTTGTCTGCAACTCATAGTAGTTCATAATTTATACCAAGAAAGTATATGGCACGCTAGCTCAGTGGTTAGCGAGCTTTGGTAAGTGAATAATTACTATTTATAGTTCTTGTTTATTTTTATTATTGACGAGTAGTAGTTCAATAATCATTCGTTTTTTGTTTCATTCATCTTGTTCACATGAATAATCAAGTTTAATAGGGAAACCACAAAAAACTAAGTAAATTATTTCGATTTCTGTGAGGTAGACAGATGTTGTTCGTTACGAGTATTCAGCTAATAGAACTTTGTTTGTTTGTGGATATTGTTGGTGACGAGTATTTAAATCGATCAGCGGTTTTGTGGTTATTATTTTCAAAATGCAGTCAAAAATAAATAATGAAGCGAGATCAAATATGTTTGCGCTGCGTAAAAGTGGATGTAATTTACACAAATATCTAATAAAACCGGACTAAGTATGAGTGTTATCATTTAAATATTTCATATTTTACTAAACATAAATCTAAATCAAGGTATTGTTAATCCTTTTACTCAGAAGATGCCAAATTAAATAAAAATTTAAATTTGTTTTGAGGTTTAATTCGATTGGTGAATGATAAATAATTATTATGTGTAATAAATAGAATGTTATTCTTTGTTAAGGACTTCTTTAGGATCCATTCGTCCACCCCCATGAATAACGCCATCATTGTAGACCTCACAACAGTCATAAAAATGGAAAATATGATTCAAGCAGCCAGGACTTACAATAAGGAGAACCGTAATAACAAACTAAACACCGCCATCCTGCAGATTGATGGTCCAAAACTCCCGGTATACATCTCCGATAATCTGCCTACGAAAACTAGGAAATTATTCTTCCTGGCCAGAGAATTTGCTATTCTTCATCAATTCAAACACTGTTGGTCAGCTCATGGCAAAGTGTACATTCGCAAAGAAGACGGAGCGAAACGGTATTGCATTAGCTCGGAAGGAGATTTACCTAAGACTGTTGAAAAATGACTAGGTTATCGATATATGTCTTCCTTAGAATGCTGTGTAGAAACTTGCATTGTAATGTGTTCTCACACAAATATTATGTACTTCTTATTTTGCTTTGTTTGTTGTAATATTATGCGTTTTTATGTTATTACTTTGTTACCCGGTTTAACGATCTTATATGTTACAATGATTATACATTTACACTCACCTAAATTCACTAAGCACCTAACACAAATATATACAAACACACAATTTTCAGCCACCAGTAAATTACACCCTACATTGCACCCAAACTGCTTTCATACTTGTATAAGCCACGCTCCCTTTTTGCCCTTGTTGTCTGTTTTGCGTTTCATTTTTATTAAAATTTTACACTGTAATCCAAGATCTCATATACCACATCGTTCCTTCCTCTCTGAGCACTACCAAAGTTCGAACCACTGTTATACTTACCGTAATTATTCGATAATCTAACTAGTATTCAAGATGAGCTGGATATCGTCTCAGTAGCCGACTCTGCAACACGTAACATAGAAGAGTGAAACAAAATTGCTAGATCACACAGAAATGCACTAAAGCTTCTATGTCAATAAGAAGTGTAAATAAGAACTTTATTGAACTTACTGCCTTACTTGAAAGAAGCGGAATATCTTGGGATATAATAGTACTGACTGAATGCTGGTTATATAATTCCCCTCCATTGCCTATACTTGACGACTATACTTCCGCGGCTACTAGCAAACATAGCACACAAAATGAAGGAGTGGTGGTTTACTTTAGGAACCACCACCCGGTTTCCGTCACAGAACACATACTTCAGGATGCAAACTGTCTCGTGGTGAAACTTAATAAAGACACAATAATCATAGCTATATATCGCCCTCCTGCATACCGCAATGTCTCCCCGTTCATTCAGTCTTTAAACGAACTTATTATGTCTGTTTCCTCCTATACTAATATTATTGTCACGGGTGACATCAATACTGACATTTCCGACAGCAGTAACGACACTCGTGCTACTGAGTATCTCACTATGTTTGCATTTCACGGTATGTTGCCAGCACATACGCTTCCCACTCGCTACAATAGCTCGTGCCTTGATCATGTAATGCTAAAATCTAAATTCCCAGCTTTCTCGTATGTCGCTAACACCTCAGTCACTGACCATGATACTGTTCTGTTGTTCCTTCAACTTTCTAAACCCTTCAATGCCCTTCCATTAAAAAGTAAAACATCAAAAGTGCTCGACTACGTTAAAATTGAACTAATGCTTGACCAATTCGATTTCAGTCCTCTATACAGTTTACATAATGTTGATGAAGCTACTAGCTACTTTATCAATACGCTAAATGTAATCATACTACAAAACACGATCCTTAAAGCTGTGCCTTATCGGAAACGGCTGAGAAAGCCATGCATGACCCCAGGGCTCTTAAGATGTCTCCGAAACCGTGATAACTCATGAATAATAGGCTCGTCAAATACCTTGAGCAAAATCATCTTTTGTCCTCTAGCCAATATGGTTTTCGTTCGGGAGTGTCCACCAGCAATGCGGTTTTAGACCTCACAAATAACATTGTGTCTCATCTAGATAACAAACAGTATGTTATTGGCGTCTGCCTAGATCTGGCAAAAGCCTTTGATACAATCTCAATTCCCGCTCTCATTGCTAAGCTTGAAAAGATTGGTATCAGAGGCGACCAGCTCTCACTCTTCGCGAGTTATCTTACAGGAAGACGCCAATGTGTCAAAATAGGTGACTGGATGAGCGACGGACTCCCTATAACCTACGGTGTGCCCCAGGGTAGTATCATTGGACCGACCTTATTTCTCATCTATATTAATGACCTCTGTCGTCACAAACTTTCTAATGGATCCATCTTTACCTACGCAGATGATACTGCCTTAATATTCCACGGGAATTCCTGGGAGTCGACATTTAAATACGCACAACTAGGACTCGACATTGTTACTAACTGGTTGTCACACAACCTACTCACTCTAAACGTAGATAAATCTAAATATCTTACCTTTTCTCTGTCAAAAGTTAGTAAACCTTCAACATCCAATTTTTCTTTGATTGCACATTATTGTAATGCATCATCTCAAACACCATGTAGCTGTCCTCTTCTAAGTCGCATAGATAGTGTAAGGTATTTGGGTATTCAAATAGATGACTCATTATCATTTTATAGCCATATAGACTTGCTTACCTCCCGACTGCGCAAATTGATATTTATTTTTATGAATCTCCGCCATGTTTCCTGACACACAGGTGCTTAGACAAGTATATCTAGCCCTCTGCCAGTCAATTGCACAGTACTGTATAGTTGCCTGGGGTGGGGCAGCAAAAACACATTTGCTAAAACTGGAACGTGCCCAAAGAGCGATCCTTAAAGTAGGTTGGTCCTTTCCTTATCAATTTCCTACCACCGAACTTTATAAAGCCTGTAAGGTCCTCTCTATTCGGAAATTGTTCATTCTAAATTTAATTCTAACAGTCCACTCCCGCAATGCTTATAATCCCGAAAAGTTCGAAACCTTGAGACGGAAGCATACAGTATGTTCGTCTATTCCTGTTCATTCAAAGCTAGCTCAACGATTCTTTTACTTCCTTGGTCCTTATGTATACAACAAAGTTAATACAATCTTACATATGTACGCAATGGTTAAATATAAATGCAAAACAACTGTAACGAACTGGCTGATGGACATGGATTATGAAAGCACAGAAAGTATCATCCAAACCATTAAATAATTTTGTTCGTACTTCCCACTCATTTCTACTAATAAGCACAAATTCTCATATAGCACTTACATGCACATACACACACACACATTCCTACAATAAAATCACCTTACATTACACTTCACAAATAGAAATTAGAAAAATAAATATTTATTGTCCAGGTAATACAGTAAGCAGGTTCAACCACCTTTATATTTAGCATCTCAAACTGAATAAATATGCCGTTAAATATGATAAATGTTTAAAGGGGTGTGAGCCTGGAGATCTGTCATACAGGTCCCGAACCTAGTTCAGACTCCAGCTCTCACAAAGGTTCTGGCATAAGGCAAAATTGAATATATACACTACTGTAACAATGTACCTTTATGAGAGAAATAAACTATATTAAACTATAAACTATAAACTGTTCTAGAGAAATACTGTGAGTCTTGTTGTCGAGGAGCAGCGGCGTCACATAATGAATATGAAACAAATGGTTTCATACCAACGAGACATTTTTCTGAATGATTAAACACGTCATTATGAACCGTTAGCCGTACACTCTGAAGGCCTTAACAAGAACGTTTAAGTTTCACACGAGAATATTTAGACTTCAACTGGGACACTGCTTTATTTAAACCTTAAAATATTAACTGTAATAAACAACAGATTCCTTATTGCATGAATGTGTGGTAACGATTTTTTTAAGCATATATTTAACATGGTGTTTGTCGTATTTCTTACAGATATACCGAAAATGTTTACATTTTAGTCATATTATTATTTGAGCATTTGTTTCAATCTTCTTTTCGTAAAGTAAAATAATACTTAAGCTATAACCTATCAACTCAATATTTACTAAAGCCAAATAAAATATAAAATACCTAATGTAAGCAAACTGCCCATACATAACCTTAAAATTACTTATTTTGTAAGTAGATTGTTTACATTGTATTAGTAGTCTAATATTCTTATTTATTGCTTAATTATTTCGATCATGATCGAAGGTTAATAAATATTTCATAATTTAGCTATGAAAAAATAATACAAATTGCTCCTAAGTTTCTTGACATCTATTTCACATCTTATTCAGCTAAGTAATAATAAATAATTATAGCAGTTTGTTAACTTTATGTAAAATAAATTTAACGAATAAATATTTTTTAAATGTATTATCACATATCACGCATTTTTTATTCTCAAACCTTAATTGCAATAACAACAATAATAAAAAATGCAACATTTTTTAAAATTATTATTATTATTGCAAACAAATATTTTCAAAAAACGCGCCGTTCTATGCGAGATCAAAACCTAGGCGAGCTGCATCATAGTCCAATGCCTTACACCTAACACTTATAATGTTCGTTCGAATTTAAGCAATTCCATAAACTCTTCAAGGTCACGCGCATGATGCGTGTGTGTTACCGTGTCTAACAAAAGCGATGGAAATATATTTTTGTTTCGTGTAGAGCTACGCGATACGATAGTGGATGAAGTGCAAAACTGCGATCTCAGTGGTGTGTGTACCGTGTTGTTTAGACATACAGACAAACCGTACCACGCACAGCAACACGACTCTTAACGTGCCCATGCACTTTTGAAAATATACTGTACATTGAAGTTTTTTGAAAAAAAAAGTAATTGCTACGAGGTCTGGGAACGATTCTTATGCCGATCCTTATGCGTCATGTTCGTGAACGGGCGCCTTCCGATCTGCCACGGCTTGTTTTAATTTTTGAATTGTTTTTATCTTTTTAATACGGACGCTTTTTACGTGCACGTCTTTCTACATTGTTTTCACATGTATAATTTCAACATGAATGATGTAACCAATATTTTGTAACAATATTATGATTTAAAAAAGTGTCCGTGGAGTTTCTTGCCCGTTCTTCTCCATAGGAACCTACGCTTTGGAATGGGCAACTAGCTTCATATTTCTAACTGACTGACCCCTTGACAATTCAAAAGTGCCTGTAAATGGTTTAATTGAAATAAATGCTTTGAGTTTTAGATTGAGCTTACAATATTGGCATGCGATTAAATATTGGTTCTCCGCACACAGAGAAGAAACGAGCATTGGTCATTAAGTTTACTCACAATTCGTTGACTTATTCAGCCTGAGGCCAGCAGGCCTAACATGACACACGCGACAATTACTCGCTCTCACGTGAGTAATTGTCGTATATTTCTGTCATTTTTCTCGTTTGAGTTTGAAAATATAGTTTTTAGAATTTTTGTCCGTTTATCTCTTTGTCTGAATGTCTGTTCCAGCATCACGCAAATGATACCGGATAGATTTTGTAAAAAAAACTGCATAGATATTCTATAAGTTTGGTCTATATATAGGCTATACATACATTATCATGCTATTTGCTATGGGGTATGAGCAATATTACTTTATGTTCGTATTCTTCTGTAGTTTACCGCAAATTACCTATTGTGGTATAATAATTTTATTCTAGGTGCATCGTCCTCACATATAATTATATAACTAATGTACTTATACAAAATATTGTAAAACATTTTAAAAGAGTAACGGTGGAGTTTCTTGCCCATTCTTCTCCATACGAAAACTACCTTTTGGAAGGGGCGACTAGAATCAATTAAATTTTTTTGTAAATTTTTGACGTTCAAAAGTGCCTTATACGGGCCTACTTGAAATAAATGGTTTAACTTTGACTTTGACTTTGAATTGTAAAAAACGTTATAAAAGGTTAGAATATTGCAGATAGTTACAGATTTTGAAATTACTTTTATATGATCATCATCACGCTATACCTTTATGGGGCTAAGCAGTCAATCATGACATATACAGGGTGGATTTTTGAGGTTCATTAATTTATTAATCATTGTTATGAAAAACTTTATTGTAGGCACACCAATGATTGTTAAAGAATTGTAATGGTGTTTTGAATGAATTCTTATATTCCTTGCATTCGCTTAATTAGTGCTGCTTTTCGGTTGCTGAACAAACATGGTAATTTTGTTACCTTCTTGTCCAAAACTTGTGATAAGCATGAATATTGAATACTTATGTGAATATGTATATACACAGTTGACCGTTAATCTCCAGATAACCTTTGCAAAGGCAGGAAACATTGAAAATAGAAAAAGATCTAAAAAAGATATTTTCAAGTCACAAGCCAGTTCTAATAACAATCTTCAACATTCTCAATCCTCATCACCCACAAATCGATTTATTATTTTGACAACCTTATCTCGGTAATGGGAAAATAAAATTTGTCATATAAACCCTTGGGGAGTGACAATGTTTCAACGCAAATTCAAAACGACGCGTCGGCGGCATTAATAATAATACAAATGGCTATATTAATTGCTGTCTCAGTGGATTAATAAAAACGTTAGTAAAACTAATGAAACAATTGTAACGATGAATATTCAGTAGGAGCGAGTTCACTAGAAACTTTTGATGTTTTGAATGCCAGCGTCGCGTCAGTAGGGCGTCAATACGACGGTCACAGCAAAGCAACTTAAGCAAATTACTTAGTTGGAACCCTCCTCCATAATTATTATTCAACCTTTATCCGACGCAAATCGAGTAAATTTGTTCCGAAATTACTTTTATTAAAAGCATTTCTTTCCCTTCGTCGAACCAAAGTGCTAAAGTAGAGTAAATGGACTGGAATTTCCGTTTCGGGAATAAATTATATGAGAATATTATAGTAAATAACTCTTTAAAGACGATAAATGAATATCCCTGAGAGTCAAGTTTTTTTGGCGACGAAAAGGTTAGCTAAAACATTGTTAGAACATTTTCGTAGAATCAAACCTTTTGATCTTGGATAGGATTGGTTGTATTACCTACTTATCCAATATACGTTGATATTTATACAAAGTCACGAAAGAACACATCGCTAGTTATAATATGTATAAGATTTATATTCTGCATTATATTATTATTTTAATTTAGTCAAATCCAGCTTGCTGTAATGAAACTGTGTAGCTTAACGGATTATTAAATGTTTATTTTAATATATCCGATAGTTTGACTACATTCACTGCATTTTAGTTGTTATTTACATATGTTCACAGGGATTTTCGGAAACGTATTTTAGCATAATTTTATTTAACTTTGCCCGACCTTTTGTGTTGGAAATTATCAAATAACTTCTCCCGCTCTGGGCGGAGCGGGAGGGCGTGTCAGACTCTTACTGACTAAAACCCACCCGTGTTCCTTCAGTTATCTATACGTTGCCAGGGGCCACGGTATCCCTTTCGGGCTACTTTCCCGCAACACCGGCAGGCATCGGTCCTATCGGACCCCTTCAGTTGAGCTAGCAAGGACCCGGGCCTGGTCCTTATCGGACGGCGAGCGACCCATTGCTCACCGTCCGCAAGCCCGCGCCTACGGTGGCCGGGAATCAGCTTGCGATTCCCGACGCCCAGGGCGTCTCCTGCGGCCCCAATTACACAATCATATATTTATCATACAAATATGATTTCATATCTGTCAAATTCTATGATCGTGATGCTGTTATTCATTTTTACATAATTATTACACTTAGGTATATGATCATTTAAACGTAATACCTATTTAAGATGGATAACGATTTAGACTCAAAAACGTATATTACTTTTAATGTAAACATGTTTCACACCTCAAAATGCTAGTGAGCTACGTAACTACTATCGCCAGCGTATTTTTCGATAGCGTCTGTCGAATTTGTGGCTCATGGTGCCGTTTTGTATGGTGACAGCTGAAAAACGTTAGTGACTATCGAATAGATTACGTAAGGTTTCTTACCTATCAAAATTTATAGAGCTCTTGGTACGAATTTTAATTATTTCAGTGACCGCTAGGGGCGCTGTACAGTATATTTTCTTATAAATCATTTAGCTATTTTTTCATGTTTTTGTTTGCGAGTGTAACTGATTAAATTGGTTTGCTTCTAACTTGGTGTTCTTAGAAAATTGAATGGCGATACGGCTAATAATAAAATTCTGTGAACCAAATTGAAAAGGATATTGACTGAAATAAATTATAAGTGAGATGAATATTACTTACTTGGTATCAGATACCTAGTAGGTATTCAAAATATTTTTCTTAGATAAAGTAGGTATTCGCAGTCATGTCCATCTTCTCTAAGCTTGTAAACTATCGTAATGGTTCCGTCAATAGTACAGTACCAACTTAGTCACATTTCAATTAGTAACAGGTTGAAACATAAATAATATTAAATAAATAATAAATTAATTTATTTAAATCCACTTAAAGTTCAAAGAAAACTCAATATTCGATCCGACAATCTAATAAGCATTTCACTAGAGAATTTATTTTAAATGTTGTTCAACGTAATTTTTGCGAGAAGATCAAACTCATTTTTGGTACTTTACGTCAAGTACACATAAAAATCGCTTACATAAATCGATGTAAAGCGCTTTATTTAATAACATACGCTACATTAAGCAAGGTCGTCAAGCTTAACGCGGGAGGTTTCATCAACAGAATATCTTTAAGCTTACGTCGTAATCGACAGCGTTAGAAAGGTTACATTATTGCCTACATTTATTTTCGTGGCAGTGTGGTATTGAGGAAAAGTAAGCCTCTTTTTTGCGGTCACGGATAATAACTGTTTCTCAAATTGACTCACTATGTGAATTTGCCGTGTTATAGCCATTTCATACAACAGTGAAAGAATGATAGTTGTGATTTGAATATACGGAAAATTCGATATTTTCCTCACGATGTTTTACTTCACCGTTTTGAGAACAGGGGGTGATGAAATTATGTACACAGAGTAAAACGCCTGCCTTGGTTCGAACCCACGAGCTACAACTCGTAAGTCGGGGCCGTTACCACTGGGCCACCTCTGACCACTGGGCCACCACTCGTCTCATAAATTAACATAATTACACGTAGGTAATTCAAGTATTTGGGTACCTGCACTAGTTACCATGCCGCATGACGGAAGTAACGTTGGCTTAAACATTTATCATAATGTGACCAATGTGACCATCCTCCGTTTGAGGTTGAATCATTCGGAGGAATCTGAATGACCCTTTTCCCCTACGAACCATTGCAAGTTTTCATTCGTTCTTGATGTATGTATGTATGCATGTAGTTAATATACTTCGATAAAGGTTCTAGTTATTTTACTTCAGAAAATAGATACGTTACGCCTTTTCTGTATGAGAAGAGGCCGTTGCCCTGAAGTGGAACAATAATAGGCTGGTACTATTCTTGGTTTTCACGGAATGATATTTCCATTTTTTTTGCCATGAGGCTTGCTTTCCAACATAAAAGAAGAAGAAAGAAGAAAGAAAAATACGTTTATTTGCGGTAAACATGACGCAAAAAAAGAACACAAAATTTAAAAAAAGAAACAAGTTTAGAGAAAATATGCGTCACATTCACGAAAAACGGCGATCGCTCAGCATGATGCTGCGACCCTATGCAAGACAGCCCCAGCGCTGGTTTTCAGCGACAGCCGGCGTTGACGTTATGACGTCGATCGGTGCAGCATACCATGAAATATAATTAAGATATAAAAATAAAATAAATATACAAATTAATTCTACATAAATAAAAAAAGTATAATAAAAAAAAATGGCAATATTCCGTTAAGTCGGTAATCGACATACGTAGTATCTCTATGTAGTCTGTGGTAATCGACTCCCGCGCTGTCGGCTTAGAGTAGTCTATGCGCGCAGCTGTCAGAAAACTATTTGTATGACGTTTTGACATCTGGTTACACAACAATCAAACAAACAAACCAACATCGTTATTCTTGCTCAATTTTGTGCCTTTTCGACATGACACTCCTCCATTTTCACCATCCACCAGGCTTTATTAGAAGGGACTAAAAGTTTGCGGTCTCTGCCAACCGAGTAGTGTACTGACCCTTCACATAAAGTTGTATCGTATACTTAACCCGGGTCAAGCTTTTTACTAAGTTAGCAGAAAAAACGCAAAGAGCAATGGACGCAATCTCCACATGCTGACTTTATAGAATTACGTTTTTTCGGCTTCGACGTCCACCCATCTGTAGGCCGTAGTCCAATTCAATTTACAGCCGATGTTGATAAAGTTTAGAGGATTTTTTCCCCTATAAAATGAAAAAAGAACACACTATACATAGTACATGGTGTTGAGTTTTGGCTTATGCGCTCGATTTATTTTAAGAATAATATTTTAAGGCTGGTTTAAAAAGTTCGGGAGACCACCCGTACGGGCTCCCGGAACGAAGACACACGTGAGGCGCTAGAACATTGTTTCACAGCGACACGAAATGGTCCGTACGTGACCCGCTCCGGGTAGAGCCCGTACAACGTACTACTCCCTCGTTTCAGAGCACTGCAGGCGCTACCCGTACCGGGTCTCCCGTATACGGACGGCGCGTACAAGTCTCCCGGACAGCTGTGAAACCAGCCTTAAGCTGTAATAGCGAAGTAATTGTATAGCTAGCAAGGGTGTAATGTATCTTTTAATGTCAAATTGCATTATTAGATTGCATATTTAGGCCCACCAGGTAGACGGAGTCTTGCTAGCCTCCCATAAAACCTGAACAGGCGTAGCGCTGCTCTGCTTACCCCGTAAACGACAAAGCCTCAGTATACCTACCGATTTTTAAGGCTCATGACAGCCAGTATAATTATTCTTTTTTTTTTCTTTTTCAGCTATAATCCAAAAACAAATTTACACATTTTCAATAGAATCGGGCTTTGCAGAACTTTAAACGCATCTTCCATGCACCAATAAGGCTATTCCATCATACTAGCAAGCCTCTAATATTTATAGACGCCATAAGCAAAATGTGTTTCTAAAGCGGTTTTCACACAAGTATATCACCGAGTCTGCAATAACCACAAGCTGTAATCTATTTGCAGTTGCATATACATACATGCTCTTGGAGTAAACTGCTTCAATACACTACCGTAAGTACCGTTCAACTTTAGCCTCTTAAGGCAACTAAGTCAGTACTTCCTTGTGTGAAGTTTAGATATATGGGTACAATGAGGTGCTATACATTTTACGGGTTAATTAATTTAGTAAGGCAATGTGTCCGTTAGAGATTTCTTCATTCAGGACAAAATCTGTCAAAAACTCACAATGGCGAGACCATGGCAACGTTTTAAAATTAGTCAACTTTTAGCACCCAGTTCTATTAACTCAATTACAGGTAATATATGAATGGACATATTCTCTTTCGGGAAGCTCTCTGAGATGGCTTACGCCGCAGACAAACTATTTTTTTCATTTATAACAGTCGTAATAATTATCTTATAACATATAATTGAGTTTTGGCAACGACTCATAAATCTGTAGATATCATAAATCTTACCATGTCCATTAGGAAAACTTAGTGGTAGACTAACCACTAAGTTTAGGATAAATTGCATGCACCCGACTTCCATCTTCCCGCGATGGTTTTAGAAAGCTTAATTTGATAAATGAGAGTCCAGTAGAGGACACTGCTATAAACTTGTATCAAAAAGTGACGTAATAGACCAAAATGTATGTCGATAGACAATGTATAAACAATTTGATAAATAATTGTATAAACAATTACTTTATACTTTTGAACTATACATTTTTTTTTCGAATACTGGGCTTTTGACTTTAGAATAACAGTTTATAATTTTTGTACTTAATGTGCATTTTATTTGTGAAGAATAAGTATTTACTCTTTATTTAAAAAAATTCCATTTTTTGTTCACAAAAAATTGCCTGCTGTAAATTATAAACTTAGGTAGGCCAGCCAATAACAACATCAAACAGCGCAAACGCGCATTTAACTACGATTTTTTATATGTTGTTAGGTCCCCGAATAGTAGTTTATACCCAAGTTTGCAACCCTGAAACCTTGTGCTCCTCCAATGGTGCTCGAAAAACTGCGAAATTCTGGTACTTATTTCAGTGTCAATCCTCACCTACCAAAATGTAAAAAAAAATGTGGTTTCATGCGCTTTTACGACTGTTGAACCCTCGGGCTTCGTGAGGGTTCTGGGTTTAGCTCGCTCACCTTGCGAGCTGGTAATGCTGAAATGATAGGTTATGCGAACCCTCGGGCTTCGTGAGGGTCACAATGACACTATCTGCTGGTTCCCTACGTTCTATGAGGCTGACTTCAAAAATAAAACATCGGGTATCAAAACCAGCTGTTTACTTAAACTTTGTTGGTTACACTTATAAAATGTACAAAAATAAACCTTATTGCATGAATGTTACATGTAATCGGTGGAGAATCTCGACACCGCGATCTAACTTTAAGACTCAAATAAAAAGTGCCATCTATTGGTCCCGATAATAATTAATTTTACAAACACCGATCAAAATACATTGTAGTGCATTGATTTGTAGGCGATGTTGCTACTGACCGATAGATGGCTGCACATTCCGCCCACCAAGGACATTTTATGAACATTATGTCCTTCAACCTATTAAGTTAAAATGATTAAAAACTAGAAATTAGTCTCACTAAACACTTCAGAAGTGAGATTACAAAATATATTTTATTGAAGACATCTCTTAAAAATAACGTATTTTCTACTTACACAAAAATTACACACTAGACACATGCGTATATTATCGATATTAAGTTCTTACTGAACAACCTTTTAAGTGATAGGCAAGACACACAGTTTCGAGGTAGGTCGTTTAAATTTTGAACCGTTGCAGCACAGTGTGACTACCCGTGTTAGATTATCCAATCCCGGATGTTTCTCAACCACTCTGCCAAGTAGCCACCGACAAGGGGGCATGTTATCCTCCTTAATTAAAACTATGTCTCCTACGTTCGGTTCAGGAGTTTGCGAAGACCACTTATACCGATGGAGCAGTGTGGTTAGGTATTCATTTGACCAGCGTCTCCAAAACTGTTGCAGCATTTGTTGAACTAAATGCCACCTCTTTAGACTGGATACGTTAGTGTCTTCGTAATTCCTATCTGGTGCGTTTATAATCGGTTCACCAATAAGGAAATGCCCTGGTGTTAATGCATCACAACTGTTGGAATCCGTTAACCTACAGAACGGCCGTGAATTTAAGCATGCCTCTACTTGACTTAAAAGAGTCGACATTTCTTCGTAAGTTAAAGTAGAGTTGCCTATTACCCTGCGCAAATGCCTTTTGCATGATTTTATTCCAGCTTCCCACAGACCGCCAAAGTTAGGAGAATGTGGTGGAATATAATGCCATGTTGTTCCCTCAGCAGCTAAAGCCGCTGCAATTTCCTTAGCTATGAGTGAATTTTCAGAGCGAAACATTGCATCTAGCTCTTTAGAAGCACCCTGAAAATTAGTGCCATTGTCACTCCATACACCCTTGCAGTGACCTCTTCTGGCCACAAATCTTTTGAATGCGGCAATAAATCCCTTTGTGGTAAGATCGCTTACGACCTCGATATGGACAGCCTTTGTGGCCATACATACAAATAAACAAATATACCCCTTGTATGCGTGATGACCTCGACCCTTAGACGTTCTTAAATTTATAGGACCCGCGTAGTCTACCCCACTGTTTTTAAACGGCCTGCTTGGTGTAACCCGCGCAGGTGGCAATTGACCCATTAACTGAGGTTTGGTTGTAGCTGCATACCTGATACAAGTTACGCACTTCCTTACATATGCTGTAACTAACCGCTTGGCTCCTAGGATGTAGTATTTCGTACTCAAATAGTTGAGCATAAGTTGGGGACCTCCATGAAGACTTCTGTTATGCGCATCTGATATTAAGAGATTAGTGAGGTGATCGTTACCGGGAATCAATATTGGATGTTTACGGTTGTGGTCAAGATCTGAACGTTCTAATCTCCCGCCCACCCTCAAGATCTGTTTTGAATCCAGGTAAGGGTTTAAGGACTTTAAGACCTTTTCTTTACAATTTTCCTTTTTTTCCAGGTTGGTGATCACCGCTTCGAATCTTTTGCCTTGGCTAACCCTGATGCATGTCTCTAACGCTAATTCGAGCTCTTCTGCGGTAATATAGCTGAGGCTTTTCCTTGTAGCCTTTGGTTTTCTTAGTTCGAGAAACCGCCTCACATAAGCTACTATTCTCAATAATTTGTCAAGGGATGAATATTTATCCCAGAAACAAATTTCGGTATTCACTGATACGTGTACCCTCTTCTCCTCCAGTTCAGTTGAGACTGATTTGCGTTTACCCGTTGCAATTATCGCGTCTTTGAGGAACTCAGGACCTTCTAACCACATTTTGAAATGTATGAACTCTGAGGCGTACATACCCCGTGATGCGCAGTCAGCAGGATTATTTTTTGATGTGACATGGTTCCATTGGTGTGGTTCGCTTATGCATAAAATTTCTGATACGCGATTAGCGACAAAGGTTTTCCACTTGTTGGGGTGACTGTTTAACCAAGCTAATACAATTTCTGAATCTGTCCAAAAGTGCAAGTCAGATTTATTGATTCCCATGACTAACGATATTTCAGATAGGAGTTTTGCTAACAGTACTGCCCCACACAGCTCTAACCGAGGAATTGAAACAGTTTTTATAGGTGCAACGTTAGTTTTAGCAGTGACAAGAGTGACTGATACTCCACCATTAGCATCGACCACCCGAGCATACACAACCGCGGCGTATGCTGATTTGGACGCATCACAAAATCCGTGCAAGTCGATGTGTTTGTCACCTTGCTTCATTTTCAACCATCGGGGTATTGAAAACTCTGTTAAACTTTGCAACTGATATCGGTAAGTAAACCATTCATCTTTTATTTCAATAGGAATTTCTTCATCCCATCCAATTCCCGAAGTCCACAATGCTTGTATTTGCATTTTTGCTTTCACAATGACCGGAGCGACCCACCCTAAGGGGTCGAATAATCTTGCAATGTCAGACAACATTTTCCTTTTGGTTACAGGTTCTTCTACTGGATGCAGCTGAACTGAATACTGGAAAGTGTCGGAGTTTCGATTCCAGGTGAGTCCTAGTGTTTTTAATATTTCATCTTGCTTAATCCAAATTCCCTGTTCTGCACGATCCATGTCCTTATTTTTCCCATCTACAATTTTCGCTAGAAGCTCATTGCTGTTACTTGACCATTTTTGTAACTCAAACCCTGCTTTGGCGAGCATCTCTTCCATTTGTGTACAAATTTCTATCCCTTCTTCTATTGTTTCACAACCTGTCATAAGATCATCAACGTAAAAATCTTTTAGTGTTTTCTCAGCTGCAAGAGGATAATCCTTTCCTTCATCGTATGCTACTTGTTGCATAGCTCGAACAGCCAAGAATGGTGCAGCTGCAGTGCCAAAGGTGACCGTCTGAAGCTGGTAATCCTTTAATTCCGAGTTCCTGTTATCTCTCCATAAGATACGTTGAAAATCCTGATGTTTATCCGCTACGCGTACTTGTCGATACATCTTGACCACATCTGATACCATGCAAATAGGATGTCTTCTCCAACGCATCAATAGATGCCGCAAGTCAGGTTGCAGAGTTGGCCCAACCATCAGGTCATCATTGAGCGAAATGCCGGTTTTTCCCTTGCAAGATGCGTCGAATACTACACGCACCTTGGTTGTATCTTTATCATTTCTAATTACTGCGTGATGAGGTAAATATACAGCTTCGTTTGCATGATTGTCCGGTTTGCTTACCGGTTTCATATGCCCCAGTTCGAGATACTCGTTGATTACCTCTGCATATTTAACCCCCAGTTCCTCATTCCGGCGTAGCTTAGATTCTAGAGCATGAAACCTCCTAATTGCTACGTCTCTTGTTTTTCCATATTTACAGCCTGGATCTTCTGTTCGGAATGGCAGGTTAACAACGTAACGTCCGCTGTCATCTCTTGTAGTTGTGGCAGTGAATATCTCCTCACATTTGGTCTCCGTTTCGGTGAGTATATGTTTCTTGTTTTCCTCTGGTTCCTTCTCTAATTCCCAGAATCTTTTCAGGATCTCATCATCACCTACGAGGGCGTGCATCACGGTGAAGTCAGAAGACTTATGGCCAGCAGAAGCTATCGTTCCTGATAGAATCCACCCCAAAGAAGTACACTGCGCCACCGCACTGCAACCCGAAGCTTTCTTCAACCCGTTTTGTAAAACCTTGCCGTAAATTTCTGCCCCCAACAATAAATCAACTTTATCCGGTTTGTGATATTTGGGATCCGCCAACGGTATGTCTTGGAATTGTACCCAATCTAAATGTGCTGTTTCCCTACTAGGCAATAAAGATGTAAGTGATTTTAGAACATATGCATTTACTACCAATTCCACAGATGGATCAACCCTAGACTGTATTTTAACTTTAACAACCGAATTCAACTCTAATTTGTGGTTGACATCTATACCAACTATTGAACCCTTAGCTGATGTCTTCTTTAATCCTAAGGTTTGGACAATGTTTTCCGTAACAAACGATGCTTGAGAGCCTTGATCTAACAAAGCCCTAACCGTGAACATAGACCCATTTTTCGATACAGCCTTCACTAAAGCTGTGGCTAGTAAGACTTGTTTATTAGCTGTACCCTTCGAAAAACAAGCAACTAAATCTTGATTTTCTGCTCCAACCGTATGAGTGCTCTTCTCCCCTAAAGATTCCTGCTCACTTTTAGAATGTAATAAAGTGTGGTGTTTACGTTGACAGATTCGACAAGTGACTGTACACTTACAAAACCTGGCAGAGTGGTTACCCCCCAGACAATTGAAGCATAAGTGGTTTTCCTGTACGAACTTACGCCGAGCGTCCACATCTTTACCCATGAACTGTTTGCAAGCCCCTATCTTGTGATCATCATTACACACAGGACAACTCGAAGATACTGTGTGAAATACCCTCGCTTTAGATGCACTTACATTTTGATTTTGAGTAGACTTATGTTCTAAGAATTCAAATGCTCTGTATCTACTGGTTAAAAATTCTTTAAATTGTTCAAATGTTGGTAGCTTATCGGTATCAATGTTTGAGGCCACCTTTAACTCCCATTCTTTGCGACTGTCCGAGTCTAACTTTAGTGTGAGGATATGAATGATTAATATGTCTCTAATTGCTGTGTCATTTAACTCTAAATTAATAAGTGCATTTAAGCAATCAGATGTGGTATCCATTAGATCCTTTAAACCACTAGCTGATTCATTGGTAATGTTTCTTTGACTGAATAAACGTTTTAAAATCCAATGTGAAAGATATTTTTTATTGTTGTAACGCGATTCTAATTGAGCCCAGCATTTATCATAATTTAAATCGGATATTGGAATGTGTCGCAAAAGTTGCTCGGCTTCACCTGTAAGGTAGCCTTTTAAATAATGGAGTTTCTGTACTTTATCAATTTTGTCGTTTTTGTGAATTAAAGAAATAAATAAATCTCTGAAGGTGATCCATTCAGTATATTTCCCAGAAAACGTTGGGATCGATATTTTAGGCAACTTAATGGGCATGTTTCTACTTTCTGAATTTGCTGACGACCCCGCAATTGGAGAAACATCACTACTACTCTTGAATTTATTTAAAACAGTTTTTAGTTCACATTTAAAATCTAAATATAATTCCTCGGTGTTGAAGTAAACTTCGTTTATAGTATACGGCGACTTTGTTAACTCAATAGATTCACAATCTTTAACCATCTGTGTGTGTGTTAGACTAAATTGAGCCCAAAGCTCTTCAACGTTTTCTAACCTGGCTTCTACATGTTGTTTGGTAATTCTATCCTTGGGTGACTTCTTAAAGTTACTCTTAGCTCTCGACAATCGAGCATACAGATCATCCTGTACCTTGACGAACATTTGTAATTGAGACATTTTGACAAATTAATTTTATGATAAATCTAATTTGATAACAAGTTGAAAAAATTTCTTAAGGAAATTTTTCTAAGTCTATGACGGCAACCAAATTTTTATGTGGTAACTTTTCTAAAAATTTTACAAAATTTTCTAAGTCTCAAACTTTTTTTTAAAATTTTTTACAAGTCCCAAATATTTTAGAAGAAAATATTCTAAGTCGATGTAAACAAACAAATTTTTCTAAGTGTTGAACTTTATAATTTAAATAAAAATTGGGCATAGGTTCCCCGTCTGAACACAATTTGCCTTAAATCTAACTAAGTCTAAGAATACGTTGCACAAACACTAAGTTAATTCGCACCTTGAAATTGAGATCACTTTTGCTTGGCAGGAATGAATTTGAAAAGTACTCACGGTTTTCACTTGTAACACTTAGCTCTTTACGACTATAGTCGTCTGCAGCGCTTCTTGGTTGCTGTTTCGTTGTATGTCCTGTTCCTCCCCCCGCGCGTCCCGTCGCTGCTGACTCCGAGTCCGGTCGCTGCTCGACCGCCTTGACACCGGAACAACTTGAATTTGGCACGTTCGGGCTGATGCTATCCACAGTCACAGTAGGCTTAGCATCTGATGTTTGATGAACTGATTCCAACCTTGGTCATCATCACATCCCGGTTCGAAGGACCATGTTGAACCCTCGGGCTTCGTGAGGGTTCTGGGTTTAGCTCGCTCACCTTGCGAGCTGGTAATGCTGAAATGATAGGTTATGCGAACCCTCGGGCTTCGTGAGGGTCACAATGACACTATCTGCTGGTTCCCTACGTTCTATGAGGCTGACTTCAAAAATAAAACATCGGGTATCAAAACCAGCTGTTTACTTAAACTTTGTTGGTTACACTTATAAAATGTACAAAAATAAACCTTATTGCATGAATGTTACATGTAATCGGTGGAGAATCTCGACACCGCGATCTAACTTTAAGACTCAAATAAAAAGTGCCATCTATTGGTCCCGATAATAATTAATTTTACAAACACCGATCAAAATACATTGTAGTGCATTGATTTGTAGGCGATGTTGCTACTGACCGATAGATGGCTGCACAACGACGTTTGTCTTTTTTGTGTCGATAATAACTGGGCTAGTATTCAAAGTATTTTGTAAGCAATACGTAGGCATAATATTATCGTCTGTCTACTTTTACTCGACATTAACATTAAATAAGTCAAAGACAAAGGTTTACTTGCAGATAAATATGGTAACAAAAGTTCTTACAATGGCAGTATAATATTAGCTTAACATATTTATATGACATGCAAATTTTTGGTATACAATTATATCATTTTAATTTAAACTGAAGGAATTATTTTATAGTATAGACGTAAGAAGAACCTAGATATTATTCTTTGCAAGTCCATTGAGACGGCATTAGAAATTACAAAAGTTTATTTTTTGAAGCACTGTTGATAGTTAAAATAACATTTTTAAAAGAGTTTCATCTTTCTGGCGTCGGCTTTCACACAAATTACACGGACTTCATGTTTACAAGGACGGACGGCCTCTCAAACATTCGCCCTTGGGTTCACCATGTCTTCTGCCTCGCGAACATTTTGTAAACAATTTAGGTACAGCATTTTATTTTAATCTTTGAGATGGAACAAAAAAACAATGTTTGGTATGGAATAGTTCAAATTTAGGTACCGAGAAAAATCTAAAGATTATCTTTCTATGTCTTGAAGTTAAATAAAGTCAAATAAAAAAATAGGAAGGGTATCTACATATTATGACTAAAGAATAAAAGAGATGCCATTTTATTTCGTCCATGAAATTGAATTTACATTGAAAACAATGTGTTCTAGCGACAACAAAGAACTGGATGACTTCGGGCTAGTAACGTGAACATTATAATAGCTTGCAACTAAACAGAGCATAAAACATTGCAGAAAAGCATTATAATCTATCTAGTTAATTAAAAAATATGTGGGTACAATGAAATGGCACGTGCAATTTATAGAGTTAATCATTTTAATACTGCAAAATCAGACTTTTGTTTCATAATGAATGAAGTTAAAAACTCTTGTTACAAAATTAAAATAAACCAGCGAAGTCCGTGTCGGACCACGCACGCACCATGAAGGGTTCTGTGTAAGAACAAACTTAACATTGTAATTGAAAAAAAAATCTCCGTTTCATCGAAATACGTCACGGTCAATTCTCCAATTGCAAATGTAAGTTTGTAACCGCAATTTTTTATTCTTGAACCTACAAATTAATGATTTTCGGACTTTTTCCTTTACTTGTGCTGTGAGACCATGCTTCTTGCCAAACATGACTTTCAACGGGAAGTACTCTATAGGTTGTGATTTATTTGCGAGTATCAAAATTTGTCGCATATATGGCCTTATTTTTTATTTTATCAAGCTTGATTTTTTAGATCTCCAGAGAGTATTTGATATTAATTTCCGATGATTTACCTCCACGACGGACAACGAAGTGAGCCGTATAACGGTATTTTTTCCTTTTGAGGTACAGAACCCTAAAAAGCATTTAGCTTTCATGTTAATTAATGTGTTCCACCATATTAACGCCGTAGCGCATCTACGCCGTAGCACCACCTACGCCGTAGCACGTAATCGTAGCCATTTCTACGAATTATTCTACGAATTAACCGTGTGACTAAATAATTTGTCACACCCGTATCAGCTGACTTTACATTATATAATCCCAGTCCACATTTTCATTTACATCATCATATTATTTTAATATTTAATAATAAAACAGTAATATATGAACGAATATATCGAAGGAATAAAAGGATACGTTTACGAACACAACATTTACGCGAATACAATAAAATCATTGTGTTGAAATCAATTTGGGATCAGTGTGCTGTGTGTGTGTGATTTTCGTATTAATAATGCTTGATTACCTTTCTTATTTTACAAAGAAAGAGTATTGGTACGAGACATCAAAAGTCCTCAAAGTTGTCTTCGTAGGTACATAAGCGTAATTTGTTGAAATAAAAGTCAATCGCCCATGTTACTCCGATGCATAATATTAAGTTCAATACAATAATACAGATGAAGGAGTTAAAGCAAAAGACAACAACAACAGTGGTATCTGGTACAACTTACCGCATTTATTATCGGTAAGTCGCCACTTACCGATAATAAATGCGCTTTTCATATAGAATTAATTCCGGAAGATTTATGAGAATTACACATTAATATTTAATATAGAAATAACATAAGCCTCAATGTTGTCATGTCGCCACATTTCCAGATTGTTTCCGTGTAAAGCAAGGGTCAGTCACTAGTTTAGGGATGTAAGAGGAACAGGGTGTCATGTCAAGTTCACTCATCCTCTAATAGAAATGGAAGGATCCTCCGACCAGACGGGTGTCGTGTCTGGTGGGCAACTGCCCAATGATTGATGTCGAGAAGTTATAATATAATATGCTGATCGCGGGGTAAACTCTGCTTGCGCGATGCAGTATTTCGCGGGACGTCACTGTGATGTGGCGATGTAGATGCCGCAAGTTTATTATTAGTTCAGGGGGCCTAGACAAATGGCAATTGCTTCCAAAGCATTTTGTATTTCTACAACGAGTTCCAACAGGACCGACAAAAGCTTTTCAGTAGGTTATGTCAGTATTTTTCACTTTTCCATCATCGTTATCGCTGTTATAATGTCACTTTGTCTATGCCCTCAGGTTAAAACTTTGAGAATAAACAAAAAACACACAGCGCTACCCAACTGGAAAAAAACAAAATATGCTGTCTCATTTATCATTAAACGTTGCGTAAATAATAATTCACATGTGTTACAGTTACAGCACGTGTAGTGTCACTTAAAATATGGGTTACATAATATTTAATTTTATGCTAATTTTCTTCGCCCAAGGTTAGGTACGCTTTTTGTTATGTCAGAAGTCAAAATGAATTTTGTGCTATTTTTTCACTTTGACGTTGGAAAGATTGTTTCGAAGAAGAAATATTTAGGTAATTTATGAGTCAATTATTAACCTAAAATGTGAAACGCGAGACATTATAATGTGGTAGCGAGCCATAGTAAAGAGATAATTAGTGTCAAAATATACGTATCTGTGATATTCTAGATCACGACGTGTACACGAGCATTGTTTAAAATTTGAAATTTTCGGATCGTATGTATGTCAGTAGGTAATTGACGAGACAAGATCTATATAAAAGAGGTGAAACCAATTATACGATTCAAATAAAAATTAAAAATATTTTATTTCACATCAACCAACATGGGCACTTATGTAACGTCAGAAGCTAGGTCCCAATTGGTCGTTTCCAATAGAAAAGAGTTGGTAAAAACAACAAGGCTTTAAAAATAAATTGCTTTTACAATATTTTCATATTACAGTTTGAATAAATATGAGAGGATGGTGTGAGCCTGTCAAAAAATACCTGGTATTTAACAAAATAGATGTATCAAGCGAGCACTGTGCGCAAAGGGAGCAATGAACAAATAAAACAAATAAGATTCCATTAAGTTAAATTACGGTTTTAATAAACTATGTATCAAGTAACCATTAAAAGTTTATAATTATTAAGTAATAATAATCGTGGAGAACCAAAACCTTCATAACTATTTCACAACAACAAAACTTTTAAAAGTTTATAATTTCATTGCTGACTGTGAAAATGCTGAAATTTGTTTTTGTTTCGTTAGCAACGCTATCCGAACATTTGACGGTTTCTGATTTTTTACCACGTACCAAAAAACGACCTCCTCGTTTTTTGGTTTAACGTTTGAATTTCAAGCCTGTCATAGCCATCAATGTCGATAGGCGGTACGGAAAAGGTAAACCTTTTCCGTACCGCATTCATTCAACCCAATACTACCAACTTACGCTGAGTTAATGTATGCAGTGATTGAGCTTGTTCCAATTCTGTAGGAATAAAAAGTGACAATTCTCTGCACTCGGACATATTTACGAGTTCATGTAGTAGGTAATTAATAATTTAAATCATTCCCGAACCCGGAGAAAAACAAATTATACTTATTTGTCTAAGAAATTCATACGCACGCGCATAAACAGTGTACCTATAACTTTTCTATACAAATAAGTATTATTTGTTTAGCAAGTGCTACGCATAAGAAGTAGTTGCTTGCTATGTACAAATACAAATGTACAATACCAACCATTTGAAAACTATGCGTCACATTCGCGGAAATCGGCCATCTTACAGCTCATTCACACGGGATCCGTCATTAACGGTTCGTCAAAAAAAACGATATCTCATGACGGATGCATGCTCACATTGCATACGGAAACCAGTTTTTTCGCGATTCGTCAAAATATCCGAATAGAATGATGTTCACATTTGATTCGTGATTCAGAGTTCAGTCTTGTCAAGCGCTTCAGCGGATACGTCACAAAAAAATCACGATTCATGTTTTTTGACGAACGTGATTTTTAAAACACAAAATGGGTTTCAGACGTGTCCCTATTTTTTCACGATTCATGATGCGTGTGATCACATGCGATTAAAAACCATTGCCGCCGTCAAAAAAAAAAACGAATCGTGAAAAAAGACGTTTCGTCAAAAAACACGAATCGTCCTCGTGTTACGAGCCTCTACAGTATAATGCTGTGACAAAGCCACAACGACGGTTTCTGTGACAGCCGAAGTCATCCGAACTATTGAAAGTCGATTTTATTGAGCCAAACATGAGTTAATCTCCCTTCTCTTTCTTCCACAGCAATAACATCAGCACACGACATATCGCAGCTAAAGGTGCCGCTCTACGCGGACCCCCGGCGGGCTGCCGAGCTCAGCTGCCACTTCAAGATGGATGAACAGAAGCTCCATTCTGTCAAGTGGTACCGGGACACTAACGAGATATTCAGATATAATCCCACACAGCAGGTGCGTTTGTTTTTTTCTCGCTTTGTAAAAGACAAAACAGTTTTGTTTTAAAGTTATGTTCCGTTTTTGCGGGATGGTGGCGCTCGTTTACTTTTTACGAATGTTTTCTTTGTATAAAATGGTGGCTGTAGTTTGCTAACGATTTTCATTTTATGTCCTCTTGGTGTATTCATTATTTAAATTGTAATGTTGTGAATGATTATACGACGTTTTGGTAGTATTCAAATCGTTAATGATATTGTGTAAACGCTAGACCGTGTATTGTCCAATGTATGTATTATCAATGAAAATATTATGTACCTAGTCATCAATGCCAATATTATAATCATTATAACTCTGAAAATCACATATACATTGATCAACAAAGAACATCATAACAAGCATCACGTAAGTTGTAACAATAACCAATTTGTTATGACCACGAGGCGACACTGTATAACTTTATTTCGCAATACGACATATAAATACATCATTATAACTTTATTTTTAGCCAATTTCCTTTACAACTGGTTTTGTATTTATTTGTTCAATACAATACCTATGAATTTAATTTATCATTTCATGTGAAATTAGGTGATAATGATCACAGTTAATTGGAACTCTGCAATTATTGATTATTCCAGCAGTTTAAGCTACTAGAATTTTGTTTAGCTTTTCCGTGTTATACTTCACGTTGCTTAGGGTATTTTTTAATGAGTTTAAAGGTACCTAACGTGTTATATCGTGATATTTTTTTATTGCTAGGAAATGTTATTGTCGCCAGGCCATTCTTTATTACATTAGCAGAAAAGTGAGCAAACTTCATTATTATTGGTGCAGTGGATAACGGATAGATCGTGGAAGAATAGTAAGATAAAATTATCGGAAGCTGGAGTTGAATTGTGCCGACAAAACAAGATGCATACTAACTCGATCTCGGCTTCCGTATAAAATACAGATTTTGCATCGTGCACGTAGCACATAATCAGGAAAAAGTATTAAATTAAAATTGGATAGACGGCTATCATATCAATAAAAAAAAGAAAACAAAGATAAATTTCTTTTCAGCGTAAGTATTTGAACTAAGACACTTTACTTCCACAGTTTATCCGGAAAAAAATATATAAAACCTGTTTACTGTGCCGTAAAATACGTTTTATTATTCCATACCAGTCGTTTATTTATCCCCAGAAGATACTAAACGCATTTTGATTTCCCACGGCAATCTTAAACTCGCGCATGTCCCTTGCAAAGTAAACAGTAACTTTGGAAGGTATTTCTTCTCATCTTATTTTACTGCAGAGAATTTATATTATGACAGTAAATATAAGGAGACCCATAAATGATACCTACTTTATTAAAGTACTACCGTTTAAGTTACGCGCCTCGGCAATCTACGTGTTTCCTCCTAATTAGTAAGAGAAAGCTACCAATGTCTGGCCGTCGTGCCTCGTCGTCTGTCACTTTAAATAATGTCCACTTCTTAGCGGTCAAAGATAACGACGGTAACGTTTTACCTGTGTAATATAAACGAAAATGATTTTGTTTCTGGTCGTGTAACATATTATAAGCAGGCACGCAGATAAGATACAGACGTATATAGACAAAAATGTACAGGTAAATACAAGCAAATATTTATTTCACAAGCCTTATATAATACTTTGTAATAGACTAGACTGTTTTCAATCGATGAACTCAATCTTTCGAAGTTCATTACCGATCATAAACATGTCTAAAGTTGGCAACTTAAACTAGTTACAGAATTTAGTCAAGTTATACCTACGTTGTTAGCTGGGGGTACGTAGTTACCTACAAGGGTTACCTACCTACGTATACAGTTATGCATGTCTGGTTCCTACGATTTCGGTTGTACTTGCTTTGTGGTCTGTAGTTTTGCCGCAACTAGCAAAGCTTTACTATTTCACATCTCCATCCAGGCTTCTGACTTCATACCTAAAAGGGTTGTCTATTTTGAAAAATAAAAACATAATTTTTATTTCTATCCGAATTCACACAAACAATAATTGATTTACAATTTATTTTTTTACATTTTTTAATACAGGATGGCAATTTACTGACCTGTATCTGTCAAGGGGGTGATTCTGCCTGTCATACAATATAACTTTAGTTATGAAACACCTAATATAAGATTCGTAAAAAAAAAAACTTTTCGTACATTAATGTAAATAGTCTGTCTACTGTTGTATAGGAATTTGTTTCTTATTCACGAATCGGATAAGAGTTTCATGGTTAAAGTTGTTTAGTATGACGGGTAAAATCACCCCCTTGACGGATGCAGATGTCGAAATTGCCACCCTGTATACAGATTAATGGTCCTTCTAGGACGCCTTTTTCGAAAGACAAGAGATATTTAAATAATTTAATTTTGAGGTTATAATAAATAGAAAAATCTTTTCGCAAACATTTTATAACCAGCAGGCAGCATTAAACGCTTATTAATGTAATACCCCTTTTTTCCACTAAAATTGTAGTAAGAACTATCATATCGAATCGACACCATTACCCTGTTTCAAGTAACACTTCGCTGTAACATTGTACATTCAACATGAAAACAAACGTGCTACATTCAATATGAAATGCGTTGTTATCACCAGATGTTCCAGATATCGATACAATCTGTTTTCGGGGAAAATGGAAGCAAATCCAATACAAAATAGGAATAGAAACATGCTATATATAGATAAAATAGGCTACTGTTAGGTAATCTTGTTTTGTAATACTACCGCGTAATCAATGCCATCAAAGAATAGTCACAGTTTATACAAAAAAAATGAAGTAGTGTGTTTAACAAAGCAATAAACATACCTACTTTTGTATTATTTTGCTATTCTGATTATAAGAAAAGTCATAAACTTGTCAATACTAATATTTAGGACACGGTAAGTATTTAATTTAATTGAACATAAATTGAATGACAGCGTAGCATCTAGTAGCATCGCGCGTCGGCAAAAAATTACGTTACCTGCACACCTACTTGCATGATTTCTCAAGAAATCAGTGCCTTACCTGTGAACTCTCATGCCTACAATTTCTTCCTACACGCGATGATGCGAAATATCACCACTAAAACAAATGAATGACACTATCTCTTTGTCCACAGCCTTCAATCCGTCTTTTTAACATATCAGACGTGATGGTGCAAGGCGGCGAATGTCAGCCAGACTACTGCGTGGTCAGAGTCATGCCTCCCCCCATTTCGACGAGAGCTGCCTACACCTGCGAGGTGTCGACCGAAGGCCCGAGGTTCCAGATAGCAAGGAAGACGAAACATATGACGGTTGTTGGTGAGATTCGACTTGTTTTGAACGATTCACATCTGATGGGGGACTTCGTCGGAGCGCAAAGGAAATTGACATCTACACGTATGAATGAGCCATTCCGAGAAAAATTGCCTCTAAGGAAAAAGTACTGTCACAAACATTTATAAACAATTTACAAGACATTCTTATTCTCTATGTGTTGAATGCAGTTGTTTTAATGTACTGTTTAGTTCTTATGCTTAAAAAAAAAAAAAGAATAACCGAGTCAATTTTGGCTAATATATCTGATTAAAAATAAGAAGCAAAACAGGCAATTTTAGCGTGTCACACCTCCTGTCGCTAACTTTAACTAACCGATGTTCATGGTTTTTAAGACACACCTCAGCGTTTTTTGTGAGGTTTTAAAGAATACTGTTTTTTTCTTAAATTATAACATAAATTTTATAAACAAATCTTATTGTATTACAATGAAATTCTTAAAATAATGATAATCAAATTAGCACCAAGGTGGACATTCCACTTTAGTCACTACTGCTTTATTTGCTTTCAATAGTACAACACTACCAAAACAAGTTATTTTATTTTCATGGTAACATTATTATGGTAGATCAGCCATTTGTTTTTACCCATCGGGTAACCGTGATGCGGTAGTCGGTGACGAAAGGCGTACGAACTACAGGTAGTCAAATAAGAAGTCCACTATACTCACAGTTATACCGTGATACTGGGAAGTTCTTAAAACATTCTTTCATTTGCGAATCATACTTTATATATCTGCGTATGTAATGAAATAATGATTCCCTCTAAAAGAACAAAGAATATTGGTTTTGTCGTCATTGTTGTTAGTAAAGCGGGAGTTCGTCACGTCCGTTTAGTGTCGTGAAATACTAGTGGCATTTTAAAATTGTCCATTTTGTCCAGCTTAGTAACAGGTCATTTTTTCTCGGAATGACTCGAATAATAATGTTCATATTCGCATGACAATTACAAGAGTCAGAGGTTCATAGGATATGGAAATGTGAGCCATAATTATTGACCGAGAGAATCCGCTTAAGTGAGCGAGAATGTGCTCCGGTAATGGATGCGCATGGATTATCCTATGATGGTCGTAGACGCAATACTCGAGTGTGTTCTTCCTACGTTTTTGTCAGTTTTCGATGTGCCCACGCCCTCCGTTAAGTATGAATCATACTTTAGAAAGCTTTAGGGGAAAACCAATGTAGTTTAGTCAAATAATCAATTATTGTTGGTTGTAGCTGTATTGACACCTGTTGGTTCAAAGTAAGTTGTGTTGTTGTAGTTTATACGTACACAAAGGTTTCTTTCCTAATGAAGGACACACCACCGCTCTTTATAACTTGGGTTATAAATGAAGAAATCAACGGGAAGACGTAATGCATAACTTAAGCTAACGTCTCCGGCCCAAACCCCTGGCTTATGAAATTAAACTTAGTAATTGGAACCTGTTGTCAAATCATTTGTTTGACAGCACAATTACTGATCAAAGACTTAGTCAGGCTTTCAAAAACCAAAGGTAACACGATCAGCATTACTTGTGCAGGCTGTCAGAACAGGCACAACCATGTTATACGACCTCCTCTAGACAAACAACGCAATAGGTATTCAGGTTGCACAGAAAGCTCTGTAAGCCGATACTGTGGCTATAGACTGCGATAGCCAATCAAACGTGCCTAGAGTACGCTATGCTAATTAAGGACGAGTGACGTCATCTGAATGCTTGGTGCATTGTCTGCCTAAGAATGTAATTTGAACCTTTTTTTAAAGTAGAAGAGTTATTTCTTCGCGAAAGTTGTCTTTTGTAAAAGTCCAAGGAGAATGGAGAATCGGTAAAGGTGTTTTAAAATAAAAATTACCCTTTTCAAAAGTGAAAAAGTTAATATCTATTTTAAGACTAAAATGTGAAGTGTGAATAACAAACGTAGTTTGATATTTTCTAATTAAACAGAATTCAGTTAATTATTCAAAGAATAATAAACCGGCCATGTATTCTTATACTGCTACTTATTCGACTTTTATTTACTTATTTTATACATATTTTTGTTTAAAAAAAGTAGAATATAAAAATAACTAGGTATATCAAATATTTATGTACAGGGGTTTCCTTTGTTTTATATTTATATTGAGATAACTCTAAAAATATATTTTAACATCCAAATAATTCAAGTTCCATCCATTTAGCTGTCAAATAAAAATATTATACGGCCCTACGCTAATGATGATGAACGATTTATTTACACTGGTTTGTTGTTTTTAAAAACAAAATACGGATGATGTTGAAGGGAAACCAAAAACAAGTTTACGTTCTGAAAGTAACGGTACGTTTGTTTTTCTTTACTCTGATTTCTCTGTGTTCTGATTCTTGCAAGCAAACTGAACTGTGCTAATTGAGTTTGCTTGAGAGGAACTGAAATTGTAAAAGGTGTTTTATGGAGTGTGAGTTTTTCAGTTGGGACTTCAGGACGAAAAGCGAAACTATGAGTTAGAACAAAGTGGTTAAAGAAGCTTGATTTTAGGGGGAATTTAAACTGCATGTTTAGATTTTTTTTAAAGCTGAGGTCTTCTATGATGCTTATTATACTAGTGACTACAAAATATATAATTTAAAAACTATGAACCACACTGAACAAAAACATTTCCATTACCAAAATATCTCCTAAATTATTTTGATACGAAGGCATCCAAAGGCATTAGGGCAAAATCAAAACAAACAACGAGACGGTCACGGAATAACCTCATTATTTTATTATCTCCTGGTACGAAAGATTAGATAGTATCTGATACCATATAAAGTTATTTGGGATCAGTAATATTATAGATATAACATCAAGCCTGTATTTTGTGAAAGTATCGTCAGAAATGTATGTAATTTAAGATGGCTTTTATTAAGTTTATAGAGGTATGAGCAACCAGGTGTAAAGTTCACTCATCAATTCACAGTTCACTCACGTGGATGAGAGAACCAGACGGTTGCTGTGTCTGGTGGGCAACTGCCCGACGATTGATGTCAGGACGTTGTATATGTGATAGTCGCGCGGTAAACTCTGCTAGCGTGATGCAGGAATTTGTGTGACGTCAATGTAATGTGCACAAGTTATATGTAGATAAATTCATGTAAAGGGAGGCAAACCATTAATTAAGTAGTCATAAATCCTCCACCGAGAATTTTCAAATGGGAAAAGCCCAATAACATTTTATGACTATGTTTTTTTATGTCAATATAACACAAATGCAGAAACGATCATAAATGTTAAGTCTGAATTCCATTCTTAGGTAAAGCAAGGCCAGAACAATGATCGAGTAATGGAAGTATCTGGACCACATTCTCTGCTCATCTCTCTGAGAATTAACAGCGCGATAATATTGCAAACCATATTTAACTATTATTAGTATTCTGAATTCAATTAGATTATTCAAATTAATACGATATGAAAGGGGCTACCTTTGAAATTCAGCAAACTAATACTGAATTTCCCTCAGGAACGCTAATTTGCACATTTTCTGCTAATTTTGGCATGCCTATTAGAATCGAAGACACTACCCTATTCGTTTATTGTTGTAAGCAAAGCAACTTAGAACAAAATGTTCTAGGTTTGATTCAAATAAATGTTGGGATTCAGTTTTTACTTTTTATTTACCAGTTCTTTTTTTGCTAAACTAAGCAAAAATACTGTGTGTCATCCAGACAGATGGACAGATGAACACCCGATAGTCGGACATAAAAGAAAGAAAAAGAAAGAAAATACGTTTATTTGCGGTAAATATGACGCAAAGAAAAAAAACACGAGAATAACAAATTCGGGGAAAATATGCGTCACATCCACGCAAAACGGCCATCGCTCAGCATAATGCTGCGACCCTATGCGAGACAGAGCCCCAGCGCTGGTTTTCAGCGACAGCCGGCGTTGACGTGATGACGTCAACCGGTGCAGCATATAGTGAAATAAACAAATCTAAAATAAAAATAAAATAAATACAATACTTCCTAAATGATATAATATTTAAAATGGCAACATTTCGTTCCGTCGGCGACTCAAGCGCTGCAGATGCAATCTGTGCGCGCAGCTGTCAAAACTATTTGTTTCAATGTTTTGACTTAGGACATGACCAAATTATAAGGGTTCCGTTTTTGCCATTTGGCTACGGAACCCTAAAATAAACATAAAGTAGGTTATCTATAATTCTATTTTTCAGTTATGCTTCAGGAAGCTTTCATTTGAAATCCTACACCGTGACCTTTCTTTCAGACCTTGAAAACAATATCATATTGTTTTCCGTTTTCTCATCTACTTTCTATTGACTTAATTTATATACTTTGCTGCTATAAATAGCCTAGCCAAGTAACCACCTCCAACACCATCCTGAGCGTATTTGCGAAAAGGTTTGATTGTCAGTACATTAACCATTGTTATATGATTAATGTAATGACAAACAAACAAAATGACTCAGAGGCAGGCGTATTAATAATCATTTTAATTTAATTTAATTTTATCATTTAAATTGTATTTGTATTATTTAATTGATTATTTTAAATTTTATTACAACATAATAATTATGATCTTAAATGGATTGTAATAAATGATTTTTGAATTTTTTTGTAAGGACATTGTGACTAATTTTGTTTGTCAAAAAGTTTCTAAAATAAGCCCCTGTGATAGGCACTGGAATGAATTAACAAGTGTCCATTACTGAATAAAAAATAAAGCGTAAAAAATCAAAAGCTCCTAGTGGTAAAAAATAACATAACTGCAACATTATTAACTTCCCTATTACACACTATAAAATTATTTCTAAAGCACCTACTAGACTAGTTACACTAGGTACTCTTAAGTCCTTTTGTCAGAAGATTTATTTTATTTACAAGTACACACTGTACTAGTTCATTGTTCCTAAGTAGCTTACTCGACAGTCCCCAAGCTCCCAACCCACTTACACATACCTACTTTATTCACATACAAAGGGAAAGGGATCTGATTAGCTTTGCAATGTGAGTCACATACACATTATCTCTAGAACACAAAGAAAATCAAAAAAAAAATGTACCTATTTAAAAGTTAATCACATAATTATAGAAAAAAATTAGTCATAATACACATTATGCCATCGTAAAATTACTTGTTTTAGGCTGAGGGCACATCGATGAAATTAACAGCGTCTAGCTCGAGCAATCGTTAATAGCCGTACCACGCTCGCTTCTAAAACCACAAGTTTTATCGGTGCAATTATATGAACAGCACAAACCGCCAGCCGCTGACATCAATATGGCCACAGCCTAACAATAGCGTTGCTCGACAATTCGAATTTAAGGCTTTTAATTAAGTTCAGCATGCCCGTCTACGATTCCAAAGGACTTTGTGATACTCGATTCCCCTTGGCGATCGCCGTATTTGGTTAGTGTAAGTTTGTAACGAAGTTATGACACCTAGATGTTGAGTTGTGCGATGTATTCAAATCTATTTTGTGTTCAGCTATGCCACAGGCGGATCCCGTGATAATCGGAGCGCCGAAAGTGTTGAAGCCCGGGGAGCAAGTGTTCCTGAACTGCACGTCCGATTTCTCTCTGCCACCATCGGATATTAATTGGTACATCGACGAGGAGCTACAAAAGGTTCGTACACCATCGGTTCGTTCCTTTGCTATCAATTTGCTTAATTTGATCGTGATTGGGTTTACGGCCACTCATACCGGGTGATCGCAATTGCAATGCAATTTTAGATTCATTAATAGTTTCGTCAAACTAAGCCCCCAATCGCCAATGGTGTTTCGATGGCTATTATCACTTTTGGAACTTATAGACAATTTCATTTGCATTTGGCTATTATCACTTTTGAACTTATAATACAATTTCATTTGCTTGGGTTGTAATGATGTGTTTCTAGTTATGGGTTTTGACAATCTTTGTTTTACGCTGTATTTTTAAGTGACTGTATATTTTTTTAATGATTTGTTTTAGTTTTGCTCTTATTCTGTCTGTGTGTTTTTTCTTTGAGTCTACTTTTATCGCAAATTACTGTAATTTCTGTCTTTCTTGATAAACTTAATACTTTGTACTCTCAGGCATTTATAGAAGTCTACAATGTTTCGTATGTTCCGAAACTCTTCGACGTCTTTATATAGAACATAATTCTATTATCAAGATGAAATTTTACATTGTCACAGTATCTCTATTGTTGTGCTGACAATACTCTGTAGTCCGAAGAGAATAGGTATGTTCGTTGTCATGTCACACAGGAATCCAATTTGAGAGGATTATGCTCGTCAAGAGCAGGTTCAGAATAATAAGATGTCCTCTCAACTTTGTATAGGTAGCTTAACGTTTTTTTTGAGATGGGTATACCTACTTATTTTGAGGTAGCATTGACAGTAAAAGTCTTTAGTATCTTAATATCTTCGTTATTTAAGCTGCGAAACAGTTTCGTATTTAATAACTCCTCGTTTAATGAATATACAACGTCACGGTTCCGAAAATATCTTTATGATTAAACGACCTTTCCACTATTATTAACATTCATAAAATGCTCGGATTTAATTTAGTGAACGACCTACTTATTTCCAATTTCTCTTTGCAGAACTCTCCTGATTTGTAAATAGTCCTCCCTACCAAATTTTTTGGTTCACGTAGGCTGAACGAAGATTACTCGTAATATGAATACATAGATTTCATAAGAAAAATTGGAATGCAAAATATTTCTTATGATTCCTTTCATATTAGGTTTCTTCGATTATTATTTTTCATCGGTTAGAATTCCAGGTATGTCTAAGAAAGATTGAAATACCTATTTCATTTTCATGATATTTTATTTGACTAGTAAAGACTAAAGACAGGCCTGGCAGGTCTGCTGGAAGAAATTTCTTAAGAAATAAGCAGTACCTTTGTACTCACAATTATGATTATGTCTTATCTGTATCTATTTTTCTGTGTGATTACTTTATGCCTGTTTTACGGGGATCGGTTTTTTATATAAGTTAATGTGATTTTAACTTTCTGTGGTTTTAATTGCTAGTAGAGCGTGCCTATATCTTCAAATAGATAGACATTCTGATAAAGGTCACAGATGCCGAGAAGATAAGGGAATCAGTAGGAAAGATATCAATATTAAGTACCTCTACTCCCTAATATTTATATCTTTCGTTCAGGTGATAATGAATCATTAATTTTTATCCATGATATAACAAATATATTGTAGTAGAGAGAAGCACAGAACCGGCCGAAGTGGCGGAGGCCTATATCCAGCAGTGGACGTCTTTCGGCTGAAATAATGATGAATCAACTTGAGTAGGTACTTTCAGTAATAGAACAAGAACTAATTTAATTAACTTTAATCTAAAATCTTAACAATATAATATATTTTACTGGATTATTTCCTCTTAAGCCAACTCCAAATACGTCTGTTAATGATATAATAATGCAGGTGGTTTATCCTTGCATATTATTATGACTTCCCACTTTACGGACCTCCTTTGTATGAAGTGGACCTGCATTGTTTGCCATTACGTTGGCTCATTGTTAAGCGACTCTAAGCAGCCGAGGTACTCTTTAAATCTTCGCTAATGGCCTTTTAAAACGGCCAGTATATTTCGCCGAAATGCTCTTCCTTTATTCCCAGCAGTAAAACCTTAAAATGTTTATAATTAGATTTCGGGAAATATATGGATGCTGGCTGTTCGATTCTTTTTGTGCGTTGTCGAGGAAAAATTAATTCAAATTTTGAATTTTTTGGATATTATCTGTGGCTCGATAGGGCTCGATCGATTGCGTTTTTGACTGATTGTGCTGTTCGCGAGTCTCATAATGCTAATAGGTACGTTACTTCTTAAAACTTCTATGCGACACGTATTAGTGAAAATAGTAATGATAGGAATAATATAATAATGGGAAGTCATTATGTTCCTACACTCCCTATTTTAAAATTGATAACATAATATATACGTACAATAGGTACAGCGATTTTTCCAAACTACTAAATTAATGTTATTTTCATACGAATTTCCATAAAATATGAACTAAATTAAACGTAAACCCACCGTAACATCGTTCCCAGGTTCTAATTAAAAAGCTATGAATCAATTAACTTGAAAACCTGGTTCATTATTCAAAGTAAAAATTGCAAACTAATATTAGTGATCGTTATTTTCCTGTGCAGTTATTCTCTTTGATATTATATAATATTTTGAATACCGTACAGCATAAATAGGGGCGTTTTCTTTTGATATTCCGACGTCCAAAAGGTTTGCGTTTATTTTCTTTTTCCTTTTGATGTTCTTTTGTTTCCACTTTGAGTAGCTCAGCCTGCATGGTTGGTAATAGGATTGTCTGTCCAGCGTGCATAACCTACGGAAACAAGATTCATCTGATTATAACAGTTTATTTCTAGATTAAATTGAGAGAGAGAGGGAGTAGTTAGACTGATAATCTTCTATTACCCAATTTCGAGAACTCAGATGGCCTGCAACGACTGACATAAATAGGCTAGCAGATCTAAAACTATCTATTAGAGATGGAACTAATTATTGTCTTGCAGCGTTGATTGTCATCTAAGATCAATAAATATAGGAGACTATTGGGTTGTCACTACGAGGACGTTAAGTAATGTCCCTGTCATATTTTTCGAGAAATATTAGGCTTTTTAACCAATTGTATAAAATCTTGGTCACTGACCTCGCATTGTACGGAAATTCTATACAACGCGAGATCAGCATAAACTGGATATGTATAGCTCGATGTGAAGCCGTGTGTACATACCCATAATTATATTTTGTCTACTGTATCTACCCACTCATAAAAAGCCTTAAAAAAATAAAAGGTTCTATCACTAATATTATAAATTAATACGAAAGTAGCTCGGTCTGTGGGTCTGTCTGTTATCTTTTCGCGCCTAAGCAGCTGAACGGAGTTTGATTGAGGTAGACCTTGATTAGAACAAGGGATACTTTTTACCCCGGAATTACGTTCATGTAGGATAATTTGAGAGCTCCACGCGGGCGAAGTCACGGGTAAAACCTAGTGTTTCATAAATATTTATGCAAAAACGTAACAAATCGAGTTTTAAAGTACCTAATCATTTACATATAACATATTTTTGATAAATGTTTTCCCATTCATCTCAATAACAAAGGCGACGGGGCCTAACAAAATCAATGTTCCCGTAGCCGAGTTTTAGCTTTTTCATTTAAATCCTTTTAGGGCTCTATCAATGTTGGGATATTAAAACGAATGATACAATAAATCGGTTTTCTGTGACCTGCTGACCTGCCGAATTAAAAAAAAAAAATTTTTTTTTAATCCAATAACCGTGATTTTAATAGCATTATAATCTCTCAGTCAAAAATACCTCTAACTAACTACATTTTTGACAAGTTTTTGATACTGATTGTTGGTTAGATGAGATTACGACTAGATGATCGTTTATAAAAATACGGGAATTGGGGAAGCCATGAAATCAAAATTATTTAACTTTTTTTTAAAGCAGGAATTCCCTCAGTTTCTTTCATCTATGTAGGTCATTAAATGTATAGGTAGTGTGTATATTCGCTGTATTTAGATCTTTTATATTTACATATAAATCTTTTCAACAATCTAACACTAAATTAAATGACTGAATAACTAAATAACTATACAAATGAATACAAAGACAATAAGAAATAAAATAAAATTGTTTATTCTGTAAATAAATTGGAATCACTTTTACACGTCATATAAAAAAAAAAAAAGATTAGCTAGATGAGTTCGGCGTTTCCTATCTGACTACTCTGAGAAGAAAGGCCGAAACAAGCTCAGTGGCCACAGTCTCTTTGAAAGTCTAGACATAATCTTGGTCAGGCAATATGAGGACCATGTAGATTTATTTAGATTAGTGTCTGAAATGGTCTTTTGAGAAAAGAACCACACAGATATGAGTGGACCTGTCCTGTCAGTGCAAGCATTTGTCAGTAATCGTGGAGCTCAACTCAGAACTTAAGGAGCTCAACTCGACGAACAATACCAAAGAAAGGACATTTGGGTAGGCCACATAAACTACTCAAACTGCCAGACCGTTATTAAAACTGAGAGAGAAAAAAAAAGCCACAGTACACACATTCAAAAAAAAAAAAAATATATATATATATACTTTACAAAGCAATCATGTCATTTTGAATGTTATATTCAAAAATGTCAATGTTTATATAATACTGGTATATTTTGATGATTTTACTGAATAATTATAATGTCAAGTTTTATGATTTTATCACGAGGCTTAGCAGAGCGAGCAGCTCAATCCCAAACTTTTTTATCTTCTAAATAATCTGAAATTTTATAGTACCCTTTTTTACAAAGTTTGGTTTTAATACAGCTTTTAAATCGCTTGATGGGTAACTTTCGAATTTCAATGGGAAGTTTGTTGTAAAAGCGTACACATTGACACATTTTTTCATTCAGGAGAAGATTATTTACATTAAACCAATCCACAACTTTAGAGAGTGTATCGATCACTTGTTCAAAGTTGACTATCTGACGTTTGATTTAAAAAATAAGGCAAGTGTCATCTGCGAATAATACGTTCTTGTGATTATCTCTTATGTGGTAAGGTAAGTCATTTATATAAATTAAAAACAAGAAAAGACCTAGAATTGAACCCTGCGGAACGCCCATGTTGACCGCAGATCCTGCATATCTTTTTCCATAAACATCGACCCTCTGAATTCTGTTGTTCAGATAAGAAGTCAGAAGGTCAAGGGCCCTGTCCCTCATACCAAAGTATCAGTTTCTTGATGAATGTATCATGATGTACGTAATCAAAGGCCTTGGACAAGTCACGGAAAATACCAAGAATCATCGAATGTGCTCTTTAGTAATTCCACGCCCGCGTCTGTATTTGAACAACCCTTTGTAAAACCAAACTGTTTCAGATGTAGTAAATAATGTGCATAGAAATGTCCTAACATAACTCGCTCAACAGAGATGCTCAAAATATCCTTACATTCTTTAAATATCATATTGTTACGAACAATTATTAGAGAGCCACCACGTATCATATTAACTCTACTGAATGAGCTGGCAACCTAGTGGTTGTTAAAGCTGAATATGAACTGGTGGACTTTTAACCAATGGAACATATAGGATATCAATATAACTACAGTTCATCAACAGCTCCAATTCTAATTCCTTATCTATCACAACCTGTATATTTTGATGAACAATTTTTAGAATATTATTATTAACATTTATTTAGGTTACTACAATCCGATGGGTGTGATATTAATTTAAACCAATATTTAAATCTTCATTTATTAAGCAAGATATTTCCTCTAATGTCCTAATTTCTAATTTGCATGATAATCAATGTCACTCGTTGTTGTCAAATTATTGGCAGAATTATTTAAAATGTCTTTGCATTGCTCAAAAGAAACAAGCCAAGTTTTTGGATGAAATACAAAAAAAAATATGATAGCGACTCAGCTATCTGTCTTTTGTAATAGTTGGAAAGATAGTACATAAAAATATTATATGTATCTTTTGTCAAATACAAATTGTTTTCAACATAATTGTTGGTATCAACTAAATGAAATAAATTATTATTAAATGTCAAGTTATGCAATCTCATATTCATTGAAAATCTTAAGTTATTGTTTTCCTGTGGCAAACTGTTACTATATGGCAATGCAAACAACATTTTTTTTTCTTAAACTAAGATTACACAATGTTCTATAGTATTGGAGCAATTCTCCTTTGTTCACATTTCCCCTGTTACCCATAAAAAATAATAATAATACATTTAATCATTTCTTTCATAATATCAAATAAAGTACAACCAGGTATATAGTAATTTATTATGGATTGTCCCGGATATTCATCTGTCAACAAGTGGCCTAAATCCTTTCCAATCTCATCGCAAATCAACACTATATTATCATTTTTTACTGGAACTAATAATAGCAGGAAATGTCAAATCAACACAGGGCTGCGGTAAGGTGGTATTGCATGCTGTCAATGAATAGTCCGGTGTAAGTACATTGGATGATGTTTGACACTGGTCACAGTTGTTTGTTTGTGAGTTTACCAGCTCATTCTTTGCCAACACATATTCCCTCATTAGATCTTTAGAGGTATTATATTTGTTAGTCATTGAACTAAGTTTCTCCTGTAAATTGTCAAGTTCAGATTGCAAGTACTCTGTGTCAATGTTATACACTTAGGCGTCGAAGTACTCATTCGGATCTCTGTCATCCGGAAACGTGCCCAGAAGACTGGCAGCATTGCCACGTTGAATGGCAATGGTAATTCTTTGGCCAAAGAACGAATCAGTGATTAAATTATTTGATTTGATTTTTTTCCCAAATAAACGATACATTACGTGAAGTGTCTTCAAAACTTCAATATGAAATGCTGCTGTCAAACAATTTACCACTTGCCGTTTATTTAAATGGTTTGTATAAAGGAACCCCACGTGTTTGAATTGTCAAAAAATATGTCGTAACTACGTCACAGCGTCAAACGTTACAAACATAAAATCAAATATTTTATGTAAAAGCAAATCGTTGCCTATCACTCATTCAATAGATGTAAATTGCTTTTACACTGTTTTTTTTATTTTCAAATGTCAGATATGTTTAGTTTTGCAAACATAGTGAAACAGTTTTTGATAAAGCAATTCTAACATTGGGCTTTTTGATTTATAAACATTGTTTTTTTTTTTTTACCTTTACAGAATGTAGTAAGAGTAGTACCAAATTAGTTGTTACTTAATTGAATATCAACTAAGAAATGTCTTGAAAATTACATGCGTTAGCTTCGACAATTTTCGTTTCTAAACCTTCCAGAAACAATATCCGAGATACCGTGTTACCTATTAATCATAACATATTATTATACTGAGTCGAGCGTAAAAATATATACTAAGCAGCATTTCTGTGGTTCTCTTTCAAATTTGATAGACTTAAAAAACATACATTAAGATCACCACTATTATCCTGCCCTTATCTCAATTAATTTGGGCGCAAACTGTTTCTTACATACTACTTTTCTATTAGCCGTCATTTCGGTAGGCACCCTCAAGATAATCGAATAAACATTTTTTTACTATAAGTGACTGTACTTCTTCATACATTAGAGTGTCTATATTATTATTTGTGGATTCTCTGATATGGGGAGCAACTGAAAGGCATTTTCCGCGATAATTATTTGTATCGCGATAATAATTAAGATTGTAGTATAATGGTCATGCCTGTTATATTGTACATATATTGGACAAGCAAAATACATAATTGATCATTTAAATGATAGAATATAAAAAATGATGATATTTAATGACTGATATTTAATGTATTTAAAGAGTAATATTTAAAAATCATTAATTCAATAATAATCATAATTGTATGTACCTAAGATATTTGCACGCCATGAGATATGGCAGGCATGTCGTGAGCCGCTCTTATTTAAGATCTTGCATGCATGTATTATTTTAATTCTGTATGTATACACATGTTTGAGCAAATAAAATTTCTTATTCTTATTCTTATCAAATGCATTCGTATTGTGCCCGGAATTCGTTCCTAGCTTAATAAGAAGCAGTTTCCGTCCGCAGTCACAGGAAATTAGACGGAATAGAATTTATCATTAACCTCATGGATGCCTAACCTAGGTGCGTTTCCTTTGTTCAAATACATAGATAGTTGAGATTCGTTCTAGTTTCGGTTTTTGAATTTTCTACTGAACATTCTTAAACTGAAATGGACCAAAATAGTTGTTTTTGGATAGTAATCAAGCAAGTCAGTCCAGTTTCCAGCCCAGATTTTCTGCTGCTGAACGAGCTCCAGGTACTGCGAAAGAGGTACTTCCATGAATAAAAGACTATTTACTTTTAAAAGCATAATTATTGAAATCATCAAATCAGATGCGCGCACAGACTACTCTAAGCCGACGGCGCGCGAGTCGATTACCACAGACTACATAGAGATACTGCGTATGTCGATTACCGACTTAACGGAATATTGCCATTTTTAAATATTATACTTTTTTATTTATGTAGAATTAATTATTGTATATTTATTTTATTTTTATATCTTAATTATATTTCATAGTATGCTGCACCGGTCGACGTCATAACGTCAACGACGGCTGTCGCTGAAAACCAGCTCTGTCTTGCATAGGGTCGCAGCATCATGCTGAGCGATGGCCGTTTTGCGTGAATGTGACGCATATTTTCCCTAAGCTTGTTTCTTTTTTTTTAGTTTTGTGTTCTTTTTTTGCGTCATGTTTACCACAAATAAACGTATTTTCTTTCTTTCTTCTTTCTAGATCAAATCGTTTTATTGTGGGCATAGGTTATACAGAGAGATGTTAGGTTAATTACGGTTCCATTATGTCCTGGCTAATAGGCAAACAATAATTATGTCAACATGCGGTAATAAAATTTCTTAGGTATCACTTATAAATCAAATCTTACAAAATAACAATTAGGTGACAGATTATAGTAGATACTAATTATTAAGAAAATCTTGGATCGTGTAGTAAGCTTTGTCAATAAAATAATTACGCAATTTATATTTGAATGGTGGGAGTTCCTTGGGTGCTTAAAATATCCGTGGGTCAATCTTATTGTAAATTTTAGGTGCCATTCTAAAAAAAACTTTTGCCCTAAAGAGCAGTTCTATGTGGTACAAGAGAAGAAAAAAAAATTGACATTTTATATCATGAGTATCATGACACACACTGCTGTTAGCTCTTCAAGCTAATTCAATTTCCATTCTTAATATAAAATAGTGCGTGTCTCATAATTTATGCCATAAATTTATCAAATATTCATAAAGGTTGTATGGTAAAACCACGTATGCTAAAGGCATTTAGTACCTACTACTTTAAAAAAAATTGAGCAAAAAGCTATACCTAATTTATCTACATAGTGAACGTAAACTCTTAGTTAGTTTATTCCATTAGCATCTACCATTAAAGGTACAATTCCGTACCCGACCGCAGGCAGCAACAGCACGCGACGTGTCGCGGCGTCATGCCGCGGCGTCATGTTACTACAGTCATGATTCCGAACCCGACCGCAGGCGGCAGCAGCTCGTATTCCAGTCGGTAGCTAGAAGATAGAAAAACGTGTTATCGCTCAAGAGTTAGTGGCACTACTGGTCTGCAGTCGGGCTGCACGTGTCGCCTAACACTCACCCGTAGCTGCCAACGACGTGTCGCTAGCTATGGAAGGTATTTCATAGAAATTCATACCAAATCAGTCGTGTCGCGGCGAGACGTCGCCTGCAGTTGCCTCCTGCGGTCGGGTACGGAATGGTACCTTAACACTATAATACGAAATGTCTTATTGTTTGTTATATTAATCATCGAATTTACGAGCTCGTTCTGCTGTCAGTTGTCAATCTCTGGACACTGTACTAAATCACATGACTTTTTCAGTGACACAAATGATTTTGTTGTGGTCATAATGCTTACAAATAGCTGCAACTAAAATATGTAATTATTTTTTAACTACATTATTTTGTAAATTGCTAACAAACTTTATCATTAAACTGATATTTTGCCACAACTTAATTAAATTTTGTTCATCCATCGCTTCAATTAAATTATAATCTCATAGGCGTATGGTTGCCGAATAGATTGCAGTGGGGTATTACCCAAATTATTTCATCAGTTTAATAATGTTGCTGTCCACTGCTTTAGGATAATCCATTAGTAGTCCAATCGACTTAAAAGCGACTTATCTCGTGTAATTATGTAGTGTTACGACTAGGTTATCATTGCTGCCAAGTTTTGGATCTTTGTGATGGTATAATCTACAGGTAGAAGCTACATTTCCTTGAAAGTTTCTGGTTTATAAAGTACGTATGAACGGTATCTTAACGTTTTCCAACTATTGTTACCACTTACCATCATTGTAGCAATCTATTGTTCTTGTTGCCATCTAATTTTATAATTGCCATTTAATGTTATGATTGCCATCTCACGTTATGATTATCATCTAACTTAGTGATTGTCATCTCAAGTTTTCTTTAAATTACCACCAACTTCTTTACAGCCCTTGCTGTCGAATAATATGACTAACATCTAAAATTACGATTACCATTATAGTTAAAATTATATTACCAGTTAATATTTTCCTGTAAATAACCACCACCTTCTTTACAGCCCGAAGCCTGGCAGAAGACTGAGGTAACGGGCAACCAGCCGGGAGGGCTGCGACGCTCGTGGCGCGTTCTGCGCGTGCGCGTGCCCTCTACCGCCAGCGGGTCGATGCGCGTGCGATGCGAGTCTATACTGCTAGTGGAGCCCCCTGTAGTGAGGGACGCGAACACTATCATCACTATACACTCGCGCACGCAGCTCTCTAAATATGTGTCTAATAATAGTGGTAAGTTACCTTCTTTTTAAACAAGACTATTTAAAACTCCGCAAAAATAAATTGGCCAGCCAAGTATCAAGATTTGTAGTGGCGCTAAGCCCAGGATACGTCAGGCGTATTTAAGTATCATCAAATTTGAAAGCTCTTGTAATAAACCCCATTTTTTGTGGGTGGGAAATTGTCAAATAACTTCTCCCGCTCTGGGCGGAGCGGGAGGGCGTGTCAGACTCTTACTGACTAAAACCCACCCGTGTTCCTTCAGTTGCCTGCACGTTGCTAGGGGCCACGGTATCCCTTTCGGACTTCCCCGCGACCTCGGCAGGCATTGGTCCTAGCGGACCCCGCCAGTTGCGCTGACATCTCTTTGAGGCGCGCGTGGGACACAACGCGCCGTCGACCCGGGCCTGGGGGTCTACTCCTTAAGCGAAGTCCGAAGTTTTGGCCAAAGGTAGAGACGCTACGCGCTCCGTCTGGCTCACGTACATACCGTAAGTGAGACGGAGAGCGAAGCGTCCGTAACTTCGGCTGAAACTAAGGACTTCGGTTAGGGAGTAGACCCCCTGATCCTTATCGGACGGCAAGCTACCCATTGCTCACCGTCCGCAAGCCCACACCTAATATCTTATTTTAAATAGAAAACTAGTTAAAAAGTAAAACAAAAAAATAGGTAAAAATATTTATTTATTAGAAGTTTATTTGGCAACGTTTACAGGAACCTCGGTAAAGTTAAACTCACATTGCTATAAATTCATAAAAAAGTTCGTATAATGGACTGAAAGTTACGGTTAAATCAGATATTTACGATTCAATAAGAATCTTTTATGTACATTTTTTAATCAAAAGTTTGTGGCTCTAAGTCTGTTTGAATTCTGTACAGTAAACATCAAAAGTAAACGATGATTACAAAAAAGTTTTCGTTATTTTATGAATGCAGAAAAATAGATTACTTTAGTGATTATTTTAAGTAAATATGAATTCTTCTAACCTTGGCTATCACAGGCTTTTGTCATTATTTTTAAATGATTTTCTAGGAGAGAACTATTTCCTACTCACAAATGATAAATTGATTTTAAAATATTGAAATATGTGCCGTTTTTATGCCAGTTGTAAATAGCTAAATAAGTAACACGCCATTATGTATGTTTTCACCACAAGGGATTAAAGTGATAAACACATTAACGATATAATTTAATTTGGGTCATTTAACATTTACGCAAAAATAATGCAATTAAGTAAATTATTTTAAGCTGAGCCTGAACTGCAAGCGTCGTGTATGTTCAATATTCGATGTGTGGTTTCTACATAATGTATTTATTTATTTAACAGTTTATGTACACATATATAAAGAGGCAAGAAAAAGGAACAGAAAAATACGTACAAAGGTGATGCTTATTTCTATAGAAATCTCTTCCAGCATACCTGAGATAGGAGAGTGGATAAAAAGAGATGTAGACAACGTAGAAGAGAAAATAAAATACATAAAATAAAAACATTTAACTATTCACTAGTTTAAAAAAAAACATACAATATGAGAATATATTTACATACATACTTCTAAAATAAATATCACTAAAATATATATACTAATAATTATAATTTTGTAGGTATATAATATAATAATAAATACAAAATATGCAACTATGACGAAGTGGAAGGATAGTGTTCTTTCACTCTTCTTTTAAAAACTGCAACAGTTTGGCAGTCCCTAATGTTAGGCGGAAGTGAATTCCACAACCATATACCGGATGCACACTGAAGGAGTAGGAGTAGAAGTCAGTTGAATGAGGAGGGGATTTAAGGATTTTAATTTCTAAGATGATAATATTTACTAATTATTTATTTTGTTCTGTTTCAGGTACAAAAGTAGTCAATACAGGCATGTTAATAGCAACAATTGTATTACTGACTTGTAATGAAATATCAAGGTTGTCGAGCTTATGAGATTCGGTGTGAAATATTGTTTGGTGATATTAGTTTTAAGTGTAGATATTATCGGGAACGGCCTGTATTAACATACAAAAAAATGTAAACTATGTATACAAAACACACGAAAACAGGTTTTGTTTGTACCTAAATAAGCTCAGCAATAAGCTCCACTAATACCTATAATGTATCAAAACTGAAAGATATTCAAGATAATTCCAGAAATTGATTGCTTTTCGTAAGAGACTGATCTCTATTCACTTCATGAACGTTATAAATAAGTTATAACCTTCACAAAGTGAATAAAAGGTATGCCTTTATTTTAGGGATAGACAATCAAATCAAACTGAATATTAATGTGTTATGTTCAAAACCATGTTTAAAAAAGATTACTAAAATGCCATTGAATCTTAAACATGTTAGTAGGTATTATTTATGAAAAAAGAACAGTGAGCTTTCAAAAATTAACAAACATAAAGGAAGAAGTCGCTAAAGATGGCTAGAATAAGAACACAGTAGAAAAATCTAAAAATAAATAAAAAGTAAATAATACCCATATAGACCTCATTCATGATGTATCGCGAAAGAATAATTATTTTTTGTACGTTTCTGAAACGTTAATGAAATCATCAAAAATGTATAAAGTGAATTTGTTGATAAGTTGATAGATACTTAAATATAAAATTAAACTAAGTTGTAAAACAATTGTTGTTTTTTCAAAATAGATAATAATTCAAAACGAAGAAGGGAAGTTAACCAAAGGCTCAGGAACACATATAAAAAACAGTAGTAGTTCCATTTAAAAATAAACAATGGCCATAGTTGGATCCGGCTTGTAATATTGTACAGAAAATTTAAACCATGTGACAATTGATTTCTACCTGAGTCCGAAAGCTGTGTCAGTGATTACTTTTGATCCTTGACGCAAAGTTTACACGTTTTATAAGTTTGAAGCCCTTCGATGGACAAATCCCGAACGCGTTATTGCCAAAAAAAAAATTCGTAATGATGTTGACCCGTTCTTACAATCAGCTTCGTTTATTGAAATCTATCCAGACACTTTACAATTACTTTTGCCTTAAAAAAAACACTTTTCAGGCTTCTTGGTGAATTAATTAGTTTTACATAAAAAAGTAAAATTAATAGTTTTAATAAATAGGCGTTAATCTATGGCTGTGTTTTCACTTAAGGTAACGTCAATTCTTTGCACGTCATCATCTTTTAAATATAAATGTACAGTGACACGAAATTGTTGTTTTTTTAAGTTTTTATAATTTCTATTATTGTATTTAATGTAAATTTTAACTGGGATACGTAAATAAAGTTATGATACAAATTGTATGTTTGGTGTTTTATTGAATCCAATATTTAATACAATTTGCATGAAGAAGCTTTCATCTTTTTCATTTAGCAAGACGACATTATTCAATCAACAAATTGTGACTGTGGTGGGTTTTTTATGTAGACAATCCGCAGTCACACAACAATTGTAGGTGACGTAACTGCCAACAGTTAATACAATTTTAGTGTAGGTACCTACCGTAACCCAGAAAGAGTAAACAGAACGTTGAAGTGTTAAAACAAGTTAATAACTCTTGGGACAGTTAACTGACCTGTTAACAAACGTTCCAACTTGTTCCTAGCTATGTAAATTCGTTTGCAATTTTAAACCATTTGATGTTTAAATAAGTAATCGTTAAACAACCCCTCCCGGGTTTTAGAGTCCATGAATTTATGTATGAAATATCAGAAGAAAATTAATAATAGCCTTATTTTTATTTAAAACCGTATATAACTGTGATTTTAGTCTTGACGTCTGTTTTAAATAAATAAAAAAGTTTTATGGGCAGATAAATTAGTGTATAGCAATTAATTTAAGTGCTGGTTTCGTGGAATTTAATATTCGTTATTCAAATCCTTGGAAAACCTACACGTAAACTAGGTATTTTAACTGAATCGTGTCTGAACGTAACTAAATCACCATTAGTAATTTGAAAAATATCACGAATTTAGTTTCAAACTACGAATTGTGAAATTTATTTGTCTGTTTTAACAATAACTTCTATTTCATTTGTTTATTCTATCAGAAATATAGATGGATGAATCTCATCGTAGTATTACTAAAGTTCTAAGCACGATAGCAGACTCATAAGCCTTAAAACCTCATTAATATGGCGAACAGAGCGAGTCTTCATCGTTAGAGGTGCTACTTAGAATCGAAGTATAGAAGCGTGAAATAATATAGGTACCTATGTAGGTATTGTTATTTTACAGAAAATACTAGCTGCTATATCGTCGAACGGAGAAAAAATGAGGATATTTATGTTGGTATATAAAATAGTTACTAGTATAGTACTTTCTTTCACCGACGCCATGATAGTTATTTAATAATTTATATTTCAGTGAAATGTACCATTTGGAAGCATTCTAGATGTATCACATGCAATGCAATTGAACATGTCCCATGCGACGTTAATCCACACCGTCCAATTATATCGTAGTATTCCCGAAAGGATATACATACATGTATGTATATATTCTCATAGATATTGTAGTTTATAGCTCATCTGTAGTTCAATTTATTCTTGTTCCATCTGATCTATGACAATATCTATAAGTATTTCATATCATATACTGAAATAAGAGAAATGAGCACAATCCTGTCTGAGAAAAAACGATATGAAAAATGTCAATCTGATTTCTACAAATGTGCTGTCGTTTGATTTGTACTGGTGGATAGTGTTCTTTGTTTGAATCTAAAGTATGACGTCACAGGAAGATTAATATGGCGGACGTAAGATGCCTTGAAATAAACTTTAATAATATAATACCAGCTTATTATTGTTCCACTGCCTCAAAGGCCTCTTCTCATACCGAGAAGGCATGAGCATTGATCACCACGCTTGCTCAAGACGAGTTTTTTTTTTTTTGATGCCTATTTCAGGTGACCACTAAGGTCGTGGCTGCTTAACCGGACTGTCCTGTGGTTGCCTTTAGTTTCTACACTAAGAGCCTCCAGCCAGGAGCATATATACAAACTATTCTAGGTTTACAAACTAAACGAACGCTCGCTAAGGGCACCCCCTGTGGGGTACGAACCTCGGCTTAGGGCGTTCGCTGCGGACAGGACAGCAAGTACTGGGACAGGCTGGATCAAGGAGTGATCATTATTATTAGTAGGGGAATTTAAAGCTACACGCTCAGCTGCGGCACGGGCTGGCGTTTCATCGGACAAGACAAGACGAGTTGGCGATTTCAGACTTATATATACTAGCTTTTGCCCACGTGAAGTTGCGGTCCCCGACCCACCGCGTCGCATCCCATTGCCCGCCCGCGCTACTTCATCGTTTTCACTTAACGTTCTTTTTGACTTTTTTTCTTTTTGCTCGGCTCATAAGGGTCGTAGCGTAATGTGACTAAAACCTTCCACGAGAATTAGGCTATCCAATGCAAAAAGAATTTTCGAAATCCGATTGGCAGTTCCAAAACAAATAAATAAACTAACACATTCTACCTCTTTATATAAGGTCCAGGTTTCCTCAAGATGATTTTCCTTCACTGATGTCAGTAATGTCCAAGATAAACTGAGAATATACATTTATAAAATAAACTTTAAATCGTTTAAAAGATTTAGCTTTTAAAGGCAAGCGCACATTGCAGCCGATGCGCATTTCAACACAAAAAAGCGCAGTGCGGCCGTAGTGTGCGTGGGTTCATTCAAAATATACGAAATTGATGTAGGAGGATTTTTGCGTGGTGCGTTTCGCATAAATGCGCATCAGCCTTTAGATTACAATTTATATTGTAAATAAATTACCCGTGTGGTTAGTGACTAGCCTGATGTTACAGGTTTTATGCCGCCCATGGGGCTCTGACTTGGATTCACATACCGTCGAGAAATATCTCTCAGGCATGGCCGGTTTCGTTCGCCGTTTTTGAAGCAAGTGATAATTATCCAATACGCATATGAATCCGAAAACTCAGAGGTCCTTTGGAACGCAGACGATTTTTGTTTACGGTCGAATGGCCCGACGGCTATTCGATTTTAGTCGTTCAGACTAAATACCCACACCACTAAGCTATCACTGCTATTAATAAACTTACTGTGAAAATCATTGCCATTGTTTTTGGATTTGTCGTAGTCGAGACAAAAAAGAACGTTCCACACAATTTATAAGAAGCCATCTTGCTGCCAGTCTCATTGGCGCTAACAGAAACGATTAAGTTAATATGAAACAGTTTCTTTATATTATTAATTTTGTTTAAAGGCAACAGCAAAAAATCTGATTTTACAAAGAGGCAGCTTGGCTTGACATCCTTTATATTTTTTAAACGTTTCAGTTTATCCTGAAAATAAAACTATTCTAGATGTAAAATAATAATGAAAATTCTTATAAAGATTTACTCGTTTTATGGGTTAAACGGTTTCGGTCTTTCTTTTGATATTCATTCATTCAATTTGGCGTACAGATTTAATCTTGAGTGAAGACGGGTCATGACAGTTACCTTGATGTAAGTTCTTAGGACTTTAACGTAACCTAAATAATTCTGGCCTAATGCCCCTGCGATTATATAAATATTCTAACTTTCATGACCAACATTATTCTTACTTAATAAAAGTAGGAGTTAAAGATATCTTTAGGCAGTAGTTAACATTAAATTTTAGCTGCCTTCATGACCACATTCGGGTCAATAATTATGAAACTTATAAGATTTTCCCCCCAACTCTGACAAAGAGCCAACTCTACTATTAAATAATTACCTCCAGGTTATTTGAAGATCTAGTTAAAATCTACTGGCCGAAAAACCTAGTTTGACAGCACTACCATTTTTGAAAAAAAAATCCACATAGTCCTCACATTGACAATAATTAAAATACTTTACAAAGTAATCATGTCATTTTGTATATGAAATTCAACAATGTCGATGTGTTTATAAAACTGGTATAATTTGATGATTTTATGTAATAATTAAGATGTCAATTTTTATGATTTTATCACAAGGCTTAGTAGAGCGAGCAGATCAATCCCAAGTTTTTTTTGTCTTCTAAGAATGAAGTTGATCTAAACTCTAGTTTTGTTCGCACCAACAAAATGTTCTCACAGGAACTGGCGGGAATTACTTAGTTTTTGTTGCTAGTTGGATTCCTTTTCCAATTTAGCCAATTTCTCAAAAACACGTGTACATTTTCCAATTTAGCATTTATATAATTGCAATTGCTTATTGTACCACAATATAAATACTATGTTAAGAAGGGTATACAGATTGAAGACAATTTTAAGAAGGCGGATTAACTGTTCTGCAAGCCACCTGGTCTACTTATCAGGGCGATGGAGCCGACGCACCTGCAGTTACCCATGCAGCAAACCGACTACTACTAGGTTATTTCCAAATAAGCTTTCATTAGAATATTACTTACAGCGGAGCACTATTCTAAATGATCATAAAATGTTGAAACAGGTCAAAAATACAGCTACAGAATTGAAACTAAAAAAACAAAAAACCGGCCAAGTGTGTGTCGGACCACATAATAATCAGGGTTTCGTAGTTGGGATGAATTTATCTCAAATAAAAACTTAACATTGTAGTTGAAACACAATGTTCTCCCATTGATAACAAACAGAGGGCGTTCCCGTCAACCCGCAACAGTGTAGCGTCCATACATGCTAAAAAAATATTAACATAAAAAGAGCATGTATTGACGCTATGCTATTGCGGGTTGACGGGAACACCCTCTGTTAGTTAACATACTGTATACATTGGTCAATTCTCCAACTGCAAATTTAAGTTTTGAATCGCAAAAAAAATATTTTATTATGTGACAAAACAACAAATGAACAACTTTCAGACTTTTTCCTTTACTTGTAATATAAGACCTTGTTCTAAATTTCATGATTCTAGGTCAACGGAAAGTATTCTATAGGTTTTGATTTATTTGCGAGTATCAAAATATGTCGCTTATATGGCCGTATCTGTTTCTTACGTCGATTTAGAAACTTGATTTTTTTGAGGTCCAAGGGACCGTAGACTCGCGTATTTGATATTAATTTTAATTTGATATTCTCACGCGTTTCTGAGAAACGGGGTCTTAGACAGACATACAGATGGACAATGAAGTGATCCTATAAGGGTTACGTTTTTTTCCTTTTGAGGTACTAAACCCTAAAAAATATCACGTACATTCCAAATATCGTTACTTGTCCAAACCGAAATGATAAAGCATCACGCCCAAATCAAATAGTCGAAACACACTGATTGTGGGTTGGAAGCCTCCGAAATCAATTGCAGCTTAGTTAATCCGGCTGTAATTACTACTCGTAGTCCGTAATCCGTACGAACGCTTAGTTTCACCCTGCGTTATTTATTATGACCCGACGTTTTCATTGTCATTTGTGACATTGGTTCGACTGTGGAAGTTCAAGGGATAAGTAGTATAATAACAACTTGCCAGCGGCTTTGCTTGCGTGGAGGTCGGAAATTATCCAACGGGAACATTTTACCGTGATAAAAAGTCCTATGTTAGGACATAAGGCTTTTTAGCATAGCCTAGGTCATGGACTATCTGTGTGCTAAATTTCAGCGAAATCTGCTCAGCCGTTAATGGGGACAAACTAACAGACAGGTACCCAGACAGAATTACTACTTTCGCATTTATAATAAATGTTAATGTTTGTGAGAATGACTTTTTGTGAGAACGCTACAATTTAAAACATTTTTTTTTTGCGGTTGCTCGTGTCATACTTTTACTGACTAAAACCCTCCCGTGTTCCGTCAGTTGCCTGTACGTTGCCAGGGGCCACGGTATCCCTTTCGGACTTTCCCGCAACCCCGGCAGGCATCGGTCCTATCAGACGCCTTCACTTGTGCTGATATCTCTTTGAGGCGCGTGTGGAACACAACGTGCCGTCAACCCGGGCCTGGTGGCGCTGGCATCCCGATGCCCCGTACACACGTCACACCGGTGCCCCGTAAAGGGCCATGGACCGCAAGACCCCCGCGTAAAGCTTCTGGCAGGAGGCGTTTGGACCCCCCAGATTGGGCAGGCGTCGCTTCAAGGCATCTTCGGCCCGCTCCAGTCTGGGAGCCAAACGTCGGAAATGCTCCACGAAGTTCCACCGGCTGTCGAGGACGAGTCCTAGGTACTTCATCGTCAACTCGACGCCGATGTGAACCCCTCCTACCGTTATTTAGGAACCCGACGGCGGCGCTTTCCGAGGACTATGAAAACACATGACCTCGGACTTGTGCAGGGTCACCTCGAGTCCCAATTGCAACCCCGTGTGTCGCTAGTTCGGTGACGACCTGGTGCAACCTCCCCTGCGCCAGGACCAACGTGTCGTCACCGTAACTAACGACGCTTACGCCGCTTGGGAGGTCGGCGCGCAGCACCCAGTCGTATCCGATGTCCCACAGATGCGGCCCCAGGACCGATCCCTGCGGGACTCTAGCCGGTTCCATTCTCCCTGGTGACCGGGGTAGATGACAGCTCTGTCCGTCAAATAGGCCTCGACCACAAGACAGAGGTAGGTCGAGGCAGGTAGGTCGGCATCCGGCGATACCGGAGTGCCTCCCTAGAAGGGCCTCTCATCTGAAATTCATAACCCCATAGTTTATTTTAAATTTTTTTTTTTTACCTAGTCCGAAATATTCGTATGACAACTGGCTTAATGTACTCACCGAGACACCGAGAAGTCTCGAGCACAAATTTTGCATATTCACCGAGTTAAACAGCCAAATGGATGGATTCATTCGTTTATCCCCTTTTTCCTCAATTTACATTATAGGTACCTACACGCCAGAAAATGTTGTTAGTTTTACAAAATCATTGCTTTTTTTAGGGTTCCGTACGTCTGAATGAAAAAACGGAACCCTTATAGGATCACTCGAGTGTCTGTCTGTCTGTCCGTCTGTCACTGCCAATTTTCTCCGAATCTAATGGACCGATCAAGTTAAAATTTTGTACACTTGTGAATTTCTGTGACCCAAACCCGGAGAAGTCACGTAAATAAATTAATTTTGAATTTGGAGGTCTCTTTTCGGAGGCAAATAAGAAAATAAAAAACATAGTGGGTCTTAAACATATTTTTTTTATAATTTTAAAATAAATAGTTTTAAAGTTATTTAAGATGAAAATTTACCACCCTTATCTCCAAAACTACTAAGCCTGTTTTTTTTTTAATACAGAAAATAATTAGCTATTACTAATAGATTACAGGAACACCTATAAGAAGTCTATGGTTTAAAAATAACATGGCAAATCTCTCAATATTGTGCATATAGAACATGTTTTCAACTACAATGTTAAGTTTGTTCTAGGGATTAATTCATCCCAACTACGGAACCCTTCAATGTGCATAATCCGACACGCATTTGATCGGTTTTTTCTATTATTTGCTTTAACAATAAATCTAACTTTGCTCCATTTATAATAACGCTATGTTTGAGCACGTAGATACGTGCTCAAACAGCGTTGTATTATGTGTAGCGTGCATTTTTAATATTGAGGACCCATACATTATCGTGTAAAATAATTCACGAAGGTATAATAACATAGTACATTAGTAACCTCACGTTACAAAACAAAACATTAGAAATAATTAGTTCCTAAAAGCACTATCTATTATTAGTTTTTTAGGTTATTGCGTGTAGAAAGAGATAATTATTATGATAAAGGTTGAATTAGTGTAATTATATTTACTCAACGGATAGTGTATCAATATTTGACGATGACTTGCAAAAGTAATATATATCTATAACTTTTTTTTTTTGGGTGGGAAATTATCGAATAACATCTCCCGCTGTGGGTGGAGCGGAAGGGCGTGTCAGACTCTTACTGACTAAAACCCACACGTGTTCCTTTAGTTGCCTGTACGTTGCCAGGGGCCACGGTATCCCTTTCGGACTTTCCCGCAACCCCGGCAGGCATCGGTCCTGTCGGAGCCCTTCAGTTGCTGACATCTCTTTGAGGCGCGCGCGGAACACAACGAGCCGTCGACCCGGGCCTGGTCCTTATCGGACGGCGAGCTACCCATTGCTCACCGTCCGCAAGCCCGCGCCTACGGTGGCCGGGAATCGGCCTGCGATTCCCGGCGCCCAGGGCGTTTCCTGCAGCGGCTAGGGGCGTGAGGGCGCGCAATTTGAAAACCCACCCGTGTTCCTTCCGTTGCCTGTACGTTGCCAGGGGCCACGGTATCCCTTTCGGACTTTCCCGCAATACCTCATTTGTACATAATGAATCAAATTCGATAAAGTGGTACATATACCTAATATTGCTCATTTGCTTATTATTAAACTATGATAGAAAACCAAGTTTTGCCCACGACTTCGGCCAAAATTCGAAAAATAAACCTTGTGGACGTGCTACTAAGATAATAAGTAAGAAACTCAAATTCAAAGCATTTATTCCATTTAAAACATTGACAGGCACTTTTGAATTATTAAGGTGTCGGTCAGTCAGATATAGTTAGTATATAGTTGCCTATTCTAAAGCGTAGTAGATACCTATATAGAAGAACGGGCAAAAAACTCCATGAACACTTTTTTAAATTATATTGTTATAAAAATATTACTTAGATATCATTAATATTTAATAATTGTATTATAATAATGTGAAAACGATGTAAAAAAAGACATACACGTTAAAAGCATCCAGAGTACAGCAATTAGAAACAAAAAAAAAGAAACAATAAAAAAAAAATTTAATTAAAATAAGCCTAAAATAATTGCTAAGAAATGACCAGTCTCAATTGACGGCGCCCGTTCACGAACATGACGCATGGATCAGCACCATTCAGCTCAACCATTTCGAAGTAACTATTAACCAGTTATTGTAACCGGGACCCTATTGTAAATACCTACATTCTGAGCAAATAAATGAAATGAATATGATTATGAAGGGAGGGAGTCATCGCCATGGGATCTGGAGGCAAAAGTCCTCGCGCACATTTGGGAGTGGCGCGAGGAGGCGAAACGCTGGGGCTCAACTAACTGCCAATACAAACCATTTCTGGTTTAATGGTACAAAACAAACACAAACCTGTATTAACACTGTATGCAAATAAATAAAATAAAATAAAAAAACTCCGCTGCCGCGAGAAATCGCGGCACAGCGAACAGAGCTCCGGCGTCCTATACTAAGTGTGCGAGTGCTCAGGACTCAGTGACCTTACCCACGATCTAGCCGTGTAGCTACCTACTATATAATTATATGTATAAACTTATCCTGCTGTTTAATTATCTTCTACCTAACTACCTAGCTATCCGCCAACGGTCGGCGCAGTCTACCTTGAGCAGCCCTAGCCGTTACAAATCGGTAAAGAAAACCTTTATGCACTTAGTTTTTTTTTTCATTTAATACTAAATTATTAGCAGTGAACCAGTTTTGGAACTGCAGCAGGGCGTTATTTAGGTCATAAACATTTTGAGCTCGTCTATCTACCTTAAAAATTAAGGAAGTTTCGTCAGAAAATAACACCATTTGTGGTTGATTTTGAAATAAATGAAGTAGATCATTTATGTACACTAAAAAGAGGAAAGAACTCAATATCGACCCATTTTTACTTTTAAACCTAGTGCATTGATACCATTTATTTGAACTTTTTGTTGTCTATCATTTATATAAGATTTTATTAAACCGAGTGCCAGTTGTCCAAGTCCGTAATGCTCAAGTTTCAAGAGTAAGGGTTCGTGATCGATTGCGTCGATGAAATGCCTTGGAGAGTGTACATAACACAAAAGATTCCTATGGTGTCTTGGGACTCTTTCTACGCATTAAAAATGTGTCTTAATAAGGGTATACCGGCTTCGGTCATACAACGTCCTTTGGTGAAATCATGCTGTTGATCGTAAAGGATTTTATTCGTGTTAAAATGATTGAGCATTTGATTAAGCATTCAAGCACCGTGCTGAAAACCGGCAACACGGATGCGGGTCTATAATTATTGGTGTCTTTATACCCGGATTTGAAAAGTGGTATTACCTCACTGTATTTCATTAATTAAAAAAAAAAAAACAAAAAAAAAATGTTTTTTTATTATCTTCCATTGTACATAAACAGTTAGCTAAACACTATGCATCGTAACAACTAAAATAAAGATTGTTTTCGATGAACTCTGGCACCCAGAGTAAGATTTAACTTGTGTTTAGGGTGCCAGCGTCCTCGCCTATAATTTGAACATATAACAGTAGTTGTATGACGAGCACAGTATATTATTATTAAGGAAACTACTTACTACTAGAAAATGCATGTTATGATGTGTCTGTTAAAGTGCCTATGTAGGGGAATGTGTTTGTGTATTTATTGAGAGAGAGATAAAATATGGTGAAAACTTGTGTGTATATAAGGCTGTGTAAATGTAATTATAAAAATATAAATTTACTAACTACTTAAAAGTTAAGCGATTGATACATGTAGTAAATCTTCAGTCTTATCGTAACTCATTGTCAGTAGCCACTTTGTGACCTTGGTCTTACATCCATTATGGCACATGGGAGCTAAGGTGCATACTTTGTTTATTTTATTATATAAATGGTTGGACAGAATATCATAATGACGCTGAGCAAAGGCTGTTCTACATCCGCGAGTTGAGCATACCTCGAAGCCTCTACGCTTTTTAGCAGCATTCGGCTTGTATATCACAGAGGGATGTTTGCGCAGAATGGTTCCAAGAACAAAGAGCTGTCTCAAAGTGAGGACCTGACATTCGGTGTAGAGAGCCGATGTGGGATATCTTATAAGAATAAGAATAAGATAATGATTTATTTTCTCACCACAATATAGGTACAGTAGAAAAGTATCAATACATAAAGGCTTATATAATATACTGTGGGAGACTGGTGCCTAAACTAGACGTGAGTCTGTATTTCAGGACACCAGGCCTCCACCCCTTGGGTATTACTTACATTTTACGGTTAAGTACTAGTACAATAAGAAGTGCTGGAATTAACAAAAAACCTATTTTCATTTATGCAAGGTGTTAGTATGGTTAGTAGGTGTTTGTGTGAATGTGTATCTGTGAGTGAGTGGGGGTGTGTGTGTGTGAGTGTGTGAATGAGATAAAATGGTTAAGATGGGACAGCAAGTAGTTTTTCGGTTTCATCATAATTTAACTCCCGGAGCCAACTGCTAAGTTTGATTTTGCATTTGGCTTTGGTGAGGTTATAAATTGGGATTGTTCTATTTATTTTATTATAAAGAAAGCGACCAAGGTAGCAAAAGAAGCGATTGGAGGAAACAGTCGAAAGCCGGGTGTGATATCGGACAATGGGATCAAATCGTCTAATATTGTGGGATAGTGAGGGGTTGAAGGTAGTGAGGCCATGTTGTTTTAGAACTGTTTGCAATATGAACAGCTGCCGAACAGTTAGCACCTTTGCTTCCTTATATAACAGAACTGTTGGATATCGGAAGGGTAGGAACAAAGATACTTTCAGAATGGCTCTCTGAACTCGTTCAAGTTCCAACATTGTATTCGTTGCAGCGCCACCCCAGGATGTTATGCAGTAGGTTAGTAAGGACTGGGCAAGTGCCAGGTAAACCATTTTTTTAAGCTTTACGTCTGCCACATGTCTTAGTGTCTTGAAGACAAATATAAGTTTGCGTAACCTACTGCTGAGGGTATTAATATGCTTTTTGAAGCTTAAGGTGCTATCTAATATTACCCCTAGGTACTTTGCACTATCTGTTTTCTTAATGGTCGTGGTGCAGGTGCAGTTACTTAAATTATGATTTATACATGTATGGGCTATTATGGTATATAATGAGTTCATGTGTGTGGTTTGCGTATTGTTTTTTAGAAAGAAAGGCATGTAAATGGTTTTTTCCGCGTTCAAAGTGAGAACATTATTGCGCAGCCACTCCGTCACGACTCCGAAACCAGACTGAGCTTTCATATATACTTCAGGCCATGTATTACCACTAAAGAGAAGGGCAGTGTCGTCTGCGAAGGTAATTATCTTACCTTTAGGAAGAGTAAGCATACCCAGCTCGTTAATGTATATGAGGAAGAGTGTAGGGGCGATTACGCTGCCCTGAGGCACGCCGTAGGTGACAGTGCGTTCTTGACTAATGGCATCATCTATCCTAACGTACTGGGTACGCTCACTCAGGTAATCCTCAAAGAGTTTGAGCTGAACATCCCTGATTCCTATGGTTTCCATCTTACGAATCAGAGTCGGGACAGACACCGTGTCAAACGCTTTGGCAAGATCTAGGAAAATGCCTAAAACCTTCTGACCAGCATCCAGGTTTGTGATGACATAATTAGTCAGATCATGAACTGCATCGGCCGTGGATTTGCCAGCCCGAAAACCATATTGTGACGGTGAGAGGATGTTAAACTTTTCTAAGTAATCCACAAGCCTATTGTTCATGATTCGCTCAAGAATTTTAGATAGAGTAGGAAGTACTGCTATGGGTCTATAATTGTTGACACGGCTTCTATCCCCACTCTTAAAGATCGGGTGTATTATGGCTTTTTTGAAATATTTTGGAAATTGACCGGATGAGAGCGCAAGGTTGCAGATGTACGTGAGCGGTGGCACAATAATGTCTAAGTGTTTCTTTATGAGCCCGCTGGATATTCTGTCCCAGCCCGCGGCAGTGTCGCTATGTAGGGACATTATCAATTTGGCAACTTCTGTTTCATCAGTGGGTAAAAGAACCATTGATTGCGTGACCTCATGATTAACGGTATTACGCGCGTGATTACATGACCTATTAGGTATCTTTTCGGCTAGATTTTTGCCGACTTCTGCGAAGAATTTATTGACTAGGTTAACTGATGCCTGGGGAGTAGCATGCATGTTCAGCAGATCTGATGCGTTGTCTTTCTTTTTAGTTCTGTTTGAGATTGAGTTTATGGCTTCCCAAAGTTTTTTGGCATTATTACCAGCTTCACTGATTTCCTTCTTCTCATAGTCTTTTTTTGTTTTTTTTAATAGTTTGTTGCAGTAGTTTCTGTATCTAGTATAGGATGTTTTTCAAATTTCATTGTCGGGTGTCTTTTTAAATTGTTTGTGCAGATTATCTCTATGTCGGACGCATCGAAGAAGACCCGGAGTGAGCCATGGTTTAATAATTTTTTTCCGGTTAGGTATTTTAACGGTTTTGGAACTTGACTCAATTGCCTGTGTAATGAGATTGACCATTATCTCTGCTGCCTCATGAGGATTTTGTGTGCCATAAACTTGATCAAAATTAAGTTGTTTTAGCTCTGAGTGGAGCTGATCATGGTTAATGCGGGTGGCTGTTTTTTTAAGTGTTTTTAGTAAGTGTGTTTTTTAAGTATTTTTAGGGAGTTTTTTCACTAGGAAAAACAGTACCGTTTCATGATCGGTTAGTGCAGAGTGAGCCACAAAAGTGAAAGCTGGCAGAGTAGATTTTAACATCAGATGGTCAAGGCAAGCTTGGAGACGCGTAGGCAGTGTGTGGGCAGGCAGAAGACCGTGTGAAGCTAGTAAATTTAGGTAACTACGTGAGGCTGAGTCGAGACATTGATCGTGAATGTTTATGTTTATGTCACCGGTGATAATAATATTTTTATAGTTTTTGTGATTTGTCAGGAGCAAATTGAGTGAGTTAAGAAATTTATTAATGTCTTTATACCCCGGTGGACGATATATTGCTATGAGAATGGTATAGGCGTCGATTTTTATTAGTAGACTGTTGGCTTCCAAGATTGAAGGTTCTTCCACAGAAACTGATATGTTTTTATGAACATAGGCGACTACACCCTCATTTTGTGTGAAGTTGTTGGCGGTATTAAAACAATTGTAGTCTTGTAGGTCTGGAATGTAGTGTGTATTAGGAAGCCAACATTCGGTCAGCGTTATAATGTCCCACTCGATTTTTGTTCTGGCGAGTATGGTATGTAAACCTGTTATATTTTTCGTTATACTCCTAATGTTTTGGTTCAGAATTTTGAGTGAGAGATTAGGATTAAGGTTGGGTGGGATGCAGTTGTCTAAGTCACAAGTAGAAGAGTCCGACACGGAGACAGAGTCTATATTGTTTACGTTATTTTGTGTATTATCGAATTTTGTTTACTATTTATCAATATCTGCATTTTTTGTGTACTACTGTTTACGGAGAGGGTAGAAATATTCTGCCGGGTTTTGCCATTAGTATCAGTGCTGTAGTAGAGAATTAAGACGCAAGGAAATAATAATGATGAACCGTGACAGATAAAAGGTCGCGTAATGTGTATGTATGTACTTGTGTATTTCAATGAGTAATGGGACGGATGGGTTACAGAAATATGTGCAAAAGCGTAATTAATAAATGATAAGGGCTGTGTTTTATATAACAATGTGTGTGTAATTAACAGGTGTCGGTATTGTAATGTAATAGAGTAAATGTTAGTATGTGTTGTATATATTAGTTTAGAGTTATTCTGTACATAATAATATTTGAATATAAATGGCTTAAGATTAGTTGTACAAAGATGTGCGTTGTTTATTAATTGGTATGACTTAGCATTCTTGAATAACGTGGTATGCTGTGGTAAGAAGTGTCTTAGTCACTTCTGTTTTCGCAGTTTAACCAGGTCATCCTCGGATTTTATCAGCCTGCTGGGCATTCCTTCTTTTTCGCGAACGTATATTTTGCCGTTAGCAACCCAGCACTGCTCAAACACACTGCTTTTTATAAACTCCCTGGCCAGGTAATGAAGGCGTTTTGCTGTAGTAGTTAGAGCTTCGGATATATATAACGGCTTTTTGGGTACTTCAGCTTGCAAGTGAGTTGTGTTAAGACGGTTATCAGCGTTTTGTTTATTATAGTTTTTGGTTGACCGGATGAATTGTTCTTTGGTGGTTGGAGACGTAAATTCTACAATGACAGTACCTACTGTCTCTTTTTTGCCTCTCAGACGGAAAATGTTTTTGACTTCGGATAATGGAACTGGTTGATTTATGATTGTACCAAGTTTTTGGACTAATCCTGTTAGGGATTCCCTGGTCTCAGTATTTGTAGTTGGGACATTACATATTTCTATTGTAGCTGCTTTCATATTTTTCTCCAGATAGTCCACCTTGAGCTCTAGCAATTTTATAACTTTTTGGTTGTTGTTACATTCGTCCTGTAAATGGTTGATATCCGATATGACATCATCGTATTTATTAGAAAGAAATTGTATAGTGTCTCGAATTTTGTCATTCTGGATACATATTTCTGCGTTTTGCCTGCTAATCAAGTTGTTTTGAGCCCTGATGTCCTCGAGAGCCGAATGCAGCGAATCAATTTTAATATTTTGTTGAGCTTGCTTTGATACAAAGTCCGGCTAAACGGCTTCAAGCTCATAACCTTGAGGACAGCTCTCTGTGCTCGTTCCAGAGGCAGTAGGGTTGTCTTGGGGGCCCCACCCCACACTGTGATGCAGTAGTTTATTATACTTTGACACAGGGCATAATAAACAGTTTTAATGGTACGGGAGTCCGCGGAGTGCCTTAGTTTTAATTCTGGGAAGACTCCTTGATCCACACACAAATGCTAAGTACGTCGCTATAGTCTCAATTATGTAGGTACAGACTTTAATGGACATTCCCCAAAGATCTTCGGTCAATTTGATTTCAATTTGCTTAAAAGCTTTTATTACTGTTATGGGGTTAATATGCTTAAAGTTAAATTCAATCGGGCAGGATGAAACGTATACCCTTACTAAATCAAAGAGAGCTTATGAGAGTATCCTATGTCATAACCCAGGCCATGGTTTACTTGTGCCAAACAGCAAAATCCGTTTTGCCGTTAAGACGTGATAAAGTAACAGATAGACTGACAGACATAGCTACTTTCGAATTTTATAATATTAGTATGTATTGTATCACTTATTTTAAGTAAAATCTAAGTAAATGTACAACTAGATACATTATGTCCCGATAGTTGTGCGTCGTACAAATCGGTTACATCCACAAATTCAGCATACATTTCTTTTCCTTAAAAACCTTTCAACATCAATTGTTTTAATCTGGAAACAACACAACGTTATTCCGCCAAGAAATCTTCTAAACGGCCTATACATTACGGAATCAAATTAAGTGTACATTTCGCTACAGCTTGTCGGCCGCTTGGATAAGGACACGGTCCCTTGTGTATGGAACCTTGTACGGATTCCGTAGCGCTTCCTCTTAATATAAAACTGAATGTTCTCGACTAAACAGCTATGTTATGTATAATGGGGAAATAATTTAAATGATTACTTTTGATGTAGGTACACTTAGGCTCAAAGAATTGGATGAAAGAAAATATTTTATTCAGACTTTGTTATGTCTAGACTAAGTCACTTAAGCATTATGTAAACGTAGGTATTTTTGTGTATCAAATATTGCTTAATTAAATTCGTTTTTAGTTATTTAGTACTTTGACGCAAAGTCCCTTCAGTAAAATATCATAAGGACATCAAGTTACAAAAAAAATATCGAAGAATTTGAAATACCCATGTCTAAGAACTTGATTAAAGTCAACCACAAAACCGTTTAACTTGAAGTCTTTAATATGCAAAATGTCAAAATTGTATTTTAAGCTTTTTACACCAATTTTAGAATTTATACGATCCTGCTCAAAAAATCGGAATAAATCATTTTGAACGTACATATATGTATCGGGGCGACTCTTTATGCGATGAGATAAAACAGATACGTGATAATCGCACAGCATTTGGAAATAAAAATAAAAGTCAAAACGCGTATCGCACAAAATAATACAACACGAATCGGCGATAAAGATAATTTATTCATACTCTGTAATTATTTTTCCGAAATACACCCGTAGCTTTATGTTTACTGAGGGAACTAAAGGCTTTCGTGGAGGCTCATAATAACGCAAACGACTAACTCTCGAGGGGCGTCGAGTAATTTAGTCGTCGCCTCTCGGATCATATTATCCGTATTCCTAATACAAATGATTCGCAGTTCCGTCGGAACGTGCCAAAATGGGTAAATTAAAACGAAGTATACTTCGCGTTGAAAATTTGGTGCGTGTATAAAAAACTGCATCGTAGTATGCTCTGGCGCGTATCCAGTCTGGCGGCTTGTCAACGAGCCCACACGATAGATTTTTATCAACTTCTTGTTAAAGTGGAGAAATAAAAGGGTCGTATTTGCCGCAGGGGAGACAGGCCAAATTTGGCCTAATTTAGCGTGCGCGGGTAAATGTGCACGTCATGAAGGGAACAAACGAGTTAACGTATAACATTTACGCGAATGTAATGCGTTGCTAATGTCACCCACGACAGGTGTTTGTAACTTTTGACAGCTTTTACAAAGAAGTTATTTTAGTACGGAGGTTCGACACGCGTGTCGTTTAAGTTTTGGAACAAAAATGAAAGCTGAATATATTTCTATGAGCAGGGAGTAGTAGTCAAGATCCCCAGACATTCGTTTAGCGGCTAACAAAGTTTTTAAGTCGTTGGAATAGAGCTCTAACTTTGCGATTATACGGCTTAAATTATCTCAAAGTTGTTGTAAAGTAAATGTTTATTTTTGTTGAAGGGCAATGTTTTCTCTTTATATTTTTTAATTTTCTACACATTTATTTGTGATAAATGACATCTCAACCTCTATGAACACTTTAGCTGTCTGCAGCTGGTAATGATCCTGCCAGATGGGAAAATCCTGGGCATTTTTGATATGGTCAGCTATTTAAAACAGATCAATGGACTTTATTCAGTATCAAACAGTGTTACTTAGAATGTAGTGCAAACACATAATTCCTAAAATTGTGCAAACGCATAATGTTAAAATTGAATGCATATACGGACCAACCACTAAATATGAAGTGCTCAAGTGCAAAAGCCCTTGCCTATTCGTCTGTAAAAATATTATTCAAATGAATTACGAATACAGCGATTTTTTCGCAAATTTCGGTCGCCACACCTACCGCTCAAAATATAGAAATGAGAGGAAAATCCCTAATTTGTGTCGGTCCCGACCACGAGCTTTTCCGTGACATTCAACAGTCACGCCGCAAAAGAAATGGAACAATCATTATGGGGTATTTAAATTCATTTTTGCTTCGCTAGACGGGTAATTGGCCCTGTGGCAAATTTTCGCTATTGGGTTCTGTGTTAGGGTTAGCGAAGACAGAGCAGCAAAGTTTTATGCTCGAGTACCGTTTTATGTGCTAACACATCCCATCAAATCATCTCATCAAAATCATCAATCATGTATGTATATAACACGCTATTTTGAACTTTATTTCAGTTGTGATTTAGTTCATAATCAATTTACCAAATAAAAACTGCTCGAGTGTCTACTAATGGAACAAATGTTTGTAGGTAGATGAGTTCCTATAGTCTATTAGTGTTTATAGGTTTGGATTTTTGTGAGATTTCTGTCTATAAACATAGACCCCACATTAAAGAGAAATCCTTGACATTATTATACTTCAATTATTGTGAATTTGGGCCACTGAATAAGGTAACATAACCTATGAAGTTGTCCTCACCGGACATGATTGTTTCGGGAGGTTCCTGTTTCGTATCAAGCAGGAGGAAACGCGCGGGTGTCATCACTGCGTGGATCGCCCGGAGGACACGGTGGAGCATATAACGGTGGAGGTCTGCCCGGCTTGGGCAGAGCATCGCCGTGTCCTCGTGGAGGCGATCGGTGGCGGGGATCTCTCGCATCCGAGACACGCGTTTTTTTCAACTAAAGTTTGTATTTAAAATAACATAAAATATTGTTGAATATTGTACGGGGGAATGAAACCCTTCGTGTGCAAACCCGACTAGCACTTGGCTGCTTTTTACAAAACTTCCGTGAATGCTACGTTTTTAGTTTTGGTTTTGTAGTCGCAATAATATACAGAGAGTCAGAACTGGTGAAGCGGGAGCAAGCGACGTACAGCTGCCCATGTAAGAAGCAGCTAGTCCTGCGGTCGGCACCTGCAATTTGCAGTGTCTGCCCCTGTGACTTGTTGATAATCATTGCAAAGCATACGCTCACAGGGAACTGCACGTGCTTGAACCGTAAGGGGTAATTGTGGGGAATTAGTGGTATACGCGGTATAAACTATATCAATAATTTTCCGTGTGAGAAGTAGCTCGTCCTGAGGTCGACACCCGGAACCTCCAGTAGCAATTTCCCATTGCTTGCAAAGTTTTTCGATTTTAGTGAATTAATTAATGAACGCCTGTGTTCTTGCATATATTACCTAATGGTACAACATTGATACTCTGACTGATGCATTCTTACAAATTATTCGACGAACGGCTATTACTAAAATAATATGACAGTAGATTGTACTTATACAATCTACTGTCATATTATTGAATTTCTCATTAACCGTTACCTAACCATAGATATTTATTTTATTATAACCATAGGTTACAACGTGTCAACGATAACAAAGTAACAAAATGAAAGAATCGCGGAGTACGGTGAACTAGCACACACGTTAGGTAGCAGAGGCAGTTATGTCTCGACTAAAAAAATTACGGATCGGCGGCAGTGCGTGATTTGTTCAAACCGATTTAAGGTATGCAAGGAAGAGATAGAAGATAGATTTTACTGCGCAAGAGTGAGAAAACAAATTTTACCTCTTTCTCAACTAACAGTTACACAATAAAAAAAAAATCATTAGAATTTGGAATGTAGTCTTATGTGACTTGATTCACAATTCTAGGGAATTCACAAAGTTGTTAAAAGATTTTTATGGCATGTATTTACGCCTTATATTTTTTTTTATTTGTATTTGAATGTAAAATTTGGGTCTTTTTTTAGTAAAACAATAAAAAGTCTATAAATAAAATCCACAGGACATGAGGGGTCTTAAGGGGTCTGAAAGGCTAGCAGATGACCTCTTCAGTCGACCATTTCAATTTGGCACACGATGCACCACACAGCCTGTATAATCTAACCGTAAAAAATACAAAACTTATGAAAAAGACTAACCTAAATGTACAGGTGATAACAAAAGTGTTATGTTTTTATTTACAGCTCAGCCTTGTTTTCCGTGTCGGAACGAATGCGTACTTCAAGTGACTACTTTAACACTAATTGCTGGCACTTTTTATAACAATATTATTATGGTGTTAAGTGAGATTACAGTGCCACGCAGCATATTTATTAGGTTTCAATGATTATTTTTATCGAATCTGTGGGTATTTTCATTAGAATGATATGGATAGAATCTCATAGTTATAATAGTATTGGAAAGCTGACTTATTTTCGTTTTTTTAAATTTATCATAATAACTGGGTAAAGAATTTTTATTATAAGCGAACTTCACCCTACAAGTTTCACGCTTTTTAATTCCCACATTATCATGCTCCACTTTTTTCTCCGTAAGATTGTTTTAAGATAAGCAGAACTCCAAGCGAATTCACAACTAGTTTGTCAGCAAATGTTGAGCTTAAAGACCTCAGTGGGCCACGAGAGAAGGCAGTTTGTTAATCTATCGCCACACAGTCACCTACTGACCTACTTGCACCAGACTCTCACTTGCGCCGGATGATAAGCTGTTCTATTTTTCATTCCTAGATTAGCACGCTAATATTAAACGTTTGTTGAGCTCGTAGAGCTTTGACTACCAAAAGAGAATTTTGAGGAGCATTTGCAAAACGCGTAATTTGTTTGCAATTATAACTGTATGCAAACATAATGTCAGCTTTGTGGAAGAGGATGACTGGAATGGTAGCAATGTGGACAAAAATAATGGCAACCAAAATAATTAAATAGGTCACTGAATATTGCGTTTTCTACGTCTAACTAACACTAACAGACCGCATCCATTTTTAAGGATGAGCATTTTAACGCTACTGTATTTCCTAACTGAGAATTACAAATGAATAATTAAAATGACAGTTGCGTGGTTATTCGCTGGCATGCTTCGCAAGAATAGCATCGCGGGCGTGCCAGTTGTACGATTATGAGTTTTGCTACAACCACTATAAATACCACAGTCCAGTATTCGCCAAATGCGTCGAATAATATCCGAGGTTTTTATGCACGTTCCATTTTAAATTGGAATAAGCGAGATGAAAAGGAGAAAAAACATCGCGAAAGCAAATTACAGGAAGCGAAAGAAACTAAAATGCGGGACGGCTCGCTCGGGCTTGAACTATAAAATATTTGCATCCAAACGAGGCCAGAGCAACAATAAGATGGAAATGCAAAATCCTGGTACGATGCGATGCATATTGTCCGCTCACGGCTAATGGCCAACCGTATATTTTACTTGAAACTGAGACTTGGCTTAAAATTAGCTGTATTATGTTATGTCATTTAAATTATGCTCATTACACATAAAATGATATACGACGAATATTCTACTACGTTAGTACTAGTAAAGTTCCTGTAAGCTGAGACTTCTAGACTTTTTGGACGTGGTCCATTTTGGCCGGGTTTGTGTTCTGATACGGCAAACTAATTTTTTATTGCTCACAAAATAAGTTACTCTTTGAATTAAGTTTTGTTCTTCATGAATAAGTAACGAGGTTAGTTTACGACGTTAAAGTTACTACACAGTTTTGTTGTTTAAAAAAAAATGCATTAGTGCTGCGTTCTAGACAGTATTATCCAAGTTTAGCGATACATATGTATGTTCAAGCCGAGACTAAATTAACACATAAGCACAAATTAATATATACATATCAGGTACCTACATTTGCATGAGATAGCTCCAAATCTAATCTAGTGGGGTAAGCCGATACCGTTACAAATACATTTAGTAAAACAAATTATCCCAGCTCTTATCTCCCTCTTCAATAAAGGCGTAAATTGGTAACCCACTCCTACTCATTATGTAAATACTTAGTACTTTATAAAAAACAAACAATTTGAAATGTCGGAGTATCATCGTAAAATCGTGTACTTACGCATTTTTGAACGTGACGTCGCGTGATACGTAACACCGTGAATTAGTGTGTGGATCTACATTGCCTGATGCGAACTACACATCACACTGAATTCAAGCAAAATCCTGCAACGGTTAAGCTGAGTTTTCCGCGCGATCAGCATATATATAACTTCCCGACGTCAATCGTCGGGCAGTTGCCCACCAGACATGACACCCGTCTGGTCGGAGGATCCTCCTTTTTCAATAGAGGATGAGTGAACTTTATTCCTTGTTCCTCATACCTCTATAAGTGTGTTCGACAAACACACACATAGCTGCTTTTTATACAACTCGTTATTTATTTATGGAGGATCTCCAGCTAAGTTGTTGTACGAATGAGAGATAAAAGCAATAATGGCATTGTTTGCATGTAATCATAACGTAAATTGGTCCACACGATTTATAATACTGTTCTTTATCAATGTTCGGTTTCCTAATGGCTTTTCATGTTGAGCAAGGCACCTAATTCATAATGCCTCCTACCGGAGGCTCTACGCGGAGGTCGTGCGGTCCATGGCCTTTTACGGGGCACCAGTGTGGGTGCGTTTCTAGAGGCAGCGGCCAGTCCGCCGGTTGAACGTGTCCCAAAGGGTCATGGCCATCCGGCTGGTCCGGGAATACCCACGGTCTCCAGTGAGGTGGCGAGCCTCCTTGCCGTATTCCCGCCGTGGGATCTGGAGGCAAAAGTCCTCGCACACATATGGGAGTGGCGCGAGGAGGCGAAACACCGGGGCGTAACTGCACTGCCGCGAGAAATCGCGGCACAGCGGACAGAGCTTCGGCGGAATCTCATGGCGACATGGAGAGTGCGATTGGCGCAAACCAGTTCTGGGCATGCCACAATCGCGGCGATAAGTCCCCTCTTTGAGGAGTGGCTAGAAAGGCGCCACGGCGTCCTCACCGTCCGCCTTACGCAGGTCTTCATCTGACACGGTTGCTGCGGGAGGTTCCTGTTCTGGATAAGGCGAGAGAAAACGCCCGGGTGTCACCATTGTGTAGATCGCCCGGAGGACACGGTGGAGCATACGGTGGAGGTCTGCCTAGCTTAGGCGGGGCACCGCCGTGTCCTCGTAAAGGCGATCGGCAGCGGTGATCTCTTGCATCCGGCCCTGGATCAGGCCCATGGTACGGAGCGAGAGGGCATGGGAAACCACCACCTTCTTTTGCGAAGCAGTAATGCTGGCGAAGTTGGAGGCGGAATGCGTGAGGGAGAGGCAAACTTCGCGCCCTCACGCCCCTTGTCTTTTCGTCACAGGAGACGCCCTGGGTGTCGGGAATCCGGGCTTGCGGACGGTGAGCAATGAGTTAACTCACCGTCCGACAAGAACCAGGCCCGGGTCGACGGAGCGTTGTGTTCCACGCGTGCCTCAAAAAGATGTCAGCACAACTGACGGAGTCTGCCAGGGTCGCGGGTCTGAAAGGGTCACCGTGGCCCCTGGCAATACACAGGTAACTGAAGAAACACGGGAGGGCTTAGCTCCCAACCAAAAAAAAAGGGCGCCTGATTCATGTGTTAATTTAAATCCACTCATTACGATCCAAAAATTCGCAATAGATATTCAAGTTTGTGACGTCCGCGCTTATCAGTGCGAATATGGCTTAACGTCCTCTCGAAAGGATTTCACGCCGCTTAAGCATCTTGTAAAGTATTTGAATGGAAGACAGAAGATACAGCCGAATTTAATACAGGGAAGTTCCCTAGAGATGCAGGGTTCTCTCGGCACAGACTGATATTCTAAAACTTTTCTTCGACGTAATCTACATAAAAAATGAGCCGAGGGTTAGCGGTGACCCACTGGTAAATGAGAGCCTTTTGAACTGTTAATTTTGTTTGCATACAAAATGAAATCTGACATGAAAGTTATTTACGCCTTGATCTTATCGTGGTACTATGTTTTGATGATATATATTTATGGGTTTATTTTGCTTTGTTATTTATTTCATCATCTGTTTCTGTGGAACTATATTTGGTTTTCCTTGAATAGAGGGGTTTAGAGAGGACTTGAAGAAGTCATTTATTTATCTCTTGGGCAATGTAAATGTCGACAGATATTTTGGACAGTTTTTTTTTTTGCCTAGGTATTTTATTCTATTTATGTTTAGCAAAGCCTTTGCCATTCGTTTTTTTACCGAGGCTGGCTGCTGTTACCATTGTTATAAATGACTAAAAATATTACGTAAGAAAAACAAAATTCGCTTATTTGCCACAATATACAGACCACATGGAAATAAAACTCCCGCGGTTAATTTTACAAGCCATCATTCTGGAAACTGCAATTGTAATCGTCTAAGTATATCTATACATACTAATCATAATCATTTATTTGTCATAATATGGTACATTATTTAATTATGTTTTTTAAACATATACATGTTTATTATTAGTCAATGGTATAATCACACTCTGACAAATGTGGCGTGCAAATATTTGGTACTTACTTACATCTAGTACAGGAAAGAGATTAGTATTAATATGAGGTTAGGTTAGGTTTGTCGGGGATGGCGGAAGTCGCATTAGATCCCGTGATCCCCAGTGGAAGTGTGAGACGGAACACCGGGGTGGTTTTAGTCAGTAAGTCTGACAGACCCCTCCGCCCTCCCCAGGGCGGAGGACATCCATGATGATTTCCCCCGTAATCTAAAAATAAAAAGTAAGATAGGTTAGTATTAAAATTATTGATTCCATAATTACGAGTTAAATTTACAATGTCCGTTAATAAACACACGTGTGTGATATCATAAACACACAGTTTATATAGGACATCAAAGTATCATTTAATATCAGAGTATCAAAGAGTAAGATTTCAAAGTATAAAGATCATAATTTAATTAGGTTGTCAAATTATCATTCTACTAGTCGTTTAAATTATAATAACATTTATTACATAGCAAGTCTTTGTAACTACACAGACAGACACGAAAAGTGACTATGTTTTGTAATTTAAATGTATTTAAAAGAAACAGACTTGCTTAAATCTTCTAAGCTACACAATGGATTTTGATGATAACCCACCATCGTTTAGAGCATTTATTCCGGACGGTATGGTTTACAATTAATATTTAACTTTTATTAGGTATAGCACAGAAATCTCGATGATTTGACATGCCGTCTTTGCATCCATGCGAAGCAGGCGGTTGGTAGGTTTATATAATGAAGAAAACACTATGTACATATTTACATAGCACATGAACCTTGACTCTTATATTCAACTCCTACAAATTACACGGGACTCTCAGTCTTAAATTAGCATAAAAATAACGAGTTTGTTATTAAAAAGCATATTAGGTTTGAATTTATTCATGAGTCATATTTTTAGAGAGACTTCATTTATGCTTTCTGGAATATAAAAGGTAGCTCGACGACATATTATATTCAGATTAATAGTGGTCCGTTAGATTTTTTGGTTTTTGCTTTACGTGCAGAGAAACTTATGAAACGGTAGGTTAACTTTTTTTTTTTTACACTATCCAAGTATTGCAAAAGTACTTTCATATTTTAATATGAGTATCGTATAAAGTTAAGAACTAATTAAAAGTGCCTTATGCTGTGTACCTAAGTCTCTCCCAACTTTCATCACAATCGATTCCATATTTGCCTTTAGTTTAGACACAAATTTGCAAAACGGCGATATTGACTATTTTACAGCTCAGACACAGTGTTGGAGATACAATGAACATTCTTCAGCCATCACTTGTATGTTTATACTTACACCGCTTTTCCATTTCCCTGAAACATTAACACCGTTTTCCTGCACAAAAGTTATGTGCCAACAGGCGTATGTGCACTTAATAGGTATGAGCAAGACAAGTTCAGAATAAGGCTTAAGTTAAGGTCGCTAAAGTGGCGGTTACCCGGTTGTTGTTAACAAAGTAATTCCGACTAACCGTATATGTCCGAAGTGAAATTATGAGCAAGTTAGCTAGCGGCTAACGTGTCCAAGCGACAGGTAATTGGGCTATAAAGTTAGCTCAGATGTTTCAATAGAATCACAGGTATTTTTTATCATATAGGTATATCCAAACTTAAAAATATTTATTTCTTAATATGGCTGAAATGATGTTTTTTTTAATAATTTTGCTGAATTTTGATTTTAATTACGAAATAGCGAAAACATGCTTCAAATCCAATAAATGTTAACAATAATCCAAAAGCATAAATAAATAAATATTAAGTGTGCCATTATGAAAACATTATATAAACAGGAACGAAAATTCTAGTCTCACGAAAAACTTAAACGAACAAAAACAAATATTGCAGCGGCAAATTGCCAACATTACAAAACTCACAATTTCCAAAACAAAAACAACTACCAATGTAAACCTACCCTTACCAATTTACAAAGCAAAGAAAACTTTCTACTTGAACTTAACTACACATTAAGGCTGAGTAGCAAGCGAGGTAATTTCTTAGTAAATAACAAATGCACGGTTTCGAGTGTAGTTGTAATCCTATGAAAGTCGGACTATGAGAGTGAGGGAAAAGAGAGTGCACCTGTGTCTGCGCACACACTTGTGCACTATAATTATCTTCCGCGCCGAAGGCTAGTCTCCGTTGAGATTAGCTGCCATGGCCGAAATACAGTCTGAAGGTCTATTTTTTTTTTCCGTTTCTCGTTCACTCTAATGTGTAGTGAATCTTTTAGTATGCCTGATAAGCGTGGATTTTGTACCTAATTAATTGCTGTTAAGGGAAATGCTGTTTTAAAATGAGTGTTTTGTTGCAATGGGAGATAATTTAATTTATATTTATGTTTGTTTGTTGGTTATCTATTATGATTATGAAACACGATGAGGATGTAGGTAGGGATGATATATATATAAGTATATCTTATACATACCACATAGAATAATAATAGTTTAGGAAACTTATATAATATCAGGGGTTATTAAAATACGAGTGTTCTCCAACCTAGTTATGTGCAGTTTTATACATTACTTTATCTAATAAGCGGGGTTTACATTATGAAGCTAGTGTCGTGAAACAGTAGCTTGATTGTTCTGTTTTGGGCTATAGCTAACTGACACCCGGTTTTTTTAAAAGCTAACACGCTGTCTTATAGAGAAATAATAACAATTATTTCAGTCAACTAATCTGAGCAGTTAATATGCTTAAACTCATGCAATTTGACCAAAAACACAGCAAATAATATCCTGAATAATATGGCGCCCAAATTCAATACTTCACCGCGGGGGTAACGCCACTCAACAGCAACGTTAATGTATTATCTATGACATTAACCGATCAGCTGTTGCGATGACGCGCCGCCATTTTACGCCACAGATAATATAGTTATAGCGGTTGAACCAGTCTAACTCGGCGTTTGCACTGGCGAAACATTCACAACAAAACATGTTGAAATCTTTAGTTTCTGTCAAAGTTCCATACAATATTTGACAGAAACTAGAGATTTCAACATGTTTTCTTGTGATGTTTCGCCAGTTCAAACGCACAGTAATAAGCACATTTTACACAAATATTGGACATGGTACAAAACTTTACGATATGAGACTAAATAAAATAACATCATAATTTTATTAGTATTGCACATGGATGAGGTACTATTTTTGATTTCTTATAGATTAGGTATGGTTAAATTACCTGATTGCCCAGTGAAGAAAACAGCAACAATAACAAAAAATAGTGACAAATTATATTTTCTCCCCTTTTACCACAGTATATTTTTATCATTTACGATAAGTATAGTAGTAGGTTTAAAAGCAAACAGCCTTTTTATACTTTCACTCAAGTACTTCATAACCCAATTTAACTTGCACATTGCATATGACATATGAATGAAAGCTTGACTTGGAAAATTGGCTTCAACTTTGAAGTTATTAAAAACTTTGCAGCAAAAATAAAAATAAGTTTATAAAACACGCAGACTTATTTTGATTATTATTTGTATGCTTGCTTTGCACTGTAAACTAACTAATAAAAAAAATTAAGAAGACATTGAATCAATACAACACTCAATATTCCAATGCAGACAGTACGTTTATGTAGCTTCAAGACATGTATAACTAATTTATTTTTATTTTGGGTTTTGCAGCTGGTGTTGCAAATGACGTACAGAGCACGATAATAGCCCTGTTTCCTATACGAAAGAAAGTACCTACCCAATAAATAAAAAGAAACCAATTCCTCCATTTTACGACTCCACTCGTCGACGACACGCTAAAAGCCGAAACCCAACAACCACAGACTTAATACAATTAGTCAGAACAAGAAGGTTCGGTCACTAACATTAGGGGCGACCACTCTCGAAGGGAAAAACGGTCGGGTACGAATCATGGCCGAAGGAGGTCGCATTCAATTCAAAACATAGGCCGAAATGGCGAATGCCGAAACTATTTCTTGGGGCCCGTTACGAGGAAACCATCCGGTTTGCGGGTGCGAATGCTACCTAATCTTAACTATTTGTGTGTAAAGTTGAAAGGCTTAATGCTTTTGGTATTCTTTTGGGATGAAGAGTTCATGAATAAAATAAAAGTAGCAACTGTTTTTATGTAACACAAAAATATTTGAACAAGTTTGTGTAGCTAGTTTAACATTACGCCTACAAGCCTTAAGCGACTTTTTCAGGTTGTAATGTCTAAATTCAGTTTCAATTATTCCACAGCAGCGTTATTTTGGTAAGTACCTTGTTAATAGGATAAGCCGTAAGTTAGATTGGAATAGCCTTATTCTGTTTCCTTGCCCTAAATGAGGCCATTTTGTTTACCGATCGTTACTTAAATATGAATAGCATAAAACTGCAAATATTCTGAAGGCAATTTTATCCTATTTCTTCTTGAAAACTACGCTTGTAATTGAAAGGGAAAAGAAAGAAAATGAAATCGTCGAGGTATAAAAGCGTTCCAAACGAACGGAAAGATGACTGCAACTACAACTCTAACAGACTACTATTTCCATACCAATCTATTCTGATAAAAAGTTTTTCGTTGCTAGTTATAATATCTATATTTCGTCCGCCGCTGGGCAATAAAAAAGTTTTATTTACATATACACTGTAGTTTCGCAAAATTCGATTCAAACACACAAACGGAGCCGCGAGCTGTAACTAATCCTATAGTTTTATAGGAGGTATACGTACTCCCTGAGGTATTGGTCGAGTTTCTATATATGGACGCAAGACTAAGACATTATTATTATGTACGTACAAAGAGGTAAAAGCTATGTTTTACAGAAATATAATTATGGTATTGTATGGCTGCCATTGGTTGGCTTGCAGAAAACCTGCTCGAAAATTTATCTCAGGTACCTACTTATGATCTTTCCTTAGAGGTGTACCTCTAAGGAAACGATATAAATTTGAATATTTTATAGAAATGAGAACTTGTTGATTTCAAAACCATACTATATATAGATACAAAATGTTTCTTACCGGCTAACATGCGTAGACAACTATCACATAGGTACGGTTCGCCTCCAATTCAAAATATGTAAGTCTTGACAAATAAACTTTTTTACTATCTGTGGAAATTTTTATTTTTGTATTATATGATATTGATTTTACATTCTGTGATCAATCCCTCGCACACTGACTTATTAATTGTAAAATTTTAGGAAAATCGTCTACTTTTACAATGTTTGTAAATATGTGAGCAACATGTAGGTATCTATCACATAATTAGTTTATCTGTTGTTGCTTCATTTTTAATTCTTAATTCTTTTTACCTATTGTGGTATAATAATTTTATTCTAGGTGCATCGTCCTCACATATAATTATAAAACTAATGTACTTATACAAAATATTGTAAAAATAATTAAAAGAGTAACGGTGGAGTTTCTTGCCCATTCTTCTCCATGCGAAAAGTACCTGTTGGAAGGGGCGACTAGAATCAATTCAATTTTTTTGTAAATTTTTGACGTTCGAAAGTGCCTTACAAGGGCCTATTTGAAATAAATTTGACTTTGACTTGGGATGATTTTTTTTGTTGAAATAGCTTTTTTTTAAATTTTGCTTTTTTTAATAAGTAAACCAGCGGCGTTGCCGTGCATTCGTCGCCAACAGCTTTGTCTTAGTGGACAGTTCAATGTCCCCAACCGATTTAGGTACCGACGCTCTAGCCATTGGTCATTAATAGATACTTTATCTCCAATAGATCCTATCGATTGGCTCCAGTAGACCGCGAACGGCGGCTATTGTGTCCTTCAGACGGCTACTGTAATGAGGTCGAAAGACAGTGATATTATTTTATTCCATTCTGATTTTACTTTAATGATAGGAGATCAAAGCCTACTTAGTTACGTAATAGTTTTATGAAAATATTTTTTTTTATACATTTTTCTTTTGTGAATTCGATTGTAATTATGTAAGATATGCATGATGAGAAATGCAAGTTCAAAGCTTTTTCTGCGGAATGAATTGATCACTCAGCATTAAATCTATCCTTTTAAGAAAAAAATACTAATTAAGGGTGCTCACGTTTAGTTATTAGGTACATAAAACAACAGAGTCTGATTCCTATACCTGATTCTGATACCATCGACACAAAATGACGCATTCCTGTCTGCAAACATCTATTAAACCAATCAAAGGCTCTGGATCTGGCTTGCACACAAAATCCAAAATCAAAAAATATAAAAACATAAAATATAGGTTATTGAACTTCAAAACGCGTTTAAAATAGTTAGTAGGTCGTTACATCCCGACACGTTCCATCAGATATAAATATAAATATTAGGTAAATAATTATTCCACTTAAATCACAAAACCTACAAGAAGATAACACTTAAATGATGAAAACGAGATAAGTGGAGAAATAATTATTTCCTACGTGAAGTGATCCAGTAATAGGTGTTCAACCGCCGAACGCGTATGAAATCATAACAATGCCGCAACTCCAATGTTCTCGAGTGGCCAACCATTTCGATTGCTCCATTCACTAAAATTAGATTTCACAGTTTGAAGGTACTAGAGGTAGTGTTTCCTCTCCAAACAAAGGGGTGTTGCGGACGATGCTATTAAATAAACATTGCTTTTGTGTCTGTAGTAGCAATATTAAAAGCTAGATGACGTTTTGTGTTGCTTATGCTTATGCAAACTTTGCTTAGAAATCTATATTCCGCGAAAACGTCTGTAGATACAAGTTTCGTTTAATGCTTCAAACATTTGAAACAGTTTGAATCAGGTCTTTTTCTGTGTTATGCTTGAAACTTGTTTCATATCACTTCCTATTCGGAATTTCACTGAAACAGAGATATGCATAATTTTTTGTCTTTAGGATTTGATCAAACTTCTAAGAATATTATCTACATCTAGATAGTAGGTAACCCTATCACAGGTTATAAAAGTATCGTTTTATAAAGATATTGGTATCCTATATTGTTCTATAGTAATATTATACCTATGTACCTATTTATTGTACAGATGAAAGCTTTTAGCCCGCGTGCAGCGGCACAGCAAACAAAATTGGAATAAACTAAAACATCTCCTGATTTCCAAAAACGATACAGATTTTGAGGTAGAACTTACGTGGATACCTTGTAAGCTATGTACCTATTATAAATACTATATTTACTTCTAAAATCTACACAAAAGTTCTCTTACATTAAGGTTTTAAAACCAATAAAGTTATCAGTCATTTGTAAGTCGTACTGCAAACTAAATCAAGTATTATCATAATTCCTACAAGTCCATTTAATCTTACATTTTACTAATTGAAAAACCCATTTTCTGGAAACATTTACTTTCTTAAACTCTTAATCGAGGAAGAGTCTCAACAATTTCATAAAGTAATTTTGATAAAGCTAAAAAATGTTGAATGAAAACGCTTCAACGCGAGAAAGTCCGAGTCAACGAGATAGTCCGGTTTATTCCAGTTGTTTCACTAACTTTTAATTCATGAAAATAGGACTCAAATAAGTTAATGTAATTGCAGTGCAAAACAAAAGCTTTTTAGGGATTATTAAATAAGTTTGCCCTTTTAGAATAGTTAGGTTTTTCAAAGGTAAATGAGCATAGGTGGGAAATTAAGTTGAAAACAGTTTTGTTTTAGCAACTAGTTAACGAACATAATCAATGCTGTATTTTGCGCATGTGGTCCTGAATTCGACTCCCAGTTCCGGCAAGGTGTTTTTGGGTTTTTTCATCAAAAATTTCGCAGTAGAAGCTCGGAGTCTTCTTGATTTATGCCCGGTTGATGACAATAGGCTCGCCCCCTTTTACGTAGGATTTAAACATAACTGCGACCTTATTGGTGATGTTCTTCAGAAAGGTCCGGTGCGTAGTACAGATGTATGAACGTAGACGAAACAAAATGAGTATGTAAGATCGTAGCAAGTGGTGTTCTTTAGTTTCTCCCTACCCCCATGGGAAGAAGGCGTGAGGATGTGGCGGCATCTACATCGTCACATGCGAACTACGCATCACACAAAATCCTGACGTCACACAAATCCTGCATCGCGCAATTAGAGTTTACCGCGCGAACGACTATGCGACATCAACCATTGGGGAGTTGCCCGCCAGACACAACACCCGTCTGGTAGGAGGATCCTCCCTTTTCTATAGTATATGAGTGAACTTTACACCCTGTTCCTCATGCCTCTAAAAATTCATGTATGTGTGTAGATTATACCTCGGCCTAACCCTTCGAAGAAAACAGTCGTGATGTTCTGCTATGTCATTATTATCCAAGTAGGTAAATTTTTAGAAGTTATGCAAGACAAAGATTTCTCAAGTCATTTTTTAGGTCAACAAAGAATCGCTTATACCCTTCATATTGCAAAAGTTACTTTTTATTAGGTCCGTTCCTTCCATTGGGCCATCGACTCGTAGTTGCCAACCTTTATTGTAGTTGTTAGAGTAAAAAAAGTGAATCATACAATTTTTATTATTATTTGGCTGCTTATCCTAAGCTTCTTCAATTGTACAAAACCTACGCAATGTCTCTTTACAATTCCAACAAAAAGCCTTTACTCTATACATTTTACCATATATATTAGGTATAGCAAGCTTACGCAACGTAAGCCGTATTACCAGATTGACTTGTACAGACTCCGTTTCAAACATTGTAAAAGAAGATCGGTTTTCAACTTAGTGTAAATAGTCCTTGAATAACGTATGAACCAAAGCCAGCGCGTTGTTACATAGAATTTACAATTTACCAGACAGGGCTGCCGGGAATTATATAAGGTTACATATGGTTACGTGAAGTATCGTTTTAAATATTTCAATAATTGTTAATCTGTTCTCTGAGAATTTGGGTACCTACTAGTGAGTTTTACTGTTGTATTAAGGTAAGCTATTTGATGTTGTTAATAGGGATGATTCCTTGGTCAAAAAAAAGAAATTCTATTTAGTCCGTCAGTCAGATATACAAAAAAATATTAGACTCGTATTTTTTGCTATTACTTAGATAAAACGCATTAAAGTTGGGGAGTGGGGGTCGCTACGTCACAAGTTTCACAAGTAAGTATAATTATAATCTACATACTCGTGACGTCATGGCACATTTTAACTCAATGTATGGCCGCAATCTTTTGATAACGTAAAAAAAGAAAAAATACGTGTCCGTTATTTTTTTATACTCTACATGAGGGACAAAAAAATTTTTTTTTGTCATCATCCCTATTACCCGCTGCTTACATTTTAAGTTATAATTTCGATCCCCGTTGCACGTGGCAGAGCTTCACATTGCTGCCATGCTCGGAATGTAATTTAATACACCCCTATAAAAAAAATATGGGGACACCAGTACTGACGTGGCATAACTGCTGCGACAGCATTGCCGCGTGCATCGAGAATCGGAATCTTTATGCTTAATGGTTTTGACTAATGTTATTTGTTAATTTTACCTGCATTATGCTTGTGTCTTTACTGTCATTTTAATTAATCTGTATAATAATTTAATTTGATTGAATTTGTTTGTATGTCATTGTTGATAAAACATAGCGCACTATGTATTATAGCTTAAGACCGTTTTATGTTACCTATGTTTAACAAACGATTAAATGATTTATGATTTACTACTACAAGGTGGGGATGAAAATAAGATAAAAAAATTATATTCGTGTATTATTATAATATTTGTGTAATAAAAACAGAACTTAAAAAAAAGAAAATAATATAAGTATTATCGAACACATTTTTTATCGTTTTTTTTTTAAATTTCTCTTTTTATTGTTCTAGTATGAAAAGTTTACTTCAAATGTGTGGTATTTATCGATGGATCAATTTCAATCTAGGGTACTGGAAAGAAAAAAAATGGCTTCTACTAATGGCCATGGGCTTCTACTCGTTTCACCTATATTACCCAATTTTATTCGAGACGGAAAAAAAAATCATCCGGTATATAATATTCTAATATAACATAGTTATATAATATAATATAATTAATAATCCTAAATAATTTTATAAATGCGAAAGTAAGTTTGTTTTTTTTTTTTGCGCTTTCCCGCTAACACGGCTACACGCATTTGGATGAAATTTGTTACATGGGTAGACCATGACCTGGATTGGGACATAAAATACTTTTTATCCCGATATTCCCACGGGTTCGTGACTTATGCGAGTGAAACCACGGGGCGCAGCTAGTATAATATTATAAATGCGAAAGTGAGTTTGTTTGTTTGTTACGCTTTCACGCCAAAACGGCTGAACGAATTTTAATGAAACTTCGCACATGGGTAGACCATGACCTGGGTTAGGACATAGGATACTTTTGATCGCAGTAGTACGCTCCCGTGGGATAATTTTCGACCTCCACACGAGCGAAGCCAAGGGCAAAAGCTAGTATTATATAATTACCTACTATACATTTTCAAAAAGCGAGCGACCAAGCGATTTTCTGAGTAAAGATTGTTCGAATACTAAAAAAATTCATCGACGACCGTCAAAGAATTTAAATCCAGAAATAAAATCCAACTGGGAATAGAATCTCTGATATAATAAGTAGGTCAATACTACTCAGAGTTCTTAAGGGGTAGGTCAATCAAGCTCGACTTTTAATTTAAATCTCTAGTAGTCTACAACTGTTAAGTTAGTTAAGAGGCAGCGCTGTTGGAAAAACATTGGGAAGTCAATCTGCATAAAAAATGAAGAGACAACCCTTACGTTTGCGCCCAAATTTGAGGGGATTTAATCCGCTTTGCCGATAAATGTTACAAAGTTCTGTCAGGTTTTTGAACACTATGAATTTACCCGGCAACCTGATTAAGGATCTTTTTTGAAAACTGCTCTCAAACAAAAATATGCTTTTGGGATTTGGTGATCAATTTTTGGTGATTCGTTATCACCGAAAATATCTGAGATTTGAAAACTCGCTTTTTACACTGTTACTAAATAGAAAAAGGAAACTACTCGACTTTGTATGCTGTCGCAGCATACTACCGCATAATTTTTCTTGAACTTTGCAGTGTATCAGACTAGATAAACATGTTTTATTTTTTTTTAATTAATTTAATGAGATCAAGAAAATAAATACAAAAAAAACCGGCTTGACGAAGGGTTCCGTAGTTGGAATGATTTTTTTATCCGAAGAACAAACTTAACATTGTAGTTGAAAAACATGTTCTCCCATACATTCCAACTGCAAATGTAAGTTGGTCGACTGTTACTCCTTAAAATAATTTTATAGGCCTTCCACAAAAAAAAATCTCAGCTGTAAACACCCAACAACCTCTAAAAAACCACAGAAAATTGTTTTTATTAAAAACTTATTTAAAATGCCGCTTTGCGAACTGCATAATCTATTTATTGATTCAAAGGCAATTCCGAATCTACGACCGTAACGTAGATATCGGAAAATGTCTACTATAAGAGGTTTAAGATGCAGAGATGCAGTTTTCCAAGAATTTTATGCAAAATTGCCGTTTTATAAACGATTGCCCAGTTTTCAATGCATCGCTTTCGTGAGGTAACCAGCATAGAGGGAACTTTGAATTTCTAATTTCTTTCATAACTGCCTTTTTGATTGCCTTTCTATCTTAATGTTATGTTTCTGTAACGGAGCGGGTGGGTAGGTTCAAGCAATTTTAAACTGGAAGAAGGTTTGAGGGTTGGTTTTAAAGGTGATCTATCTATATCAACCTGCCTCGTTGGTCATGAGGTCCTGGGTTCGATTCACGGGTCGGGTAAAGTGTTATTGGGTTTTTCAATCTGGAATTGCTCAGTAACAGCCCGAACTCTGGATTTGTGCCTGGTTGATGGCATCACGCTCGCCCCCTATAACATGAGACTTAAACATAACTGGCGAAATGTGGTTGTACTATAGGTACATCTCTGCCTAACTCTTCGGGGAATACAGGCGTGATGTTGTGTTTGTATTCGCGATTTTATTAAAAACTGGCTGACTCATCATTTTTTTTGGGTGGGAAATTATCAAATAACTTCTCCCGCTCTGGGTGGAGCGGGAGGGCGTGTCAGACTGACTAAACAGTGTTTTAATGAATGTCTTTACGACTTTTTTTTTCTTTTTTTTGGATGGGAAATTATCAAATAATTTATCTCGCTCTCGGCGGAGCGGGAGGGCGTCATACTGACTAAAACTCACCCGTGTTCCTTCAGTTGCCTGTACGTTGCCAGGGGGCACGGTATCCCTTTCGGACTTTCCCGCAACCCCGGCAGGCATCAATCCTATCGGACCCCTTCCGTTGTGCTGACATCTCTTTGAGGCGCGCGTGGAACACAACGCGCCGCCGTCGACCTGGGCCTGGTCCTTATCGGACGGCGAGCTACCATCAGACGTTGACCTGTCATTTCAATTTCCATTTTTAGCTGTTCCTTTGGGTATTTGCATTTTTTTTTTCCTTAACCTCTCCTGTATTGAGGCGAACAAAATAAAAAAATAATTATTCAAATCGTTAGAGCTATTTTCGAATTTTTGCGAGACTAACGCACGGCAATTGACTTTTAAATATATAGATATGGCCGCGTATTTAATTGGTAAGAGGTTCTCCTTTCCTAGTTTGTCCTGATTCCAAACTCGTTTTTCTTTATCATAAAAAGAGTTTAAATGATACCAAGGGGTATCGTATTACCAAGTAACTGGGTTGTGGAGGTCAGATAGGTAGTCGCTTCACGTAAAATACTGGTATTCAGCTGCACCTGGTTAGACTGGAAGCCGACCCGAACATAGTTGGGAAAAGACTAGGCAGATTGATTGACCTTTATTATGACTTATGTGATAGAATGATACGAGTAATGCATTATTTTAATCATTCGTTTATGCACATCGAGGTCTGCCCAATCTCGCGTTCATTGAGGTGGCGGCCAGCCCGCCGGTTGAACGCGTCCCAGAGGGTCATGGCCACCCGGCTAGTCCGGGGATACCGCACGGTCTCCTTGTCGGATTACCGCCATGGGATCTTTAGGCAAAAGTCCTCGCGCACATTTGGGAGTGGCGCGAGGAGGTGAAACGCCGGGGCGTAACTTTGCTGCCGCGAGAAATTGCGGCACAGCGGAAAGAGCTCCGGCGGGATCTCATGGCGTCATAGAGAGTGCGATTGTCGCGAAACAGTGCTGGCCGCCACTATTGCGGCGATAAGTCCCCTCTTTGAGGAGTGGCTAGAGAGGCGCCATGGCGTCCTCACCTTCCGCCTGACGCCGGTCGAGAGGGCATGGGAGGCCGTCACCTCCTTCTGCGAAGCAGTAATGCTCGTGAAGGAGGAGGCAGAACGCGTGAGGGAAAGGCAAATTTCGCGCCCTCACGCTCCTAGCCGCCGCAGGAGACGCCCTGGGCGTCGGGAATCGCAGGCCGATTCCCGGCCACCGTAGGCGTGGGCTTGCGGACGGTGAGCAATGGGTAACTCACCGTCCGATAAGAACCAGGCCCGGGTCGACGGTGCGTTGTGTTCCACGCGCAAGAGATGAGAGAGAGACCTCAAAGAGATGTCAGCAAGTGAAGGGGTCCGATAGGACCGATGAATGCCGGGGTTGCGGGAAAGTCCGAAAGGGATGGCCCCTGGCAACGTACAGGCAACGGAAGGAACACGGGTGGGTTTTAGTCAGTAAGAGTCTGACACGCCTTCCTGCTCCGCCCAGAGCGGGAGAAGTTATTTGATAATTTCCCACGCAAAAAAAAAAAAAAAGGTCTGCCCAATCTTAGGTTCCAATATTCCAATATGGAATCAAAAACCAAAGAATAAGTGAATGGAGTAAACAAAGCATAGAGTTTCGAGCTGGACACTGCTCAAGCACGACTTTAATATTTCTACTCCGTTATTGCGGCACATAGCTCGAAGCAATACACATCATATTGGAAACGCCCAGAATTTCTTAATGCACTACACATTAAATTCTAAAAGTTTCAATAAAGTTCTATTATATACATTTTAAGATAACTTTAAGAGGTATTTTCCTGTAATTCTTGCATTTTCTTGGCCGAATGCCAGAATCTCTTTTCGACTCAGATTTAGAGTGGCTGTCTACCAAAGCGGAGACGAGCGGAACGAAAGGAGATGAAGGTACTGGACATATAAAATCACAGAGAATTCTACATTTTCGAGTCTTATATTTTATTTTCCTTTAATACTGACCTGATTTTTAACACTATAAAGACTGATTTACATGGTTGCAATTTAATTGGGATTACATGAGTTGAAATAAAAACTGCACTGACTAAACAGTGTTTTGACGAATGTCTTTACGACTTTTTTTTTCTTTTTTTTGGATGGGAAATTATCAAATAATTTATCTCGCTCTCGGCGGAGCGGGAGGGCGTCATACTGACTAAAACCCACCCGTGTTCCTTCAGTTGCCTGTACGTTGCCAGGGGCCACGGTATACCTTTCGGACTTTCTCGTAACCCTGGCAGGCATCAGTTCTATCGGACCCCTTCAGTTGTGCACGTCTTTATGCTTTAACATCTAATTGTAGGCATGTCACAGCCAAAAAACTTGCCTCGTGAAAATGAGGCTTTGCAAAGGTTTAAAACTGCCTATCTTGCACTGACCCTTCCGACGTAGATACTTTTTTTGCTGTATTTCAAACATTACAATTCAATGTAAACACGCTTAAATAGAGGACTAAATAAAATAAACCTAAATCTTTTCAGCGATTTCTTAAGTGACAAGAGAAAATAAATAAGTTGTGTTATTACAGCAGCTTGGGTTTGCTTTGTTATCTGAAGACGATCGCCAAATAATAATAAAGCGTTGTTATTTTTTACCTCGTATTTTATTTATTTAATCATAGACTTTATTTTAATTTCATTAAGTAAAACGTATGAGTGGTTTTTTGCTTAGTTGTTTTGTTTTTCAGGCAATCAAATTCACGATATTCAATTCTCTTTCGCATCTAACTTCCCATTTAGTCAGACGAGAAGAAATTAGTTCGACGACCTTAATCTGAAGTCACTCCGACTTTAACTGACCCATTTATAAGCCACTTTAATTAGAACACAAATCGAACCGATTCCTACTAAGAAAAATATAATTCTCTTTATTAACGTCGGTCCCGATAACACAAGGTTTTAAATTGCATTTCCTCGATGATATACGACATTTCTTATTGCAATGTGGTAACAATTCTTTTTCAGCAACAAAGGGCCAAGAAAATGGAACGCTTATTTTACGTCCACCGCCGTCCAACCCACTGGTCAGATACAGTTTGGTTTTAAATGACTTTTAGAAGAATGTAGTTGTGTTTCGTTCTGTATTTGTTATTTGGATTTCCGTAAAGAATAACGTTGTTACCGGTAGTTTGTTGTGAGGCGTTCTTTTCGATATGTGAGCGCTCGGAAAATGTCTCACTTGCCAACTGAATGAGGTATGAATAGGTTTGAATTTTTCGTTGCTTTTACAAAGTCTGCTGTAATGTAAAAGAGCGTGATATGGCTCGTAATCCATTCATATTTATTTATAAAAAACGTACTGTAATTTATTTATTCGGAATATTAATATAATAAAGGTTTTGTTTTGAATTTGATAGCCCAATTCTCGAGAAAGGATAAAGACTGTTTGACATCACGCTACGACCCATAGAAGCCGAGTGAAAAGAAAAAAGTCAGAAAGAATGCTAAGTTAAAAAGAAGTATTAGCGCGGGCGGGTGATGCGATGCGACGCAGTGGGTTGGGGAAACAAGAAATTTCACGAGGAAAAAGTCGCAGGCAGAAAGTAGTTCATATATTATAGCAGCACTAGCTTTACCCGGCCCGGCTTCGCACGGGTAGCGCTAAGTACTCTACGATACATCTACCTACCCTACCTACCTACCTAGGCTGAGAATCAGCACTTTTCGAACGTCAAAATTACATAAGACAGTCCCCCAAAACGCCCACCCTTCACCACTTGCTAGTGCTTTAACTGGGAAGAAGAAGTGGCGCAACAAACTCCCCAGCAGCACATCTGTCTAATCAGTTAGAAATAAATTATTCTATATAATAGTATGCAAAATGATTTACATTACGCAACACAAAACATAATTTAAATTATAAAATTAATAGCCATATGACAGCTAGCACACGCCAACATACCAACCAAAAACATCGAGAACTATACTCAGGGAGAAATAAAAATAACTAAACGAACACAATATATAAATAAAAGTCTCCCGGCATAAAGGGCGTGCCCGCTTACATATATGTAGCTGTAACTAGGAGTTATAATTGATAAACTAGGACCATCGAGGCAAAATAAAAAATTGTCGAAGTCGCTAGCTCACCACATATTGCGATATAACTCATAAAAAAGCATTGTAATGAGTAGATTATGTCAACAATAAATTAAAATAAATTTACTTATAAAGTAAAATTATAATCAATTATATAAACTCATATAACCCGTCAGTAGGTAAGCTAATTCTGGAGAAAGATCATTTAAACATTGTCTTGAGTTAAGACAGCGACCAACTATTCTTATCATTTAAGTAATCGTTGATAGAATATACATACACATACCTAGCTACCCTACCCTACCTACCTACCATACATTCCTACCTACCCTACCTACCTACCTACATACATAACTACAAACATACCTATGTACCTACTTGCCTACCTACATACATACCTCCTGCCTACCCTACCTACCTACTAAAACCATCTTCCCATTATTGCCTTTCAAATGAACCGGTTTGGGGCATAAAGGTTGGATGGTTTTAAAGTCGATTACAGACATAGGTAGAAACATTTTTTGTGTTTTATATATTTTATGTAGAGTTATCGTCATTTAGTAGGTACCGAAATTAAATTCCTATTTTTCTCTCCCGTAATTAGTCTCCGTCTGTCAAGATCGGAGAGACCCTAGATTGTTTCTGTCATATAAGTGACATGTATTTGTCTACTAATAAATGTTCCTATATCTGGGTGTTCTCATTTCTGGGTCAATATTTGTCAGGATAGCGAGTATATTATGTGTCAGAGAGAAAGGCTAGGAATAGTAAATATTGAGCCAGATCCGTAGCATATAATGCACGAGAGAGACGTATATGTAAATATTTATCTTGATATATAAAAGTTCTGTCAATTACGTTGGTGAATCTCCGGTTCTATATCAATCACGGAAAGCTTTTCGGTGATATCGCATCAAGTGATATCAACAACAAATAATATATAGAGTCTAGCGTCAAAATAGATTTATTTATTTAAGATTTCATGCACAACATTACAGAATATACTCCCGAGGCGTTATGACACATACCATAAAACTAAAAAGTGACACATACCTACGTAAGTAGGTTAGGTAAAATAGAAAAAAAAAACATTTATATACATACATAAACTCACGTCTTCAAACACACAAAAAAATCACATAAAAACACACACATTTTTCGTGTTTATATTATATACAACATGTAAAAAAAATCTGTCCGATTCGTAAGGATGTTGTTAGGTATCGTACTAAGCGTATATTATTATATTTTTGTGGTAATTTACAAGAAAAAAGAAAAAAAAAGTCAGGTTTTTTTTCAATGGGGAATTTTACCGGGTTAATTACGTGGGGCGCAGGCGGCCATCGTTTAGCGGGTGTCCATAAATTTGCTGATTTATAATAAATTTGGGGTAATTATGGTACAAAAAATTAGATTTTTGAATAGCAATAACTTATTTATTTTCAATAATAATAAGATTTTTTATTACTTATACGTAATTTTATTGCAGTACCTAAGTGCCCCTTTCCGATCGGCCAGGGTTTTTTTTTCATATAATACTATATATTTATTTGTTAATTTTGTTATTTTTCGTGTATATGTATATATAATAAAATAATACTTGTATATTAAATAAACTGCAATCAGAGAGAAAAAAAAAATATTTACTAATAACGTCCACTAAACCTTTTCATGCTGTTGATTCTACAACAATGGCCTTTTCTTTTGAGAGCTTATTTCTGCAGAAGGTATGGTTTTTTTGGTTTATTATAATAGAGAATAAAAACTTGATGTAACCCTTCTTCTTTGTTTTTAGTGTGGTTAGTGACTAACCTGGTATCACAGTTTTTATGCCGACCAAGGGCCTCTGACTTACACGGTGGAGCATACGGTGGGGGTCTGCCCAGCTTGGGCAGACCATCGCCATGTCCTCGTGAAGGTGATCGGTGGCGGGGATCTCTCGCGTCCGGCCCTTGTCCAGGCCATGGTACGGACCGAGAGGGCATGGTAGGCCGTCACCTCCTTCTGCGAAGCAGTAATGCTCGTAAAGGAGGAGGCGGAACGCGTGAGGGAGAGGCAAATTTCGCGCCCTCACGCCCCTAGCCGACCCAGGAGATGCTCTGGGCGTCGGGAATTGCAGGCTGATTCCCGGCCGCCGTAGGCGTGGGCTTGCGGATGGTGAGCAATGGGTAGCTCGCCGTCCGATAAGGACCAGGCCCGGGTCGACGGTGCGTTGTATTCCACGCGCGCCTTAAAGAGATGCCAGCAGAACTGAAGGGTTCCGTTATGACCGATGACCGTTATGACCTGCCGGAGTTGCGAGAAAGTCCGAAAGTGATACCGTGGCACCTCGCAACGTATAGGTAACTGAAGGAACACGGGTAGGTTTTAATCAGTAAGAGTCTGACACGCCCGAGCCCGCTCGACTTGGCTTCAGATGCCGTCCAGAAATCTTCAGGCATGTTGGTTTCCTCACGATGTAGGTAACTCTTACTTACTTTTATTCATAAATTAACATATAGAGGTATCTAAATGTTTGTGATACCTTTCACAAACATTTAGATACCTCTATATGTTGATATGTCTCTCTCCTCTATATGGTATGATACCTGTATATCCAAAATTACTGATCCAATTACGAGAATTCTTTCACTGAGTCAAAGTTCGAATAACATGGGATTTATTTTATACCAGAAAAATGCATCAAAAATCTTGCGGGTAAAACCGCGGTAAGAAACTAGTTATTTCTAAATAATTCGTGTAATATCCTGGATAGCAACAAAGATCTTTCCACAAGGGTTTCTGTTCCAGACCAACATTCCACAAATACACACGTCGACTCGTCATGCCACAAGAGTCAACTTCCTAGCATTTTCCCAACTACTTGTATGTTGGGTTCGACTTTCAGTTTAACCGGATACAGCTGAATTCCAGTATTTTAAATGGAGCGACTGACTCCTGTCTGACTTCCATAAGTCAGTTACTGGGTGATACGATAATATCCCTTAGTAACACTGGCTGTCAGACTTTCTAACTTAATCTGACGACCTGTAACGACTGTCAAAGATCTGCAAATGAGAGCTGGGACTAACGACTTAACGTACTTTCCGAAACACGGGGGGTCTCGGTATGTTTATATGGTCACCCATCCACGGACCAACCGCTGTAAATGTAGCTTTACCTGATCGATCGACGCGTGCGGCTGTTATTACTTAGTCACGAGCCCCGCAAGAGTGTATTATGGAATTAATTTGAACTTCAACACCTAAACCAGGGCTTCCCCCATCGGATTCATAGAAAGTTTGTAATTACATCTTTTCCATTAGCGGGCCGTGTTGGGGCCAGGATCACGAGATGTACGAGTGTAACTTGTTTAGTACGAACCGTGGTTTGTTCACTAATTACTCGTTGTGAATACGGTTCAATGGGAATTATGTAGGTATGAGGAAATTAAGGTACCTATTGTGCAAAGTAATTATTAGGGCGAATTAGAAAAGTTTTGAAATTAAGTGGTCTTGGTTTTGCTTGTTTTATTATGGATATTCTATTACATTTGTATATGTTTCGAATCAAAGGAAGCAGCCATTTTTTCTTAGACATAATTAGGAACTTTGATCTGTTTCGTGATGGTAAACAGTAGTAATACAACATGCACTTCTAGAGGCTCACTATTTATTTATTTATTTGGATCTCCAACAAAGATTACACCTTACATGCTAAAAATAAAACATAAAAAGATACAAATCCTTGTGCATCTTCAATTATAGGAGACCACAGCTTGCATTAAGATATCAAACAATCAATTATTAATATGGAATAAAGTATACAATTTAAAGTAAAAATAATTAAAATTATAAAAAAAAAAAAAAAAAAAAAAAACTATATATATTGAGTTGAACAGTAGGGAGTTGAACAGTAGGGAGGAAGGTCAACACTTACTCAATATTAAGTTTTGCGTGTGCGAGTTTTGTGTGTTTAGTTTTGTGTGTGTGTCCCTTTTCAGTTTCCTTCCAAAAACTGCGAAACATTGGAATTATTTTACTTTGGTCTATCAATCATATAGGTACAGTTTTAGGTATTGTGAATTCGTCACTTACAGCAGTGCACAGCATTAGCAGAGAACATAATTATTATAGGACGTTTAAAATAATATCGTTAGTTCATTTAGTGACAAGTTACAAAATAAAGCAAAAATGAGCTATGTTCACAAATACGATGGAAAGTACAGAAGTGTTTAACTGAATAACAAAAAGACCTAAAATGAAGGAAACGGAAGTGGATACAATTTTATTAATAGACAATTCGTGTTGCAGAGGTCTTGAGGGACATTTTAGGGGCGTTTTGGGGGACTGTCTTATGTAATTCTGACGTTCGAAAAGTACTGATTCTCAGCCTAGTTTGAATAAATGACTTTTGAATTTGAATTTTGAACTTGAGACTCCAAGCTGGTTAAAAAATCTTAACGGTGTTTCAAAGACTGACTCCATCAGCACCACTAGTTAGCCTGAAGTGGTGATTAGCATTTCCTTTGCTGCTTCAAAAGAGGTCTACGTATAAAATAACAATTGTACCTACTGATGATGATATAAGTCCAACCAGGGAAATTGATTGTTAAGCAAATTGCCACTACCTACGTCAATTTGCTGTATTATACCAATTTCGTACAATTTTCAACCGAAGCCGAACCGAATTTGGAAGCCGACCCCAGCATGATTGGGAAAAGGTTATAGGCAGATTGATATTGTCAACGAATGACGCAAGTTGTGATTTGAATAAACGGACAATTTTGGTTGGAAGTCAAATTGCTTAACAATTAATTTCCCTGAGTCAGTCACATCAAAAAGTAAACTCCAGCAGCAATAAATTAAATAGAATATAATGTAGCAACCTAATTTCGAATCTAATCAATTTCACGTAACTTTGAAACAAAATACAAACTTTTGCAATATCATTAAAGTTGGGGCCATTAACTGAGTTGTAATTAACGAATAATACAATCATGATATCTGTAATAGAAACAAAGTCAACTTTATGAACTCTAGCGCGGGTTACTTTTACCATTGTGGCCTAAAAACATTGGAAAAATTGATTACCCTACACATAAACACCCATAGATTCTTGATACACGCTGTTGTGCATACACCAAAATATTCATATTTATGCTTCCAATTTTACGGTGCTACTCACGAATTTATTTCGGGATTGCCCACAGTTCCGATCTCAATCAGAGAAAATCACGCGGCGAAGTCGCGAGATACTTCTTTAGTTTGATAAACCAGTAAAAAAGTAGTTATATTATCAAACGAAATGGTTAGAATAAAAAAAAATACATCAGAACTAGACTTTTTTGAAATGTTATATTACTTATGTACTAGCGACCCGCTCCGCTCGCCCAGTTTTAACGACTAGACAAAACATCGAGATTTCTTCGTTATTTGTAACTTTAATAGAATAGAATAGAATAGAATAGAATTTCTTTATTTCGGACAATATCCATATAGTGTTAGTAACATACAAAAAATAACTTATTGCCTAGTGTTAGTAAAAATCAACCTCCGCACAAACTGCTTTACAATCGGAGAGCCGAAGCTCTCGGCTACAGTTTTCAGGATGCTGTTCCGACTGCCCCTCACTTTCCTCAGTAGTGACGCAGTTTTTTTGCCTATAATTGCATGGAAGCCGTCGGTACGGGCTTGCGCAAACATTTCTGACGCATACTAATGTATTATACACATAAACCTTCCGGAATAAATTCTCTAAACGATGGTGAAAACCTCATCAAAATCTGTTGCGTGGTTTAGAAGAACAACGCGGACATACAGACAAACACGAAAAGCGACTTTAATTTATAATATGCATAGATATAGAATTTCTCATCTGTATAATTATGATTATACAACATTACACAGCACGCGCGGGCGTGTTACAATAACTCAAGCTAAACAGTGACACAGAAAGATAAAAACAAAACACATCACATTATTCCCTTTCCCAGCGAGAAAAACCGGACAAAAATCTACCTACATTATGTAGGCACCTATAAGTTACACACAATAAAAATAACTGACTTTTCCAAGATTACTTTGTATAAGTAAGTACCTCTATACATAAAATCCGTGTGAGTATTGTTAGGGACAAACAAAGAAGTTTTTCTTCTTAGTATATTCGTGAATCGGTGAACATACAGAAGAAATAATCGTTTATTGTTCTGTCTTGAAAATATAGTGAAAATATTATAATTAATAGTATCATGAAAAACTATTTTCTTTTCTCAATACTGAGGAAAAGAAAATCCGTAGTTTTTTACTAAGGTTTCACTTTATGTAAGAGGTAAGTAATAGATTGATTAGGTAGGTAGGTATTAAAGATTTTTTTATAATAATTTTGAAGTGGGCATTTTTAATTTCTTTGCTGGTCCTGTATTTTATTGCCAAGGCGCGGGCTTGCGGACGGTGACCAATGGGTAGCTCGTCATCCGATAAGGACCAGGCCCGGGTCGACGGCGCGTTGTGTTCCACGCGCGCCTGAATGAGATGTCAGCACAACGGAAGGGGTCCGATAGGACCGATGCCTGCCGGGGTTGCGGGAAAGTCCGAGAGGGATACCGTGGCCCCTGGTAACGTATAGGCAACTGAAGGAACACGGGTGGGTTTTAGTCAGTAAGAGTCTGACACGCCTTCCCGCTCCGCCCAGCGCGGGAGAAGTTGTTTGATAATTTCCCATACAAAAAAAAAAAGCCCCTTGTTCATGGACACCTAGAAATCTTTTGTTTGAGCCACGAAAAGGGACATTCAACTACTTGAAGCAACAGCCACGGACGAAACCTTCTAGCGTGTGTTAGTGGATGTGAGATTTTTTCCACGAACGCACCCTTCATTAAAAAGAAATCAACCCAATGTGTAAGATTTTTTGTAAGTTGCAAGCTAAGCACTTCGTGGGCGTTGTAAAACTGATTTTGTAATAAGGATATTTACCACAGTATCTTTGCAACTTGTTTTATATTGCAAGATCAGAAAAACACCCAACACTGTCACGTTACGTTATGCTGTAAAATGGACACATGGTGACCAACTTAGGTAGTAATTTATTTCACTACAAGCCACTTAACCAATGGGATTTCCAATCGGCTAAAATGAACAACTTCCACACAAACTGTCTTCCCTTATTTAACCATTTCAAGGGATGAATTTTCAAAAATGCCACCATTGTGCTTACTTTCGTTATTTAAGGAACTTTTGTGCAAAATGTCATGTTTTTAGACCCAGTGGTTTAGTCTGTCAGTATAACATTTTTTATTCAGTAAAAGATCTCACGCAATGCCACCAACAAAGACTTAGGTATCTCGTTCCATCTCAAGCTCCAGACAGAATTCGCTGGAAAAATCTTCTTAATATTCTTATTTCGAGGCTATCTCACGTAAACAAATAAACATAAATATTCTCGTCCCTATAATTTTCTTATCCTACATTTATAGTAGGTAAGTCTTGCCATGCAAACGACTGTAATCGTTCACATTACGCATTAATTCACCAAATCCATCAAGTGATTGATTCACTAAGAACGTTAATGGAGCAGAAAGACGCGGCACAATTAGCGAAGAGTCCCTGAATCATCAAAACAATTCGTCAGATTTTGGAGCCTTTGAGTTAGTTCGTCGGGCAAATACATACAATTACCGCTTTATTTATAAACGGCTTATAATTGCTTAGAAACTATAAATATATTTTAGTAGGTATGTCTTTGAACTTGGATTTATGATTAAGACAATGATATAAATAGCGGACAGGTATGACTGTCCGTTCTTCAAACATTGTATGCGTTTATGTGTGAACTAACATAGCTTTAAGCACTATTTTTTTACTAACAAAATGGATCATGTTGTCTGAAATATAAATAAATAAATGCCAGTGACCTTGAGTGTTTAGGTTAGGTTAGGTAAGCTTGCATGTTCTGTACTGAAAATAAAATATTCTTATATTGTTAGTTATTAAAAAAATGCTCTCATTTAATAAAAAAAAATCCAAATCATTAACTCTACTCATTTAGACGTGATCTTCAGTATAAAAAACATTAAAATTCGGTTATCGTCGCCCTAGAATAAGCCTGAAATCGTCAACCCGCCTTGGACAAACGTAGTGATCAATGCTCATACCTTCTGTGTATGAGAAGAAGCTTTTGCCTGCATTTATGCTCTTTCGGAGTCCATAATTTTTTCAGTGCTAAAAAGGGATGGAGTTATAAAGATTGAATAGCGTCATCAATTGTTCGCAACGGAACAATGATGGCTTTAACACTTTAAAATACAGCTCCTATACATTAACATAAACCTGACAAAGGCGAGTAGTATTTCTAAAGCCTTTATAAGTGACAAGGTTTTTGAGTAAGCGTATAAGCGTATTTAGAATTGCTAAGGATACAGCTCAAAAAGTTTACAATATCTTATTGTGAAGGTCTGGAAAAACGGCTATGTTAAAAAAAGCAACATCATTACGCAATCATCATTCATCTTCGATTCGTTTAATCGAGCCACAGTATCGGAAAAGGGGTGGATTTCTTGTACTTAAGGTGTACTAAGCGATTAAGAGGCGCGAGTTATTTTTCAGGCATACAAAATCCTGGTAAATTAATTGAAATTATGTTTTTTTGTTTTTGTTTTTAACAATAGAAGCGTGACAAGCCGTTAAACCATTTACATAGATCTTCATATTTCTTACCATAATGTTTATTTGTACTGTCACATTTTCCCCATAAAGGGCCCAACGAATCACGGATGAGGAATGTTTAAAAATAATATTCTTTGCATGTAACATACTTTTTCCTTATACGTCTTTATGGTGTTACTTTATTAACTAGAACAATTTGCAGTAAAGTATTGCGATAGAGGATTGAGATAGTAGATTAAATCAAACCAATGTTTTGGGCGGCATTTTTTTTTTGTCTGCCAAATTATCAAATAACTTCTCCCGCTCTGGGTGGAGCGGGAGGGCGTGTCAGACTCTTACTGACTAAAACCCACCCGTGTTCCTTCAGTTGCCTGTACGTTGCCAGGGGCCACGGTATCCCTTTTGGACTTTCCCGCAACCCCACCAGGCATCGGTCATATCGGACCCCTTCAGTTGCTGACATCTCTTTGAACACAACGCACCGTCGACTCAGGCCTGGTCCTTATCGGACGGCGAGCTACCCATTGCTCACCGTCCGCAAGCCCGCGCCTACGATGGCCGGGAATCTGCCTGCGATTCCTGACGCCCAGGGCGTCTCCTGCGGTGGCTAGGGGCATGAGGGCGCGAAGTTTCTCCGTCACGCGTTCTGTCTCCCTGCCTCCTGCTCCTGCTCCTCTCGTCCTGCGTCCTGCTTCGCAGAAGGAGGTGACGGCCTCCCATGCCCTCTCGCTCCGTACCATGGCCTGGACCAGGGCCGGACGCAAGAGATCCCCGCCACCGTGGACGGCATTACTTATGTTTCTCCGAAATGTTGCATGCGAGCTCTTTACCTCCATCTCATCTAGTGGAAAGTGATAGATGAAAACAGTCTACGATGGAACGAGCAAGCCCACAAGATGCCCGTTCACTCTTGCTTTGAAGTTCATAATTTTGTTTTTATTGTAGTTTGGAGTTAGTTGCAGTAGCCTAGTTAGACGGGGGCTACAAATGGCTAGCAAGTCTTCAACATCATAAAATAACTATACATTTGTAGCCGGGCTTCTCCCGCTTACACCAACTTGGAAGTGAGCTAACAACGCAAATTAAGACCGTTAACAGTCGAGTTCCTTAATTATATTACTGCGCATGGTTTTACTGTCTGAAGGAACTGCTTCTGGGTGCCTCGAACCATCTGGAACTTTGATATTACTAACCAAGTTTCTGTATGGTTTCACCGAATCGGACGCGTTGGGTTTCCCGGGACAAAAATAACTGTGGCCAGCATACGGGTGAAGACTTTTAGCTACTGCATAAAGTAGATGCAACAATTCATGCAAATTATGAATAGATGTATTATTGATTGCGTCGTTAGTCTAATGGTAGCAAGTGCTACTGCTGAGCATGAAGTCCTGGGTTCGATTCCCCAGGTCGGGAAAAATGTAATAGGGTTTTATTATTATTCTCGTGTTTTTTTTTTTTTTTCTTTGCGTCATATTTTACCGCAAATAAACGTATTTTCTTTCTTTCTTTCTTTCTATTATCTGGAATTTCTCAGTAGCACCCCGGAGTTTGGATTTCTGTATGGTTAATGGCTCGCCCCCTATTACATGGGACTTAAACATAACTGGCAAATTGTGGGTATACTATAAGTACACCTCTGCCCAACCCTTCGGGGAAACTTGGCAATGTTATGTTGTTGCATTTTTTATCATTATTTATTGTTTTTGTATAACTATGTTAAAATGTACTCATAATAATAACTGTTACTGAGGCGATCCTAAACGAATTATATGTGAATGCTGCGGGCATTTAACCGCACGCGGGCGCAAAACTCGCTACTGCATGAATGCACGAGAAAATAATGAAAGAAAAAAGAAAGAAAATACGTCTATTTGCGATACACATGACACAAAGAACGAACAAAACACGAAAATAATAAAAAAATTGAGGGAAAATATGTGTCACATCCACGCAAAACGGCCATCGCTCAGCATAATGCTGCGACCCTATGCGAGAGGCCTTAGCGCTGGTTTTCAGCGACAGTCGGCGTCGACGTGATGACATCCACTAGTGCAGCATATAGAGAAATAACAAAAAAAGACAAAAAAATATATATATAAAATATAATATTTCAAATGGCAAGATTTTGTAGCGTCGGTGACTCATGGCAGTGTAAGTTAAGCCTCTTCCACATTTGCATTGGTATGGTTTGCGAGTTCAATACCTGCTAATGCTTTCCCCTTTCATCCTTTATAAAAAAATGTCCATAACGAAGTACCTATATGTACCTATAAGTACCTATGAGTGCCTATAATATAAGTTTTTAAGGGGTAGGTATGGCATCCCAGTACTATTTTTACCCGACTACGGCAAAGCCAAAAGGAAGGGTTATAAATATCATATTTCAACTCCTAAGCTATCTTAGGAGTTGAACTCCTAAGATAGCTTAGGATATTTTTATTATAAAGTAGAGTGAATTTGTAGAATTTATTTTAATTATTCACTTTGAATATAGGCGTTAATGATAAAAGAAAAGTTTTCGTTGATAATGAAACAATGTTCAGTTTTTTTTTAAGCTATTTTTGTAGAAATCACTCATTTTCTATTCGTATATATAAAACAAATACAATGCCTTTTGACTGAAAAAACAACGTAATTTAAACTACTAACTATCTAATATGAAACTTTGATGTTAGGTACCCATTATGTTTTTAACATCTGGCACACACTTGATAAAGGCCATACTATACCATATCATACATACACCCATATTCGCCAGTTTTTTTCGGTTTTTACTGCCAAAAAAAATATCAACCTTGCACGTGCTGAAAAGTATAAATAAACTTAAAACTACGAGCCTCCTCAAAAATAGCTTTTATGTGATAAAAATAAAATATCCCTATTTTCTTGTAACATCTTACAGCTTTTATTAATACTAAACCAGCCAAAGCGCAAAGAAGATTACTTTCCAAGAATTGATGAAGAAGGCATTAAATATGGCGACGGCCAGTGTGATCACTAATCCGATTCTACTACGTACGTAGTGGATGTGATGGTGGTTATAATCTAGTCGTTTCAACAGTAGTTTAGTAAGAGAAAACATTTTTGTTTGGTATTTTTATCTTATCGTTACGGCGTTTCTCTGTCCATCTAATAGTAAATTAACTTAAAAAACGATAGTAACGCAAGAAAGCGAACAAAAAGTAAGTCGAATATCCTACTTATGTCAATGCTTTCCATTGACATAAGTAGGATATTCGACTTCCCTCAGAAAACAGTCAGAGCTCAAAGAAAACTAGTGAGTTTTGTTCCTGTAAATAAAAGTCGCTTAGGGCAATTTAAAAATAATGTAATGGAAAAACTACCGGGTTTGCCTTATCACAACGACCCGGATCGAGCTTATACTTCACTATTTAACCTCATCAATTGTGAGTTTAGGAAGGTTTTCACCTCAAAAACATTGCCTGTTTGTGACCGCGTCATATTTAGTGATTGGGCAACACCAGGTATTTACAAAAGTAGGCAAAGGTTATTTGAATTGTACCATGAAAAAACATATAACCATGATGAAACTTTTAAAGAATTTCTTAAGAAATATTCTAAAACTTTTAAAAGAGCCTGTTCCTCAGCAAAAGCCATACACATTAAAAATAAAATAATATCTTCTGGAAATAAAATTAAAACAACTTGGAATATTATTAATTCAGAAACGGGAAGAACGACAGTACGGAATCGTGACTTCCATCTAAAAATCAATGATGTAGATATTAAGGCAGACGTGGAGGTGGCAACAGAGTTTGAAAATTTCTTCACTAATATTCCCATTTTAACAACCAAAACTCTGTCATCGTCGTCCTCAACTTCTGCTTACTCAATATTAAAAGAATGTGTACCAGAATGTGAAAAACTTTTTGAATTTAAAATTGCTACTGCTAAAGACATAATAGAATCTTTTAAAGACCTTGATGTAAAAAAAACTGCTGACCTTTGGGGATTGTCAGTACATACCATATCTTCAATAATTGATGTTATTTCACCCTTTTTAGCAATTGTTTTTAACTCTTGTATTGCATCTGGTGTATTTCCTGATCTGATGAAACTAAGCAAAGTGATTCCACTGTTCAAGTCTGGCAGCACAACTGATCCTACGAATTTTCGGCCTATTTCGATATTACCTACATTGAGCAAAATCTTTGAAAAATTAATTTTGAAACAAATGTTAGGACATTTCAACTCTCATCATTTACTACATCTGAAACAGTTTGGTTTTACAAAGGGTCGTTCAACCACAGACGCGGGCGTGGAATTACTGAAGAGCATATTCGAGGCCTGGGAGGAGTCGCAAGATGCTCTTGGCATTTTCTGCGACTTGTCCAAGGCCTTCGATTGCGTACATCATGATACTCTCATCAGGAAACTTTACCACTATGGTTTGAGGGACAGGGCTCTCGACCTTCTGACTTCTTATCTGAACAACAGAATTCAGAGGGTCGATGTTAATGGCAAGAGATCTGCAGGATCTGCGGTCACCATGGGCGTTCCGCAGGGTTCAATTCTAGGTCCTTTCTTGTTTTTAATTTATATAAATGACTTACCTTACCATATAAGGGATAATCATAAGATCGTATTATTCGCAGATGATACTTCCCTTATTTTTAAAATCAAACGTCAGTTAGTCAACTTTGAACAAGTGAACGATGCGCTCTCTAAAGTTGTGCACTGGTTTAATGTAAATAATCTTCTCCTGAATGAAAAAAAGACTAAACTCATTAAATTTGCAACGCCAAATGTCAGGCAGCTAAATACCAATGTTCAAATTAATGGAATAGAGCTGGACCCTGTTGAGTCGACAGTTTTTCTTGGAATCACTATTGACGGTAAATTACAGTGGGGCCCACACATAGAAAAATTGTCAGGAAGGCTAAGTTCGGCCGCGTATGCTGTTAAAAAAATTAGACAGATAACTGACGTAGATACAGCCCGAATTGTTTATTTTAGTTATTTTCATAGTCTTATGTCATATGGAATTCTTCTCTGGGGAACTTGTTCGGAAATTAATACTATCTTTGTTCTACAGAAAAGGGCTGTTCGAGCCATTTACAACCTAGGTCCGAGAGATTCCCTTCGAGAAAAATTCAAAGAAATAAATATTCTGACTGTAGCGTCACAATATATTTTTGAAAACCTATTGTATGTACACAAAAATATATCTAATTTTAAAAAGATTTCCGATATTCATAGTTTAAATACGAGGAATAAACACAACCTCGCTGTACACCGCACTCGTCTCCACAGAGTAGGCAACTCGTTCATGGGTCAATGTATACCCTTTTACAACAAACTTCCCATCGACATTCGAAACTTACCCATTAAACGATTTAAAAGTTGTATTAAAACCAAACTTTGTAAAAAAGGGTACTATAAAATTTTAGATTATTTAGATGATAAAAAAGCTTGGGATTGAGCTGCTCGCTCTGCTAAGCCTTGTGCTAAAATCATAAAATCAATACCAGTATTATATAAACATTACCTACATACATGACATTATTACTTTGTAAAGTATTTTTTATTTATTTTTAAATTTTTGTGAATGTGAGGACTATGTGGATTTTTCAATTATTATTATTTTTTCTTTCTTATTTAGTTTTAATGATGGTCTGGCAGTTTGAGTAGTTTATGAGGCCTACCCAAATGTCCTTTCTTTGGTATTGTTCGTCGAGTTGAGCTCCTTAAGTTCTGGGTTGAGCTCCACGATTACTGACAAATGCTTGCACTGACAGGACAGGTCCACTCAAATCTGTGTGGTTCTTTTCTCAAAAGACCATTTCAGACACTAATCTACATGGTCCTTATATGGCCTGACCAAGATTATGTCTGGACTTTAAAAGAGACTGTGACCTCTGAGTTTGTTTCGGCCTTTCTTCTCAGAGTAGTCAGATAGGAAACGCCGAACTCATCTAGCTAATTTTTAATTATTTTTTTTAAGATGACGTGTAAAAGTGATTCCAATATCCTATTTACAGAATAAACAATTTCATTTCATTTCATTTCACTTTAAAAAAAAAAAAAAGTAAACCGAAAATAAAAGTTTTAGATTTCGTAACAGATTTTGAGATATGAGGTTAAATAAATTGAAAAATAAGTCGAGCAGAGTTAAGGAAACACCTGGTTGTTTACCGATAAACCGAGAGTAGTGTTGACCCAGTGGTACAAGCTGCGACATACCACTTAAAGGCCGTGGGTTCGAACCTAAGCAGGCTCTTTGCTTTGTGTAAATTATTTCATCACCACTGCTCGCAAAACGGCGAATGAAAACATCATGAGGAAACCGACATGTCCTAGAACCAAAAATTCCAAGACATGTTACATCCACCAACGCGCACCGGGCCTAGCTGCGTGGTGGATTATGGCCCACTCTCTCTTACAGAAAAAGGAGGTTTGTGTCCCAACAGTGGGGAAATTATAGGCTGATTATGCTTATGCTTATACAAAACTAACACAGGGCACAGTTGGTCCTATAGAATAACAACGCTTTCATCAAACTGATCCCAAAAATATAGAAGAAAACAAAATTTTCATAAAAAAACGAACTTTGTAAGCCTTTTATAGTAAACTTCTATAGCTTATGTCGTCTTTATTCTTTCCCCCTTTTCATCCAACTGGCTTTTAATAGGCAAAATGTTCACTCTTAAATGATTCAGTTTGGTTAAAAACTAACGAATGTTTTTGTAACATTTTTACAACCGACAGAAAAAATCGCAACAACATTTTATATCCAGTTTTGAATGGTAGACAGTCGTCAATTTTTTTAGTGTTTCTTTCTTAAGCGTCGACGTTCACAACTTTATCTCTTTTTATTATGCATCTAATAAAATAAAAGTACAAATAGCTCCGATTCTGTAGAAAAGCCTTACATTATGCGCTCGATGCCGGTTTTTATCGGAAAGCTTTGTGCTCCACAGATGTCAGTCAGACATCGAATTGTAATTTCGATATTTTATTTATAATACACTAGATGGAGAATACACATAAACTCACGCCTTCGTCCCATGGGAGTAGGCAGACACTACAGAACGGTACCTACTACGATCCTTACATACTCCTTTTGCCTCGTTTACGTTCATTTCTTTATAACTAGCTTTTGCCCTCGGCTTCGCCCTCGTGGAGACGTCGGAAATTATCCCACGAGAACGTACTACCGGGACAAAAAGTACCCTATGTGTTAATGCAGGTTATAAACTATCTGTGTGCCAAAGTTCATCCAAATCCTTTCAGCCGTTTTTGCGTGATTGAGTAACAAACATACAAACTTTCACATTTATAATATTAGTAGGATATTAGGATTATTATTAACATAACAGCACGCCATGTTTCATAGGTGTACCTGTAGTACACCCACATTTCACCAGCTGTGTTTCTTTTTTAAGTCCCATGTAATAGGGGGCGACCTTATTGTCAACTACCGGGCACAATTCCAGACTCGGGCTGCTACTGAGAAATTTCTGTTAAAAAAACTCAATAATCCATAATAATAATAAATAATATTTAATTATCGGAAATACATTGTCAAGGACGGTACGGTTGACATCTGTCGGGCATGCCACCGTCCCGGTGAATCAATCCGACATATTGTTTCCGGTTGTTCTCGTCTTGCTAACGGCGAGTACTTGCACAGACACAATCTAGTGGCTAGGATTATCCACCAGCAACTTGCCATGCAGTACAACCTTGTGGAGTCCGAAGTACCATACTACAGGTATGTGCCCGACCCAGTTCTCGAGAATGGTCACGCCACATTGTACTGGGATCGATCTATTATCACTGACAGGACTATTGTAGCCAATAAGCCTGATATTGTGGTAATAGATCGACGAGAGCGCCGTGCAATGATTGTTGATATCGCTGTCCCTCATGACGAGAATCTCGTGAAAGCTGAGAACGATAAAAAAATCAAGTATCTTGACTTAGCACACGAGGTTGTCGACATGTGGGACGTGGACTCTGCAATCATTGTACCGATAGTCGTGACGGCCAATGGCATAATAGCCAAGAGCCTCGACCAACACCTGAGGAGGCTCTCGCTAGGCAGCTGGATCAAGGGCTTGATCCAGAAAGCGGTACTTCTGGACACGGCGCGTATCGTTAGGAGATTCCTCTCTCAGGAGCCCTGACTACCGGTAGCTTGGACCCTGTTCCCGATACCGGTGGGCTACTATTTTTTATATTTTTAAATGTTTTTGTTTTTCTTTGTTTTTATAAAAATATTTAAAAATGTAAATTATATGTAAATATATGAAATAAAGATAATAATATTATTAGTATGACAATGTTATTGGATAAGACTACCAGGATTGAACACTGCCGCACCCAATATCCATAATTCTGTCCGATATTGCCGTAACTACCACGCTTGGCCCGATATAATGTGGTAATACTCTCATTTTCATTCAATGTTGCTCCATCGAGCAAAAAATACGAGCATAATAATAGCAACTCATTTTCTACGTTAACATCACCAGTATATAAGAATTTGTTAATTCCAGCGTTTTTTAATTTAATTTTCCATGGATTCTTAAGGTGCGTGAGGAAAATTTGCAAAAAATAACAAACTGAAGCTTACAATGTGTTATAAATAGGCTACTGTTTCTATGCTCGAGGCCAGGGCATCTTCTCTTATTTCAAATTAGCAGATAATACGATACACTTAATTATGAATTTATCAATTAATTAGCGATCGTATCGTTACTCGATAATTTCTCGCAGACAAACTTTGGAAATATCGGAATCTAATATCGTACCTATATTAATATTGAAAGGAAAAGCAGTTGTTAATGCAACATTAACTCACATTTCTCATGGCTATATTTAGTGTGCGTCTCTAATTTAGCGCAGAAACACGTAACAATGCGCTTTAAGAGGAAGCCTGACACATTTATCTGTCTCTGCTATTTACCTAGCCGACCAAGTTTTTGTAACGGATTGGTTTAATTCAACATTCCGGCTCGTCCCCTCTCTAGTTAGGGATGTCAAATACCGTACCGTACCGACAGTGTTGTAGTTTTTCTTCTCACTAGAGCAAAATACCTTGTGGAAAAAGCTGGTATTTTTACGGGGAAGTATTAAAAATATTCTAGCTTTTAATTTCATGGCAGCAGCCGACGGCATGTATTTTTATTACAGCAATATTTTTTTTCTGCTCGTTTTTTTCTCGTGGGTGTAGTTAAAGTGATTTAACAATTATTTGAAGAGCTAACCTGAGCAGAGCTTCTCGATTTAAAAACAAATATAAGACTTTGATCCTCCATTTTATGTTTTCCAAGTGAATTTAAAAATAATTTGCTGTGGTGTGTAATTGTAATGGGTCCTACTTCCTCAAGTGGTAGGTTATATGAAAATAGTTTCTTGGTTATGGTTGTTTCTTGTTAATAATCAATACTTCCATTGTATCAAGTTTAAAGTAGCAGTCCGTAATTGTGTTTTATCGCCTTGCTTCGTTAGTAGGGATGTTGACTAAACATTTTTTTTGTCCATCAGTTAGGTTATTAAAAAATATTGGACACGTATTTTTTATTTTTTTACGTAATCAAAAGTTTACGGCAATATATTGAGTAGGCAATACGTTAAATTTCGCATGACGTCACTCCTCGGTAGATATTGTACTGACTTGTGACGTAGCGAGCCCCCGCTCCCCAACTTTAATGCGTTTCATCTGAACCATTTTTTTTAATATGATAAAGCAAAATATACGTGTTTAATATTTTTTTATTATTGGACTGACGGGCTACATAGTATTTTTTTCCCAATCAGCATCCCTATTGCGTGGTGGCTCTAACTACATTAGCTATTATCTTGATTATATCATTCTCAAACATCGAATAAATAATTACTACAAAGAAGCATGCAACAACATTCAAAAATTACACATTAGTGGCATCTTTTCCGTGTAGTTGATACTCAACGCCTCACCTCGCAGATTGTTGTGCCCTAATAAATATTCTTAATCATACAAAACATTTTTTTTTTATTGTTTTATTTAAAATAACAACTAATGAACAACCCTTACCGAACAAAGAACAAAAGGTACTAACCAAGTATAAAAACCCAACTACGTATAATCGAGTTCCGAGTGACAGCCCTGCTCTGAAGTTGTGTCCCGTCGCCTCGCTTCGTTAATTGTGTGGTGGCTTTCATTACATTAACACAGTGAATGTCATAATTAGATCAAAATCAAAGATCAAATTATACACGGAAAAGAACGCCGGCAATACAAAAATACTAGACACAATTTATTGACAGCTTTGCTGTGTAGCTGTTGACCACTGCCTCGCCTCGTTTATAGTGTTGTGCCTCAAATCATTTTCAAATTCATACGCAAAAATCTTCGTCTATTTCTGTTTAAAAAAATACGAATAAACAACCCTAGGTGCCCAATAATTAACGAAAGATACGAACCAAGTATAAAAACCCAACTACGTATAATCGAGTTCAGAGTGACAGCCCTACTCTGTAGTTGTGTCCCGTCGCGTCGCCTCGCTTCGTTAATTGTGTGGTGGCTCTCATTACATTAACACAACTATTGTCTTGATTATTCTTGTTGACGAGCTTCCTGTATATACACACTATGTATGTATGTGGCCATTCTTTTATATTGTGCGGGTATGTCAGCCATCTTTTGTGCGTGATAGACAGCTTTGGTGGAATATGGTTGCTTATACTATGTATGTGGAAGGGTTGTTCAATATTTAAAGCGAGATGGAGGAGACGCCATAAAATGACACACAGCAACATTGCTGTGTGTCATTTTATGGCGTCTCCTAAATTTACACATAAAAGTTAGTCATAATGTTGCATCAACTCTAATTTCATTTATTATGGGCACCCAAAACCGGAATCTTACTGGTGACACTACAAAATTAATTAGAACAGGCAACAGTTCTAAACCAATCTACAACTAATAATCAAACAACGAAAATAGACGACCACTCATGTTTTACTTTAAATTAAACCTAGTTTGCTAATCCGTCGCAGATGGCAAAATCAACCAAGTTGATTTTAATCAAACACTCCGAGTTTGCCGGTTATAGCTTATATTAAAGTTTGATTGGAATACAATTAATTCGCCAATCACAGTAAACTTTGCCTTTCTCACGCATTATCCTTTGGGAATGTTTATGTTTCCAATTATTTTTGTCAACTTTTCCCATTTTCCAAGCACAAGCTGTGCTATCTATCCTGTAGCAAAATCTGAAAGAAATTTACCCATGGATTTCCTTAAGTAAACTTCCGGAAATTGACATCTCATCTTGTCTGTCCTGACCACGTCTTTTCAAGCTATGTTACCATTTGTTATGAGGCCCGATAAAGGGCTTTCAAATAAAAGAAATCCCATCAAAAGTAAATTATAAGGTCATTCAATAGACGGAAAATGGACGGAAATATCGTCAGAAAACCTCTCGCAGTAACAATAAAATATAATGGTTGATAATGTGCTGAGAACTGTTACTACCATCTCTCACGCTAAGCATGCACTATCGCTACTGTAAATTAGTTTACTATGATGTGTGTTTGGCAAGTTACTGGTATGGTATTAACATTGTTATATATGTACGTAGGTGTTAACTAGGTATTTGTCAAGGAAACCGCCTACGCCGTGGCTGTGGTTAACAGCTACGTCAGCTACGCCGTAGCATGTTTGCTACGCACGGCCTCAAATTCTCTAATCTTAAACTCTTTAATGGAAAATGGTTTCACAGACGTATACATTATACCAGTGTAACTAACACAAAATATGTAGATTTTTAACTCTGCTCCCGAACAAATCACAAATGCATTCTATATGGTAAGCCAACTGTCGTACCGGACATGTTTGACAGGTTAGCTTAGGGTGGACGCACGATGGAACAAAGGAATATTGATATAGAGAGAATAAAGAATGAGGATATGGTTCCCTGTCTGATATAATAAGGAAGGTCATTCAGATATTGGATATCATAATAGGAAAAATGTAGGCGCAAATACAACCAACCAATGTTAGTTGAACGTTGTTAAATTTTAAGTTGTTCTTATTAGCTGAATCAATGGGCACGGGAATAAAAGATTTTGTAATCGACAGAAGAGAATATTTTTAAATATCTAGTAAGAAAGAAAGAAAGAAAATACATTTATTTATTTTTCTGGTGCTGCGGGAAGCGGAATGAATTATAAGTACTGGTTTTTAAATTAGTTTTATTTTATTTTATTTTGTTTTGTTTTTATTTAATTTAATGTAAATTTATTTAGTATAAATTATTAGTTAAATTATTTTTTTTTAAATTTGATTTAAATTTTGATTGTATTTAGTTTAATTTAATTTCGATGTTTTCTATTTTCTAATTCATTTGTATTTTTATTTTAATGGAACTTACTAACGTAGTTCATAAGTTTTACTAACAACAATATGAATCATTTGTATTTGATATATATAAATAATAATAATTTAGCACAGACTAAAAGGCACACAAGTAAAAAGAAAGAATACAAAATAAAAAGAGTAAAGTGCGTTGTCAGAAAAAAAAAAAGAAAAAAACGTTTATTTCAATTACAATAGGCATTTCGATACATACATAATGGAGATCACCCTTTAAGCAAGGAATTGCTTGTATTAGAAGAGTCCGCAATATACTAGCAGGAATGTGTGCCTCTCGGCTACGCCAAATAGGCCCAGTTCAGCAAAAATGCCAGACAATTAGTGCCTGACGCTGGTTTTCAACTGGACCAGAAGTGTGAGGACCTGGAGTGTATCTCGTGCTTTGTTTAAAAAAAGATCAAGACCAGGGTTTTTAGGTGTGAAAACATGGCGTCTGAATAACATCTGTGTTTATACATTAAACAAAAAGGGCGCATTTAACAGCTTACACTGCAAACTCCGCCATTAACCTAAATAAGCTCATTAAATTTCCATGTAATCAATTTCCGTACACTAAAATTTGTGATCACGAGCGTACAAGCCAAAATTCCATACAAATTATTTATGGCGCATTACAAATATCCATTCAACTATTTGATTGGCTACACAAAATCAGGGGTCGTTAATATTTGATTTTCAATTGTAAAATTGATTACCACGGTATCTGTGTGTCAATAATCTAGATGCATTTCTGGTCTGTTTTGTGTCTATAATTATAAACGGATAAAACAAGCATGGGATCAATTGCCGTTTGAAATTTCATTGCTTAATTTCGGAGAGAATTGAACGAGCGGATTGAAAAACAGTATTGTCGGTTTATCGCAAAACCGATTATTGTGTATTACGAAGGATTTCGGGAACGATTTGTTGCTATGAAGGATGATTTTAAAATCGTGTATCGGATTTTAATCTTCTTAAGGGAAATTTCTTAATCTTTATCGTTCTTTTTTTCAGGATTATGAGAAAATAAAAACTTTTTTTTTACCTTTTAAAGTTCCATTTTCATTGAGAAAAATTCGCTGGGCAAATATAGTTTTTTCTTTCTTTTATAACCTGTATAATAGTTACAGTGAATTTTCAGCTACCTTGGTATGGAATGCCGGCGTCATCGCATTCCTTTTTCAAACACTATCCAAACACATCCTTTCCGATTTATTCTGTAACCGAACGTAGCTTTTGTCATTTTTTTAGCTGCCAGATGCGTTAACGTCCGGTTTTTGAAATCTCGATTTTTCGGTTTTGCACCTAACGACCCGATGCGTTTGTTCTAGCTAAAAAACCGTTTGCGTTTCCTTTTTTCTTGCAACATTTTTGCTTTGAACTGATGTCAGTCATAATTATGCAATTTTTTATTAAACGGTTAACGTCTTTCTTTGAGAACTTTCCATGTATTTTTTAATAATAAGTACTTCAAATAATATGTAAGCATAATGTGTTATCTTTAGAAACTACTAGGTATTTATTTTGAATATAACCATTTGACAAGTGTTTTGTTTAATGTGATCCTTCAAAAGAAGTTAATAAAAGTAATTCGAAGTTATTTCTCAATTCGCAGAAATTATGTGTCAAAGGAATAAGGAATGAAAATACCACGGGCTTGAATTCAAACCCAATAAAGGTAAAAAAAATAACTCAGCCTAACACATAATCATAATTTAGGTCTCATTTCGAATTCATTCGAATTGTGATTAGTAGTCGTAGCTCGAATATCAAACAAAGTAAAGCCACCGATATCGTACCGTCATCGATAGATTTTGTAGTACTTACCTGGTCGCTTGGCTTCTTTTTATTTTCTTGTTGATGAAATACTCTTCTTCGTTGTTTTCATATTGATTGAACTCAGTAGGGCCACGTTGATTGCGGCATCAGTGGCATTCTTTAGGTCATCCGAGCCGAGGTGCAGGTGAACGGGCATCTAGGACACTCAAGCAAATGGAGATGTTGATGGGAGATGATCAGATCAGAAACACCGCACTCACACTGACTAAAAGTCACAGCTTAACCTTCATTTATGCTAAAACTAAACTTTATGAATGACAACAATATTGGCAAATATACCTGTCTAGTCTATAAAATTGGCAATACGTAGAACTCAGGTCAAAATCGTTTTGTCTATCGTTATCAAAACACTTTTCTGTCGTCGATACTGTCTTTTACTCTTTTTGCGTTGTGCGCACCATATTTGTTTTCATACAGCGACTGTCTGAACTAAGATAATCTTGTCTAGGTCTTCGCAAGGCAAAATAATTGCATAGACCTACAATTTGCTAAAGGCACTGTTACGCCAAAGGTCAAACTAAGAAGATAGATACTTTTGCCAAATTTAGCTATCATCTACAAAAGCCAGAAAAAATATGTCTCAGTTACTGAACCGAAAATTAGGTGTCTGTGCTAAAGTTCCGAAATTCAGCTTTTCATGGTAGATATAGGGAGTTTTCATGAATTTATTAGACCTTATCTGTATTATGTATTATGAGTGAAATCGCCCGGTTTAATGGCAGCCGGCTCCGCCAGCCAACGGCTTTATTAAAAAATTTCGTTTATAATTATGGATACTGAGATACCTGCGCGCCTTTTTGCTGAAACAGAAAAACCTGTAGCTTGTAACATTTAGAACTTAGATTATTTTGCTAACTCTACCTCCCTTGAGCTTCCTATGCGGACAGTTTTTGAATATTTTATACATACATACTGACATAGCAATGTTGGCATTACAAGCATTTGTACAAAGTAAACACGATATTTTTTTAGTGTTGTTTATTGACTGCAGTATTTGCCTGCACAGAGAATGATTGACATGGATAGCCGCATATTTTATGTGAACTGTGATTTTAGCTCATTACAGTTCATACCATTTGACTGTGCGGCTTATGTAGTTTGTGTTGATACACATTATAGTGTATATTTGCCTTGCCAAAACGTTTACGAGTTTCATAATTATGGTCCCTCCGGGGATGGCAGAGGAGTTTACAGAACCCCATACTAAAAATGTATAAATTCAGAACAGCAGTAGTAAATCGTTGTTAACTTTCCGGATTAAAGTCTCTAAATGATGGTGATGACCGTCCGTTGCGTAGTTTAGAAGAACAATGTGGTAAACGCAACAGACAGACACGAAAAGCGACTATCAAGCTATGATATGTGTAGATATCGATTCCTTGTTTAACGTTTTTCGACCATAAAGTTGTCAAAAAAAAACAATTTATGAAACAAACCCTATACTACTTTGGATGTCAATGACAAAAAAGTCGATTAAACGAATTTTTGCCAAAAAAAATTGATAGTAATTACCTACGCACAGACCAGGGCAGCATGGCACAAAAGGGAGGCGGCCTAATTCTCAGCATTGGGTATAACAAGGCTGCCAGTGGTGATGATAATGACGAATTACCTACGTATACTTATTGTGAATAAAAAATAACAACCAAAAATACCAAAAACCAAATTCAATACCAGACATCACGCACTCAAACACGATTTTATCCAACGAATTCTCAAAAAGGTTTTTATAAAACGAAAACCTTTATTTTATTCCCTCAGCCATATTGTTTTCGGTACAGATAGCGTGTGACGGGCTGCGACTGACGAGATTGCAATTACATTTAGCCGAATTGGCATTTCATGTGCCCTTAACTATACAGTCAACACATTTGTAGGGAGAGACGTCTCTTTGACGAATGAATTTACCGATATATTTTTGGTGAAAACCGATTTTGGTGTCTATTAGCTAGAGAATATCGATTTATGACTTTTGTTTACACAAAAGTCTGAAGAAGAAGAATAACACATAGCTGGCGCAATGAGGCTATGTATTTACCACACGTTTGCTTAACCCATCGTAGATTACAAGCGTGATGTTATGTTAAGAATAAGACACTATCATTTCATCTTAACTTCATAGACCCTTTTACATAAAATAGTAACGTTTAAAAAATATTTATGACTATTATTGTTAAGACTATTATGAGTATTATGTTGACTATTGTCAACTTGTTCACTGCAATTTGCCAAGCTTAGACTTTCAAGATTTTTCATGTTTTTTTGGTACTTTACTGGTTTTAAATCATTAAGCAAACCTTCGACTCCATACAAACTACATAATTAGACCATTCTGCCTAGCCTTTTCCCAACTATATTGGGGTCGGCTTCCAGTCTAACCGGATGCACCTGAATACCAGTATTTTACATGGAACGACTGCCTATCTGACCTCCACAACTCAGTAACTGGGTAATACGATACCCCTTGGTAAGACTGGTTGTCAGACTTTCGGGCTTCTGACGACCCGTAACGACTGTCAAGGCACGGAGGAGTCTCGGTATGTAAAGATGGTCACCCATCCACAGACCAACCCCGGCAAGCCTAACTTAACCTATTGGATCGACCCGCGCAGCAGTTATTACTTAGCCACGAGCTCCTCCAATTAGACCATTCATACCACAAAAAATTCGGGCATTACATACCAACATAAATAATTGTAATACGCACTCTCTTAAATGAAAAACCCTCTTTATATTTTGTACGAAAACTGAACAGTGATGAGATTGTAATTATATTTTACAGAATGGGCACTTTATGTGCCCTATAGTGAGCACATTTGTAGCGACAGACATTCCTTTGATACAATTTGTCTCTGGCAGACAAATTGTATGAGATCAATATATCAAATAGTCGATTGAAAGCGGCAAATTGTCCTCACAACGATCTTGTTATGGAAGACGTTTTATGTACCATTTATGATTAATATAAAGATTTATTAGTACATGGTTTGTACGCTCTTTTAAACATAACATTCACCTAAAGTCGCCATCAATCTAAGTTGATGACTTTTACTGACTCTCATTTACAGAATTACGAGTACAACAACTACCAATATAATAAACTTATATTTTCTCTGATTGGTTGCCAGTTAAGATAGCTATGGTGCTATGTTTATTGGTGAAGAAAATCAGATTTTATTAAAAAACTAGCTTACCCGACAGACGTTCTATCCAAATTTCAATAATTCATACAAAAAAGGACGTTCAGTTATTCCCGAATTTAAATATTTTCTGGTAAACTTTTCCAATTTTTCTTTCCGTAAGAACCTGATTCGAACTATTACGAACATTTTAAAACAAGAAATAGTCAAATCAGTCCAGCCGTTCTCAAGTGATGTATTTACCAACGAACAGCATTTCATTTTTATTATATAGATTGATTTTTATTTATATTTTTGAGCGGTGCATACACAACAACTTGCCAAAGTTTCATGACAATCTGTCGAGCCATTTTCGAATCTTTGCGAGACTAACGCACGGCAATTGATTTTCATATGTTTTATGAAGAAAATACAATTGAGCATCAAACCCATACTTCTAACGAACTAAGTCATACCTTTTGTATTTTAATAGGTACCTACAGAAATGGCAATACTTATCTCAAGGCAAAATATACTGTAACAATAGTGATCTTAACCAACATTGTGCACCGCACTCAAAGACCTATCTCATATTGCAGAAATACAAAACCCGCTTCAAAAATGGAAAATTTTGCGCTATATCGCGGAGCACTCAGTCCAGTTGATTCTCAAAAGGCGTCGCTACGACTGTACATAGATATGTACATTCGTTGATTACAAGCAGGTACACACTGTACCCGTGTACCTAGTATAAACTCAGAATTCTCGAGAGCGTCGTAACCTGCATTTAAATTGTAAAGCAAACGCCACCGAATTGAACAGACAAACATACCGAACTTCGTGTTTCGTGTGTTGAATTTGCGACCTGAGCAGTCACAAGAACAACAATGTTGTACATGTTTTACATTACGGTTATGTTCAAAGGAAAGAGATATAATTAATTGTAATAAATAACGAAGAATTGGCCAGAGAAGGCAACGGAGAGAGATATGGAGTTCGAAGTCAAACTCTAAATTATGTAGTCGATGATTATGATGTATGGTAAAACTCCAATGAGTTTAGGTTTGTAGCATTTTAAATGTATAAATGTAAGGTATGTGTAGGTACTACAGAATTACGAGCGAGCCTTACAGAGTCGCATAATATGATGTGTTACATCTGACATCTTGGCTGACACCACCAACCTCTCGGAAAATGTGTCGGTACCATCTGACGGCCAACTCTAGCACCACGCGCGCTCATTGGTGAATTCAAATAGCGCGCGTCCTCGGCTTCCTGTTGCACACTTCCGTCTGTTTTCACGAAATCACTCCTACATATTGCAGGAAAGCGAGAGAAAACATGTTACACATCAAAGAAAATAAAATAAATGGGAGAGAGACAGTCAGAGAAATTAATTCATAGGTAAGCAAATTGTCATCCTACGTCAATATGCTGCTATAGCCATTTTGTGTAACTGCCAAAGAACACAATTATCAGTATTGATTTGAATATAGTTTAAACAAATTGACAACCAACTTAAATGGACCGCCATTTAAGTTGGTTTTCAATTTGTTTAATAATTAATTTCCAGACCAGACCATCAGATGTGTGAACGTAACCGAAGCATAAGAATCGTAGCAGTTGATGTTCTGAGTGTCTGTCTACCTCTATGGGAAGAAAGCGTGAATCTAAGTATGTATGATTGCGTAATTTCCCTAATTTTACGTATAGTAAGTAACGAAAATTTGGCCAGAGAAGGCAACGGATAGAGATATGCAAGCCAATGGGAGATTCTTTTAGAAATAATTAAAAAATGGGAAGGTGTTCATTGAATCCACAAAGCTCTTTCCGCAGTACAGCTCTTTAGAAGTACTACTGGCAAGTACAAGTACTTTTGTAATTAGTGTGTATTTTATGTTTTTTTTTTCTTTTTAAATGTGCGTGTTGTTTGTGCCGAATAAACAATTTTTTTTCTTTTCTTCTTTTAAGTACTGGGAATTAATTTTCATTTCTGATGCTAAAAAGAACATCAATGTTTCGGTTTGCTGGGTATGGGTGCAGGTGAAATTACTTTTTTTTTAGTTGGCAACACTGGTAGCTGGTTGTCTTAAAAAACGACCTCTTAGGTTAATTAATATAGAAAATTTATAAAAAGTATTGTAATTATGTTAGTCGTACCTAGTTATTTATTAGTATATTCAGTGATTATACAGTGTTTTTTGTCGCGTGAACTTCGCACAAAAAGGATATTAAACCGACTGTCAACTCAACGAACCCAACGGTGACGTAATTCCAAATTTCATCAATCCCGGGGAGTATTTTGTTTTATTTAACATATTCTACATAATATTTACATTACGCAAAACATCACAAAATACTGCTCAGGATTAAGTCTACACAAAAAATAGGCTCATTAGGCCTAATTGCTTATTATTTATTCATACTATTAAGCCTGTAATGTGTCATAAGCTTGTATTGTCAATCAAATTTCTTTAATAAAAGCAGTGTACTTATTCCTTGTAACTTCACTTTTCTTAACCATTAGTTGACTGCACATAATAATGTGCAGTCAACTAATGGGTAAGAAAAGTAGTAATAACTAGACATACCTCTGTTATGTTAAATTACTGTATTAGTGCCAATTCATGAAATTAATGTTAAAAACTGGATTTACAATAACTTTTAGTACGTAGTACCTACCCCCAACCGTTTTGCAAACTTAAATTTGTTGTTTTTCCCTTTTATTTTAAGAATATTAATATCTCAAATAAGACAAATCTGTGAATATTTAAATTATTATCCCATAATTGAGATTACACACTCTTTATAACTTTTATTCCTTTGTTTTCTTTCAATTCTAAATAATTATATAATTTTATACTGCCAATAGTCCCTTCATCTTAGTACTTACTATTCATATCTTATCACTCTCTCTTATTCTTTTTACTCACTTAGCTTTCTCTTCTCTCTTTCCAGGGTGCCTCTCCATAGAGCTGCATCCTTGGAGGAAAACTGAAGGCTACATTGATAGAGTTGGAATCTACTAAAAACCAGTGCGATCAGCTGCTACAGGGAAGGTACAGTTATATTTTGATTGTTATCAATTAACTACTGTAAAGTAAGACAATACACTGACATTGATACAGCTCGGTTAGTCTATTTTAGTCATTTTCATAGCATTATATAAGTCCTATAGTATTCTGCTGTGGGGCAAAGCCGCTGCCATTCAAAATATATTTGTTCTTCAAAAACGAGCTGTTCGTGCAACTTACCAGCTAGCTGGCAGAGTTTCTCTAAGAGATTTTTTTAAAGATATTGTTATTCTCACGGTGGCATCACAATTCATCTTCGCCATCATCATAGATATTCACAATGTTAACACCAGAAATAAGGACAAATTACGAGCTTCATTTCACCGGCTTCATAAGGTTCATAACTCATTTGATGGGCTTGGTATAACCTTTTATACCTAGCTACCCTCTTCTTTGCCAAAAAAATCCAACTTAATCCAACCTTTGTTCTGTTCAAAGGCATACTTTTCTATCAATGACTAATTAAACGATAAGAATGTTGGTCGCTATTAGCTTACCAACCGACAGGTTCTGGACAGGACTGTTCAGGACTGTATAAGTCAATTTATTTTAATTTATTATTGACATAATCTACTCATTACAATGTTTTTTTATTAGCTGTATTGCAATATGTGGTTAGCTAGTGACCTCGACAATTGATCAATATTATTCTTGCCTGAGCAACCGGCAGCAAAATTCGTCATGCTCCCTTATAATGTCACTGCTTGCGGTAGCGTCGGGAGTCGAGTTGCCTCCTTCCCTGTTTGATCTTTGCGTTATGCTCGTGAACGGGTGCTGCTTGTGTTAAGTGTTCGTCTTGCTGACCATGGTTTTGTTATTGTTATTTGTAATTAACTGTTTATTTATTTTTACTTCGATGGTCCTAGTTTACCATATGTGATTTCGAGTTACAGCTTTATTAGCTATATGTAAGCGGGCACGCCCTTTATGCCTTGAGCCTTTTATTCGTGTACTATGTTCTGTTTACGTTTTTAGTTTTTATTTTCGCTTGAGTATAGATTTCGATGGTTTTGTTGGTATATTGGCATGTGCTAGCTGACATTATGGCAAATCATTTTATTTAATATTTTGTGTTGAGTAATGTAAATTATTTTGCATATTATGTATAGAATCGAAAGACAGAAAAGTTTTTTTCTAACTGAACAGACAGCAGTGCTGCTGAGGAGTTGGTTGCGTCATTTCTTCTTCCCAGCTAAAGCACTAGGAAGTGGTGAAGGGCGGGCTTTTGGGGGACTGTCTCATGAAATTTTGACGTTCAAAAAGTGTTGATTCTCAGCCTAGTTTGAATAAATGACTTTTTAATTTGAAGTGAATTAAACAGGGGCATTAGACATTTCACTTGGTTTCTGGGAAATACCTTAATATTAGCCCGTTAGGTAAAATCTTAAGATCCCCAGGGCTTGCGAGGAATTTGAAAAATGGGTATTTGAAGAAACTATTGCCGTCGTCTGACCTCAAGTCTGCCTCCGTAGAGTGCGATAGGAACAGCTGCAGCTCAGACCAATTAAATCACTAAAAAAATGGACGAGATCGACGTTTTGTATTCCCCTTTTTTCTCCTCGAAAACTGAGCCGATTCAATTATTTTTTACATTTAAATTTTAAGAAAGAGTATGTCTAGGTTCCTATTATTCTCTTTTATGTTAAAAACTTTTCGAATTTGTCTGGTAGTCCTCTAGTAACGACGGTAAAAATGGGTAATTTTTGTAATTTTTGTAATTTTTGGAGGGTCATATTTTCATTACCATGCCGAAAAAAAGCAAATAATAGGAACGTGTCTACCTTCAGCAAACCTTGATTTTAAGAAAAAAAAAGGATTGCTCTAGAGGCATTATTCAGGAAGAAAAAAGGGGAATATATTTGTATGGAGAATCGCAGGCCCTGTTCCCTCTTAAGACATCACGATTTAAGCCTCTCTCCCAGCATATTTACCGGGGCGCGTTTTTGTCGCTCGATAATAACGCAAGCGTTATTGCGATATCAGTTTTCAGTACATTTTGTATTAGGAAGTCCACAAAATTACACACTGTTGCTATAATAACAACGCAATAGTAGTAGGACGCTTGCTTTCCTCCGTCCTGCGATATTCTGATATGTGTTCTTAGAACATTTTGTGTTAGGACGTATGCAATCTTACACACACCTGCGTTAATATCGTTAGTAAGGTGTAAAAAATAATCGGACGATAAAAACGTAGCTGTGTGCGAAGAATCGGGACGCATTATCGCAATTACGCTTGCGTTATTAACGACCGATAAAAACGCGCCTGTGGGAGAGGCTTTATTATGTTATCAACCTGTTTTTTGTGACCATCCTTGTTGAAATGATAATTATGATGAATAGGTATGATTTTAGTTGTAATAAGAAATGATCATAAAATCCGTGAAGAATCTTGTTTTTCTCTGATCTAAAAGCACGTGGAAATGAATATTTTCTCTGAAAACACAATAGGAAGGTATACACGGTAATATTTTATCTAGAACTCGTGTTATTTCTATGTAGATATAAATCAACCTTTAACGTCTAAAAATGATATATTCGACGATAAAAAGACATTCGTGAATATATTTGGGTTCATCTTGACATTTATTCAAAACACAGGTACATGCGTTCACTTCAGTTTTTCTTATAGACATTTATGTTATTACTCATTGAATTGTGAAATTTAAAACGTTGCCATTTCCACTTGTTAGAATAATGTACGGATCAATTTAGCACCATACCAATAGTTGTTTATAAGACCACATAATTAAAAGATGATAAACTATCGAGTAGGCTATAATCATTAGAACATAAGTTAAGTTAGTTTAGTTAGGTTTTACAATTAAGATGACCCATTAAATATTTCTCATTTACTAATGGTCCACATGGTTTGTTTAGTTCAACGAAAATAGTTTTCCACTTTATTTGAACAAGAGAAAATTCTTCTTTATAGAAGAAGATGAACATAAATTATGTCAGAATACAATGATGAATGGACTCTCACAAAGAATCTAAATAAATAAAAGCCATAGACTATGTATGTAGTTGCGTCTTACTAGCACAGGACAACACTAAGTCAACCTAGGGCTTAGTCAAGTGCACTAACATAGTCTTAAGCCTTATTTATTAACACAAGTTTTGTTAATATTAAAATATGTATGTTTAGGTTAAGTTATTTATCTATGGATCTGTGTCGCCTGAAATAAATGGTTTATCAAGATTATTAAACCAATCCATAACTTTATAGCAGTCTGGATGCTCAAGAGCTTAAAAGTTTAGGGTCACTGCCTTCGGCCCAGAATAATTTGAATACTGAGATTATACATAAAAATAAATTTCATACTTTTTCCTTTGAATCTGCTACACTGGTTCTCCCTGGACGATCAAAAAAGGTGACGAACTCATGAATATTCCATTATTCCTTGATTTGAATTTTATTTGCGTTTCCTTACCGATCGTGGGCTGAAACAGGGTGCTATTTGGAAAGACCTTGAAGTCAGACCATGGTTTTAATTCTCCTAACGTAATGGATTAGGCTTTTTTTTATTTTTTCTTTTTCACTTGTACCATAGTGCAGGCAGCTACTTCTTATTGGCCTTCAGCTATCATCCTTTGGTTTGTTTAATCGAAAAAGTAATATAATCGTAAAAAAGTTTTGCATGCATGAGTAAAAACGATTAGGGTTTTTTGAAATGACGTTCACTAGGTCGTCAGGCACCTGTCAAAAGTGTCAAATGGCCGATAAGACTTCGACATCTTTAGTCGTAACTGAATGATGAACGAATGAATGAAACTAATGATGAACGTCATCATATATTTTCTAATCATTGTCAAAATGGAAGACCTCTTGTCAAAGTGGCACCAGCTAGTGGCGTAACTTTTCATTAAAACCCTCATTCTCGTACTTAAAAAACGCATTAAATTCAAGTCGCAATATCTATCTCACTGACAATCAATGTCTAAAATTTGTCAGAAACGACACTGACAGATTGAGACTGAGTTTATAATATGAAGGTCCTAAATAATAAGGGGATTGCCCTTCTGTTATTATTTTCAGTTGAAAATGTTGCAAAATATTTCACGTATAATAATATGATATCATTCAAGATATCATTCATGGGGCATTTCGATAAAATTTAACCGTGTTTGATAGATAACCATAATTAAATAACTACGCTCCTAATTTTAAAAATCGACCACTGACCCTTACCCTCATTTTTCGAGGATCGACAAGAAGTCAAACCATTTTTGCCTTTTTTCTTTTACCCCAGATGGACGAGAAATTCGAATAGTTCGAATATCGACGATAAAGTTTAAAATGAAATGGCTCTCTGTAAATAGTTGACGTGATGAAAGTAGGTACTTATAATTTTTACTACAGACAATAAGAATATAAAGGAATGTGTACCTTGTACCGAGTACATTTCATTTTATGTGCGTCTACATTATATTAGCCTATAATTTTCATTTTATATACATTCAGAATGTTATTAGATATCGTAAAAGTATTACAAATGTACATTCTAATGTCGTACGTGATAGTCACTTGATATTTTTCGCGAAAAATATGTGTGAGATGTTTTTAAAGTAGAAATTCATGAATGCGGCAACACATCTTGTTTGAAAAGGTTGTTAAAATATTTTCTGTGTAAGTTTGAAAGCAACATAAAAAAGAAAAACCATCTTGAAGTAAATAAATATTATATTTAGAATATTGCTAATGAGTTTTATTTGATTCTCATAAGGTTTAAAATTACAGAATTTGATTTAGGTAATTATGAAAATACGTTTCTTTATTATAAATAATTATGTATAAAAGTTTGTATTTAGTATTTAAGAACACTAAATTCACACTTTTTTAATGTAGGTATCGGCAACGTTTTGAAGGGTTTTTATGCGGATATAAAAAGATAAACTTTTTCTTTTTCCGACAATGACACGCAGTAACGTGGCTTGAAAAGAATTGCGTGAAAATGGAATTTATGGAATGGCGTGTCTGTCACTGTCTTAAATCCGTTTGAGAAAGCGTGTACAATAATATACAGACAAAAATATACCTACACTCTACAGGATATTTGGGTGATGTTGAGGAAAAGATACTAAAACATGAGGATAACACATTTATGTACAAACAAAATGAAGGCAAACATAACCATAATGTAATTAATTCAAATGTGAGCCAAGATTGAAATTAATTTAAATTAAATTGTTTATTCTGCAAATAGGATATTGGAATCACTTTTACACGTCATCTTAATTTTTTTTAAATTAAAAATTTGCTAGATGAGTTCGGCGTTTCCTATCTGACTACTCTGAGAAGAAAGGCCGAAACAAACTCAGAGGTCACAGTCTCTTTTAAAGTCCAGACATAATCTTGGTCAGGCCATATGAGGACCACGTAGATAAGTGTCTGAAATGGTCTTTTGTGGAAAGAACCACACAGATTTGAGTGGACCTGTCCAATCAGTGCAAGCATTTGTCAGTAATCGTGGAGCTCAACTCAGAAGTTAAGGAGCTCAACTCGACGAACAATACCAAAGAAAAGACATTTGGGTAGGCCGCATAAACTACTCAAACTGCCAGACCATCATAAAACTATATCAGAAAAAAAAAATATCCACATAGTCCTCAGATTCGCAAAATTTAAAAAAATATAATACTTTACAAAATAAACATTGCTTTTACAGTTTATTGAAAAACGAGTGTTTTAGCTGCAGAGGACATAGCATAAATAATGAGTTATTCACTTGTACCGTCAAAATCTAAAATAGTAAGTTTTCGGACACGGAAACTACTTCATTACCAAAGGAAAACTTTAAAGTAGACCAAGAGGAAGCACTGGCATCGCTTAAATATAAAATGAAACTGCACGTAGCACACCGAACAAAATTTACGTAGGGCTAAAATAAACATTTAATTTTGTATTCGACCGCAAAATATTCCTACATATTTACCTAATTAAAACTTAAACCAATGAAGCTGACTTATTCGACCAATAAACTGGCTGTTATATAGTTAAAATACCTCTTTATTCCGACTATCACTTTTCGCTACTTAGTAGTAAAGTTTTCACTTTGAAGCCAGCGAAGTTAGCGCCATAGCGGCATTTTCCTGCTAATTAACGAGGAGCTAGCTATTGCATTGTTATATGCATCTTTTGCTCGGTTGAATGGGATGAACTTTGTTTTTAATATTATTTTATACTGCGCCTGACGAATATTGTTAGACAAAACTTTAAGATCGTAATATAAGACATTGTTAGAATCTCCGACTAAAGCACAATTTGATGTCGTTGACGTTTTCGTATGAATGTTGTATGTAAAGTGAATTGATATGTCATTTGGTATGCGAACTCTACTAAATTTATTTCCCAGAAAGTTTATGTCTATCATTCTTGTTAAAAAAATACAAAAAATATCGTAACTTGAAACAGGTTATATTTTTGTTTCTGTATGAATAAATTATTCGAAGTATTTTTAGCTTACGATGTTTAATAAAACATGTTACAAGGCTCATTCCAGGGAATCTGAAAAATAAAAGGAAGCAGCAGAGCAAAAGTTATATTATTAGTTATATTACTTAACGAAATTGGTGTCATCTGCAGTTTTAAATATTAAACACAACAAGACTTTTATTCGCCACCAAACAAAGACCAATAAAATGTTCAATCTCTACTATCGCTTCCAGTACAAATCCAAAACAAAACACTAACAAGAAAAAGTATCCAATAAAAGAACAATTCTCACGAATACATCCCCGATTGCGGGTTAACTTTCTACCGACCAATTCCGTATCGCCTCCTTCGACCGAGGCAGCGAAGTAGCGAAGTTGGGAGTCATTAACTTCACTTAAGTTCGTTACTCCACTCCGTAGATGCAAGATGGTGGTTCCCGAGCCAGCTGCGTTTGAAAATGAACAAAATAGGATAATGAGGAACTTGGTCTCTTTTGTGAGGCGTTTAAACCGAACGGACATGGAGAAAGTACGTGTAGACAGAGAATGAGATAGTAAAATTAGCAAAAAGTATTCACCATTTCTTTAAACTTAGTGTCCCGAAACTGCTAAGTTCGAACTGTTAAGTTCCCAATTCAAAAAACACGAATGTCAGGTTAACTAACCCGGTGTTACTTTTTAGTGGCGCAACACGTAAAATGTTAATTACTAAACTCCGAGTTTACTAACTCCACATTTATTCATTTAACCCAACCAAACGTGCAAGTGGGCCTTAGTAACTTAACACCCTGACATATGGTAACTAGCAATGTTAGGGTAACAGAAATCTACGTTTCTAAGTAGTAACAAGTGTTGCAAAATTAGGACAAATTTAAAAAAAAAATTGCTTACATGCTTTTGACAAGTTAATCCTGATAACGATACTTGTTCAGATACAATTTTGCAAATGTCACCGTTATAATGTGATCCTAACATTTTTATTGATGGTGACACAATTCACTTCCAAATAAGCAAATCAAGTGTCATGTTGCTATTTTACGCAACACTTTGTGAATGGCGACACAATCAAATCAATCTGCCTACCCTTTTCCCAACTATGTCGGGGTTGGCTTGGCTTCCAGGCTAACCAGATGCAGCTGAACACCAGTACATGGAGCGACTGCCTATATGACCTCTACAACGCAGTTACTGGGTAACACGATGCCCTTTGATAAGACTGGTTGTCAGACTTTTGGGCTGTCAGCAATTGAAGGGGTCCGATAGGACTAATGCCTGCCGGGGTTGCGGGAAAGTCCGAAAGGGATACCGTAGCTCCTGGCAACGTACAGGCAACTGAAGGAACACGGGTGGGTTTTTGTCAGTAAGAGTCTGATACGCCCTCCCGCTCCCCCCAGAGCGGGAGAATTATTTGATAAATTCACATAAAAAAAAAAATATATGACTTGGGCTTCTGACTAACGTCGACTGTCAAAGATCTACTTATGATAGCCGGGACCAACGGCTTCACGTGCTTTCCGAGGCACGGTGAGGTCTTGGTATGTAATGAATGGTCACCAATCCACAAATCGACCGCGGAAAGCGTAGCTTAACCTTCGATCGACTCGTACAGCTGTTATCATTTCGCCACGAGCCCCCCTTTGTATGGTGACACAACACAGATTTTGACCAGCGCTTGTTGCCAGTGATGACCTATGGCACTGAAACGTGGTCGCTCACAATGGGCCTCATTAGAAGGCTGAAAGTCACCCAAAGCAATGGAGAGGGCTATGCTTAGAGTTTCCGTATGTGATCAAATCAGAAATGAAGAGATTCGTAGGAGAACCAAGATAACCGGCATAACCCGAAGAATTGCCAAACTTAAGTGGCAATGGGCAGGGCACATAGATGGCCGATGGGGCCGAATCGTTCTGGAGTGGCGATTGCGTACCAGAAGACGTAGCGTTGGAAGGCCCCCCAAGGTGGGCAGATAGCCTGGTAATGGCCGCAAGAATCCACTGGATGCGAGAAGCACAGAACCGGTTGAAGTGGCGGTGCTTGGGGGAAGGCTATGTCCAGCAGTGGATGTCTTTCGGCTGAAATGATGATGATGATGACAATAACGGTGACCGTTGTTCGTTTGATAAAAGCAACAGATTGCTGAGTTTTTTAGATAGGATAGCTATCTAAAAAATCAAACGCCTTCATAAAGATAAGGTATCAGCATAATCTGCAACCTTTCTCAGAAACCTTTTTGACCTAAAACAAACTCAAATAACATTATCGAGCAATGATAAAACAAGGTAACAAGGTAGAAACATAATCCTTTTTATTATAAAGTAGTTCTTACGTTTGTAGTTACATTATCCGCGATAGGAAGGGTAAATGTTGGGTTCGATTTACTGATAAGCATGTTTATTTTGGGCCCCGTACTTAGGACAGTCGAGTGCCTACCTGGTAATCCTAGTTTTGGGTAAAACATTTTTCTCTAATGTATTTGGCTTAGTTTTATGTATGTAAATGATATGGAAGATAATGTAAGTTTCAGTATGTGAAAGGCTTGTTGGAATATTGATGTGGGCTACTTTGCATGTATTTGCATTATTAAGGCTTTCATTTTTTTTTGATATCTTAATATTATATATAATTTATACGACGGAGAGGGTACGTGTCTCTCGTCATAATCAGCCGTATTTTAACTACTGTGGGCGTACTATGTGCAGTGTTGGTTATTGCACAATAGAAAAACCGTTTGCAGTTCAGATTAAATTATAATTTACGATCAAATTAATCACACTAGCAATTCACACACTGTAGATACACGACACAACTATTCGGAACAAGCGTTCACTGCTTGACCGATCTACAAACTCTGCTTAACCCCGGTCGAGCGTTATGTTGTAGACTCTGTCGAGCGCCGCTAGGCGGCGCAGGCACCCCTATTAGTCAAATCGGTGACGTATTTCCGACATATATTTCTGCGGCAGAAAAGTGTCCTGCTACAAGTATCTATTTATTCTGGCGCTTAAATGACGTTGACACCCAGGGTCTATTCGTAAACATTTGTACTACATATTATATCGCGAAATGCCACATTAAAAAAAAACAAGATGGCGGCGTTAGTTCCGATTTTGGCCACGCGCCAAAATTACCTTGTAGCGCTTATAGAACAGTATTTTATGTCAAATTAAAGATTTGACTGCCAGCAATCTAATTGAAAGCACTGCCGACTGCCAAAGATGCTACGGGTGTACTTCAATAAAATATTGAAAAAAAAGGTTTACCTACACCTAATTGATAGACAATAAGTATTATGACACCCACAAACAACCCACAATATCAGGAAACCCTTTTCTTTCCTTTCCGAAAACCTTTTTTTACGACCCAGATTTTATGGACGTCTATCATACCAAGGTTTTCACAAGGTGACTAAAACTCACCTCGTAATTTGATCGGTTTGGACTCAGTGTTAAACACCCTCAAGCATTGTCGCATTTTTTCAGCGCTACGTTTACTAGTTATCAATGTTGCAGTCTCGCTGCAAGAGCTGCATAAATAACTAGCCCTACTGGACAACATTAGGTCATATGAGCAACTTAGTTGTGTACGGGATTTCGCTGTAGAGATCAAAAAGAACCTATAACAGCTAAGTTTAGAAAAAGCCAAAAGCAATTTTATTCTGCAGTTAATTCTGCCCGTGACTTCGTCCGATTGGAAGTCGTAAGACACCACAATATTGACGGCCGTCACTGCAGCTGTTATGAGGTGGCTATTACTCTTCTAGGAATCCGTAGCTTAAATCTTCAAGTCGTCAGTGATACTGGTTTTTTTATCCTCGAAGAAAATAAAGAAAAAGACTCCTGCGCAGTAACAAATTGTGGTCTTATCAGACTTCTATTCACTATTACTTTTGGGAGAAATATTACAACAAAATGTAGAAATAGGAATACAAACGATGTTGAATTTATAAATTTTATGGACCAAGTGATTATTAAGACATTATAAAAAATGCCCGGGCAGTTTGAAATATGCCCAATATGAGAGGGAAGTGTGATAACAACTATTGAAATAATCAAATCGGCCGGGCATTTTCTATAATGCTAGTCACCTATGGGGCAGCACAATTAAAACCAGGTTTTATTACTATTATTTTTATTTCAAACGTAGAATCAATATTTAAAATCAAATTGTTGGTCCTCTCTACCGACCCTTGGCTTTGAGAGTGACTCGGTTTGCCATGTACAATTTTCAATTCGGGCCACATGCTGCAAGCTTCCTGGACAATTTTATTCGCAAACTTTATCACTTTGAAGAATAGTTGGTGCACCGAATATTGTAAAAATGTCAATTAGCATATATGCTACTTCTTCGACCCTTTTGGTCTTGAGCGGACGAAGCTGAACAAATTTTGTAAGATGATCTTGGTATACCAATATAAATTTATACGGACCATTTTCTTGGGACTGCTTGTCAATTAAGTCCACTTGACATCTTGCATTCATTTCGCTGCTAATAATAGGTTTGACTACTAATCCTTTTTTCGGAACGTTGCATTTATTTTCACAGTTATCGCATAAGTTTAAATAAATGACAATCATTTCTATCATAATATTTTTACCGCGCAAATTTAACTACATAACATTTTATAGAATACTCAAACAATTACATATTATTACTAGTTATTATTTTTAATACAATTATTATTAATGTACGCCACATGCGTTTGTTCTCCTCACCGCACCCCGTGCAAAATACCTGTATATTATCAGATTGCCCAAAGACCACACGGCAATATTTATAATGACGAGGCAATGTGATAATAAGGAAGTTCAAATTATAATTAATTATTTCGCCCTAAGTAGCTTGTCATTATTCATAATGCGCGGCCATTATGTAAAATGCCCCTATTTATTACTTGGTCCATTATTATAATATAATTATATTATTTATTATTAATAGTTGTGCACAATTTTTTTTTTTATTAATCCCAAAAACAGTAAATCTGTTGGGGATTGAACATACGGTACAAGGTCGTGTAACCGATATGCTGTTTAATTCGTTGGCAATTTGACTAAAATAGAATTCCGTATACATGTCATGATTAGCTAAGGATAAGGAGCTAAGCAGTCGCTTAGCTCCTTATAGATAAAGCGTGATCATATTAATTTCAGAGGTTAAATCCGTATTTATGCAACTGCAATATTATAACATTTTTTTCGTCTTATCACAATCACGCGGTAAACTTTTGAAGAATACGAACATGATGCAATATTGCTACTATCCGTTACAAATAGCGTGATAATATTATTATAGGCTAAACCAGACTTTTAAGGAATATTTTCGGTATTGTTCCCATATCTGGTAGCAATGACTTTTTTCATGAACAGTTTTGACTTTGGTACGCTTTTTTTTTTTGCAATTGGCGTCATAATTTCATTGTGATTTGATACGTATTTTTTATCGCTGATAAAAATGCTTGGCTCAATGCTGATCCTGCTCCCCAACCACAACTAATTGATTAGCGTTTGAAAATACTGGTGTAGTTGCTGAAGATTGTAAAACCATCTTGGCATTGTATAAACTCAATCTCCTTTGTATTATATAATTGCATAGCACAGGTGTGAGTACTATGTATTAAGAGCTACCATTTACTTTGCAATATATCTTTCATTGACTTGAATGTGCCCTGGCGGCTGTGAGAATGTCATACTCACTCAGATGTCTCGCTGATGGAGGCACGTGTGATGGATCATTTAGCTCCCTTCAAAATGGTTGAGTCGAATGGTGCTGATTCATGCGTCATGTTCGTGAACGGGCGCCATCAGTTGGGACTGGTCATCTCTTAGCTGCCATGACTTATTTTAAAATAAGTCAGTTTTTTTAATTGTTCTTTGTTTTTATCTGTTTATTACGCACGCTTTTAACGTGCACGTCTTTCACATGTATAATTTCAACATGAGTGATGTAACCAATATTTTGTAACAATTTTTTTTTATTTAAAACATCCCAACCCATTCCAAAGCGTAGTAGGCAACTAGCTTCATATTTCTGACTGACAACAGACATATAGACGGATAGAAAATTAATTGACAATGTATTTTAATTGACAATTAATTGACAATGTATTTTAATTGACAATTAATTGTAATGAGCCATGTAACACATAGCTTAGCCAATGACGGAGATTTTGAAACACCAATTTCTGCGCCGCATAATCTCTCGTTTTGGCGATTTAAACTAGCTGGCCAGATCGCCAGTTCTAACGGTGCCAGACTTCTTTCTTCAGGCCTTTCTGAAATCTCGCGTTTACCAACATAAACCGTAAACCTTGCAAGTCAAAGCCAACATTGAACAAGAAATCACCAAATTCGAGCCAGATTAATTCAAAATGCCGTAAAACGAGGAAAAATGTGCATCAACTCAGAATGTGGTCATTTGACCGATATAAATATATATTTTTTACTTAATTTCATAAATTTTACACCTTTAAATAATCCTTTCCGTTAAAACAGGGACCAATTTATGTCATTTTCCATAAAATGGCAGGCAATTCACATAATGATATTACTTTTGTCCCACTTTGTATACAGAATGCAGATTAAACACCCGCTCATTCATTTTATGAAGCAAGAAACCAAAGTGAAATTAAATATCATACGGGTAATATTTGCATTTTTTATATGTGAATGAGAGAACTGTGCTAACGAGCAATAATCACTGCACATAGTAATAATTAGTCGCAGTGGAAAAATAAAGTGATATAAGAACAGCAAGTTAATTTTCCATTTATCGTTTACTCTTTAAATGTATAAAATGGCATGATAAAAATAACGAGCCGGTAAAAAACGGATCGCAGCTGTTCAAACGGGCGGTTACAGCAAAAATCGTCAAAGAGTTTTAATCCAAATTACGTGGTTTCGACGCATTATCCACGCATTTTATCTCGCAAAGTACACAAGTAAGCATTTGAACATTCAAAGCTTTGACATGGAATATCTCTTTTAGGTTGCAAAATACTGTCCTTATGTTTGTACGAACTGATTACATTACTTTCTTTTGAAATTGCACTTTTATCTCAAATATTATGCAGTAATTCGGTTCTAACTTGTAGGTACAATTTGCTGTAGCGGCAATCAATGCTATTTGTCGGCATAAAACTTAGAAAGGTGTCCGGAACAGACTGTTTAAGGCAAAGGGCTGGGTTTTGTGGCGCAGCTAGAGAGTCCTGTGTCCAGCAATGGACTGCGATAGACTGAGTTGATAATGACACTTGTAGAAGTTTTAATAAAATTTTCAAATTCTAAGCAAAAATTATCGCAACTTAAATAATTCTGAATGCCTAACTCGAATTAACCAAACAATGCTAATTTTGTAAAACAAATTGTTCTATAATAAAGCGGGCCGCGCATGCTATCTTAAAGGCCTCATCGCTACCCAAATAAAACTACGTAATTGGGTTTGTCAAATTGCCTGGGTTCGGACTGACTGGCGTCATTAGGCCCTTGGATTTTATTGAAAGTGGAACGTTCATTTTGTTTAGAATCGTTCAAGTGTTTTGTTTGTACTAAACCATTTTCTTATTAGGTATTGTTTAGGCCCGTTAATGAGGTCCATTTAATCTTAATTAATGTTGTGCTTGAACGGTGAATTGCGAAAATTTCTAGTCTTTATATTTTTGTTTCTGGAACTAACAGCTTTGAAAAGTCAGCAGCAGCGTCGGCAATTATTTAATCATCTTCTGATTTCGTCCACGATTTTTTTAGACATTTTTGACGCATGTTCTTGACACATTTCACTTATGATTCATAAGAGTCAGGAAAATAATAATATGATCTTACAATAAACAAATCGCAGAAAAAATATCTAAATAACCAACCTACGTAATTTTATTTCCTAAACTTCAAAAACAAAAGTCATAAACTGATTTATAAATGGAATGACGTCATCGCTAAGCTTCTCGCTATTTTCAGATCTTACGAGTATGAAATTCGGCGGAAAGGTTACTTACTGATTTAGATACGACAGTTTCGGGACTCCCAGAGAAGTTTTGCGAAACATTCCAAAATACAAACTTGGGAAATCAAATGACGTAATCGAAATAAACGCCATTGCGTTTTCATCTTCACGTCATCACAAAATGACGTAATTGTAAAAAACGTGGGTAGTTATGGAACTGGACGACCAGTTAACGTGAAAATCTCCACGACTGGAAAGGGTTAACTTATTATAATGTTTTGGCACTTTCGAAATTGAATTGAATAAAATCGCGCCACAATGATATACGAAAACTAACATGCCTAGTTTAGGCATGTTAGTTTTCGTATATCAGGATACTTATTAAAATGCCAATTTCAGTACCAAAACACAAACCATCTTGCTACACATCTTGCATTTGGTTTACATTAGAGCGTAGTGACGTCACAAGCGTCCATTCCAGTCTGTTACATTTTTAACGGCATGGTCCATGAGACTGCGCCATGCCTCTCTGTTGATTAATTGCCGTCGACGTCTTCGTCCTGTCCCTGATTGATTACATTGTAATCTTGTTTGTGACTTGACTGATGTTAGAAATTGTATCAGTCTTGTTTTTCATAATTCCCGGTTTTAATAATTAGTGGTCGTAGTTTTTAGGCTCGTTTGCCTGTCAGATTTGACGGGTAAAATTTATTGCGTGACTGATTCGGGTGTTTGTTTAGTTTTTGAAGAAAAGTGAATAATGAGTGTTTCCGTATTTTTTTTTTAGGTTCTTGTTTCATAATTTTAGCCGAAAGACGTCCACTGATGGACACAGGCCTCCCCCAAGTACCACACCACTTTGACCGATTCTGTGTTTCTCGCATCCACCGGATTCCTAAGATTTTTGCTTGACTGTCATAAATATGATGATATTCTTCCCAAGTAGGTATATACGATTCCAAGGTAGGTTTAGTTAAAAGAGACTTAAGTTATTTATATTTATGAGGCCCATATTTAACGGTATCTGAGGGTCACAGGTTGTCGTAAAATATTCCACGGGTACTCTTTTTAAAATAAATAGATTTTACAATGCTTTCAAATTACAGTGTTAATAGGTATGAGAGGACAGTGTAGGCCTATCAACGAGGACCAGGTACTTTGCAAAATAGAAAATGGTCGACAAATCTACAGTCTTTTAAGCCTACAATGTTCTCACATTCACAAAATCTAAAAGAAAAGAATCTTTAAAAAAGATAAATAAAATAATAAAAATAAAGACCTATTTAAACTAAACGACATGATTGCCACTAAAGCTGTAACAAATCTTATTTAATAATAAAAAATATAGAATTTTGTAGGTTTATTATCAAATAATGAAAAGATTATGTCAAAGAAGTTATAAAAAGTAATAATGTTAAATATTATAATGAGCACTATTTATTTTTTCTTAGCACAATTTATTGGAATAATTTTTATGTAATAAATAAATACAGAGTGCTGTTTGGTTTTAGCGCAGACCCGTCGTAAATTGTAACTCTTCAGAAATAAAATCCTTTATAGTTTTTATTTACTCATAGCTAGCACTTAGAATTTATGAAGATAATAACTCCAGGCAAATCTATTAGTACTAATAACGAGAGCATGAATAAATAAACAGTTATCTGATTAACACAATTAAAACTGAAGTTTTTTAATGTGAACTAGACAAATTAAAGGGCAGAGGTCCCCCGTCCGTTGAACTGTCTAAAATTAGAATACCTTGAATTTGGTTTGCATAGATAAGGAGGTCTACAAATACACCCATCATCTGACAGTAGGTCACAAGGCTGGCTTTTGCGACGCCACGCCGCATTGCATCGTATGTGCGGCGGCTGGCAAGCCGGCCGGTCACCGGGTTGGGAGCAAGGACTGCGCCCCACCCGCCAAAGCCAGAGGCAAGCCCTCCGCCACCGCCATCACCGCCGCAGCCGCCGCCACCGCCGCCGTTGCCGCCTCCACCACCGTCGTCGCCACCGCAGCCGCCAGGCAAACATCAACCACTGCGCCGCAGCTCAGGATCTGTTGCTCCAGAGCATGGCGCAGTGATCCATTAACATCGCCGTGGTTGCTAAGCCGTACTTTGTCCCGTCCAGGGATGACTGGGTGGACGACCTGAGCGGCTCAGTGACCCTAATTTCGTCGGCCGCCGCCGGTACTCCGTCCGTCGAGGTTGTTAAGAGAGGACAGGGTTGCATTGCAGCACGGTTCGGGGAGATTGTCGTGGTAGGTATACTTCTCCCTGAGCCGAAATCTTGCCGAATTCCACAACTCCCTTGCGGAGTTGAAAGTCTTCGTCGTCGTGCCCTCCCCGTGCTCATCCTCGGGGACTTCAATGCCAAGAATGTGGCTTGGTGTTCCCGGTTTACACGGGACACACGGGACAGGATGGTGGAGGACTGGTCTCTGGAGACAGGCCTGAACCGGGGTTCTGTCCTCACATGTGTGCGGATGCGGGGTGAATCAGTGGTGGACATCTCGTTCGCTAGCCCCGCTCTGTCACCGCGTGTCATTGACTGACGCATTATGGAGGGGGTGAAGACCTATTCCAATCACCTGTACATCCAGTTTGACGTCTCCGCCCAGAACTCGAGCGCACTGGTTCGACAGGCCCTGAGTGGTCCGCGGAGGGCGCTAAAGCAGCTGGACCGGGAGCTTCTCCTGGAAGCCTCGATCGTGCAGACCTGGGTGTCATCACCGGACAGGTCTGCTGACATCAACGATGAGGCGGAGTGGTTCCGGGAGGCCATGTCCGAAATATGTGACGTGGCAATGCCCCGGGTCCAGCCCGGACGTGCCTCGCGCCAGGTGTACTGGTTGTCGCAACAGCTGACGACACTGCGCAATGCGTGCGTTGCTGCGCGACACCGGTACACTAGGCACTGCAGGCTCCGTATTCGCCCTCCGGATACGGAAGCCATTCAGGCGGAGCTGTACGAGGGGTACAGAGCGGCGAAGACCACCCTCCAAGCGGAGATCCTGCGGGCCAAGGGACTGCCCGCGAGGAGTCGCTGGAGACTCTGAACAGAGACCCGTGGGGACGCCCATACAAGATGGTGCGAGAGAAACTCCGCCCATGGGCTCCGCCGCCGCCACAGAGTCTCCAGCCCCAGCTTGTAGGGGACGTGGTGAGCGCTTTGTTCCCTTCGAGAGGGAACATACCTCCCCGCCCATGGCTTCGCCTACTGCGGAGCCCGATGCGGACCACACCGCCGACGACGACGATGCTCCGGAGGTGAACGAGGTAGAGATGAGAGTGGCGGTACGTAGGCTGAATGCCAAAAATACCACCCCAGGACCCGACAGCTTACCTGGAAAAACCTGGGTCCTGGCCTTGGAGCCTCTCGGGCCTTGACTAAGGGGGGTCCTAAGCGCATGCTTGGAGAGGGGCTGGTTCCCACTTCATTGGAAGACGGGGAAACTGGTCCTTATCAAGAAGCCGGGGCGCCCTGCGGACGCTCCGTCCGCTTATCTGCCCATCGTGCTGCTCGATGAGGTGGGCAAGCTCTTTGAAAAAGTCATTGCAGAACGCCTCGTCGGGCGGCTGGTACGGGTGGGGCCGGATTTGGCGGAGAGCCAGTTTGGTTTCCGCAGGGGGCACTCTACGATGGAAGCCATCATGCACGTGCAGACCCTCACGACAGGGGATGCTGTGGTCCAGGGTGGGATCGTCTTGGCGGTGTCTCTAGACATCGCCAATGCCTTCAATACCCTGCCCTGGAGTTGCATCAGAGAGGCACTCCGTTATCACCGAATGCCGACCTACCTCTGTCGTGTGGTCGAGGCCTATTTGACGGCCAGGGCTGTCATCTACCCTGGTTACCAAGGAGAATGGAACCGGCGAGAGATGTCGTGCGGTGTCCCACAGGGTTCGGTCTTGGGGCTCCATCTGTGGGACATCGGATACGACTGGGTGCTGCGCGCCAACGTCCCTAGCGGTGTCAGCGTCGTTTGTTACGCTGACGATACGTTGGTCCTGGCGCCGGGACAGTCGCACTAGGCGGCGGCCGAACGAGTGACACACGGGGTTGCGACAATCGTCAACATTGGGACTCGAGATGACCCTGCATAAGTCCGAGGCCATGTGGTTTCATGGTCCTCGGAACACGCTACCGTTGGGCTCCCAAATAACGGTAGGAGGAGTACACATGAAGTATTTAGTAACAGTAATTAACGTCGGCACTTGTAATTCTCTCGATATTTTATTTACAAAAAAGTGCTGCTCAAGACGTTCGACGTATAACCTCCAATCGTCCTTGTGTATGTCGAACTCTGTAATTCTACCGATTGACATTTTGAATCACCACTATTAACATGCCTTGTTTTTACACACTTTTGTTTATCCTCGTCGCCACTGAACAATTCTTGGATTGGGGGCACTCTGGGATATGGGAATAAATTATATACGTAGCAACGTACAGTCACAAGAATAATATCTGGCTAAAATCCTCGAAGAACTGTCAACCTTCAATACCTAAAATCAACAAATAAATAAATAAACAATGTCAATGTACCCACAATATCGTATTACTATACATTACAGTTACATGGAGTGCTGCTATTCTTCTTCAAGATGTCTCCAACTGCATCCAACCGCATATCAATCATCAAAATTGATTCAGCCGTCTAGTAGTTACAAGGGAACATAGAGATGGATGTTCATACATACAGGACAAACACATAAATCTCCTTTTTTGGCTTTGCCGCAATCGGGTCAAAAATGTTGGTGATAAAGGTGATCATACACTATAACTATCAAATAGGGTTACACCTCATACAGTGAAATAGGATCCCCTTACAAAAACATCAGCCAATTACGAATCATCAATACAGTCTAAACAGTGTTTTATTACCGGACACATAAATGTTTATAGTCATAAGAAATTTAATGCACACACGAGGGTAGAACTCAAATGTTTGTTTCTGGTTGACGCAATGGAAAACAAATACGAACCCGAACAAATAGTGACCGTGTGTTGATTACTAAACGTTAAGTATAAATATGGGAATTTATTGATGTTTCCATGTTGGTGTAGGTTACTGAGAATCATCATCTGCCTAGCCTTTTCCCAACAATGTTTGGGTCAGCTTCCAGTCTAACCGGGTGCAGCTGAATACCAATATTTTACATGGAGCGACTGCCTATCTGACCTCCACAACCTAGTTACTAGGTAACACGATATCCATTGATAAGACTGGTTGTCAGACTTTCGGGCTTCTGACTACCCGTAACGACTGTCAAAGATCCATAAATGAAAGCCGGGACCAACAGTTTAACGAGCTTTCCGAGGCACGGAGGAGTCTCGGTATGTAAAGGATGGTCACTCATCCACGGACTGACCTCGGTAAGCCTAGCTTAACCTTCGATCGATCCGTGCGGCTGTTATTACTTAGCCACGAGCTCCTCTGTAGGTCTCCTCTGTAGGTTACTGGGTATATCATTATTAACTAAATAATGCAAAGGAAAATAATCAAGGAGTAGTTTTATATGAGGCCAGAGAAATTATTTGGGAGATTTTCTTAAGACGCTGACAACAGCTAAACCGCGGTCACTGTCGGACTACATAGAAAAGAAAGAGAAGCGCGATGACACAACGCCTGTAATTTATTGCAAAATATGAAGCAATTATCGATTTATTCAAAAATGAGTTGAGTAATCGGTAATAAAAAACAACCAAGTTCTGTATTCAAATAAGACGTTCTTCTTATTAATTATAATACCAACGTACGTTGCTATTTAATACAGAGTTTTTGGATTAGAGCTCAAGGAAAGGGGTTAGTTTAACGTTAATTTGTATCGAGATTTTTTTTTCAAAACGTGTTTTGGTAACAATCAAGTTCTGAAAAATATGTTCGAGATTCACATATATTTTTTCCGCTACCACAAACTATATAGATTTGGCAATTTTTTTGTTTAAGTCTAGCCTACTTTTACCGTTTACCTGTTGTCTGCGCCTTAAGCATCTTACTAGTGAAGCTATCCTAAAAGCCTTATCTATGGACCAAACATGATGTTCGTTGGTAAGCGCATCACTTGAGAACTGCTGGACCGTTTTGGCAATTTTTAGGGTTCCGTACCCAAAGTTCCGTACTAAGACTCCGCTGTCTGTCTGTCTGTCCGTCTGCCACCAGGCTGTATCTTATAAACCGTGATAGTGAGACAGTTGAATTTCCAGATGATGTATTTCTGTTGCCGCTATAACAACAAATACTAAAAACAGAATAAAATAAATATTTAAGTGGGGCTCCCATACAACAGACATGATTTTTTTGCCGTTTTTAAAGATAATGGTACGGAACCCTACGTGCGCGAGTCCGACTCGCACTTGGCCGGGTTTTTATTTGTTTTAAAATGTTCTGTGTACTTACGGAAAGAAAAAATGGAAAATTCTACCGGGAAATTAGAAAATTCGGGAAAACTGAAAGTGCATTTTCTATGGGAAAATTTGTATCAATTATTGAAATTTGGGCAGGACAACGTCCGTCAGGTCAGCTAGTTCGTAAATAAAATACACAATAAACAATAACACAATAAATATTTAAAAGAGTAACGGTGGCGTTTCTTGCCCATTCTTCTCCATACGAAAACTACCTTTTGGAAGGGGCAACTAGAATCAATTAATTTTTTTTGTAAATTTTTGACGTTCAAAAGTGCCTTATACGGGCCTATTTGAAATAAATGATTTGACTTTGACTTTGACTTTGAATAAAAACAAGTCTTCTATACCTGATACTGGTCGATACATAGTATTTCATCATAATATAATCATGTACCCGTAATTTAACTGACACCAAAACATTATTTCCACAAAATAAAAATATCAATGATATTTTCGTTCACCATTAACGACAGGAAATTAAAAATTTAGGCAAGATAAAGGAACAAAGTTCCATTTAAAAAAAAACATTAAATAAACGACAGTTATTAGCTTCAGCTATTTTGGTTTGACCTTTATCAATGAAGAAATTCGAGCAACAACCAGAATTGAGTGGGATGAAAGAACGTCGAATTGTAAACTACTACTGCTGCCCCCTTAATTTTACACATCGAATAGTGCAGGGTTCATCTTCACCAATCAAATGAATCTAAAACAATATAGTGGTAACATCCACGTTACACTATATATAGTTCCCACAATCTTCCTAATGGATTCTCAGATCCATCACACTATGCTTCGCTCACTCTATTTAGCTGCTGCTACATAAATACTGACAAGACTTGAAATTGTACCAATTTTGGTACAATCTGTCCAAAATTCAGCTGCGGACTGAATTTTGGCTAGGCTGTAATATCTCTTTGTAACTCGGTACCCGAAATGGAACGTGACTGTCAACTGTCAATTACATAAGTTAAGTGTCACATCACCTTTTTTATTGTTTTTAATTCATTCACGTTACATATTTATTTTCATGGAAATTTCAGAATGAGAATGTAAATTAAATGTGATATTTTTACTAGCTTTATTAGACAGCTACGTTGAAGTTAAAGGTGTATCGTCATCCAAACTAATCCATACTAATATTATAAATTCGAAGGTAACTGTATGTTTGACTGTCTGTCTGTATGTTACCTTTTTACGGCTAAACCACTGAACAGATTTCGATAAAATTTGGCAAGGAAATAGATGGCATCCTGGAGAAGGACATAGGATATTTTTGCCTCAAAAATAATCCTAAAGGGGGTGATATAGGGGATGAAAATTTGTATGGGAATTCCAGCATTTCTTAAGTTAGGGTTATATGAAAATTCAAATTTATTGTTTTGGTAATAAATAAAGAATTATGATATAATTCTTCACATGTATTATTGATTTTTTTGGTCGTATTTTCAAGAGATTTAAGGGATTGGAAAAATAGTCGTAGTCCGTATCTTGAATTAATATTTAGTCTTTATTTCATTAATATCGGCCCACTCTGTCAAAGTTATTACAATTTTATTGAAAGTCGTAAACTAACCTTTCTAACATGTAGATATTATGTGTTCAGTGGCGGCACTAGAGTTGGTATTACAAATTAATGGTGATAATAATAGCCAAATGAATAATTAGTATTTTAAATAAAGCATTTAGAATTATATAAAACTATTTTATTTATTTTTTTAAACTGGACAAGTGTGAGGACTTGCGCCCTGAGGGTTCTGTCTCAAAGCTATGCTTGGTCGGCTGCCCGAATCTCAAAATCTGGATTGAAGGACAAACTTAACTTTTCAATTGAAAAATAACTTTTAATATAGTGATGTTATACAGACTAAATATTACTTCAAGACACGGCCTATGAATATTTGATCCCAGATTAAAGAACAAACTTAACTTTGCAGTTCATATATAACTATAAACTACCAATTGTCGGATTTTCCTCTTTACTTGACCTTGTTTCTCGCCAAACTTCATGCTGCTGGGCCAACAGGAAATATCAAATAGATTGGTTTATTTGCGAGTGTCAAAATATGCGGCATAAATGGCCGTATTTATTTATTGCGTTGACTTGGAAGTTTGATTTCCGTTACAGGTCCAAGAGACCGTAGATCTAACTTTTTGATATCTATTTCAACTTCATGCCTCCATGCATTCCTGAGAAAAAAGGTCATTTTAAGAGTTTCAATTTTTTATTTTGAGGTAGGGAACCCTAAAGCAGATATATAGATATATATTATATTTATATATTATTTATTAAATATATTTTACGACATCCACGTAGGCGAAGCCACGGACAAAAGCTAATGTTTCATATTTTAAAATGGATTAACAATTTATAATAACTCATGCGACGTTAAAGGATATAAAAGTTATGTTTTTTCGCGGACATTCTTCGTTATGTTTGGCCTCTAAAGCCCAAGGTCACGTTGAAGACAGATCACTGCAACTGCAACCTGATATTGATCGACCTACGAAGAAGACCCGCAGTCTTTATCAGTATTTACAATTCAAAATTATTCACCTATTTACTTAGGTAGGTACCTACATCATTCCTCCAATTCCAATTTTCTCATTTCTGATATTATATTCGGCTTTGACTGATATGAAAAGGTTTTCGATGATTTTCTTTTTCTTCCGAAAATCAACTTATTATTATTATTATTTACTTATTATTAATTATTTATTTAATAAAAACTTATTTTTAACTTAACTTAATTATTTACTTATTATTAATAATTTATTTAATAAAAACTTATTTGTAACTTAACTTAATTATTTACTTATTATTAAACTAATAGTATTTTTTGGTATAATGTGAGCCTAATTACGAATTTTTAATGTAAATTATACGCTCTTAAAAATCCACACCTACTAATGAAACCTTACACATAAATAAAATGCTAAATTAAAATAAACAATGTAAATAAACGCTAATAACATCGCAATCGGCCAAGTGTGAGTGTTGCTCGGCAGCCGAGAGCTACCAATACCAATATTTGAAGTACTGATTGCTGGCTTAAATGCGGATACAGGCTTGTGCTACTTCCATATTTCTGACGTAATGTGGGAACCTTCTTTACTTTTCCCTCCGTTTGCTATTTTGTGTCTCGGTTAATTTATTTCTGGTACATTTTTGATTATGCATGAAGTTACATTTAAAGCAATATGAGGACCATGTAAGGCCAAGTTAGACTAAATTGGGATAGAATAGGTGATAATGGTGCCGATTCTCTTGTCACAAATGCCTCTAAACTAGACTAAAAATTACCAAAATTTAGTTTATTCCTGTCAAACGATGATTTCCCATTCCGAAATAGACTAAAGTGACACAACTTAACTATATTTTAGTTTTACAGCACTAAGATGGCACTGAGATTTAAATTTAGTGAAAATGACAATTTTGCTATTCTGAATTTGACATTTTTCACCTAAAACTTTAATTTTCTAACTAAATCTGACCATTTTTAATCGCGGTTAAAAATGGTGTATTTATTGTGGAATACTATTAGTTGTCATGAACTAAAATTCACACGAACACCTCGACTTCGGGTGCAAAAACAGTACTGTATATATTTTTTTTTCTTTTCTTTTGCTTATATCTCGAAAATGGTGTGTCCTATCGCAAAAATAATGAAAATCTCGACCCCCTTTATGAAACCGTTATAATCAACACGTAGGAAATATTTTTTCTTATTTTCCATGCAAAACGTGAAAAATTCCATATAAAACACGTCGAGGCTGCCCCCCAAGCGCGCCTCCGGCTCTAAAAAAATTCACGAGGTAGGGCAAACAAGTAGATCACAACTAAATAATAATTTTATTATTTTATTTTATATTTTTTTTTATTTCACAATTTTTTTTAAATTTAGAGACCATTTACTGCAGAATAGCGTTAAGATTTTCATAGTCAAAAGTAAGGAATTTTAGTGATAGTTTAGTTAGTTTAGTTCGGTGTACAAGAGAATCGACACCACTGTCGATTTGCACAGGGTCCTTCATCAATTGCAATCACATATAGTATGGTTAGGTATCCCGAGTATGCATAATCATGTTCCCGCTTCTGGGACACAGGCCTCCATTCTTCGAGAAGGTGTGGGCTGTAGTTCACCATGCGGGCCCAGTGCGGGTTGGTGGATGTCACATGTCTTCGAATTTTTGGACATGCCGGTTTCCACTCGATGTTTTCCTTCACCGTTCTGAAAGCTGTGGTGATGAAATAATTTACACGAAGTAAAGCGCTTGCCTGGCTTCGAACCCACGACCTACAACTCGTAAGTCACGCCGTGACCACTGGGCCATCAGTATCGAGAAATAAACTTTTATGAGTTGGTATGTAGAAGCAGCTGGAATAAAATCATGGCGCACATTATCGCTTTCTAAAGACAAGGCAACGGCTTTCCACGTACTCGCGTTTCTGACCATGGATAGACTACCCTCACCAGCTGCAACTGAACTACATTTTTGCTTTGTTTGAGGAGTGAAAAGATCTCAATATTATATGCTAATTACAATGTTTATAATTTTACAATGTTTGTAAATATGTGCACCGTGCATCTATAACATTATGATTTACCTGTCATTCCTTAATCTTTCATTATTTTTACCTATCGTGGTATAATAATCTTATGCTAGGTGCATCATCTACACATATAATTGATGTATACAAGATATTGTGAAAACATTTTAAAAGAGTAACGGTGGAGTTTCTTGCCCATTCTTCTCCATACGAAAACTACTTTTTGGAAGGGGCGACTAAAATCATTTTTTTTTTTTGATAATTTTGACGTTCAAAAGAGCCTAATTGAAATAAATTATTTGACTTTGACTTTGAATATTGTAATCTATTCATAATACTCTCATTTCCTTACCTTTTACGGTTTCTTAGTGATAATAGTCGGCAGAAATTACTTTATAATTTATTTTTCAGGTCGAGCATCACAAGATTAAGTACCTCGGTAGGTAAGTATTTTAGTGGTTAATTTAGGTAAAATAATTCGACTAAAAACTTAGTATAAAAGAAAGTCTAAGATAAACCTTACCTTTACAAGCCATTGGCTGTAAGTAGCCAAGTTTTAACCCAGACTTATTTAATTACCAACATTAAAATGTATTTTGAAAACTCCGTAAAAGCTTTTCCCGCGACTTATTCATTATGTTTTATTTTACTGATAAATTTAGGCTTAAAAGGAGGTATAAATTGTTTGGTATAAGTTCTTCTTAAAAATATTATGTTTTTATTGTTATTAATATTTGAGTTAAAATCTCGATCGCTTAGATTAGCTGTCTTCTAAAACTGATATTTTTTCGTTCGTCTTTGTACTTAATATTAATTCCAGTTTTTATATCGCTGAAAAACTATGTAACTATTTGAATTTAAACAATCAAAACAGAATGTTTTCCGGTTTCCATCATCCATGTCAATATTTATTCGACTGGCTGTTGTTAGGTATTTATTTGATTTATGTAAAACACATTAGAACACATTCAGTAGGTGGTCCTGTTACCAACCAAACTAAATATCGTGATGATAATGGACAGGCATCCAGCACGAGACCTCACCTACGCTACTCCGTGCCATAATCAATCCCAAAGAAACTATAATTACCTTATCAAAGAATCACTTCATTTACCGAGTTAAATGATCACTGATTACTCTGATTTGCATAAAGGTCGATTTAGACCAAACGAGCGGATGCACTTTCTATCCTCACTCTACCAAACTCTTTTTGTGTAATCAGGGACAGAACATTCCTTCGTTGGTCTCTCCCTACTAAAATGCTCTAGCTCTTGTTCTGGTTCTATGTTCGTTTATTCTAAACCTATCTTAACACGAGTTATCCCCCGAAGGGACAAAGGTACACCCACATTGCACCAGTTTTGGTTAAGTCCCATGAAACAGGGGGCCATCGACCGGGCACAAATCCAGACTCCATGGTGCTACTGAGAAATTCCAGATGGAAAACCCAATGACACTTTACCCGACCCGGGAATCGAACCAAGGACCTCATGCGCAGCAGTAGCACTTGCTGTCATTAGATAAACGAGGCAGTAAATGAAAAAAGAAACCTGACTGCATAAAAAGTGAACTTTAAAAAAGATGGAAACAAGTTATATAACTTAATTTAAGGTCTTTATTGTTTTTAAGAAGATGCCTCTGACTGCATGATATTGTTTATACTTAAGTAAGTTAAGTTATATATATCTTGTTTCCATATTTTTACACGACTGCACAAAATGGAGTGTAATGTTTTTGAAAGTTCGCTTTTTACGCAGTCTGGTTTTTTGTTTTTTTTTTAAATTACTTTTTTTTTGTTTTACACATTTTTTTTCACGTTTTTTGACGATACGATTATGTAAGAACGTTTTCACAGTTTTAATTTGTGAAAATCGTTATTAACCAAGTTTAAATCGGTATAGATCCTAAAAGGTAATTTCTAAATAAAAAAATATTTGAGAAACCTAAAGACAATTTTCGATACAATGATACCCCACTTGATATAGTTCGCCGACTTTAATATTTCTCTTTTTTACCGTATGGCGTCTGGTTGTCGCCATATTTGATTACTGTCATGTCTTTAGTGACGCTCACAAGATTAACACAAATCGATAGACGTAAGAATCATCAAAATCGGCCCACGCGTTTGTTCTCTAGAGCGTCACAAAGAAACAAACATACATACATACTTTTATAGGCTGATAAACACATTAATAATAAAAACAAGCAATTGTGCTAGCGATCGTTTCGGGGGCCCATTATTGAGAGTGCAAGTCACCCCCTGCCATTTTACCTGTGTATTTTATATATAATATTGGTCAGGCAGGGGCCATAGTCTTTCCATAGTTCTAGATAACCAGTTCACTTAGCCACACAAACCCATAAGCCAATATGTTTGTTTCCATATCTTGCAATAGTCCTGCACCAACCGGGGGTTGTCCTTGGGTACACTAGCATAGTGCGTACAGGGATAATCGTCGGTTGGTGCCTCGTTTCATTAAACACATCTAACGGGCCTCTGCGAGTTGGCTTCGGCCCCTCGTACGGTCCCGAGAAATGTCAAAGACAAAAAAAAAACAAGTAAAAAATGTTAAATGATTTAATGTTACGTATTATTTGCTTAGTATCAATATAGACTAATTATCCCGTAAAGTATCAATCCATCATTCAATCAAAACCATAAATGTACGATCCATTCTTTATTGGAACTTAGTTCGGGAACGGCGTCGCCGAAGCGTAAAAACTATAGACATTTTGATTTATTTCATCCGCTGTAATCTGTCACTGAAGTTTCTTGTTGGCCACAAATCTACAGCCATGATCAATCTGCGCCAGTTTCGGCCTGTTACTTTTATTCTTGTACCAATTAACAATTGTTGGGGCTTTTGTCTTTATACATTTAAATTAGTGTGGTTGTTTTTATCGGCTTTTGACGGCTGAAATTTGTTAATGTTGTAGGTTATGTATGACAAACAGTAGTATTGTTGTGTAGGGCTACGGGTCATTATGACGATGCTTGAGGATGTCAAGTTCAGCAGTGTCTGTCATTTGCTAGGTGATAACTGTGTGTCATTTATAAAGGACAATTTTAGGCACGTTTTATCTGTGACTCTCAACAAAACCCTCGTGTTTGCCAACTAAAACAAACAAAGTCAAAGTCAAATAATTAATATTAATTAGGCACACAAAAGGCACTAGGCAAAATTTACAAAAATAGTATTGTTCTAGTCGTTCCAAAATATTATAACCCCCTGTCATTCTTTTTGATATGAGATCAGTGGCCGACATTTTAATTTCTAATGAATAATGTAAAAGAATTTCTGTCCTATTTGAAGAATCTATATGATAGCATATAGATTCTTTAAATAGGACAGAAATTCTTTGAATTTTCATCTTCAAATAGAACAGTTATTCTTTGTATTTTCTTAGATTAATGTTGCTTTTGTTGTTTCTAATCCAGTAAGGATTACGGTTATGAAGACGATAAACCTAATATTATTTCTATAGAAATTAACTGTTTGTTTCGAGAACAACAGAAATATATTGTAATGCCGTTCTTTTTTTATTTTAAGAGTATTTTATAGGTATGTACCCAAATGGTTAGGTTAGGTTAGGTAGATAAGCTGTAAAACAACACACAAATATCATATGTAACCAATAAAATACTATCTCAAATAGCACATTATCTAAAAGTGTGCTCAGATAAAAAGTTTTTGGTAAGTACTTTAAGAAAAGTCTATTGTAAAAAAAGAACTAAAATAAAAAGGGTATTTGTCTGTTAATGGTAATACAAGGTCAAACAAAATTAATTAGCGGAACTCCGCAGACGTGATGGGTAGGTATCGATATTTAAACATGTGATGTAGTTTTCTCAACTAAAAATACTTCAAGTAACTAAACTACCAGCGGACGATGACCCCAAAAATATAACTTTTTTTTGTTTTATTATGTTTAGATATCAAAACCAATCACGTCTGTCCAGTTTCGCTGGCTAATTTAATTTGACCCAGTAGAAATAAACAGGAATCTAAACATAAAAACCGGCCAAGTGCGTGTCGTATCACGCACAACGAAGGGTACCGTAGTAAAGTTGAATTTATCTCAAAAACAAACTTAACATTGTAGTTGAAAATCATCTTCTCCGATACATCGATATACGTCACGGTCAATTCTCCAATTGCAAATTTAAGTTACTTAATAATCGCAAAAAAAAAAAATGTGGTAAATCTTATTTTCGGACTTTTTTCATTACTTGTGCTGTGAAACCTTGCTTCTGGCCATATTTCATGATTCTAGGCCAACGGGAAGTATCCTATACCTAGATTTATTTATTTATTTGCGAGTATCCAAATATGTCGTGTAAATGGGCGTATTTTTTATTGCGTTGACTTAGAATCTTGATTTTTTTAGAACTCCATGGGACCGGAGACCTACGTATTTGATATAAATTTCAACATGAAACCTCCACGCGTTCCCGAGAAAAAGGGTCTGACAGACGAAGTGATCCTATGAGGGTTCCGTTTTTTCCTTTTGAGGTACCTACGGAACCCTAGAAACACAAGAGTTTTTAATAAATATCTATTTCCTCGTTTCAGTGCACGAAGATAAATGGAATGCTACTTCATTTGTCAAAAGCAAGAGGGAAGGTTTACGATAGAATTTTAAACGTCCATTTTGAATGGGCACTCTTTTATATTTCATTTATCTTTAAGGAAACTGATCAAATGATTTTCTATTTCAATGTTTATAAGAGGTCGATCCCAATATTAAATATTTCTTACAAACAGAGTGATGATGCCGTAATCAAACGTTAATGTTTTTTTCATGGTAGTCGACGCGACGGCAGTTGGCAAGAAAAAACAAAATTAATTCTCTCCCTTTTTCTGTTCTTGAAATGTTTCTTATTTGTTTTTACCCGACTGCACCTGCAGGAGGGTTGTGTTTAATCATTTTAATTGACAATATAAGGATTTTAACATAACTTGTAACTTATATTTCAAGGTAACCCTAGAATTAAATAAAGAAGCAAAAGGACTGTATTCGATCATTCAATCCTTCAATCAATATTATGTTTGTTAAGTAATCAATGTCTAGTAAACGATTTTCGATTTGTATCTACGTATTGATGACTCACTGATTTACAGACACATATCGATCACATCAAAGGCTCGCAGCCTGAAGCTTCACTCAATTCGAGGCAGTATATCAACACAATTCAACAGTATTTGTTAGTCTGTGGCCGGTACTTTGAAGGTAGAATACTAGGCTAGGCTAGACTTTGTAGCTAGATGAATTCGGTTGCTTTATAAAACCAGAGTAGGTTGTAGGGCTTTTTTACCCACGATACGAAACTTCAAAACGATTCTTGCTACGGTTACTGCATAATCGAATAAACGAAGCCTTTTAGTGTACATACCTACGTAAAATGTATTCGTTCGTACAGTCGTACACAGTAAACGAAGTTTAGCGCCATATTATTACCCATACATTAACTCCTTTGAAGCCACCACGTACGCTGAGAAGCTCTCTAATTACAACATTGGTACAGTTACAGACGAAATGGAATGTTTCCGAGAATTTCTCCGAAGTGATGTAGGGAGACTGATTAAGGAGATATCACTTAACTCACTTCAATGGAGAAAGTCTGTGGTGTTACCGTAAATCTCCAGTGAGGCGGAGTCAGAATTTGAAATGATAACTTAAATTTTGGGTGTAAATTATTTCACTTTCATCTTTTGCATTAGACTGGTACAGCTCCTAGCAATCTTGAGTGAATTTTTTAAATCTGGTAAGTAACCAAATGCGATAAAATATTTCTTATACACTTATAGCTGCTATACATATACTTGCAGCTGTATATTTCCTTGTTCATTCCAACCCGGATACATTTTTCAGCTGTGTGAAAATGGCAGAATGAAAACAACGTTTCGATTTCAAAAAGCGAATCACGCAGTACCATCAACAACTAACGGAACCTGCAAACAGAATATTTTACTAACCCGGATTTTTTCACATGTGTTGTAGGTATGTGTCCTAGTTCTACAAACAAATGCATAAATACACAATACATAATTGTATGTCACACACGAGGCAAGTCAAGTCAAGGCAGTGTTTTCGGAACTGAGACTGAGCTTAAAAATAAAATATTTTTGAAGACAGTACTTGGTCATTTAACTAGAATATTTTCATTCTTTCTTTGGGTAAGCATGCAAGAATTAGTGAATTTTATCTCGACAACCATGGTTTTGGTTTAGGTGTTTTGTTTACCAACAAAGATAATTTTACCTTAGGAAACAACTAAGATGCACGTCTGTATTATATAAACTCATCATGATTTTCTTACTGTTATACCAATTTATTTGGGGTCAACACAAATTGTCTTTTTCGTCAATACTTCTTCATCTCGGTAGTCACCGCTTTTGTAGTCAAATCATCTCTCGCACAGTCAATCCATCATTTCTTTGGTCTTCTGCTACTCTTCTTCTTTCTTTTTCTCTCCACGTTCATATACTGATAACTCTCCTCACGACATTTTCCTCATTCCTCTGCATCACATGTCCATACCAACAACCAATGTTTAATATAAACTTTACCCAAAATTTACTTAAGCAACAAGTAGGCAAGTTCTCACATAACCAGTTTTTACAACACCGTTTATAATGAACGGTATGCAGAACCTGATAGGCAAGGTTGGGTCAAAAGAACCCTTCTCTGGAATTTTGATACGGGTTTGGCAGTTAAAGTTTCAGTTAGACCCACTGCTTGCATTAGTGGTCCCGGTTCAGTATCTATTGATGTATTGAACGGATAAGTGTAACAGAATCTGTAGCACATTGATTCGATTCGATTGAATGAGGTAGACTTAGCCTGAAGTAAGAAAAATCTGTCGGGAATTGTTTGTTTGTTTGACTGAAGCTAATGCATCTACAAAATTGTACCTTTTTAAGCAACGAACTTTCCCTTGGGCAAGCAATCAAATATTCTTTAAAACAAACATCCAGAAATATACATAGTTTTGTGGCGACATCTACAACGCCACATGCAAACTACGCATCACACTGACGACTCGCAAACATCCTGCATCGCGCAAGCAGCGTTTACCGCGCGACGAGTACATATACAACGTCCCAACATCAATTGCCGTGCAGTTACCCACCAGTCACAATACCAGTCTGTTCAGAGGATCCTCACTATTCTATGGAAAATGAGTGAACTTTACACCCTGTTTCTTACCTCTATAGTTTATTTAATAAAATTATATAAAAGCAAAGCCAGCCACATTGATTCACGGATCATCATAATCAGCATATGATGTTCGTATGATACAAAGATATAAAAAAAAAAACGAATTATATTAACCTACCAATTAAGTACAATCAAAGAGAACAGTTTTAGAAACGACTAAACAATATAATGCCTGCAAAACCACTGACTCCCTAATACTATGCAATTACCGCATACTTCCAGGCAAATAAACCAAATTAGTGACTACGGATAGAACTAAGGAATACATCTAATTGTCCCATCGCACCCGTTCAATTCGCGTTTACCGTAAACGCTTTGAGGGTTAATTATCAAAGTCCTCTTTTCCTTATCTCCCCGGCCCCTTCAATACTTCAAGGAGCCGAGTGTCAAATACAAAGCAAATTGGTAGTACTCGATAGCTGTGGGAAAGGACACCGAATGGGCCATTTCCTGGAGCAGCTTTATCTTTTTCTTTCGTTCCAAATAGGTAGGTACGTAATGTATATGTTATTACGGATAAAGTGTAAACTGACTAGCGTTGACAATGTTGGCTTTGCTGTGTCTGGTTAAAAACTTATTAACACGTATACTATGTAATAATATCCATTTACGACTGTATAAGCTATAACTTAAGCCCATCGTAGGCGTTAGCCGCGTTCAGTTTAATGTGATTTGTGATAAGTCACGTTCACACTTTTTTCCCCAAGCTGTGGGTATTTACGTTACCTAGAAAGTAGTAATATTATTAGCAGTAGATATTAGAAACGTAATTATTTAATTACACAACAAACATAACATCACGCCTGTAACCCCCGAGGGGTTAGGCAGAGGTCCCTCTATAGTACCACCCACATTTCAGTTATGTTTAACTCCCACGTATCAGGGGCGAGCCTATTGCCATCGACCGGGCACAAATCCAGACTCCAGACTGCTGCTGATAGAAAAACCCAATAACACTTTGCCTGACCTGGGAATCGAACCCAGGCAGCAGCAGCGCTTGCGACCACTAGACCAACAAGGCACTGAATAGAGGACCATCCTTCGTGTTTAATTATAAAAAATAAACCTTATTTTCTAATTTGTGGGCAGTGCCTGTCATAAAATTGTCATATCCTTACTTACTGAAGCAAATAAAAATAAAAAAAATTAGGTATAGTCATTGCCCGGGCAGTATATAAATATCACACAAGGCTTATATCTTACCAGTAATACATAGAGACGTCAAGAAATCGCTCCTAATACGAGTTTAAGTTTTACGATGCCAACTCGCCCCGGTTACGATGTTATTATTATGCTTATGGCACAGCCGATATTCCGATATTGCTATATTTTCTTATCTCTCCATCCTTGGGTCCTTTTATTGGGAAGGAATATTGTTGCACGTGTGTTCGAGTATGTTTAAGAGGTTAAGAAAGTTGAGGTTAACGCGTAAAAATAACGTTGAATGTAGTTTAACGTTAAAAAAAGAGTATGCTTGATGTTTTGATGATGTTGAGAGGATGGATGAAAGGCGACTAAGAAAAGGTACGTACATGGCAGATGTGAAGGGAAACACCGGGAGGACATATAGTGACCTTATTGGTGATGTTCTTCAGGAAGGTCAGGTGCGTAGTACTACTCGCAACTGGCGTGGGTGTGTGACCAGATGTATGAATATAAACCAGGCAAAAGGATAATGTGAAGTAAGGATCGTAGCAGGTCGCGGGCTTGCGGACGGTGAGCAATGACTAGCTCGCCGTCCGATAAGGTCCAGGCCCGGGTCGACGGCACGTTGTGTTCCATCCGCGCCTCAAAGAGATGTCAGCAAATGAAGGAACACGGGTGGGTTTTAGTCAGTAAGAGACTGACACGCCCTCCCGCTCCGCCCAGAGCGAGAGAAGTTATTTGATAAGTTCATATGCAAAAAAATAAAATAAAAAAAAAGATCGTAGCAGGTGCTGGTACAGGTGCAGGCGACACCCCCATGGAAGGAAGGCGTAAGTTTTTTGTGTATAGGTCAGTTTATTTAAAAATGATTAAAGGTAGAAAATTAAAACTAGAAGAAATCTATCAAATGTAAGTATGTGCTTTTTTCCAATTAGAGACGATCATATTTTTAAACGACCCTGATTGATTGCCTCTCATAAGAAATTCTAAAGAAAAATAATTTTTTACAAGTATCTCATTAGCGAAGCTGTCATAAATAAGCGTTACCTTGAAAGCTTCGATCTTGAAAAATCCGTAGGTACCAGTACACACAGGTACCAGTAGATGAATCAATTAAACCATCTCTACGCCTCAGGTGTATATTTTCCCATGCCGAGAAAGGTCGATTAATGTTCCCTCGTCGTTACGTCATTATTAAAGCAATCTGTTATTACTTTATACCATTTACGCGCACCTTCATGAGTATTTTCCTACAATTATCATTAAGGTGAATACGCTTCTGCACCATTTGATTTTTTTTTTTTTTGCGCGTCTTTTATGTTGTAATTTGTAATTTATTTCATACTAGTGACCCGCTCCTGCTTCGCACGGTTTTTACGACTTGACATAACATCGAGATTTCTTACGTAAACGTAACTTTAATAAACGTATTATACACAAAATCCTTCCGGAATAAATTCTCTAAACGATGGTGAAAACCCCATCAAAATCTGTTGCGTGGCTTAGAAGAACAACGCGGACATACAGACAAACGCGAAAAGCGACTTTGTTGTATAATATGTAAAGAAGATATTTTAAGAGATCTACCAATAAGATCCCAGATTATATCTGCTATTTTATTAAATGACAAAAGAGGAATTAGATATTTTTCAGGATCATAACAAATATCCTCAAGGCTCCAATAATGGACCACCCACACATCAATGTTTATTGATAAAGCTTTTGAATTTTGTTTGTAAATTAGGCCAATATTCTTTGCAGGTGCCTTGCCTTTTTACATAAAATAAGAAAAAGGAAGATTTATCGTGAAAAGAAATTTTCTACATAATATCTATTCAAATCATTTTCCGACGGGGCTAATGTCGATGAGAAACTTCACTATGGGTCCACAATGTAACATTAAATCTCATTACCTTTCGATCACGAGCACTTTTCCCCCGTCACACCGTTATAAAATTTTTGCTTCGTTAAATTCAAACTTTAAGATCCATAACTCTTTCCCATAAAAGCAAATGTCTGAATTTCTAACTAAGAATTTTTTTATTGACATCAAACAGATAAGGGGTAACTTCGCCTGCTTCATAGATTGTTTAAAAACTTATATTGATAAGATTGTTGTTCGGAAGTTTGTAACAAGTAATGGGTAGTGATTAAAATTTATAATAGTTCGCTGTTTGACAGCCTGAGGCACTCAAGAAGAATAATGTAGGTATAGTCTACTTTTATGAACTTTACACGAACTTTTAAATTACAATCCAATCTTAGTGGGATGATGGCTTAGAAGAGGCGAATCCATTTTCGTGGTCGTGCCTGTATTTGTGAGCGTAATAGATATGAGCAAAGTTTGTCAGGCAACGAAAACCTGACTCTGGTCCTAATACTTATCCTATACTATTGAGATTGAGAGCCATTTATAATCTACGTCACCGCGAATCTCTCAGGGAACTATTTAAAAGGATTAATATTATGACGGTACCTTGCCAGTTCATTTATGAAAATATTATGTATGTTAGAAAAAATCGACATCTTTTTAATAAAATAAGTGATAGACATAATTTTAATACTAGAAATAAAGATAAAATAGATCAACCATTTTTCAGATTATCTAAAGTACATACATCTCTTATGGGGTACTGTGTTAAATGTTACAACAAAATACCTTGTGATATTTTGCAATTAAATGAAAGAAAATTTAAAGCTCATATTAAAAGTACACTTTGTAAACAAGCATATTACAAATTAGAGGATTATATCCAAGATAAGAATGCTTGGAAACATGCTGGTCCTGCTCCATAGGATAATTTAGAATCAAGACAAAATCAAACTGGTTGCAAATTTAAGTGTATATTTTATTATTATTTTTTATTATATGACATTGATTTTACTTTCTATGACCAATTCCTCGCACACTGACTTATTAATTGTGGAATCTTAGGAGGATCGTCTACTTTTACAATGTTTGTAAATATGTGAGCACCATGTATCTATCACATAATTAGTTTATCTGTTGTTGCTTCGTATCAATGTCCGAACAGGTTCCTCAGGTAAGAATTCCATATGATATGAAAATAACTTAAATAAACAATTCTGGCTGTATCTACGTCAGTTACCTGTGTAATTTTTTTAGCAGCATAGGTGGCTGAACTTAGCCTTCCTGACAGCCTTTCTATGTGTGGGCCCCATTGTAATTTACCGTCAATAGTGGTTCCAAGAAAAACTATCGACTTAACAGGCCCAGCTCTATTCCATTAACTTGAACACTGTTAGTTAGCTGCCTGACATTTAGCGTTGAAAATTTAATGAGTTTAGTATTTTTTTCATTCAGGAGAAGATTATTTACATTAAACCAATGCACAAGTTTAGAGAGTGCATCGTTCACTTGTTCAAAGTTAACTAACTGACGTTTGATTTAAAAAATAAGGGAACTGTGAAGTGTGATTTTCCCTAAACTTGTTTCTTTTTTAATTTTGTGTTCTTTTTTTTATGCGTCATGTTTACCGCAAATAAACGTATTTTCTTTCTTTCTTCTTTTTTTTCTGTCTCATCTGCGAATAATACGATCTTGTGATTATCCCTTATGTGGTAAGGTAAGTATATAAATTAAAAACAAGAAAGGACCTAGAATTGAACCCTACGGAACACCCATGATGACCGCAGATCCTGAAAATCTTTTGCCATTAACATCAACCCTCTGAACTCCATTGTTCAGATAATAAGTCAGAAGATCGAGAGACCTGTCCCTCATACCATAGTGGTATAGTTTCCTGATGAGTGTATCATGATGTACGCAATCGACTTGGGAAACAGGTACTCTCCAAAGAGCTAGACAGGAGTGAAAATTGTAAGTAAAATGGTCTCAAAAATCAGAGGTCTCTTTACGGTAACTTAGGCTTAGCGATTTTTGTATAAAAGGCGTGCCAGCGGGCCGGAACGATACAATCGGATCCCAGCTCTCAACAAGGAAACAACTCAAGAAAATAAACAGGAAGAAATCAAGACTCTTTTATTTGAAGAAATTCCCAACACACAATACTATACTATACTTCAATATAGTTAAACAATATTTGTAATCACGTTCTCGAAAACGGCTTTAACGATTTCGATGAAAGTTGCTATATAGGGGTTTACGGGGGCGAAAACTCGATCTAGCTTGTTCTCATTTCTGGGAAAACTCGTTTTCTCTATTTTTACCTCGATCGCCCAGGTAATAGTATATTATACCATAGCACTTACTTGAGATCAATTCAAAATGATTTAAAAGAGAGCTGCACTACATATTTTTGTACAATATAAGGGGCTGAAATCGATTTACAGAAAAATCAAAGTCCTCAATGTATTAAATTAATTTCAGTGAAATAACACGCGTTTTTCTCATTATTTATTATTATAAGCGTTGTTATTGCTTTGAACACCGACAGATAAAAATAAACATAAACATTTTCTATTTTGAACTTGTCACAACAATATGAGAACTCGATTGTGGTTTAAATCTTCGACAAAATGTGTGTAAAAATAATACTGAAAAACCTGTAATACAAAAATATCCCAGCTATATATGTATTTTTATTTATATGTTTATGCAATGGGGACATTATTGCAGGATAATATTGAACAATGTGCAATTCATAAAAGATAAGGCGTATAAAATTTATTCTATCTTGGTATTTTTACAAACTTGATACCTTAAAAAATGCTTTATCTAATTTAACGTCTATCCTTTATGAACAAAGTAAAGAAATCCTTCTATGCCAACTATGCAAATTAAGCTGTCCAACATCAACCATTCTAAATAAAGCATTATAATAACCACTGGGTTCAAACTATTTTATATTCATTTTACCGTAAAACTCAAACTTCCATAAAAATGATGGTAAGGGTTTTTACAAGTAAGTATTACTACAAAACTAACAAAGAACATTGAAAATGCAAGACTCAATGCTCTTGTGGGAGTCATACAACTTTGTTGCAGAGAAAACTTGGCTTTGTCTAGTTTGTATACACATTGACCGGTATCGGCACTAAATTCATATTTCGTACGGATTGATAGTATACGGAGCTTTTGTCTTTTTGGTGTACGTGTAATGTCGCCCATCACTAGTACGTACTATTGTTAACCCCTTCAGTTAAGCTATGTTTGTGCCAGGAGTGGGTTCGGGTCATTAGTATTCTAGTAGGCGATGTTTTGTATGCCAGATAATATTTAAGCCGCTGAGCTATCACAGTTTCATAGAGAATATCATTGAATAGTTACTATTCCGTGGAAAATATGGTTTATTCCTACTGGGCATTAAGTTTTTTTTTTTAGATGTATATAATTTTTTATAACTTAAATAGATTATGCATATTAGAGAACACTAAGTTCCATTGAAAAATGCAATAAATAAAACAAAATTATCTGATAAACGGCTTTGCAAAATTTAAGTTCTAAGTTGTAAAATATCTTAATCTTATTATTCCTGTTGCATGCATAAGTAATCAGTAACTAAGGTTAACGGCACTTTGATGGCCGTAATCACTTAAACATAATCATAACAATTACCCTTAGCTGACTCATGCATTTTCCACGCTTTTTATACCAGTTAATGTTTTAATGTTTCCTTTTTAAGTAGTTATGAAATTGTTTATTAATTAACCGACATTTTATCGTTTGTTTAATTTCTAATTGAATGGTTGGAGAATTGTATAATAAATGCATAATTGATCATTCTTATTGGTATAAAGATTCTTAATAACTTTATTAGCTTAGTTGGTAACTTTATTGGGCACTAGATTTTGCCGGCAACTTCGTCTGCCATCGATATTGAAAAGTAACCTATGTCATTACCCAGATCATGGTCTATCTGTGTGCCAAATTTCATCCTTATCCATTCAGCCGTTTAGCGTGAAAGCGTATCAAACTTGAACAAACTCTTTTTCGCATTTATAATATTAGTTAGGTTTCTGTGGTCTCCTTTATTTGAAGGAGTAGGTACACCTACTTATACCTGATTTTGGCCATTATATGTCATTTATAGTGTATATCTTTTGTTAGATATCCCACACATAAAAAATAACGCTATGGTAACTGATGAAGATTTTAAAAATCGGTCTCAATATTCTATTTCACTTTTATAGCTTACTTATTATTTATTAGATAAAGTAAAAACGGTACTTGCCATTTTCTCGAATTTTCCTACGATTCTGAAATATCAATGTTATTAGCCCAAAATGAAATCTATCTGTCAAACTAGATCAAGAAATTGGGTAAGATATCTATTTGTGTGGTTGAAAATAGAAACTTACTTACCGTTAAATCTAATTTCTTTCAGTTATAGTTGAATTATTTCAGTAAGAATATTAGTAAATCTTTGCAAAGCTGAAGCAGAAACTTTCGAACATTATATTATTATTTACTAGCAACCCACTCCCGCTTCACACAGTTTTTACGGCTTGACAAAACATCGAGATTTATTTATTATAATATTATGTCAGTTGATTATAGTATAAACACATAGTATAATCTATAGAAACCTTCCGGAATAATAGGTAATAGTTTCGAAGAGCAACGCGGACACAAAGGGTTTACATAAAAACTTTTTTACAAAAAAAAAACCCAAAAATACCGACTTCCAGCAAAACATTACAAAGTGAAAAATAGCTTACATTTAGGAAGTCGGTGTTTTTGGTTTTGTGTTTTCGTTATTTGCCACCGACTTCTTAAATTTAAGTTATTTTTCACTTTGTAGTGTTTTTTTTTATTTAGGTTGTTTTTTTTTCGTACATAAGTTTTTATTTCTCGCTTTTTAGTGAGACAGTTTGTAATTTATCGAAGCTACATAGCCTAAAGGCAACTGCTCATCACCTTTTACAAAATATTGCTTTTCTTGATGGAGGGACGTTAATTGTTGAAGAGTTCTCCTATTACTTCACGATCAGCTCCACTTCTCCATATGCATTGTGACGAGCATAAATTGCTTTGCAACCATATTAAAATAATGGAATCGCAACCCGTGAGATACTTATTATTGAGTAGTTCTGGTGGCCATCTGTGGTCTTCATCATCAGTTCCACTTCACCAAATGGTGCTTTCCAAGAGCAACTGCACGAGTTACTATAAAAAATAACCAAATTCGCTATAGTATGCCTATAATATTTGAAGAGTTCCCTCGATTTCTCCAGGATCCTATCATCAGAACCTGACTTGATAACAATGGGACTACGTCGGAAGTATACCATTTCAAACAAAAAAAGAATATTCGAAATCCGTCTATATATGACGGAGTTATGACCGAACATATGTAAAAAAAATATATATAAACATTCGAATTGATATCCTCCTCCTTTTAAAAGCGACTTTTCTCAACATGCTTGGAAATTCGAAATTTTGACAACCTTTTTCGAGACAAATCGAAAATGTCAAATACATGCAAGTAAGCGGCCGGCAATGTTACTACGGAAATCCATAGAATAAATTAAAAACTCATATCTGTCGTGTAATTTAATAATTAACAATGGCAGACTCCCGATCAAATTTTTTGTTGACTTTTTTTTTGCGTTTGCCTACGAAAAATATATAATAGTTCAGAGTTTGAATTTCTGAACAGTTTTGTCTGTAGTTATACTATTATAGGAAGTCAGGAATTAAAGATATTCCAGTTTGAAGTTCACTCGTTCTAGAGGTTATGTCTTGTCAACATATATATTTATTTTTCAATTAGGGTCTAATACCCTAACAGTATTCTTTAACCTATGTCTTGAGACAGGCACCTTCCCCCAAGCCTTTAAAAAATCTGTAGTGCGTCCCATACATAAAGGAGGAGATCAAGACCGTTTTAATAACTATAGGCCCATCTCAATTCTACCCTCTTTGTTCAAGATTCTTGAAAAAATTATTAATACCAGACTTGTCAAATATCTTGAACAAAACAAACTTCTTTCTGAAAACCAATTTGGCTTCCGTGCAGGAAAATCCACTGATGAAGCAGTACATAAACTGACTAGCTATATCACAACCAAGTTGGATAAAGGTAAAAAGTGTCTTTCGGTCTTTCTAGATCTCGCAAAGGCCTTTGATACAATTTCTGTTCCGATACTTATACAAAAATTAGAAAAACTCGGTATAAGGGGAATTCAGCTTCAGCTTTTTGAGAGTTACCTAACTGGACGTTATCAGCGTGTACGGGTGGGTAATCATTTCAGTGAGGAGCTTCCTGTATCATACGGAGTTCCACAGGGCAGTATCCTGGGTCCCACTTTATTTCTCATATACACACATCAACACGGTCTAGGGATATTTCATACTCAATTAAATAACTCGAAAAGTACTGGCCGCATTGTAATCTTTCATACACCGATTTGTTTGTAATTTATCTCAGACTAATTCCAAATTCAAATTTTTGAAAATTCTTTTGTTTCGGTGGCATAAAGATGTCTTGATGTGTAGGAGAGGGAATTTTCATTTGTGCGAAATTTAGAAAACAATACGAATTACGTTTAGTTACAGTTTTTTTTCATTTTTAAACGAAAGATAAAGTTAAAATTGAGGTATTGTAGCCATGCAACGCCAACATTTGACGAGGGCGGAGATGTTACGAGCTGTGGGAATGCTGGAAGCTGGGTCTGTTCAGCGTAATGTTGCTGAGGCCATAGGGACCCACCAAAATGTAATTTCAAGATTGTGGACACGCTATCGTGCCACAGGTGAAGTAGCGGAGAGGCACCGGGGGCCAAGTCGCATCACTACCCCCAGACAAGATCGATTTTTGCAAATTACTGCGCGAGCTCAACCAAATGCAACGGCGACTCAATTGGTCCAAAGGTTGCGAGTGGAACACCAAGTGCTTGTGAGTGACCAAACTGTAAGAAGGCGACTGGATGAAAGCAATCTACGCTCTCGTAGACCACTCCGGGTCCCACCTTTACGGAGAGGCAATCGTGGACGACGATTAGAATGGGTTCGGAACCACGTGGACTGGGGCCGTGAGCAGTGGTCCAATGTGCTGTTCACGGATGAACCCAGGTTCGGCTTCCATCCAGATTCACGAAGGACGCGTGTTTGGCGAGTTCCTGGACGATGGAGCCGTCTTCAGAACCCTCAGGAAGTTCACCCATACCAAGGAGGAACAATTATGGTTTGGGCAGGAATTCGTCTTGGAGGACGGACGGATCTCGTTTGGGTGCGGGGCAATATGACGGCAGAACGATACGTCCAACAGGTGCTGGGGCCCGTAATCTTGCCCCACAGAACACAAATGGGGCAAGATTTCCTGCTCATGCACGACAATGCCCGGGCACACACGGCGAGAACGGTAGCAGCTTGGTTACATACACACAATGTTAGGGCCTTAGACTGGCCTGCTCAATCGCCAGATCTAAATCCCATTGAGCATGCGTGGGATATGCTGCAAAGAAGAGCTCTGAAGGAAGTTCCTGAAAATCTGGCTACAGAAGATCAACTTTTTGCGCACCTCAGAAGGACATGGGACAATATTCCGCAGCAAGACATTGACAACCTTGTTCTGAGCATGCCGAATCGTTGCCGATGTGTTATGAACATCATGGGCGCTTTCTCAGACTACTAACTTCAAGTTTATAAACACAAATTAAATGATTTTTCTATGTTTTTCAGTTTTTACTCATAAATTAAAAGTTAATTCATATACGGTTTCCGTCTATGCTTCATTTTTTTTCCATAAAATCCTGAAATTTTAATCGAAGTACCTTAACCGTTATTAAAAAATGGTAGAATATTAAATAACGTATCTTTTAAATATATACATGTCATATAAATAATTAACACATTGATAGTAATTCGCTTTTTTAAAAATATCCCTAGACCGTGTTGATGTGTGTATATCAACGATCTTACAAACCTGTGTATACCAAGAGGCGAAATAATCTCATATGCGGATGATACTGCTCTTCTCTTCTCTGCCGATAATTGGAATGAGGTTTTCGATGCTGCCCAGGTCGGTTTCGATGTGATTCAAGAGTGGTTACATAGCAACATCTTAACCCTTAACCTTGAAAAAACAAAATACCTAGCATTTTCTATCCGCCAAAAAACTGGAATTAATAAAGAGCACCACATTATTCCACACAGATGTGTCTCCAAAGCCAACTCCAGTTGTAAACCGCTAGAATGTGTTGATAAAATAAAATACCTGGGTATTACAGTTGACTGCCACTTCAGCTTTAAAGATCATATTAAGTTGTTGTCTTCTAGGGTGCGCAAACTTTCACAGATTCGCATCTGTGACGTGCCTAAGATTTTTAAAGATGTAGATAGTCTTTAAAAATCTTAGGCACGTCACAGATGCGAATCTATTAAAGAAGATATACCTTGCTTTGTACCAGTCCATCATTTCATACTGCATATTATCTTGGGGTGGAGCTCCAAAAACCACCATTAAGAGCTTAGAGATTGCTCAACGCGCGATACTGAAAGTGAGCAATTTTAAACCGATATTGTTTCCGACAAAAACACTTTATCAGTACTGCCAAGTCTCTACTGTTAGGCAATTGTTCATTGAAAGAATTGTTTTGAAGAAACAGCGAACTCGTGTATGACCCAATACTGACCAACAAGTGCCGAATGCATGATGTATGTATACGCTCCTATGAGCCGAAAACATCCTTCATAAGAAGATTTTACACTTTTGTTGCTCCTTTTCTATACAATAAAATAAATAAAGAACTCAATATGTCGGATACATATTGAGTTCTTTATTTATCTTATTGTATACTCAACAAATCTCTATGTAAAAGGAAGGTACATAATTACCTAATTGCCCTTTCCTATGAGGAAACAGAGAACCTCTTCATTATTAGAAATAGGTAATGCTTATGTCAAATTATATATTTTATTTGACGAAATTGTTTCGGTAAGAAGTATTTACACTACCCAACACCCTAACATCTTTCGCTACTCTACACTTACACAAAATCACGCGCACACACCTACACATTGTCACTACATCTGTGCAACTGGGTGTAACTGTGATATATTAATATACCTAAAGGTAAACAATAATTTATTTTTTTATTATTAGTAATGTAATTTTGTAATTGTAAGGAATCAATAAAAAGCTTTTTATTTATTATTATTTATTATATTCTTAACACAAACTATTATTTTTACATTTATTTTCTGATGCAGAATTGTATTTCCTTAGTATACCTATTAATGCAATACGTAAAAGCAAAACAAAGCATTTTAGGTACTTGACCAAGATTTGTATCACATGGCAACATTAAAAGTTCAGGTTAGCCAAAAGTCATGAAGTCAAGCCAGAAAAAGAAAACTACACCGTGAATATTTTTTATTATTATTAAACTAGTCAATTCAGATTTCAATTATGACGATTGTTTTCCTGACTTCGATAGGCCTAAAGCTTGATTTGATAAAACTTAGTAAATTATTTCGTCGGTATCTATCACGGTATCATAACTAGACGCTCAATATTTCTATCAACAATTCTGCTGCCATTCTCCTTTAAAAAATGGAACGAACTTTTTCCTTCGACACATGGCAACCAAGGAGGTAACTTATCAAAGATTTTATTAAAATTTCGATTTGGCTTGCAAATAGAGCTGTCCAAAGTATAGAAGAAACAAATGAACATAATGCCGCGTAAAAAATTGACGTTGTTGCATTGAGTCTGGAATTTATAACTAATTTACTAATCTAAAACTAGCCACACACGTAACGATTTAGTTACTCAAATTTAGTCATGCGCAAGTACGCGTGTTGGAAGGAATTTGAGCAAATTTCTTCCAACATATGTCACGATAGACTGCCGCGACAGTAATTCTAGCGAATAAAGTGAAGAAATGACAATTTTCGAGTTAATAGCCTAATAAAACCAGAACTACCAAAAATATTTTAATGTCATTATTATTACAGAACACGAAAAATATCGAACACTTAAAATAGCGAACGCGTACGTGGGTGTAATAAAATATACCTAAGTCACACATAAACTAAATGGTTTATAAACCATTGAACGGCACAAAAGAAATAACAAATGTAAAGGTTAATTTAGAAGTCAGCATGACACCTTTATTTTTTGGTTTTGCAACAAAAAATATGAAACATAATTCTGAGAGTGTCACGTTACATTGTATGTTTTGCCAGGATTTTCAATACTTTCTATTATTCACTGCAATTGAAAATACACCTTATTTTGTATGACATAAAATTGGTATCTGTTTGGCGGTGTATAGATAGGCCCATAGCTTTCTTCTCGAGGATTCGCACACCCTTCAAATGGGTCTGACGACGGAAAGGTTTTCCTTTTCCACAAACATAAGCTGTGTTACCAATTTTCTGTGAGATTAATTAAATATTTATTAGCTTAGTTATCTTAGTGTACGTATTACTTGTATCCTAACAGGCTAACAGCTATGTCACTACAACGTAGTGTTTTTTTTTTTTTTTAATAAAACTTTGCCCCACACTAGGAATTTCTCCTGTATCGTGGGTGCGTTTAAAAACATTTACACTCACATACACAAACAGCCAGACCCGGAACAACTACTTGCAGGTCATACGAATATTTGTTCCGTGCGGGAATCGAGCCCGCGACACGCAGTGCAGCAGTCAATTGCTTAACCACTGCGCCAACCGTGCCGTAGTTGGTCAAACACAAATCCTTTAGGATCCTTTAGGTCCAGTAGAGTCCACTAGAGCTGCATTAGCCAGCTCCCAATGAAAAAGAATCACGACTTGCTACTCCGAAGGGTTGGGCAGAGGTGTACCTATAGTCCACCCACATTTCGCTAGTTATGTTTAAGTTCCATGAAATAGGGAGCGAGCCTATTGCTATCAACCAGACACAAATCCTGACGCAAAAAATTCCAGATAAAAAAACTCAATAACTCTTTGCCTGACCTTTTAATCGAACCAAGGACCTTATGCTCAGCCGTAGTGATTGCGACCACTAGAACAACGACGCAGTTAAGTTTTTCTTTTTTCTTTGAATCACTTGTTTTTATGCGATCGTGAAAAGTCTTCTATTATTCTGACTATCTGATTAAGTTAATAGACACTGGTGCCGATTCTCTTGTACACCAAACTAAACTAACTAAACTATCACTAAAATTCCTTACTTTTGACTATGAAAATCTTAACGCTATTCTGCAATAAAAAGTCTCTAAACTTAAAAAATATTTTGACACAACTAAATCGAATTTGACAATCGCGACTCCACGTGGTAACATACTTGTTTGCCCTACCTCGTGAATTTTTTTAGAGCCGGAGGTGCGCAGGGGGGGGGCAGCCTCGACGTGTTTTATATGGAATTTTTCACGTTTCGCATGGAAAATAAGAAAAATTATTACCTACGTCTTGATAGTTAGGGGTATAAATAAGGGCTTCATAAAGGGGGTCGAAATTTTCATTACTTTTGCGATAGGACACACCGTTTTCGAGATATAAGCAAAAGAAAAGAAAAAAAAATATATACAGTACCTACTGTTTTTGAATCTGAAGTCGAGATGTTCGTGTGAATTTTAGTTCATGACAACTAATAATATTCCACACCATATTTTATCGCGATTAAAAATGGTCAGATTTAGGTGGACAATTAAAATTTTAGGTGAATAACGTCAAATTCAGAATAGCAAAATTGACATTTTCACTAAATTAAAATCTCAGTGCCATGTTAGTGCTGTCAAACTAAAATATAGTTAAGTTGTGTCACTTTAGTCTATTTCAGAATGGGAAATCATCGTTTGACAGGAATAAACTAAATTTTGGTGATTTTTAGTCTAGTTTAGAGGCATTTGTGACAAGAGAATCGGCACCATTGACTGTGTAAGTGTTATGTCACTGAAACTTACACTGTAGGTACATATTCCTAAACAAATAAGAGAACACTAACAAAAGGAAGGTACTATACGTAAACGGATCTGTCTCACCACTCTGACCACTATAAGGCTTTACGTAACGAGAGCCCAACTTACTTTGTTTCCTTTTTCGTATAAATTTCATAATACGGATCCAAACATCACTCAAGGGCTGATGAAAGTAAACAAAAGCATTGTTATATCTCCTTTTCTCTTGGGAGTTTGCCTAAAAACGTACACACAATTTTGCTTGAACACTTGTTATCATGCAGTGCGGTTGTCTGCGACGATACTCGGCTTCATTGTTTCTGTTCAAAACATCACTTGTCATGCTCGTCTTAACTTGTGCTTCCCGTGTCATACGGACGTAAATGCGACTGTATATATAACTACGTAAATCTATGGTGTTCCTGCCGTGCTTGGTATTGTCATACTTCTTTTTGTTCGCATGCCGACTACGGCAGAAGACACTCCATTCTGTTCGCTCCGCTTGTTCAAATTAACCTATCAAGCGTTTCATTAGTTCGAAAGTTAAATTGCTTATTGGCATAACCTGATTGCATGTATTGCTTTACAAAATGAGAATATAACTAGGTATAACTTTGTTTAGTCTGGATAACTCGTATTACACTGAAAATTCGCAGTTTGTTTACCTTCGCGAAACGAGTCACCTTTATTTAAAATTTATGGATGAATATTTACTTATAAAGATAGTTGTTCGGTAATAAATTAAAGGATCGTATAATAAATTGTATACTTTTAGAAGTTTAACGATGGGTACCAAAGTATTCTTCGTCGGTACAAAGTTTACGACGCACTTATCTTCATCTCTTGGTATATATTTTACAAAATAAATTTAAGAAACGTGTTCTAGATGTCGTTGCATATTAAAACACTCTTTTCTCATTATAAGAGTACCTATAAGAAAACTTACTATGTGTGAGTTTTTGAGTCACTGTCCTGTGAACTCGTTAATTCAGTTGATTAAAGTCTTATTGAGTTTTTCCATCAGGATTTTTTCAGTACTAGCCCGGAGTCTGAATTTGTATCTGATTGACGGCATTATGCTCACAACCCTTTATATGGAACTTAAATATAACTGGCGAAATGTGAATGTACTAGAGGCACACCTCTGCCTAAACTTACAAAATTACAGGCGTCAAATAATGTTAAGTGTATGTATATATTCACTGATCAATTTACAGTGAGATCAAACTCCTGACTATAAATACCTTTTATTTCATCTTCGTTATTTACGACTAATCTCTAAAATTCATTGATAATTAACATACCGTCATTATTTTATTAAATGTTCTTGCAAAATGATTTTTATCTAGAAAATAACCTAATACTAAATCCAAATTCAAACACGACTACGCTAACATGAAACTCCTTCTACGCCTAATCTTAAAATCCAATTCACCTACATCTTTTAAGAATTCCATATCTTATGAGATACGGTGGTAGTTTTATTCCGAGTAGCGTTGAAGCCTTGGGCACTCTCCCGTCGCCTCGGGACCTCCATTGTATTCAAACACACTCTCATATGGAACCTACGTAGATACGTCAGTACTGAATCGTATGATGTTTACATTCAACATCGCTTGGGACTGTTTTTTCTTTGATACTACCCTTGCTTTGACTTTATTATGGTTTTATAGCTATTTGTTTTATTTTATTGTCGGTTTTATGATTTATTGCAAGATTTTTACCATATTTTGGGGATTGGTGGTCTAACTTCATTCACATACTTCATATCGTCGTTAGAAACGTGCCACCTCGATAGGCGTAGGGGAGGAGGAGGGGGGAGGGTTATTAAATCCCCCACTCCCCCCAACCCGAAGATACATAATTTCTTTTACCGGTCAAGCACCGCAATTTGACATTCACGCGCGGTTTACGGCACTTTAAACATTTTTCAGAATTTTTCGATGTTACCTGTCATATTTTTATTATTTTAGTCTAATCAACGAGAATATCCGTAAAACCATAGGTTAAAACAGCCCACAGACGATAATAGCCATTATTTAGCAGTAAAAATAGTGATAGATCCCACCGTAACCAATTGGTCGCAGTCGACTCACGCGGTTTTAAATCACAATTTTTACTGCATTCTGAAAAATGTTTAAAGTGACGTCTGCCGCGTGTGAACGTAAAACTGCGGGGCTTGACGGGAAACGATCTTTATTATGACTTAAATCTCATAAAAAGGTTGATAATTGAAACTTAGAGGGAGCTGGAAGAAAGGAAGAGGGCAAATCATAGGTTACTAATGATAAGCATAAAATATATTGTCATAATTTACATTAGCATAATGAAATTCAGCATAATGATCATTACGCATAATGATATTTAGACGTAATGTTCTTTTGAATAAAAATAATAAACCCTAATATAATTCATATAAAAACAAACATGTTCAAATGTTTGCAAATGTGTTTTACCGCCGCACCTCCTAATCGAATAAAGTAATTTCCAAATTATAATAAATAATGTTTATATTTATGGCTCATGATTAATAAAGAAATAAAAATGATGCCTTAAAAATGTATGCAACACCAAATTATGCCAAAACAAATGAGACCAAATGGCAGTTATGCTAACCTTTGCATTAAGTATGCCAAAGTATTATTATGCTAATAAAAGTTATGCGAAAACGTTATGCCAAACAATATTATGCCTTAAAATTTTATGCCAAGAGGGGGATTCCCCAAGTCGTACACCCACAAGTTCACAGGAGACACATTTTCAAGTTCAATGTCAAACGTCTCGAAGGTCAAGGTGAAATTAAAAAAAAAAGAATGTTATATCAGTAAAAAAGTTTTATTTTAAACTTACCTAAGAAAAACATTTTTACTTATAAAAAAAAGCGTCTCCGGCAAAAAAAAATGTTGTGGAGGGTTTAGGAGACCGTCTAGAACCCCCAAATAACCTCACATTCTTTCTAGCGAGGCGGCACGATTCTAAACCCAACCCTTATTTTGTTTGTTTGTCAGTCAGTCATCTTATAAATTGGCTCAGAATTATGATATCACAGCTGACTGCCCAGGATGCACCGGACGATCACGCAATCTATTTCAAGCAACAAAACATCTTAATGTCATCTTATTACGTCATAAGGTTCTAACATAGATTTGCTGGACTGGTACAATGTGGCGGCAATAAAACTCTTCCAAATCTGGTTTTACTGCCCGACACTTAAACGAGTCGGTAGATACTAGAAACTATAGGATTAAGGCCCGTATACGAGAACGAAACTAAAGAATACCTATATTTTTATGAAATCGGACTATAAACGAAATACTAAATAATAATTTTCAATCTGGATTCATATTTCTGGAATAAAGACCTTATGCTACAGATTTATTGTGCGTTCGTTAGTAAAGTCGATGACCTATTTAGGTTATTTTGCCGGCGTGCGTGTATGACCTGAACTTAACACAATATAACATCACGCCTTGTTGTCCCGATGGGTTGGGCAGAGGTGTACTAAATAGTACACCCACATTTCCCCAGTTATGTTTAAGTCCCATATAATACCCCGGGTTTTCTAATGTTTGCCATAATTTAAAATACTAAAATTAAATATACAATTACCATACTTGCCATAATTTCATTAGAAATAACGGTCAGTTGCCATAATCGTGAAATTACATAAAATCATTTTCACTTATTTCATTGCTCATAATCGATCAAGTGTCACAATCATTTTAATCCATAACTTTAGTTGCTATATTTTTCATTTTCAATAATGTCGTTTTTCATAACATTTATTCACCATAATATTCATTTGCCCATACTAGCACAACAATGCTAGTTCAGTACAAGCGCCTGCAATTTTGATGTTATGATCATGTTAAAATGAATAATTTTGCATTTTACAGTGAAGAAGAATTTTTGAGAGCTTTGGCATCCAATTTAAATTTAATATAATATTGTTTTTCATGAAAATAATATTGTCATATTACTTTAATTATATTATGATTATACGATATAGATTTTTTTTATTTACAAGGAAACCTTAAAATAAACCTAATCTACCATGCATGCTTGTTTTGCAAAAGAGAAAATCTAGCGCTCGGCGGCCGCTGCCGCAGCACGCTGCGTTTCGAATAAAAAAAACTTTATTGTCAAAGATTGTTCGTACAAAAGACTGCCTACAAATGCGGGGTGCTACTTTCAGCGGCGGTGGAATTCTTAGTGCCCTTCGGGAACGCAGACCCACTTCACGTAAACAATTTCGGATGGTTTGATCGCTTATCAGCAAGCCTGAAAAGCTGTGGAGCTTCGTAGCCAACATCATGGCGGTCATGGTACGATTCCGTCAAGCTGTATTTTGGATGTACCGGTCCTGTCTGTGAGTGGTGACCGAGATCGTCCTCCATGTCGCTCGGCCACACTGCCCGTGATACAATAGCGTTCCGATGCAGAAATTGTAATGGTTTTGTAGAAACGCTAATACACACTGTTATAGGAATCCTGAGTGACAGTTGATTTTCTATTTTTAATCAAAATTTTAAGAAAATTATTTATTCAAATAGTGACATTCACAAAAAAGAATCAATAACGATCCAAAAAGGTTAAAATAATTATCCTAAATTGCGGCGATATTCTAAAACGTACTTGATCCCTAGACTGTTTTGATGTGAGTATGCATTTACAAAAAAAACGACAGTTAATTCCCAACTACAACTGTTATTATTGGTTTATTTATTTTAAACCTACCGGTTTAGTGATTCACACCCGGTTTCTGAATTGAGAATTTGAAGTTGATAACAAGTCAAACTCTACTTTAATACTTAAGGTGATTCCATGCAGCCCGCGAAATTCAAAATTTCTCATATTTTTTGCAAAGAAATTCTGAATTTAGGGGGATTTCACATTATTACTTAAGTTAATTCTCAACTTCGAATTCTCAATTCAGAAATCGGGTGTAAATCGAAGGAATAAGTCATTCACAATCACTGACCTGAAGAGCAGTGTTAGCCTAGTGGTGTGACCGTCGGACTGCCAAGTCATAGGTCTCGAGTTCGAACCCAAGGCTCGCACCTCTGACTTTTCGGATTAATTTGCATATTGTATAACCGCCGCGCCGTGTCTTCTTGATTTTGCCATAAATATCTGCGGCGGCCGGTACAGCAGCGGGCTGGCAACGTTGCATATACACAGCTTAGAGGCAGCGTGACCACGGCGCGGCGGCGGCGTCGTCGTCGCCCTGAGCACTAATGCTGACCCGTGTTTTTGGTGTCAAAGGTTTTACTTCTTAATTGAGCTAATCATCGAAGTGCCATTCTTTTTTTTAATCTTGCGTGTCTGAAGATTATAATTTCAGATAATTTTCTCATAAGTGTGATAATTTGTTGTTTTTATTACCATGTATTTCATCTAGACATCTCGTTATTTGCGATACAATCATATCATTCGACGACCATTTTATTTGCTTGCCATTTTCCACCCCAACGGACTCACGCGAGACAAAAGCGCACTTTAGTCCCCGGAGAACGAAAATAAAGAGAAGAAATTTAAAATTCTGTGTGTTTATGTATTCAAAGCGCAGTCGTCGCAAACATTATTGTCATATTGGTCGAATAAAAGTGTGTGAAGAATTCAAATCACGTGTGCGATAAGGGCCACCGCTTCCCTGGCTTACACTGACTTTAAAGTATATTGTAGTCACTTGTGCCAGTTATCCTGGTGCACGGGTGCCGTAACTTTCGTATTCAACTCGTGCTTTCAAACTTTGCGAAGCACGTCTCAGCTCCAGAGGTTATTTGCATCTCACCTTTACGTTCCTCCGCCATTAGGTGTCATATTGTTATATTACACCTGTACTATCTAAATCTTGGATATACTCAAAATCTTGGCGACTGCTGAATATGTATGTCGGACATGTTCCTTTGTGACGTTTTGTCATGCCTACCTTATAAAAAGGTTTTTTCATAGTCGCCGATTTAGCCCGTTAGTCCATCGTAACAATGAGACATGGCCCGTGCCATGTAGCTACAATATATTTCTAGACTGGCCAGACTATAGATATGCTGAACATCGTAGAATAATGTTTATTCCTATATCTAGTGTTTGAATTCGAATTAAATACAATATAAAAACTTTTTACAACAAAAAAAGACTTGTAAAAAAAATATTATGTGGATGATATGATGATAAGTTCCTGTCGCTGTTATTTACAAAGCAGGTAGTGGTATTCGAATTTGTGTGGGGTAGGTACCACAACTAAAAAATAAAAAATAAAAATTTTATACGAAAAAAAAAACTAGTTCCAAAAAAACACTACAAAGTGAAAAATAACTCACGGTTGGCGCAGTGGTTAAGCGATTGACTGCTGCGCTGCGTGTCGCGGGGTCGATTCCCGCACGGAACAAATATTTGTATGACCTACAATTAGTTGTTCCGGGTCTGACTGTTTGTGTATGTGAGTTTAAATGTTTGTAAACGCACCCACGACACAGGAGAAATTCCTAGTGTGGGGCAACGTTTTAAAAAAAAAAAAAAAAAAAGAAAGAATTTCAAATGATGAAAACCACCTCTGAAGTATGATGACCTACCAAACAAAAAAAAAACATCAAAATCTATTCATAATTGGCGGAGTAATCGCGTAACAAACATACAAAAAGAAAAAAAAAAACAGTCGAATTGAGAATGTCCACCTTTTTGAAGTCGGTTAAAAATAAAGCAAATCAAATGACAAAAATGACATAACTGTCACCAGGAAGGGTCCTGGTGACAGTTATGCCATTTGGCCCTGATTTAGTGGCCTAGTTTGACGTATTCATTCACCGGCATTTAGAGCGTGCGCATGACGGGACAGTTCGGTAATCAGTCAGTACTTAACAGTAATGTCAAAATTGACACCACGGCGGCATTGCGAAAAGGCAAAGCGTGTAAAATAAACAGTCAAAGGCTGATGAAAAACAATAAATCTAATCCAATAATATAATAAAACGTATGAATTTGTAATCAAACAAGTTGCCAAACATGATGAAAAAATTAAACACAAAAAACATATCACATCTTTAAATACGAATAAAGTAAAATAAAGCGAAATGTTTTTCAGGTCAATTATACGTTTTATATCTGCTGATGTGGAAATATATGGATATAATAATATTGAAATAATATCATGGCTTTAATGACGTACCTATTGCGTTAACAGAGTTTCGTAAGAATGAAATTCTGTTCGAATCCAATTAATGTTAAAATCTGTACCTATTGAGAGCTTAATGTTTATAAAAGTATACGAGTTTCTAAATAAATAAATAAGTATGTTCTTGGCAATTATTTATTAGTCAGTAGCGGTTTGGCCCGCGTGATGATCAAAAATTATCCCAAGGGAACGTACAGACGCCAGTACATCAACCTACTACAATCTGTCAAATTTCTTTAATAGATTTTTAACTTTATCACTAACGCATAAGGTTCAAAGTTGATTGGGAAAGTTTGACAGTTTCGGGTAGGTTGACCTGCTGGCGTCTGTACTAACGGGATAAAAAGTCATATACTATGTCCTAACCCAGGTCATGGTCTACTCATGATAAAACGGCTGAAAGGAGTTGGATGAAATCTGGCACAGATTTCATCCAACTCCTTTCAGCCGTTTTAGCGTGAAAGCTTAACAAAAAAACAAACTTACTTTCAAAATTCAAATATATTTATTTTGGGACAACTAGATCCAAGGGTTAGTTATACAAAAAACTTAGAAACTATTGTTAGTACTATACAATTACAAACAATAACACTCATCATAATAATAGGTAGGTACCTATCTAAAACACACAAAAATAAAAATACCCCTGTGCTGAGACACCCCGCCCCGTCAAGATAACCAATAGGGAGCTACCTCCCTAGAAATCACTAGACGAACGAAATGCCTCAACACAGGTGCACGAACATCTTCAGCTACTGTTTTCACATTTATACTACATTTACTTTCGCATTTATAATATTAGTTAGGATGTCAGTACCTATAAAAACTTTCTGGGCTTGGTTTCCCGTAGGTAAGTAATGAAAAACATTTTAACAATTAAGGTACGTCGGAAAAGTCTTCTTTTTATTCCAAACTCACATAAGTAAACACCGCACACATCCCTGTAACTCAACAAAACCTTAACTCTAAGGAAACGAAAGTCGCATTTCACAAGCGATTTCTTTTCCCCGCAATAACGCCAAGTCACACTGCAGAGGTGGCCATTCGAAAACTAATAAATTTCACTGGGGACTGTGAATTTATTTGATAAACGGCCGAGATAAAGATGCGGCGGCACCTCAACACTTCCTTGGTCAGCAGCAGCCGTGTGTGCAGCCGGCCTTAACGGAATCGGAGATCCAGAAATATACGTATACTTATAACTTTTTGGTTTTGTAACAGTGAAGTTATGATTTCGAATAAATGTTATTTGAAATACCTAAGTCCATGATTTGCAATTAAAAATGTTTTTAATTCGTTTTTCCATATTGGTGGATGAATATATGCGTAGCCATGTCAGCTTCGATTAAGTCTTAATGGGAAAGTGAGTTTGTTTGTTTGTTAACATTTTACGCTAAATCGGCTGAACGGATTTGGATGAAATTTGGCACATAGGTAGACCATGACCTGGAAACTCGGATATAGGCTACTTTTCATCCTGGGTTGCAGACGAAGTCACGGGCAACAGCTAGTAAATTATAATGTTGTCATAATTTACTTAATACGGGGCCAAGTGCCCGGTTGATGGACATAAACATAACTGGCGAAATGTGGGTGTACTATAGAGGCACTTCTACTTAACCCTTCGGGAAATACAGGCGTGATGTTATGTTGTGTTACTTAATAATTCATAATTTAGATTATATTTGTATTATTATAATTTTTTTTTTATATTTTTTTAATTTTTTTATTATACCTATTATATATATTTTTTTTAATTATTCGTGTAAAACAAGAGGGCATCAGTAATACCCTAAGGTATTAGGTAGGACAGAGCTGCTAACAGCTCTGTCGTATTTGCAGGTACAGACTCCACCAAAGCGGAGACGAGGCGAGAAAGGAGGAGATGTGTTTTTGACAGCCAATAGAAAATTCTATTGGCTGTCAAAAACACATCTCCTCCAACGAAATCGTTATTCACATATCTATTATTGTTAAGACATAGTATTGAATAGGAAGAAACTAGAATTCGTCGATAAAACTGTTTTCTTGGGGATCACGCTCGACTCAAGGCTGCAATGGGGTCCTCATTTAACATCTCTTGCAGGACGCCTAACTTCAGCAGCATATGCTGTGAGAAAAATCCGTCAATCTACTAATGTAGATACCGCGAGGCTAGTCTATTTCAGTTACTTTCATAGTATCATGTCTTACGGTATTTTACTATGGGGATGGGCTACAGATATCGAGTCTATTTTTATTCTGCAGAAAAGAGCCATTAGAGCAATATATGACCTCCGCAGACACGATTCTCTAAGGGAACTGTTTAAAGATATTAATACATCGGTACCTTGTCAATATATCTATGAAAACATCATGTACGTAAAGAAAAATCTAAGTCTTTTCAGTAAAAGATGTGATAGACACAATTATAGGACTAGAAATAGTAAAAGGCTAAAATACCTCCCCACATACTGTCATAAAACGAAATTTAAATCTTGTATAAAACGCACACTGTGCTGCCAAGCATATTATAAGTTGGAGGATTGCATCTCTGATAAAAATTCTTGGCTCAACGCTGGTCCAGATCCACAAGGGCTATAAACTGGATGCTAATCAATTGATTAGCATCCGAAAATATTGTTGGAGCTGCTGAAGATTGAAAAACTATCTTTACATGTGTAAGCACTATTCACCTACTTTAAAGCTACCATTTACTGAGTACGTCTTTCATTAACTTGAATTTGCCCTGGCGGCTGAGAGTATGTCATGCTCACTCAAATATCTCGCTGGTGGTGGCGTGTGTGTTGGATCATTAAGTTTCCTTCAAAATGGTTGAGCTAAATGGTGCTGATCCATGCGTCATATTCGTGAACGGGCGCCGTCAGTGGGTTATTTCTTAGCTGCCATGGCTTATTTTAATTTTTGAATTGTTTTTTGTTTTATATTTTTATTACGGACGCTTTTAACGTGTACGTCTTTCTACATTGTTCTCACATGCATAATTTCAACATAAATGATGTAAACAATATTTTGTAACAAAATTCTGATTTAAAAGAGTTTCTTGTCCGTTCTTCTCCATAGGAACCTACTACGCTTTGGAATGGGCAACTGACTTCATTCTTACTGACTGACTGCGGACAATTATTCAAAAGTACCTGTAATTGGTTTATTTTAAATAATTGCTTTGAGTTTATTCAGCTTCAGTGGATACCACTGAGCCGAGTTGTATCATATTTTTATGGCGCGATCGAAACGGAGATGTCGCCAAGATTGATGAGCGGCGCCGTAACAGTTCCGCTCTAGCCAGCACACATCTCCGCTCCAGTTTAGCCCGTACGCATCTCCGCATAGCTTCGGTGGATAAACCCTAGCTGAAAAATACGTCTTCTCGTCTCCGCTTCGGTCATCTCCGCACATCTCCGCTTTGGTGGAGTTCGGGCCTGAACTACAATAAGTTGATATACGAACTTCCAATTATACCAAGGATTACGTGACACAGGTAGCAGGCGTTACCAAAACATATTTGGGTTGCTGACCTGCAAAAGTCTGTTCAAATATTCAGATTATTATAACTGAATCTTGATCGTGTAATTTCAGCGCAAGCGGCACACGAATCGATTACATTTGACCTTTTCCTTGAGAAAATATCGAATAAAACCAATTCCGATTATTACCAACGAGTAAGTAAAAATAACAAGTGCTTGTCTAAGCTACAAATATGTGGGATTCCAAGCAAAAAGGGGTCCAGTAGTGGGGTATTGAGTTAAGACTAGATTCGGTATATAGAATAGTCAATTGATGGTAAGGATTGAAAAAAATATTCAAAAACTAGCACATATTTTTTATCAGACATTTGAAGTTGAGATTCTGAAAAAGCTTGATATAGTCATTTACTATATGAAATTGTAGATAATTGAGCATTTATTAATAATAATCAATTTAAATCGCGAAATGCAATTTTTTACACAACTTTACAAAACTTCTTATATCTCGGAAACTAAATGCCGAGAACTGGACCCTTTTTGACGCCCACATATTATTTATCTATATGTTTTCTCAGCAATAACTGTCTTAAGATACAATATATGTCTGTTTCTAATTATACTTTTGGAGTTTCGCGTTCCACGATCGCGGAAAATATCAAAGAAGTAGGTACGTATAGAAAAAACGTTCGTAGTAATTGTAGATCAAAACTGTATCATCGAAGTTTCTACAGATCAAAGTTTTTGAAGAATCGAATCCTACAAAATGGCAAAACGGGTCATAATAAATACAGTATGTTAATTAAAGAAAAGAGTTCCTGTTAACCCGCAATAGTTATAGCATCCATACATAAAATAAAATACTGGCATATTTTTTTTATTTTTATCATAAAACTAGCTTTACCCGGCCCGGCTTCGCACGGGTAGCACTAAGTACTTATACCTACCCTACCAAACTACTCTACCTACTCTACCCTACCTACCTTACCTACCCTACCTACCCTACCTACCCTACCTACCCTACCTACCCTACCTACCCTACCTACCCTACCTACCCTACCTACCCTACCTACCCTACCTACCCTACCTACCCTACCTACCCTACCTACCCTACCTACCCTACCAACCCTACCTACCCTACCAACCCTACCTACCCTACCAACCCTACCTACCCTACCTACCCTACCTACCCTACCTACTATAAACCTCACGGAGCCCGAGACCTTTCCAACGAATGCAAAACCGTGGAAATCGGTTCGTGCGTTCTGGAGTTATAGCGTCAGGAAGGAAAACCCGACTTATTTTTATATAGTAGATATTCGCAAAAAATATTAAATTGATACGTAAAAGAAACAATCTGTACACGCGTACTTGTCCTTCAACTTATTAAAACGAGTCCGAAATGTCAAAGTTTACAATCTACATAATTGAACAAATCGGTTAATGATGATTCTCATTCGAAGGCAGGAAATCGGTATCCGCGTGTAAAAAGTTAAAAGGGGTTACACGGGGCTGCCGTTAAAAGCCTATTTAATTTAGGGAAAGTTTAACTTCTAAAGTGCTTAATTTACTAACAAAACCTTTTAAAAGCGACCCAATTAAAGACTCATCAGTGCTTACCAAAATATCTAAATCTTATTATACAAATACATACATACATAAACTCACCCCTTTTTCCCATGGGGGTAAACAGAAACTACAGAACACCACCTACTACGATTCTTACTTATTTCGTCTTGTTTACCATTGCGACTGATCATTCTGAAGAACAAATAAAACTATTCAATAATAAGCTAAACTGAACATGTTGGTATGGTTACTTCGTTCTTAATTCTTCGTTCTGCTAATCCTTGTGATAAAACTATACGTAGAACTTGACATTTTAATTATTATGTAAAATCATTAAACTATACCAGTTTTATATCCCTTCCCGAGTCCAGACAATCCGTTTCAAAATCGCACGGATGTCGAAGCATTTTGTAAGTATATAAATATATAAATACGTTTATAAATATATTGGATAGACCTTCGGAAAAATGAAGATTTCGTCAATATAGAGATATTAACACATTATAAATTGTACCTTCCTGGTTTCGTTATGAGTTTACCTATTTGTTGATATATATATTTAAGGAATTTAAACTGACCTGGCCTCACACTGACGTGATATGTTTATATTAATTATACGTCAAAAAATGCTGGCCAATTAGGACCGAGTAGTTATGAGCCCATGGGTGCACATACGACATTTGGCCATTTTTTTCTTATGAGCCAGTGGGTGCACATACGACAATCAAGGAGATATACACATTGACATTGTTGAAAATGATAAACAAAATGACATGATTACTTTGTAAAATATTGTATTATTTTAATTATTGTGAATGAGGACTATGTGGATGAGGGGTCACTGGGGACTCTGAACTGGGACCGGTGGGGATACCTATACAAGATGGTGCGGGAGAAACTCCGCCCATGGGCTCCCCCGCTGACGCAGAGTCTCCGGCCGCAGCTTGTGGGGGACGTGGTGAGCGCTCTGTTCCCTTCGAGAAACTAACATGCCTCCCCTCCCATGGCTCCGCCTTCTGCGGTGCCCGATACGGACCACACCGCCGACGACGACGACGATGCTCCAGAGGTGACCAACGTAGAGTTGAGAGTACGTAGGCTGAATGCTAAAAATACAGCCCCAGGACCCGACGGCTTACCTGGGAAAGCCTAAGTCCTGGCCTTGGAGGCTCTCGGGCCTCGACTAAGGGGACTCCTAAGCGCATGCTTGGAGAGGGGCCAGTTCCCACTTCGCTGGAAGACAGGGAAACTGGTCCTCATCAAGAAGCCGGAGCGCCCTGCGGACTCTCCGTCCGCTTACCGGCCCATTGTGCTGCTCGACGAGGTGGGCAAGCTCTTTGAAAGAGTCATTGCAGACCGCCTAGTCGGGCGGCTGGTGTGGGTGGGGCCGGAATTGGCGGAGAGCCAGTTTGGTTTCCGCAGGGGGCGCTCTATGGTAGAAGCCATCATGCGCGTGCAAGCCCTCACGACGGGAGATGCAGTGGCCCAGGGTGGGGTCGTCTTGGCGGTGTCTCTAGACATCGCCAATGCCTTCAATACTCTGCCCTGGAGTTGCATCAGGGAGGCACTCCGGTATCATCGGATGCCGCCGACCTACCTCTGTCGAGTGTTCGGCCTATTTGACGGACAGGGCCGTCATCTACCCCGGTCACCAGGGAGAATGGAACCAGCGAAAGATGTCGTGCGGTGTCCCACAGTGATTGGTCCTGGGGTGGCATCTGTGGGACATCGAATACGACTGGGTGCTGCGCGCCGATCTCCCTAGCTACGTCAGCGTCGTAACAAACGACGCTGACGATAAGTTGGTCCTGGCGCATGGGAGGTCGCACCAGGCAGCGGCCGAACTAGTGACACGCGGGGTTGCGACAGTCACAAGTCCGAGGCCATGTGTTTTCATGGTCCTCGGAACGCACCACCCATCGGGTTCCCAAATAACGGTTTTAGGAGTTCACATCGGCGTCGAGTCGACGATAAAGTACTTAGGACTCGTCCTCGACAGCCGGTGGAACATCGTGGAGCAATTTCGAAGTTTGACTCCCAGACTGGAGTGGGCCGGGGCTGCCTTGCAGTGGCTTCTGCCGAATCTAGGGGGTCCAAACGCCTCCTGCCGGAGGCTCTACGTGAGGGTTGTGCGGTCCATGGCCCTTTACGGGGCACCGGTGTGGGCGCGTTCCTTGAGGCGGCGGCCAGTCCGCCGGTTGAACGCGTCCCAGAGGGTCATTGCCACCCGGCTGGTCCAGGGATACCACACGGTTTCCGGTGAGACGGCGAACCTCTTTGCCGGATTGCCGCCCTGGGATGTGGAGGCAAAAGTCCTCGCGCACGAAAGGCCAGCCGAAACGCTGGGCGAAACGCTGGGCCGTAACTCTGCTGCCGCGAGAAATCACGGCACAGCGGACAGAGCTCCGGCGGGATCTCATGGCGTCATGGAGAGTGTGATTGTCGCAACCCAGTGCTGGGCACACCACAATTATGGCGATAAGTCCCCTCTTTGAAGAGTGGCTAGAGAGGCGCCACGGCATCCTCACCTTCCACCTGACGCAGGTCCTCACCGGACACGGTTGTTTCGGGAGGTTCCTGTTCCGGATAAAGCGGGAAGAAACAGCCGGGTGTCATCATTGCGGGGATCACCCGGAGGTCACGGTGGAGCATACGGTGGAGGTCTGCCCGGCTTGGGCAGAGCATCGCCGTGTCCTCATGGAGGCGATCGGTGACGGTGATCTCTCGCGTCCGGCCCTGGTCCAGGCCATGGTACAGAGCGAGAGGGCATGGGAGGCCGTCACCTCCTTCTGCAAAGCAGTAATGCTCGCGAAGGAGGAGGCGGAACGCGTGAGCGCACCCTCACGCCGCTAGCCACTGCAGGAGACGCCCCGTTGTGTTCGATATATTTTTTTGTTTTAACTCTTTCATTATTTTTTTCTTTCTCAGTTAGTTTTAATAATGGTCTGGCAGTTTGAGTAGTTTATGCGGCCTACCCAAATTCATTCTTTGGTATTGTTCGTCGAGTTGAGCTCCTTAAGTTCTGAGTTTGAGCTCCACGATTACTGACAAATGCTTGCAATGACTGGACAGGTCCACTCAACTCTGTGTGGTTCTTTCCTCAAAAGACCATTTCAGACACTAATTTATATCGTCCTCATATGGCCTGACCAAGATTATGTCTGGACTTTAAAAGAGACTGTGAACCTCTGAGTTTGTTTCGGCCTCTCTTCTCAGAGTAGTCAGATAGGAAAAGCCGAACTCGGCTAGCTAATTTTTAATATGATGTGTAAAAGTGATTCCAATATCCTATTTACAGACTAAACAATTTCATTTCATTTCATTTCATTACTTGTTACGCTTTGTAGCTTAGACAATATTTGCAGTCAAAACTTTATCTCATCCGGGAAGCAGTTTCTCCTTATTTTACTATAGGGTGCTTTCGGAGCCAGGCGCATCAAAAATACATTATCTATCATAAAAATAATGTTATACTTATAAGTAAGTACCTACCTATGAGAAAACTTTTCTACCATGTTACGTTATCGGCGTAGATAGGTACATAAAAATTGTTTATTTTGAAAGTTTAAACTAGGATAATGAGTCTATAAATAATGTTGCCACTGCTGGGACTCAAGCCTCCTCTTTTCGAGAGGTGTGCTGTAATTTACCACGCGGGCCCAGTGCGGGTTGGTAGATGTTACATGTCCTCGAATTTTTGGTTCTGGGACATGCCGGTTTCCTCACGATGTTTTTCCTGCACCGTTTTGGGAGCAGTGGTGATGAAATTGTTTACACAAAGTACACGACTGCCTGGGTTCGAACCCATGTCCTACAACTTAAGTAGTTAGTAGTCGTAAGTCGTAAGTCGTAGTAAGTCGCGGCCGTTACTACTGGGCTACCACTGCTCTCCATTATTTGTGGGTACGCGTTTATACTCCTGTATAGTTTGTACACAATCTCGTCAAGGCATCACATTATAAGTATGGATACGAAAACAATGATAGATATAACATAAATGAGACAGCTCTATCGACGCCATAGCAGAAAAAAGTTATACCTACTTTTTTTTGCTATGGCGTCGATAGAGCTGTCTCATTTATGTCACTAAAAATTAAATGGATTCCTTTACCCCGATGTGGGACACTAAAGATTTAAATTTTATAACCTAATGGTTTGTGTTTGTACAAGAAAAATGCAAATGTGCCGAGGAACGATGATTCGGTCCATGAAAGAATCTGCTTAGGAATCGAACAACAATGTAGCATCGTTATTCCGTATTCTCACATCTAAAACTACATTTTCAAGCAAGTTTTAGACCAACTTCAGTGTAAACTGTGAATCTATATTCGCACATCTTATGCTCGTAAGCTTTGAAATGCGGAAAGGATAGGCAGAGGAACTCCGTCCGACTGTATAAAGAATGCAAGTCCGTAATATGATCTCGTTTATACTCCGACCTCGACGTTAGGTACATAACATATGAGTGTCTTACCTGCTTACATTGCACTCTCGCCTTTGCTGTGTATACGGAAATGCAGGCGACAGTCATAACGTGATAACCTCACAAACGGGTAAAAAGGTATAATTACTAGTTATTTTAACGCAATTTATATGACCAAAAGAAACTAGACAAAGACCTTGGCAGGAGCCAATTCATTCTACCAAGAAGTGTTTCACTGGCGTAACCATTGGCGCAACCAGATACTCGGGGTGCCTTGTGTTCCCATACATGCGCGGATCAAAACAAGCGACATCTAAAAAGGTATTACAAAAAATAAACAAAGGAAAAACGCCGCAGTAAAGAAAAATTACAACGCAGAATTTGCAAAGCAGAGTAGTGCGTCACCCGACATAATTTTTCCACATCGAAGTTGGCACGTTTCGTAACACAACGCATGCTTCTGCAGAATAGGAGTTACGCTTATAGGGTTAAACTTCGGTTTTCTAGAAGAACGGTGGCCACCACATAATGGCCGCAATGACGGCTGTCATGAAAATTATGGCAGCGGGATTTGCAAAATTGTATGGTATCAAAAAGCGCTCTCAAGAAAAACACACGTGACTTCATTCGCCGGTAAATTGCGGACATATGTGGCAGCCGCTCTTCTTGGAAATCGTAGCTTTAGACCTGTGCGTGTGATTGAATGGAAATTGAATGATTATTTTTGCGTACAGATAATTATTTTTATTTAGAATCTGCTAATTGCAATACTTGACAAGCTAAATGCTTTACTGGCTATAATAGAACTGTCTCTTTGACAAGACTATATAGCAAATAACATCGTATTGGACCACGATTGGAGCCATTTGTCCAATTTAATGGATCCGCCGTTATACTGATTGCGACTAATATAGAACGTTTGGTTATAGGTTGTAATACTAGATACCTGCAATTACTGTTAGGTGGATACTGGATACGGTGAGGTTTCACCAAAATATTTAATCACTAAACTAGTAAAATTGAATACGGAATCTTGGTTTAGTGACTTTTAAATGCACGCCCCTATAATATAGTTAATGAGAAAGAGTAAACTTTTTGTCATCCATCTAGATGAATCAGCAAGCCAGGTTAAATAATGATTCTTATTAAAATTTATAATCATTAACCTGACTTATTCTGAAAATCAACTTCTAGCCATTAACAGTAATATCAAAAACATTTGCAGACAACATTATTGATTAAAATCATTATAAAAACATTCGTATCTTCTGACGATGCAACTTGACCAGCGGTTGACTCTATTCTAACTTGCCAAGGTACAAATTTTGAAAGCATACGAGTGTTTTAACGTTTTGTCAGACCCCGGAAATGTATTAAGCATGCATTTTATTCCCAAAAAGTGCAACGTAAATGTTAAGCCATTTTTTGATTTAGCTTTGCATTTAAATTGTACAAAATATTGTTTTTTCTCGCGCCGCGCCGCGTGTCTACTGCGGTATGCGAAGCGAAATATTTCTGCTGCTTCGTAAAAACTAGCGGTGAATGCCAAAATTATATCTCTGAACATTTTTATTTAAAGCTTATTGCAGGGCAAGAAATTACAGAGACTATATTTTGTTTAATTGTTTTTGTTTTTTAGTCCACGATAATCAAATATGAACCCGTTTTACCTTTTAATTATTATTCAACTAACTGAAGGTTTTCTACGTAAAGAAAGTGGTAATCACAAACCACGAGTACGGAATTATTTGTTCTTGGTGATGAGGCCTTCTGTGATGGTCAATAGAATTAGGAAGACCGGATAATTATTAATCTCTTCAACATACCAAAAACCAACAACGCCTTACAACTTTACCCACTCACTCAAATTCTTTTCAAGCTCTCACCCGAGTATGCATATAACAAAAAACCAGTGACATTTGCATGATAACGTTTTGCATCCCATATTCAAGACATCAACCGACGAAGATAAACCACGAACATGTACGAAATGCATCCACTACAATTTACAGCAAACACTCACTGTAGAGTTTTAGAGATTCAAATGGAACGCCGCGGGTGTGCCACAGTATACTCGTAAACAGTAACACCTCATTTCTGTTTTCTCCATAGTGATACACTTACATTTCACCAGTCATGTTTAAGTTCCATGTAATTTCATGTCGTATCGATTTATAAGTTTTAAATAAGCTTCAATCAGAATTCGGTCACTTTGACAGCATAATCGACGCCTCGCAAAGGTCTTCCATAGTGCAGGTGTTATTGCAAAGAGAGGAAGACACGAGGTGAGGTACCGTTTGCGCTGTGTCCACAGTTGCACTGTCGCTCATTGCAGTACCTGACTAAGCTGTACCTGCAGCTGCCCACCTGGCTTTTTAGTCGGTTAAAAGATTTCCGAAACCGGCAAGAAACTCCATGGATACCGACTAAAACCTCACGGTGTCATCTATTTGTCACATTCAAGGTAGAAGCACCTCATATCCAAATCCCTTCTATATTTTTCTTCCAGCTAAAAAAATATATAATCGTTTTTTCTTGACAGTTCATCTACTGTTACATGAATGTACTGTGGTCTGGTCGCTAGTGACTTGAATGTTAAAATAAATAGGTACGAATCTTAACTGGAATGCTGTTTATCCTTGATGAATGTAGTGTTTATGGAAGCCACGTTTATGACGATCAAGGCTTGTTGTTGATTTCATATTGTGGTATTTGTTTACCTTGAAATGAGCTTTAGTCTTGTCTGCCAAGGGCATATTTGTTTTAGGACGTGGTGAGGCTTTGGAAATGATCCGCATTTCTTTTATACTGTGTTTACACAGCAGCTCAAATATAGTTACGGTCTTCGGCATACGAGTTCGTTTACGAAATTCATTATATACAATGCCAAAAATTGTATTATTGGTTACCAACGACCCGCACTTGCTTTGCAGGGTTTGTACGACTTAACAAAATATCTAAAATTCTTTATTATATGTCAATTTAATATTAATATATTATACTCATAAATCTCCCTGAACAAATAATTATCTATATGATGGCTGAAAACCACATCAAAATCCATTGCGTTGTTTAGAAGAACAACGTTGACCACGTTGTTCTTCTAAACAACGCAATGGATTTTGCAGAGACACAGACAGTTAAAAAAAGCGACTTTAATTAGAATATGTATGTAATATAGATGATTAAGACATTTCAAAAATAATAATACAAATCAATAGAATTACCAATGATCCTTGACATTTCGAGAATTATTATCACCTACGTAGAAGAACTCAAATTTAATGGCAATTATGTAAATTATAATTATAAGCATAGACCTATAATTACATATTAACACCCTCGAGAATTTACAGCTTTGCTAGCATATTATACACCGCTTTACTAAACCAGGCTTAAATCGTTTGAAATAATTACACGCGTAGGCACACGGAAGTAAATTAAAATTTAGAGGCTTAACGGATCAATCTCCGGAATATTAAAACGGTGGAATAGAGCTGGGCTAAAGGAAGTTTGTGGAACCGATGGGTATTAGAACAATCTTATTTATTTTAAATCCGCGAATTTTGAGAAAATTGTGGACTAAATTATTGACTCATTTAGACGTTAGACAGTTTGACAAATGTGGGTATCACGTTCTGCAGTTGCCATGCCAAGCGATGCATTGTGCCAATACACCCAATAAAAGAAGATGGAAATAGATGAGAATGGAAAAATAACAATATGACTGACAAACATTCATATCTAACCTTGTTAAAATAGACCCAATGACCAAGTATTATAATATAATATATTCTTTATTTCGGACTACACAAGTACATACAATCCATAGTGACACAATTAGTGTGGTGTAACAATGACTTAAGAACTATGTTAGTAAACTTTTACGAACTAAAAGAACAAAAACTAACGTGGCCCAACACACGTTGGCACCCTTTAGGCGCAATTGGTCCAATTCGCGATTGGTCCAATTCACCTGCACGTGCCTCCGTACCCAGTGTCTTATAAAGGGACTGTCAACTTTGTCTAATAAATGTTGGAGCTTACGCACAACCTACCCATTATTGACGCTGTTCTCTTCCTCATAATAGCATGAAAATTGTCAATACGGGCTTCCGCGAACATCTGCGAAGCGCTGTAGAAGCACGGAAGCCCCATCAAGATCATGATCATCATCATCGTGACCCAGTGACTTCCCTCTCGACAAACTTCCTACCACTTTCTTCACCTCCTTAGCAGTAAACCCAAGAGGAAACACCGCCGGCACTCTAGCTTCCGTACACCGGGCATCTGTCAATGTGGAAGATACCACAAAGTGTTCTTTAAAAATTCTGGCTGTACGTCTCGCATCTGTTTCACCATGAACACTCACGGGTAGGCCCGTTCTTAGATTCATCCTACCAGTTCGTTTCTAGAAACTCTTAAAATCCTTTAATTATAAATATTATAAATTATATTTGTACGAACATCGTCACATAATTTTAGTTGTTAAGAAAACTTGCTTAATTACTTTAACATTTACACATTACTTAGCGTTTATTATTTGTCAATTATGTAAATTCTCATACATGCGTAGTCGATGTTATTGAGGTTACTGTTTTATTATTCAGTGTGAACAATAAACTCACTCCGGTAATACGGACACAGTACAGTGATTTCATTCCCTGTCAAACATCCCGGTTACCGCAACAATCTACTTCACCAACTACAAACAACAATTCTACTGTACGGGCTAGCGGCTCGTACTATATTATATAATCCTGTATTAGCCGAAGAATATTTTTTTCTATAAAAGATCTGAGTATACCAAATGTATCGACAAAGAAACGATTTTCTGTCTAGCGATAAAAGAAACAATGATTTGTCATTGTTTGACAGAAAATTGTTTCGAAGAGCTTTCGTATAACTTGAGTGACATTTATTCCGAAGTTTACTATACTTTTTTCCTTTTATTAAAACTCGACCAATATTATTATACTTTTTTGGATGTTATTGGATGGCAAAAACGAAGGCGGGCACCAAACACCTCATACTAAGTAGTGCCCTTTGTCTATAAACATCTGCAATACCAGAGGGTTAGGAAGTCCTTTCTACGTTTCGCGAATGTTCAAACGCGGTACGTAGTTCACAGAAACCGATCAATGCCCGACCATTCCATAAAGTATTACCTACTTGCAGGCCGATTCCCGGCCACCGTGGGCGCGGGCTTGCAGACGGTGAGCAATTGGTAGCTCGCCGTCCGATAAGGACCAGGCCCGGGGAGATCCCCGCCGCCGATCGCCTCCACGAGGACACGGCGATGCTCTGCCCAAGCCGGACAGACCTCCACCGTATGCTCAACCGTGTCCTCCGGGCGATCCACGCAATGATGGCACCCGGGTGTTTCCTCCCGCCTGATACGAAATAGGAACCTCCCGAAACAACCATGTCCGGTGAGAACCTGCATCAGGCGGAAGGTGAGGACGCCGTGGCGCCTCTCTAGCCACTCCTCAAAGAGGGGACTTATCGCCGCAATAGTGGCGTGCCCATGCTGTAGTCCCCACAGCATGGGCACGCCACTATTGCGGCGAGGAGTGGCTAGAGAGAGTGGCTTAAATATTGATTTGGTCATGCTAAGTATTCGAGCTAAATTGTCTTTTTTATGCACGTGTTTTTGTGACATCAAAACATTTATTCTTTCTTACTTATGACCCAGATTAATCTTCAAACCTATAAACACAACACAAAGTTATATCCTTATAGACGCCAGCGACACTTTAATCATTATATAAAAGCGTCTCCAAGTTAAGCCGCCTAAGCCTCGCAAGCGGTATGACGCTTAGTTCTACGAGAGTTACGTACGAACCGTCACTGTTATATCATATGTCAGGTACGGGCTGTATATGAAAGCCATTGTGTGTTGGATGATGAGGTAAATTGTCGTTTTAGATTTATGTATCACTGTCAGTCTTGGGTCGGGTCGATCAATCGGGTAAAGCTACGTTTGTCGCGGTTGGTCCGTGAATGGGTGACCATCTTTACATACCAAGACCCCTCGGCCTCGGAAAGCACGTTAAGCTGTTGGTCCCGGCTGTCACTCGTGGACCTTTGACAGTCGTTACGGGTCGTCAGAAGCCTGAAAGTCTGACAACCAGTCTTACCAAGGGGTATCGTATTACCCAGTTACTGGGTTGTGGAGGTCAGATAAGTAGTCGCTCCATGTAAAATACTGGTATTCAGCTGCATCCGGTTAGACTGGAAGCCGACCCCAATATAGTTGAGACAAGGCTAGGCTGATTGATTGTTAGTCTTGGTTTTACTTCCGTGTTCACTTTTGTCTTGAACAAAAACATTTATTCCAACAGTCTGTTTAACCAGTTTTATTATAAGGACCATTTGGCACATGGCTTACCTATGTGCCCAATGGAATTTCACATCACCAAATATGCCGAATTTCCATATAAAACTTCATCACCTATTTAACCCCGTTACGGAATGAACTTTCAAAAATCTTTCACATTATAAAGGGATTATAAGGCGTTATAAAAGGAAGTCTCCTGTAAAATTTAATCGAGTCGAGCATTACAGCATACCTTATACCATCCAAGCCACTTGCAGCACTACCTTGCTGAGCTGGCTGTGCGCAGACATAGTAACAACAGTATTGTCTATCGTTGACATAACACTATATGGTCGTCTAGGCTGTTTTATTGCGGTGTGCCGCCATCATTGTTGGTAGATCGAACGATATCCTGGTTTAAGAAAGTAAGTCTGTGCACGGCCTAAGTCGAAACACGAAACTGAATTACATTACACGCGTCACTTGTCGACTTTGCTAGGTCAGTTGGTTTGTGATAACAGGACTAGTTTGACGTTGATGTCACAGATGATGAGTGTTTGCGCTGGATAGCGGGGAAATTATCGCTAATCATAACATAACATAGCTAATCACACCTGTATTTCGTAAAGGGTTAAGCAGAGGTGAATAAATAGTGAACCCACATTTCGCCAGTATCATTAGTGTGTTGCATGTAATAGGGGGACGATCACTAATAATTACTTTATTTATTGCGAAAAAGCTTCTAATTATGAAACCAGACTGTTCTCACTGCGAAGCAAATGCAAATTCATAATGCTAATAGTATTGTGGCCCGGTCCACTTTCCATTTATAATAATTACTAGCTTTACCCGACCCGACTTCGCACGGGTAGCACTAAGTACTCTACGGCACATCTACCTACCATACCTACCTAAATACCAAACATACATACCTGCCTACCTACCCTACCTACCTACCTACCTACCCTACCAACCTACATACCTATCATACATACCTACCTACCCTACCTACCTACCTACCATACATACCTGCCTACCTACCCTACCTACCTACCTATCTACTCTTCATATGTACAAGGAAAGGTAACTTCTACATACCTACATACATTGCTAACTACCTCAATACTTACCTACTTACATACATTGCTAACTACCTCAATACTTACCTACTTACATACATTGCTACCTACCTACATACTTATTTACTTACATACCTACCTCCTACCTACATACCTACCTCCTACCTACCCTACCTGCCCTATCTACTCTACCTACCTACATACTTACCTACTTACATACCTACCTCCTACCTACCCTACCTGCCCTATCTACTCTACCTACCTATTAAAACCATCCGCACTATTTCCTTTCAAATGAAACCGGTTTGGGGCACATCGGTTAGATGGTTTCAAAGTCTATAACGGACATAGGTAGAATCATTTTTTGTGTTTTATATATATATTGATAGGTACTGTACATCTATTATTATTGAGCGATCCATCAGAGAGCGTTGTATGGCGCCACTCGCCTACTAATGGCATTATCGATTACAGCAGCCAATTAGTTTTTATATTGCATTTCACTGTGAATTTCAATATTTCCCTATAGGCAAAATATTATTGGAGCACGTTTCACACTCGACAAATAATAAACAAACAAAATAAAGCAAGATATTCCGAGAATTTCTCATTTTCTACGCGTCACCCGTAAAATAGGTAGGTGGAACGATCATTTAATTAAAAGTTGATATAATTTATTAAATAAATTACGTGAAAATAATTTGTAACGTTCATTTATTTGAGAGATTACCACAGACTACAGAGTTTAGAAGCGTTACTAGTGAAGGACTTTTAGTAATATTCTATGGTAGTGATGTAACAATTAATAAAGAAGAAAGGTCTTAAATTTATAACTTCAACATTCTTACCGTTTGAGCCTTTCTTCATATCATAACTAAGAACATGAAAATAACATAAAGATATAATTATGCAACCTACACTTGGCTTGCACTCATTATTATGGCAAACAAAGATACAAATTATCGTAACAGAAATATGAAGTAATATTAATTAAGTTACTTTTATAACTCCTATCTTATCTCTAAGAGCCGATTTTTCAATCCTCAGTTAAATCGTTGAATAGTTATCTAGCGTATAAAATTATCTGCCTGTTTATCAGGCGAATAAATCTTTTCAATTTTTCAATCGTATATGAACTGAAGAATAGTTATCTGTGGTCTTTGTTAACCAACTTCATACTATCATGTGCAAGCGAGATGCACAGATACAGTACAAGAATAGAAACAAAACGTATGTTTGACATTTTGACGAGATTTCTTATCTTTTGTTTAGATCCACAGATGGTCAGCAATTGTGGCGACCTTTTTTGTTGTTGTTTTTAGCTAAGTTGATATGAGTGGGCACGTATTTATTTGCAAAAGGATTAGTTAAAAATAAATCTTCTGCGCGTTAACTGAGTTTTCGACTTGGTACAAAAAGTTGAGCCTAATGGTTTTAAATTGTTAAATAATGTCCTCCCGAAAACGTAATAAAAATTATATATTTCAAAAACTATAGTCAAAAGAATCAAAAACATCCATGTTTTCAACAATACAAGAGCACGAAAATACGCAGAGGCAAAGCATATTAAAACCCCAAACAAAACAAACGTCAAAACATTATTTAATCCCTAGAATAAGGCACTAACTGAGGCTTGAAGGGACAGTTAACTTTATTCCTCAGATAAGTGAATTATTCGAAAAAAAATCAGTTGTTCATTCGTCAGATAGACGAATAAACAACTGATTTTTTTGCTATCTATCGAATAAACCCTATCTGTCTGTTTATCTGAGGATTGAAAAATCGGCCCTTAGATGCAAAAATCTATCTTTAGGTAAAGCCTTTGTAAATAAGTCAGCATATTGCTCTTTTGTACAAACATATTTTAAATCAATTTCTTTATCTATATACTTTTCTTTACTTGACATCCATATTATGCTTGCAACGTTTATGGTAGTCTACACTTTTAATTAAACAGATTGCACTCTGATTGTCTATATTTAAACACACTGAATCTTGTTTAAATGCTCTTATATCAATTAAAAGTTCTTTACCACAAAGCTTCTTTAGTTGCAGCTCAGGCAGCCATAAATTCGGCCTCCGTAGTTGATAAAGCAAGACTCTGCTGATTATGTGTTTCCCATGTTATGGCAGCTCCATTTTTAATAATGCTTGGAAACATGCTGGTCCTGCTCCATAGGATAATTTAGAATCAAGACAAAATCAAACTGGTTGCACATTTAAGTGTATATTTTATTATTATTTTTTATTATATGACATTGATTTTACATTTTATGACCAATTCCTCGCACACTGACTTATTAATTGTGGAATCTTAGGAGGATCGTCTACTTTTACAATGTTTGTAAATATGTGAGCACCATGTATCTATCACATAATTAGTTTATCTGTTGTTGCTTCATTTTTAATTCTTGTTTCTTTTTACCTATTGTGGTATAATAATTTTATTCTAGGTGCATCGTCCTCACATATAATTATATAACTAATGTACTTATACAAAATATTGTAAAACATTTTAAAAGAGTAACGGTGGAGTTTCTTGCCCATTCTTCTCCATACGAAAACTACCTTTTGGAAGGGGCAACTAGAATCAATTAATTTTTTTTGTAAATTTTTGACGTTCAAAAGTGCCTTATGCGTGCCTTAAGTGCGTTTGTTGGTTGGCTGAATACGAGGCTTTTGGCTACTTTTGTATGTGTATTTTGTGTTTTTATTTTATTTAAATGTGCGTTTTGTTTGTGCAGAATAAACGTATTTTCTTTCTTTTCTTTCTTTTTCTTTATACGGGCCTATTTGTAATAAATGATTTGACTTTGACTTTGACTTTGAATAAATACACAGTCAGAGACCGACGTGTGCATGTGCATCTTTGGCATAGTTTGCGTTTATTTTTGTTTATCTCAGTTTAATCAACTATTTCTTCTGGTTCATGTAATGATCCTTCATCAGAGTGAAAAGATTCATCACTAGTTTCACTTTCTTCAAAAGATTCTTGTAAATTTAAATTATTACTAATGGAATCATCTTTATTTTTATTAGAAACCGCCGGAAACGATACACGATTAATTACAAATCTTTGCTTACCCTCCGATAAAACTACTTGATCCTAAAGATTTGTTAAAATCCTAAGAATGGTCAAATCCTATCCTATATTATTATATCCTAGGAAAGGGCAACTTGGCGTCGAATTAATAAACCAACGTAGCGTAATTTTATTTCTAAATCAAACTCTACTCGCGAATTTTTGCGACGTGATATCTTGAAATGACGTACCTAAGTACCTTATTTGGCGATTAAAAAGATAGACTTCAGTTTTATAAAATATTTGCCAATTATACACGAAATTGCACATTCGTGTTAATAAAAACATTTTAATATTCTACGGGTTTCGTTCTCACCCACGCCGCTCCCGCTTGCATTTGACACACGAATGCAGGCGCAGGAAAAAACTAGAACATGGTGCATAGCTGCAAAATTAACAACCAATATTGACTGGCTCAATACAAAAAGTATTCCAGCATATATATCTGCAATAAAAGAAAATGACTGCAACTTATGGCATCAGAAATGGCACATTTCAACTTTGAAGACCTATACAAACTATAAGCTTCCGTTTTTCGCTTATTTGGTTAATCCGTGGAGAATAGTGTGGGTTATATGTTTAACTATTTATCTTAAGAATATTATTGTATCGCCTTAACATGTAACTGTTTTTTTGTCCCTAGTAAATAAATTAGAAAATACTGGTGTTAAAACGGAAAACAAAAATAAGGTAGCATGCATACTTATCTTGTTTTTAAAGCAAACAAAGAATTAATTCCCATCAGAAGGATCCCGAGCAAAAGCGATGTTGGATCTCATACACTGAGATGTCTGTGGGCCGATGGAGGTTCAGTGCCTTGGCGGAGCACATTACTTTGTCACATTCATCGATGACTTTTCAAGGGAAGTATTAGCATATTTAATTAAAAACAAATCAGATGCTTTTGAAAAATTCAAACAATATAAAGAGCAAGTTGAAATTAAAAAGATTCTCCGTACAGAAAATGGTAGATAATATCTAAGTAATTACTTTCAAACCTTATTAAAAACTTGTGGAATTCAACATCAACACCTTACACAGCCCAACAAAATGGCTTGGCAGAAAGGATGAACCACACCTTGCTAGAGAGAGCTCGTTGTGTGCTCATTAATGCTAAATTATAGAAGCAGTACTGGGCAGAACCAGTATCGACAGCAGCATAATTATATTACCAACCGCTGTCTAGCAAGAGCTTTAGCGTAGTTTTTTTTTTCGGGTGGGGCTTTATCAAATAACTTCTCCCGCTCTTCGTATCAGACTCTTACTGACTAAAACCCACCCGTTTTCCTTCAGTTGTCTGTACTTGCCAGGGGCCACGGTATCCCTTTCGGACTTTCCCGCATACTAAATAACATACTTAACACCTGAAGAAATAAGTTCTGGAGGAAAGCTAAATATTAACCATCTAAAAATATTCGGTTGCGAAGCAATGGTGCATGTGCCAAAAGAGAAAGTCAAGAAATGGGATTCGATGCAAGCTAAATTATATTTACTGGTTACAGCGAACAAACTAAAGATCACAGGCTTCTCGATCCTAAAACAAAGAAAGTATTGATAAGTAGAGATGTGATATTCATAGAAACTTCAGTTATGAGAAATTGTACTATGTTACCATTGTCAGACCCAGTACCAATCCACATGGCGTCGGTACCCAAGTTGGTTGGCGCCCAAGAGATCGATGACGCTATATTACCGGTCTTGGGCTTATAAATAATTACATAAGAGTATGTTACTACGTTTCCTTTTCCAGAAAGAATCATCAAACTAAAGTAGGGCTCAAAATGAAAACGCTTGCAAATTGTCGCATCCAAAAATCAATGCAAGTCGGAATTAAATACGAAAATGTACCAAGTCGATGTTTGCATTTTACTATTGTTTTATATTCTGTCCAAGTTTTGAAACCTGCTCTTCTCAAAGACACTTTAATTTCTGAATTTTTCTCTTATTCTAGTAATAACATAAGTGTGAAAGTTTGTATGTTTGTGTGTTTGTATGTTTGTTACTCAATCACTCAAAAACGGACGGATGGATTTGAATGAAATTTGGCAAACATATAGTTTATAACCTGGATTAACACATGGAACACTTTTTATCCTGGTAGTACGTTTCCGTGGGATAATTTCAGACCTCCACGCGGGCGAAGCTGCGCGCGAAAGCTAGTTTACATACACCATTATACATACATAATTATATACACCAGTCTTCAATAATTTTTTCTTGTACCTAATTTAACGTATTTTGGCCATGTATTTTTATGTATGGCTAAGTAATAACAGCCGCACGGGTCGATCAATCGGGTCAAGCTACGTTTGTCGCGGTCGGTCCGTGAATGGGTGACCATCTTTACACACCAAGACCCCTCCGTGTCTCGGAAAACACGTTAAGCCGTTGGTCCGGCCGTCATTCGTGGAGCTTTGACAGTTGTTACGGGTCGTCAAAAACCCGAAAGTCTGGCAACCAGTCTTACCAAGAGGTATCGCATTACCCCGTTACTGGGTTGTGGAGATGAGATAGGCAGTCGCTCCATGTAAAATACTGGTATTCAGCTGCATCCGGTTAGACTGGAAGCCGACCCTAACATAGTTGGGAAAAGGCTAGGCAGATTGGCAGATTGACCTAATTTAATGTATCTCTTTAATTCCCTTTGATTTCCGTACAAAACCAGAAATAGTCAACGTAGCCGACATCGGCTTATACAGGGTGGCAGGAGCATCGACGCGAAGACTGTTACCATGGATTCAGTACATGATTCTGAACGGGTCTACCCTTTATAGCAGAACTTTTTATGTCATAATATTATTTTGCATAACAACGGATAGTAACTTCATTTCGCAGAAAATCGTTTGGCGTACACTCATTTATGATACATTCAAAACTCATAATTTTGTAAGTCAGAACCATCTTAAGCCATACATTTTATATTCAGTATAATTAAAAAACAGAACCATCATATCGCAGAAAGTTCACACAAACAAGCATACTCTATGCATGCAGCAAGCATGCAGCAAGCATGCAGCAAGCATGCAGCTAGCGAGCATGCAACATGCAGCAGGTATGGTTTCTGTCACGACTCCGGCGCTGCGGGGCTCCGGCGGTCCCACGCGAGCTTATCCTCGCAGTTGGTTTTAACGCTCACCACCGCAGCTTCGGCTTGCTGGCCGGCAAGACAATATTAAAATATTGTCTAAAAATTAAATTAAAATTGAATAAAATTTAATATAAATAAATAATTTAAATAAATTAAAATACTTTTTTATGGAAATGGTAAATGCCTAATAAAATTATTCCAAATAAAATTCTGCCATCTTAAAAGTATGCCATTGTAAATTCGGACATATAAACATTCGGCCAAACAATAATTATATTAAATAATATTTATGCCTTTAAAATATTCGTTTAAAGAAGATTATGCCAAGTGTGTTATGCCAAATAAATTTCGGAGCATCAATATTCTGCCAGATAGAGGGAACCCATTCTGAACCCCCTGCGTTGAAATGTGTCGCCGGTTAATTTAAAAAAAATCAGCTGTTCCATACATTTTGACTGCGTAGATATTGCACTCTTCTATGAAACAGCAGTTTTGTTTTAATAACCGACGAAAAATTTCAACGCAGGGTTCAGAATCATGTACTGAATCCATGGTATCAGTTTTCGCGTTGATGTCCCAGCCACCCTGTATAATACATATTTCAGTACAAAATTTTCTATAGGACTTTAAGCCCACGTTGGCACGGATGTAATAAAATCGCGGCGTTTTTTTTTCGTGCACTGGATTTTCAAAGCTCTGTTTAACGCCGAAAGTTGAAAATCCAACAGTGCGTTTCTTCAACGCGCTGGGTCGAGAGTGCGTCCCAACGCGTTGGATTCTCAACGCTCGGCTCTACACCGATAGTTGAAATTCCAGTGCACGAAATAAAATCGCCGCGATTTTATTACGTCCGTGCGAAAATTGCTCTGCATTCAAAAGTAAGATGGTTTACTTTTAGCTTTCGCTTTTAACTCAAGCCATTAGGGAAAAAATGTAACGAAGCCATTAAAACTGAGTGCTAGTTCAACAGTAATTATTTTAAAATACTTTCTAACACACCCGGGGTCAAAAAACTACTATCGCTGGTAGGTAGCACCTAGCGTTAGCAGTCATGCAAGCTTTCAACCTAAATGGTTAAAGCCTCGTTTATGGTGACTTGAAGCCTGTTACTGGGCGTAATGTGAACCGTTAAGTAGTCCATTATAACAATGACAATATTGTATGAAAATGATAATTTTGTAGTACCTAGCTAAAGATTCGCGTTTTCAAGTAGGTCTACATTGCGGATAAAAATACAGCCGATACCTACGTGGCAAAATACGTAGAGGTCATAGTAACAGTGCAAGCGGATTATAGTATCCAGACGTACGTCGCGTACTTCATTACTACTGAAGGTCGTGTCCCTGAAAGGCCTTCGTGACTTTATGTATGATGTTTTTCCACTTCGCCCGGTTCTCCGTTTCTCTCAGGGTGGGGACTTGGTCTGACCAGCGGTTAGGTGACCGGTTGCGAGGTCTTTTCCCATCTACCTTGCCCATCACCACCAGCTTTTCAAGGTTATCCAGATCCCAAAGGGCAATGTGACCAAAATAACCGGGAATCCTTTGGTAACAGATCATGGATAGTCTATCTTTTATGCGTAGTTATTCCAGAATAGATTTGTTTGTTCTCTTGGCGATCCATGGTATGCGGAGCATTCTTCGCCAACAACACATCTCAAAAGCTTCTATGGTTTTCGGTTCCATTGCCCGAATCGTCCACGACTCTGAGCCGTACAGGAATATCGAGAAAACCAGTGTCCAGTCTCAACTTGGTCACATTGGAGACCTTTCTGTCCTGCCAAATACGTGTCAGCTTACTCATCGCAGCTTTGGCCATTTGAGTCCTTCTTTGGATCTCTCTTTCGCTTCCTTAAGTCCAAAGTTCCTCATCGCACGATAAAGGTCGATCTAGCTCTCATTCGCCAGACAGAAAAACGTGTAACATTTTGACCGCCACGACTTTTGGTAGCTCTCATTCGCCAAGTGTTCAAAAACGAAAGGAATTTCGTTTCAACTTGAAAGAAAGAAAGAAAGAAAGAAAGAAAGAAAGAAAAAAATAGGTTTATTTGTCACAGAGACACGTGCATACAAATAACCAAAATATAAACAACAGAAATATTCGGCAGCTGCACGTCATGACTGTGACAAGAAGGCTTCCACTCAGCATAATTCTGTGCTATGAGGGACCCACAGCACAGCGCTGATTTTCAGTGGTCACCCGAAAAATACGTACGGACATCAAGTCAGTAACTAAATATGAATGAAATAAGAAAAATTCCGTGTGTAAATATTGATTCAATCAGTGTTCTGTCTCGCTCCCACCCTCACCGTCGCGTCGCCTGCGCGGTGCTGCTTGGTGTCCCACAACACATCTCGACTGTTTACAGGGTTCTGTACGTCCGAATGAAAAAACGGAACCCTTTTAAGATCACTCGTCTCTCTGTTTGTCCGTCTGTCACAGTCAATTTGCTTCGAATCTAATGGACCGATAAAGTTGAAAGGAGATATATGTTCTTTGTTTGGCAATTAGGCCCATCAAAAATTGTGGCGTCTATTAATGAAAAGCATGCTGATTTGTTCCTTATTATCTCTAGATTACAGTGGTGGTAATAAATTTACTTTGTCTTACCGAGTAGTATTGAGAAATACGACCATAACCTAAAAAAACACTCTTAAAGAGCTAATGTTTAGTGAGTAGGTTGGCCTCACCGGTGTTATAATTTAGTAAAATGTTCAGTGCACTGTTCAGTAATAAATAGTAGGAATAAAGGGTATTTTGAACGGTTCATGAAATCAAAAATCACGTAACAAAGCATTTTTATTACTGTAAGTATATCAATTTCAACGTCGCCTTAGAAGTAGATAGTATTTCATCTAAAAACGATGCAGGTCGCTCCATCTCCCATCTTGATAGCGTGTCCAAGATAAAAATACTTAAATACCGGACGCTCAAAATTACATGTGCACAACAGCCCACAATACCAACGTCTGCCCACCAATCAGTTGCAACAGTATCCAGTAATAGCAAGCTCTAGTGTTATAAATTCATGTTCTAGGTACCTAAATAATGCACCTGATAAATATAGAAGAGTTGTGTTAGAAAATAGCGTATTCGAACTAATATTATTATTGTTCTCTTTGGTATGCTGGAATCCACTGCAAAATAATTTACTTTTCCGCACAGCCAACAGGCACAGTATGCGTTTGTTGTTCAGATCGACATGGAATGTAAGTATTCCTGTATACAAATCTCCATAATTAATAAACGGTTTCATTAATTTGCATTGAAATCTTACTGAACAATTAACACAACATCCTTCTGGAGTAAATGCTGTACCATTTGAAGACTCCATATTCAATATTATTCTTCAATTACACGCAGGAAAACAGAAATATCAATTTAATGCAATTCGAAATAAACGGAAAAGTTGCAATATAGGGGTTTACGGGGGCCAAAAATCGATCTAGCTAGGTCTCATATCTCGGAAAATTCGTTTTCTCCGTAATTTCACCCGAGCAGAGCTCGGTCGTCCAAAGTAACAAGATGGCTACCTTAGAATAATCACATGGCAGCATAGAATTAATATGAACTAGCCTATGATATTTAACGAGCATTCTCTTCTTTCATCAGAACACAGCTCGGTCGCCCAGGTAGGTACTGGAAATATTAACAGATTTAAATTAATTAAATGAAAATAGATTTTGAATGATGTCTATAGGTTTATGCCCTGCTCAAAATATTATCCTATAGTAGGCTTGTAGGAGACAGTTCACGTCTGATTAGAATACTAATTCAAATTGAGCAATTTAGTCAACATCATCGTCAACATCTACATCAACGCGATTGTGCACGGTTGTCATTACAGCTCACTGGCTCACCGGCTCATCGGTTATCGACACTGTGTCATCAAGCCGGCGGCGCCTCCTTAGATAGAGCTGATCAATTGCATAATACACTAGCATTTCAGCATTGATGCCTAATGAGGAGTAATGTCATAATATTATATATACTACGTAGTTTACTTCTAAGAACTTTACGAAACCCAAAAACCAAAAATATAGGCAGGTACTTTCTAATCAGTTAGTCAATAAGATCTCTTACCCAAAACAAAAATTGAAACTGAAAGACAACTCCAATTTTTCTGTATAAAATTAATACTTAAATTATTAATAAATATACTCCCATTTAAGGAAGACTTAAACAAACAAAATTCTCTCAAACCTATATAATTACAGACAATACAAGAACATTTTATCAAAAGGTGATAACGTTCCAAATACACTGAAAGACATCAAAAGCTAATTAACTAACAGAAACATCGCTGCGGGCTAAGGTGAACATAACACAGACATTAATTAAACTGTCAATCAAGCCTCCAATGCTACGTACAATGGTCGCTTTGATACATGGCTTCGTCAATTTTGGGCTCTTGAAACTGAGAGAGAAACACGCACGACGTTAGACGTCAAATTCTCTAATAACGGCCGCTTTTAGAATGGAATTGACTGACAGGATTAATATATGAAGTGAAAAGGAAATTATAAGGTCGAAATCTGGTGATTGATATGCACGTACATACGTAGTTGCTTTTAAGTGGCGTAGGATACAGGAAATTCAATCTGTTAATTAAAATTGGGTTAAATACAGTTTATGTAGAACGAAAACTTACTGTACGCATTATCACTGATACTGATTTCCTATGAATGTTGTACACTGCGTTAAAATGTGTTTTGATTGTCGGATGAAATAATCCTATATAAAATTGACATTTCTTGGGACCCTGGGGTCCCCTTTAGAAGGTGTACGAGGGGCCGAAGCCAACTGGCAGAGGCCAGTTAGACGTTTTTAATTAAATGAGGCACCAACCGACGGTTATCCCTGTATGTACTATGCAAGTGCACCCAAGAACAACTCCTGGTTGGTGTAGGACTATTGCAGGATATGGAAACAAAGATATCGACTATGGGTTTGGGTGGCTAAAGTTGAATATGGCCCCTGCCTGATCAATGTTTTATATGTACACGGATAAAAAATTGTGAGATACGTAGAATCATGTCCAAGTGACATGAAAGCGCGAAAACTATACTAGGCTACCTTTGCAATCCAATACATAAAATAGGTTATGTAACTATAAATTAAGTAAGGCACGGTCAAACAGACTCACATGTAAGCCTGTAAACGTGGACAGCTTACCATAGCGTAGATCACAAGCTCGGGACCGTTACAATGAACGGACACAGAGGATATACACGCTCACATATATTATTATAGCCCTCTTAATAGTAAACAGTTCACTTGAATGTGTACACACTATAAATACTGTACCCATTGGGTAGACGGATCGGTAACCGCAGAATGTTGTTATTAGCGAAATTATTGAAAGACCCTAAAGGTATATCACATATTTATATCACTACATTGAGGATATAGTAAAATCAGCCTACCGCGTAATAAGATATCTGTTTGAAAGAGCTAATCGCAAAAAGGGCTAAACAAATAAAAGACTGTAACAATAATATCTTATGTGTAACACAAAGAAAAAATAGCAAAAATTACTATTACTGAAAACATACTTTTACGAACAACCTCTATCTATTCAAATACATTTCTCCACCACTTTTTTTTAAGGAAAGGATGGTCACTGATGTTTGCTCGTTAGTATTCTATAACTATTTCGTTTAGGTATAACCTCGTAATTTCATTGTTATATAAACTCTAAATACACACATCAAAAAGTCTAAGCAACATGTACGGTTTTGAACTTTTGAACGATTTTTACTATAGTAATATATTTATATTTCTTTTATAAATAATAATAACTAAGCATTTTGTCATGCATAAGTGACTAAAGCAACAAAATCCTTCATTCAATTGTACACAATAATTAACAATATGTGTATAAATATATACGTTGTATAAAATAAAGTTAAAACGGAACCATGTTTTACAAAATTAAATAATCACATTTGTTTTAATTATTTGGTAATTCAATACAAAGTGTGACCGCCTCTGTTGCTTAAAACTTGTCGGCAACGATTTTTCATTGAATTTATAAGATTGTTTATCTGATCCTGCGGCAATCGCTCACAATGGAATTTTAACAAGTCTTTCAGTTGTTGGGTTGTCGACACTCCGTCCAGGTTCTCTAGAACGCGTCTCTGGAGCATGTCCCATGCGTGCTCGATGGGATTGAGGTGTGGCGATTGTGCAGGCCACGGCAATACCCGAATGTTTTCCATTGCCAAGTACTCTCTGGTCCTCCGAGCTGTGTGCAAACGCGCATTGTCATGCATCAGCGTGAAATTGAACACGGTGCTATTCTAAGTTATTTTTATTTTTTTGTTTTTGTGTAAATATTGTGTGCCTTGACCTGAGTCAAATAAATTTATTTTCTTCCTTTCTTTCTTTAAATTTCTAAATGTGTTTGTAATTTTTATGGCGTATATAATAAAGAATATTCTATTCTAGAGCCACATTGTTTTATTTTCCTCTCTATCTATCTAAGGATCCTTTTTTTTTTTTTTAGGGAGTGCGTGTCGGACTCTTACTGACTAAAACCCACCCGTGTTCCTTCCATTGCCTGTACGTTGCCAGAGGCCACGGTATCCCTTTCGGACTTTCTCGCAACCCCGGCAGGCATCGGTCCTATCGGACCCCTTCATTTGCTGACATTTCTTTGAGGAGCACGTGGTACACAACGCGCCGTCGACCCGGGCCTGGTCCTTATCGGACGGCGAGCTACCCATTGCTCACCGTCCGCAAGCCCGCGCCTACGGTGGCCGGGAATCGGCCTGATATTCCCGACGCCCAGGGCGTGTCCTGCGGTGGCTAGGGGCGTGCGGGCGCAAAATTTGCCTCTCCCTCACGCGTTCGCCTCCTCCTTCTCTAGAATTACTGGTTCGCAGAAGGAGGTGACGGCCACCCATGCCCTCTCGCTCCATACCATGGCCTGGACCAGGGCCGGATGCGAGAGATCCCCGACAGCGAATCTAAGGACCCTTAGTTTTTTAAGGCGAATATAACGATACCTTAACTGTCGGAATCCATTCAGCCGTTTGGAAGATACGAGGTAATAAAGTTTACAAGCAAAAATACATACATACAGACAAGATACGCGCGAAAAAGTTAACCCTTCCTTGGCAGTCGGCTAAAAATGTAGGTATGGGTTATCATTCTCCTGCCTTTATCACAATTTATCTAGGGTCGATACGTTGTTGTGTGTGTGTGTTTTTTTCTTACATACTTTTCTATTAGTTATCATCTCGGTAGTCACTCACTTTCTAGCCATATCATCTTTCACACAGTCCATCCATAGTTTCTTTGGTATTATGTAGGTAGGTACAGAATAAATAAATACCTGTTTACGTTTTCAAACGTAAATACTATTTTCAGTAGGTATGTCTTGACATTAATATCTTATATCTAATTAATTAATAAAAATAGCAAAATTATGCACAAACTTAACTAAAACTATTGAAAAACTAAAATATAGCATCGAAAAATTCATCCGCATCGCTGTCGACTGGTAATGTACCCAAGAGACTGGCCGCATTGCCACGTTGTATGGCAATGCTTAGCCTTATGTATGTCTTTGTGTATTTTTTTTGCATAGTAGGTATTGTATGGATACGAAAATATTGTATTCTGTGTAAATATATTAGACTGCCGCAGGTCAGATAGTACTTCTATTGTTTTTAGTTTCAAAATTCAAACAATGTATGCAGTTTCAATATTCTATTGTTATGTAAACGAAACTCAAACTCAAATTCAAAGCATTTATTTCAATTAAACCATTTACAGGCACTTTTGAATTGTCAAGAAGTCGGTCAGTCAGAAATATGAAGCTAGTTGCCCATTCCGAAGCGTAGTAGGTACCTATGGAGAAGAACGGGCAAGAAACTCCACGGACACACTTTTAAATAAAAAATTTGATACAAAATATTGGTTACATCATTCATGTTGAAATTATGCATGTGAGAACAATGTAGAAAGACGTGCAAGTTTGTAAAAGCGTCCATAATAAAAAGAAAAAAAGAAATAACTATTCAAAAATTTTAAATTAATTAAAATAAGCCATGGCAGCTAAGAGATGACCAGTCCCAACTGACGGCGCCCGTTCACGAACATGACGGATGGATCAGCACCATTCAGCTCAACCATTTTGAAGCGAGCCAAATGATCCAAAACACGTGCCACCATCAGCAAGACATCTGAGTGAGCATGACATACACACAGCCGCCAGGCCACATACATTCAAGTCAATGAAAGACATATTACCCGGTAAATGATAGCTCTTTAGTACATAGTACTCACACCTGTGCGATGCAATTATATAATACAAAGGAAATTGAGTTTATACAATACAAAGATGGTCTTACAATCTTCAGCAGCTCCAGCAGTATTTTCAAAATGTTATTCAATTAGTTATGGTTGTGGAGCAGGACCAGCAATGAGCCAAGCATTTTTATCAGTAATGTTAATCCCCCAACTTATAATATGCTTGCCTACATAGTGTGCGTTTTATACAAGATTTGAATTTCGTCTCATTCAGTTGAAGTATAAATCAATATTAAACAAGTTTAAATCCCCAGTACCAGGCACCTTTCCCTCATCAACACTTTGTAAATTTAATATTAAACTATGTCCAGTACTAAATTGTAACTTAACTATTGCACCCACTAGTTTACGATGCAAGGCGAAATTTAAAAAAATACTTTGTGGTCAAACTCATGTTGCCTGCCCAGGGTACACCGGTCATACATTTCAATGTAATGCCACTGACGGCTATTAATACACCCCGTAAATTCAATGATATCCAATGTGTATTATGCAGGAAAAGGCTGAAAATCTCTGAAATATTTAAGCTCACCCCACAACGCAGAGCTCAAAGATTTATATTTATGGAAAATTTCAGAATTCTTTGAAATTACAGTCAGATAACCTGATATTATGAATTATGAGATCGCGCGGAATTGTAAATCGGATTACGGGGTCTGTCGTTAGGCCGAAACACTTTTTGATGAGAACGCAAATAAAATGAACCAGGGTCATATCTTTGAGTAGTCAGTATACGTTATTGTTGTGACATACTTATCCAAGGAGATTAGTATTAAGAGAAGTACAGCCTACAGGTTAGAGTTTTTGTTCAAGGTGGATCCGCATATTTTGCAATTTGCAAGTCAGTATTTGTATCTTGATCATCGCGATCTAACAGAATTATAATCATGAATACATCCCTCTAAGTTAGACCACCAAAAACATTTTCATGTAAAATGTTGTCAAGACGAGACCATATGGCTCGCACTGTCAAAAAGTTATCAGATCTCATGTAGAGCCAAGCTTCTAACTCTACACGCCCTAACTCTACAAGCCCTAACTTTACAAACTCTACAACTTAGTCAAAATATGTGGCTAGATTTTTTTGTTGTTTGTGTACTAATACTAGCTTACATACCAAATTTCAGCTTTCTAGGACTTCAGGAAGTACCGTAACAATTTTGATGATCCTCAGTGAGTGAGTCAATGACGAAAAAGTATAAGAGCTATACAATTGAAACTTTATATGTTTAATAAGTCCACTATTGATATAATATCCTTAGAATTTTGTTTATCTGGTATAATCCAAACCCAAGTTATGAGAGTTCGAAAAAATTACGAAGCGCTTCGAAAAAAGTTAGTAGTGCCCTTGCGCTTCGCTTGGCTCGTCTTGCAGAATATAACATAAATACGAGTATAATACAACAAACGCAGTGTGACCCAATGTTGTTAAAAATCGAAAATAAACGTAATCTTACGGTTTTACGTACTCTATACTTACATAATATTTCTATCGTATGAAAGGTATAATAAATCATATTAACAGGATACACATCAGACTACCGATATCGCACTTACGAGTACTTTCGATAAAGTGCTTTCCATTATATAAAGCAGTCACCAGATTATCGTTTTTTCAGGGTTTACGAAACAGATTTTGAAGAAACAGTCTTCCCTAAACACAGCCCCAATAAGCAATCTTAGGACCAGTTTCTAATATAAATCGAATGTGACAATTTTAGTTTCGCGCGTAAACTGCTGTGATTGGCTATTGATAAATCATTTAACCAATCATAGCACACGCTTGACAATTTGTTCGAGAAACTGGCCCGTACACTGTGTGTCCACCGCACCATGAACGGGACGTCAACGCGAAACGAGATTACGCGGCCACAGTTAATGTACTGTCGCTACTTCGGCATCGTCATCTTGTTCTCGTTGACATCCCGTGCACGGTGCGGTGGAGGAACGGTGTTAGGCTTTCACAATGTAAGTAATTATTACAGCTTACAAATCTCAAGGCTGAGATGAGGCTCTTTTGGCATTAAAAGCATTGTTTTCAGTTATTTATAGTGCTGTACGTGTTTGCTGTAATGCCAATGAACGCATTTTTAACCGACTTCCAAAAGGAGGAGGTTATCAATTAGAATGTTTTTTTTTAATAAAAGAAAAGAAACAAAAAAAAGAACATAAAATAAAAAAGAAACAAGTTTAGGGAAAATATGCGTCACATACACGCAAAACGGCCATCGCTCAGCATAATGCTGCGACCCTATGCAAGACAGAGCCCCAGCGCTGGTTTTCAGCGACAGCCGGTGTTGATGTTATGACGTCGACCGGTGCAGCATACAATGAAATATAATTATGATATAAAAATAAAATAAAATAAATATACAATGAATTCTACATAAATAAAAAATGTACAATATTTAAAAATGGCAACATTCCGTTAATGTATGTTCGGGCATATCTTCGTCACATAGACAGATTTGCAAAATTCATTTTTTGTTTGAAAGGGTATACTTCCGAAATGGTGCCATTATCATGAAGTCAGCATCTAATGATGTGATCCTGGAGAAATTGAGGGAACTCTTCAAATATTATAGCCACATCTATAGCAATTTGGGTATTTTTTGTAGTAATTCGTGCAGTTGCTCTCGGAAAGCACCATTTGGTGAAGTGGAACTGGTGATGAAGACCACCGATGACCACCGGAACTACTCAATAATAAGTATTTCACGGGTTGCGATTCGATTACTTTAATATGGTTGCCAAGCTATTTATGATCGTCACAATGCATGTGGAGAGTGGACGGTGAAGTACCAGGAGAACTCCTCAACGATCAACGTCTTTGCATTGGGAATAGCAATATTTTATTTAAAAAATATGAGTAGTTGACATTAGGCTATTGTAACTCACATAAATTACAAACTGACCGACAAAAAAGTGAGATATAAAAACAGTGTCATTGGTTTTGTATTTTCGTTATTTCCCACCGACTTCCGAAATTTAAGTTATTTTTCATTTTGTAGTGTTTTTTTTGGAAGTCGTTGGTTTTTTTTTAAGTTCCATCTTTCTTACTTCTTTTTCAAACTGAACGTAGAATCTTTAATATCCTTAAATCAGCTACTGATACGTTGATAAAATGTAATAAAGTCACTACATTCCATGTCGGATAACTCCGTCATATAAAATACAAGGGCTTGGTCTCGCTAAATTTTCGCTCGGTTGCGGTCACTGCTCTGCACGTAATAGGTATATGAATTATGTACATCAGCGATTTAGTGATGGCGGTAGTCCCGCATCGATGCATGCATGCATTGGTGAAATACTGATGGTAAAATTATCGATGGAGATTTGTGATTTTCAGTTAATAACAATGTAGCTGGTATTTAGTAGAAACATTTCGTTATTAGTGCGGTTTGCAAAGATATTTTTCCGTAAAGCTGACGACGGCTGTCATGAAAATCGTGGCACCGGGGTTTGAATTTACGGTGGCAAAAAACGCTCTCTAGGAAAGCACACCAACTTACTTTTATAAATAACTTATAATCAAATTATAAGTAATTTATTAAAACGAGGCTGAGAATCACTTTTCATACGTCAAAGTTATATAAGACTGTCTCCTAAAACGCCCGCCCTTCACTACTTCCTAGTGCTTTAGCTGGGAAGAAGTGGCGCAACAAACTCCCCAGCAGCACAGCTGTCTGTTCAGTTAGTTTCATTGACGTCATTCCCCGGTAAATTGAGGACGCTATGTGGCAGTCACCGCTCTTCTAGAGAACCATAGTTTTACATGTTTGATTGATTTTGAAACACGCGTCAGTATTTAACACCACCGTCCCACAATAAAATCCACGCCTAAAACACGCTCGAACATGAAATACTTAGACGTCTTGAACTTACGCCATAATCATACTCAGCCTATACTCGTAATTATCCCACTGCTGGGCCTTATCTTCGAGACCGAGCGGGACCATGCGGGCCCAGTGCGGGTTGGTAGATGTCACATAAATCTTCGAATTTTTGCTTCTAGGACATGCCGGTTTCTTCACAATGTTTTCCTTCACGGTTTTGAACTTACGCATGGACGTATAAGAAGTAAGTAGCTGTTACATGCCATGGGGCACTTCACCAAGTTTTTCGCAAAAATAAATATACCAGTCATAAAATATAATTGACACTCAAGACCCCCAAGCTATCAATATTGTGATAACCTCGTTATGATGTCTATAAACCAACAAAATTGCTATTTGACCCACTTTATCTAATGCAATATGGCGGGCGAGTTATTCCGTGTATTAATAATGGTGAATGCTTGACGCTCGATCAAATAATCATTGAGTGAAGCATGCCCTATGATTGAAGCGAGTTTATATAACGTGGTCCTTTTGATACCCCATTGTAGGGTATTAATGAGACCATGTCAAATAATCAACTGGCATATGAATTATTTTTAATTAAGATTTCATTTTTTGTTTTTTAATTTGTCATATAAAATAATTCGACAAAGTCACGCTTATTTATGTAAAACACCCTTACGGGCAATATAAAAAAAAACCGGCCATGTGCGAGTCGGACTCGCGCACGAAGGGTTCCGTACCATTATCTATAAAACGGCAAAAAAATCACGTTTGTTGTATGAGAGCCCCCTTAAATATTTATTTTATTCTATTTTAAGTTGTTGTTATAGCGGCAACAGAAGTACATCATCTGTGAAAATTTCAATTGTCTTACTATCACGGTTCATGAGATACAGCCTGGTGACAGACGGACAGCGGAGTCTTAGTAATAGGGTCCCGTTTCACCGTTTGGGTACGGAACCCTAAAAACGAGCGAGCCTTACAGTAGTCGCTTATGATGTGTAACATCTGACATCTCCCCTTGGTAATAATCAACATTAAAGGGGCGGGATCTCTTCAAGGTCGTTTCTGACGGTAAACTCTAGCACCGCGCGCGCTCATTGGTCAAATCAAATAGCGCGCGCTTCCCCGGCTTCCTGTTACACACTTCCGTCCCTTTTCACGAAATCACTCCCACAGATTGAGCTATCTAATCTGTATAATAGGTTGGGGAAAAAGTTTCTTCGTATTTTTTAAGAAAATTCAAAACATTTTTTAACATAGTATGTTTACATTTAACTAAAGTATGTAGGTACCATTTTGTTCGATAACTTTTTGCCATCTTGTAGGTAGGGACATGATCCCATTGCTATAGAAATTTTGGGACTTCTGATCAAAATACCGCGACAAGTGGTTTTGGCAGTCCTCCCGTGATGTTAACCTGACACTGCCTAAAGAATTCTGAAGAGACCGAAACAGGTGGAAATCTGAAGGTGCAAGGTCAGGACTATACGGCGGATGCATTAACACCTCCCAGCCAAACTCTCTTAATTTTTGCTGAGTGGCTAAAGATGTGTGAGGTCTAGCGTTATCATGATGAAAAACCACACCCCTTCTGTTGATTAATTCCGGCCGCTTTCTCTCAACTTCTTGCTTTAATCTCATCAGTTGTTCGCAGTAGAGTTCAGAATCGATGGTCCTGCCTGGTGGTAACAGCTCATAATGAATAATGCCCTTCCAATCCCACCACACACACAGCATCACCTTGTTGCGAGTTAACCCGGGTTTTGCCACAGTCTGTGAAGCCTGACCGGCCTTTGACCACGACCTTTTTCGCACGTTCTTGTCGTACGTGATCCACTTTTCATCACCAGTTATCAGCTTCTTCAAAAATGGTTCGGTTTCATTACGTCGTAATAAAGAATCACAAATGAGTACACGGTTCATTAGGTTTCTTTCAGTGAGCTCGTGAGGTACCCAAATATCGAGCTTTTTTGTGTACCCAGTTTTTTTCAAATGCGCCAAAACTGTTTTGTGGTCAATTCCCAGTTCTTCAGCTACGTCGTAACTACTAATATGCCGATCTTGCTCCACTTTTTCAAAAATGGCATCCATTTTATCCGTAATAGGGCGACCAGAGCGACGTGCATCTTTGACATCAAAATTTCCGGATTGAAAACGCTTAAACCAAATTTGTGCTACTCTCACAGACACTGCACTAGGTCCATAAACATCGCAAATTTTTTTCGCGGCTTGCGTTGCATTTTTACCTTTTTTGTAGTAAAATTTTAAAATGTATCGAATTTCTTCATTAGATTCACTCATCTTGACAGTACGAAAAACAAATAAAAATCACACATTTTCCTAATTTGAATTTGGAATTATGTTCTTTAAAATTTAAACTTTCAATGATACCAAAACCAGCCAGATACACATAGTATAGCCAAAGAGATTTTATTACAAGTTCATACATACTATAATGCGAAAAGACTTTTTCCCCAACCTCATAAATGTATTATTTAGAAATCTATGGTGCAGATTGTAGGAAAGCGAGAGAAAAAACATTACAAATAAAAATAAAAAAAACATTTAGGTAATTCAGATAGAAAATATGACAACGTCGAATTTTCTTACCTTTAAATATGAATGATGATTGATTTGAATTAAAATGACTTACTCGTAGCTATCAATGAAACTTAGATATACACATCAAGAGTCTAGTGTGATGTTATTTTCAAAACGATGTGTTTTTGGAACACTTGTTCTATGACATTTTATATTATTGAAGTCCTAGAACACGTGTTTAAGGTACCTTAGATAAGATAAGATAAGATAAGATAATGTTTATTTGCCAAAAACAGTGTTTACGATTCCTTATAGTGTACATTAATAGCTAGTTTTACAAAAAACAAAATAAGACGCAAAGGAAGCATTTTGCTAATGAACTCCACACTAGGTCGAGCCTGTCTCGTGGAGTTCATGGGTGGTATTACCATATAGTGAAAATGCGCATTACATGAATACGTATAAAAAAGCGTTAATTTTTAGGGTAATTAAAACATTGTCTAGGTTTAAAAATGAAATTAAAACAGTTAAAAAAAAAAGAAAATTAAACAATAAAGTAGGTTAACATTATTGCAGCAATGTGCACTATGTGTAAGAATGTGTGTGAGTGTGGGCATGTGTTAGTATATTACGTAATTACCTTTAAAAGAGATTCGGATTCACTATATGATTGGGCTAGTAGCCATTTGCGAACAATCTTTTTTACTTGGCTTGTTCCAGACTTACTGATGCCACACATTCTTACCGCTTTGTTGTATATGTGGCGGAGCAAGAATCCTTGCATGTGTTGTGCGAAAGTTGAACGTGTCCTTATTGAAGGACACTTGAAAACTCGATGTTTGAGAAGCTGCGAGTATTCCGGTGTCTGTGTTATGATTTAATGCTGTTTCAGTACCATTTTGTATATATATAACTGTCGGACATTGAGTAATGCGGCTTCTTTGTACAATAGGTCTGTGGGATATCTAAAAGGTTTCCTGAGCATGACTTTCAAAACCGATCGTTGAGCTCGTTCGCTTTGGATCATGGTGGTGATTCCAACTCCACCCCATACTGTTATACAGTAACACAGAATTGACACACATAGTGCCATATATACCATGTTAAGAGTGTTTTTATTGGCAGAGTTACGCAAGATTTTCATTATGTGAATCAACTTTCTGGTGCATTTTGACACCAGGTCAATATGGGGCTTGAAAGAGAGCCGCTGGTCCATTATAACCCCCAGATATTTTATAAATTCTACCTTTTTTATTTTCTGGCAGTTGCAAAGGAGAGAGTTACAGGTTGCAGAGTTTATAATGATGCCAAGTGGTAGTTTAGGCGCTGAGGCCTGGGTTTTATGGAAACACAGGTAGTTTGTTTTGTCGATATTTAACGAAAGAAGATTGTAATCGAGCCAATCGTTTGATACAAGTCAAACAATTTTGAGCCTCTTTTTGCACAGATTCCCATGATTTTCCATGAAAGAGGATAACCGTGTCATCAGCATAGCATATGATATCTGTATTTTGATTTAATGTGCGATGTATATCATTTATGTAGATGATAAACAAGGTCGGGCCAAGAACACTACCCTGTGGGACTCCAAAGATCATATTTTTCTGGCAGCTGTTGTTCTCACCCACTTTTACACACTGGCGTCTGTCAGTTAGATAGGTTTTCTGTCTAATGACAGTCCTCTGATTCCCATGACCTCAAGTTTCTTTAGGAGTATGGGTATTGCAACGGTGTCAAAAGCCCTGGCAAGATCTAAAAACACTCCCAGACACTTTTTATTATTATCTAGATAAGATGTTACTAGTTTGGTCAGGCGGCTCACTGCATCTTCAGTAGATTTTCCGCTCCTAAAACCAAATTGTTTATTGGAGATCAGCTTGTTCGACTCTAAGAAGGAAACTAAACGTTTGTTCACTACCTTTTCAAGAATTTTGGAGAAGATTCCTAATAGTGATATAGGCCTATAGTTCGCAGGGTTATCTTTTGATCCACTCTTGAATATAGGGATGACTCTAGCTTCTTTCCATTTATCGGGGAATATACCTGTACTTAGACTAAGGTTGATGATGTAGGTTAGTGGAGTTAAAATTTCACTTCTTATTTCTTTAATAATTTTTGGTGTAAGACCATCAACTCCGGCAGCACTGTCACCATTAGCAGGTTAGCAATCAGTTTGTCAATCTCATATACATCAGTAGGTTGCATAAAAAAGGTAAGCCCTAGTGGTTCTCCTAATTTTTGTTTTGAAACCACTGACTTCTGTCTTTCATTTATGTCATTAAGAATTTGGCTTGCCAAATTTGTGCCAACAGAGGAGAAATATTCGTTGCAGTAGTCAACTGAATCATGAGCCGTGGATTTACATTTAAGTAAGTCGCTAGAGTTGCTTCTGTTAAAAGAATAGAGTTATGGAACATCAAAAGAAACACGTATACAGTATAATACGGCCGATATAACTTGGCAGTTCCGAACTTCGCGCAGAAAGCTGCGCAATAACATTTTTTAGGAACCAAATGGTGACACAAGGCGAGTGTGAGTGAGAGATCATTTGCGAAAGTTCGCAAAGTCTATGTTCAGACCTGCCAAGTTATATCGGCCGTTCAATACGGCCGATATAGGTGCGAATAGGCGTCACTATGCTTGATTTGCATTGTGCGATGTGGGCATTTCATAAATCTCCGGCTGAGACGTATGAGTAACTAGTTTTTGCCCGTGGTTTCGCCCTCATGAAAGCCGGATAAATTATCCCACCGGAATATACTACCAGGTTAAAAAGTAAAAGACCGTTCAGCCGTTAAAGCATGAAAAGGTTACATAGAAAGACAGTTGAAAAATGTTAAGGATTCGTTTTTCACACCTGTTGTTTACCAGAGAACACGCACGGCAATTTCCATTATTCTCATCTTCCTAGAAACCCTTTGCAGTACTTTCCAAGAAGATTAAATATAAAACGATGATAATACTTTGAAGTCTCAAAAATACTGGTTTATAATACTGAAAAACTAATCTTATCTTGGTACTAAGAATTACGTAAAAATAACTATGTATCATAACTTCACGCCTGTATTTTCCGCAGAGATAGGCAGAGGTATACCATATACACCCATATGTCGCCAAAAACGAATAACTTACAACTATTTCAAATAACTAGGTATGTTTATTAATCATTGTCCCTTCACTTAATGCTTATGGCTTCCGGGAAAAGATAAAGAGGTCCTCGTTGTTTTTATGAGTTTCATGGAAGAAAATAGGTCAAAACGACACTTAAATACGATGAACTATCCATCGATTAGAAAAGCTTCTGTTGTTGGAAAATTCTTATTCTTCAGAAATATATTTAAAAAATCTGCCTAGCCTTTTCCCAACTATGTTGGGGTCAACTTCCAGTCTAACCGGATGCAGCTGAATACCGTATTTGACTTGGAACGCCTATCTAACTTCCACAACCCAGTAACTGGGTAATACGATACCCCTTGGTATGACCTAACCTGATGGATCGAACCGTGCGGCTGTTATTACTTAGCCACGAGCTCCTGAAATATAATCTCTCCACACCAAAACGAAACAGTGGTTATATAAATAAAATGAACACGAATTCAGTAGTCTGTATATTTTACGTGATGGCAGTAAGATAAGCAATAAGGCGTCATATGAGAACGAATATCATACACTGAATCGGAAAGAAAACGAATATAAATGTCTAAATTGATTTCCGGTACCTTTTTATTTAGAATACAAGAAGCGTCCCACTGAACTCCACCGAACTCAATAGTAGGGGGCCGTTCCGCCTGTACATACGCAAATTTGATTACCAAAGTCGTCAGAACTCCTTGGTCCACCGAAAAAAAGTTGCAATGGCCGTCCTCAGTTGGCTCTCTAAAGATTATTGAATTTTACCAGCATAATCTGGCAAGCGCCAGATGCGGCCTCTCTCTCGAGCGAATGATCGTCCATTCCTCTATTCACTCTAGTGGGGTAAGCCCGGATAATGGTATATTTATTATATAGAGAGACGCATTTATTAGCCACTTTGAACAGTTTTTGTTGTTCCACGTCTTTTATGGGATTATTTTGATAATTAATAAAGTTAAATTTATTGCGTGGAAGCTATTGTTTCCGGAGTGTCATCGATAAAATAATAGTGTTTGTTTGGTGGTTTGAGAATTTTGAATTATCGGCACCAAAATCAGGGCATTAGGTGTTCAATTTTAATGGAAGATAGAAAAAAGAAGTACGCCTCAAAAAACCCTTTCAAAGAATGTTGTTCTACAAATTGTCTGGCGCCCAGAAGATTTATAGATATTTGAATTTTGTAGGCTTCAGAATTTATTAAGGTTAGATCGAAATTCAGCCTCTCGTTTCAGTTATTGTACGGCGACGAATAAAGAGAATTTAAAAAGGATTCATATTTTATCATTACCATTATTAGGATAGATAGTATGACATAATAGACTACTCTGCAAAATTGAAGATGACGGATTTGTTTTCTATCATACCGGTTCCACTTACAATTTTCATCACAAGTCACTTTCCGACTCTTGTTATTGTTTAAATCGATACAGGATCGGAAGGATCGTTCGGGCCGCAAGTTTCCGCACATTAGGCACCCAGACAGACTTCGCGTTCAACGGACTACGTCGAATCTCAAGGAAACCCGAATTCTCAGGAATATTCGTGCTGTAATTTTCGCTATGGTATAATAAAACGTACTTTGCAAAGAGTACATCTGGCATGACGAATCATGATTTTATTTTAGATTGTTTCAACTGTCTTTTGAAGTAAGACAAAACAAAAACGCGACGGGTTATTAAAAAAATATCAACTGACCCATATCGCTATTACAATTTTGGTCCCATGGAGAAAGTTGATCAGTTTTATTGTCTGTAACACCGTAAAACCTCCCTTAACTACCAAATTTTGGGTACCAAATTTTTCAGTATTTGTGATGGCGAAAATACAGACTTGCGAGAACCAAGGCCAGAAAAAAATAAATACGATTCGTCGAACAACATGATCCGGTAGAAATGACTATTCATCTACGTGTACCTAAATGTGCTTTAGTTCGGAACTCGTAATGGCAGAAAATAAGAATGATTAACAACATTATAATACCTATACTTATTTAAAGAGTTTCGGTACTAAGAAACCAATGATGGATCGACTACAGTTCTTTGTAACTCATCCATCATTTGATTCTTTTAGAAATTAATGCTACACGTGGCCGTCCTAACATCTCTTGTTAACTATTTAGTGGAGAGAATATAAAAAGAAAAAATCCCAAAAGCCCCCTAACCCAAATGCAAAAAAAAACAAAATCCAAAATAACCCCAAACAAACCCAGAAATAAAAAAATCCAAGTCATAAGTCATTTATTTCATATCAAAATACATTGTGTAGAAAATATTATATTATTATTTAAAATTCACTACGCATTTAAAATGTATCAATATCACTAATATATAATTTTATGTCAATAATTCAGTACAAATAATTTAAATAATCACCAACATTGGATTTAAATTCAAGATTCATTATCCATTACTACGTAAATCATTAAAAATACCAGTTTTATATACATATTGACTTTGTTGTAAATAATATACAGACTAACATGATTACTTTGTAATGTATTATATTGTTTTAATTATTAAAACAATATTATGTTGACTGACCAAGATTATGTCTGGACTTTAATAGAGACTGTGATCTCTGAATTTGTTTCGGTCTTTCTTCTCAGAGTAGTCAGATAGGAAACACCGAACTCAACTAGCAATTTTTTTTTTTTTAATATGACGTGTAAAAGTGATTGCAATATCCTATTTACAGAATAAACAATTTCATTTTATTTCATTCCAGTATTTAAAAAAACATATTATAAACACAAATAATAACAACAAATAATTGAATAGTGGCTGTCGTTTGCCATTTATGAACTCATTGAAAACAGCATAAACTTATTTACAAATTAAATACGGGCTATTACAGTATCAATGATACTGTAATAGCCCGTATTTAATTTGTAAATAAGTTTATGCTGTTTGTTCTTTTGAATTATATCAGCAACTTGTTGTATAAAAAAACCGATTCAACTCTTGAACTGTGATGAACCACCAAACTAACCAATCAAATAAAGGTAATTATCCTAATAAAGAAAATCAGGGACGATGAAATCACGTGTATCAACAGTTCTACACGCGACTCTTTGATTTTCTTTTCTAATTTAGTGTGTCTTGACCTTGCCTTCGCCTCCTCTGAATGCCTCGTTGGTCTAGTGGAAGCAAATGCTACTGTTGAGCATGAGGACCTTGGTTCGATTCCAAGGTCGGGCAGTGTTTATTTATTTTATTTTATTATTTATGTACACACAGAAAAATAGATACAGATAAGACATAATCATAATTGTGAGTACAAAGGTACTGCTTATTTCTTAAGAAATTTCTTCCAGCAGACCTGCAACAGGATAAATGAGAAAGAAATGTAGACAATAGTGTGTGAGAACAAGAAGAGAAAAATAGAAATTTGCGAATAATATGCGAGTGTTGTTGAGTTTTTCTATCTGGATTTTCTCAGTAGCAGGCCGAAGTCTGGATTTGTGCCCAGTTGATGGCAATAGGTTCGCCCCTAATTATATGGGACTTAAAAATAACTGGCGAAGTCAAAGTCAAATAATTTATTTCAATTAGGTACATAAAAAGCACTTTTGAACGTCAAAATTTACAAAAGAAATAATAATTGATTCTAGTCGCCCCTTCCAAAAGGTAGTTTTCGTATGGAGAAGAATGGGCAAGAAACTCCACCGTTACTCTTTTAAAATGTTTTCACAATTTCTTGTATACATCAATTATAAAATTATATGTGAAGACGATGCACCTAGAATAAGATTACTATACCACGATAGGTAAAAAGAATGAAGCAATGACAGATAAATTAATTATGTGATAGATGCATGGTGCTCACATATTTACAAACATTGTAAAATTATACGATATCCCTAACATTTTAACAAGTAATAATAGGTACTAATAAGTCAGTGTGTGAGTTCAAGTAATCACAGAATGTAAAATCAGTGTTATAAAAAATAATATTATACAATTAAATTAGCAACCAGTTAGTCAACTCAACTCAACTCAACTCAAAGCATTTATTTCAAATAAACCAATTACAGGCACTTTTGAATAGTCAAGGGGTCGGTCAGTCAGAAATATGAAGCTAGTCGCCCATTCCAAAGCGTAGTAGGTACCTATGGAGAAGAACGGGCAAGAAACTCCACGGACACTCTTTTAAATAAAATAAGATGGTTACATAATATTGGTTACATCATTCAAGTTGAAGTTATACATGTGAGAACGATGCAAAACATTAAAAGCGTCCGTTAGAAATAAAAATATAAATTAAATTAAAATCGCCGTGGCAGCTAAGAGATGACCAGTCCCTACTGACGGCGCCCGTTCACGAACATGACGCATGGATTAGCACCATTCAGCTCAACCATTTTGAAGGGAGCTAAATGATCCAACACACGCGCCACCGCCAGCGAGACATTAGAGTGAGCATGACATACTCTCAGCCGCCAGGGCACATTCAAGTCAATGAAAGACATACTCAGTACCTAAATGGTAGCTTTATAGTCGGTACATGGTGCCCACACGTGTGCCATGCAATTATACAATGCTAAGACATTGAATTTATACAATGCAAAAATAGTTTTTAAAATCTTCAGCAGCTCCAACGGTGTTTTCAAATGCTAATCAATTAGTTTATGCTTGTGGAGCAGGACCAGCGTTGAGCCAAGCATTTTTATCAGCGATGTAATCCCCCAACTTATAATATGCTTGGCTGCATAGTGTGCGTTTAATATAAGATTTAAATTTCGTTTCATTCAGTTGAAGTATGTGGGGAGGTATTTTATTGTAACATTTTAAACAGTACCCCATGAAAGATGAGTCCACTTTAGCTAACCTGAAACCCGGTTGAACTAATTGGTCCCTATTCCTAGTGATATAATTGTGTTTTGCACCTCTTTTACTAAAAAGATGTAGATTTTTCCTTACGTACATGATGTTTTCATAAATATATTGACAAGGTACCGTCATGATGTTAATATATTTAAACTGTTCCCTTAGAGAGTCGCGCCTGCGGAGGCCATAGATGGCTCTAATGGCTCTTTTCTGCAGAATAAAAATAGACTCGATGTCTGCAGCCCGTCCCCATAGTAGAATACCGTACGACATAATACTATGAAAGTAACTAAAATAGACTAGTCTCGCGGTATCTACATCAGTAAATTGACGGATTTTTCTCACAGCAAATGCTGCTGAACTTAGCCGTCCTGAAAGGGATGTTAAATGAGGACCCCATTGAAGCCTTGAGTCGAGCGTGATCCCCAGGAAAACAGTTTTATCGACGAATTCTAGTTTCTCTTGATTCAATACTATCTCACAATTACTACTTTTGACATTTGGTAAAGAAAATCTTTTTAGATTTTGTTTAGTTGTTTTTTGTTAGCGAAATGTAGGTGTACTGTAGGTACATCTCAGCCAAACCCTACGTGGAAACAAGGCGTGATGTTATGTTACGTAACTAACTTTCAATAAGTAGACATAACTTTGGCTACTACAATATTTACGCAAGATTTCAATTTAGCATATTGTATTGCCATTGTTAAAGGTACGTCTACTCTAAAGCCCCGTTTACACGGTGCAAGTTTATTGCCTGTGACTAGGATTGCCAACTTTTTTTATTAAGATATAGTAGTATAGAAAATATGGACTGTATTGTCTGAAATAAAGATATTATAATATATATATAGTATATTCAAAGCCATTGCCTGTAAAAACATAGTAGAGGGCGAAAAAATAAAAAAAATAAAGTAGACCGGTATGTTTCAAAAACATTTTTATTCTTTAAATGCATGTTTTGCTACTATGAACTTTATTAACAGGTTTTTTTTTTCATCTCTCATAATTATTTTTACACTCTAAAGTAAGGTAACAAAATACCATTAATTCAGCTTTTATGAGATTAATACTGGTTGTATTCCAATAATCTCGCTATTTTGTATTGAAATAAAAAATATATGTAGTAAGTAGTTTAAAATAGTAGTTGTCGTAGTAGTTGTAGTTTGCCATTTTTAAATATTATACTTTTTTTATTTATGTAGAATTAATTATTGTATATTTATTTTATTTTTATATCTTAATTATATTTCATGGTATGCTGCACCGGTCGACGTCATAACGTCAACCGGCTGTCGCTGAAAACCAGCGCTGGGGCTCTGTCTCGCATAGGGTCGCAGCATCATGCTGAGCGATGGCCGTTTTGCGTGAATGTGACGCATATTTTCCCTTAACTTGTTTCTTTTTTTAATTTTGTGTTCTTTTTTTTGCGTCATGTTTAGCGCAAATAAATTTTCTTTCTTCTTTTTCTAGTTTCGCCTACCATATTTTTTCTTCAGAAATATAGTATTTAGGCCTGTAATATAGCAGGATACTATATTATATAGTTGGTTTGGCCCTACCTATAATATTAAAGCAACAATTGACTCACACTGGCTTAACAACACGTAAAATCGTTGCACGATACGGGCAAGCTAGTTATCATTCAAAACGGTGGTGGTGTGGGTGTACTGGAACACCTCTGCCTCTGGTAACACAGGCGTGATGCTATATTTAAGCGTGGTGGTACTAGTCGCGCCAGACGGGTATGTGGATCGTCGTCGTCAACCGCGGTTGCTGGCGGTACCGCGCGCGCGTACCAACTTGCTGCATGAGGCGCCGCTGACGAGCGCGCTCCGCACTCTCAACCTCATTGCTAATGACGTCGACATATTCTGTTGCGCTCTGGGTGGAACTATTTAATTTTTAAGTGTACTACAATATCGCATTGGGTCTAGCCTGTAAGGATATTTGTATGTATGGAGTGTATAAATAAATAAATAAATATATTATTATGAAAATTGCGAGGAAAAGATAAGTTTCCTCTCATAATAAGCAACAGTTGTAATTTCCTATGAATTGACTCTAACGTAGTAAAATAACTGTAGGTACGAGAAGCATGTTTTATGGCAATGTTGTCTCCACCGATTACAAAACAACGTCGTTCGTTATTGTCGGGCCATATCTTTACAACTTTCTCTCCAGACAATTATTTGATACTGTATTGTCTTACTTTCCTCAGTTTATGATATAAAGAAAATAGTATCACGGTATTAGGGTTATTAGGATTATTGGCAAGCATTCCTGGATATAATTTATTGATATGAAGTGATATTAGTTTATTTTATAACGTAACTAGCTTTGATCGGGTACTGCAGCTGTGATAAAAGTATTCTACGTCCTTATTCAAGTTATGGTTTACCTGCGGGAAAAGGGTAATCGACAGATAGTTAGTAAAATACTTTCGCGATATTACTAGTTGCACCCCGCGGTTTCACCCGCATAAGTCTCGATCCCGTAGGAATATCGGGATAAAAAATATCCTATGTCCTAACTCAGGTCATGGTCTACCCATGTGCCAAATTTCATCCAAATCCATTCAGCCGTTTTAGCGTGAAAGCGTAACAAACAAAGCAACAAACAGACTCACTTTCGCATTTATAAATATTAGTTAGGATAGTATGGTATAGGTATAGTATTGTATTGCAATAAATAAAGTCCACTGCTATTGACAGTGCGGTATACTCTGCCGATAATATGACTGTTCTATATGGTAGTTGCAAAAAATAGGTATGGGTCCGTTTCTACGCGTTGCTATGGATCTGGAATCGAATCATCGAATCTGGAATTGTCTTTAAAAACATCACTTGCGATACACACAAATATAAATTACTAGCTTCTAGATAAAGGCTAGAATATAGTTTTTTTTTTTCTCTACTTTCTCAAGAATTGAGCTATCCAATGCAAAAAGAGTTTTTCATATCCGACCGATAGTTCCGGAGATTACCCTCTACATACAAACAAAAACAATATAATATTATTATAATTATATTATATAAATTACTAAGCCACAGAGTGGGAATATCTACAAGACATAAACAATTTTCAACACAAACGTACTCCTCAATAAATTCAAATGTATAAAATAATAAACGTCAAAATGTTCCCAGTCATATTTCAAAGTAAGCTTTAGCAGAACTATCGCGACTACACACAGACAGAACCCGACCGCCCCATTTACATACGAAATAATGAAATTGTTTCTAACACCTAACATCAAAAGCTGAGTACAATACAATACCTACAAGGAAATACCAACACTATCGCAAACTTATATTCAAAAGAAAATCGCGGCGACACAATGCAAAATCTGGGACAGCTCTTATTGGAAATATTTCTATTCAGTCGGAAATAATATTGGACATATGAATAAAATTCTCATATAAATGAGACAAAGACCTACCGATATATCACAAAGACAGCCTCCAAAAGCTAAAACAAGTAAGTAATTTAAAAATTCTTGTATCTACGAGTTTTCCTGCATTAATGCCATGTTTACAGAACAAAATAAAAGGTATTTTGAATTAACATTATTTTTGAGGAATTGATGAGGCTTAAACTATACTGCTCTTCTCTTGTTTCAATTCTCTGCCTAGTCGTATAGTTATCATAATTTGCATGATGAGTATAATTTTTGTTATTATCTATTAATGTGTATTGAAGTGACCTCCGTAAATATGTATGATTAGGAAATTGCATTCCTTATGTTTATATACCACAGCACCAAGCTGACTGTGTGAGTTTGAACAAAAGGTTTTCCTCCTACAACTGTATAAAGTAGAAACATATTTTTCCTCTTACTCGCGGTTGTGTTTACAGCTTTCTTGATTCTTTGTAAAGAGATCACATTTGAAGAATATTTAAGTTGCGTTTCTTTGACGCGGTGTAAACAGCAGTGAAATTAAATTTTGCCGCGGCTTTGCTATTCTTCTCCCCAAGATTTCTCTTTGTCGTCACCTATTTGGTTTAAGTTTATTTATACTGGGATTTCAAAGACTAGTGACAAATTACAGCGCTGTGTTTTTACAGAACGCTTTAGACGAAATGCATTTAATTTAGACAGTTATTGGACATTTTACAGAGTTTATTTAACCGGAACCTTTGTCAAGGAACGAGTTGATTTATTAACAATTATTACGGGCACTTTGAGAAGCCAGCTAGCACTCAAGCGTTTTCAACATCAATATACCAGCCTATTTGGAACTTAGAGTTATTTTAGAGAGTACAAGAGTGTCAAAAAAATATGTTGTCTTTGTAAGAGTGGTTTATGAGTTATTCTACAGCTCAAACTGTATACAATCTTTATTAACGGACCTGCGTAAGCTTAGGGTACTTACACAGAATATTAAAAATTATTTTGCATGTGATCACTTACTTATTACAGCTCTAAGTGTTATTATAGTATCACTTGATACTTGTTTCTGTACAATGGTATTTGCAAACTCCGTTCTCAAACTTATTTCTATGGCATAATTGTACACTCTTGGAAATACATTGGTTTTATGTTTTAGTCGGTATTACTAAAGAGCCATTATAAGTTATGTATAGAGAACTGATATACAGCCTAAGTAATAAAAAACATTCAATTATAAAGCTGATTATTAGCTAATAGCTGTACAATATAATCCCAAACTTACTTAGTACAGCTACTCAGACTATAACACTCTCGAAATACCGTTTAGCAAATTTTCGCCATTTTCGAATGTTTAAAAACCAAATTTAAAGTATAATTTAAGGAATATTTTACAACAGCTAAAGCCGTATCATGATTATCAGCTTGAATAATGATCACTGTTTTTGCATAACACCGTCGCATTTTAGTCGTCCTACAAAAACAGCCCATTTCATGTATCCAATGACTACTAAACATTCATTAAAAAAAATATATAGATATTCCGGTACATTTTAGTCGTCTTACAAAGGGCCGCTCAATGTACCCAATTTATAATACCTCTAGGAGTATCAAAAAAATTGTTACAACATATCTTTTTTTTTATGCCTGTTTAGTAGTTATTGGATACATGAAGTGGGCGGCTTTTGCAAGACGACTAAAATGTCACGGTGTATATAATTTTAAAATTATTTTTTTATTCTAACCTTAAAAACTTATTTTTAAAGGTTAGAATAAAAAAGTAATTTAATACGTATTTAGTATTTTTCTATATTCTATTTTTTTTTTATGTCAGCTCGATTATTTTACTGACGGGTGAATATTTAGACACAAAACATACAATTTGAATCTGCACTTTCCATTCACCAATTAAAACCATCAGATATCCAAGTCCAAGATTATCTTTTACTTACTAAAATGATAAAAAATAAAAAAAAGTTTATTTGGAACCACTTACATTTACAATTTACAAAGGAAAACGAAGATAGCCACAAAAGTAAAATACTGTGGCGCAGCTATCGACGCCCAACCCAAAAATATATACAAATATGTATGTTCCAGACTTCACAAAGAAAGTTAATTAGTAATTAATTGTAGAATTACATTTTTTTCTTAAAAGGAATAAAAAAGAGAATAAACTCTATGTGGAGGTTACTATGTAGTATAAGTATAGAGTGGAGGTGGGGTGAAGTGTGTATGTGTGTGTGAGTGTGTGTTTACAGTGTTATGATACCATAAGTTGCTCAGTTTCTTCATAAGACAACGATTTAAGCCAGTCAGTCACTTTTCTCTTCAGTAGACTTTTAGTCATAGGGTAAATATTAAATGTTATATTTATGTCATTGTAAAGTTTAGAGCTGGTATGGTTGAAGTGGCGTGACTAACCAACGCTAACTTGCAGCGCTCAGTCTTACAAACTCTGTCAGCACGCCGCTTGTTTGTTGGGGGCTGAGGGTCGTAAGGCAGAAGCAGGTGTTTCTTAAAAACTGTTTGAAGGACGAACAACTGTCTCACTGTGAGGACCTCACAAAGTGAGTACAGTTCAGAGGTCGGAAATCTAATAGACTTTTTTGCTAGTACTTTTCAAACTGCTCTCTGAGCCTTCTCTAGCCGCAACATGGTTGTTTTGCGGGTTCCTCCCCATGAGATTATACAGTAACTGAGAACTGATTGAGCTAGGGCAAAGTAAACCATTTTTAGGGATTGGAAATCAGCCGCCGCTTGAGGCTATTTAAATAAATCAATCAATCTCCTGATTCGAACCAAAATAGAGTTACCCTGTTTTTTCCACGACAAGAGACTGTCCAATATTACCCCAAGATATTTGATGCTGTCAGAACGTTCCATTTGGGCACAGTTACAGATGTTGGCCACTGTACACACATGGGCCCTGATCTTAAACGACAGTAGTGGTTGACTAATAATACTCGGAGTAAAAGAGATGAACTTGGTCTTAGAGAAATTGAGTGTGAGCAGATTCCAGGCAATTCTACCCTCTCACGAGTCTCCGACTAGTCCTTGCCATGGGTTATTAGAGCTGTGTCATCGGCATATGCAATGATTTTTGAAATATACTTACTTAAATATGATATAAAGAATAATGTCGCCATTCAATACGTTTCTATTACACGTGTCATCGAAAATAGTTCGTTTAATTTTTATTATTTTGTAATTTTCTTCAAAAACCTATTTAGAAGACTTTTCTTTACAAGATACTTGTAAGATAATATCTGTAGTGTAATGGTTTCTTTTTACACCTAATAACAGCTCTAATACAGCTATTATAAATAGCTTTTTTATTGCTTCTACAGCTACACAGATGTACAGCTCTACTAACACAAAAAGCTGTGTAATATTGGTCCTTATTTACTTATAAGCGCTTATACAGCCTGAATATACAGCTTCTAGCATAAAAACGAACTTAAATAGAGCTTGTATACAGCTTGTACTTGGGAGCGAAATAGAAAATAACAGTGAAATAAAAAAATGAATACACAAAGGATTATGACTTATGAGAAACACAGGTACAGAATTTATAGTGTTTTTATGAAAATATAGTTTGTACGCTGTCTGTGATGAAATAGGGAGAGATGAAATTTTACACCAAAAACACAAACGAGATTACCGCCCGTTCGCACCCGTCTATCTGACGTGTTGTATTAGTTTTTTTTATCAGAATATTGCTTGCTGTATTTACCCGCTGCCAGCAACTAAATAATCCGTACATCCTCCGCAGATGTAATCCTGACATGCAATCTCCGGCGCCATCAATCAGGAGGGGGGGAGGACATCGAGGAGGGAGGGGGACACCACCGACATCAGAGACACGGCCAGGATTATACGAACATAATTATTCCCAAAACATTCGCCGATCGAACCGGGATTACATCTTGCACAATTAAAACCATACTTTGCTCGCTGTTATTCGCTCACTCGCCACCCGGGCACGAACTTCAGCGGTTACCTACCTAACAAGCCTATATATACCACCACATCGATAACAGTTCCCACCGCAAATAAACGTGTAACGTAAACATTAATTTAAACCCATTTTCTACAATAAATACTGTCAGTACTGTTATTAAATCGTGTTAAATCGTAAATCGAACTCATGTTTGATCTGTGGCAATGAGCACCGAACCAATCCACTTAATGATAATATCGTATAAGGGCGGAACTTGGAAGGTTTTTGATGGCCATCTCAGTAGGAGAATGACTAGCATTAATAACGAGTATTATATATAGGTCCTACGATATTTCTGCGCCAACCGACGAGACCTACCTCCGCTCGCCTCGTTACGGGGATTTTGAATGAAATTAATACGGATCGTTAATCAAATACCCTCTAAGCGCTGTACGATGAGGAACGGCTTAGATAATTATATTTTTTCGAGATAACTTTAACGCTTGTTACACAGGCTTCGAGTATCAAATATGAGAAAACATCGGATGCGATAAATATAGCATGTCCACTGTTAAATGACGCGTCCACTACCGCATTACGTATGACCGTGTGCGTAAAATGGGGCAGAGGGGTGCGTCATTTCAGAGTGGAAAATCTTTAATTATTATACTCTATTTGAAATAAGATTAGGCATTTAAACAAACCTTTTTTACAGTCCGTTCAACCGATTCTAACTTCTATACCGTAGGCCTATGGATGGCATTAAAAGCAAAAAAAAGCTGTTTACTGCAGCTGCCATTTGTCATGCCTCCAACGCTATAGAAGTCAAAATCGGTTGAACGGACTGTAAAAAAGGTTTAGTTAAGTGTCTATTCTTATTTCAAATGGAATATAGGTTACAACCAAAACACTATACTTACAAATTCGTTTAAAGGACGGCTAGTCACATAATAAGGCCATCTGTCTTCGTCAGCGCGTGGCTACAAGCTGCCATAAATCTGTTATTTACGGGTTTGTATCAGTATGGAGGCGACTTCCTGTCGCGATGTCGTTCCGCCAGCGTATTGCCGCCGCCTCAAAGATGACACTGACGTTATAACACATTTGTCAATGTCTCTGCCACAGATTTGAAAATGTTAAACTTTTGTTTCACAGCTTTGGTTCCCTGAGAAAGCGAACAGCGGTCACAGAATAATGGCTGTCCAAATACACAGCGTTTTTGGAAATCTTAATGTCAAATACCTATTGGTGAAATAGTAAATTACTGTCGCGGCCTGTAACAGGGTCATTTATGGACGATCGTGAAAATGTGGACCGAGGCAAAGCCGAGGCACACATACGTGAGGCCATCAATGCCTGGTTGCGGCCAAGGCTTGTATGTATAATACTCTTCTCAAATAATGAACGGAAATTCAAAATAATTACCAGTACAGCATTTTATTTATTTATTTATTTAATACTTCAAGCGCATACATTTACAGAGGCGGACTTGATGCCATAGGCATTTTCTACCAGTCAACCTTTGGGTGATGCTGTTGTAGGTGCAACAGCGAGAATTGAGGAAAAAATATTTATTTGAATATAAAGATATACATATATATAATTAATTAATTATAATTAGATATAAATATATGCACAAATAAGACAAACAATGGGAAAATATTCCCGTTGTCATTTTCGATTTATCTCGAAGAAGGTTGTCAAAATAATGCTCGAATTTCCAAGGATGTTTGAGAAACTTACGGATTTTCATGACGGCTGTTATAAAAAGACGAAACAGCTTTCCTAGGAAACCGTAACTTTAAAAACCCTATCATGTTCGACGTTCTATTTTCCGATAGCAGTTCTATATGTACACATTCGCCTCGACTTTGGTAACAAAATATCATGTAAGCCGTTCAATCACTAACATGGCGAGCGCTTTTAAAATGTGGCTCGTGAGCTGGAACGTTGGGGTGCAAAATTGGCACGTCAAATAAATTCTTGTCACTCGTAAATACTTTGCATAAATTGGATTCAAGGGAATTCCCGCAACAAAGACGGCAGACGGCTGTTTCAATACAGAGCACGATTGGATCGCTTTTGACGGAAAGGCGAGCGGTGATCGTGCGGGCACCGCGCTGTTTCCCCTTTAAACTTTTTTTTTTTCAGAGAAATTGTGAGTAACGATTGTGACCGCAAATCGAGTTGTTATTCCTTCATTCTGCATAAATCGAAAAATAAACTTTGTGAGACGCCAATTCTGTTTTATGCTGTTTCTGTTTGCACTTATTTCCTTTTGCCGGTTGTTTCGGTCCAACTAGAAATGAGTAACGTGGTCTATCTATTGGTGGTTTATTGTGCCAATATCGAAGGCAATAACATAAATATTTTGTTTCAACCCTGAAAGATTTACACAAGTCATAACAGTTAATTCAAAATATGAAAAGATACAACTTCAGTAATATTTGGGGTACCATAATAAACAAAAATAATAATTAACTTCCATTTCTCATTTCAAACTCAGTATTTTGTTTATGAAACTTGGTCGTTACAGGTAATTTATAAACTTACTTAATAAAGTTGTTTGATTAATATCAACCTTTTTGCATAGAGTAAGTAGGAGGACCTTGTGCTATTAATTAATTATGACGTTTCCTTAGATCTTCAAGTGACTTGTTATGTGAACATCATCTAAAATCTAAATTAAATACCACGTAAGAGATGTTACGGTTTTTCAAATGTATAAACAGGCTGAAATTTAATTCATTGGCAATATTTTAACCACGTATTCAAATCTTGATACTTCGTCGATACTATTAGATACTCAAATATAAAAATGCAGCCAATCAAAAATTTTTCTTAATTATATATTATTTTTATTATGTTTATTACCCGACTGCAAAGGAAGGGTTATGTGTAAGTGTCCTTAGGTGGTATAGGTGTTCGATATTTATAGGTGTTTGGTATTTTTATTTTAAATAACTATATCGCGCCAAAAATACAGCGCGATATAGTTATTTAAAAAAAAAAACCAAACCTATCAAGTAGGGTATCAAAATAAAGGAAATTAGAAGGAAATTACAAATATATAAATATATATATATAAGTTATGTGTTTAAATTGAATTAGGAATAATAAAAGTTTTTGAAAGCGTAAAAATGGGCCATGTTTGTATCGGACCACGCTTTGTTCATAAGAATGTGGACACTAAAAAGACTAAAATAAAATAAATTATAAAAAAAAACAAAAATCCGACTGCAAACTTTATGTTATTGCGGGCGGGGGACATACCAATATCCTTAAAATATGGTGTAACTTTTGCTTGATTATAATGCTTGTTTTTCTCTTTTCAGTAATGTGATTTTGCAGTCGGGTTTTTTTGATTTTTTAAATTATTTTTTTTATTTTTTTTGTATACGCATGCTGCACACATTTTGTAAAAAAGCGTAATTAGGTAGTAGAATAAATTGCTTTTTAATTATTTATTTTGCTTATATAGGTATTAGAAACGGTTTTAAGAGATTATTTTGAATTAATTTAAAAACCAAAATTCTAAATAAAACCGTGGAAAGTAATGCATCATAGACGACTTGATAAAACAAGCAGCATAATAATCTGGGAATTAAGTCGCAAGTTCAGCCAAACAATTAGTCACTTAATTAAATTAAATAGAGTTCGCAAATCATTGAGTCGTTGGCGACTCTTTTTATACGAATTAGCAGCGTACATCAATCTTAATTGCCTCTAAATTTTTCAGGATTTAATATTATTTTTTCCACACTGAACCTGGGAGCTATCAGTCAATTACGCCATACTTTTTTGACGTTTTGTCGATTTTAACTTAGCCCCGTGAACGGCAACTAATATTGATGATTCATGTAACGCGCGGCCTTCACGGCCTTTCAAAATCCCACTCAACGTTTCTGACTTAATTTAAGCTTTCTAAAATGGGCCATAATGCTTCCAACACGTTATTGTGAAACAGAGAAAGACGACCAACTGGTGTGAAACACACAACAGTAATTACGCCTGCAACAGGAATACGTTCCACAAAGTAATATCTACTGGCACAAATTCTGCTCACGGCTACAAATCAAACGAATAAACAGCCAGAAATTTTCCACCAGACGTAACATATTCGACAGGCGTGATTCAGGCCCAAACTGTGCACAGAATGGACACGCCACTCTGTAATCTGTCCCGGCAAACCGTGCGCTGCATAAATTAGCTGTAGTTAAAAGCTCCCTTTTAATGGGAAGACCAAATGAATGGGCAGCGTTGGCCAACGCCAGCGCTTTTCCCGAATTTCGGCCTGAAATCGTAGGAGAGTAATAGTAGATAGAACAAACTGGTTGTGCCAACCGCAAGCATTTAAAATTGCGCTTCGCATCGACGCGTCTGCTGTAATCGGCGGTTTGAACTGAATTGAATCTGTTCTGAAGTACCTACGTTTGAACTTTTACGTCAATTGGTGTAATTGAGTGAAACGAAAAGCGCATCCATGAAAACACGTGCACCACGTTTTGATGCCTGTAAATATCTCGAAAATATTTTTTATTATTTTTGCTGCTGGGAATTTTTAAACGCTTGTTTTTATTTGTCATTTTGAACACGTACCTACATCGACAAACTAATAATGATTGAAATTCACAACACAGCTATTATCCTCGTAACACGTAGTTTATCGTTCAGCAAATTCAATATAATAAACCTATAAATATCTAGTATTCCAGTGAAAAACAAAATAAAATTATTCATGAACACACTTCATCTCCATGCCAGAACAAAAAAGTAAAGTCATCATAATCCGGCGGCGTCTGAAATATTTTTATCTCTAACAATAATTGTTTAGACGAGGCATCATAACGACGGCAACCACCGACAGATGGCGCAGTTAGGCACACGTGCGACGAACTCCATCCCCACCACGTTATTTATGCAGCCCATAAATAAAGTGGTGGGGATGGACTAAACAAACGTCAGTTGCGGTGCAATTGTCATTAGAGATTCACGTGCTGTATTGCTAGTTATTTCGCTTATCTGAATAATTTACGGTTTATCGAAGATGTTACTTTATTTTCTGTTTACCTATTTGTTTGTCCCTTTGTTAGACGAATATAAACTTTATCAGTTTTAATCTTTTGAAGTAAATGCTAAGTTTTATGTCGCGCATTGTTCAAATATGCAATCAAATGGTTTGCTGAACTTGATCTTAAGCATAACTACTTTAATCTAGTATTCAAGCTACATCCAATAACCGTAGACAATTTTACAAACAATAAAAATAGTTAATATCATATTTATATTGCCAACGTTAACGTTTATACCCGATGATAAAAGGCGAAACATTTATAAGTCTCAAGGCAGCCTTAAAGTTTTAAAGCCTTCAAGAAATTCGCATGATTTTCATATACATTTTCACAGCAGTCGTTTTCTTAGCACTTATCGTTTGTTCACCTCTAAAAGCACGAATATGCGGTACGCATACTGATTCTACTGAGACACGTAAATCTCTGTGTAATTCCTCTGTAAAATGTTTTCGTAAAATCCCGTATATTTTATCTTTCATATGTTTTTAATAAACATCTTCGGTAAAACATGAAGGTGATTCCGGAATACAATAAGATGTCTCTAAGAAATTATTTTTATGGATAACGAATAGGGATTTTGATTCCAAAAATCATAATTCAAAGTGATAAAAAAGACGACTATATTAATTATTGAAAATTAAATGAAAAACACCTTCAATTAATTCAAAAATCCGCATCCTAACCAAAATCGAACGTAGCGCGAAAAGGCGATCGTCGCGCGAATACACGATTTTTATTCAGAAAGACCCTCTCCTGGCGCGAATACCGATCAAAAAGAGACATATGAACGCGAAATACTCATTACAAAATAAATGTTTTTGTTAAAATACAAAAAGTTATTATTCAGCTACCTATATATGTTGAATTTGAACTTGTATGTCTTTTGCTGGGGTCCCTAGTTGATGGAGCTGTGTGTACATAGATTTTAAGACAGTCATTTATCCTTGTATATTGTAACCGCGGTACGACAATCATTATTACTAGGTAGCGATAACATTTACGAGAAAATGATCCTCATTGAGATAGATAAGGACTATAATTATGCTCAGGTTTATGCTAATGAAGGCCTTCAAATGACGAACTGAAGCCGCCATTACTGACGACAAACATTCAGGAGGAGACGAGCGTTTTTTTGTCGCAGTGACCGAATATGATAAGGTATTTTTCGAGTTTTCTGCATGGCGAGAACTATTTATTTTTATGATTGTGTATATCAGTTATGGTTTGTTTTCGAGGTTCACATTTGCCACGTACCTTAGCGGGTTTTACTATGAGGGATCATACCTATTATTGTTTTATGAAGGTCTTTTAAATGAAAGGTTTTACGTCAGAAATCAAATTCATGTAATAACGCAACCAAATGAATCTTAAACAGTTCACTACAATCAAGCGATAATTATCATAACTTTGCTGTTAAATTCTTTAAAACACGACTATAAATTATGACATTCAGTACTGAAGTTAAACAGTTGTTACACCTTCTATTTGAAAAGCCAGGCCCGCCTACACTCAGCGCTATAAATGCAATACATTGCTTCATTTGCATGCCACAAGTCCCGGACGAAGCCAACAGAACTATTGCGCACGATTCAACCATAATTCAACAAAGTCTTTGTCTTTTATTTTCCTCGAAACATACAACGTTTGTAATTATTTTGGACAAAAAGAAACGGTCTTATAAAAGGAATATTTTCTCTCTAAAAACTAACAGGATTTTCTTCGTAAATAGTTTAGTTTCATAAAAATTATGACTTGTTAATGCTCTAGGTATCTTTAATCTATCTGCTCATTATAACTATTCGGCAACATGTTTTAAAGCTCGTTGGTCTGGTGGTGGCAAGCGCTACTGCTGAGTATAAAAAGTGTTATTGAATTTTTCCATCTGGAAGTTCTGAGTAGCAGCCCGGAGTCTGGACTTGTGCCCGGTTGTGATGGCAATGGGCTCGCCCCTATTACTTGTGATTTAAACATAACTGGCGAAATGTGTGTGTACTACAGGTACACCTCTGCCTAACTCTTCAGGGAATACTGGCGCGATATTATGTTTTAAAACTCTATTGAAAAAAATCTACAATTTCCAAACCAATTTTCGGAATAAACCTTGATTATTACAATCATCATCATCATCATCATTTCATCCGACAGGCGTCCACTGTTGGACATAGGCCTCCCCCAAGCAATACCTGCAATGACCTGTTCTTGCACAGATGCGACGCACAGTATAATTTTTCTTATTATTTATTACAAAAGTAGTTTACTCTGCAATCGGCATTTTTGTTTTTGTTATATTTTTGTTGTCATTTGCCAATGTCGTAACCACAGAGTATGTCATTACATACTCTGTCAAAAGCTTGTATGCAAGTATGTCATTACATACTCTGTGGTTACGACACTGGCAAATGACAACAAAAACATAACAAAAACAAAAATGCCGATTGCAGAGTAAACTACTTTTGTAATAAATAATAAGAAAAATTAAACTGTTACAGTAATTACGCAATATTGTCTTTGTCTGAGGCCTTGACATCAACCGATGAAGAATCAATTTTTTAAATAGCGTTTATTTGTTGGCTAAATACGAGGCTTTTGGCTACTTTTGTATTGTGTATTTTGTGTTTTTATTTTATTTAAATGTGCGTTTTGTTTGTGCAGAATAAACGTATTTTCTTTCTTTTTCTTTTTTTTTTCTTTCCAAGCACCGCCACTTCGACCGATTCTGTGCTTCCCGCATCCAGCGGATTCCTACGGTCTCCACAAGGTCATCGGTCCACCTTGTGGCTTTCCAACGCTACGTCTTCCGGTACGCGGTCGCCACTCGAGAACCTTTCGGCCCCATCGGCCATCTGTTCTGCGAGCAATATACCCTACCCACTGCCACTTAAATTCGGCAATTGTTCATGTAAATACCTAGTTATTATTAACCCAATATTCTGTCGACCATATTTGGATGAACTGTGAACGTTATCGCTTATGCAAAAACACGATCTATAGATAAACCAAACAACGTTTACTGCACATATTTATTTAAATCAGAACCGTTACAAAATATCATTTCGATTACCCTTTATAAGACAAATAAATAAAATAAGTCTGTAAATATTATTTATTCATAAAGTACTGTACACAAATTATAAAGCTTACTCATGATAAAATTGAAAACTGTTTAGCATTTGTTTGTATCTACGCTAATAATTTGTTTTGCTGACGATATTAAGTTCTATTATTATTATGGAAACAAAAGTTTCGAACAATGGTTTAGTGAGTCAAAATCGTATAATTTAATTAAGTGGGTTTTATGGACTCTATTGCATATGAATATCATTCTGTAGTACGTCTCCTATTAGGTATTGAATAAATCATCAAGATTGGCTGACGGGTTAACAATTTGAAGACCTACTTTTGTTGGCATGAAAAGTATACTTGTATACTTATACTTAACATTATAAAGAGTACCTGGTCGACCGAGTCTGCTCGAGTGAAAATAGAGAATGCTCATTTAATAGTATAGGATAGTTTATACTAATTCCATGCTGCCATGATAGTAGGTACTTACTAATTCCATGCCGCCATGTCATTATTCGGGTGATAATATGGAGAAAACGAATTTTCCCAGATATGAGACCTAGCTGGATCGATTTTTCGCCCCGTAAACCCTATATTGCAACTTTCATCAAAATCGTTAGAGCCGTTTTCGAGAATGTGATTACAAATATATATATATATGTCGTGGATTGATGGCGCCATAGTGCAACCGACAGCGCTACCTATTTGTTCGTTATAGAACTAAATAAATGTTTACCGGAAACGCAAGCGCGCCCTACCGCTTGGACACGATCGTCGGTAGAGGGGATGCAGCGAGGACTGGGGAAAGGACGGAGTGTTCGGTCACTTGAACTCCGACAGTCTAGGCAGACGCTCAGTAGTACCAACGCACGTGTTTGTTTCTCATAAATCGTTAAGTGTTTTAATAAAGTTATTTTGATTTAAATTCTGTTTCACTCGAGTACCCACAACAGTGCCCACATCAAAGTAAAACTATGTCGGATCACGAAGAAGAACCGATGCTTCGCATCTCGGCCACCCATGATGCAACATCAGAAGTGGGATTCACTCGAGCTGAAGGAAACACGAAGAATGGAGCGATGGCGTCACGGTGGGACGAGAATTTACTTCTTACGCTGCTGGCTGCTCAAAATCAGAATATGATGTCCCTAATAGAAGCTATCAAGGGTCCGGCAGATGTCCATAAAGCAATGATGGAGGTGCTAGCACAACAGGCAATTCCGGGCCAGTGCCTGCAGCAGTGGTGAATAGCGAGCGACGCGTTTAAGATTGCTATGTCAGTAATCCGAGCAGATGAATACTGGGTGAGTCATTTCCATTTTATTACGATGCTGTCGTCGAATGCTCATTCATCAAAGATTGTGTTGCGATAAAGTTTATTGGCAAGCGTGCAGACAATAGTTGTAAACTTAACGAGGATCGGTTATGGTAGTGTGCACACTACACACTATTTTTATCAGAGATTATGATTAACAATCAACGTTTAGAGATCTCATTTCATGTTATTTTAATTGGGCGTAAGATTTTAGATCAGAGATTTAACGTTAGATTGACATCTGACAGCAGTTGTTATGTGTCGCCTTATCACGATAGGTTTGGTTGTTAGATTATGTGATGTTTCAAATAAGCTCAAGAACGATTCTAATTATTAAATTGATTTCGATAAAGTTGACACAGACGTTCCGCCAGAATTTCGTTCCCAATTAATTGAGCTTTTGTCAGAATATTCATCTTCGTTTTCTAGTGGTGTATCCAAATTCCGTGTTACGACAGGACTGTTGCAAATTAGGCTTGTAGGTCCTAGTCGAACGGTTAATCGACGCCCTTATAGGCTTAGTTTAGTGACCGCTAATGATGATGATGTGACTGACGTTAAATTAGATGAGATTATAGAGCACGCAACACAGAACATTGAAAAGAATGCAAGTTATGATAAAAATCGATTCAATCAAAATAAGGCTCAGGTTTCTAAGTTAGCTGTTAATGATTATGTTTTAATTGAAAATGAGGAAAGGAATCAGACGAAATTAGATCCTAAATTCAAAGGTCCATTTAAAATTATTGATGTTAGACGGGGACAGATACTTACTAAAGGCTCTTGACTCTAAGCGAACTTACAAATACCCCCATGATCGTGTGAGGAAGATACCCGATCACCAAGTTCCTCGAGAATTAGATGTCATAGTTGATGACAGTGGTAGTGAGACCAAATCTGATTAAGAATGGCTTGTACACTTATACTCGAAACTCTAGACCGCACCTCATGAGTAACATGTGGCGATGGGTCTACAAGGAATCGTTGGTGCAATTTCTTTGTGTTGGTGCACAGAGCGCTTCATGTGTTGTAGCACATTTTGCGATAGATCTTGTGAATCGTTGGTGCGATTCATGTCTGTGTTGGTGCACAGAGCCCCTCATGTGTTGTAGCATATGTGGTGGCAGATATGAAAAGAATCGTTGGTGCGATTCTGGCCTGTGTTGGTGCACAGATTGCAATGAAAGTTTCAGGAGTTGAGTATGCATTGCTTATGAATTATGGTAAAGAGTAACAGAATTGTTAGAATAACTTATGTTAACTTGTTGATCGGCCCCTTTTTTTTAATGTTTAATGTTGTGCAGGAAGCACTATGTACGTATAATATAATAATAGGGCATTGTAAATCATGAAGGTTGATTATTGTATTTAGATTCAGAGGAAATAAAGTACCTGTAAGAATCAACCCTTGTTTCTTTTGGCAGGATAGCCGAGTCAGATTACTCTTGTGAGTATTTTGTCCACAGGTACAACACCCGAGGACGAGTGCTAGTCAGGGATGGCCGTGTCGTGGATTGATGGCGCCATAGTGCAACCGACAGCGCTACCTATTTGTTCGTTATAGAACTAAATAAATGTTTACCGGAAACGCAAGCGTGCCCTACCGCTTGGACACGATCGTCGGTAGAGGGGATGCAGCGAGGACTGGGGAAAGGACGGAGTTTTCGGTCACTTGAACTCCGACAGTCTAGGCAGACGCTCAGTAGTACCAACGCACGTGTTTGTTTCTCGTAAATCGTTAAGTGTTTTAAATAAAGTTGTTTTGATTTAAATTCTGTTTCGCTCGAGTACCCACAACAGTGCCCACATCAAAGTAAAACTATGTCGGATCACGAAGAAGAACCGATGCTTCGCATCTCGGCCACCCATGATGCGACATATATATATATATGTATATATATATATATATATATACAAATATTGCTCGTTGAATGGTGTAAAGATATAAAAGATTTGAGTTGAGTTTGTCTGTAGGGAACTACTTATCCGAATCCAAATTCTTTCTCTAATGGAGAAAATTCACGCGGAAGAAGGTAGTTTGGCTAAAGAACTGCAGCAAATAGGTGATTAGAATGTTTGAGCTTAAAGTCAAAGTCAAATAATTTATTTCAATTAGGCACAAAACAGGCACTTTTATATGTCAAAATTTACAAAAAAATAATAATTGTTTCTAGTCGCCCCTTCCAAAAGGTAGCTTTCGTATAGAGAAGAATGGGCAAGAAACTCCACCGTTACTCTTCTAAAATGTTTTCACAATATCTTGTATACATCAATCATATAATTACACACGTCACAACACACACACATATACACACATATACACACGTCAAAACAGAATCACATAAATTATTGCAGCGGTAGGACGACACTGTTCATTAATTGTTGTAACATTAACAGTGAATAAGAATTTTGTGGCCGAACACTGTTTCTCAAAATACAGGTATACCTAGTTTGAGAGACAGGGTTTTAAACATTTTGTTACAGATATTACAACAAAAAGTAGCATAAATATATCTATCTACCCATTGATTCTGTAACTATCTGTATTTTTTTAAATGAATAAACATAATAATAATAATAATAGGAGGTTCCTCTCTTTGGAGCCCTGACCGCCGGTAGCTTGGACCCTGTTCCCGATACCGGTGGGCTACTATTTTTTATATTTTTAAATGTTTTTATATGTTTTTATTCTAATATTTAAAAATATAATTTATATGTAAATATTGAAATAAAGGAAATAATAATAATAATAATAATATGTGAAGACCTAGAATAAGATTACTATACCACGATAGGTAATAAGAATGAAAAATTAAGGAATGACAGATAAATTAATTTTGTGATAGATGCACGGTGCTCACATATTTACAAACATTGTAAAATTATACGATATTCCTAAAATTTTTACAAGTAATAGGTACTTAAAGTCAGTGTGTGAGTTCAAGTGTAAAATTAATGTTATAAAAAATACTTTTCTTAATTGTATCACACTTGCATAAAAGTCTAAACAAATGGTAATTATGTCCTGCAGGTATTAATAACACGAAAGGAAGCAAAACGCGTTGTCAACGGATACGCTGAAGAGGATCATACTTAGTATTTATATAACTAGTGACCCATGATAATTATTCAGATGTTACAGTAATGGCAATCATGTCATTTGGTTTAAATACGTTTTTAATTTATTTATTTTATTATTTATGTACACACAGTATAATAGATACAGATACCTAAGACATAATCATAATTATGAGTACAAAGGAACTACTTATTTCTTAAGAAATTTCTTCCAGCAGACCTGCGAAAGGAGTAATGAGAAGGAAATGTAGACGATAGTGTGTGAGAACAAGAAGAGAAAAATATAAATATGCTAAGTCATGATAAATTTAAAAATTCAAAAGTCATTTATTCAAACTAGGCTGAGAATCAGCACTTTTCGAACGTCAAAATTACATAAGACAGTCCCCCAAAACGCCCACCCTTCACCACTTCCTAGTGCTTTAGCTGGGAAGAAGAAGTGGCGCAACAAACTCCCCAGCAGCACAGCTGTCTGTTCAGTAAAAAAGATTCTATATAATAGTATGCAAAATGATATTTACATTACGCAACACAAAACATAATTTAAATTATAAAATTAATAGCCATATGACAGCTAGCACACGCCAATATACCAACCAAAAACATCGAGAACTATACTCAAGCAGAAATAAAAATAACTTAACGAAAACAATAACTAAATAAAAGCCTCCAGACATAAAGGGCGTGCCCGCTTACATATAGCTGTAACTAGAAGTTATAATTGATAAACTGGGACCATTGAGGTAAAGTAAAAAATTATCGAGGTTGCTAGCTAACCACATATTGCAATACAACTCATAAAAAAAAACATTGTAATGAGTAGATTATGTCAACAATAAATAAAGTAAAATTAGTAAAATTATAAACAATTATATAAACTCATATAACCTGTCAGTAAGTAAGCTAATTCTGGAGAAAGAACATTTAAACATTGTCTTGAGTTAATCACAGCGACCAACTATTCTTATCATTTAAGTAGTCGTTGATAGAATAGTATGCCTTTGAAGAGAGGTTGGATTTTACTTTAGTTTTGAACGCATTAAAAGGCAAATCTAGCAAAGAAGAAGGTAGCTTGTTATAAAAGGTTATACCAAGCCCAACAAATGAGTTATGAACCTTATGAAGCCGGTGAAAGGGAGTACGTAGTTTGTCCTTATTTCTAGTGTTAACATTGTGAATATCACTGTTTTTAGTATATAAGTGTATATTTTGCCTAATATATTATATGTTGGCGAAAATGAATTGTGATGCCACTGTGAGGATACCGATATCTTTGAAAAATTCACTCAGAGAAACTCTGGCACCGAGCTGGTAAATTGCTCGAACAGCTCGTTTTTGAAGGACAAATATATTTTGAATATCAGCAGCTTTGCCCCACAGCAGAATACCGTAGGACATAACGCTATGAAAATAAACATAATATACTTAAATAAATACATAAAGCTTAAATATTTGTATAAAAATAGTTACTATAGGTATATAAATACTCACATTTGAGAGGAAAGGTAATGCTCTTTTACTCGATATTTAAATTATAAATTATTTTATAATTTTTGAATGTGAGAACGTTGTAAGCTTAGTGGGCTGTAGATTTGTTAACCATTTTCTATTTTGTTAAGAACCTAGTAGGTACCTATTGAACACACTGTCCTCCCATATATATTAACACTATTGTAAAAGCCAATTATTTTCATTTACATTAACCGTGGAGTTTCTTGCCGGCTCTTCTCGATAGGAAACGACCAATTGGAACCGTGCAGCTTCTGTCGTTTCATAAGTGCCCATGAAAGTTTATGTGAAATAAAAGATTTTGTTTGTCCCGCCCCTGCTTCGCACTGGTTTTACCACTTGACAAAACATTGAGATTTCTTTATCTATATGTATATGTCGTGGCCAGATCTTAGAATTGACCATTACATGAAATGGCCAGCTAACATTGACCATATCGTTTAAACGTCAACGTTTAATGATATGGCAGTCGACGTTTGGCCATATCTTTAATGTAGGGTATCCATGCTGTAAGGTGTAGTAAAAATAGTCAAGTAACTGCGACCAACTTGGAAGTAGCACTCGGCGGTCGCTGCAGCGGCAGCGCTCGCTGCGCTCGCTCGGCTCGCGCGCGGTTGGTCGCAGTTCTAACCTAACCTAACCCATTTGGTAGGGGTGTCAAATAAGCGGCGTAAATTTTAAATTTTTAGAAACTAAGTTTTAATTGCTATGTTGCATATTACGCCGCGGTAGTGGCCGGCGAGCGCTACTTACAAGTTGATCGAACACAGCGATATCAACGCCTCTACCGGTGGATAATCTAACTATTTTACGATATGATCACTAATGTTTGGCCACATCATGAAGTAGTCGTGCGTTCAACTGTTCATATCATTAAACGAATGCTCAACATTCAATGATCTGGCCAGGCCACATCATGATGTGAGCAGTGGATGATGTTCATTTCATGAAATGATCAATTTTAAGATCTGGCCACGACATATATAATAATATGTAAGTAATACTTATGTTTTATATACATAAACCTTCCGGAATAAACTCTATATACAGTGTTAAAACGGCATCAAAATCCGTTGCGTAGTTTAGAATAACACGGTCACACAGACAGACTTATTATTGTGTGGCGAATCTCTCCCATTATTGACATGTCTTTTTTATTTAATTTATTGACATTTACTTAATTCAACAATACAAATTTAATTTAATGGGATTATCTGCTTAATGACTGCATGATTATGATCAATAATAAATTTAAATAATATCTAACTTTATTTTATATTTGCACGCCGAAATTAAAGACAGAATAAGAGAACAATTTTGTACATTCTACCAACCCTCTGTACCTTATTTAGGCAAATAAATGATTTTTGATTTTTTGACACGAAAAGTGACTTTAATTTACTATAACGTTATAGATAATAGATAACACAATAAAATATTTGACTACGAACAATCTGGTTTTACCCATATGTTAGAAATACTACTTTCTAGTAAACGAATTAAACAGCCACCTAGAAAAACATTGCTTATAATCTTTCTTTTTCCCGAAGGTGTAATCTTCTTTGCCGTTCTCAAATCAGCATAGTAATTTGTAGCATGCGAGGGTTTCTCGTAAAACGTACGAGAGTAATCCTTCCCTAATTTTACGACTTCCGAGAAAAACCAGCTGACACCGTATGTTTTTATTTACAAAATAAGCATCAAAACTGTATACGCAACAAACACGTAGGAAAAGAATATGTACACAATGTATTCTGCCACCAACGGTGTTTACCGCGTCCCTAGACACCCAAAAAAGGAAAATATTATTTTATTTTACCTGTTTTTTGTAGCGTCTCCTTTATTATTTAAATTTACGTAAACGAATACCTACGTGTGGATACACTTTAGGTTGCGGATAGCATTAAAATAATAATATGAAAATATATTGATTTTAAAACGGTTAGGTACCTACGTAACATTTTTTCCTTGTTATTCTGGTAGCAAAAATGATTATCATTGATTTGATTGTTTCACGTATTTCCTATTTAATTATTTAACAACTTCTAGAGGTACAAGGAACAGGGTGTAAAGTTCACTCATCCGATCAAACGGGTGTTGTGTCTGATGTGCTACTACGTAGCAATTGATGTCGGGCCGTTGTACAGGCTGTTTTTTTAAGAGTTTGAGAACTTTAAATAATAATACAAGACAGAAATATTGTTGGAATTATTTTTTTATTATTATAATCTGGTAGATAATTTCATGGCATTTGTTTTTTAGATATGATTTCCGGCATATGCCCGCCGCGGCTATGAGTTACATGGTCCATTCGAACAGTCCAATTTTCACTACTTTTTCCCATAAAGCTGGCCGTATGGCGTCAATGGTGGCTTGAATATTGGCTTCCAATGCTTTAAGAGTTGCTGGTTTGTCGGCAAAAACTAATGACTTAAGATAGCCCCATAAGCCAAAATCCTTACGTAAAATTTTCCACGTAGTCGAAGGACAAAGGCCAACAAGTTGAGAACGGCGACGAAACGACATTTCGGGGTCTTCTTCAACACTTCGCGCTACAGCAGCAATATTCTCTTCTTTATCTTGTTGATGGTTTTGAATCGAGAAGAGTAAAATTAGTGCGGAAACGATTAATAACTGCACGAATTGCTTGCTCACTAGGCCGATTATGCTCTATGAACTTCACGAACAGTTTTTTTTTTTCAAAGTGAATTTCCACAATTTGGAAGCGTTGTTCTGGCCTTAAACGATTCTTGATGAATTGCCAAACCTTACTGAACAGAAATGTCAACACAGTTTGACATTGACAGCTGTCAAACCATAGACAATAACCATCCAAACTTCTCATGCAACTAAAAAAACACCCTTAATATATGCTAGTCACGCGGTAAAAGCTGCTTGCGTGATGCAGGATTTTGCGTGACGTCACTGTGCTGCGTAGTTTGCTTGTGGCGATGTAGATGCCGCCACTTCTCTAAGGTTACAACAAAAAGGCAACCTCCGGTTTCTGAAAGGTTTCAAATAGTCTCCGATGTCAAATCTATTAATGTGGATTTATATGCTTAGCTTTTTCTCACTTTTCGAAGTGAGCAAAAGCTAAGATACGATTAAACAACTACGATTACTTATCAAAGACTTGATCACTTCATTAGGCTTTTAGTAAGTCAAAATCAGTCTGCTTAGGCTGTTCCCAACTATGTTGAGTTCGGCTTTCAGTCTAACTGGATGCAGCTGAACCAGTATTTTACATGAAGCAACTGACTATCTGACCTGCACCACCCAGTTACTGGGTAACACGATACCCCTTGATAAGACTGGTGTTTAGATTTTTAGACTTCTGACTACCCTCAACGACTGTCAAAGATATACGAATGACAGCCGAAACCAATGGCTTAACGTGATTTCCGAGGCACAGAGGGATTTTTGTATATAATGGATGCCTTTATCGCCTTTCGCCTCGCAGTCAAACAGGCGTCAACCTATCGTAAGCACGTCACCAAAGCGGATACGTCGACTCGGCTATGGTTAGGTGACGTCGCGCTTACGGTTCGCCGTCCCCACGCTTACGTCTCGCCGTACCCGAGCTTACGTCTCTTCGTCCACCCTTACCCTTTCACCCCTCCCGCGGCCTGCCTGCAGCGCACTATTGCCGCGGGCGCTTACGGCGAACCGTTTTTTAATTAAGGTCATAGATCTTAATTCACCAAGTGAACTTTTCAAAGAAATATGGTGAATAACAAATTAACACAAATGCGAATGGTTTTCGGATAAAGGTTTACAGAACAAACAGTGTGACGTACTTAATTTATGCTCAGTAAATTTATTATAGCACAACGGAGCCAACCAAACCGCAGAAAGAGTTATTCCGGCTATAAATAAAAGAAAAACTTCTGTTTATTGTTCCGCGATGCATTTGTACAATATTAATTTATTTAAATGAGTTATCGTTCAAAACAACTGATCGTTTATTGCCTCCAATATTGATCCGTTCAAGTTTTAAAAACTAACTGGATTTCAACGGGTAACGTATTTATTTTTAAACATGTACAGCTTGTAAAATTTACTGCAAAACGTACATTACCTCGTTTCAAGCTGAAGTATCTACCTGGGCGACCGAGCTCTGCTCTGGTGAAAATAAAGAATGCTCATTGAATAGTATAGGATAGTTTATACTAATTCCATGTAAGTACATACTAATTCCACTCCATGATATGCCATTATTCTAAGGTACCTTCTTGTTCTAAACTTTGAGCGACCGAGAACTGTTCGGGTGAAAATAGAGAAAACGAATTAACTCAGATACGAGACCTAGGTAAATCGATTTTTCGTCCCCTTAAACCCCTATATTGCAACTTTCATCGAAAGCTTTAGAGCCGTTTTCGAGAACGTGACTACAAATATATATAGGTATACATATAATACACAAATATTGCTCATTTAATAATATAGGATATCACAATAAACTCAACGTGTTCAAAAAGCAATCGCTTTTCAAATAAAGCAAACTTATTCCGATAGCTCAAGCTATCTAACGCAAGTTAATATGATAATAGGTATAAACCGTATGATCTAAAGCTTAGAACGCGAAGGCTCTGTTCAGAATGTTGACGTTTAATCTCCTCTCAGAATAACGTGGTAGGGAATGCACGCGGCCATTTCTCCGCGGGAAATAAATACGAGCGGTGGAAAGAGCTCACTTTGTACAAATTGCAATAGTATACCTACCTCTTTACCCGAGACTTGCCTCTTCACCAGTGATAAAGAACTCGCGACTACACTCTTGAATTGTACTTCAAAAAGTTCCAAATTCCGAGATAATTGTGTCTAATTGCATTAGTTGAGGAAGTTTCCTGTGACTCTGCTTGGCATCGTGTGGCCCAACGTCCGGCTCTAGGCAGGAAGCTTCCAAATTTTATGCAAAATCTCCGTACCTCGAATTCTATTAGAAATTCAATGTCTTAGTAACTCTTTATTGAAATCGTGAGTCGCATTTTAGACTGTGAATTTTGGGTCAGGAAGCTGATGGACTACCAAATATCTTGATAAATACGTATTTCAATTGCTTTGAACTTTCTGCGCTTCGGCGAAATATTTTCGAAATTGTTTCCGATATTGGAAGCTACGATCCTTGTTGGAAGTGAACAAGCTACTACAAGTACCTACTAAATTCATATTACAAAATGCAAACTATATAGACGAGGATTTTCAACACGTTTAGGGGTTAAACTTGGTTTTCAGGTTCCTCTATAGTTGCAAATATCTTATTACAAACAAACAATTTATACTTCAACTCTTGGTGACGCAGGCCCTGTTTTAGAAGAAATTCTAGAATATTTTATACCTTATCTTATCTTCCCTTTAACGAGAAGTTCCCAAAAATCAAGAATGCTAAAATATACGAAAATAATCTAGTTATTTCGCCTCTTGAGGGTACCTAAGTGTCTCGTTTTGAGTGACAAAATGTTGGCCACGATACTCCGCTAGCCAGAAGCGGCAGTCCGAGATCGGGGTCTTAAATTCCAATGATTAAGAGCACTAGAACAGTTTAAAGTTTCTTGAGCGTGAATTGTTTTTCTCATTGCCGGACAAAGGAGCATCGTAATCATGGTTGATAAAGTTTTATTGTTTGATATCCATTATATAATCATGGTTCCTGCTTTTTATTACATAGGTATAAATATATGCGTTACAGGAATTTCAATGAAATAAAAACTTTATTTTCAAGATTTTCCGATTACCTATGGACTTGTATGAAGCCGTTTTCATAAACAGACAGTCTAAATAGCTTACTGTTTAAAATTCCTGTAAATGTTATATTAGTTTATTGTTTAGCTGATCAACACACAGGATAGCATGTCACATAAATCAATAGGTTAAGGCGATTTAAATCATCGACGACGCTGTTATCACGGTTTAAATCATTAGTAGGTACCTACTTACTTATCTAAATAACTTGCTCCATTTTTTTTTTCTTATCACAACGGGGATGCTCTTGGCCTGCATCCAACCTGATGGTAAGTGATGATCAGGCTGAAGGTGGAAGCGAGCTTCTCCCGAAATTCTCAAACACAGACAGAGGAACTGGCTAACTTACCTATAACTGCCGAAACACAACAATGCTGTTAACATTGTTGTTATGGCGACAGTGGTAGCTAGCCAGGCGGTCTTAGAACAAGCCCTACCACTAACAAAATTTTGTGAGTTCTGTTTTATAAGTTTATTTAAACAGGTTACCTACGTTTAATTAACGAATAACGAACATTAAACAGAATGACCAATCATTTTTAAGACCAAAAATTTAACTTTTCCCAATAAAGTGGAACCAATTTTAAAACTGCTTAATCAAAGGTACTCGAGCCGGCTACTACAGATCCAATATTTCATCTATGTTTAAAAACTCCTACATTTACCGATGCTGGTTCGGTATTCGATTCAATATTGCCACGGTACCGTCAGGTAATCCTATAAACCAGCACGGAAATACTCGCTTTCATGAACTTCATAATACTGTTATATTCTTCCGTGCTATCTGCGGATGTACCGTCCGAAATAGTTATTGATAATACTAAGGATCAAAGGATCGGTATTATTAACTGGTATTTTTGTAATATAGAAGTATTTGTTCTGTTATGAACTTTTTGTTTCGGGTTAGTTTCTAAGCGAGAGTTGATTTCCGTTAAGAATAATGGATTTTCAAACTCGGTTTACTAGTACTATGTAATTGGTGGCTATGTAATTCAAAAGTGCCTTTTCTATGCGTATTTGAAATAAATTATTTGACTTTGACTTTGGTTTCACGAGGCCTTTAGTTACGCTGTGTTAGCATCGTAACATCACGCCTGTCCACCCTGAAGTGTTAGGCAAAGTTGTATCTATAATACCTAATACACCCACATTTTGCTAGTTACTTTTGTTAGTTCTAGTTCTAAAATATAATTTATTATTTTGTTTATAAGTAAGTTTTTGGCGAATTATCAAAGTTTCTGAATATATATATTTTTTAATATGGAAATTATACAAACCAAGCGCTGAAATCAGGTTAAAGAATGATTAACCGTTCCCTAATAATCCCTATAGTTAGAAAACATTCAAAATTCAGAGAATCAAAACTTTTAATATTCATATTGATTCGAGGACATCATCTTGCACAAAATGAAAGCTCCACTGAGAGTAATAACTCCTTAGATTGTTTGCAATCTCTCTCTACATTTGCGCGATTTCAATCTTGAAATCTAGTGCATCTTCAACTTTAGTACCTACCTACTCGATGCAATTAGTTATTTTTGCCTTTAACTATTTTATATTTTGCCGAAATGCTTGTGGGATACCCATTTTAATTTACGATGTCAATGAAAAACATTAAAGTCACTTTAATGATATGAAACTATTAGTTTCATAGCTATGACTTTAATGTTTTTCATTGACATCGTAAATTAAATGGGTTTTTCTAAAGACTACGACATCGAAATATATTCTTAATTATACGTATTATGGATTAAAATCACTTTTCGTGTCTTTGTTACCGCGTTATTCTTCTAAACTACGCAACGAATTTTGATGCGCTTTTCACCATCATAGCATTTGTTCCGGAAAGTTTATGTGTGTAAACCATTGTGCATTAATATTATACTATTGCCATGGGGTTGGTCGACTCTTCACGTGACCAGAGGGCTGGCCTATTTTTCGGCCAAAGAATCAGCATTGCCATAAAACGTGGCAATGCTGCCAGCCTTTTGGGCACTTTTCCTGTTGACAGCGATGCGGACGAATTTTTTGATGCCCTATCATTATTTCCCCTCCTGTTTTATAAAAAACTTGTACATATTATTATTATTTCCTTTATTTAAATATTTACATATAAATTATATTTTTAAATATTAGAATAAAAACATATAAAAACATTTAAAAATATAAAAAATAGTAGCCCACCGGTATCGGGAACAGGGTCCAAGCTACCGGCGGTCAGGGCTCCAAAGAGAGGAACCTCCTAACAATACGAGCCGTGTCCAAGAGTACCGCTTTCTGAATCAAGCCCTTAATCCAGCTGCCCAACGAGAGCCTCCTAAGGTGTTGGTCGAGGCTCTTGGCAATTAAGCCATTGGCTGATACGACTATCGGCACAATGATCGCTGAGTCCACATCCCACATGTCGACAACCTCGCGAGCCAAGTCAAGATACTTAATCTGTTTATCTTTCTCGGCTTTCACGAGGTTCCCGTCATGCGGGACCGTTATGTCAATAATCATTGCGCGCCGCTCTCCTCGATCCACCACCACTATATCAGGCTTATTGGCAACAATAGTCCTGTCAGTGATGATGGATCGATCCCAGTACAATGTGATATTTCCATTTTCGAGAACTGGGTCGGGCACATACCTGTAGTACGGTACTTCCGATTCCACAAGGCTGTATTTCAGAGCAAGTTGCTGATGGATAATCCTGGCTACAAGGTTGTGTCTATGCAAGTACTCTTCGTTAGCTAGACGAGAACACCCGGAGATAATGTGTCGGATTGATTCTCCCGGACGGTGGCATGCCCGACAGATGTCAACCGTGCCGTCCTTCACAATGAATCTCCGGTAGTTGTTCGTCATCATAACTTCGTCCATAATTGCACAGACAAAACCTTCGGTTTCCCCAAAGAGGTCACCAAAACGCAGCCAGGCTAAGGACGCTAGTGAATCTACATCGGGTCCATGTAGGGCCCGGAAGTAGCGTCCGTGAAGCTCCTTACTCTGCCATACCTCCTTGCGATCATTAATGTCAAGCACTACAGGCTTGCGCCAGTTCTCTTTAGCCAAGGAGAGCGGGGTAAGGCCCTTGTCCACCGCGACCACATCTCGATGCATCCCCACGTCGGCTTCTAGGAAATATTCCCTGAGACTGCATACCTCGCGATTGTGGAGGGTCTTAGCGTTTAAAAAGCCTCGACCTCCACATTTTCGCGGGATATACAGTCTCATTACCGATGACCGTGGGTGATGCATTCGATATGCAGTTAGCAGCGTACGGACCCTCCTATCCAGGGCGTCGAGTTCGGTCTGAGTCCATTTGAGTATGCCGAAAGAGTACATCAAAACCGGCATGACCCAACCGTTGAAGGCGCGCATCTTGTTTCCGCCTGATAGAAGACTATTAAATACTTTCTTCAGGCGGCCAAAGAAGCGCTCCTTCAACGATTGCTTCATGTCAGTAACATTGATGCCCAACGCTTCCGACATACCCAAATACTTGTAGGTTTCGGATGCGGAGAGGGCTCTAAGGCTTATGGAATCCGCGAGCTGAGTTCCCACGGATTCCACAATCTCCCTTCGCTTTACATGCATGACCGCACATTTGTCCACACCAAATTCCATCCTGATGGCTCTACTAAAAGTTTCAGTTACTTTCAGTAGCTCCATCAGTTGCAAGTTGTTGGGGGCAAAGAGTTTTAGGTCATCCATGTAGAGGAGGTGAGATATTACCTGACCACCTCTCCTCAGCCGATAGCCTAGGCCTGAATACTCCAGCAGTGTGCTAAGAGGATTCAGGGCTAAGCAGAACCAAAGTGGACTTAAACTATCGCCCTGAAATATGCCTCGCTCGATCCTTATCGGTTCGCTATTCCTCTGGATATTTCGACATCCTGGATAGCGAAGGACCGTCCTCCATTGCCTCATACACGACATCAGGAAGGTGCGCAGAGTTGCATCTACTTTATATAACTTCAACACCCTCATGAGCCATGTATGTGGCACCGAGTCATAGGCCTTCTTATAATCTATCCAGCATGTTGACAGATCTTTTCGGGAACGGCGAACCTGTTGGCTAATGGCCATATCAATGAGGAGTAGCTCCTTAGTACCGCGGGCCCCGTTCCTACATCCATTTTGAGAGGCAGACATGATGGAGTTGGTGTCTATATGTTTGTTAATTTTAGTTCTCAAAATGGATGTAAGAACTTTATAGACCGTCGGTAAACATGTGATCGGCCTATAATTTTTGGGGTCCGCGGTGTTACCCGATTTATGGAGCAGGTGGGTAATTCCTGTTGTTAGGAACTGGGGTAGCGAACCAGACTCCAAAGCAGTCTGGTACTGAGCCGCCAAGCGAGCGTGCGATCTTATGAACCATTTAATCCAGAAATTGTGCAGCCCGTCCGGCCCTGGAGACTTCCAGTTGGGCAACGGACGAACTGCACGAGCTACATCTTGGGGGCAGATGGTAATAGCCCCCATTTCTGGTATTGGATCGCAGGCTCGCTCGACTTCCCGAGTCCAATCACCTTCGGTGTGGCTGACAGGCGCCGACCAGATACTTCGCCAGAAAGAACACATGGCATCATCATCCGGAAGGCGCGTGTCAACCACACCTTGGTCCGGTCGCTCCCAAGCCCTATAAACCCACCTTTCATCACTCTGGAAGGTGCGATTCTGAGTGTATCGCTCTACTCGCCGCTTATACCTACGAATACGGTTTGCCCATGCATGCACTTTCTGCTTCAGGAAGTCGATGCGCTCTGTGACATGGGATACATAGTCCTCAGGGCCGATATCAGTCCCTGAGAACGCCCGCCTCACAAAGCGCATCACTCTAGGGCGAGTATTGCCCTCCCTGAAGCAGATAAGTTTGCCAATGAGCGCTCTGGCCCCACCAATACGGCGTTCAATTCTGCATTGCCAAGCTGGTACGGCTGGTTTCGGTCGTGTAGCTCTAGAGTCATTTGCAAATTTGACGTGAGCTACACGACATGCCGCTACAGCCGAGCAATACAGAATCGAATGAGTATCGGTGAGGTCTTCGCAGTTATCAAAATAGTTTGATAGCTGCGAATCCAGAGCCGCCACCAGCACCCTATTTTTGTTATGCATGGGCAAACGAGGTAAACGTGGTCTAAGTTCGGGCGACATGAACCGATATTCCCGAATCGCACCCTCCAAAGCACTCCTCAATTCCTCATTGTATTGGGTACTTACGTTTGTAGCCCTGTCATCAATCCTCTCGTCAGCTTGACTTGGAGTGACCTGTGGTGGCACTATAACACTCTGCGACGGGGGGGCGATGACATGGCTACTCCGCATTTCACTTCGCAGGCGATCAAGCACAGTGTCATCCAACATATGATTACGCTGGATGACCCGCACTTGATCCGATAGTCGTTGAGCCGAAACGTTGACAGCTGGCTCAAGCACCTGAAAAAGAGAGAGCATCCGGACACGGTACGCGGTCAGGTTGTTTCCCCCCTCTGTAGCCCCATAGTATGAGCGCATGACGTTTTCGTTAATGGATCGTGTCCATCTCATGCGCTGCACACTTCCGCCGGGAGCTGGGACCCTATCAGAGGCCGGTGGGCCTCGAGGTCCTAAACCATCCGGCGGCCGGCGTCCTCCCCGTCGACGAGCAGGTGGTGGTGTCGTGGGCGGGGAGAAATACTCGTCGCTCGAGCTCGACGCAACTGCCGCGGCCGGTGTCGTCCCAGCGCTCACAGTGGGGCTGGGTACCGGCGGCGGCGAGGCGGAGCTGAGCGAAGAGTCCGGAGGTGGTAGGCGTGCTCGTCTCGTAGCTGATCTAGTCAACATTCCGATTTGAATTTCATAATTATTGTTTTATAGGCCGAATTTGACAGCCGTCATTCTTGCTATTTCGATTTTTCTTTGCTTTTTTCATTTTGATGTTGTTAACTATCTTTTTCTTGTGCTGTTATTCCTAAAGGTTTTATTATAATTTTTCGTACTTTTTGAGACTAAATACAGCAGAGGAAATAAATAAATATGGAAAATATAAGATATGAAAATTTTAACGTTTGTTGACTTGCTAGTGTTGCCAGCTCATTATTATTATTATTTTTAGTCTATAAGTTTTTAAATTATTTAAACATTATCTTATGATAAAGAAATCTCGATGTTTTGCTACTAGCTTCATAATTCTGACTAACTGACCCCTTGACAATTCAAAAGTGCCTGTAAATGGTTTAATTGAAATAAATGCTTTGAGTTTGAGTTTTTTCAAGTCGCTACAAAGCACCCTTAATTATAAGAAAAAGCAAAAAGCTCAACACAAAATGCCACGAGCTCTAAAGGAAATTACATACTTGTTCCTTTACATTACATCCGTTATGGGAAGGAAATGGACGCATATGTGTCTTCGTCCTTCTGAGTGTGTGGTGTCAGACATTAACTATTTAATGGTGAGTATTAGTGGCTTGGATTATCCTCTCCCCGCGCTTAGGTAAACCCATATACAAGTAACCCATATACTTGTTTTGAACAAGTTTTTTTTTTAAAACTTATTAAAAACATTTCATGTATCATGAATTCATGAAACATGACGTTGATTCAAAAATGCCTTGTTAACTATTTTGTTAATTTTTTGTCAATTTTTCTCCAAGTTTTGTATACTGTTACTGTTTTCTTTACAACTTGTTTTAGGCGCAAACTATAATAAATGGGAGTAGTAGACAACATATAGAATACAAGTTTTATAACTTGGTGTAATTGCAGGGTCAAAATGTCATGTCAGGGCAGGTAGACCAGTGGTAACGCCCCCAATTTACGACTTGTAGGTTGTGGGTTCAAACCCAGGCAGGCGCTTTACTTTGTGTAAATAATTTCATCATCATTGCTCTGAAAACAGTGAAGGAAAATATCGTGAGGAAACCGGCATATCCTAGAATCAAAAATTCTAACTCGCACTGGGCCCTGGTAATGATTACTTAATATTATCTAACATCAGATGAGACGCATGTTTGTTTGGCGTGGTGATGGTGTGGTATTGTGGTAAAGAGGTTCTCCAGTCAAGAAGTAAAGAGGTTCTCCGATCAGGAAGGTTAGTAACCAGACTCGTTGCCCAGGTCAAGGCCCAAAGTGGTAACTTTAAAAGAAAATCTGTAAATAAACCTTTAAAAAAAACGCGTTTCATCCCATTCTCATTATGGAACAATCAATCAAAGATAAGGAAGGTAAGGAACTTAAAATTAAATCATCGCCATTATAAGGTAATATATTTTCTATCATTTGCGGTTATAAATGAGTATTTAAAAGTTCCATTCTAAATTACTCTTTAATTGAACCTACCTTAGTTACTGTATGAATAAGTAACTAAGAAAAGAAAAGATGCTAAGTAAGTTATATAGTTTTCGTAAAGCAATAATTTAACTTTACAGTTAAGCCCCTGTTGACAAACGCATTATTCATTACCAACCATCCAACATAAATAGTTGACTAAGTTTTCTAACCATCAAACTGCCGTTAAATTCCATGTCAAAGTGGTTTATGATGCATATTAACACACTGATTAAAACACTATGAAAATTTAATAGAGTTCCGCGAAGCTGACTTTCAGCTGTGTATGAAACTAGTTATGATACGCGGTTTAGGGTTCCGTGGCTCAACATAGATGAAGCAGTACACCAGTAACTATAGGTATAATCACTGTTTTGATCAACTGAGTTTAAGTTTGTTATTTGAGTTATCGTTGATGGGCGAGACCAACTCTTGTTGTGAAGTGCTTGGTCTATATTTCGTCAATTATTTATATTTCAACTGATATTATATAGTGGTCAAATTGTTTGTTTCCTTATAAGAAGTAATCTGTGGAAGTTGTGAATGGATTTAAAAAAATATTTCACTGTTAGAAAGCTTTTTTTATTATTTTCGAGTCATAATCATCATCATTTCAGCCGAAAGACGTCCATTGCTGAACATAAGCCTTCCCCACGCACCGCCACTTTGACCGATTCTGTGCTTTCCGTATCCAGCAGATTCCTGCGGCCTGCCCAAGGTCATCGGTCCACCTTGTGGGAGCGGGCGGTGGGAGTGGTACGCGGTCGCCACTGCAGAACCTTTCGGACCCATCGGCCATCTGTTCTGCGAGCAAAGTGCCCTGCCCACTGCCACCTTAGTTACTATTTTCTATTTTCGAGTGCTATTTTGCTATTTTCGAGTACCTTAGGATAACTATGTTTTATGGTATAGTTGGCTTCCAGGTGGACGGAAATCGCGTGCAAAAGCTAGTAATATCGATAAACGGTTATAACTCAGCGGAGTGACATGCACAGAGCAGAGCCATACAATCTGTTTTATAAGTCACACAGAACAAATCTTTTTCTGCATCGAGGGCAGACACAATCGGAAATCAAAAGCACAAACATAATAGCTCAAACCGTACGTCCACAATAAATCCGAGTGCACAAAGCCCGGAGAATGGAAATAGATAGCAGCAGGCGTCACGCTTAGCATGAACTATTGGTCGCGACCTCAATCTGCTGATAGTTCACTCCCATTCATAGTTCACATTCATTACATTCACCACAGAAGTGAACTTACATGTAAAAAGTAGGTATTACCCCCAAGCTCGGTAATGCATGGTTAATGAAACTTTAAGTAGGTACCTGTCTTAACAAAACCGAAAAGTTACTGGCAAGACCTGCTTACAAACTCAAATATGAGCGAATTACAACATTAAAACTAAGATCACTTTTTCATCCCTTGTCTTGAAATCAGTCCTGGGTGTTTTGGTTTTTGTTTATTTTAAATTTTATTTCAAGTAGGAATGCAGATTAATTTTATGTAGCCGTTTATTTCCAATCTTTCGTGAATCTTTTATTTGTCGTTTAACTTAGCTCAGGGATTAATTGTTCAGATGTAATGAATGATAGAATAGTAAGATTTTGCAGTAACAATCTCAAAAAGACTTTGTGTGACCATCGTTCGAACTGGAACACTATCTCCAAGCCAAAATTAGGTAGTGTTTCGAATTGATGAGTTTATTCATTTAGGGCACGTTAGGTATTCGGGTTTTTGAAATAATACAACCACTGCCCTAAATTTTCTTGATTCACTATTAATTTGATTCAAAGACAAAGTCAAAGTCAAATAATAATTTATTTCAACTAGGCACATGAAAGGCACTTTTGAACAACAAAATTTACAAAAAAATATTAAATTGATTCTAGTCGCCCCTTCCAAAGGGTAGTTTTCGTATGGAGAAGAATGGGCAAGAAAGTTACTTTTTTATAATGTTTTACAATATTTTGTATACATTAATTTTATAATTATATATGAAGTCAATGCACCTAGAATAAAATTACCATACCGCAATAGGTAAAAAGAATTAAAAATGAAGCAATGACAAATAAACTAAACATTGAAAAGTATACGATATTCCAAAAATGTTAACAAGTAATACTAATAAGTCAGTGTGTGAGTTAAAGTTATCACAGAATGTAAAATCAATGCCATAAAAATAATACATTATACACCTACATTTTAATTTCAACTCTTTATTAGTGGCTTTCGTGGACATGATAATTACTCAGATTTGTTACAGTCATGTCATTTCGTTTAAAATAGGTTTTTATTGTTATTAATTAATTTATCTTTATATAGATTATTTTATTTTTTGTAAATGTGAGAACGCTATAGGCTTAGTGGACTGCAGACTTGTTGAGCATCATCATTTTGTTAAGTACCTGGTACTTTTTGAAAGATCTACACTGTCCTATTTGAAAATATTGTAAAAGCCAATTATTTTTAAAAGAGTAACCGTGGAGTTTCTTGCCGGCTTTCTCCATGGGAAACAACCAATTGGAACCTTGCACCTAGCTTCTGACGTTTCATAAGCGCCCATGAAGGTTTATGAGAAATAAAGTAGGTATTTTGAATTATGAATAAATTATACAATTTAAACTATTAATGAATTAGTTCACTTGGATTTTGATATTGTTTATTGCCACGTGAATAATGAACATGCAGTTGGTTTATTTATACAGCAATCCTTGTTTATTGTCGTTGGATTTTTGCGTATTGTTACAAATGTTGTTGGTGGTTTGTGCATTAAGAGTTTTTGTTTTAACTTCACAGTTTGTGTATAAAACTCATACATAACACTTTCACGTGGAGGTGCACTCCGTTTTAATAAGTTAAATGCAGTAATAGTTTTTTTTAAAGATATTTTATATAAATATCTTTAATATTAGAAGTCATTGCTTTTACGAATGAAAATATCGAACGCCAAAACATTATATTATACATTCAAAAACTTAAATAAAAAGGGATTACAATTTACACCAGGACAATACAAGAGACCAACAAAATGAGAATCCCAACGAAAAAATGATGATTCTATTAAAATATCACAAAAACTTTTATAAAATCCTCTAACAAATGGTTTCCATTACAAGTCTAATATCGTGGCCGCTTTCTTTCATTTCTCATAACCTTATTCTTGGTACCAACTAAAGGATCCCTGAATTTCTAGGTTATGAGACCCGATGACCCGTTTCATAGATCGTTAGCCAACTGGACTGATTAATGAAGTATTTAGCGAGATGTACTCACAACAAAAAGTTTCATTTATAACCTTATTAATTAAGATATTTATTTGCTGACTGGAATTGAAAAGGAAACGAGATAATTACTAAAATGATTATAACAATAATGCCGTAGTTTTTATTAATTTCATAGATCTACCTAAATGTTACCAAAGATTACTCTGTAAATAATCTCAATCGGAATTACTCCATTGAAATGAAATGAAATTGTTTATTCTGTAAACAGGATATTGGAATCATTTTTACACGTCATATTAAAAAAAAATATTAAAAATTAGGTAGATGAGTTCGGCGTTTTCTAAGTATTCTGAGAAGAAAGACCGAAACAAACTCAAAGGTCACAGCCTCTTTTAAAGTCTAGATATAATCTTGGTCAGGCCATATGAGGACCATGTAGATTAGTGTCTGAAATGGTCTTTTGAGAAAAGAACCACACAGATTTGAGTGGACCTGTCCAGTCAGTGCAAGTATTTGTCAGTAATCATGGCGCTCAACTCGACGAACAATACCAAAGAAAGGACATTTGGATAGGCCGCATAAACTACTCAAACTGCCAGACCATCATTATAACTGAGAAATAAAAAAAATATGAATGAAAATAAAATAAAATAATAATAAATATACCCACATATTCCTCACATTCGCAAAAATTAAAATAATATTCTACAAAATAATCATGTCATTTTGTATGTAATATTCAATTGTTGTTTATCTGGCCATCCGTGTGTAACTTTGTTATTCGTAAAGAAGAAAGGCAGTTTTGGTGTCGCTTAATTTTAGAAGCGTTCATGAATGAAAGTATGTACATTATATGAAACAGTCACAAGGCTTTTCTTTTTATGCATCATCTTTTTTTTTAAGCTGCACAAAGAAAAAAACAAATATTTTATTAAATCTGAATGTCATAACGCAATTATTTGCAATATCTAAACGCAAAACCTGAGACGGTAGCTATGGAGTTACCATACTCACCAGAATATGGTATTTCTATAATTGCTAATCAGCAGGATTTTGGTAGTAGTGGTTTCATCGTTTAAACTATTAAGATACTTTTACTACCTCTTTTTTAGAGAAGTATTATAGGACAAGACGTTAATTATTATTGATAACTCAGTTCTGTTCCATCAAATCTAAGACATTTTGCAGAAGCAGACTCCTGTTTCTTGAAACAGAAGAGTATAATTCCAAGCTTTGGAGCCAGTGCCCATTTGTATTTGCAAAATGTTTAATATTATTAAATATGTATTAGTTCATTGTGTATGACAGTAAAATGAATCCACTATGTATTTTTTTTTTGAGAATTTAGCTTTCATGGCAACATTAAAATCTATTGATGTCAACTTCAAATCAGAAATGTCTTAATTATCATATTTTAATGTCATTACTCTGTTTTGTCTTGATGTGTCATTGTAAATATTTGTGGATTAGTTTGCTTACCTGCTAGTTTAAAATGTTTTGTGGTGAAGTATAGAATACGAGTATTGTACGTAATCCAGGTGTGTAGAAATAGTGGCGTGCCCAGAGATGGGCACGCCACTATTGCGGCGATGAGTCCCCTCTTTGAGGAGTGGCTAGAGAGGCGCCACGGCGTCCTCACCTTCCGCCTGACGCAGTTCCTCACCGGACATCGTTGTTTCGGGAGGTTCCTGTTTCGTATTAGGCGGGAGGAAACGCCGGGTGACATCACTGCGTGGATCGCCCGGAGGACACGGTGGAGCATACGGTGGACCAAGCCGGGCAGACCTGCCCGGCTTGGTCAGAGCATCGCCGTGTCCTAGGGGAGGCGATCGGTGGCGGAGGTCTCTCGCGTCCGGCCCTGGTCCAGGCCATGGTACGGAGCGAGAGGGCATGGGAGGCCGTCGCCTCCTTCTGCGAAGCAGTAATGCTCGCGAAGGAGGAGGCAGAACGCGTGAGGGAGAGGCAAATTTCGCGCCCTCATGCCCTTAGCCGCCGCAGGAGACGCCGTCGGCAATCTGCGATTGCGAATCCCGGCCACCTTAGGCGCGGGCTTGCGAACGGTGAGCAATGGGTAGCTCGCCGTCCGATAAGGACCAGGCCCGGGTCGACGGCGCGTTGTGTTCCACGCGCGCCTCAAAGAGATGTCAGCAAATGAAGTGGTCCGATAGGACCGATGCCTGCCGGGGTTGCGGGAAAGTCCGAAAAGGATACCGTGGCCCCTGGCAATGTACAGGCAACGGAAGGAACACGGGTGGGTTTTAGTCAGTAAGAGTCTGACACGCCCTTCCACTCCACCCAGAGCGGGAGAAGTTATTTGATAATTTCCCAACCAAAAAAAAAAAAAAAGGTGTGTAGAGATGATCGAGTCTAATGCAATGCCATAGGTTACAATTGATGCTAGTATGTGTGATGAGCATCCTATGGTGATGCTGAGGACAAGCATGACGACCGCGCTGTCTCCTCAATTATCCGTCTACTAACATATTCGAAGAAGTTCTTCTAAGATTAGAATGTAATAATATGATTAAAAATGCTTTATAAAAAAAATATTTTTGCTTAATGCATAATAGGTAGGAATAAGCCGACCAAGATAGTAAGACAACATGATGGGATACGCGGCAATCCCAGCCTGAATTTATTTACTGGTCTTAAATTCTGTATTCGCTTTTGAACCTTTGCATAAATATAATAAGATATTATGTATTAGCAATGATATTTTTAAATACCTAGCCTAGTACACACTATTGAAAATAATTTGTAAATGCCATCACGACTGACAGTCCTGAGTTGTACAATTAAGCTCACTGGCAAATATTGTCAGTGATACAGCCACGCATTCACTGGACAAATGTCCCCCGGCACTACCAGTCGCTTGAAGTGTCGGGCGATGTTAAGCAACGTCTCTAGATATCTTACCTCAAGACCTTTTTCATCGTTTTCGATATTATCAGACATATCTAGGGACACGTGTCGTAGGAAGCTTTATGCGTCGGAGCCTGTCTGGCCGTGTACGGTATACGATGTATGACGCAAACGATAGCGCGTTGTTGCAGGATAAGCATCGTCCATATTATTTTTTGGACGTATCCCTAGGTCGCATTTTTGGTTTTCTTCATCCAAAAGCTTTGTTTTCATTGATTTGCTTTTATATTATACTATCAATGACCCGCAACTTCGTCTGCGGTCCAGGATGTAAAGTATAGCCTATGTCCTTACCCAGGGCATGGTTTATCTGTGTGCCATCCAAATCCGTTCAGCCGTTTTAGCGTGAAAGCGTAACAAACAAACAAACTCACTTTCGCATTTATAATATTAGTTAGGAGAACGTTCACATTAGTAGTAAAAAAAGACATTTTGTCAATCGGAACGTAATTATGTCTGCTTGCTTTGCATAGAAGTGTATAGAGCACAATAGGACATGACGCTCTTCTAGAGGTCCAATGTGTAAATAGCTTAATATACAAAGTCAGCTACTAGTGCCACTTTTCCCTTCAGTAGTAATTTTTTGAACTATTCATTTCCGCCATCTTTGAATATCATATACTGTTTACTCGTTGGTTTACTGTCATGGGGTCTGTTTATACGGGGCCACTTGCTTTTTAAACAACGTGTTTCTGGCGAAACACAATATTCAAAAATATGCTGTGATTAACTTTTATCTTAATTTGACCGAGATATATCTTTTGAAACTATTTTTACGAATATACGCGAAGTCTAAGTGCGACACCCAAATTACATGGAGTGCCACCTTTCTTCTTTGATATATAAATAATCTTAACGTAATCAATGGCTCAATCAAATATTGTGTGTATCGGAAACCTTTTAACTTGAGGATCTAATTATTAGCAAACATAAAACATATTAAGGACAATAATAATCAATGAAACTCGATACAATTTTACACCTCCTTGTAATTCCAACTAGACTGCCACGTTGGTCTCGGGGGCGCAAGCGCTACTGCTCAGCGAGTCTTGAGTTCGATTCCCGGATCGTAAAATGTGTTATTGGGTTTTTTCATCACGGATTACTCAGTTGCGCAGCCTGGGAGAGGCTTATGTTGTTGGCTGAGTTGATTGATTACTCAGTAGCATCCCGGAGTCTGAATCTATGCCCGGTTGAAAGGCAATAGGCTCGCCCCCTATTACATGGAACTGAAATATAACTGGCGAAATGTGGGTGTACTATAGGTGCACATCTGCCTAACCAATCAATCTGCCCAGCCTTTTCCCAACTATGTTGGGGTCGGCTTCCAGTCTAACCAGATGCAGCTGAATACCAGTATTTTACATGGAGCGACTACCTATCTGCACAACCCAGTAACTGGGTAATACGATAGCCCTTGGTAAGACTAGTTGTCAGACTTTCGGGCTTCTGATGACCCGTAACGACTGTCAAATATCCACGAATGACAGCCGGGACCAACGGCTTAACGTGTTTTCCGAGGCACGGAGGAGTCTCTGTATGTAAAAATGTTCACCCATCCACGGACCAACCCCGGCAAGCATAGCTTAACATGTTGGATAAACCCGTGCGGCTGTTATTACTTAGCCACGAGCTCTTTGTGCTCCCGAGCACATCTGCGAAATAAAAGCTTGATGTTATGCATATTATGTGAAATTCCGGAGGCATCTCAAGTGATGTAGGTAAGACAGTTGCTAAGCAAAGCTTAAAAGGTCAAGGTGTGCGGGATTGATCCAGGTATAATTAGGGGAAGAATGAAAAATGCGTTGCTTGATGTGATCGTGCACTTTTATTGTGACAATTTTACAGATGTAGGTAGCCGGTCGACTCACGTTAAAAAATAAAAACGATTAGCCATAATCTACATAGCCTCAACATAACTGTATGCGAACTTCGGTAGGCGCTTGCGGGAACACAAGGTCATCGTGTGGGTGAAACAAGTGGGTATCTACAGGTGTTGTCAACCATGACAACACCTGTAGGAACCTACTATTTTCGTCTACCAAGATGAAAATAGCTTGTTATTTAGATATCATTAACTCACGAAGTAATGGTTCTAATAGAATGATAAGCAAACCTTCTTGGCTGGTTTTTGATAAAATAATTCAATGTTTGTTCTGTACCTTTTGATACATATTCTTGCTGATGAGGGGTTCTCTTTAAAAGCTAAATATGGTTGAGCTAGGAGTGGGTTCAAGTCACAGTGCATAGGATACCCAGTAGGTAGCTGATCAATCGTTGAATATTTGCCCTTTATTTGCATACCAGGACCTGGTTTACCGGAAAAACCATTAAAATAGATGGACAAACTTTTAGAAATCACTCAGACCACCAAAATAAGGATAATGGTTAAAAAAAATAAGAAAATCGCATTAGATTCACAAGAAAAATAAATCAGCTAACGAAAATACACTAAAAATGTTGGTTACCCAATGCCATTTATTATTTTAGGTCAAAATAAAATCACTTTAATCAGTGCTTTTTTTTGCTTGGATATCTTTGGTTAGACGTACTGCACGCTGTGTTAAAATTTGTCCATCTATTTTAATGGGACCTTACATAGCAAATAGTAATAAAATATTTAAACAAAAAAATTAGAATCACAACTAGGCTATTAATGTCGTGGAAAAAATAGACATTTATTTTAAAATAAATACTCGTACTTTATGTATCTAACAGTAATTATACGATATAAACGTAATCTAAATGTTTGTAATTTGTGTTTAAATTGCTTAACGTTAAGAAGCATTTTCCTGTAACGACTATTGTTATGTCCAGAACTTTTACTCCTCGTTAAAAAAGATAGGTAGAATTAAAGCGCCTACAATTGAACAAATACTTTTCTCCCATCCAAATGATTTTTTTACTAATATTTAGGGAATATCATAATAAAATTGTAATAAGAGTATATATAGCATATACATAATAGGGATGATGCTTGGGTCAAAAAAAAGAAATTCTATTAAAAAAATATTAGACACGTTTTTTTTTATCATATTAATAAAAAAATACTTAGATAAAACGCATTAAAATTTTAGAGTGGGGTTCGCTACGTCACAAGTAAGTATAAAATCTACATACTCGTGACGCCATGGTATATTTTAACTCAATGTATCGCCGTAATCTTTTGATGATGTAAAAAAAGAAAAAATACGGGTTTAAGGTTTTTTAATCATTAATCTGACGGACAAAAAAAATGATTTACAACGTGGACAATATTATCTGCAGCGCACTTCTCATTTTCATATTATTTATATGAATAATAATTACTATCTGAAAGGGAATCAGAGAAACATTGAATTTTACAACATTTCAGCGTAATTGGACATACTTTTTAATGAATAGATAAAAAAAAAATACCTTTGTGTTAATATTTTCTGACCTGTATAAAAGGAAGTAATAGTAGTTTTAAATATAAATACAAAGAAGAATAGAAATATAAAACACTTGTAAAGCTAAATGGAGAGCCATTCAACTCCAGTCGACCTTTTTAATTTAGGGTTCAAGTATTAAAGTAAAGTAAAGTTGCTGGTGCTTAGGAAAAAGAAAAGCAACTGGGGAACATCTGACACATTTTATACTTTCCTGGGTAAGTTCAGAAAAACGGAAAGTTTAAAAAAGGCTAGTTGTGCGAGCTAATTAAGTTAATAAACACTTTAGAGTGAAAACAATAATAATAAGTTAATTAAAAGAAAATAAATCGTGAGTATATTCGACATTAATTACAACAATGAGCAAATAAGAAATTCAGTGCAGAATGAATGAAGATGAAGAATTGTTTGCTACGACGGAGGTGAATTCACGGCTACGGAGCTACGTTCTCGTAGCAAATGCCTACGTACTGGTACAAGATATAATATGTACTACGCGAGACGGTTGTTGGAATTTTTTACATGAAATTCCAACGTATTATTTAATATTTTTACGGAAGGTGTATTTTTTTCATGATGTTTTTAGGCCAAAACAGGCTTCTCAAAACCTACCCTTGGGTGTCGTAAAAGGCGATTGAGGGATAAAGTCAAGAGAATAAGATCAAACCACAATCTGCAATCTGCCAAGTGTGGTGATCATCTCCTTTAACCATTCATAGCAGGTACCCGTTCATTGACGGCCATATTCAGCAGTTGACCGTCACGATAACATATTAAAGCAAAGATAATAAAGATTTTTTAAATCCTGTCCCATTTCCCAACAAAACTTTCCTATGTCACGATTCACGCAACACATTATACATCTCCAATTTCAATTAAAACCAAGTTGCTAAAGTAACAAACGATCTGTTACCGCAACCAACGCCAACGTAATCGGGAATACCGCCCGCTGGGGTATAATAATTATCATGTGAACGCGTGGCCCGCTGGGAGTGATCCCTGCCACGGATTAGTGCTGGAATAGCCCGGGAAACGATAGGACCCCGCGCCCCGGAAATTCATGACACCCAAGGGTGGACCATTCTTTTTGTCACGTTATATTGCTTTTGCTAACTCTCTGGTTATATGAGAGTGTGTAAATGCTACATTTTTCTTTCTGTATAAAGAATGGTGTCTTACGAGCTAGCCTGATATTTTATTCGGATAATAAAGCTGGTACTTCTAGGAATGTTCTGACTTGAAGATTTTCATCTGGTATGGTAATATTATAGCATTTGCAGTGAGCATAATATAAACATCAGGAGTTACTTTTAACCTCCTTTTCTTTATTACCATTTATAACTGCATGGTTTATTCACTTACCGCATGACTGCAACTTTATTTCAAAATGTTCATTGAGTAGTAGTGTTTTTAATTTGCAAGTATGATTGATTTGATTTATTAATTAATACTATGCAATAGAACCTACCTTATGTTTGTTACATTACTTGTCTTATTTGAATTCTATCTGGTACTGGTTAGATATTTGAATGGTTATCGTAGTCATGTTGATCCGTGCCGAAGCTTGAGACTGAAATGACTAGTAGGTACGTATTGACTGTGGGTTGTATTTAACTTTTTAGTACCCCAGTTATATTTTGTAAGCATTAGTCATACTCACAGGTTTTTGCCCTGGTCGTTTCCAGATCAAACGCAATTGGTCTTTAAGGCGTCGTTGCCATTTAATTCCGAGCATAACCTTCCAAGCAGTATCGAATGATATATTATCAAGTGGATTCGCTTAAGAGCTTTGTAATCGTCCATTTTCCTCAATTGGTTATCGCTACTTGCGGAGGAAATTAACAGCTGATACTTAATGTTATTACCTCCATTTTGCGTGTGGAGAATATGGTCTCGCATCACTTCTAAGTGCAAGAAAGAATATAAAGAAGATTAAACCTGGTACGTCAAGAGTCCGACAGCTATTTGTCTAAAGAAACATAATGACACTGTGAGCGTGATGACTATTCTTAAGCCGCCAAACCTCATATAACCAGTCAAACAAAATAAACAGTTTTGTAATGTTTTAATTTTTAAATAATTATGTTTTAAAAGGTCATTAGGAAAAAGTTGCTGGGGCCTTATTATGAAGTATTAATGCCAACATTATTCCACTGTGAAAAAAGGATGGCGCTAGCGGCCTCATATAGCTCCGTCTCTCACTCACACTGGAATAACGGTGTCATTAATACGTCATAATACGGCCCCTGGTCCATTCTGTTTTTGTTTCTAAACGTAGTGATAGCATCTCTTAATATTTATGTAATTCTCGTTATTAGATGGGTAATATTATTTGTGATAATATTTATCTTACGCTACTGCAAGTACCGTACACTGTGATAGCAAAAAAACTATTCAATTAGAACTTTTTTTTTGCTCATTATTTTTTACTTACCCTATTGCTCTTAGAACTGAACGTTGTTATCTACTTTTAATTAATTTCATTGTTTCTTTGTAAAATGTTCGTGAATTACATTTTTGATTCCAGCTTTGAATTAAAACTCTGCTTTCTGAGAATCAAGTAAAAAGAGAAAGACTTTAAAAAAAACACCAAAAACACACCTGATTCTGACTTTAACAGTTTTACCTTTACAACATAAACATGTTTTATTCACACATGTAGGTACCTACCCTCTGAAAATAATAGACTGATTCTTCTTTTGCACTGCATACAATACCCGGGAGGCAAATTTTATGTTCCTGCGATTTAACGAAGGAGGTTGTAGATGCTTCCCACAATTTTCATCTCTCATTAAAGGGGATGCGCAAAGGTAGCCCGTGAAATTCAAAATTGCTTTCGTTTTTTGCAATTTGCAGGTTGTATGTTTATTAAAATATGATTCGCGAAAGTAACAAATATGGCTTTTCAGAATCATAACCATTAGAATCAGCAATACAACTCCTTAACATAATCATACAAATAATAATCAGTAGCATACCGATTATTATTTGTATGATTATGTTAAGGAGTCCTCAAATATCATGATTTCATGAAATAGTCATTCAATAGGATTACATGAACTGATTAGAGTTGTATTGATGATTTCTACAATTATAATTCTATAAATAAACATTTGATATGGCCGTGAATCATATTTAGATCAACATACAACCTGATACTGACCAGAAAATTGCAAAAAACGCAAGAAAATTTTAATTTCGCGGGCTACCCTGTCGCTTTCGCCTTAATTGGTTTGGATGGCCTGCGTAGAGCCTAAGAGCTCTTACAACTTTTAAGCCTACCCAGGGACATTGTGTATTCGTAGAGGACGGGAATCGGATACTTGATTATTTTTAGACTGATCATTTTGAGACACTTTTACAGAAATGCCCTAGTGTGAGTTTCTTTGAACCATTTAGACTTTACGCATCGACCGCGTTTGGCGCTCCGATTGGCCCTTCACTCATGAAGGCCGGCCGGCTGCCAATCGGAGCGCCGAACGCGGTCGATGCGTAAAGACGAGATGGTTAAAAGAAACTCACACTGGGGCCTCGGTAGACTGCTTTGTCTAATCACTTATTTCAGCGAGCCTCGGTAAAGACAAACTTTTCACCGGGCGCCACAGAAAGTTTTAAAACTGTTAAAGTTTTCACCATCCAAAAACCTTCAAATCAATCTGTCTAGCCTTTTCCCAACTATGTTGGGGTCGGCATCCAGTCTAATTGTATGCAGCTGATAAGATAAGATAAGATAAGATACCAACAAACAATACCAATACCATATACACCATACCATATATGCTGAATACCAGTATGTGTAGTTAACATGGAGTGACTGCCTATATGACCTCCACAACGCAGTTACAAGGTAACATGCTACCCCCTGGTAAGACTAGTTGTCAGACTTTAAAAATGTAAAAATCTTTAATGAATTTATTTCTGTGCACAAAACGGCTTTTTCCCACGCAGTTGTATCAAAAGTCCGTAATCGGTAAAACTTGTTATTATTTTAAGACCACCACTTTTGTTTGTAACCGCTCTCTATGAATTTACTTGAACAACTTATTAAGTCTTGGCATTAATGCGTACAGTAACAAGGGGAACAAAGAACAATGGGAACGCCAAATAAAAGACAACAAAATAATATTAAGTCTAACTTTTGGTTCGTTATTGTTTGACAAATCAGAATGACTGTCGAAATGTTAGTACTTTTTACTTAGTCATAATGAATTGGGTATTGTTTTTTCCATGTGTATTGTTTGATATATTAAGACTAGGCTTAGACATTTTGTTGGAACAATCTAGATATTCTTGTTATTTTTTTTTCTGTAATATACATTTTTATGTATATTATATATTTTTTTATCCACAAGGGGTAGCTTTTGACCTGCATCTCACCCGATGGTAAGCAATGATCAGGCACGATAGTGTCGTCACGCAAGAGCAGTACGACATTGGACAGACTTACAGATAGGAAAGCCAATTCGCCGATTACATAGCTTGCTATCTAGTGGCATCGTGGAATATCGGAGCAAGATAGAGCGGAGGACGTATAATTTTCTCACCGTTAGTACTTGGGGTTCTGAGTACAACTGAGCTGCGGGGTAGTCCCTTTTACGGAAATATATAACTTTGAGAATAGCCCGCTGAACTCGTTCCACCCTAAGCATCACTGTTTTGAAGGTCCCTCCCCATACCGGAATGCAGTAAGTGATTATCGACTCGCATAGTGAATGATATGCTAGTAATCCTGTTTCAATGTCGGCCGCATGTCTGAGCTCCTTAAATAAATAAATAAGTTCACGAAGCCGGGAGCATAGAGCATCCGTATGAGTACGCCAATCCAACCTCTCGTCGATATAAACACCTAGATATTTGATACTTGGGACCATGTCGAGGCAAATGCAATTGCAAGGAGAGGAGTCGTGACAAATATGTGCTATTATTTTATCCGAGTTCATTGACGGTTTAGGTGAATTTGGTGGTTTAAACTGTATAACTTTGGTCTTTGAGATATTAAGCGTCAGTAGATTAGTGGATAGCCAGTCCATAATTGTTCGCAAGGTAAGTTCAGTGGTTTGCTTAGCCCTGTCCCAGTTCACGTCTGATATCAATAGGGCTATGTCGTCGGCATAGGTAAAAATGTCACAATGGGAAAGGGAAAGTTGACAGAGGTCATTTATGTATATTTGAAAAAGCGTGGGACCCAATATACTGCCTTGAGGTATACCGTAGCTGAAGAATTCTTTGTCACTAAGAACAGAATCAATTTTAACACATTGGCTATGCCCTAGGGCACACATGACACCACGTACACCACGCACCACACCACGTACTCCCATATGCTCCATTTTGGCCACAAGTCTGGGAATAGACACCGTATCAAAGGCCTTAGTCAGATCTAAGAAGATACCATAGCATTTAAGGTGACTATCCAATCTATCAATCAGGGTATTGGTGAAATCAGAGACAGCATCTTCTGTGGGAATTCCCGACCGAAATCCGTATTGATTTTTAGCAATTAAATTATTTTTACAAAGAAATTTTGACAGATTGGTGTTGAGAATTCGTTCAAGTATTTTAGATAAGGAGCTAAGGACTGAAATTGGACTGCCGCGAGAAATCGCGGCACAGCGGACAGAGCTCCAGCGGGATCTCATGGCGTCATGGAGAGTGCGATTGTCGCAACCCAGTGCTGGGCACGCCACTATTGCGGTGATAAGTCCCGTCTTTGAGGAGTGGCCAGAGAGGCGCCACGGCATCCTCACCTTCCGCCTGACGCAGGTCCTCACCGGACATGGTTGTTTCGGGAGGTTCCTGTTTCGTATCAGGCGGGAGGAAACGCCCGGGTGTCATCACTGCGTGGATCGCCCGGAGGACACGGTTGAGCATACGGTGGAAGTCTGTCCGGCTTGGGCAGAGCATCGCCGTGACCTCGCGGGGATCTCTCGCGTCCGGCCCTAGTCCAGGCCATGGTACGGAGCGATAGGACATGGGAGGCCGTCACCTCCTTCTGCGAAGCAGTAATGCTCGCAAAGGAGGAGGCAGAACGCGTGAGGGAGAGGCAAATTTCGCGCCCTCACGCCCCTAGCCGCCGCAGGAGACGCCCTGGGCGTCGGGAATCACAGGCCGATTCCCGGCCACCGTAGGCGCGGGCTTGCGGACGGTGAGCAATGGGTAGCTCGCCGTCCGATAAGGACCAGGCCCGGGTCGACGGCGCGTTGTGTTCCACGCGCGCCTCAAAGAGATGTCAGCAAGTGAAGGGGTCCGATAGGACCGATGGCTGCCGGGAAAGTCCGAAAGGGATACCGTGGCCCCTGGCAACGCACAGGCAACGGAAGTAAGTGGGTTTTAGTCAGTAAGAGTCTGACACGAAAGAGCGGGAGAAGTTATTTGATAATTTCCCACCCAAAAAAAAAAAAGGACTGAAATTGGACGATAATTGGAAACGTCATCCTTAGCTTTGCCTTTGTACACTGGATGAACAATTGGTGGCACAGTTATAAATATGGGCAATGGGAGGAGCCAGAATGCAGCTAGATTGTTTTATTATACTTGCTGGGATGTTGACATTATTAACAGATACGACGGAAGATTGTAGCAGGGCATTAGGAGAGTGTCTTTGTTGATTAGTGTGTGATTGATTTATTTTCCACGTAGCTCTCGGGTTATTATTTGCCTTTTTAAGTTCTGCTTTTTCATAGGCTCGTTTTATAAGTAGGGAATTAAAAAAATTGCGGTACCGTGTGTATGTCGTTTTTAATATTGGATTGTTGGGAGACTTACTGACCCGTCGGTGCATTTTGTCGCGATTTCGGAGGCATCGTACTAAGCCAGCAGTCAACCAGGGTTTTTTAACTGCTTTTCTATTAGGTGTCTGAACAATCTTAGTATGTTTTATTATGACAGCTTGAATATCGGCAATTAAAATATTTGTTGGTTGGTCGGTGGTACTGAGAATAGGAGTAAAATCAATATCGGAGAGAGGTTTTTTTGGTGGGGATGCAGTTGCTTTATTATTCTCTAGGAAAACAACAACAGGATGGTGATCAGTAACATGAGTGTCCAGCACAATAACCTTTGCAGGTAATTTATGTCTTCATCATGACATGATCCAGGCAATTGTTTATTATATCTCCCGACAAGATTGTGAGCAGGCAATAACCCATGCGTCGCTGCTAGCGTTAAATAATCATCTGAATGACGATCATTGTTTCCCGGTTTGATATCAATATTAATATCACCGATGAGCATGATGTTGTGTTGAGATTTAATGGATGTTATTGTATCATTTAAACTAGACAAGAAGTTAGTTGGGTTTAGATAAGATGGAGAACGATAAACTGATATTATAGCTGTGTTATTATAGAATGTTACTAGACAGTTGGCATGCGAAAATAAGGGTTCATGTGTGGTACAGTTAATAGTGTCTTTGACATAAATTACGGCACCGTCGTTTTTTATTGGGATGTTGCTTGTGGAATACGAAGTATAGCCCTGTAAGACAGAGATATAACCCGCAACCTGCAATCAGCATTCTGTTAAAATAATAAAATCAAAATCAACCTTCGTTAGAGTTAACATGGCAACAAAGTGATATAGATTGTTTTTTATACTCCTGATGTTTATATGTATAATATGAAAACCCCAAACGCTCTGCCCTACAAAATCTCGGCATTGTAGGTACCAGAGTACACGTATAAGAATCAGCAATAGAAACATTATCTATTTCCTGAGATATATGATCAATATTCATCATTTTTAACGAGACTGAATAATTTTGTCACAACTTGTAGACTAAGGTGCTCAAACTCGAGGATTAAATCCGAGTAATAATTCAAATAATTATTCAATTACTAGCTGACCCGGCAGACTTTGTACTGCCTCAATCGATAAATAAAAGACCTAAACTTTTGTATAAAATAATCTTAAAACAAACAAAACGAATCCGTATTTAATAAAAAAGCATTTTTTGAATGAAGCATGAAGTTTTATTATTATTTTCGACACATCATGTTGCTTACTTACAAAACAGAGTTTTCCTGAAATTTTGGCTATTTATAAGGTTTAAATTTGATATTGACAGACACACACTGTTATGATACAGTCTGTTAATCAATTTAAAGCTTTCTCATAAACTATATTTTTTGTTTTGTTTTGTGGTGCGTAAATAAACAAAGAAGACGGTTTTCCCACGCGCGAACACGCGACGTATAATTGTTGTCCATGCGCGAAACAGGGAAACTCCAAGTTGATTCCGCAAACTTCTAACGACTGTCCTTGCGATTTATTTATGGTCATCGCAAAGGCCAGACGTACTGGAAATTGTAAGCGTTCAAAATCGAATGGTAAATCCGTTGGAATCATCGGTATCCGCGGGATCAAGACATCCTCTCCTTTGTATTTTCCTTTTATGATTGTTGCCTCAATGACGTTATTCATCAGCTTTTTCACAGCCAGTCTTGTTCCATTGCACAGTCGAGGTTGATTAATGTTAGGCAGCATGATGACAACTGATCCTACTTTTAACTGCAAATTGTGAGGTGGTAATCCAGACAATTCCAGTGAATTTAAAAACTCCGTGGGATAGTTGACTACGTCATCCTGGTTCATAACGGTGTCGACTGACTTGAAGGAAACCAACTGTCCTGGAAGAAAATTCTGAATGGCCTCGACATCTTTATTTTTCGCCGCCAATATTGCTCGTTCACCCAGCCAATTATGGTTATTGAACTTTTGCACTATATTTGGGAAAACACGCTGAATAAGCTCCTCTTTTGAGTCTGTGATATGACAGAAATCTGTGGGTAATGTGATGAATCCGGTCGAGGTGTCCACTGCAACTTTATTATTTCCAATGTCTAACAACTGCTTCGCAAACACGTTTGCAGTTTCATCTTGTTGCAAAAATGCTCGCACGTTAGTTGCTAATTGGAGTGTCTTTACGTACTGCCACAAATTCGATGATTTTAGGCATGCATTTAGTTCATCAGCAACAGTTGATCGGGGAATAACTGGAAGAGTCTGACGAAAATCACCTGACTACAGAATCATGGCCCCACCAAAAATATTTTGGTTGTCACGAAGATCTTTCAACGTTCTGTCCAGTGCCTACAGTGACCTCTTATGGGCCATTGTGCATTCATCCCAAACAATCAATTTGAATACCTGTAGGATCTTGGCCATTGCGCTATTTTTGGCGATGTTGCAAATTGGTGTTTCGGTGATTTGCATGTTTAAGTGTAATTTCAAGGCAGAATGTGCAGTTCGCCCGCCTTCTAGCAGAGTCGCAGCTATTCCAGATGAAGCCAACGCTAGAGCAACATCATTTCGCGATCTGATCCTCGCCAAAAGCAATGAAATTAAGAACGTTTTTCCGGTTCCTCCGGGAGCATCAAGGAAATAAATTCCACCAGATCCACTGTTCACAGCTTCTATCAAAATGTTGTACGCAATTCTTTGTTATTGATTTAATTGTGGAACATTTGTACGAACTGTTTCGGCCAATGCTTCAATGTCGTACTGTTGTTCTCTTTGCAACTCGTGGTTTAATGCATCGTGCATATTGACGATTTGGTGCTGTCATTCCCAAACACGACAATACTTTATTTGCCATCAATAAACACATATCTTCTATCATGGTCAATGTCTCATTGAAAATTTCTGCAGTCATTTGAAGTAGGATTCAAAGTTTGACGGCGCACACGATGCAAAACATTCTCAGACATGTCATCTCTATACTTAACCCACAAATCTTTTGGATTCGAGGGGAAACATGTCGATATGATAATCGAAAACAATGTACGAATTTGTTGCGGCGATGAAGATATTACGGAAACCTTGAGCGTATCATCCCTGTGCGAATCGTTCTCAAGTAAATGTAATAGTTGGCATGCCTCACGGTAAGTCGCACACAGCTGTTCATTAACTGTTCTCAGTTGTTTAAACGATGTCGGACCACGAACATTCATCGTTATTTGGATGTACTGTGTAGATGCGACCCAGAGCGTCTGAAGCAAATACATTTGGATGTCCTTCAACTGGTGTTCCTGGTTTTCGACGCTCAAATGATTTCGATGATGCATTCCATGTGTAATAGCGTGGCATGTCAGCATACAGCAAAGTGCGAGCAAAATCATCAGTTTGACAGACAGTGAAGAAACTTGTTAATGTTGTCGACGGTGGACGTGCCGCTCTGTCTGCCGCGTTCGATTAATTAAAATAAACTCGTTGACCATTTTCTAAATGGACTGCCAAATGGACTACTGTAGGGTGTCTTTCATGGATCGCAAATGAAAAGATACGCCAAATTGCTTCGTTGCTACTTACATAGCGACCCATCTGGTACTGTGATATTTCATCATTTGCATTGGTTACAGCGAAGACAGCCATATCGCTACCTTTGTTAACATATTTACATATGTACTTTATCGACTTCACAGAGTTACAATATTCCACATTGATGTGAGTCTCAAAAGCTTTGGACAATATTGGCGAGTATGGCACAATCCAACGATTGTCTACATCAATATTTTGTCCTCTTACCTTCACAACTACCGATCGCCCATTGTCGACGATACAATGGGTATCCATCATTTCCCGTTATGGTTTCAGTAAGCAGGTCTCTTGAGTATCGCTTGGAACACTTGCCGTCGACCATACAGGGTGAATTGTAGTTGAAAAGTCCGCAAGGTCCATGTATCATGTGTTTGGTAACTACTGCATGCAATTTTGGGTCAACTGTTTCATCTGGAATTTCAGCTGAAATTATGGAATCAATCTCATCTGGCCTTATTTTGTCCACTAACCAGACTAAAATGTGCGCATGTGGCAATCCACGCTTTTGCCATTCTACAGAGTACATCCAACAACGGACTCGGCCATACACACAATGCTTTATTAAGAAATTCATGAGAGATTTTAATTTTTGTTTAAAAACTCTGGCAGTTATGTCATGTCTATCAACTGGTGTTTAGCTATGTAGCAATTCCCTCTTGATTTCGGACCATTTTGGGTTACATGTGAATGTAACAAATAAGTATGGGCGGCCATAATGCCTAACATATGACATAGCATCCTGAGCATATTCGTGCATGTGGCGTGGGCTTCCTATATAAGTGGCTGGATTGACTCTTTGAAGTTAGGAACACACCTACATTTCTTAGACAACAGTGAGTGATTATAATTTACTATGAACTTTATTGAATAGCAATAAAGTTCAAATTGACTCTACATTTTATTTAGAAAACGTTTATATGGGAAGAAGAAAAGGGCTGTTTTTAGGGTTTTCCCGGCAATTATTCGAATTTTTCTCACCTTTTAAACCTTCCCTAGACCTCCACAAACATTTCAAGACCAAGACAAGATAAATCCGTTCAGCCGTTCTCGAGTTTTAGCGAGCTAACGAACAGCAATTGATTTTTATATATATAGATTTGAATTATTAAATTTTTTGAATTATTCCTGGAATGGTTTATTTTTTATCAATAATAAACTGTTCCATAGATAAGACACAACTTCACTTATTTTAAATAAATAAATAAATAAATAACATAAACACTCACATTTGAAAAGCTGCTTGATCAAACTAAAACTATGCGATTTTTAAGTCAACTTTATTCTTAACTTGAAGCAAGGACGGTTTGAAACTTTATGCACGACTTTCAAAGGTACCTAATGAATTTTTTAGCGCAACGTAACTTTAAAATTCTAAAATTCTACTTCTTCGTTGCTTTTCAAGTTGCTATAAATCTAACATGCACAAACATTACAGTCCAACCGAAATATAAATTTAGGGCAATTTTCGTTTTCAGCCGAAAAAAAAGTAGGTTTTATTTTCTTCCGTGGCCGATAATAATTGAGTTGCGGTAAATCAATACTTTTCATTAATTTATTCAGAGAAAACAACAACTACAAGCACAAAAACTGTGAAAATGGAGCAAAAATTGCTTTTTTCCCATCGACCATCGACTGTTTGATTATTAATAATTATGTATTTGAGAAAAGTATAAAGTTTCATTTGATTTAAGTGTAAACGATTAAAAATACTGATTAGAAGATTGAAATTGCATTTCTTTTACTTTTACCTAAGAAAAACCTATCAACAAGGGCCTAAATGCAAATCAGGCCGAATGTCTATTCGGTCAGACTATTGGTCTAAGATCCCCAGAGGAATGACCTCCATACATTTGTTCAGTGAATGAAAAGTATTTTATATCAGTATGTTAAAAAATATATCGCGAGTAGGTTTGTCAAAAAAAAACCTGGCCAGACTGTGATTAAACAAAAATTACTTTTTTTTTTTCAAAAATTGCTCTCATTTGTATAGCGATTAATTCATTTTAGTAGTAAATGTTTCTCTTAATAAGAACCCGCCAAGTGCGTGTCGGACTACGCACAATGAAAGGTTCCGTAGTTGGGATGAATTTATCGAAACAACAAACTTAACTTTGTAGTTGAAAAACATGTTCTCCCGGAATGTCCCATACATTCCGAACATGTTTTTGCAACCGCAAATGTAAGTTGGTCGATTATTACTCGTTAACTTGTAAAGTCTACTTGCCTGTGATAGTTTTCCTTTTAATTTCGTTATATATTTTTTCGTTATAAATTAATTTCGTTAACCGATCCCCGAATCCTAAAAAGGTTTTCACAAATTCACTAATATTTTTGAATGACCTTTCCTACGACACCCCACACCATGGGATAAATGAGAAAAAAAAAACATCTTTACGTTTAACTTTTAACTTTAACTTTAGGAGGTACCGTAAAAACAATTTTTATTATTTTATTTTACCACTTTGTCGGCGTGATTAATATGTATACCCATGCCATGTACAAAGAGTCTCTGACCTAGACCGCGGACAAACGGACAGAGAGACAGACGTACGTGGCGAAACTATAACGATTCCTTATTTACTACAGAACCCTAAAAAGCACTATCTATTAATCTATCACATATGGCTATTGGGCGCCCAGAACATTCCTAAACTAAGGTGGCCAAGTAGTCACCTAGTTAGGTCATTAACTCCGAATTGATTAACAATTGGCAAAAGTCGAGTTAGTAGCAAAGGTTTCTCCTTGGAAAGCTCTTTCAATTGGTGTATATTTTGCAATGTTTAAAAAAAAGTCATTTTTAAACGTTTTATTAATGAGTCTGGCCAGGAATTTCTTAGCGAACCCACTCGCGATATATTTTCTAACATACTATATTTGATTTAAAATACTTTTCATCCATTAAACAGATGGATGAAGGTCGTTCCTCTGCGGATCCTCTACTAATATAAACACAAAACAAAATTGTTCCGTAAAAGAATCGACGCCTTGATCCGAAGCACAAAAGCCAAGTACTTAGCCACTGTGCTTAACTAAGCGGTCATATTAGTCTTTAGTATGACGTCTAGTTTATTATTCTTCCCCTGTTAGTTGACGATGCATAATATTACTTGCCTTGTTAGCACTGTGGAAGCAATAACGATTAAGTTGAAGACCGCACTAGTTCATAAGTCGTGATATATTGCAAGTGAGTCGAATGCCCACTACGTGTAACAACGGTATTCCATTACGACATGCATGATTGGTGGGTTGAATGCTTAATCAACCCATCCTATCGCAGTCCACATAGGCCTATCCTAGGTTGCGCCACAACACCCTGTTCTCCGCCTTCTGTATCCAGTCTAACCCAGCGACCTTCTTAAGGTTATCAGCCCATGTAGGTGGAGGGCGTCTTACACCACGCTTGCCGATACGCAGTCTCCAATTCAGGACTCATCTACTCCACCGACCATCGGTCCTTCGACAAACATGCTCAGGCCACTACCATTTCAGTTTGCTTACTCTGTAAACTATCTCGGTAACTCCGGCTACCGATATAGCATGAATGCTTTATGTTTAAGAGGTATTTTGCCACAATTTCTTGACGAACTTATTTATTTATTTGTTATTTCTGTGTTATCACGTAATTCAGACAATTCTGGTTAACCTGTAATTGACGATGTAAGTTCGAGGTTCATCATCATCATCATTTCAGCCGAAAGACGTCCACTGCTGGACATAGGCCTCCCCCAAGAACCGCCACTTCGACCGATTCTATGCCTCCCGCATCCAGCGGATTCCTGCGGCCATCACAAGGTCATCGGTCCATCTTGTGGGAGGCCTTCCAACGCTATGTCTTCCGGTACGCGCTCTCCGAGGTTAATTATTGTTTGATAGGTAAATAAACAAATCTAGGTTAAAAATGAGTTTTTCTAAAGAAATCTCTTCCAGTATACCTGCGATAGAAAAGTACATAAAGAGACACCATGTGTAAGAGTAGAAGAGAAAACAAAATACTTAAAAAATACTATTCCCTAGTTTTCAAAGATGATTAAAAATGTAGTGCTTATTAGGAAAATATCAAAATAGTTTGACAACTTAAAACGCTTGTCCATCAATGCTGCCAGTATTATTGCTAGGTATAAAAGACTCAGCTCCATAGCTGCCTGTCAAACCCCAACTCACTAGAATCCATACACCAAGAATTGAAAAGCGATCACACACGCGCTACATCAAACAAAGGTTGTCAATAACCAGTTCAATCCGTCAAAAGTAGGACACTATAATTCCCATCAAGTGGACCGCTGAAGCTCCATCGACGAAACTAAACACAATGCTTAGCTCGTTTCCCATCCAACTACAGTAATTGTAATTGTCTTTGCGACCAAAACTGTGACGGATCACGTTCTGATCCGAGCACGTTAATCACAGTTAATAATGTACCATTTCGGATGTCCAATGAATAATCCTGATGGATCTAGCAACTCTCCTGCCACCCAAATGAGCGATTTCTCTATAATTCGCTTTTAGCATCGTTTTGATGTTCACTGTGTGTTTGGGAATTTGCTCTTTGTGACCGTTTTACACGATTTTCGGTTGTCTGTTTAGGAGGATTACCTACATACATACTATACTGGATTTCCTGTAAAGACTGAATGGCTGATCAATAAATGCCTACTAGAAAATGAAGTGTTGGGCCGTTGTTCGTCGGTACAATCACTAAAATGTAATTTACAGGAATTCTCGAAATAGTAGCTATAGTAAGTGTAGGTCGTGTTCCCCGGCAGACAGACAAGATAAATCCGTTCAGCCGTTCTCGAGTTTTAGCGAGACTAACGAACAGCAATTGATTTTTATATAATATAGATTTGAATTATATTTTTTTTTGAATTATTCCTGGAATGGTTAATTTTGTATCAATAATAAACTGTTCTATAGATAAGACACAACTCCACTTATTTTAAATAAATAAATAAATAAATAACACAAACACTCACGAAAAAAAAAGCTTGAAAAGCTGCTTGATCAAACTAAAACTATGCGATTTTTAAGTCAACTTTATTCTTAACTTGAAGCAAGGACGGTTTGAAACTTTATGCACGACTTTCAAAGGTACCTAATGAATTTTTTAGCGCAACGTAACTTTAAAATTCTAAAATTCAACTTCTCAGTTGCTTTTCAAGTTGCTATAAATCTAACATGCACAAACATTACAGTCCAACCGAAATATAAATTTGGGGCAATTTTCGTTTTCAGACGAAAAAAAAGTAGGTTTTATTTTCTTCCGTGGCCGATAATAATTGAGTTGCGGTAAATCAATACTTTTCATTAATTTATTCAGAGAAAACAACAACTACAAGCACAAAAACTGTGAAAATGAAGCAAAAATTGCTTTTTTCCCATATAACATCGACTGTTTTATTATTAATAATTATGTATTTGAGAAAAGTATAAAGTTTCATTTGATTTAAGTGTAAACGATTAAAAATACTAATTAGAAGATTGAAATTGCATTTCTTTTACTTTTACCTAAGAAAAACCTATCAACAAGGGCCTAAATGCAAATCAGGCCGAATCTCTATTCGGTCAGACTATTGGTCTAAGATCCCCAGAGGAATGACCTCCATACATTTGTTAAGTGAATGAAAAGTATTTTATATCAGTATGTTAAAAAATATATCGCGAGTAGGTTTGTCAAAAAAAAAACCTGGCCAGACTGTGATTAAACAAAAATTACTTTTTTTTCAAAAATTGCTCTCATCCGTATAGCGATTAATTCGTTTTAGTAGTAAATGTTTCTCTTAATAAGAACCCGCCAAGTGCGTGTCGGACTACGCACAATGAAAGGTTGCGTAGTTGGGATGAATTTATCGAAAGAACAAACTTAACTTGGTAGTTGAAAAACATGTTCTCCCGGAATGTCCCATACATTACGAAATGTTTTTGCAACCGCAAAATTTGCGGTTGCAAAAACATTTCGTAATGTAAGTTGGTCGATTATTACTCGTTAACTTGTAAAGTCTACTTGGCTGTGATAGTTTTCCTTTTAATTTCGTTATATTATATATACTACTGCTGTGATTTTTTTCACATATCCAACATTTAGCTGACAGGGGGGGGGACACTAGACTCAAATTGCACATTGAAGCTTAATATTTCGCTAACCGATCCCTGAATCCTAAAATGGTTTACAAACTCACTAATATTTTTGAATGATCTTTCCTACGACACCCCACACCGTGGGATAGATGAGAAAAAAAAACATCTCCGCTTTACGTGTAGAGGAGGTATCGAAATTTTTTTTATTTTTTATTTCTTTGTCGGCGTGATTAATATGTATACCAATGCCATGTACAAAGAGTCTCTGAGCTAAGCCACGGGCAGACAGACAGACAGACAGACGTACATGGCGAAACTTTAACGCTTCCTTATTTACTACGGAACCATAAAAAGCACAATCCATTAATATATCCCATATCATAATCATATGATATGTGATATATTATATATATGTGATACATATGACTATTGGGTGCCCAGAACATTCCTAAACTAAGGTGGCCAAGTAGTCCAAGACCAGGCCCGGGTCGACGGCGCGTTGTGTTCCACGCGCGCCTCAAAGAGATGTCAGTACAACGGAAGGGGTCTGTTAGGACCAATGCTTGCCGGGGTTGCGGGAAAGTCCGAAAGGGATACCGTGGGCCCTGGCAACGTACAGGCGACGGAAGGAACACGGGTGGATTTTAGTCAGTAAGAGTCTGACACGCCCTCCCGCTCCGCCCAGAGCGGGAGAATTTATTTGACAATTTCCCACCAAAAAAAAAATACTTTTCATCCATTAAACAGATAGATGAAGGTCGTTCCTCTGCGGATCCTCTACTAATATTAAACACAGAACAAAATTGATCCGTAAAAGAATCGACGCATTGACCTGAAGCACAAAGGCTAAGTACTTAGCCACTGCGCTTAACTAAGCGGTCATATTAGTCTTTAGTATGAACTCTAGTTTATTATTCTTCCCCTGTTAGTTGACGATGCATAATATTACTTGCCTTGTTAGCACTGTGGAAGCAATAACGATTAAGTTGAAGACCGCACTAGTTCATAAGTCGTGATATATTGCAAGTGAGTCGAATGCCCACTACGTGTAACAACGGTATTCCATTACGACATGCATGATTGGTGGGTTGAATGCTTAATCAACCCATCCTATCGCAGTCCACATAGGCCTATCCTAGGTTGCGCCACAACACCCTGTTCTCCGCCTTCTGTATCCAGTCTAACCCAGCGACCTTCTTAAGGTTATCAGTCCAGGTGGATGGCGTGCTACACCACGCTTGCTGATACGCAGTCTCAACTTCAGGACTCGTCTGCTCCACCGGCCATCGGTCCTTCGACAAACATGCCCAGGCCACTACCATTTCAGTTTGCTAACTCTGTAAACTATCTCGGCAACTCCGGCTACCGATATAGCATGAATGCTTTATGTTTAAGAGGTATTTTGCCACAATCTCTTGACGAACTTATTTATTTATTTGTTATTTCTGTGTTATCACGTAATTCAGACAATTCTGGTTAACCTGTAATTGACGATGTAAGTTCGAGGTTCATCATCATCATCATTTCAGCCGAAAGACGTCCACTGCTGGACATAGGCCTCCCCCAAGCACCGCCACTTCGACCGATTCTATACCTCCCACATCCAGCGGATTCCTGCGGCCATCACAAGGTCATCGGTCCATCTTTTGGGAGGCCTTCCAACGCTGTCTTCCGGTACGCGCTCTCCGAGGTTAATTATTGTTTGATAGGTAAATAAACAAATCTAGGTTAAAATTGAGTTTTATTTATTTAACAATTTATGTACACACATATAAACAGACAAGAAGAAAGGAACAGAAAAATACGTACAAAGATGATGCTTATTTCTAAAGAAATCTCTTCCAGTATACCTGCGATAGAAAAGTAGATAAAGAGACACCATGTGTAAGAGTAGAAGAGAAAACAAAATACATAAAAAATACTATTCCCTAGTTTTCAAAGATGATTCAAAATGTAGTGCTTATTAGGAAAATATCAAAATAGTTTGACAACTTAAAACGCTTGTCCATCAATGCTGCCAGTATTATTGCTAGGTATAAAAGACTCAGCTCCATAGCTGCCTGTCAAACCCCAACTCACTAGAATCCATACACCAAGAATTCAAAAGCGATCACACACGCGCTACATCAAACAAAGGTTGTCAATAACCAGTTCAATCCGTCAAAAGTAGGACACTATAATTCCCATCAAGTGGACCGCTGAAGCTCCATCGACGAAACTAAACACAATGCTTAGCTCGTTTCCCATCCAACTACAGTAATTGTAATTGTCTTTGCGACCAAAACTGTGACGGATCACGTTCTGATCCGAGCACGTTAATCACAGTGAATAATGTACCATTTCGGATGTCCAATGAATAATCCTGATGGATCTAGCAACGCTCCTGCCACCCAAATGAGCGATTTCTCTATAATTCGCTTTTAGCATCGTTTTGATGTTCACTGTGTGTTTGGGAATTTGCTCTTTGTGGCCGTTTTACACGATTTTCGGTTGTCTGTTTAGGAGGATTACCTACATACATACTATACTGGATTTCCTGTAAAGACTGAATGGCTGATCAATAAATGCCTACTAGAAAATGAAGTGTTGGGCCGTTGTTCGTCGGTACAATCACTAAAATGTAATTTACAGGAATTCTCGAAATAGTAGCTATAGTAAGTGTAGGTCGTGTTCCCCGGTAAATCTGTTTGGCAATTTTTTGCGCTATTTCGAACTAATCGACCGCGACTAGTTTACAGACTGACTTTAGTCAGTTGATTGTAAAACCACGATACTTATTATTTAGTGACACAAAATTGTCTGATCTTAGGTAAGTTCCTCCTCTAAATGTGACGTACCGTGGCAAAACACAATTTTCAAAGACATTCCTGTAAATTACATAATTTGCTGCCGATTGTCGTGAAGCGACTAGCCGGTGTCAAAAGACAGGTTGAGAATAAATAATGTCTTTTGGGAATAGCCAATAGAACCGCGCCGGGCAGAAAGGTACTTAAATAGGGCAGCAAAGGAGCTTTTACTTATCTTTTCTTTACTTTGTGCCCCGGAGTGCCAAAAGTACCTAAAAGGTGATTAAGATCCAGCTGATTAGTTGAACTTGAGAATAAGATATTGCTTTTACTTTTGCAGTGAGTTTTGGGAGGGGGCAGGTAAATTTAAGCGTGATGACGGTAGCTGTCTTCGAGCTATTTTTTTCGGAGCTCCGGGAATTTCTTGGCATGATTTTTTTAATTTTTCTACTATTGTTTTAATCTTAATTTCTTTTCATGAAAAGAAAGGTCCGCCTAATTAATTCTTTCGCGGTTATTCGTGCTGTTATAATTTGCAGGGCAGATCTCAAATGATAAAGAAAATGGTACGTTAAAATGAGGTCGCGTAGCGATAGGACATCGGTAAAAAAAAAACAGCCAAATGCGAGTCGGACCACGCACAATGAAGGGTTCCGTATTAGGGGTGAATTTATCCCAAAAACAAACTTAACATTGTAGTTGAAAAACATGTTCTCCAACATCTCCATACAAGCCATGGTAAATTTTTCAACTGCAAATGTAAATTTGTAATTGCAAATAAAATACTTTTTGTGATAAAACTAGAAATTAACGATTTTCGTCCTTTACTTGTGCTGTGAGACCCTGCTTTTTGCCAAATTTCATGATTCTAGGTCAACGGGAAGTACCCTATAGGTTTAGATGTATTTGCAAGTATCAAAATGTATGGCAGAAATGGCCGTAGAAGCTTGATTTTTTTGTAGAGCTCCAAGAGACCGTAGACTTTCGTATTTGATTTAAACAACTTGATACGTCCACGCGTTTCTGAGAAAAAGGGTATTGACAGACTGACAGACAGACGGACGGACGGACAACGATCACTCCGTTGTCCGTCTGTCCGTCCGTCCGTCTGTCTGTCAGTCTGTCAATACCCTTCTGTCAGTGCAGTTCAGTCTGTCAATCCTATAAGCCTTAAAATGAGCATCCTTCCTCATTTTATAAAGGGACAAGCTGCAACTGATGTAATCCTTTTATATTTAACGCGTTAAATGCGTTTATAAAACAATACGGAAGCAAAGCGGATCCTAGCCGGATAAAACGCTGGAATGAAAAAGGCACTTCGTACAGAGAATAAAGGTAAGTTGTGCTGAATAAAATGACTTGTTTCAGACAGATTTTTGCAGTATTAAGTATCACCATTCTGCATGTGTATGTTGAAAAGTAAACTCATGTTTCGCTGTCGTGAAAGCGAAATAAAAATGTATGTGTTTCAGAATATTTTATTTATTCAAAAGTAACGCGCGTGATAACACAATAATTTAATTTAAAATAAAATTCATGTGAAGTCTCGTACCATTTCCCAGATTTATGAAATAAAAGCCAATTTATATAGAGTAGGTACCCATTTTCAGCAATTAATTTTGTGGTTATTAGCCACTTTTTAAGATTATTTTTGGTTTACTTAGGTGCATTGTGCATGTTTCGGTATTAACCCAACATTTGCAGTTCAAGCAATATGTTCGGCTATTACTTTACCATGGGCCTCTTAGTTTTCTGTACTCTTTATCATCGACCTATTAAACAAATGTATAAATGTGAATATTTACATTGAAACAATGCAGAATGTAGCAGGTATTCTGAGGTTGTCACCGTTCTTCCGACTCGGTCCCACATCCCTGTCTCGTTCACACAATAAGAATGTCACCCATATAAGGAACTCATACAATGAAAAATCAACCTACACTGTAAACACACTGTAAAATTCACGGTAAAACACCCTTAAATGATATGTTGTATCATTTGTACAAAGTGTAACATGTCATCATTGGTGCATTTAAATTACGAAATAAAGAAGTATAGCTCAATACTCAATTCTTTATTGCATTAATATGTATTACATAGATGGTATAAATAAGTAAAAGATCAATATGGACCCTGTCGGGCACAGCAAAATTAGGAGAGGAAGAGGGCTAAGTAACAATTCAAACAATCAATATTATTCAAAATTCAAATTCACAATTCAAAATTCAAAAGTCATTTATTCAAACTAGGCTGAGAATCAGCACTTTTCGAACGTCAAAATTACATAAGACAGTCCCCCAAAACGCCCACCCTTCACCACTTCCTAGTGCTTTAGCTGGGAAGAAGAAGTGGCGCAACAAACTCCCCAGCAGCACAGCTGTCTGTTCAGTTAGAAAAAAAATATTTTATATAATAGTATGCAAAATGATATTTAAATTACGTAACACAAAACATAATTTTAATAGCCAAATGACAGCTAGCACACGCCAATATACCAACCAAAAACATCGAGAACTATACTCAAGCAGAAATAAAAATAACTTAACGAAAACAATTTCTAAATAAAAGCCTCCAGGCATAAAGGGCGTGCCCGCTTACTTATAGCTGTAACTAGAAGTTATAATTGATAAACTAGGACCATCGAGGTAAATAAAAAAAATATCATACCACAAACTGCAATGAACCACATATTGAACCACATATTGAACCACATATTGCAATACAACTCATAAAAAAAAAACATTGTAATGAGTAGATTATGTCAACTAAAAATATTAAGAAATATTAAGATTATGTCAACTATTGTAAATTAAGTATTACATGTGTTTAATTGGGTGTATAATTATATATTACAACATAATTATACATTCTTATTATACATTATTAGGTTTGTGTGTATCGGTGTAATTTTGAAATTATGTATTGAATATGAATAATGTAGGTAATTATTATGAAATTCTTAGAAGTATTTTTATTATTATTAAATTAAAGGTTTAAAGATTTTAGAAAACTATGAGGTCAGTAATGACTAATTTGTATCCTGGTCCTTTTTGTAATGTAGCAAGTACTTTTTTACAAGCAGTTTAAAAAGAAAACGATGCATTCAAGTTCCGTAGATCGATGTACGAGTATGTTTACAGACAGACAGACGAAGACGCAGTATAATCCTTTTTTAATAATATTTTGATGGCAACCTAAAATATGGCAGTATTTGACTTATGTTGATGTTTGCAAAGACCCCTTTAAACTAGGTCACGGCACATTGCACCACACAAGACGTCATCACATCACTCATTAGGTGCATTATTAAGCTTGAAGTAGTTACTTAATACCCGGTTGCAATTACTAATTACCGTGAGCTCTAACGACCATCTGTGTGAAACATTATGAGCACAGATCCTCGTTATGGTCCATTGATATATGATATCACTGACACTTTGTGAAGACTAACTTATATAATGTGGAGACAACAATACGACAATAAATGAAAACACTGGCAATACTATTTAATGCGTTAGAGTATTTTGGAACTATCAAATAAATTCTAGCACCGAAATTAAAAAAGTGATTTTTTCAAACAAGTTAAATATTAGTGATGGGTCGACCCCCATAGTCGGCCCAACACTAATATTTTGCCAATCTTTGACTAGCTATAGTGACTATTGGAAATATTTGATTGAATTGTCGCATGCAGACTAAGAAGGTCATTAGATATACGCAGTTTAATTTATTGTCGTAATGTCACCTCCACCTTGTATATTGCTATATACGAGTATATTGTTTTAACTGTATATTTAGTAGAGATGATGAAACGGTAAATAATACCACTCTTCACAGATATTTTTAAGCATTTTTATACCCATTTAACCCGCTCGTTAGAGGTAAAAACATGATTAGTCTGTCACATTATAATAGCAATCATGTTCTTGATATGAACTCACTCTCTAAGGCAACTGCCTTAATTTCACCTTCTATCTAGTTTCCGATAAAAGGAGCCAATTGGCCAGATTCTGCAAACAAAACACAATCTGCCAATAGAAAAAGACAAAGAAAGGAAGGGAGGAAGGTAATAATTATGATTGTATTAACAAGATACCATAACCCAGTCAAAATATTCCGCAGCAAAAGTCGCACTCACAAAACGGGGTGCACAAAACCAAGGAAATGCAGTAAAACGAGCAATGAATGAACTAATCAAATTATACAATGCGTATTTACCCGTCTCGCTCTGGCGTACACTGGTAAATAGAGAGGAAGCTAATGGAGTGGACATAATCTGTCCGATAGCACTGCTTAATTTTCGCGTCCTCTTACTTCCGAATCCCGTAGATGTAAAATGAACAGAGACTAGACACGTTTTAGCTTTTATTTTTTGGGTTTTGCGAACGTATTTATGCAGAATTGTAGGAATGTGATAAAACATACATTGCCATTTTTTTTCTCTGTTTTTTTTCCTGTGCAGATTTTACGAAAAAAAAGACCCAACACGCGTAGCATGAACGAAAGCAAAATGACAGATTGAAGAAAATATAAAGCCGCGGTGCCAAAAAAAAAATCGCGATTATCAATACGATATTTAACGGTTAAAAAAAATATATCACACGTCAACATTTAACTGTTGAAACAAATTCTGTGTAAAATTGCATGTGATCCTAAAATATACAATAAAATATCGTACTGATCAACGCCATGTGAACCGACAAAAAAAATTTCTTTGTAGAGAAAATACAGAAGTGGTCATGCAGATGCTACGCGTGTAGAAACAATAAGTAATTATTTACATGTAAATATTTTAAATCGTTCAAGACTCTTCGTAATTACTCAAATAGTACGCAAACTTAAACAATTTGAGGGTTTCCATTAGCCTGCTGCATTAATTATTGTTCTGGTTGCTAACGGCTCCTTATAGCTATGGTTATTCTTTTAAATTAAAGGAAAAGCGAATTAGCTGTTTTCAGAGTCATAAATGAAAATTTATGACCGTACTGTTACGGCTGCATTGAGGCGAATGCTCAACAGTGGACCGGGTGTTCACGAACTAAGTATATGTATACAGTAGTAGTTTCCCATTTATTTCGCCCCATGAAATAATTTTTAAGTCAAGGTTTATTAACTTGACTTGAATGACCAAATACAGGTTATTACGTAAAAGTCCCTGCGGCATCTACAATTTTAGTACTCTTACCTCCAAAACTCAAAAGTCACCAGCTAAATATAGACAGCCGGTGGAAAATAGGCCATTTCCCTGAAGTACCTACTAACGCCAACCTTCGATTTCTTTAGCCAATTACTGCCGGCTAATTTCTTCAGCTCGTTAATCCACTCGACTCGAAGAATCCTGGTAATCAATATTTTAAACCTCGGTATGCCTGTCTAAGTCACACTTCGATTTGAACTTTTTATTTAGCTCGCTTTCTTTGCAGTGGCTAATGAATCTTTCTTTTAGTGATAGAATGTTAGATCTAGTGGCTTAAGAAATGGCTTGAGCTGGCTGCAGATTTATTGTATAGCTTCTTTGATCGTTGTGACAATTTTGTTGTACGATATCAGTATTTGATTTTTAATCATTCTATAAAGGTGACACAGAAATATTGTTTTGATGTGTAACATCTTTCCTCTCGCTTTCCTGCAATCTGTGGGAGTGATTTCGTGAAAAGGGACGGAAGTGTGTAACAGGAAGTCGGGGAACCGCGCGCTATTTGATTTGACCAATGAGCGCGCGCGGTCCTAAAGTTGGCTGTCAGATAGCACCAACCCATTTTCCGAGAGTTTGGTAGTGTCAGCCGAGATGTCAGATTTTACACATCATATGCGACTACTGTAAGGTTTGGTCTTTTTTTTTTAACTCAAGGCTAATCTAAACCTAGAAAAGTCCACTAAGCATCATCAGATAAAATACAACTGATCTGATACTTGCAACACTCTCACAATTGACTCACTCCGAGTCAATCACATCCTCAAGTATCTCTAGTTCTACAACAAAAGCACGCACTTTATACACAACAATATCACAAGTCCCACAGATCCATCAGGGTTATTAATTCCCAAAGTTAACCCTACTTCATCACGTGGGTTAATCATAACAGCATGTTCAGTGCTGTTAGCACCATCAGCATGTAGATCACGTTAATCCGCGGTTCATTCTGTAGATTAATGGCCCCACCGGGCTTGTGCCACCTATGTGAACAGGCTATGGTGAATTGATGGGGTGTAATAGATATAAAGTTAGCAGTTGGCGTATGGTGAGCGTAGCTCGTGTACCGTGCTCACGATCCAATGGTGGTTACTATGTTTTCTCTCAAGCCATTTCTGTTCCTTAGATAAGATACTCTTAATTATTTTATTTAATCTTAGTTTAATTTTACTTATTTATTTGCTACTCTGTTACCAATCTATATAATATAATATTTTTATTTTTATTGTTCTTTTTTTAAATTAATTTAATTCGATTCTTGATTTGTGTGTTGTATTGCTAGATGTATGCTTTGTTTTTTTCATTATTTTTAATCACCCAATAAAAATGTAAAATCTAAATATATAGTTTATGTGGTGTTGCACTTATAAATGTATTTCGTGTACTTTTTTTTATATGAAATGAAATGTGTAAACAATGATAGGCTAACCTCTTAATAAATAAATACTCGTTTTTCTTCTTTCGTATAACAATATCAGCACAACTAAATACGAATAGTTCATACCGTGCATAAAATATTTGCCAGTCAGTAAAGGTAAAGTGGTACAGTGGTGGTGGTGGTGGTGGTGTGGGTGTGGTAAATAAAATGGTTGTTGAGAAAACTTTTTCTATTTATACTCGAACAGAATTTTTCAAATCTCAAATCATTTACTTCGTCGTCACCGGACCCTAGATGATGTTAGTCTCCTTAACATTCAAATGTGGTACCTATCTCACCGGAATGTAAATGCTTTCTTCACAAGTCTCTTACGAGTAAGTGTGCGCTTGAACGCTGCAGATTTCGTCGTCACCCGTCAGTTTAAGTAAAGAGCGGGTGCGTACGAGTTGTGAGGGGTTAAACAGGATTTCTTACGGTTTTCCTCTCGTAACATATGTTAAGAAAGGAAAACTGTAATGAATCCTGTTGTCCGTTCAAGAAAAAGGGTACACTGTGTGTTACACTTTTTCTTGAACCGACTTCCGTTATTGAAGATTTTACATTTGCTTTGACTAAAGTTATTAAAATGTTTCGTGTGTAACGGTTCTAGGCGCCAATTCCCCCTATTCAAGGTTATGCAAGGTTGTAAATAGCTGCAGTGATCAAATCGATTTGCACTTTGAAAGTTTGGGCAAATTGAAAGCCAATTTTTTCAAGCATCTTGCTGAATAGATTAACTTTTCATTATCTCCCTTGAGGGATAATGTGTTTTCGAATAATTAAGTACCTTATGTTGTTATATTAATTGTTTAGACCTTTAGACTTTAAGACTTCCAGACAAGTAATTATTTAAAACTAGATTAATATTATCTTAAATTGTACAACTTCTTTATGCATGCGGAGTTTACCTGTAAGTGATTGTTGCACTGTTGCACTTACATTTTTGCATGTTACTTTTAGCATACAACCTGTGTAAACAATCGTTGATGAACCAATAAATTAATTAAAAATTAAAATTAATTAAACCGTGCGTGCGTGTGTGCGACATGCTGGGAACTGACCATTGCCTTACCGTAGGACCATTAGAAAGTTTTTTTTTTCAACAGTCACGCTCTCACTTTTTTTATTACCCGTTTGATGGAGTAAGAAAACGCAGTGAATAGATTGACTGATTTGTTTTTTTTTTTTTTTTTTTAACTTAAACTAAACAGACTAATGACATTCAGATCTTATTCTAAAAGCATTAAACATTATGATTGCGTGTTCTGTGCGGACTACGGCGCCAATATAAAATATTTACGTATACATAAATCATGTAATGTATAAAGCTTCGTAGTTGTTATGAATCAGAGATATCATAATACTTATACACTTTATAACACTTGTTAAACTACTTTATAAACGATTGTAACAAATTAAATTGAAAAAATAAAATTTTACTTTGACAGAATTATAATATCTTAAATGCAAATTAACTTCGTGTACTGAGTGTGATTCGTTGTAAATCTACCTACATTTAGAGCGAATTGAAAAAATACGTCCAGTTATCGTATCACATCGCTATAGTTAGTCGCATAGCAATGAATAGAGGTTTTTTTTGTTAGCAAAGAGGTCAAAATAGACGTAATGTCTCCTGTATTCGTCCAATAAAGTAGGTGCCTGTTTAACGGTGCCTCGCAGGATAAAAAAAAACAATAGGACACCGGCGAGAAAACATATTAATCATACCTTTGTTTCGTTTTCTGTTTATTAATTTGGCGATAATGCCACTTTCGCTTTGACGTTAATGAGTCACAACAAAATTTTTTTTAGTTCTTTGATTGACATCGAGTCTTTTTTCTGCAAAACAATGGCTGCTTTAAAAAAATAATATTTATAAACTTTCTTTGTCAGTATTAAAAGTTTTTGAGGCACGTCGAAATGTTTTAGATTAAACCTATTTATCAAAGGTCAGAAACACAATATTTCACCTCAGACCAAATAAAAAACCAAGATAGCGCTGCGAACAATACAGTGAAGCATGCCAAAACGACACCTCTGCTCTGTGCATACACGCTTTAACGCACACATTTACAACCAGTTACAATCAAACTACACCTCACTAAGTGCACACATGTTTAAAACCGGCCTCACGTAACTGTTGACAGCGCTCTAGCTGTCTGTGTTTATTTGGTCTGGGTATTTCACCAGAAAACTTGGGTAAACTTTGCCAATAAAAATAACCCCAAACTTAACACAATAGCTATACTTTAATACTGCCTCGATACACGTTTATTATATATGTATGAACACATACAAACGGGATCCATCTTTTACTGAGTTATTGTGTTAAAAGCCGAATACATTTTTCATAGAAAATAACACATATTTCACAATGAAATGACCCAGTAGCCAGCGCAACCAGACGTGTGCCGAACTCTCGTAAAAAAGTAGTTTATTAAATACAAATATCGACCACCCTAGTTTGGACCTTAAAACTGAGAAGTGACAGTGCCAGTTGTAGTGCTAATTATTGTGCAAAAAAATAACTGTACGCATAGTTCCTACGGTAACGACGCGGTGCGTGGTCAACAAACGGCGCTCTTCACCCCCGCGGGTAAAAGAGACAAACCACATTTTTGATCCCGCTCGCATTCTCCGACACCGGTGCCGCTGCATTAACGAAAGCAAGTAATATTCAATTATAGCATCTTTTTACTTACTCATAACAATGAGTGTGGTACGATCGCCTAGCGAAAAAACGAACACGCCGACGGCGGTAGCTGCAACTACATCGTCGTCGTACCCGGATTTACGTAAATTAGACCAGAATGACGATTTACAATCTATTACTTTACGCAAAAGAAAAAGGCCTGAGCTTGACCATGAATTCAAAGAGGAGATAACCAAAATACATACGGAAATAAATACCATGAATACTCAATTCACGGATTTAATAACCAATTTTCGTAAGGATATCTTTGATTCCTTAGACAAATTTGCAAAAACTCAGTCAGACAATATGTCACAAATACGACAAGACTTGAGTGATCTTAAAACGGACTTATCGAGCATTAATCAGCGTGCAGATAAGTTGGCAACTGAGCAACAAGTATTAAAGTCTGATTTATCACAGCTAGCATGTAAAAGTGACATAACCGAACAAAAGCTACAACAAATCGAATCCCAAATGTCTTCCCTAAAAGCAGAACCGACATCCATGCTCAAACAAGAAGAACTTCTTCACGAAATGCGCGAACGACACGACCGACAAAAAAATATAATTATAGCGGGAGTTTTGGAACTAGACTCAAACAAAGCAGATCAAGAATGTCTCGAAAAGCAACAAATACAAACAATATTTAAACCTCTTTACGGCGACAATAAGTGCCCTAACATCACCAAATGCCTGCGCCTCGGAAAATACAATGCCGATAAAAATAGGCTCATCAAAATAAACCTGGAATCCTGCGAAATAGCTCAACACATACTACGTAATAAGGACAAGCTCACAAAGTCAAACATAAAAATATTCTCAGACCAAACACCCAACCAACAAAAATACCTCAACGACTTAAGAGCAGAGCTACAGCGTCGTCAAGAAAAGGGAGAAACCAATATAATCATAAAATATATTAAAGGCCTACCTAAAATTGTGAACACCATACCTCCAAAAAACTAATATCCACTGCAACCCCAACAATAACCTGTCCAAACCCAAACATAGCAACATATCAAGCAATAGACAATTACTCTCAACTTAACACCGACGCGCAAGCCCTTAAATTCTTGTATATCAACATACGAAGCCTATCAAAACAAGGGAAAATGGATGAACTTCAATGCATCTTGAAAAGCACACCACACGTACTTCACCTGATTTTATTGAGTGAAACATGGATTAAATCTGACTCCGAAGGTTCATCACTACACATACCAAACTATACTCATCATTACAATTACCGCACTGATCGGCGTGGCGGAGGTGTATCAATTTTCGTACACAATGACCTTGAACACAAAGATATTCAACAAAACTACACTGATGGCAACAATTATCTTTGGATTTTCCTGGAAAAATATGCGCTGAACGTCGGCATTATATACAAACCTCCAGATACGAATTGCAAAAACTTTATAGAATACTATTCTTCACAACTCCGACAGAAACGACGATGCATTGTTTTCGGCGACTTCAACATCGACCTATTAAAACCGGACAGTACTACGATAACCTACACAAATATGATCAAGGAGACTGGATACAAAATACTAAACAAAACAAACAAAAAATATTCAACTCGAACTACCAGTACCACCAATACAATATTAGACCATGTCTGCTCAAACCTCTCCAAAGACAACTTTCACATGGCTGTCATTGAATCATCCTTATCTGATCACAACCATATATACCTGGAACTAAAGAAATATCAACGACCACCTAAAAAAATACATCACTACACAGCCATTGACTACACAAACCTATACAAAGATGTGTCTAATACCAACTACATAACAACAAACAACGACTACCATGCTCTAGAGAGCTTTATACAGGACAAAGTAAAAACAAACACAAAAAAGAAATCAAAAATCCTAAACCTACCCAGAGACGATTGGATCAACAGGAAAATTACGAGGGAAATCGACAAGCGAAATATACTATGGAGGAAATCTAAAAATGATCAAAACAATGACGACTTCAGAACAGATTTTATAACGAAGAGAAACGAAGTGCAACACCTTATGAAGAAAGAAAAACGACAATATTTTTTCAGCAAATTCTCTAAATGCAAATCAAATCCAAAGAAGATGTGGTCCTTAATCAACTATCTATCTAATAACAATCCGGTCACCGCCTGCAACATACCTAAGCTAAACGTAAACAACAAAACCATTAGCGACCATATCGAGGTATGCGAAACTTTTAACAACTTTTTTGCGTCCGTAGGGAAGCTCCTAGCCAGTCAAATACCACACAAATTCCACAATAACTTAATATACACCACAATTAATAATAACCCTAATACAATTAACCGATTAGATACCCTCACGCCTTGTACTAGCACTGAAATCATAAAAATAATTAATAATTTGGACCCCAGTTGTAGCTCAGGAATTGATGGCATCACCACCAAAACTATTAAATGCATAAAAAACCTAATAGCGGCCAACCTAACAAATTGTATTAATGACTGTTTTAAGAGTGGTTCATTCCCAAATACTCTCAAAATTGCGAAAGTCAACCCTATCTACAAATCCGGCACAAAGACAGATCCCGGAAATTATCGACCCATATCGGTATTACCGGTACTATCAAAAATTTTTGAACGTTTAATTTACACTAGACTAGAAAAATACCTAACCGACATTAATTATATTTATGATCGGCAGTTCGGTTTCCGACCCAAATCAAACACTTTATGCGCCACAATTGATTTAGTCACCACCATTAAAACAAATATTGACAAAAAAAACATTGCACTCGGTATTTTTATTGACTTAAAAAAGGCGTTTGACACAGTATCCCATAAAATCCTATTATTAAAACTAAAAAGAATTGGCATCACCGGAGAAATGTATAATATCCTCTCCTCATACCTTGACAATAGAAAACAAGTTGTTAAAATAGGAAACACGATGAGTAAACCATCTCCCATAGAATTCGGTGTTCCCCAGGGATCTTTGCTATCCCCCCTGTTATTCGCTATTTACATAAATAATATTAAAGACTTAGGCTTAACTGGACAACTAACTTTGTACGCCGATGATACTTGCCTTTTCTACTTCGGCAACAACATAAACAACATTGTAGCTGACGCGCAAAAAGACTTAGACATATTATACAACTGGTTTAGCTCTAATTTACTCACCATAAACGCATCAAAAACATCGTACATAATATTCTCAGCTAAAAATAAAAAAAATCTTGACCACCCAGCCTTACACATAAACAACACTAAAATCATCAAAAGTAACTGTGAAAAATATCTCGGACTCAGGTTAGACAACAAACTCACTTTTCAAGAACATATTGATTACATAAAAACAAAAATAACATCGCTAATGGGATCAATGCGCGGGTATATTAATAACATTCCAAAAAAAATCCGCTACAATATTTACAACTCATTAGTTCGCTCACACATAAATTACCTAATCGAAATCTGGGGATGCGCCACCAAATCTACTATTAAAGATCTACAAATAGCACAAAATAAAATAATTAAACTTCTATTCAACTACGATTATCACACACCTACATCCGAACTATATAAACATACCAAACTAATGAGCATTCATCAACTTTACACATTCAATTCCTGCATTCTCATTAAAAAAAATTCTTAACAAAACCATACACACACAATTATCCTTTAACATAAAAACATCCAAATACAGCCAAAGATACCCCAACCAAATACAGACGCGCCCCCCGCGGACGCAATATGGCAAGAGAAATATAAAATACGAGGGTGTACTACTTTATAATAATTTACCGGCGGATATAAGGAGCACATCCTCTTATAACATATTTAAAGCTAAACTCAAGCAGTACGTCACTAGCAACACAAAACTATTAAGCTAGTCTTGCACACAAAATGCGACATCGTACCTACCTACTTTAAGAAAAAAAAAACTACTGGACTACACTTACCTTAGTTATGTATTTATTCGCTAAGTGAACAATGTATGTTCTTTTGAATAAATAAAGAATCTTTAAACCCAAATTCTTGTCGATCGAGCAGCCGCTTTGTCTTGCTTCTTTTCCTTCATTTTTCCCGCTTGATTTGTGTTCTATGAGTGTTCCGCTGCACTTGCTCCGCTCGCCTCGAGGAATATTGGATATCTGTCATAAGTCATAAGATTTCGCATATCGACTTTATAATGTACCCTATATCCTGCGACCGTATATAAAACCCGGAAAATATATCTTGTAGATCTTCCCAACAATCTTTCTGCATCAAAACTGGTTTGAAATATAAGCACAGACTCGTTCATTGTTCCCCCATGAGGGTGTTTCGATAGAAATGTAACACACCGTGTAATTTTGCCGTTAATATTGTTTATTTCTGGATTCTCTTGGTGCGGATACAGACACGTTCCGGACGAAATAGGGGCGCAAAAACACGCAGAACTCTCCTTCTCGCAATATATTTCGACCCTTTTCTTGGATATACCTCTCAATGTAAAGAAAGAGCTTGAGAAATGTAATAATATCTTTAATTTCGTCCCAAAGATTGCTGTGTAAACATTCTTGGCGGGTTTAGAGTTATTATCGCTCATCGGGCTATGAATAATAAAACAGATCCCGATATTCGAGTAGATACGGTAAGCGATCGGAGTATACATACCTATATATTTGACGCTATGGAAGCAACGACCTCTGTCGGGCTTAAAATTAAGTTAGGATAATTCCGTGTTTATGGCACATTCAATTAGGGAAAGTACCATAAAATAATGGTTTCGGTGTAATGTAATATCTGCTGTTCGCATAGAATTCATAACATTGTACCGAAATGTGAGCCGTCATTGCTCAATATTGCTCCTCATAACGCGAAGTAGCATAATAAAGGAAATGACAAACACTGCGCTGCGTGCAATATTATCAAGCAGCGGGAACATGACATGAGAGAAAAAAAAACAACTCCCGTGTTATTTATTATTTTGCAATAAAGCTAAAGCTGATCCCAGACAGGAGACGGACATCAATGTCACGGAAACGTACCTATAAGGCCTACCTCAATTCAATTAAACTCGTGTATTCGCTATGTCTAAGCCGTTATTAGGTTGTACAGGCTTTGCCCCGTTGTAATCCTAACCTACTTGTGCCACAAAAAATATAGGATTGGCAGGGGTAATAGAGTGGATACTAAAATTAGGTACTTATGTTAATATATTTTCCACATTTCATTTATGTACAGACCCAGATTTCATGTATGCCAGAAAATTTGACAGTTTCGGGTAGGTTGAACTACCCAAAACTGTCAAAATTTTCCAATCAACTTTGAACCTTATGCTTTAGTTATAAAGTTGAAAATCTATTAAAAAAAATTGACAGATTTTAGTAGGTTGATGTGCTGGCGTCTGTTCTTTGCGACATCAATAGCGGTAATTTAGAATGAAAATCCAGTTAATTCGTTTTATTATGTATAAACGGTAACAATACACATTTCTAATTAATTAGTTCAGCATAAAAACGAGTTACAGTTCGCGTCAAATAACTTTGCCGCTCTGAAGTAGGCTACGAATAACTGCGCACTAGTCAATCTTACTTAAAAAACAGTAGCGCGCATGCGCAACCTAACTTCAGAGCGGCAAAGTTATTAATTAGATGCGAACTGTATATGCCATTCGAGTAAAATTTTAGCATAGATAGAGTTAATATTATTTAATTTTTAAATGTCAACTGCTTGATTGTTATTCATAATCGCATGTCATGTTAATAATAAGCTATTCTCCAATCATAGGCTGCGAGACTGCGAAATACAACGAATACACTGCTTACACTAGAGTACAGACGGTTTTATGTCTATAGCACTTCGCCCGCGAATTCCTTCGCGTGGATTTTGTATTTTTCCCCTACAAATTTCAACACACCTGCCATAAAAATCTTTAAAATGCCCATAAAAAAATCATCTGTTTAAAAAATACAGTGCTATATATACGCATCTATATCTATACTAATATTATAAAGAGGAAAGATTTTTTGTTTTTTTGTTTGTACTGAATCAGCTCTGAAACTGCTAGACTGATCTTAACCATTTTTTCACCAATAGAAAGCTAAATTATCAGAAAGTAACGTAGGATATAATTTATTTTCAAAAAAAATTGAGATCCTTAAGCAAATTGCAATAATGTAACCCAAAGTAGCAAAATGTTGCCTATAAAATTCATTATTTGGCGTGCGCTGAGAAAACTATTGACAATACATAAAAATTATGTACTATATGATTAAAGTACTCATTATTAACTACAAAAAAGGCTACCATGGAATATATCTAACTTTCATAGTTAAATAACAATAGCAGCTTTTGTGTTCTAAAATTTAATTAGATCGCCGGTAGAAACAAAAGTTGATTACATTCTTATCGAAGTATATTCATTGTTATTGAAATAATGTTTTATCATCAAGGGTATTTATGTAGTAGTAAAATACTTTTCAACACACTAGTGCGTAATGTGGTGCTTATTGAACCGCTTTTAGGTTCATAATGCACTGTCTTAAACACACATGCTTTTTACTTTATATAATCGCACTAGTGCGGTAATGTGCACCATTGATAAGTAATCTGGATTTGGTCGCGACTCGCCAAAAGCAATAACATTGAACTTGCCAGGGAATCGAACGCGATATCTACGTGTCACTGATTAAATACGCACTAAATAATATACACGTATTATACTCGTCGACACACCCACTTTTTTTGGTTGGGATATTATCAAATAACTTCTCCCGTTCTGGGCGGAGCGTGAGGGCGTATCAGACTCTTACTAACTAAAACCCCGTTCCCGTGCCCGTACCCGTACCCGTGTTTCTTCAGTTGCCTATACATTGCCAGGGGCCACTGTATCCCTTTCAGACTTTCCCGCAACCCAAGCAGGCATCGGTCCTATCGGACCACTTCCGTTGTGCTGACATCTCTTTGAGGCGCGCGTGAAACACAAAGGAACGCGTTCCGCCTCCTCCTTTGCGAGCATTACTGCTTCGCAGAAGGAGGTGACGCTCCGTACCATGGCCTGGACCAGGGC